>JAMJFZ010004093.1:1525000-3925000 GCA_026225945.1 Cricetomys ansorgei | reverse complement strand
CACAATTCCCAACATAAATATTAATAGCTTTCCATATACACATATCCCTTAATGTAAGCTTTTGAGTCCACTTCATGCTAATTGTATGTCTCTTTTCAGAGCTGACTGTTTGGAACTGGGGAAGCAATATGTATGCTCTTCCCGCCTCCCCAATGCCAAGTTTACCCAACTATCTACAGTTTTTTCTGTAGAGTTGAGTTCTTGGTGCTTTTCCTCATCCACTTTAGCATGTTTGCCAGTGTCACTTTTGTTCAGTTCATGTTTGTACAGTCATGTTAGTGAGACTTCTCTGGTACAGTACTGATGTTTCTAAGAGACACAATCTCACAGAAAATTCCTTGACCTTCTGGCTCTTAAAATTGTTCTGCCCTGTCTTTCACAGTGTTCCCTGAGCTTTAGAGACAATTGTGTTTTGTAGATATATGCAATGGGACTGGGATCTACAACTATGCATTTTCTTTGGTTGTGGTTTTCGGCAATGGTTTCTATGTATTGTGAAGAAAAGTTTGATAAGGGGTGGATGTGATAACAATTAATCAGAAAAGAGGCCATAAATTTGAATGAGAGTAGAGAGGGAGATATGGGGGTTTAGAAGGAGGAAAGGGAAGGATAAAATATTGTAATTAAATTAAAATTCCAAAAATAAAAAATGTTATGAGATTAATATAAAGAATGAAAAGATTAATATCCTATCACCTCCCCTTATATTCTATCAAGCTTCTATTTTTCGGTATTTTTACACCTCTGATGGGTTAATCACAAAGTATAGTATTTCTGTAATTAATTTTTAATGAACTATTGTTAAAGTTTTGATCACTTTATTTTCAGCTCATGCACTGTATTAACTACTTATAGGGTTTCTATGGGTTTACTGTCATTATTTTTTTTTCCTTTTTCAACTTCTTACCATGTGCATTCTTCCACATTTCATTTAATTTTCAATTCTTATATTGTTATAATTCACTCAACGTTTTCCTGAATTATTTTTAGGTCACTCAACATATCTTCTTTTTATGTGGCAAATTATGGTCTCCTTATCATTTTGGGGGGTAGTGTCATGATTGCTCATTCTTCTTAATGCTGTGGCCTTCCATGTTGGTTTGAATATTTGAGGATATTTTTTTCCTCTTTGATTGACGTAGAGCTCTATCCTGGGAAGCCAGATCTTGTGGTTGGTTCTATCATTAGATTGAACACATACATGGTGTACAAATATACATTCAGGCAAAATTTCACATATAAAATAAAATGAACAATTCTGACATTATTTTTTATAGAAACGGGGTTCAAAGCAAACAACAATGTATCTTGATGAATTGGCTTTTTTTCTCCTTGGCAAGAACTGCTACCATGCAGGTCATCTAATTTCTAATTTTTTTTTTTTTTAATTTTGCTGGTATAGACTCTTTATGTAGTAGAGGTGAGCCTGGACCTCCTCACCTTTTTGGCTCTCCAACCCAAGGGCTGGAACCACAGCTTCCTGCCAAGAGGTTGTCATTCTATGTGTCTACTATGTGTCTACTAAGTCATTCCCAGGCTGCGTGAAGAAAACCCAATAGAGTTGTAACACTACAACAAGGTAGAAGTTGCTTTTATTTTATGTGAAATGATTAAATATTGTTTAACAGAAATAAAAAGATTAAAAATATCTTTCAAAATACCAAGTTTAAGAGCCCAATCCCAGTGGGTACATCTTGAAAACAAATCCTGCACCGAACACTCAGAGAACCTTGAGAAAGTGAAGGTAGAAAAAAAGTGTAAGATCCATAGGATCAGGGATTTACTGTAAGATTGTGTCTCCTAGTACTGTTAGAAGGTACACCCATAAGGTTTCACCAATGTAACTGCCTAAACATAAGGCAAGCATGGACAACAATAGAGATGCAAAAGTGGATGAAAGAAAAGCCCATGAGCACTCACCCCTACACGGAGAACTACAGGCAATTACAGAATGCTGATAGTCTTCACCAGAGAAGAGGACACTAACTGGTTACCCAATACCAAATTGTCAACCATGAAAACATACATACAAATGATATTATAAGGACTGAGCAGGTTATATTTAGGAATGTATATGTGTAAATACATAACGACAGTTAAGGAAATGACTCTGAAAGAGAGCAAGTATGGCTATAAGGGATGGTTTGGAGGCAGTAAAAAGAAAGCAGAAATTAGGCAATTCTAAACTCAAAATTTAAAAAAAATAAAGAAGAGGAAGCAATGGGATCATGAGGCCTCTTGCTGCAGAAAGCTGATGCATACTTAGACTTGTAGCTCGGTGGTATTACATTAATTAATTATTTGTGGTATTATTATTAATTATATATTATTACTAATAAGTATAAAATATTTGTAGACAATAGAGACTTTGGGGATGGTATCTAGGAGAAATAGTAGGTTGCTGGGCAGATGAATTTGGAGAATGAATCTTGCTTTGGAAGCCTCTCTAACTTATTGTTGATGTTTCCTTGCTGCCTGAGTAGCTTCTCTGATCATACCACTGTTGCTACAATGCCTTCATTCCATACAACAGGCACTGAATAAATGGAGCCAGCTGAGAATTCACTGAAACTTCTGAAACTGTGAGCTAAAATCCTTCCTCACTCATGTTGTTCCCCTACGATGAAGTTTGACTAGTACAATCTAGTCATAAAATATTCTCCACATAGCTTATTTACTTGCATGATGCAGGCTAGCCTGTGGTATTATAAATGACAGTGCCTTTGTTTGGAAACTGCTTAGTACTCTGCAGGGTATATATACCACTTCTTTAAATTTAAGCTACTGTGTCAACAGAAGCTTAGATTCCATGATGAGAGCATAGAAATGTTTCTTCCACTAATCTTCATTTTCATTTGGATCTGATTGTTTTTGGTGTGGAAGCTGACTTGCATATCATAAGTCAGTGTTGGCAGAACCTCTGCCTTTTACATGCCAGATGCCAAAACTGAAACACATGTTTCCCCTGCCCCACCTGACTCTTTCAACCATGTCTCAGTTATAACAAAGTTCTGGAACATGACACAAGTATGTCTTCTGAGAAGTATTGGTTACAGAATGGAGGATACGTAAAAGTAGGAACAACACAACTGAGCTAGGAAAGCGGTGAAAGATTAGAGTGGATAACTACCATATGTTCATTTTAACATGATTAATCTTCAATGCATGCTCCGTATTTCAGAAACATTTTGGCTATTATAAGAGATTACTATACATGGGGAGACTGCACATAATGCAAACTTATTTCTGGATTAGGAAGAAAAAGATTAAAAGAAAACTAACAGATACTTGTATGAAGCAGTCACCCTTCCTGGTTTCCAGGTGGCCTCCTTTTTTAGTGATCTGCATGATTAAATGAAGAAAAAATAGAACATACATATTTTCATGTTTTTCTAAGGAAAGTTTCACTCACTAATACTCCATCCTTATATCCTAATTGCCTTGTGTTGCACAGCATCATCCCCTGAAACAAATAGCTATATCTTCATTAGTTCAGATATGCCTGCTTACAAAAGAAAATAAAGCTTATGTTGTGGATAGTCTTTCATATCAAAGAGAATAACGGTCATGGGTCACTCACCCCAGTATACGGACATTCCTTCCAATAGTCTGTATGTAGTTCTGCCTTAATTTTATGTGTCCTCATGGTCTCAGAGGAAGGCTATACAGTCTGAGCAAAGAGGAAGACTTTCTTGTATGGTCTTTTGGGGAAGAGCACATATACTTCTATAAGTAACCCTCACTCATGCTGAGTAAGCAAATCCACCAAAAATCATTCCTTATCTAATGTGAAGGGATAGACTTACTTACATATCCCCCAGGAAGAACTTCTAGCAACACTTGATGTAGTAGACAGAACTTGAAATAAAGAAGGGTCAATTAGGATGATGCAATTGTTTTCCCTGATATGGTGAATGAGATAAACAACAGAAGCAAAGCCTTGTGGCATGGAGGCAGCAGTGCTTGCAGAGAAAATTTAGTTGTTGTGGTCACTCCCTACTTGGTTTGCACTGTATCTTGTTGGGTAGTGGTAGTTGTGGTGGTCTGAATAAAAATGTCCCCCACAGACCCATAGGGAATGGTATGTTAGGAGGTGTGGCCTTGCTGGAGTGGGTATGACTTTGTTGGATTAGGGTTGGCCTTGTTGGAATACTGTGGATTTGTTGCAGGAAGTATGTCACTGGGGCCAGGCTTTAAAGTCTCATGCTGAAACTAAGCCAATTGCCTCACTCTGTCTTCCTGCTGCCTATGAATCCAGAGGTAAAACTCTCAGCTACCTCTGCAGCTCCATGTCTGCCTGCCTGCTGTCATACTTCCCACTATGATGATAATGGATTAAACTTCTGGTGACCCAGCAAGAGTCAAGGGCGCTAGGAATTCTTGTCCCCAGGGCAGAAGAGACTGGCCCCTCCCTTGCCTGCATCACATCTCATTGTCCACTGCCCACCCTGCCCCAGGTGTGGGGCAGTGCTAAGGTTGGCAGGTGAACTGCCTACCCAACCCCGCCCCCACTCAATATATTCCTTTGCCCAGGCTGAATAAAGCGATTTCTGTTTCTACCAGAAAAGGGGTCCTGAAGATTTTCTTTACACCTAGTCCAATTCTCAGCACTAGGAATCAGGTCTGCATTAGTCCTAGAACCCCACCCCCACTCCCTTTGTTCCCCAGCCCTTCTTCCTTCTTGTCTGTGCCCAGAGAGCCAAGCCCAGCTGGTAGCGGGCTGGAAGAGAGCCTCCAGACCACTGGAGAACCTACACTTACATTCCTGGCTATAAGCAAGTACCAATTAAATGGTTTCCTTTATAAGAGTTGCCATGGTCACAGTGTCTTTTCACAACAATAAAAATTCTAAGACAGAAGTTGGCACCAAGGACTGGGCTATTGCTGGGAGTGTGGAGGAATTTGGAGGAATGTGGACTTTGGGAATTTGTATTACAAAAGCTGCTAAATGCTTTAAGCATAGCTTAATGGGCCTTACTAGTAGGAGCATAGAAGACAGTGGTGGTGAGAGCAATTTGAGTTATGGTGGCTTGGCTCAAGATATTTCAGAGGAGAATATTAGTATATGGACTAGAGACCATTTTTGGGATATTTTGATTAAGAACATGGCTGCTTCCTGCCCTCGTCCAAAAATCTGCCTGAGACTAAATTAAAGAATGACGAATTAAGAGCTTTGACAGAGGATGTGTCTTAACAACCTAGCATTGGCTGTGTTGCGTGGCCATTAGTGGTGAGTCTCGTGCAGGTCTATAATAAAAAGGAACATGCTGAGGAATAAAAAATACAAAATATATTTTGTTGAGGAAAAAAGAGTCACCAGGAAGTGTAAACAGATTAAAGAAAAGCCTGATGCAACATAGAATAAAGGCAGTGGTGATCTCAGAGAAATACCCCATCCAGTCAAGCTTCCAAATTGTGACCAGAAATTAAAGGACCCATATGGCCGGATATGGTGGTACACACCTTTAATCCCAGTATTTAGAAGGCATATGCTGGAGGATCTCTGACTTCATGGTTAGCTTGATCTGTAGAGAAAGTTCCAGAACAGTCAAGTTTAAGCAATGAAGGAAACCATTCAAAAGAGAAAGCTAGTGAAAATGAAATGGAAAGCAATGGGCCATGTTCTAGCCCCTACAAGCAGCAGAATGTGGCAGCTTCAGCTATATGTTTCTGTCTTTAGACTCAAGGATATAGGAAAGAGATTATGGAATCTCCTTTCATGAATAAGGAAAGTCACTGAGGCCAGGCATGTGTCAGGAATGTCCCTGAATAAAGGCCTAGACAGGCCATTTTTGGTGAAGCCTGGATTGCTTTGCAGATTTCAAGATGTTGGAGATACTAAGGCAGTGGGATACCTGCCAAAGAAAGCTGCTAACAGGGAGCAGAGCCAGCCCAAGAGACAGAGGTGTGTTGCAGTCAACAAAGCTCAGATGATTTAGAGATCTGAAGAGCTCATTGACATCAGACGTGGAGCTGCAGAGTTTGGAGTTTGTTCAGCTGGTTTTAGGTCTTGTTTTGTCCAGTATTTCCTCACGATGCTCCCTTTCCACCCTTTTGAAATTATATCTTATTCCACTATACCTTGGAAGTATATAACATGCTCTTTAATTTCAGTTCTACAGGGAATTACAATTAAGAGATTGCAATGAGTATTAGAAGAAACTTTGGACTTTTAAAGATTGTTGAGACTGTGAAATACATGGGTACATTTGAAGTTGGACTCAATGCATTTTGCATCAGGGTATGGCTACACACCTGTGGAGGTCAGGGAGTAGATATTCAACAAGATGTTGGAAAAAAAAAGCAAACAAACAGAAATTTAAAATAAAACAATATGAAATAAAAACAAAGAAACTCGATTAGGACAAAACAAACAAACAAGAATCAAAGAAAAAGCACAGAAAACACAAAATACACAGAGACACACAAAGAAAAACCACAAAAATAAAATAAAAAACCACAACATGTTATCAAAGGCTCTATAACATTAAAAAATAATGCCTTGACATAGTATTGAGACAAAAAATTCTCCATAAATATCAGAGTTTATTTTTCTTTTCTTTGTATGTGTGTGTGTGTGTGTGTGTGTGTGTGTGTGATCTATAGCTGGGCACAGGGGCTGCTCTGAAATATGGTTTGCATGCCCACTGAGACTCTATTGGAGAAAATTAAGATTTTTATTTTCAAGAGCTTGTCCATTGAAGAGAACTTCTGGTTTTCTGTGTACTTCCTCTTTCAGCATTGGGACCAAATTTGACTTAGTCCTGTACAGGCCTTGTGCATGCTGCCAGTGTCACTGTGAATTCATATGTGCACCAGTTCTGTTGTGCCTAAATGAACTTTTTTATTTCTTGGTGCATTCCAACCTCTCTAGCTCTAACAATATTTCAGCCTCATTTTCCCCATAGTTTCCTGAGCCCCAAGGGGAGGTATTTGATTGGTACATCCTATATAGGACCAAGTGTCCCAAGATCTCTCATCCTCTACATATTTTCCAGTTCAGGGACTCTGGATTAGATCCCATCTACTGCAGGAGGAAGCTCATATGATAATGGCTGAGTGAGACACTATCTATGAATATAGGAGAATGTCATTAAATGTCACTTTACTGCTATGTTTCATTAGCTGAATGGTAATATCTGGTTTGCTCCAAGTCACGGTTCTTGGCCACCAGAACAGTTTTGGGTATTGGTTCCATTTCATGGACTCAGCCTTGATTCCAACCAGATTGTTGTTGGTTACTTGACAATTTTGTGCCACTATAATAGAAATGTATCTTACAGGGAGGTCACCAATGTAGATAAAAGGCTTTGTAATTAGTTTGGTGTTTACTTTTCCCCTCTAGTAATACACACAGTATCTTCCAGTACAATAAACAGTAGTTAGAAGGACTGAAGCTTCTATGTAGCTGTAGATGTGGATGTTTATGCATATTCACCACATGTAGACACTGGCTCAGAGCAGATGTTTATTCTTTTGTCTAATTAAAATCACCATTTCTAAGCCTGAAGCCCAAGAGCTTTAGAGAATGCATCCTCTTTATAGCCTAGTCTTAATCCTTGAATTGGAAGGCTTTAGCTTTCACACAATCTAGAACATTTAATTTGCTAATCCAGACCTAGAAGGCTTTAGCATTAGCCTCTGAGACTGTACTGCTGACTGAGCCACTCTAACTAGCTCTCCTGCACTCTGACTCTTCTGGTTCATCTTACTCTCTTTTCTGGGCTTCTTCTACTGAGCACTGCTGTGTCTCTCACTGAGCTCTCACTGCTCCATCCTGCCTCTATAATATACTGCTTCAACTAACAAGACTATTGATACCATCTTTACTGAGGAGGAATCATACTACAGACACAAAGAAGGTAGAAGGTGAAGCATATGGTATATCTAATAATGTGAGAAGGAATGTCTGATAGAATAAGTGAGAGTTTACAGAAAGATGAAAAATAGGTGCTGTGGGAGAAAATAAAAGACATACACGCACACACACACACACACACACACACACATACACACATATACAATTATAAATATAGATATAGATATTACTGGAAAATTAGCTGTGAAAAAGGCAGAGAATGTCTGTTGTTCAGAGATAAAGCACTTGGCAGGGTGTTAAAAGAAAGGAAAGAATCTAATACATAACAGGAATTGTGGAAGAACTGTAACTTCAAAGAAAATCTAGATCACTGATTAAATTGTGAAAAGGACTACTAACAACAGATGGGGTTAAGAGGAGATTATCAGAACTGATTTAAGTTCACTTGGCTTTATTATGAACAACTGCAGTAAATGAAGACTCTGAAAACAAGGGGCACAGAATTGACGAGTGACTTACCATCTGTGTGCAAACACAGTCAATGAGCTTCTAATTTTAGTTGCTCATTTTTTACACTAAAATGCCTTTATTAATTTCCCCCTTGAATACTTCTGACAAATTAGGTCAGCAAAATAGAACATATATCTGTTTTAAATGGTTGCATGGTTGTCTTGTATTGTCTCAATTTGTTGTAATGTTAAGCACTCAGATGAAAATAATTTGTAAATTTCCTCTGCGTATCAAGTATACTGTGATTAATATTATCAATAAAATTTATTTAATTTTCCTGTTATGTACCATACAACACTTATTTGTTTCTTACATATTGTAAGAAATGATTAAAATTTGATATAGAAATACATACAAAAGTTGACAAACATAATACATACATATTTGCTTAATTAGAAATTGCACCAAAAAAACAGCTACATCTGTAAGATATTTGTAGCTGTGACAAAATATCTGAGGTAAACATCTAAAGTTAAGGATGATTCATTTTGTCTTACTGTTTAGGAGGATTCAATGTGTGGCTAACTGGCTCCATTCCTGTGTGTCCTGTAACATGATAGAGCATCATGGTGACAGGAGCATGTGATGTCAGAGCTGCTCAGTTTGGAACAGCCAGTAAGAAGAGAGAAAGTAAATGAGTCCAGATCAAGATAATGCATCAAAACTCACACAAATTGTGCCCTACTGCCTCCAACTAGGCCAGTGGTTCTTAACCTGTAGTTAGCGACCCCTTTGGGGGGTTGAATGACCCTTTCACAGGGGTCACTTAAACCCATTTGCATATTAGATGTTTATATTATGATCTATAACAATAGCAAAATTATAGTTGTGAAAGAGTAACAAAATAAGTTTATGGTTGGGGTCACCACAACATGAGGAACTGTATTAAAGAGCTGCAGCATTAGGAAGGTAGAGAAACATTGAGCTAGGTCTTACCGCCTAATAGCCTATATAGCTATGGATGGATAAATTAGGAATAATTCATTGATGAGTTTAGCATATTCACAGACCCATTATCTGTTAATAGGACTAGGAGCTGAAGAAAAACATTTTAACACATGATATGGATCCCTTGGGACACTTTCACATTCAAACCTAACAAAGATGTATACAAGAACTCAAGAGATTGTTTAGACCAACAATTTTGGCTCAGCACTGGGATAATACAGTCTATTTTCATGTTATCTTATTCTCCAATCTATAATAGAGTGTGTAAAGGAACATTTAATCTTTTAATGCAGCAGCATAGCTGCTCTAGAAAAGGATCACATTGAAAGGACTGTGTGATGGCTAGGAAGGGATCATATCCAAAGGCCTATAATAAGGGATCATATTCAGAGGCCTGTGTGATCCAGATGAAATGGTTTGAAGACAATGATAGTGATGACTTTAATCCCAAATTCTGAGATTGAGTCAGAGTGAGAAGATGCTCAAGTCTCATAATATAATAGGAGGTTCTCAGCTCAGAGAGATCCAGTCAGTTCAGGAGTTCAAAAGAGAGTATTGGAGAATAGAGTTAGTTCAGTCAGGCAGTACAGTCAGCTTACAGACAGAAGTAGAATATGAGAAGAGCAGAGCCAGTCCAGAATAAGCAGAGAGAAAGCAAATAGTCAGAAGCAGATAGTTTACAATTTACAGTTTGGAATTAATAATACAGATGAGAGTGAAAAGAGGTTCAGAAGATAGGTAGTCAGAATGAACCAATCAATAGTAAGTCTTGGAGGAAACATTATAAGTGTAGGTTTGCAGATTAGATTGTTTGGAGGTTGAAGCCTTCTGGGACCACAGATTTAATTCATTAATTAAAAAAGAGGAAAATAAAGAATAAACTATCTTTTTCCATGAGCCCAAGAGTATAAGAATAATATATAATCAATGCTTACATCTATGCTTACAAGAGCGCTCATTAAGATCTAGTCAGTAAGAAAATTTACAAAGCACAGTGTCATCAGATACATGATAATTTACAAGCTTTGTTAAAAAAATTAATCACAGGAGCATGACACTGTAATGTAGAGATAAAGTGAAATATTTCAAGATTAGATGTTAAATGCCTACATCTTCCCCCAATAATAGAAAAGTAATCTTTACCCTTAGGGTACACATTTGACTCACATGCCAGCAGTTATAGAACAAAGTTGAACAATCCTGTGCACTATAAAAACAATCCAGAGAATAAGAATAGCACTCACTATGAAATCAGATTGGTGAGGACAGAAGATCTATAAGTTGGTTTACCAACATGAAGTACCTGTGCAATTGAGGAAACTAAAACATTGGAAGAGAGGTATCTTGAGGGAGGGAGAGAACAGAGCATAGTTAAAAGGAATGTGAGTGGATTATACTATACATGGAAAGGTTCAGGGATAGAAGGAGGAGGAGGCATTGTGGAGGTGAGGATGCAGGATTGGGGGAAGACAAACTTGGACAAAGAGAGTATAGACAAAAAACTTTGTAAAGCAAGATACCCTTACCAATCTAATCACTTGTTGATATTTGACATAGGAGGGAAAGGTGGTGGTTAACCAAATAACCTCTGAATGGATTTAAGACTAACGCTTACAAATTTATCTGCACTGGATCCATGCAAGAACAATGCTATCAAAAATCACTCAAGAGTCGGTAGTGGTGAGTAAAGAGCTCACTGGAACTTTATCTTCCCTTTGAACTTCTCTTTGGCTAGGGAGAGAGGAAATCACTGTCTTAGTTACATTGTCTCTGCGTAGCTCACCAGGCTCCAGAGGATAGGTCCAACCCACAGTCACACAGATGGTCCTGGCTAACATTGTTGATTACAAAACAAACAAACAAACAAAACATAGGTATGAATGACAGAGAGACATGTGGAGATGGGAGAGGGTTCTATCTCAAATGCTGTCATAGTCAAGTTTTGTCAACTCAACGCAAACAATTGAGAAACACTCCATTAGATTTGCCTCCAGGAATTTTTGTGCAACATTTTTTTATTTGCTAATTGATAAAGAACCAGCTGACTATGTGTGGTACCATACCTGGGCATGTGGATCTCGGTTCAGTAAGGAAACTAGCTGAGTAAGCCAGAAGAAGCAAATCAGTAAGCATTGTTCTCCTAGGGACTTTATTTCAGTTCCTGCCTCTGTGTTCTTGCCTTAAGCTCCTCTCCTGACTCCCTTGTTGATGGACTGTGTGGTAGAAATATCTGCCTAATAAACCTTACATTCTTCCAAGTTGGTTTGATCCAGTGTTTGATTATAGTAATAAAAAGAAATCTAAGACAAGAACTGGTACCAGGAACAAGCATAATACTGTGATGAACCTGCATCTGTTGATTTTAGAGAAGATTGTGGAAAAAATTTAGAGCATTGGACTCGAAGAGGGTATCGAGTACTCAGAGCTTAATCAGCTATTATGTAACTTGGAAGATTGAATTATTGTGAGAAGTACAGATGATAGAAGCCTGTATTGTCATGTTTCAGAGGGAAACAAAGACTCTATAAAGTCAATGTATGTTATTTTTGGAGTAAGAACTTGTGGAAGTTAAGTGCTTTATTGGGATAAAAGATGCTAGTTATCTAGGGCTCAATATTCAGCTGTGATCAATAAGGTACCAATACCATTGAAATAAAGTCTTCTGGTAAGTATTTATTCCAGGTCACTACACAAAAACTATGATTCAGAAAGGGCCAAGGCTCCATCTCAAGCTGAAAGCAGAATTTAGTAATGTATAAGAATCTCCCAGATGGTATTTGTCTTAGTGGCATGAAAGCTATAAGGTTAAAGGGATTATGGAAAGAAGCTGAGGTTTGCTCCCATGTCACTTAGTCTTATTCCCTGAAGCAAGTTAAGGAGGCCATTACTGAAGGTGCTACATCAGTTATAGTGGAGACCCTAGGATATTGGAGGTTCACAGAAGGACATATGAACATAAGAATACCACATATGGAATGGAACTTACCTGAACCTCCAAGATAAGTTGTGTGTATTACAACACAACAAAATGGAGCTGCCCAAGCCCTTTGGATCCTAGCAGGTTGCTAGTTAGTTCCAGATGTTAAACACTGAACTACAAGAAATGGACCTACACTCTGGATTTAAGTTTTTCTTAGATAAGATTAACTCTATGCTGTTGCAGTAAGAAAGTACTTATAGGAACCCATAGTAAAGAGACTTGAGATACTTCAAAGATACTTTAGATTTTAAATGCAGAACTATTAAGACTTTGCAATTCTTCAAAGTTGGACTGTGTTTTATAATCTGATATTTGTTAATTTATGGTTCGGGCGCTTAATGAGAGTCCAGCCTTGACTTTTCCAATTTCTTTATTAATCACAAACTATGTCAAATCTCAGGGAATTCTATACTCAAGCCACTAGCCAGAGAGCTCACTCCAAGGCTTCCTCACCCCATCTCTCCTCCTCATTCTCCTCCCTCCCTCATTCTGATCCCACTCCTTCTCCACCTCTACTCCCTGTTCCCTCCTTGCTCCAGCCCTCAATCCCCAGGTGTTCTCTTCCTGTTTTCACACAGACCTTCAATCAACAAATAACAAGAACCTCCTGTGGGGGGGGGGGGAAGCTGGGGATGGCACAGAGGTGTAAACAAGTAAAAGACGAATCCTAACTAAAATATTATCCACAACTAAACATACCACAACATCTCACCCTTTTTGTTTAAAATAAGAACAATATTGACTCAATCAAATGAAGCTAAGACATAAAGTTATAGTCTGTCAAATATCAAGTTCAAAGTTCAGCAGACTGCTTATGCAGTTCAAAAGTCTTTGTGACTGCAAGTGTCCTATAACATCAAGTATCAAGTCCAAAGTTCACCACTTGTTCATAAAAGTTCACCAATTGTTCATAAAAGTTCAATGTTTAGCAAAATGCTTGTGCATTTCAAATGTCTTTGAAGAGAATCAGAGGTAGCAGAAGACAATACAGTAAGAATCAGCAGGTATCTGCAGCTGCATCATCACAGTTGAGCACTGTGAAAGCTGCCTCAATTTTCACTGGTCTGTTTAGCAAAACAGACTCCCTTGTAGGTGGATATCTTTCATCAGCGGGCATCCTGTTTATAGTTACTGGATAAACCATAGTTGGCTTTCTGAAAATCTTTGGCTGCCACATTGTGTTATAAGGTGGAGCAGTAGGCTCTGAATTCTCTGACTGAGGTAGGCTTTTACTTCCTTTCATCAGGTGTTCTAATTTTGCTACCAAAGTTTGCATTTTAGCCTTCTACTTCTCACCTATTTCTTTTAAGGCTGTTTCTTGTGAGAAGCAAGTAGATTCTGCTTTTCTTTCTACCATTTTAACATTTTCTGATTTTGCTCTAAATATATCTCCTGTATCTAAGTTAATTTCCCGTAAAGGGCTAAGAGATTTCCCTTTTCCTTCTACACTAACAGTTTTCCTTGAAAGAGCACAGTATACCATGATGGCTATTGATAATACCATGTGAAATACAAGAATAACGAAAACCATAATCTGTATTATGCTAGTTTCAGTTGAAGTATTTATATTTTTATCTACTGTTTTCATTCCTATGACATCCTTAACAAAACTATACAGAGCCCAAGTGCCCTGTGTCATAATATTTTCCATTTTTAACATTGAAAAATTTTCTTTTCCACTCTTATTTATCCTCTCCTTCCTTAGGAGACTTCTGTGTTATTTTCTTTTATTATTTCTGTCTTACTGTGGCTCCCACTTCTCAAAGAGCATTCTCTTTATTACCTTCTCCGTTTACAGAAGGTCTATAAATCTGTGATTCCTTTCCTGGAACTTTATTAACCCGTACCTGTGTGCACTTTTTCTTTAATTCTGTCTCTTTCTCTTTAGCTCTCCTCTTTCCATAGGAGGCCCTACTCCTTTTTTATTTATTAATTTAATTATTAATCTTACTTTACCTTTCCTGCGTCTTCTTTCTTCTTTTCTTCTTTTTTCTGCCTTGTCTCTCGCTGTCCTGCGTTGTCAGTCGTTTCCTTGTAGACTCTGCATCTGGACTCTCCTGTCCCGCCTTCTCTGTCATTTCATTTGCCTTCTTTCTTCTTTTTTTCTTCCTTTCCCATGTGTGTCCTTGCCACGCATAGGTGCGCCAAATGTTAATTTATGGTTCGGGAGCTTAATGAGAGTCAAGCCTTGACTTTTCCAATTTCTTTATTAATCACAAACCATGTCAAATATCAGGGAATTCTATACTCAAGCCACTAGCCAGAGAGCTCACTCCAAGGCTTCCTCACCCCATCTCTCCTCCTCATTCTCCTCCCTCCCTCATTCTGATCCCACTCCTTCTCCACCTCCTACTCCCTGCTCCCTCCTTGCTCCAGCCCTCAATCCCCAGGTGTTCTCTTCCTGTTTTCACACAGACCTTCAATCAACAAATAACAAGAACCTCCTGTGGGGGGGGAAGCTGGGGATGGCACAGAGGTGTAAACAAGTAAAAGACGAATCCTAACTAAAATATTATCCACAACTAAACATACCACAACAGATATTGATATTAGCATGAGATCTTTAGGACAAACACACAAAGAAAAATAGTTGAAAATAATATATTTATATGTCATAACCAACCAATAGAATGTCATAATTTTCATTTGAATACAAAATTAAACATTCATGATCACATGGAATCTCATTTGAGGAATTGTCTCCATCAGACTGGCTTATAGACATATCTGTGAGACACTGTCTTAATTGCAGACTGATGAAGGAAGGAAGCCTATTATATGTAGCACATCATTCTTATTCTGATGGACTTGAGCAGTATGATAAAACTTGCTGAACAAACCAGAGGAATAAAGTAAGCAATAACTGATCCTCCACTAGTTCTATTTCAGTTTTTACCTCTGGGTCCCTACTTTTACTTCCTGCCCTGACATTCCTTAATAATAAATTTAAGTTGTAACTGAGCCACTATCTTCTTCCCACAAGTTGTTTTGGGCCTTGTTTTAACACAGCAATTTTCACTCTTACTTTCAAATCTTCCATCCCTCTTGCAGTGATTTTTTTTACAGATTGAGAGATGCAGATATACATCATTCTTCTACAGATGGAAACTCAATTGTCCCACCTCTATTTATTAACAAGACTGTTTTGTTTGTTTGTTTATCTTTTAAAGATTTATTCATTTTATTTATATGAACACTTTATCTGCATGATACACCTGCATACCAGAAGAGGGCATCTGATCCCATTATAGATGGTTGTGAGCCACCATGTGGTTGCTGGGAATTGAACTCAGGACCTCTGAAAGAGGAGATAGAGCTCTTAACTGCTAAGCCATCTCTCCATCCCAACGAGACTGTTTTTAATGCATGATTTTTATAGCATTGCCTAAAACTGAATAAGCATAACTGAGTTTATTTTCAGTCTACTAAAAGAGTCCTTTGGTTTACATATCTGGTTTTGTTCAAAAAGTTATTGAGCTATCATAATTTTCACAACCACTTTCATATGCCTTTTTATAATACTAGAGAGCAGAAGATTTGTGCTATTATGTGAATACTTAATATTGAAATTTATTCATGCTTTGAACAAACTATTCATTAAAAGGGAAAACACCCTTCAAAGACAAAGAGATTTATCTACCTTACACACATTTTGGTGAACTGGGAATGCAGTTATTTCTTGAGTATCATTATGTCATGCAGTTAAATATCAAATTAATCTAGATTATTCTGATGGTGTTGACTTGATCAATTTATTTAACCTATAAGATGCCACTTTACTGTCAGGGAAAGAATTACTTCATAACCATTTTTACATATGTTAAAATCTCTGATAAGTTACTAAAACTGTTTGATTACAAATAATTACAATTAATGCAGTGAAATTCATACATATATGTAGATGAGCAGCTGTATAAAATATGCCATGATATTCATTCCAGGTCTACACTATTATTTTGATTAGGATGATATTATTATTAAAATTATAATTATTTTATAATATAATATTAGAAAGTTCTGTTAAGCCATGGGCTTCCTCAACTGTTAGTGATTGATGAAGAAACATATAAACTCACATTTATATAAGTTTTATTATATCTCCTGTATCCATTGCTGGCCAAGAAATCATGTGAACAGAAAGGTTCTTCTATATTAGTGAATAATGAATTTTGACACCATATCACCATCAGTTTCCAAGGTGACTGTAACAGTTTCCAGTTTAGCTTATAAATGAGCATTAATTATATCCTATTTGGTAATTCAAATGAAAAGTCTTGATTCCTATTGAGAAAAAATAAATAAATTCTATTTATTGTTCAGCCATTAAATGTGGAAATTAAGTATAATTTTAAATGGTCATAGGATATTCGTAAAATAGTGTTATTTATTAAACTTAGAGCTGCATAAAATCTTCTCTTGGAAGAAGATGATTCTTTAGCAGGGTCTGTGCAAATTCTTCAATAGGCTTAAGATAGTTGAAATTTAGCAGAAAGTCAAAAAAGCACCATATGTTCTGTGACAACTTCTGAGATATGTACTTTTGTAAAGCTATCTGTTCATCATATCATTTGGAATTAATTCATTTTTTTTCTTCTTAAAGTTTTCATTAGATAATTAAATTAGTATTAATTTAAAATTTCTGAAATTGCATTTTCTATTATTGGTACAGTGGTTGACCAAGAAAATATCTGATACCCAAATAATTTACATCTTACAGAATATATATCTAGTCTGTATTCTCTTCTGATGACTTGGAGTAGACATGTATTTTAATTCTGGTCTTGGAAATATGGGCAGAAATTACAGACACTGCATCAGTGCCTGATCCACTAAAATTGTTCGTAAGTGTGAAGTTTCTTGAGTTTTATTTGTTTGTTTGTTTTGTTTTGTTTTTCTGGTGAACTAGAGATGTCCTTTAGAAGAAACAAGAACTTATGTAAGATAGATAGATAGATAGATAGATAGATAAAAATACTTCTAAACCATGCTATATGTCAGTTACAAGCATGCATGAGAGTTTACCTAAAGATATCTATTTCTATTGTTCAAAGCTATTGATTTTGGCATTTAAGGCTATAGCAATGTTTCCTTAACTAATGAATGCTAATATGAAAATTGCCTTGAGATACACAGAATTTTTTTTACTTCCCACTTGATGCTGTACACATCTACATCACACACACACAAAAATTTCTGAATATGTCATTTTCCACATTAAAGAGATTTTGCGTCTCCAGCAGGCATTCCTTGAAAACAGTTAGGCTAATTGCAAATGTTATTCACCTCTTTGTCATCTCTTCCAAATCCAATTCCACAGTCTTGCTCACACATTTGTAGCAGACTTTCTGCTGCAGCCTCCCCTTCACCCCTGTCCCCATCTCCAGTACTTCACTAAAACTTCTCCTCCAACCATGCCCCCCACTCATCTTGTTGTCTCAGTCCCAATTCCAGCAGGTGCTCCATGGGAACCTGCCAGCCAAGCCTGAAAGGGAAGCAAATAGGCCAGTGAAGCAGGTTGGTTAGCTACATTTCTTCCCTCTTCTTCCTCTGCTCCAAATTCAATCCCCAGTCTCATCCTCAGCTCCAGTACCAGACTACCTGTTGTGGCTTTCCACACTCTCTGTCCCCATTCCCAGAGAAATTAAAATATCCTGGAGGAATGACCTGTTTTCCTCCTTCCTTTGAACCCTCTCAAAGGCCCCTTCTATCCCATACCTCTTATGGAAGTGTCAGCTCCTTATGCCTAGGAGGAATATACCTATTCTACCGAGAACTCCAGTTGCCACACTTGGTAGGATCAAAAAAGAGTTCCCTACCAGATATCAGACAGCCATAACACCCTCTTAAGAATGAGAGAGGGCAACAGAAACCAAGGAACAAAACATTCACCCAAAAACAAAAGACCAGTTATCAACATTTATAATTACAAACATTACAAACTCAGTCACCTATGTGCCAGGCTAAAACAGAACCAATAATAAGACAACATGTCTCCATGAAATCCTAGCAACATTACAAAATTACGACCTCAGAAGTAAAACATATCTGAAGTACAAGATAATAAAATAGCCTTAATTAATATGATAGAGCTCCTTAAAGAGGAAATGAATAGGTCTGTGTGGTCCAGATGGAATGTAGAAAGTGTGTTGGTACACACTTTTAATCCAGTTCTCAGAAGGCAGTAGTAGTACATGCCTTTAATCACCAGGAAAGAAACAGAGACAGGAAGCAGAGCCCAGAAGGAGTCAGTGTCAGACAGCAAGTGACATCTGAGATGAATAAGAGTGAAGAGTTAGTAGAGTGAGTCAGAGAGAGGACGTGCCCAACTCTCGTGATAGAAAAGCAGACTTTCTGCTCAGGGAGCAGAGAGAGGATAAGAGACACAGAGGCTGACTGAGGCAGTATGAAGATAAGACACAAACACAGTCAAGGCAGTCCAAGGAGTCTTAGGCAAAGACAAAGAGGCAGTTTGGCAGAAGAAATCCATATCAGAAGGGAAGAGTGAGTCAGTTTGAAGCCCAAGGAATAGTTCAGTCAGAGAAGTTGCAAGATTCAGTCAGGGTCTATCAGAATCAAAAGAGTTCAGGCAGATGTCTGAGAAGGTCAGTTTGAATCAATAGTTTAGAGAAGAGTTTGAGCCAGAGCAGTGAGCGAATTGATCAGTACAGTCCTGAGCTCAGAAGGAGCTAGTGAGAGTGGCTCAGTCAGCAGTAAGTCTTGGAAATTTATGAGATTGTATGGAGCCTGAGGCTGAAGCCTCCTAGCAGTTTAAATGTTCTAGACTGTATGGAGGCTGGAGCCTTACAGTTCTAGGATTAAGACTAGATTGTACAGAGGCTGAAACACACCATGGCTCCAGGATTAAATTAGGAAAATAATTAATTGTCTTGGAACATAAACCTATGGCTACAAAGCAAGGAGTTAGTTCTTTGAGAAAAATCAATGAGTGACAAATCATTAGCCAAATTAATTAAGAGACACCGAGAGATAGAAAGAGTAAGAGAGCAAGAGATACAGAGACAGAGAGAGACAGAGAGAAAGAGAGAGGAGAGAGAGAAAGAGAAGAGGAGGGAGAATCCAAATTGGCAAATTTAGAAATGAAAAGGGAGGTATAAAAACAGACAATAAGGAAATTCAGAGAATCATGGGGACATACTTTAAAAACCCATACTCCCCTAAATTAGAATATAAAATGAAGATTTGAATAAATTTATTGATATTTATCACCTACCAAAGTTAGATCAAGATTAGATAAGCAATTTAAAGTGATCTTTAACCTCTAGTAAAGTAGAAGCAGTAACTAAGGATTCAAATAACATCAAAAAAGCCCAGGGCCAGATCATATTAGTAAATAATTCTACCAAACTTTCAAAGAACCATTAATTCCAATACTCCTCAAATTACTACACAAAATAAAACAAAAAAGATTTTCCCAATTCATTTCCTGAGTCCACAGTTACATTTATAACTAAACCACATAAAGACCCAACAAAGAAAGGGAATAACTGACCAGTTTCCCCACATGGATACAAAAATTCTTACTAAAATACTTATGAATACTTATGAACTGAATCCAAGAACACATCCAAAAGATCATCAGCATGAGCAAGTAGGCTTTATCCTGGAAATGTAGGGATGGCTCAAAATGCATAAAATGATTAATATAATCAAACAAATAGACAAACTGAAAGACAAAAAACACATGACATCTCATTAGATGCAGAAAAGGTCTTTGACAAAATCTAACACCTCTTAATAATAAAAGTCCTGCAGAGATTAGAGATACAATGGACAGGCCTCAGTATAATAAGGCCATAGCTAACTTCAGCTTAAATGGAGAGCAAGATAAAGCAATTTTACTAAAATAAGGCACAAGGAAAGGTTGTCTACTCCCTTCATACATATTCAATACAGTACTTGAAGTTTTAGCTAGAGCATTTAAACAATTGAAGCAGATCAAGGGGATACAAATTGGAAAGGGAGAAGTCAAATTATATTATATGCAGATGATATGATAGTATATGAAAGTGACCTTAAAATTTGCACAAGAAACTTCCCAGCTGACAAACACCTTCAGCAAAATAACAGGACATAAAATTAACTCACAAAAATCAGTAGTCTTCCTATATACAAATGACAGACTGAGAAAGAATTCAGGGGAAAACACCTTTCAAAATAGCCTCACAATACAAAATATCTTAGGGTAACTCTAACCAAAAAAGTGAATGACTTATAGGATTAAAAACTTTAAGACATATAAAAAAGAAATTGAAATTTTAAGAATATGGAAAGATCTCTTGTGTTCATGGATCAATAATTTTAATATAGTAAAAATGGTCATTCTACCAAATGAGACCAATAGATTCAGTGCAATTCCCATAAAATTCAAGCATAACTCTTCTATGATCTCCAAAGGACTATTTTCAGCTTCATATGGAAACAAACAAACAAACAAAAAATCATGATAGCTAAAGCAGTTCAGATGTATAAAAGATCTGCTGGAGGTATCACCGTCACAGAACTCAGATTTACTACAGAACGACAGTCAAAGAAACAGAATAGTATCAGTATAGCAGAGCCATGTTGACTAACGAAATCAAAGATGCATACACAAATCCACACATGTTTAGATATCTGGTTATTGATGATGCATCCATAAGTACAAACTGAAATAAAAGATAGCATCTTCAACAAATAGTGCTTGTCAACCTCGATGGCTGCATGTAGAATAATACAAATAGATTCATACTTACCATCCTGCATAAATCTCTACTTCAAATGGACCAAAGACCTCATCATAAAACTAGTTACACAATCTGCCTTCTTCCCTATGGTACCTTACATTATACCTAATCTCTGTGGTGTAACATATTGTAGCTTGCTTATCATTGACTGAGCAATTATATTCTTATATAAGAATAAATATAAATCTCCTTATATAATCCTTATATAAATGAATATATATCACTTTCTGAGTCTTGGTTACCTCAACTAGGATGATTTATTCTAGTTCTATCCATTTACATGTAAATTTCATGAAATTTCATTTTTTTAAACAACCTAGTAATATTCCATTGTGGAAATGTACATTTTCATTATACATTCATCCTCTGATGGACATCAAGGCATTTTATAATTTCTGCATATTGGGAATATAGCAGCAAAGAACATGATTGAGCAAGTGTCTCTGGGGTAAAATGAAACATCACTTGGATATATGACTCAAGAGTGCTGTATTTGGTTTCTGAGGTAGACTGATGCCCATATTCCTAAGGAAGCACCACACTGAGTACCATAGCAGCTATACAGGTTTGCACTGCCATCAGCAAGTGATGAGTGTTCCTTTTACTCCACATCCAGCATTAGCTTTCATTAGTCATTCTGATGCTTATAAGATGGAATGTCTGAGTAGTATTGATTTGCATTTGCATGATGCCTAAGAATTTGCATGTCTTTAAGTATTTATCAGCCCTTTGAGTTCAAAAATTCTGTTTAGATATGTACTTCATTTTTTATTAGTTTGTTTGTTTTCTTGGTATCTATTTTTTCAATTTGCTATCTATTTTTGTTCTTTCTATATCTTGGATATTAGTCCCTTATCTGATGTGTAGCAGGGAAAAAGTTTTCCCACTCTGTATACTGTGGCTTCTTCTAAATGGCATTTCCTTTTGCTGCAATGAAGCTTTTCAGTTCCACGAGGTCCTGTTGATGATTTTAGTGCCTGTGCTAATGGTGTTCTTTTCAGACAGTCTTCTGTTCATGAGTTCAAGGCTATTCCCCACTTTCTTTTCTATCTGAATCAGTGTGCCTGGTAGTATGCTGAAGTCTTTGATACATTTGGAGTTGAGTTTTGTGAAGGGAAGGGAGTATGGATGTACTTGGATTCTTCTACGTGCAGACATTCATTTTGACTAACAGCATTTGCTGAAGATGGTCCTTTTTTTCCAGTGTGTATTTCTGACTTCTTTATAAAAAAGCAGGTGCCCATAGGTGTGTGGATTTGTGTTGGTTTTTCAATTCTATTCCATTGATCAACGTGTTAATGCTTGTGAAAGTATCATGCTGTTTCCATTACTATAGCTTTGTAATCAGGGCTAATGATACCTTCAGCAATGCTTCTGTTATTCAGGATTGCTTTAACAATCCCGTTTTGTGTGTGTGTGTGTATGTTTCCATATGGAGCTTCAAACTGTTATTTCAAGATCCAATAAGAATTATATTGGAATTTTATGGAGGTTGCTTTGAATCTGTAGAATGTTTTTGGTATGAAGGCCAATTTATCCATGAGCATGGGACATCTTACTGTCTTCTGATTTCTTCTGTTTTCTTTAGTTTCTTTGGTCAATACCTTGAAACTTTAATCATTCAAGGCTTTCACTAGCTTCATTAGAATTAGGCCAACATATTTTACATTACTTGAGGCTATTTTGAAAGCTGTTATTTCCCTGATATCTTTTTCAGTATATTTGTCATTTGTGTATAGGAGGGCTACTAATCCTTTGTAAGGTAATTTTGTTTTCAGAAATTTTAATGGGCAATTGTCTAAGATGCTCCATAATGTTATCTTTCTGTGGAGTTATATCAGTTGCATTTGACAATTCTATATTCTTAGAAAATATTTAAAATAAGATGTAGCATAAATCTCATACAAACTTCTCACTACATTTGAAACACAAGTTCTTCTCACCATTCTTTCATTGAATATTTACTGTGATGTCATCTTTGTCAATTTGACAAAAACTGGAATCTCCTGTTAAGAAGAGCTCAATGAAGAGTTGTCTATGTTGGGCTGACATATGGACCTGCTCGTGGGGATAGTCTTTATTTGGGGCAGCATCATTCCATAAGCATGAAGAATTTTGTCAGAGTAGAGAAATTTGGCTAAGTGCAACCAAGCAAATGAATAGGTGTTTATTCATTTCTCTGTGTTCTTGATCATGGATGTGATGTTCTTGATCATGGATTTTTCTACCTCAATTTCCTTCCCATGATGTACTGTACCATACATTTTTATGCTGAAATAAGCCTGTCATCCTCTAACTTGCTTTTGGACAGTTTATTTTACCTTAGCAATAGAAATGATAATAGAACAGCTATTTGTCTTCCTATAAATATCAAATATGACTAAAAGAACTTCCACATCTCTTACCTTGTTCATTACAACCACATACAAAACATTAATAAACTATCTGAAGGGAAAACACCATAATGGTGCTCATAGTCTTGATTATCTACTGTATCTTAAATTTCACTTCCCTTGAGTCTCATGTTTATGATACATTTATGTGTAATATTTTGAATTCTCCATACCTATGTACTTTTTCACATTGTTTTACTCATCCCTGATACTTCTTCTATCCAAAATATTTCCTAATCCAACATCTAAGCAAATAATTTCTTCTCTCCTACAAAATTATCCGAGGAATAATATTACCAAAAAGTAATTTTTATAATTTTTATGTAACTTTTTCATGCTATAGATTTTCATCATATTATTTTCCTTTTTGTTAATTCTCTCATATCCTCCCAATCTCCCCATCTACTTAAATATCCTGCTATTTCTCTCTCAAAAAAGAAAAAAAGCCCCAAATGAAATAACAAGGTAACATCAAAAATACCAAAACAAAGCAAGTTAAAAAACATAACCGCATGTACGCATGCACATTCACACACACACACACATCACAATCCCATGGAATCTGTTTTGTGTTGTACAATTAGTCTTGAGCATGAGGCCTGTCCTTGAGGGTGGTTGACTTACCCAGTGACACTACATTGGAGAAAACTGGTTTTCCCTTTCGCAGCAGGCATACATTACAAACTGCTTCTTGGTTAAGAGTAGGAATTTATATGCACTCCCTTTTCTCTCTATTAGGATTTTTGTCTGGTTTTAACCTGTGCGTGTCTTGAGCTCTATCACAGCCTCTATGAGTTTGCATGTTTATCAGTCCCACTATGTCTAGAAGATGCTCTTTCCTTGAGGGGAGGAGTATGATAAAGACATCCTATTTAGCAGTGATTTCTCCAAAATCTCTCACTGTCTGTACACTTTCTAGTTGTTGGTCTCTGTATAATTACCTTCTATCCCAAGAAGAAGCTTCTCTGATAGTAAATGATGCACAGGTCTATGGGTATAGCAATAGGTCATTAGGGATCATTTATTGCTATATTAATTTGGAGAAAAATAACACATTTTCTCCTATAGCACATGTCCTGTCTCATCTTTGATTCTTTGCTCACTTTAGTAATGTCATGTATGGGTTCCACCTCATGATCTGATCCTTAAATCCAATTTAATAGCAGGTCATTACTTCCATGTCATTTATGCCTTTATCTTTGTTGTAAAGTTCTGGTTTCTCCTAGACTCATAAGCATTAGTAGCAGAAGACTTTTGTTCTATACAACAAAGTGGTCATTCTCACTGATAGTAAGGTGTGTGCATGTGTGAGTACAGATGCATTTTTGTGTATGGACACAAACACACACATACATGGGCAGCCAAGGTTTATTGAGGATGATCAAATAAATTAAGAATAAATTGAATTAGAAAGAGAAATTCAAATCTAACAATGAATTAAATGGAGTATGTGTGACAGAGCAAATGAGTAAAACCTTATGTCATGTGCTTCTCTCAAAAATGTTATTTTAAGCATTTCAAGTGATCACAAGTGTAGATTAAATCCATAGAGTGAGCTAGAAAAGTTATTTACTAAAATATTCATGTCAGGAACACATCATTCGAAGGATCTGGCGCTCAACAGCTCTGTCTATAAAATTATAGTCATATCTATGATGGAAGAATCAGGCGATCTCTCTCTCTCTCTCGTTGTGTGTGTGTATGTGTTTGTGTGTATGCAAATGCTATAGTATGAAATGAGCCAAAAGTCCAAGGATGGCATTACCTCCCTTGAGACCACATGAATAAACAGCTCAGGATGTATCTGTATTGTTGAGGCTGAGTCTCCAAAGATACACTTAGAATGCTTTCAAGTCTTTTTCTGGAGTCTACAGGGATAACCTTGGACAAGTTGTCTATCTCCTATTCCTCAGGGTTTGACAAGAAATGCCAGGAGAATGAAATAAGAGGGATCTTATTGAAGAAGCAGATGGAAAAAACCTGCCTGAGTGAATTCCCTTTAATCTAAGAATTTATGTACTTGCTCATACTCATTATTGTCATATATGCAAAAGTTCCTAATTCTTTAGTTAACTTAAAAATTAATCTGAGTTTTCCTTGTCTTCCTTATATATACTGACTGTCTTTTGTTAGATTTTATAAAAAAAAATTCCTCATGTATAATGTCAAAATTGCATCTAATATATGCACTGGTTTGATTTACACATTGTATTAAAGGAAGAAATGTTGAAAATGTCAATGATCCTAGCCAAGGCCAAGCCTGACTTAAATGTATTTTCTTCTTAGTTTTATATAGTAGAGTTGCCATGGAAACTGCTAAAGGAGCTAAATTACTTGTTGATTTTATGTATGCTTTATCTGCTGTCCTTGTATTTTGATGCTTAAGTGAGAAACAGAGCAGGTAGAATTTCACATATTCATCTCTCATTAAATGGATATTATTCCCTCACATATTCTAGTGTCAGAAATAGTGTTTCTTATTTTTAAATGTGTTTTATAACACACTATTTTCAGTGACCCGAATCTATGATTTATCATCCCACAATTTTTAATTTCAGAGGATGCAAGGAGTACAGCCTTTTACCTAATAGTCACCAAACTGTATCAGCTGCCGAGACAAAACACTTGCAGTTAACTGCATTCAAACCTGGATGCCCAGAGTAGGTAGATACGAATGACAGCCAAAAATGACTCCTTCTGCCTGATCTTATGAACAATATGGTAAAGGAAATGTGATTAATTTTTCATCCTGGAATGACTATCATTAGCAATGGCATGAAAGTCAGTATTATTAATAATTCTCAGTAAAATGGTGCTGGGATGCCACAGTGAAATGCCAGGAAGATCACATGACACAAAAGCAGAAAGCTAATAAGATGAATTGGAGCTGATTCACGGCATAACAGATATTCTAAGCACTATTACTAAAAAAGCCCAAAATGAGTAATTCTGGTATAAAGGGTTTACGTGTCTACAAGCAGGATTCACTGTCTGGATATGAAACTGATTTCTGAGGGTAAGACACTTAGGTGAGTATGTTTATGATAGAGAGTGTGTTTATTCTAACTTTCTCATGCACATATCTCCAAGAGTCCTCTATAAGGATGTGATTTTTTTAGTTCACAAAGTAATATCTCTAAAGTGTGAAAACTAATCATGTTAAGAAAGAGCATTCCAAGAGAAAAAGTAGTATAAGGAAATGGAAACTTGTGTGTGTCTGGAGGTAGGAACACAGGAAAAATTTAATATGGAAAGACTAGATAAATAAGCATATACAAATGAGATATGTTATACACATATATGCTTTTGTTTATGTATTATTTAAAGAAGTAAAATACAGTTACACATAGCCATAATAACTGAGCTCAAAGCCATCATCCAATAGATAATAATATAGCATAAAAATAAAATTTTTGTTACATTTTTGCAGGATGGGTATGTGTAAATACAATCATAAAGGTTAGAAGGCACCAAATAGGACTGGAATTAGGGATGGGATTTAAATTTGAAATAAAAGGAAATGACATAAGTTCATGGAAATGATACTCTGACAGCATATGGCAGCTACACAGTTCTATCCTTATAAATAAATGCATCAAATTTCCAAAGGGTTTTGAATGTTAAAAGAAATGGCCTCATTTTAGCAAATCCAGAATGTCCCACATCATTCAACTGTGAAAAAAATAAAGAGAACACAGGGGATGAGAATGTGCCATGCATAAAATCAGGTACAGATTGACAAGGCTGCATCTTCATCACAGGCACCCAAGAGGAATCTACCTCGGGGATGCCTTCTTCTGGATGAAGGAGACTCCAAAAAGTTGTGGGTACTAGAAGAAAGACTTCTCAATAGCTTTACTTTGTCTTTACTCTCATTCACTGCTTGCAGATTTGCTTAAATCATCTTCTACAGGTTAATTCTGCCATACATATTGAATGCTAAGATCATGTATATCTTGGCCTGAAGCTGAGCCTCTGCTACGTCTGGGCATTTTCTCAGATTATCAGAGCTCCTGTATCTGGAGGTTGGTGTGAGCAGAGAGGTATCTATGATGTTCCTTGGGAACATGGGCAAAGTTTGCCCATGCCTAAGCTGGTTTCCCTAAGTTATCTTCATACCTTGACATCAAATAATCACATTTCATTTGAAGACTTCTCAATTTAAAAAAATCCTCAGGTTTATTAGGTCTTTGAGAATTTTGTACAATATATTTTGATCATAATCATCCCACGTGTCCAACTCCTTGAGATCCTCCTTCTCAACCCACCCAATTGTGTCCTCTTCGTTTTTTCATGATTTTTGTTGTCGATTGCTTTATTTTTCACATCAAGTTTGATTTGTGTCATCTGTATACTCTTGGATGTATGACATTGACTGAAGGGTTTTCAATCCACCAGAAACTTTTAAAAGAAAACTGTAATACTCCCTCCTAGTGTCTATCAACTGGCAATAGCTCCTTGTAGGCATAGATTCACACCAAATGTAGATGTTTCTTCAATAAAAAACCACTTATTCTTTTGTCTAATTTAATCACCAGTCTCCTCCCACAAGAGCCCTGGAGTCCTAGAGCATTTTAGCCTCCTTTCAATCTAGTCTTAATCCTTGGACCAGAAGGCTTCAGCCTTCACAAAATATAGAACGTTTAGGGTGCTAGCTTGAACGTAGAAGGGTTCAGCCTCAGCCTCTGAGACCTGCTGAAGACTGAGCCACTCTGACTAGCTCCATCTGAACTCTGATTCATCTGTTTCAACTCACTCTTCCCATCTGATACTGACTTCTGCTGTGTCTTTGTGCCTCTCCCAGTGAGCTCTCACGGCTCTATCCTGCATTGGTAGACTGCTGGGACTGACTCTGTAACTGCTTCTGTAGCTCACTGATCTGAGATGAGCGCCTGCCTTTTTTTCTCCTGAAAGTTGGACTTGTCCTCACTCTTACTTTCTCTGTTACCTCTTCCTCTGATTAGTCACTTGGTCTGCCATTCACTCTGACTTATCTCAGATATCACTTCCTATGTGACACTTACTTCTTCTGAATTCTTCTTCCTGTGTCTGCTTCCATACTGTTTTTCATAGGGATTAAAGGCCTGGACTGCCACTACCTTCTGAATACTGAAATTAAAGGTATGTCTATATCTCATTCAGAACACATAGTCCTCTGAATGTAGACACCTAGCATATACACCCTAGCTTTCACACAGGGCTATTTCTCTACAGCTCCTTAGTTAGAGGCGTGATTTCATGCCCACGTCCTCTAGCCATGCTGGAATTTTGTCTGGCTTGAGTTTATACAGGTCTTATACATTTTGTCTAAACTTCTGTAAAATGAGTCAAAGAATTATCAAGAAATCAAGCTGGTAATCACCTGGAAGCTTCAGCCCTACTGACTTTCATTGTACTAGAAGGTGTAGTACATACTACCAGAGGAGACAAATAATTATTAATCTTATCCCAGTTGTGAAGGCTGGGAGCTACAGTGATTACTGTTTGGCAAGACACACATACTGGTTCAATAATCTTATGAATATTATGGAACTATTTTAATATGTATTTAAGGTCTGTTCCACAAACTGAAGCTTCAACCCATCATTAATGGGGCCAAGAAGGTGTGGCTAGACAAGTCTTAGGTCCTAAGGGAGAACCTACTACTATTATTCTGCTAAATATATGTAATGTTAAATCAATACCTTATGACATATATGTTGATTAGTACATCTCTCATCCTTAACCAGAAATGATTATTTTTGGAATAAATGATTAATACAGAGACTCCAAACTGGCCAAGGTACAAAGAATAAAGACTGTGGAATGGTGAGTACTAAATAAGACAACTACACCATAGCCCCTCCTTCCAATGCCTGATTCTGGAGAAGGAGACAGAGAAATCAGAAGCAGTGAATGATTGCAAAGAAACATTGTTTTCTGGACTCTGCAAGATGGTTGCACATATGGAGGGAGTCTCAGAGGTGATACAGCATGCACAAGGGCAATGCAAGACGGTTGCACATATGGAGTCTCAGCATGCACAAGGACAAGACTTGTAAGAGCTCATGCTAGCCAAATTTTTTGTTTGGTTTCATTTTAATTTTTTTTTTATTTTCACACAACATTAAGTAAGCTGTGTAATACTTGGATAACTTGAAATGCTTGAATTTTAGGCAGTTAAAACAATTTTTCTTAAGATGTGTTTAAGCAATGAACCCGTAAGTGTTCTGACAGCCAGAGAAATTCTGTGAGTAAGAACGGAAGGAAGGCTTGAGCCAGTGTCCTACCTAAAGGAATAATGAATGTTGCTGCTAAGACAATGGTTAAATGGCAAACAATGTGGAGATAAATTATCTGCTTACCTATAAATTTTGACTAGAAAATTAATAATCAAAAACAACTCTATAAACTTGTATATGAAAAAAAAGTTAAAAATGGACACTCATGAATTGTTTCCTAATGCCATTGAATTATCCATCATTTTCTCTCGGATCTAATCTAGTATCCTTAAAACCATTATTTGTAAATAATTTTCAGGCAATTCGTTGACTTCTTTTTTTTTAGGTGTATTGATAAAATTGTGTGTTGCTTGGAAGTGTCATGTAATCTTGGTTTTCATATTTATATGTGTGTATTCAATGAAACTCTTATTTTAAAAAAACTACAAACTGGACAAAAAATCCTAAAATATACTTGGAGCATAAAGAAATCCACATAGCTAAAACAGTTGTGAGTATATTGAACAAGCCCAATGGCATCAAATAAACCGACCTTAAAATGAGCTATGAATAAGAATAACAAAAACAACTAGTTACTGGCAGGAAAAGGACACAACCATGCAAATGAATAGCATAATCAAAAATAGAATGACACATGGATAACAATCTGAATATCAGTATAGGCTTCGAGGCGTATATTAGAGTTAGCACAGATCCTAAACAAAAGATGGTTAAAAAATCAGCAAATTCAACAAGGAAGAGGTGAAGAGAGAAGAGGAAGGAGAGAAAGTAGATCTCTACTTCTTACTTTATCAAAATCCAAATGGAAACAGATATGAAATCCAATCTGACTTAAGTCCAATAAGACTTAAGAGTGAAACTTTTATAAGAAAATATCAAAGAAATACATTAGTACATTAGTATGAACTACAATTTTATAGGGTCCTCATATCACAAGTGACACATGCAAAAATAGACAAATGAGATTATATCAAACTGTAAAGCCTCTGGAGAGCAAAGGTGACAGCAATCAGAATGAAGACACTATAAACTACTCAAGGAACTACTCATTGTCAGATAATGAAGTGCATGTACCATATAAACACCCAATTATCATTCAGCTTTAAAATGTTTACATCTTTTTGTTTGAAGCACTATGAATCTCAAGTGTTTCCTTTCCAATAACTGAAATGTTAAGTGCCCAAGTTAGAAATGCCAGCTGCCATGCCTTGATCATCACACAACTCCTCTGATATTGAATTGTTGTATCTTTGCCCGTAAGAATGCATGATTATGTAATGCAAGTTTAAAATTGGACACGAGAATAGAATGATGGTTTTCAGAAAGCACAGGCAGAACAACTGAGAGGGAAAACTGAGAAAAAACCAATTGGTGAAAATGTTCATCTAGTAAAACAAGTTTTGAAATCTTACGTGCTAGAGTGCCTATAGACAAACAAACGATAGTCTAATGATAATTAAAAGTAAATGTCAACTATGTCACCACAAAAATGATTGGAAGTAGACCAGTTAATACTTTAATTAGATTGTCATTTTTCCATTAGGTTGTACTGAGATAGCTCAGTGTGCCTTTTAATCAATGTAGGAGTGGTATGTTAAATCAAACTAATGTTAATTAACCAACATTAGAAGTGAAAGCATAAAACAAAGTTGGAAAAGAGAAAGGTAAAATTCCTCAAACCCAGTAGTCATTCATGCAAACAAATAAAAATATCTTAAGTAAATAAAAATGATCATGGCAATAGTTTGAATAAGAACTAACACTTGTAGAAGTTACTGTCTATGAGTATATTTTTTGCAACTCAGGGTGATTAACCAACATGAGGAGTAAGGGCATAAAACAAAGTTTTAAAAGAGAAAAATAAAATTTCTGAAATCCAGCAGTCATCCATGCAAACAAGTAAAAATATTTTAAGTAAAAAAAAAACAAAAAGGATGATGATAGTAGTTTGAATAATAGCTAACATTTGTTGAACAGTTAGTGTCTGTGAGTACATTTTTTTGCACCTCAGGGTGATTATTTATTTATTTCTTCTAACAGTTTGGAAGAAGATAAAACTATTCATCTCACCATTTCCAAAGAGGAATCTGATGAGCAAATATTTTATTCACTAAGGAAATATCTAGTAAGAAATGATATGATGATAGGGCCTTGGAAAACACCAGGACAAGCAGAGTGTTGATTCACGTGGGTAAGAAGGATGTCCAGTTCAGCACAACTCAGTAGCTAGTGTTTTTCAAACTTTGAGAGTCTGACAAGGTAGTTTTATTTTGGGTATATTTAAGCACTGCACAATTTGGATAAAATGTTTCCTGGTGATAATTAACTCAATTCCACGTGTACAACAATGCTTCAGATGTAATTACATTGAAACTCTTTGTAATGTACAAGTGATTTCTTCCATATTGATGGTTTCTATAGATTAAGAAACAATGTTCAAGATAAGAGTGTAGGGAGGGTGACTGAGATAAAGTTAAGACTCTGGGAGAGCCAGGTGTGGCCTAGGTCACACCTAAAGATAGCACAAAGATAACCAGGCGATTAACTACATTTATTCCCAGCCTTCTGGGAAGAAAAAGGGGACTCTCATCCTCTGAGGAGACAACCTTGCATATTTAACATTCCTGGTTTCCCTAGTGCCTAGCTGTGAGCACAAGGATCTCTGTATCCCCTACAATATGAAATTGCATAGTACATAATAAAATCTGTGCTAACCATGTGAGGAATCAATGAATATGAATGCAACTCAGAAAGGAAGGATAGAGATTATGAAAATGTACAGAAAGAGAGAAGTGTGGTGAGGAAATGAAGAGATCCTCATGCTGAAATTGTCTTCTGATAAAGAACTGCAATAGAAGTACTGATGTGTAGTACTATTGATAGATAAACCATTCTTGAGACTATATTGTTTCACATTAATCATGGAGAGAGCTCTGTATGCTCAAACACAGAAAAAGTGGAAGTATTCCTCACATCGAAAACCACATGTACTTCATCTGAATCATGTACTTTTTGAATTTCCCTCCCCCCACCTCCTTCTCCTTCTTCCTTTTAACAAACTATCACAGAAAGTTCCAAGAATGTCTGTTCTTTAGGAGAAATCACACATATCAATAGGCAGAGTGTCAGTCAAAGAAAATGAACAAATTAGAAAGTGATGAAAGGAGACAGCCGTAAAATCCCCACATCTGTGAAGATAGTCAATGTACTTGAAAACAGTGGAAATAGCTCAGAGTAGAAGACTAAATACTCAAGGTGCTGAGTTTGATCTCTGTCATTGCTAAAATAAATTGTGCTAGACAAATAAATGAATGATAAAGGAGCAGGAGATATCGGTATTTGTTAACTAGATATAAAGTAGGACGTAATGAGTATTTTATAGACATTCATTTTTACCTTAAAGTTAGAAATCATAAAAACTCTAACATATCAAGGAAAACATTTTATGAGGTTAAAATTGTGAATATTAGAACCAAAATGGTTGTTTTTTAAAAAAGTGGACACAAAGGCAGGAAGTATGTAGATGAGGACAGATATGGGAGTAGATGGCAGGGGACAGAGGTGCTGAAAATCATCAAAACACATGAAATTCTCAAAAGAATGATTAAAAATGAACTTTCAGGAGTCCTTTATTATTTCTTAGATTTTTGATATTATAATATAATCTCATCATCTTTCGCTTCCCTTTCCTCACTCTAAGCTCTCTCCTTGCCCCCTTTTCAATTCATGGCCTCTTTTTCTTCATTGATTGCTGTTATATTCAGATATGTATTCATAAACTTAGCTTGCTCACCTACATAATATTACTCGCATTTATCAAAGCAGCATAATTCCTAGCTTCACTGTTAATATTTGTCACTATACTCACAGAGAAGTGCAGTCCTCATCCTTCCACAAAGAGTCTTTTTAATAATTTGTGTTGTTTGCCAGGCAGTGATGGCACTCAGGAGGTAGAGGCAGGCAGATCTCTGTGAGTTTGAGGACAGCCTGATCTACAGAGTGAGTTCCAGAAACACCAGGGATATACAGAGAAACTCTATCTCGAAAAACCAAGGGGGAAAAAAAAAAAAAGGACAAAAAAAGAAAAGAAAAAAAAAAACAATTGGTGTTGTTCATGGAATTTGTTCATTTTGCCTCAAAGTTCTAGCGTAATAACTTATACTTTTTTATATTTATCCACTTAATGTTGGTAAGATATGAACGAATACCTGAACATTTCGTGTTTTGATAATTTGTCTTTTCTCTACGTCTTGATAATTCTAGATTAAAAATTAAGCAGTTTTATTGAAATTTTCAAATAATTATATTAATCCAAAGTCTTTGTTTTTCTATTTATCTCTTAAATTTAAGCTTTCTTTTTCATACAGTTTGTTTTTTATTACATATTAATAATTATTATAAATTTGTAGCAACAAAAATGTCTGTTTGTATCAGAGGTGAGAGAGAACAAGAGAGCAGAGGTAAGAAATAGTTTGAATGCATGTGTGGACCTGAGGTATATTTTGTTTTTTCACTTTTTAAATGTTATCAATATTTATTTTATTATAATTCTTTTCTACTTCATCTTTTTATTATACATATATTTTAATTTTTTTCTCATACAACTTATACAATATATCCTGACTCCCCTCCTCCCCTTCTTCCACTCCTCCCAGTTCCCCCCATATTCCTCTCCCTCAGATATACTCTCCATCCCTACCACAAACCCCCAACCCACTCTCTCAAGAAAAGAACAATTCTGATGTGTGTTTTGACTTGTATTAAAAGCTAGTAACAAATGTTGAATTATTCTATAAATCTAGTGAAGAGATTTTGCTTTGTTTCATGATTTTTAATATATCTCCCCTGATTCTATTATTTTTATTTAAATAATAAGATGCTTGACATGCAGATTTATATATATTTTTATCTTTTTTAACATATTTTTTGTTTATACGCCCAATGAGGGGAGGATCTGTAGTATAATACTTCATCTACTGTGGCTCAGCAAAGAAGACATGGCGGCATTCTCATAGGTGCATAACCTACTAGGCCTCAGCAGAGGGAAGCATTATCATGGTGAGCTCTGTCCTGGACAATGGAATCCCAAGCATCTCATCTCAGGGGACTTTTATTGATATCTAAGCTCCTCTGGTATTCTATCGATAGAGCCTGTAGATCATGAGCAATCAAACATGTTTTACACAAAGCCAACACCTTCAGACAATACATATGCCAAGGCCTAGACAGACCTATTCCCAGTAATGAACAAAACAACCATTTTAAACATAACTCAAAATAAATTTCTGTAACACTGCAGTTTCAGGATATTCTGACCTTTCCTAAACCACTTCAGTGGTACAATAGATGTTCCAATTAGGGAGAAGTATTCCTATTATTTTATTAGCTGTACCTTGGCCAGTTGTGAGTCTCTGTGTTAACCACTATCTACTTCAAAAAGAAGATTTTTCTGATGAAGTATGAGAGATGCACTAATGGATGATTATAATGATTTCATTAGGAGTGAGTATAACAATATGTCCATGCAATATAATAATAGAAATAGATTCTACCCTTAGGCTATAACCTATGTAGCCATAGGCTCTTGGCTACAGTAATGTTGCCATATATTGGCTCCATTTTGTATAATTTTTCTTAAGTCTAATCAAAAAGTGATTAATTATTTGAATTATGAGTTTAGATCTATTTTTACCCAGTAGCAATACTTTTGTTTATCCAGACGTAGTTCTGCTTGAGTTAAGTTGAGAATGTCATTTCAGATACTGTCAGTGGCATTGCCACTTTTGGGTCCCACTTTGGACCTAACATTCCAACCTTGATCAGGATAGGTGGTACATATCTTTGTACTGTTGGCTGAGTGGGAACTTCAAAACTTCGGCATTAGGAAAGCTGAAATTAGGTCAAATATTGCGAGTCATTCAGCCAGGTGATAGTAGGAAAACTGAGGCAATTCTCTCAGAAGCGTCTGGTTTAAAGACCATCACGTTATTTCTCTTATTCTCTCCCAAAGCATCTGAAAAGACAGGGAACAATCATTATACAAAGTATGGATATTGGTGGGGCAAAGAGAGGGAGCAGCCAGGACCCAAAAGAAGACCTCCACATAGGAGTCAGCCCCTGGAAGCTGTAGTTTGCAAGCCAATTCATATAAGTATTTAACCTACTCTTTCACTAGGCCAGACTATTTACACAGTGACAACATTCTTCATTGAGGAATAGGCAAATGCCTCCCATTTTGACAGTCAGCAAGGTCAGGACTTAAAGGTTTTGTAGAACAACTAAGGTTATAGAGGTGAGCTGGTTTTGGAGTACTTGTAGAGATAAAGATGATTTTTGAATGGCATCTGTCAGAAGAAAAGTGCTGGGACAGATACATACTTCAGAGAAAAGGTAAAGAAGATAAGGAGCTTAGAGGGATCTGTCTTAGTCGGTATTTTATTGTTGTCAGGAGACATCATGGCCATGTCAACTCTTGTAAAGGAAAGCATTTAGTTGGGGCTTGACTGCAATTTCAGACATTTAGTCAATCGATTATCAGCATGGTATTGACCATGGGAATATTCACACAGACATTGTGCTGGAGAAGGCACTGAGAACACTACAACTGGATGTGCAGGCAGCAAGGAAGAGGAGCAAAGCCACTGGGCCTGGCTTGGACTTTTGGAACTCCAAAGCTCAGGGTCACACTTCCTCCAAAAAGGCCATATGTACTATAGGCCACATCTTCTAAACCCTCCCAAGTAATGCCACTCCCTCATTACTAAGTATTCATATGTATGAACCTAATGGGGGCCATTCTTATTTAAACCACAACATGATCTTTTCTTGGGCATATATTTGAAACTTCTAGGGCTGTTGTGCAGTCCTGCTGGTTAAGAGGGTGTAAGGAACTCCAAGATCAGGGGAAGGAAAAATTCCATCTTCATGATAGGGCATGGATGGGAAAGCTTAAGCTGTTGATGAACAGAAGTGTCATTAGACAAGGGAACTAGTGTTCCTTTGAGCTGAGACAAGATAGGTGGGTCCAAGTCATGACTTCCAGAAGCATATCTGTTTTAATGTGTATTGAAATTCTCACCTTAAAGAAAACAGTCACTAAGTGTCTGCAAACAGATTCAGAAGACTCCTGTTTTATGATCCATAGCAAAAATCAAGACTAAGAAGTTATCAGCATAAACATGAACATTGACCTGGAATAAGACAGAAATTTCCTGTCTAGGAAATGAATACAGGGGAAGCCGAACAACCAAAGAAAATTTAAAGCTTTTGAGCCTATGACTATGATGACATTTTTATTTTTTTAAAGTTTTAGTAGCCAGTGCTTACAACTGCTACCAAAAGTAAATTACTTACTTAAGACAGCTTGATTGATTTAAATAGACATTTATGACTGATGTGTTAAATTTTAAACTTTGGAATTTTAATATCATATTATTATCTTTAAGTCTCATCTTTCACATACCTTAAATTTCTCATAACTTGTATGAATATTCTAATTTTATTTTTCCATTCTGAAAACATCCAGTATTCTTAATCTTTAAACTTTTACCTTTCCTTTTTATCTGGGAATATCCAATAATATACCATGAAATATAGATGATGTTGAGTTTGAGTTTAGTCAATGAAAAATAAAATCCTTTCAAATAATCATTGGAACATAAAGGGATAATAAAAGGCTATTTTTAAGTCAGTTTTGAGTTGTCTTTTTTATTGAAACCTTCCTGTTAGTTTATCTATCTAAGGAGAAAACCTGTTATGTCTATAAGAGAGCAAGGGCTGATTTTTACACTTGAGACTAATTTACTCTGTCAGGTGGTTGCGACCCGGTTTTGAAATTTTTCTATTTAAGAAACTCAGTTAATTATGCCTTCTTTTAAAACTTTCAAATCTGTATCGCCAGCAAGTAACATACCTATCCTTTGCACCAAAAATTATTGAAGAGCCAGATTCTTTTCAGGTGAAAGCATAGTTGTCAAACAGCTATTGAGGGATTGACCAGGCAATAGTAGCCTGGAGGTGGAGGCTTGCTTGCTCCTGTAGCAGCAGATGGCACGGTTTGTTAATTGCTGATGAAGACAGGTACTGGGAGAAGTTGGGGCCAGACATCAGCACCCACAAGAGAAAACTGAGAAAGGTATATTTTACGGGAGTGTGTGGGAAGTAGGAGACTTACCTATTGCCTGGAAAGTTAAAGTTACAGTAAGCGCCTTCTTAGAGATGTAAATGATGTTACTGGGTCAGAGTTCCCAGGGGAATGTCTAACTGCATCTGGTAGGCCTAGAAGATCAAAGACATTTTCCTGTGGAGGCAGAAGTTGGGGACTGACTCGCCTTAGTGAGATAAGGAAGGGGACTCCTACATCCAGTGTCCTGCCTGTACAGTTTGGGCAAGGTCATCGAAGCCTGCTGTGCATAGGGTGGCTATTTGCCCAGTGACAGGTGTTGCTACCTTTGAGGCAAGCTCCAGGTGGAGCATGTTGATGCCCCTCCTCTTTAGAGGTGGCCCAAGGGCTGCTGCCAGAAGCTGGCATTTCTGTCTGTCCCAAGAAGCCCTTTCTGTCCTTTCTTGCTCCTCCCTCCACTAAACCCTTAACGTCATTGTCCGCAGATCTCTCGGAGAGGTTTGAGGGCCCTCATCTAGTATCATTAGTTGCTTTCTTTTTTTGAATGTAACTGATTTTGAATATTATTTTACAATAAACAAACTTTGGTTGTTTTCAGTTATTTGCTTCATAATTAACTTTGATAACACACACAGAAGACTATATAATGGGAAATATAAATTGATCTCTCCCTCCAAGGTTGTCCCTGTAAGTGAATTATATTTCTACTTTTCATGACTATAAACATAGTTCTAATCACATTAATGAATTTGACTATAAACATGGTTCTGGGCACATTAACGAATTTGATCATTTATAAGGTGATTGACCATTAACGTGGATGTTGTAATTTCCTTAAGGAGTTTACAATATATTGTTACCTTTTATAATAAGATTAGGATTTGTAATTTTATCCCTGCTATGTCTGAGACTTACGAAACATAATTTTTCAACTGAAGATACTTTAATATAACAGTGAACTTTAAACCATAAATACAGTCCACAGAGATACTGGGAGAATCATATTTCTGATCCTTCTAAAATTAACTTTTACAAAATATCACAGTTTGTGTTTTTTTTTGGTTTTTTGTTTGTTTGTTTGTTTTAGTATGACTCAGTTTTTCCAAATAGCTAAAGATTATCAAAGTTATCAAAGACATAGTGGTTAGTTTTCAAGTTTCTGTTAGCCTGAATAGACCATTAAAAACTTTGGGAAGTTATAAACATTAAAATCATACATTTGCTGTTAATAAATTTTATTTTCTACAAATTCTTTCAGGATTTTGTCTTCTGTTACTTTTTAATCTTAGGGCAAAACTTTATCCTTACTCAAAATACCTTAGCATCCTAATATTGCCCTCTTCATCTAATAAAAATATTTTCCTGAACAAGAGTGGAATTGAAGTTGCATAGATGGCATGCTGTAGCAAATTAATACCTGCACATGCATGATTAACTAGCAACCTCATTTTGGTTACAAGTGCTAAGCTGTTTTTTGTTGTTTGGGAGATTGAAGGATTTTATATAATTTTATAACTATACTCCCAATGGTCTTATATATCCTGAAATAAAGAAAGTTTATACTTAAGCAAAAACTTCAAAGATATCCAGACCTTTATGTGAGCATATTTAAGCAAACAAAACCAAAAATAGGTTGGGGTGTAGAGGGGAGTATATAGTTTACCTCCAAGCTGTTTTTAAGTACATCACATCTTTTCTTGGGCTGTTCTGTTGTTCTTCCCTTTGTCACGGAGCCAAGAGCCCAGCCTAACTCAGGAAAAAGACTTCTAAGGTGGGCAGGGCAAGTTTCATCTCCAGAGCCTGGTTTTCAGTTGAGTAAAACAGCACATGACAATTTTTCAATATTATTCATACACAAGACACATTTGAACCTCTGTAAGTCTGAATTCAGTGAGCAGAGGGAGGGATGAGAGCAGAGAGAAAATTGGCTTAGAGATTTAGAGATAAGGGATTTGGGGATCATTTGTTTGTGTGGTGGCAGAAGTTGTCACAGTCTGTGAAAATTTGAAAATATATACTAGTAGGAGGTCAGATTCAGGGCAAACAGCCTGGAAGCTAGCATGAGGACTTTAATCTGTTGCCAGCTTGTTTGGGCTAATAGGGAATTAGATAGATACCCTTTGTCCATGGAATGAAGCTGCTTTATCCAAAGCAGGTATTTTCCACTCCATTAAGCCTTTCTGGAAATACTCTCAAAGACACACTCAGAGGCATGTTTTGATGATGATCCTATGAAATACTTTTCAAAGAAAATTCATTACCCTCCTCAGATTCATAGAATAAAATTGTTGAAATAGAATAAATTTAGGAAAGAAACCAAAAATTGTGATATCTCTCTATTTTCTTTTGTGTTTTTATTAACACTTTGATAATTTTATAACTTGTATTCTAATTAGATACACTCCCCTCCCCAACTCTCCCAATTCCATATACACCCAGCACTGTGCCCTCATTTTTTGTAACCCATAAAATCTCATTACTGTAGTCTATATTCTCTTAAAATACAGCCGTCCTCTGTTAGCATGTTAGACCACCAAGGATTGACCTAACTTAACAAGGATTAACTTTAGTTAAATAAAGCTAACTCTCCTTCACCCGGAAGCTAGCATTCCTTATATCTTCTCTGCTAGGTGTATGGCTTTGTGCCAAATCACCTTTCCATGCTGGGATTTTGTCTGGCTTGACTGTCTGCAGCCACTATAAATTAATATGTGCAACTGTTCTTTTCTGAAAATAATCATTCATTGTAGTCATACACTGTCTCTGCCTCTAATATTCTTTGTTTCCACTTCCAAATTGCTCACTAAGCCTTAGGAAGAGATGGGTATGATATAACTGTCCCTTTTATGGCCAAGGTCCTTCTCTGTCACTTATTCTCTGTATTTTGACCAGATGTTAGTCTCAGTGTTGACTGTTGTATCAGTTCTACTAGTTTTTCGGTTGTGATAAAATTCCATGACCAAGACAACTTAGAGAGGAAAGACATTATTTTGGCTTATGGCTCCAGGTGGAAAAAGTCCATGATAAGAAAGTTTTGACTTGTTTTCCTTGTATCCAGTTCGTGTTTCTTGTCTTATTGCTCTAGATAAGACTTCACGTACTATGTTTAAAAGGAATGGAGACAATGGAGATCTTGTCTTGTTCTTGATTTTATTGGAAATTATTTGAGGTATTCTCCATTTAATATGATGTTGGATGTGGCTTGTTTTCTACTATATTCATTATATTGAGCTACATACCCTATATCTGTAGATTCTATAGGAATATTATCATGAAGGGATATTAGATTTCATCAAAGGCCATTTCTGCATCTATGATGATCACGTGTTTTCTACCCTAAAACCTCATGTTTTGGGTGAGCAAGCAAGGAAGCAAGTGTGATTTCCCGGAGTCATACGTGGAAGGAGTTTTGTTGTTGTTTGTTTGTTTGTTTTGCTTTTCAAAGGCATATATTAGAGTTGACAGGCATTATAAACTTTTGTGGTCAGGTCACTGAGGGCTGTGACCTATTTTGTCTCAGCTATTTATCCACATTCTTCTGTTCCATTTAGCAAGATGAAATTACATTTTGCAATAAACAGTATAAGCAGTGCTTTAAGAAGATCTCTAAATAAATGAATAAATAGCTATATATTAACACACCCTATAAAGGAACCAGTGCTGTCAGAGATAAGCATATTTGTAACATTTCTGGTAGGAAGACCAATTGTAGGGCTGATTTGGCAAAGCCAAGCAACAAGTCTTCATACAGTTCAACAATTAGACTCTGACAAAGAGACAAAAATATATTCACATCAAACAGGCACTTTTATGGGAAAATCAGTGGACTTGTCAGTCATTATAGATGAAAAAAGTTCCCCCTTAAATATCTACCAGCTATTCACAGAATAATTCAGGTTATAGTTAGACAATGAAATATTAAATATTCATAAAAGGAAAAAATACTATTAGATGCTACAATAATATATAACTTTGTAAAACATTATACTATATGGTCATACACAAAATGACACTGGGTATCAGGAACCATTTCTAGGAAATTCCCAGACTATGAAAACTGGTAAAATGAGAGGTAAATTACTTCTTGGAATCTGATAGTAGAGGAGCTGAGTTACTGCTGATAGACACTGGGATTTTGTTAGATTGGATTTACAACAGTAATGACTGAGTCTGCCTTTTGGAACACATATGTCACCAAATTATACACTCTAACATGGTGATTGTCACGTTTAAGATTTTTATATCAATAAAGGTAATATAAAAAACCATATAACCAAATCCATATTATCAAATGAGCTACAAAGTGTCACGTGCTCCTCATTTGGTATTTGACAGCATTCTTTACTGATTTATAATGAAACCTCCAACCCATGGGACATTAGGGACATCCCTCCGTCTGATGAATGTCTTCTTTAGAATCTTTCAGCCACCATCAGAGTTCATGGAAAAATATCAAATACTTTCTGACTATGATCTGAGTCATAAAATGGATGTCTGTTTACCATGTACATTTGTATTTTAACTGAAATCTTTGAATGTAAAATAAGGTAAGAGAAAAGAAAAAAAGTAGATCTGAAAGGAAGAAATAAAATCAAAGTATTCTGTCAACATGGTTATCTCAATAGCCAAATACTAAGGTATTTACAAAAGGGAAAGCCAAATTAACAAGAACATTTAATAAGATTAAAGCATAAAAGAGTGACATATAAATTAAGGTCTGTTACTATAACTAGTCTTAAACTATGAATCAAATTTTAATATGCTGTTGACCATATTGTCACAGCACACAGCCATTTAGAAAAAATTAATATAATTGTACAAATATTTTTTCTAAGAGCTATAAATATATAAATATACAATTTAAAAATACATTTCCATTAAATATAATAAATAAATGAAATATGAAATATTTCTATAAGAAACTAAAGGAAATAAAAATAACTGGAAAGTCACTCTAGTTTTTTTCTATCACACTACTCAATATGTTTTTGAGCTTTTTATTTAGCAATATACTATTATAATTGAGATATAGATTAACAGAAAATATAAATAATAGCATATGTAAAGTAAATCTATATTACTAAAATAATTTAAAAGCCTATAAAGGCCTAACATGACTGCATTAGCTGTATTTTATAGGCTGATTTGGTAAAGACAATCTATGTCCAGGGATCAAATGCAATTAGTCTGTCTTTGTGTTTAATAAAGTTGCATTGAAATATCCTATGCTCACCAGTTTATGATTGTCTTTTTTACTTTAAAAAACTTCTTATAAAAGGGTAAATACTTATTGCCTGTCTTTTTGTAGAAAAACACTTGCCAACATTTTGGTTAACATCTTCTAATGAAAATAATAATAATTAAGCACGTGAGAGCATAGCAGAGATATTTTCACTATATTCAAATGTGTTCCAAGCAGGTATCTCTGTTGCAGAACCCTGATCTCTGCATAGTGTTAAGTCCTTTTACCCTGTGGTTCTGCCACCTTCAATACAATTGCTGAGGCTGACAGCACCACAGCCAGAGGCACAGAGTGCTCCATGGACCTATGGAAAGAGAAGCAAAGATAGCTCAGTTTCCTTTTAGTATATGAGGTGAACAGGGCATGTTGCTTTTACTAATATTTCATTGACAAAAATTTAACTGTGTTGCCAGACCTCCAAAACAACAACAAAATCTGCTAAGTATAGACCATGATAAAATGCAGAGCACCATTCATTCATTAAGGAATGTACACGTATTTATATGGAAAACTACTTATCACACTGCAAACATTTAGCCATGTAGAGCAAATGCCTAAAATACCAGCAAATAAGAGGTAAACAAAAGGGGATGTGGGCAAGAAGGAGAAATGATAAAAAATAAAAAGAAATTTTATATCCATTTGTGTAAAGGAGACCCAGGTGTGTCTACACTAGCTAGACTTCCTCATTAGGAGCATGCATCGGTCTGTGGTACCCTCAGTTGAATGTGCAACCTTGAGAGTCAAGGAGCTCAGATGCTGTCTAATTTTCCGGTAGTGTGGCATATGGAGGCTTTCTAGTAGAGCATCTCCTCCCCTCTGAGCAGTTGCTTGTCTCTAAGAGGAAACTTTAAAAACCTGTGTGTACATGCTGTTTTGTTTCCCATTTAAGTAATTATCTTCCTAAGTTCCCATTTCTTTTGCCATTAAAGAAAACATTACTTTCTTAACTATGCCTGTTTTACTGCTGAAGCATAGCACTGTCCTGTTGTGACACTAAACAAATGTTGAATTAAAGAAAAACACTTCCTTTGAAATAACTACACTAATGTATCAATCCTGAGAAAGGATAAATTAAAGAACACAGAGAGAGCAAAATTGGAAACCTCTAGGATGATCATAGAAATATAGCTATGTATGTGGAAGAGATAAAAATAGAAAATTATGAGAAAAGAGTACCTACAGCCTGTGAAAGACAGAAGAAAGACCAAATGGCTTTTAGCTTACCGTGTTGTGCTGGCCCTGAGAAGTACGGCAGTCACATTAAAGAACAGAAAAGCGATGATGTCTGACTATGGGTTCTCTGTATCACTTCCTTTCTGCTGGCAGAGGTATAGCCTTTCTGGTGACTAGATAAGGCACCCAACTCTGAGTACAGCAGAATCATATGTGGGTATAGGAATCATTTTATTGATGTTTTTTTTACTAGTTCTCTTGGCTACCTAATCTTTAGTCCTTGGTTACCTAAGCAGTGTTGGGTGTCAGATTCTTTTCATAGAGTGGGCCTTAGCTCAAACCAGACATTGGGTGGCTTCTCCTACAAGTTCTTAGCCACTACTCCCTTAGCATATTATGAAAGCAGAACAGAATGTAGGTCAAATGTTTTGTGGCTGCATTGGTGTCTGTGTTTCTCTTTCAATAGCCTACAACATATCTTCCCACACCAAAGAGTCTACTAGAACATAGGGTTGAAGGGTAGGGCTCCATGTAGGGATCAATTCGACTTCTCCATGTTCAATGAGTTCTGTGGATGTTGTCCTCAACAATAAGTCCTATTGTAATTTTGCAGAAAACAACCTTTTGTCTTAACAGCAGCCTAAGTTATTTAGGGATTTCCATGAGACCCCTTTAGCCAACAACTCAATTGAAAGCAACTAGTCCTTTCACTAGAAGCCTTCTCTGGCTACAAGAGATGGTCAGTTGAGAGTCCTTATTCCCCATTACTAAGAGTCCTCTTAGGATCACCTTCATAGAGTCCAGGAAGTTTGCACTGCACTAGGATTCCACAACATCCCCCAAAAGCTCATCTCAATTCCAGCCATTTCCTCCCACATTGTCCCCCTTCACACCCACCTCCTCCCCAACTCCTGTCCCCACCTGCTCCCAGTACAGATCTAAAATTGATTTTCCTTTCCCCTTACAGGGAGAGTGCCCCAAGATTCCTCCTCTTTACCTAACCTCTATGGGTCTACAGATTGTGGCTTGGTTATCATTTACGTAAGAGCTAATTTCCCCTAAAAGTGGGCACATACATATTTATCTTTCTGGGTCTGGGTTACTTCACTCAGGACGATTTTTTTTCTAGTTCCATCCATTTTTCTGCAAAATTCAAGTAGTCAATTTTTCAACAGCTGAGTTATACTCCATTGTGTAAATGTACCAATATCTAAGGCGTACCTAAGTTGTTTTTAGTTTATGGCTATTAAGAATAAAGCTGCTATGGACATGGTTGAGCAAGTGTCCTTGTGAAAGGATGGAGTATCCTTTGGGTATATGCCCAAGAATGGTATGGTTGGGTCTTGTGGTAGTTTGTGTCCCAACTTTCTGGTGAATTGCCAAAATGATTTATGGAATCATTACAAGGAGTCCATAATGCTGTACAAGTTTAGACTCCCAATAGAAATGGAGAAGTGTTTACTTTGCTCCACATCCTCACCAGCATGAGCTGTCCTTTGTGTTATGATCCTAGCCATTTTGACAATTGTAAGGTAGAATCTCAAACGACTTTTGATTTGCATATCCCAGATGTTGAACACTACTTTAATGTTTCTCAACCTTTGAGATTCCTCAGTTTAGATCTGTACCCCATTTTAAAATTGGATTATTGCCTCATGTTTGTTTCTTATGTCTTAGAAGACTTTTCTTTTCTAATAGATATGGAAAAAGAGTGGTCATAAATAGAAGGATAGGTGAGGAGGAACTGAGAGAAGTAGAGAGAGGATGAACTAAAATCAGGCTATATTGCATGAGAAAAAATCTATTTTCAATAAGAGAAAAAATGGTAAAAAAGAATGCAATAGTACACTTCACTAAAAAGTAACTTTTCAAAATCCCTTCTTGCAATTCTCATATCATGGGACTTTAAAGGCTAACTAATATGATCATCTTGGGGGCAGTACATCTGAAGTTGAGACAGACTCTCATGTTATAAGCATTCAGCAAGTAAAAAATGGAAGATACTCCTCATACAAATCATCAAAACTTGTAGCAACAATGAAAACAACACAAACATTTCATAACACTGTTTAGATCAAATAATGGAAAATATTTATTACATGTTCATTAAGCAGGGAAAATTTAAGAACCACAAATTATAATGGTTTAAAAGCATGTGAGTCTCTTACTTTCTTGATAACAATGCTTCATAGGTTTTTACCTTAGGTGTGAAATGTTATATGTAATATGTTACCTTTTCTTGAAATGTTTGAAATTTCCTAGAAATACTATTCCTAATGATATGTGTAGAATTCAAATCAATGAAAAAAAATACATTCTATTTCAATTTTTAAAGTTTTATTTAATTCAGTAAAAATACATATTTTTTTATATTTTAAAAATTTGAGCAAGGGACATATGTAGATATACAGGAAAGTAGAAAGCATAGAGTTTATGAGACACAAACTTGAGGTCATCTCCACCTAAGTGCAATAGTAAGTTCATCTGTCACCACAATGGACCTATCAGCAAGTTGTATCCAGATGGCCATGCCGTCTGTGTCAATAGCCTTCACTAACATCTTCAGATACTTTGTTTGCTTTTTTTCTTTCTCACTGGCTGCTTTTTCTCGGTGTGCTTTGGTAGTTTATTTCCTTTGATTTCAATATACAATTTGGAAAATCTACAAGGTCAAACATGATTATGCATCATTTGTCTCTTCATCATGAACATATTGATTTCCTCGAATCTCTACTTTATTTAATATCTTTCTTCAATCCAGAGTTGATTTTCATAATCATGATTTTTGTCATGATTGCACATCAGGCTTGCACATCACCTTGCCTTTACTGAAATCAAAAAAATAATAATTTATTTGTACAATAATTGTTTGTGTGTGTGTGTGTGTGTTTGTGTGTGTGTGTGTTTGTGTGTGTGTGTTTGTGTGCATGTATGTGTATGTGCTCAAATGTGCACACGTGAGCCCATATCCATGCACATACAAAGACAGGCTGCAGAGCACATGAGCACATGTGGAAATTAGAAGACAAACTTCCAGCAACCGATTGTCTGCTCCCAGGAAGGATTCAGGATTGAATCATCAAGCTTGTCCTTCCCTACTCACCCATTGCACACAACTTGAACTTCTATCTATAAGCAAATAATAGGTTTGTTCACAAAAACATCTGGTTTGGCAACAACTTCCCTTCTTATAAATCATAACTCTCTCAACTCCATGAGACTGGAATCATTCTTTATTAGCAGGAAGTGACAAGAAATCCCATTCTGTCAATATTGGAATGTATGAAGAATTGGACCCACTCTGACACTGTGTGTGTGTGTATCTGTGTGTGTGTGTGTGTGTGTGTGTGTGTGTGTGTCTGTGTGTGTGTGTTAAACAAAGTTATGCACCCTAAGTGCCAAAGGACAGAAAACAAATTCCTCAGTACCACACATAACAAAATTTCTTTCAAGTCTCGCTCAAAGTAAGCCTAGTGACAACCAACCCAATATAAGCTATTGCTGTTGCCCTTTGTTGCCTCCCTGAGGTTGAAGATAAAGTTCTATTGGTGAAAGCATCCTACATTTTGGATGCTGTACTTTGATGATTACAGCTAGGTCTAATCTGAAACCACCCTTTCTGGAGGTCTAGTTTTCACAGTCCCAGAAAACAGTATTCAATCTGAAAAGAAGGGATGCAATAAATCTCCCCATCAAGCTGTGATGCCTATAAACCATAACAGTGATCACCATGGCAAGATATCCCTACTGATGACTACTGACTCTTGAGAGAGGTAGAAGTAGCCTCTCCAAGAGATTACCCCCCTCCGAATTGTTTATCAAATACAAAGCAGTCAGATCTGAAATAATATACACATAATCAACAAAAATGACTCAATAGATTGTGTGTATATATATCAATAAGCTAGAAAAAGAAACCATCACTTTGAGAGAGTAAGGAGGGTCCATGATAGTTGTTTGAGATAGGAAAGGGAATGTGATTAAAATTATTTTGCAATTAAAGATATTTTTTTCAAGTGCACTTTTGTGTTTTGACAGACTGAGTTTCCATATATTCTCTGCTATCTATTCATTCATTCATTCTCTCCATAGCTCTCCACAAAGTGCCCACTAAATTCTAAATACATTCTGGAACTAACCAAATGAAGATTTTCCTTTGCCTGGGAGTGCTCTTGTTACATAAAGCTAGTCTCTGAGCCTCTCTTAAGCCATTGCTCAGGTCTTATTTTCTCTATGATAACCACTCTTAGCACATCATTTAATAGTTCACCTCTTCTGCTCATACTATTGACAAAATTGAAAACCATCTTATACTGTTCTTATTCATTTTTTTCTGAAGAATTTAAAATCTCATACATATTTCCTTATTTATTATATTTATTTGTTGTTGTTTATAGTCCATGAAGTGCAATGTCTCTGTTATGTTCATAGTTCTCATAACAGTGCCTGATACATTATAGAAACCAGAACATTTTGGATGGATGGATGAGTGGGTAGCTGGATCATCCGATAGAAAGTTGGAGTGATGTAGATTTCAGAGACAAGAGAAGAGTGAGTGTTGGATTGCAATTCTGAAAAGATCCAAGCCACTTGTTATATGAAAGAATACGATGTTTCCATAATGATTTCATAAGCTAGTAGTATTACTCAAAAGTTACAAAAACCACAAAAAGACCACTTTCCAAAATAGAATTTGAGTACTACTTATAGCCAAGGATATGAAGAATTTACTCTGGAAGTAATTTTACTCAATTTCAAAACTCTAATTTCCCCTCATATTTATACATTATATCTATGGCTGAACTCTATACAGCACTCATCCATACTTCCTTTAGAAAGCACTCCATTATCAATGATGACTTGGAATGTATACATTTTTATATGTATGCCTTAAAGTGCAAGCTTCTCCATATCGTTGATATAAAAAATAAAAGCAAATGGTGTACTGAACTTTCCATAGGGGCAGCATAACAGAGATGAATTATTTTAAAGTCATCCTATACTTTATATTTTATTTGAATTTTATTAAGTGGAATGTTTGCTTCCTCCTGGAAAGTATTATGTAGTGACAACCAACAGATTGTCGGCTTATTATATAATGAACTTTATGACTAATGCAATATAAATGATCCCACATCTGATTAAATTCACATTGTGCTTGGTCCATGAATCCTACCTACAAAACCTGTAAACCACCTATGATTTCAGCTAGAGTCAGTCATACAACAGTATAACCATAGCATCTCTATCTATGAATTTCAAATTCTAAATTTAATGCATTTAGTTAGTCCATATAATTATTAAAACAATAGCAACCGCTTGAGGAAGCTGACAGAGTTGACAATGCACAGAGGACATTCCAGAACAAACACTGGTGGCATCAGTTTTCTGTTTTTCCTAATACTTACCTACAATAATTTAAATATTACCTATTATCAAACAGGCTGAGTTCTACCTATGCTAAAATTTTATTTCAATGCTTGTTCAGAATTTACCTGTGATTATTCATGCTTACCAGTTGTTTTCTGTTGCTGCGATAAACCAACATGACCAAAATCAACTTGGGAAGGACAGAGATATTTGGCAGTCTACCACCAGGGGAAGTCAAGGCAGGAACTTAAGGCTGAGATCAAGAGGCAGTAACTGAAGCAGAGGCCCCAGGAAAACACTGCTTCCTGGCTTGCTATTCATGGATTTATATAATCCAGAACCACCTGCTTGGGTTGAAATTAATCATTAGTTAAGAAAATGCCCAGTAGATTTGCCTACAGTCCAATCTGATTGGGGCATTTTCTCAGTTAAGTTTCATTCTTCTCAAATGACCCTACCTTGTATCAAGTTGATAAAAACTAACCAGCACAAATGTCTCCTTGTCAACTTTACACACAAATTTGTTGAACCAATAAGCTATCTCCTCTGATTTATCCATAAGATCTCATACTATATATAAAAACACTATATAAAATAGTACAACAAATGCTCAAAAGTAAAGAGAAAAACATCAGCAGAATGTCAATCTTCTCTAAGATGTTCTTTACCTATGACAAAGATATAGACATCATGTGCATGATATTTAGAGAAACTAAAATAACATCCTATTAGAGCAAGTTAGGGAAGGAACATGAATAGAAGTATTTTACCTTAACACGGGCTTCTCCTCCATGGTCCACACTCAGACAAATTGCCTCTACCATCTAACAGTTGTTCTCTACAGTCAAACCAATGAACTTCCCACACTGTCATAACAGAACTGTTGGTAGTGACTACAGCATATATAGCATCTGCCATAGCTATGGAATCTGGCGTTCTCTGGTAGCCAACTGCAAAACATCTCTTCCACTAAACCTACCAAAGTGGTACCAGTAGGCATTTTACATATAGAGTCTCCAGTGCTTCCCTTTGGGACCACCATCAGCACTCCAAAGGGGAACTTCTAAATTGTGGGAACTAAACACAGGCAGTGCTTTGCCACTCTGCCACCATTGTGAGATTCAGCAACTCTTGATTAGAGAGAGTTTGCTTTGGCAATCTCCAGCTCAGAGAACAAAGACCAATAAATAGCTCTGGAACAAAACTCCACACAGATAGATATTGGAAATGGCAAGAGAAGAACAGGACTAACACTTGTCAACAGGAAGTATGCACCAGAGCAGAAGTAGAAAGATAACAGTGGATCTGCAACATGAGAAGAAAAATAGTATCCAGCCAATGCTTTCCTTACCTCACCTCTCTCCGCTCAGCTGTAATTAAACATTCTATTTTTACCTATCTATATAATGGCCTTGGTCAATGTAGGAGACTACCCTATTGTTTCTTGTCTTGATTGTTTCACCTTGCTCTTTGTCCTCTTCCTCCTCCTCCTTCTCTTCCTCCTCTTCCTCTGTCTTTTCATCTTTTTCCAACTCTTATTTTTCTTCTGCTGCCTCTGCTTCTGAGTCTGTTTCATCATCTTTTCTCTTTTTCTTTTATCATATCACCATCCCCTATCCTTCTACTGTAAACACGCAAGCTCAGATTTATCATTATCTATCATTAAAAAAATAAAATAAACGCCAAGGATACCCCTCCAATTTTTATTTCTTTGTGATGCATGCCTCCTTCTCTAATTCCCTTCTAGCAACTAAATCCTAATCCTTATCTCATTATGACTGTTTAATTCTTTTCTTTTCCACTTATATGCACAAGAAGTAACTGAAACACACCCAGTGCTATCAGTGTCCCTTTATTCTTTAAAACAATTAGACTTAAAATTGTGTTGTAGTCATTCATTACTATACTGCCAGAACAAGTTAACTGCTGGCTAGTGACTGTCACTACAGAGTGTATCAATCCTCAGAAGATCATGGGGGATAACTCTTGGAGTCTAGAACACTAGTATAAAATAAGAAAGCATTACCACATCAATACCACAAATGAGTCTCCCCTGAACAATAAAAACACCTCCACTGAGGGAAGATTAGTGACCTGAATTGAAAGAACAGCTACCAATTCACCACAAGAAAAGAACTTAACCAATGATCTAACTCCAAGTATACAAATACTAGGGAAAAAACACAAGTAAAGTACAATTTTGGTACATATACACTCAACTTTCAAGAAAAATTAAAAAAAAGATGAAAATTTTGCGTTTATATGTAGCAATAAAAAATAAAATATACCAAGTGAGGTAACCCAATCCAGAAATAAAAACACCATATGTTCACTCTCATTTGAGGGTTCTAGCTCTAATTGTTAGATTTTAGTACTCAGCCTGGAGGAACTGCATAAACTAGGAAAGTAGAAAGGGATCGTGTGAGGAGGTAAAGAGAATGAGAACCAGAAAGAGGCATCTTATGAGACAAGTGCTATATGCACTTAAGATTCAGAGCATATCTCAGTAAAAAGGACAGAAAGATTGCATAAGCAAAGCCGAATAGACTCAGTACATTGTATATGTTTATGAAGGTGTTTGTGAACATACATGTGAAACAATAGTAATTAAAGAATAAGTGGTCACTTGAGAGGGGAAACAGAAGTTGTTGGGAATGGATGGCTAGAAGTCATAGAGATTCAGTAGTCATGTATGAATTTCTCAAAACAAAACCACCAAAAAACAAGAAAAAAAAAAGGACGTGAAGTTGGTGGGATGTTGAGGGAAGGTGGATCTTGATAGAGTAAGGGAAAAGGTGGGGTTAATATAATCAAAATACTCTATATTAAACCTTCAGTGAACTAATAAAATTACTCATATATAAAGTTCAGCAGAATGTTTCTCTGATAGAATAGATCACATGGGAAAGATATAATCAAGATTTGAAGACAAAAATAAAGGATGTGAATCATTTTGTTGTGATCAATGATAATCTTAAGATAATGTATGAATGGGATATACATGAACTTTGGAACATGAAATAGCAAAATTTACAAACTATAGCAAAAGAAGGAGAAAGATTTCATTTCACAGGCACAATATTTTTCATAAAATCATAGGATAAGTAGCTCAATGTATGGTGAAAGAAGCCTATCCAGGTATAAGAGGCATAAAACATACCAAACAGAGCTAGAAAAGAAACCCCACACCATATTATATTTAATATTCTGCATGCACTAAACAAAGATAGTTTGTTGCAAGCGCAGAAGAGGAGTAAGTCACATATAAAGGCAGGCTCATCAGAATAACTGCTGACTTTTCAATCACAATCTTCAAGTGAATGATGTATCTCTAATTCAGAAAGGTCACAACTGCCAGCCTAGCCTAATAAAGCTGTCAAACTATCTATGACAATGGAAAGTCAAAGAAAAAAATCTTATGAAAAAAGGAAGAAAAAGGAATTTATGTCTACCAGGCCAGCTCTACGGAGGATACTGTAGGGAATAGTTTGGACTGAAGGTAAAAATAAACACCTTCAAAAGAATACATGAGGGAAAAATATAATTGATGTTAACACAGTTCTTAAGCAAAAGAGGATTTCAAAATTCCCAAGCAAAACAAAATCAATACTATATCTTTCTATAATAAATCTGACTATAAATGATCTCAATTTCCCTAACAAAAGACACACCCTTCCAGATTGTATAAGAAAGCATAATTCAAGTCCCACCACTAGTGGCAAACTTTTTCTTAGGATGAAAGAATGGGGAAAAGGGATATTCCAGGCCAATGGTACTGGGAAACAAGCAAACACTGCTATTCTGATATCTGACAAAATAGATTTCAAAACAGATCCAGTCAGATGAGATGAAAAAAAATCACAACATACTAGTGAATAATTCATCAAGAAGGAATCATGTTCCAAAGATTTATACTGAGACTCATTTAATTTCATAAAACGAATACTATTACATTTAAAGTAACATATTTATTCTAGCACAGCAATAGAGGGAGAATTTGATATTCTGCAGTACAAAAGAGCAGGTTGGTTTGGTGATGCTGAAGTTTAGCTCAGCTACATGGAAGGCAAAGCATGAAATCATCAGCTTCAACACTGTCAGGACTGCAGGGTGATATCAAGCCAGCTCTAGTAACTTATTGCTATCCTGTCTCAGAAACTTGGTTTCAATCTAGTGGTGCAGGGATGGTTCATTATATGTAAGTAAATAAACAAATATAATATATATTATAATAAAAAATTTGAGATAAAATTTTTGATCATCTCCATAAATACAGCAAAAAAGGTTGACATGCTCATAATAAGAATACTAAAGAATTTAGGTATATCTACTTAATAAAGACCGTCAATGACAAAATTCTATAGTCAACATCATGCTGAAAGTAGGAAAGCAAAAATAATTCCAAAGATCAGAATCAACACAAGGACTGCCCATGCTTATATTTGATAGGATTTGGAAGCTTCAGTAAGTAAGAGCAGCTGGCAAGAGGTAAAAAAATAAAATGTTCCCAAATCAGAAGATTATATAACAAATTATCTGTTTGTGGATGACATGACTAATATATAACCAAAGCATTCTACAAAAATCCTATTAGAACTGATAAAAATGCAATTCGTTATAAGATTCCACGTGCTTTGCTCACCAGACATAGATAAGTCAAGTTGTTACTGTTGAGGAAGGCTCCTGACTCCTGCTATCGTACGCATGCAGGAAGGTGCTATATAAACTGCCCACAAGTGGGACATCAGCAGTCTCATCCAGCTGTCAATGCTATAAACAGTAATAAAGATGGCTGTAGAAGCCATGCCTGTGGAAGTATCCAGGCACTTTCTGATTGGATTTAAGGACTACTCCACAGGAAGAAATACATACCTGCCATTAATCTGGTAAAGAATCCATGGTTAGGAAGTTCACAGTCCCAAGTAGTGAGCCTTATGCTATTATTTTGGTAACTGGACACAGTATTGAACTGCCTGCTAAATTTATGTCTTTATATCCATAGACTAGTGGAGCTCTCGGACTTCATCAGAGAGGTTTCTTTGTGCAGTGGATGGTGATGAATGCAGAAACTCTGAACTAATGAAAGTATAAAGAATAAATGTCAGTGGAGTCCTCAATCACAAATGGGACAAATTAAATATACCCCTAAGGACCTATAGTTATGGAGAACTAGACACAAAGTTTCTTTTGAACATGACATGACATATGCATTCATGGACTCACAACTGCTGTGGCTGCCTGCACTAGACCAAGACAGTCAACATTACAGAACGGAATGAGAGCAGGAGAATTTGCACCCACACACACCTAAATGAGGAACTACTGAGATTACATGTCCGGTGAATTATGGAGTAGAGAGATTCTTCAATCCAGTGGAACAAAACAGAAATTCCAGAAGTCCACCTGCACATCAATAGACTAAGATTTCTGAGAAATTTGTCAGAAGTTCACAGTGGAGAAAGGACAGCTTTCTCAGCCATTTACACTGTTTAATTTCCACACAGAAAAGGCTGGTAGCCTTTAAAAATTTAGAATGCGTCAGAAACCAAAAAAGTAAGATGCAAAAATTAGAAACTACAAGACTAAAACATACCTGAGATATATAAGGAACTCCAAAAGGTTGACCAGAGAAAGAAATAATCTGGTAAATGTTCAAATGATCTGAACAAAAAAGTTTTTTTTTTTTCCCAAATGATTAAGAGATCTTTCAAAAACATCTTCGGTATTCTTAGCATTCAAAGAAATACAAATCAAAATTGTGCTGAGACATGATCATACCTTACTTAGAACTGTCATTATTTAAAAAAAAACAAACACTGGTCAGGATAGAAACAAAAGAGAGATCAAAAGCATTGCTGGCTGGAATGTAACTGTTGACAGTCATTGTGTAGATTTGTTAGTTAGTTAGTTCAATATGTTATCCAGCTCTCCAACTTTAGGGTACTCAGCCACAGGGAATGAAGTCAGCACACGAAACAGTACAGAAATGTAAATATTAATGTGGAATTATTAACAATACCTGAGATACAGAGTCATCCTGAATATTCAACAACAGATGAATGGTCGAAAAAATGTTACACATACATGCAGGGTTGTATATTCAGTCACAAGAAGGAAGTCCTGCCACATGCAACAAAGTAGATGGAATTTGAACATGCTGTTAAGTGAAATAAGCCACATTCAAAATGTCAAGTAATGCATGTTTTGTCTCATATGTAGACTCAAAAACTGACCTCAGAGTCACGAAAGGGGTTATGGAGGATGGGAAGAAGAGAACCTAGTTTTGAGCACTGCATGTGCCATGAACATACAGAAGTTACACCCTGAACATCAATAATATGTTCAACTAATCAGTGATGATATTTTGTGATCGTGACAATTACATACCCATAAAGGCAGGTGTGCTATCTCAAGTGACAAGCCAGTGAAAGGTGCTTAATATTCATCATTTCAATTCAATGTGAAGTTGTTTCACTGATTATGTTTTCCCATTTTCTTTTCACAGATTCTCTTTAAGGTACATAGTTCATCTGTGTTTTGACAAGAAGTTAAATATTATACTGCATGCAACTGGGTTGAAATGTGGATATACTGTAGGTCTGAATATAAACTTCTCCAAAGTGTCAACAGCTTTTTCCATTATCCTCAGTTGATATTTTACTCTCATTGCTAAATTGAAAATTATACTTTCCATCTTCAAACATCTGAGCACAAAATCTCTAAGCACACTGAACACCTCAATTTATAAAATTCTGATTGTAGTAGCAACTTTGTCAACTTGACTAGGTCTACAATAATCTTGGAGACAAGAACCTAGGGCACACATGTCTGTTAGGGAATTTCCAGACTTGGATTAACTGAAGTTGAAAGAGTCACCATAAATCTGTGTATTACCATTTCCATTGGATATTATCAAAGATTACAAAAAAGAGAAGAAGACAAATTGATCTCAAACACTGGTCTCTCTGTTTCCTGAGTCTGGATTGCTATAAACAGTTACTTCAAGCACCTGCCCCGAAGCTGCCCCGCAACAATGGACTACACATAAACCTATAAGCCCAACCCAAATAAATCCTCTCCTCAGCTTGCTTACATCTGGTCTTTTGTCACAGCAACAAATAAAGTAACTAATACATTAATTGATGAGGATTATGAAAAAAATTTTTATGAAAACAAGATGAGAAACATTATTGTTCCATTGGGTAATTATCAAGATGGTTTGAATTTCCTTAACGTAAGGATATATATAATTTCACCTACTGTTTTGTTCTATTAATTTGTCCATACAGTCTGACATAAGTATTGTTTTTATATGTCTCTGTATTTTACCTATGTGTAGGTTTGTGTCCCACATGCATGTCTGATACCTATAGAGGCAAGAGGAAGCCATTGGATCACCACGTGTTGGAGGTTATGAGGTGCCATGCAGGGACTGCAAACTGAAACCCAGATCCTCTGGAAAAGCAGCCACTGCTTCCAACATCTGAGCCATCTCTCCATCTCCTAATACAAGAATTCTATTAAACAATTAAACATCATAATTCTGAAGTAACACATAGTTAAAGAAATGTAAGGCAGAATAGTATGATGTGGGCATCAAATAGATGAAATACGAACGAACTGGGCTTTTCGCCTCTGCTTAGAATCCTTGCCATTGGATTTATTCTAAGTATAAGAAAATGTCAACTCATAAAATTTATTCACATTTTACTTAATGAATAAAATTACAGAGATGAATACACAATATGAGATCAATTATGAACAGAAACTTGAAATTGAGAGGATGGATTTTACAGTGTATATTTCATGATTTTAGCAGGTCTCAAAATTATGTATGCATCACCAGTCTTTAATATCAAAATTCTTTCAAAAAATCTCTACCTACAAGTAGCTGCCCTCTCTCCTTCCTTTTCTTTCCTGTCCTGAGCAGCCAATAATAAATCATTATTTCTTCTTGTGATGTGCTTATTATGGACATCTCATAAGAAAGGAAGCTCATAAGTGCTTTATGTGGCAGTCTTCATTCATCTAACACAGGGTTTCCAGGACTGACTTAAATTTAACCATGTATTGATGCATCCTTCCTTTAACATGTAGTTCACACTTCATTATTTGAATACACCATGTTTTATAAGCTCTTGAGCACATATACCCTAGATACGTCATATGGTTGCTAATAATTCTGCTGCCACAAGTACTCACATACACATTTTCTATGGATATGTACCTTTAATCCTCTTGGGAGTTATATATATATAAGTGTCTTTGTTAGTAGTTGAAAAACCTTGAGATATAGGCCCAGAGATAAAAATTATAACTAGCTAAATGTTCAAGTGTTGAAATCCTAATGCCCTTGACTCTACTCATTTGTTTGCAGATGAGTTCTAAGGAGTTAATTATGATTAAATGGGCTTGTAAAGAGGTAGTCATTATTTGATAGGATTAATATCTTTATAAGCAATCATGTCACAGTTCACTCTCACCCTTCCCTTACACATGTACTGAGAAAACTCAAAATAAGAATGCGGTGAGAAAGTGCCTTGTGTAATGTAGAAAGCTTTTACTGGAATTCAAATTGTCTGAAAGCATCATCATGGGCGTTTAGCCTCAAGGATGTTGTGAAAATTAATTTCTACTTATATAGAAGTCTCTTTCCACTACTATAGCAAAGTAGCTGATGTTTTTAAGATATTTTATATTTATCCTTTTAAATTTTCATACATTTATATGATGTATTACATCTTCTCATACCTCCCATCCAACTATTCTAGGAGTCCCCATCACCCTTTCCTCCAAACGTCATGACCTATTTATTTATTTATCTATTTACTTACTTACTTATTTATTTTATAACTGATTAACTCCAATTAATTCTGCCCATATACGCATGGGTATGCAACCATCCACTGGGACACTATGAGCAACCAACAAATGACCACACACCCAAAGAAAAATGACTTTCCCTACGTCAATAACTAGTTTGGTATTTATCTAAAGACAAGAGGCTTAATTTTCTCACAATTTTGGAAGTCCCAAGCATGGCACTAGCCTAAAGAGGGCTCCTGGCATGTGGCCACATGGTAGGGGCACCCAGTGAGAGCTAATGAATTATCAAATGTAGTCCAGGAGGTTAGAGGCCAAAAAAGGGCCAGATTTCCTTTTTTATAACAACTTTTTTCATGGGAACTAACTGAGATCCAATAGCAACTTCATGAATCCCTTCTGAAGGCAGTGTCCTCCACTACTTAGTAATCTTCAGATGGGTGACATATATCATAAGTGTGAGAAAGAACTGAGGGAACCCATGCTTGGTACAATAAATCCAGCCACTGTCTGTAGATGGTAAATCCTATACCCAAGTGGAGAACCTAGCCAAGTTCCTTATTCAGTATAATCACTAACTGCCTTCTAAATAATGATTCTTATACCCATAGATGTAATAGGTGTAATCCTCGCCCCTCAAAAGAACCATATTTTTGCAATCAACAAAGATCATTATAAAAAGTCAAAACTGCTGAAATTCAGAAAATAATTGACCATGAGGTTCCCATCACCAACTGATTCATATACAGTACAACAGCTACAACCAAAGCACAAGGATCATTGTGAAAGAGGGTTTGGAAAGATTGTAAGAGCTAGAGGGCTAAAACAGCTGCTGTGAAGTCCTCTCATCTGTGTGTGACAGGGAAGCTTCACCCAAAAAATCTTTAAAAAAATATTTGGTTGCCCAAAAAAGGCCTGCACAATAACACCTATTGATATGCCTATGTAATCATGGGAAAATCTCACAAGATTCTACTTCTAGATGTTCAAGGGCTGCCGAAAAAGGAAGAATCATAAATCCCTTGATAGGTTATGCAATCCCAAGTGATCTGTAAATGTGTATGCGTATTCACATCTGTAAATGTGAATATGTACACATATAATACCAAATGTGCTCATGAGGCGGAATTAACACCACACACACACACACACACACACACACACACACACACACACATTCACACACACACACACACACACACACACACACACACACACACACACACACACCACACTAATTATTCAAGAATGAGAGGTTATGAATTGGATAGAAGAATTGTAATATGGAAAAGTTGGAGCAGGGAGAAGGAAGGTTGGAAATGATGTAATTACAGTACTCATCAATGGAGTTCTAAAAAAAAATTTCACAGTTAGCTAAAAAAATATATTCTAAAAGGGAATTTGTAAAATGTTGCACAACTCAGATTGCCATAAACAACTCTTTCCTATTTGCTTTGCATGTTTCATATTTAATGCTACCATTAGTGCTTCATGCTGTTGTTTAGAAAACATCAGCTCATTGAGAATATTCTCCTCATGTCCTTTGGATTCCTTTGACCATTATCACACATTCAGTTGGCCTCCAAAAGTCAAATTTGTTAAGTGTATAATATATATTTTCTAAAAACATATCATTCATTTGGGCAAACTTTGTCAATGTAATTTTTATTTACTGATGTTCTAAGGATTCATTTTGTGAGGAAATGTGTGTGAAATTTCAGCATAATTTTGAAAGACAGATTCATTCACACACTAATATTGACAGCTAGTGGTGTGAATTAATTAACTCAATACGTTTGAGTTGATTTTAAAAATTTTAACTAAATTTTCAGTTAAGTGATTTGATGTTTGGCTTGCTGGTTGAACATGCTTTGATCATACCACTGTTTGTATTGAATGCTTAGATGATAAAGTGAGGAACTATTTTTATCTTTAATTTGAAATTAGCACTGAGTCTACGTTCAAACAACACCTGGGTACCTTTGTCCTCTTATAAATTTTCCTCTTGAAAACTTTAAAATGAATTGTAGTACTGCCCAGATTTTTTTTTTTCCTGCGAAAACGAAAGGCTTAGAAAGAGGAACGTGAACAATGACATCCTTCTTCATTTATGTTTTAAAAATACGGTGGTTTCTGAAAGTCTGTTTAAAGTTTAATGTTGGAAACTGAGAAATAAACTTCTGCTTTTCTGCATCATGAAATCTATGTGCTGTTTTACAAAGCTATAAAATGCATGACTGCTTCCCACAAGGTACGTGGATGGTATGTCGATCTGCACAATGTTCCACTTAGTCCCCAGTGCTACAGTGCCAACTGGAGCATTCTTGAGGATTTGGTTTTTTTCTTCTGAAGACATGGAGCTGGCCTCTGTTCCCCGGCTGAATCCTACTTTAAGAATGGAATGTACATTCTAGATTACTGATGATTGCTAAGAGGCATAGTTATTTTATTAAGCATTTTTTTCCTTATGTTTCAAAATCTAAGTTAATCCTGGTTTATCTGCTTTATAGCATACAGAGAGAGATCTGTAATTTTGAAATAAGAATAATTAACAATTTTCACTGCTTGGAAATAAATCTGTGGAACTTTTTCTAAATCTGTAACCAAATAGATACATTTGTTTACCTTTAAAAACGAGAGATTCCAAAGCTGTGCTTTGATCTTTCCTTCACTGAGTGACATGTCAAGTTTTGTCCTGATGCTTACAGAGGTGATAATTGTGACTTACTTGGAAATCTTGAGTGTCCTACTCCATTTGATGTTATTTTCATCCTAGAACAAAAGTTTCTGTGTCATATCTTGTACAAACTCACCAATACTTGATTCCTCAACTGTAACATTCTTGACAGCTACATGTTCATAGACCCACCTAGTGATACCTTAAACTTCAACGTGAGATCAAATCTCATAATCACAGGAAAATGAAAGTCTGAATTGTAGTTGTGTGTATGTGCATGTGTGCATGCATAGGAGAAGGCACATACATATGGAAGATAGAAGACAATTTTGGATGTTCACTTATTCTTTCTTTCTTTCTTTCTTTCTTTCTTTCTTTCTTTCTTTCTTTCTTTCTTTCTTTCTTTCTTCCTTCCTTCCTTCTATCTTTCTTTCCTTCTTTCTTTCCTTCCTTCCTTCCTTCCTTCCATCCTTTCTTTCCTTCTCCCTCTCCATCCCCCCTCTCTCTTTTTCTTTCTTTCTTTCCTTCTTTCTTTCTTTTTTTTATTTTTTGAAAGGTCTCACAGTGGCCTGGAATTGACAGATCCTGTCACCTCTGCCTACCCAGCATTCTACCTTGCTTTTCCACAGTTTATGACTCAAATGTGTTGTATCCTCAGCAATAGGGTTTTGAAACCAATTTTTGGAAAGTAACCAAGACCATTGGCCATAGTCTGTAATGTCTGGGAGTCTATGAGACTCCACTGGCCAACAGCTCCAAATGGGGTAACTCATTCCTGGCACTAAGATTTTTCTAGTATTTGTCAAGGAGGTAAATTAATATCCATTACAGGGTAACTCCATTCTTTATATATATATATATATATATATATATATATATATATATATATATATATATATATAGAGTTCTATATTAATAGGTAGATTCTATGACCTTTTAAACACATCTCTAGTGTTATTTTTCATGTCCTATATTTGCTCCCAGGCTTTTTCTCTAAATTTTGGAGCTTATTTCTCTTGTTCACCAAATATTTTTCTTATTTTCATGTCCTACTAAGTATTGGATTTTGTAAACCCTGATCTTTATATGGTATCTTACTAATGACCTCTTAAGCTTAACACATGATGTTTTTCATTGAAATTGATCCTTAAGATATGACTTTTCTAGAACATAATTAATATATATTAGAATCAGCTTGATCACTTAATGACTGAATAGCAGTAGCTAAGTAGAGAACTTGCTTTCACAGTCAAATATCAAACGAATGCATGTACTCTCATTAGCTGTGCATAAATCAATCAGTATTGGTAGGGAAATTTTTTATGAGAAGAAATATCACCACTACAAAAGTCATGCTCATTTGGTCACCTGTATCTAGTTAAAGGAGTTAAAAATACATTTAGTAATTTCAGTATAGTATAAATTGATGTTTGGAATAATTTACCAGGTATATGTTGTAGGCCAAGCCCTGACAAGTCACCAAAATAAAGAAAAACCATCAATGCTAACTCTTACCTTTAGAAGGAAGCTGTGCTGAGTTTTATAATTTTCTAAGGAATCCTTATGCCTGTTTTTTAATGTAAAATATTAGTTGAAACTGTCATCCCAATCCACAGGGGAATTCTCTTTATTGAGGCATTTTCTCTCTTCAAATGGGATTTTCAGTGTGCATTTATTACCTAGCAACCAAATCATAAAAATTCTAATGTTAGATCTTAGATTGATAGGGATTTTTGGTAGCTGTGGTATGAAATATATTTTATAATGAAAACTAGAGAAATTTTCCTGCACAACAATAAAGGATTTAAGAATTATTGTACCAGCTTGCTCACTTCAGGAAAACACATTTTTGCTTTCAGGGATTCCTGATTGATATTCTTTGAAATGTTGAAAATACCATGCTAGTAAATGATGCCCTCGAGACTCTAATCATCTTTTCATCTCTAAAGCCATAGGCTGATGTGGAATAACCATCTTGTGGCAGGGAGACTACAACCCACTTAGCATCAAATGATAGCAGCCTTTCTGATCACAGAAGCCAGACACATGCTGGACAGAGCTTTCCCTGTGACATTCATTGACTTCATTCATCATCTTGTCAAAACCATGTATCTAGTCTATGAGAATGAACATAATGCTAAAGTTTGTTTCAAAATTTGAAAACAGTTAATATTACTTCAAGAGGTCAAGACCCCAATGTCTAAAGCACATGGATTTCATCGGGAATGCATCCTAAGATTGTGGCCTCCCAGTACTTACTAATTACTCTGTGTCTCAGTATCCCCATTTTACAAATGAAGAAAATGATGTTGGCCACTGCAGTGTGTTTTAGATAGCTAATTGAAGTCAATTCATATGCAGCACTTATAGTAAACGTTCAACAGATGTTAGCTATTACAATGAGATTCACCTATCTTTCTGGAGCATCAGACTCCTAACTGGGTCTTTCAGCATGTGAGAAAAATGGTATTCATGGTATACTCACTTTCAGCACTCTTTCCAAAAGACAATCTGCCATCTGCAAACCTTCAACTACCCTTTGCATTTTCACTAGGCCACTTTCTTTTATAATAAACTCTAACGAGTTATCTTTATTGAAGGGCTGTCTTATACATGCATGTTTCTAATCTAAATACGCTTTCTAGAGTATTAAATTAGTCACTGATATGTAGAAAACTCCGTTCTTTCTTATGAATTCTATCTCATTGGGCTCTTGACTTTTACTTTCATTTACATTCTCTAAGGCTTTATTTTCCCATTAAAAATGACAATCCAAAGATTACATTGCTTTCATGCAGAACCACTTCATCAGGCATTCCAAGGACAATATTATTTTACAACTGTGTATCTTGATTAGCTTGGCAAATGTTTAGTGTTTCCTCCAACTCTCACAAATGTTGTAGTTGAGACAACTCACAACCCTGATATCCTCTGTTAAATTGCAAATATGCCTCTCTCTTCTTCGGCCTCAAACATCAGCCGTGCAGACATATTCCTTCCTCAAATAGTTTTCTGCATTCTACTCGTGGTTTCTAATTTAATTTTTATAAAACATTTAAAAGTATTCTCTGTTAAAATATTATCAAGTTTTACACTTATTTTTATCCTCCTTTTTGCTTTCAACAGTGTTCAGGATTTTGAGTACTCCCTCTTTGCATGGGAGACTTCATTCCATTTCTCCATTTCTAAATAATCCACTGACCCATTGTCTGACAGCAGCAATCTTCACTATTCAAATTTCTGTCAAGTATTCAGATCTCTAGATGTTGAAGAATCATATCACAAGTTTAGTCTGCTTCCGTAATAATTCCTCTGAATGCTTTGTTTTGTAAAAAATAAAGTTTTTCCAAACATTTTTTTCTGAAATGCAAAGCCCTCAACAAGATGATACAACTGTTGTTCAGCCTTTTCATCATAGTGTCACATGTGATTGGTTTCAATTTTATTCTTATGTGTTTGAAAATATCTTGAGATTTAAAGATAAAATATGATATCAGGCAGTGATGTCACACATCTTTAATTCCAGCACTGAGGAGGCAAAGGCAGGTGGATCTCTGTGAGTTTGAGGCCAGCCTGGTCTACAGATTGAGTTCCAGGACAGCCAGAGTTACAACAGAGAAACCCTGTCTTGACAAAAAACAATAAATGAATTAAAATAAAATATAATCAACAATGTTTTAGCGAAATACCAGATAAAAGGAGAAATATACAAAAATATTTGTGAGTTTTGATAATTTTATACTGCTATTATGATTAAAATCAATTTTAATAATTAAATACGAAGTAATACTTAGTAGATTGATGAGGTAGGCACAAATCGGAGTTCCAGTAAGATTTCTTTACAGTGTGAAGCATCATGAGAATGATGAGTGATACGCTCAGAATATTTCCACGTTATTCGACAAAGTATACTTTCTTATTCAGTGTAAAACTTTGAGACCCCATGCTTGTCTAGTAACTCCTGGATTCATCTCTAGCGTGTTAAACTGAATGAGAACCAACATACACACACACACACTCCTACCTGTTTATATTTATCCTTTGAATTCTTCGTCCCTTGTTTAGTTTCACTAGTTAGTGTTTCCTCACAGTATTTGTTCTTGATTCTCAATTCTATCCTCTAATTATAACCATAAATAACTTCCTCAAAGACTGCAAAGCAGATCATTACATCTGTGAGGTTTAGATCTAAATATACTGACTCCACATTTGTACTTGGGTAAGTACAGATCTCCTCAAAGTTATTGCATTCAAACCAAGAGTGAATTACACTGGAATCTCCAATGAACAAGCAAATGAAAGTTTTTCATATGGTCTTAGAGTGTAGTATGCTTTTGAGTCTAGTATGCCTTTATGCTTTCCTAATACAAAGACTTGTATCACTGTGTAGCTTATAAAGAACACAATTACTGTGAGCGAGTTACTTTCAAAATATAATTCAAACACAGAACATCCTATATATTGCTACATATCTCATATATCGAAGAAGGATGATCCATAGAGTTCCACTTTTAACTGGCTGTAGCTCGGTATCTGATACAAAAGACAAGTTCCAGAAGCATTAAACACAGCTTCCGGCATAATTTAAGCCATAATCACTTTGTGTGGAATACTAATCACATGTAGGTCCTCACATCTATTCTTAATTTTAACAGAGCCTTTTCTACATTCCAACAAGAAAAATTTAAATATATGCTCCTGAGCTATATTACCATAGTTCAACACTTCAAATCCTCCAGACTTCTCTATATAGTTAAAATAAAATCCAAGTCCCCCAACAACCTTGGAGGGCCCTAGAGCCTTCCTGACTGACCTCTTTAAATGTCATTCCCATTAACCTCTATTGAATCAGTCTGTTTTTATGACAATGCTACTCTTGCTGCTTTTCAAATGTCTGTAATAATTTTATATCTTTATTCTTCAATATATTTTCATAATTTTCTCTATTGCTTTACTCAGATCTTGGTTCATGTATTTTCTTCCTCAAACAATTCTTACAAAATTCACCCTTGCCATCCATTGTCTTGTATTGGTTAGTATGCTTTTTTTTTTTTTTTTTTTGCTTTTAAGAATTTATTCTACCACAGAATTGCAAATTAATTTTGTTGTTTATGGTTTAACTTGTAAAATACAATTTTTGTGAATTCTATCACTCATTTTTCAAAGTATTAAGAGTAGTGATAATCAGTGAGCTGCAAACAGTAGATGCCTAACAAATATTTTTTAAATGCTGAGTGAATTATCAATAGAATTTCTTCAAGATATAGTATGATTTTTGTCACAAAATTGTGTTTCACAAACTAATATTATCAGTTTTATGAACTGCTTCTTATGGATTTTATCTTGATGCAGTATTTACTGAAATTGTTGAATCTAGATTTCATAAGAAAATATAAATGCCAATAACATATGCTATTGGAATTATTTTCTCTTTCTTCTGATATTTGCTCTTAATAAATCAATTCCTAAAATTCATTCCCTCTTAATAATGCTGAATACATAAAGTGGGGATGAGACTTTCCAGCGAGTCAGAGGATGCACATTTAGTCAAATCATTAGCACAAATAAGTCAGTTAGATTCAGGGACACAAAAAAAAACAAAAAACAAAAAAACCTGAGTCCTCTAAGATAACATTGGTTCATTGAATATTTAGGAAGCCTTATTACAAGGTAAGAAAGCCCCTGTCCATATCCTCCACCTATGCTCTCTCACCCCTGAATGGACATAGGAGAGCAGAGGTGCACTAAAAAAGAGAGTTTCCCAATTTTTTCTGAGTTCCCATGTCCATCATAGGGGTGATGGGGATTGTGTGTCCCAGGTTAGTAAACTCTGTTCACTCTTTCTTTTAAGGGGTCATAGGTCCATCTGTGGTAGTCCTCTCTGACCTATTTCTTTAAATTGGGAGTGATGATTCCAGGGAATGACACCAGCCATTTTTATGGAAGTTGGGGTCATGAGGATAGCTGGGCAGGGTAGGGTACCTTCAGATACATTCCAGGGTCTGAGCAGGGATCCTCTATATCCAAACCATGATTCCAGACTGGTAGGCAAGTTCAGAGTAGAAGATGAATTGCTTTCCCATTCTGGTCAATGGTCTAGTGAGCTTACCTGAAAGCCTGTAAGGACTTCAGAAGGGAATGATTAGAAAGTTTAGCCTGTGGAATATCTCAGAGTTTGGAGAACAATACACTAGGCTATAAGCAGGACAAAGGGGAGGATATTGGTCCAATTTTTGGCATTTTACAGGACTAGTGTGGTCAGAGTCTCCATGAGAGTTTTATCCTTTCGTTTTACCTGACCTGAGCTTTATGGCCTATACACACAATGCAATTCCCAATTAATATCTAATATCTTTGTCAGATTTTGAGATGCTTTGGCCATTAAGTCCTGGCTATTATCAGACTCTCCAAATAGGGGCAGTCCAGATGTAAGTGTTATTATTATTATTATCTTTATTATTTTGTTTTTTCGAGACAGGCTTTCTCTGTTATAACTCTGGCTGTCCTGGAACTTACTCTGTAGACCAGGCTGGCCTCGAACTCACAGAGATCTGACTGTTTCTACTTCTCTAAGAATTATTTCTTGAAGAACAACGATTGGAGCATTCTCTGTTTACATGGGATATGCTTCTACCCATCCTGAGAAGGAATCTATAAATATCAGCAAATATTTATAGATAAAAAAAACAGTAATGCTTATTTCAGTAAATCATACCATCAGTGCTCTCCAGGCCCATTTCTTCAAGTCTGGATCTCCTGTGAGATCTTTAGGTCCCATTTGAGGTTCTCCTGAGCACAGATGGCACATCTAAGAGTGGTGTCTTTAATCAGGCTTTTCAAATTTGGAACATAATACCTGGGTATGAGAAGCTGAACACTTTTCCTGGCCTCTTTGTAGGTAGTTTGGGGATATCTGTAATCAGTTACCTGTCGGGCATACGGGAAGGATGGTTCTGTATCTACCTACCATCCCTGTTTATCCTCTGTGGTCAATTCTTGTTTAAGAAATCTCACCCAATAAATGTTCCAGGAAGTCTGGTAAATTGGGTTCTGAAGAAGCTACCAGGACTTGGAAAGGCCCCAAAGTTTCCAGGCCACTTGTGGGTTGACCAAGTCAGCTGCTTTGTTTCATCTGACTTCTGGGAAATCCCCTTTTGAGTATCCTTTGCAATGGACAATGACCACCCTCTTTGGTATCCAGATAGCTTCCAATAGGGCTAAGATTATTTCGCTATTTATTTATTTATTCTTTATTTTATTCTCCAGCTGAGGCTAGCAATTCTTTTTTCCCCTCTATAGAGCCCTGGTGACAGGGGCCTTGGTGAGAGCATATCAGCTATCAATGTATAAGGTGAAAGCCTTGTCTTTTCTCCAACAGAGTGCTTGATCCAAAGCTAAAGGTTCCGCTTGTTGAGATGAGGTTCCCCTGCTTAACGATTATACCCAAATGGTCTTTTCTTGGGTCATCATGACTTGCCCTGCATACCTGACCCTTTTTTAGATGAAGCTGCTCCCATTTGTGAATGATACTTTGCTGTTGCCAAAAGAATGTCAGTCAGATCAAGCCTGAGAGTCAATCAGCTCAGTAATCTCAAGGCAGTCATGGACTAGCAGGGTCATCATTTTGCAGGACTGGAAGGACTGAGGGCAGCTGTCCTGTGGAACCAAGTGCAGGGTTGGTCCAGAAATAGGACTTGGTACTGGGTCACCTGGACATCAGACCTCAATCTCTTGTATTCTTCCCTCAAAGGGGGCTCAAAAGAGTGTAGGGCTGCCAGGAATAGTTCATACCCTAAAGTTCATTTGTTAGCTTCTTTTTCACTGGGCCAGTGGCAGCTATATCTTTATACATGCTGCTCTTCATCCGGCTGTGAACAGGTCAAATCTTTTGGAGAGATATGCCCTCAGTCTTTCCCAAAGTTTGTGTGAGAATCCAAGTGAAATCTCTTAGTTAAGCCTTGGAGGGCCAAATCCATTGAATACACAGGAACTAAGCTTTGATGGAATTCTGCTCAGTCTCAGCCCATTCCAAAGGCTCCATATCCCCATTGTTGGCATAGAGGGGCTTGACTATCACAATCATTACCATTATCCATAGTGGGCAACATCCAACCCTCCTTAGGAACACAGGTACTTGATTTTTGTTTGTTTGCTTGCTTTCTTTTCTTCTTTTTTTTAAATTTTTATTTCTTTTTTATTTGGGAGCAGGGATTTGCAGGACTGCTGAAATACTACCATGGAAAAGTATTCACTTTCCTTTCTCTATCCTAGGTATGTGACCTGAGGGACACAGAGCTGAGACTTCTTGGCTGAAACATTGTACCCCAGGGCTTCACCAAATAACATTAGTGATTTTTTTGGAACTCCTTCTGCTAGTCTATTCTTCCCATTTCCTTCCTTGTCTGTTTCCCCAAGGGCAGAGATCACAGCAAGGGGAGTTTCTTTCCTTTTCTGTCTTGGGCTGAATGTCAGCTGTTGAAAACATTCTGAGCAATTTCCAAAAGTTGAGACCTATTCATCCCTTCAAATGTCTCTAATTTCCGCAACTGTCTCCAACCGTCTCTGGCCAACTGCACAACAACAGCAATATTAGTGGCTCTCTGTTTTGGGGGTATCTGTATCTATGGGGGTATATTATTGAAATGACTCACAGGTTTTTCCAGACATGCAAAAGGTGATTTCTCAGGTCCTTAAATGACCTGACCTACCTTGGAGAAGTTTGTAGATTTTCTTACTGCTGCTCTTAAAACCCCAATGATTTTTGGCAAAAATAAGTGTCTAACACTATCTTACTTTCATTGATGGTAAGGTTTACTCTATCTGGGACTCTGTGTCAGGCAGATTCCACTGTCCAGACCCAGAGATAACTTCCTACTTGCAAGTCAGACTTGGTCTAGCTCCTTGTCCATAAACAAGGTGGGCAGGAGCTGCTGTCAATCATCCTAAATCAGCTGGTAGCATAGAAAAAGGGTCTGAGTCTTTTCCAAAAAGGAAGAGTTTTGGGTCTTCCAATTATATAAGTCACTGGTAGAGATGGGGACATAAACCCTGAACTGGGAAAGACAGGTGCTTCGAGCAGGTGAGCAAGGGAGCAGAGAGAGAGCTGCTTAGGAAACTATTTCATTCCTCCTGTGCACACACTTCTCAGGTTGCAGAGCTTCTTCATGAGACATTGGGCTTGTCTCTACCTCCATACATGGAAGAGGACCAGAGACATATTGCTCCAACAGGCAAGCTGTGGATGTGTGTGCTGCACCAATGTGCCCACTTCTACTTTATCATTGTAAATGTTATAAAATCAGGCTGTGAATGTCATAAGTCATAAATCATTTATACTAATGTGTGACATATGTGTAATATATCTTTTTGGTTATTTATTATATTATGTATTTTATTTTGTTTGATCATCCAGTCAGGTAATTTTTGAATATATCCTCTAAAAGGTAAAAAGTCTCATCCAAAGTATAAATATGATAAATTTAATGGTGAGTTATTGTACAATGTTTGGATAAAAAGTAACCCAATATGCATTAAATGAGGTAAGGTTAATAGTAAATGAATTATAATAAAGTAAAACTCATAGTTAAAAATTCACACTGGGCATTATTTTAAATAATGTTAACATTATTCCCTTTTACATACTTTGCATATCTCTTAAAATGAATGTTCCTTGTTCTCGAGTTTTTTGTTGTCTTCATTGTCTGTTGTTTTCTTAGTTCCTTAATATCACGAATACCATCTGCCATTTTTGAATGACCACACTTCTTCTTTATGTTTTTAGAAGTTTGACTATTTTTTCAGATATCACAATGCTATGCTTTGGATAGATGCAACTCTCCAAAATTTAGGTGATTCTATAAAGAGATGTGACTCCTGAAAAAGCAATTATGTTATGGTGGCTTCTCTCTCATGAGTAGGATTAATGGCTTTATATCTGATAAAATGCTTTGAAATGCTTCCAGGAACACTTTAATCTCTTTCTAACATAGGAGGACACAATACTCAGTCCCTGTAGAATATGCATAAAATAAAATACCATCTTGGAAGGAGAGTGTAGTTCTCAGCCAATGTTCAATCTATTAACTGTTCAAATGTTCTTAAACATCCTAGCCTCCAAAACCATTGAAAGTAAATTTCTACTACTTACAAATTTCTAGCTTTGGGTAATTGTTACATTACAAGCAAAGACAATGTATGAGTGAGATTATGTAGCTTTTAATCTTTCTGTGCCTGGTTACCATAATGCCTTGCAGGTCCATCATTGCCCTAAATAGTACGAGTCCCTTCTTTTTTATGTAGTTAGTTGTTAATTTTTAAAAAAATAAATTCTCACATGCTCACATACACATTTATTCATTCATCTGACATTATTGCCTACATGTCTCAACATTTTGGCATAAAGCAATGAATGACCGAATATAGATATCTGTTTGAGATAATGATTCTACTTTCCTTGGGTATCTGCTCACATGTATAATTTGTGAATTATGTGATAGTGCCATTTGTAAATTTCTTAGGAACTTCTGTATTATATGCCACAATGCCTTTGTCAGTTTTCAGCATCTCCAATCACAGACAAATGTTCCTTTTTACCACACCCTCATTTGCACTTGTTAATTTTGACATTTTCATAATGCCTACCAGGTGTGACAAAATAACACGGTGTGTTTGATTTGCCCTTTCCTGAAGATTAATGATGTTAGTATTTTATATTTATTTTCCTTGCAATTCATAATGTTTCTTTTTGCTTTCTTTAACTGACTTATTTCAAGTGTTTTGTCTTCAAGTTTATGAATTCTTTTTTCTGTTGGGTTCATTCTATAGTTGTATTCTTCAGCACCAGAATTTTACTGTTTGTATTATTATCTCTCTCTTTGATGTCTTCTCCCTAGTGACAGTATATGATTATAATGATACAACGATATACTTGAGTGGTCTATTTTCATTGTTTTGTAGTTCCTTGTACTTATTGAAAAATTTTCATACTCTTTGTTCCGCATTTAATGGATCTCCATTGACTTTAGGTTGGTAAGCATAAAATATGTATCTATTTTGTAGTGTCTTTCTTCCCTGACTGTTTTATTTCTTATTATTCACTGATAAAAGGGAATTTGATGTGTCTGTCACTTCAGAACAGTAGGCTGCTTTCTAAGAGTAGAAAAATTTATTTATGGTATTAGAGATAGTACTGGCTGGGGATGATATGACAGTTTTAGCTAGACAACATCTGTGGAGTTCTACCAATGCTAGACAAGACTGCAGAGCTTACCAAAGGCTATGCTGTGGGAATCTATGATATTAAGATACTTCTTTGAGACTTTTGATGTTCTTATTATTTTTCATCAACAGGAAAGTTGTGACCACTAGAATCTCTGTTGATGCTCAGTCTGCCCTGTGGGAAGAGTTGTCACCCCGCTCCTCAGCCCCATGACGGTCCCACAAGTGGAGATAATAGTTCTTTTGAAAAATGGTGACTATGGAATGGATGTAGATCTACAGTCCAGAGTGCAGATATAGGAAGGAATTCAGTTACTACTCTAGTCTAGTTGTAGCACTGACATCCAAAGTACAGGCATCAATAATATAATATTCTGTGTAAGAGTAGGTTACTTAGGAAACAGCCAAGGACCTAGTTCCAAATTACAGATGTGAACAGAATTATTAGTAGCTAGGTTTCTGGGAAATAGGAGGTCTTACTGCTGTCATGGCTGTTGTATCCTAGGCATGGGTAGTTTTATATTATCAAAAATGTTAGAACAAGGAACATTATGATATATACAATTGCCCAAGCTCTAGGTTACAATTTTATGTTCGAAGATTTCATATGTATGGAAAATATACAATTGCCCTGCCTAACACACCTGCTGAAGGACTAGTCTTCCCTACTATCTTCCTACTTTCATGTGATTTTAGAAAGACATTTTAACTCATTTTTATGACTCTCATACACTGTATTTTGAACAGATTCTGCTCCCTTCTCCCAGCTCCTCCGAGGCCCACCCACTTTTGTACCTATCCATTTGTGTATAATCTTTTGTTCTATATTAAAACTATGAAATATTTTATTGAAAATTTTTAAACAATATATTCTGATCATACTATTTCCCCTTTCCCATCTACTCTTAGATCATCCCTACTTCCCTATCAATCTAACTTCATGATCCTCTCTCTCTCAAGTAGAGTACAAATCCACTAAAATTAATATAAAAATAAACAGATAAGCAAGTAAAAACAATAAGATAAAAAAAAAAAACAAAAGAAAAAGCACACCAGAAAAAAAACAACAAAAAAACAAAAACAAAAGGAGTGCGTTCCAACTGCTCTTGGGCATGGAACCTGCCTTGGAGAATGATTTACCCTGAGTCATTTCATTGAAGAAAGCTGATATTCCTGTTGCCAGCAGGTATCAACTGTAAAGAGCTTATTGTTTTATTGTTTATGTGTGGGACTTAATATCTAGTTCCCCTTTTCCATGAAGTGATTTTTGTCATCTTTAAACATGCAGGTATATAAGTAATGTCACAATCTCTGTGATTTCATATGTACATCAACCCTGTTCTATCTGGAATACACTACTTCCTTGGAGTCATTCATAACCTCTGATTCCTATAATCTTTCTGCCATATCTGGACGGGATTTAATTAAGTGTTGAATGTTTCAAAGTCTCTCACTCTCTGTCCATTCTTCAGTTATGGATCTCCAGTTTAACTACCATCTACTACAAGAAGAAGCTTCTTAGATGAGGGCAGATGATGCACTGATCAATAGATATTGCAATATATAATTATGCATCATTTTATTTCCATGTTTCTTTAGCATAATGCTAGAAATAGGCTTTACTGTAGGAACCATGACCTATCTGTTATCAGTTTCTTACCACTTTCGTATGGATTAGACCTTAATTACATTCAAAAAGTGCTTGGTTACTCTTGTAACATTTGTGCCAGTTACACCAGTATATCCTGCAGGTAGGTTGTCATTTTATGTTGCAAGGATTGTAGGTGGGTAGCATGGATGCAATGCTTATTTTTCTCTTGTGGAAACAGACACCATGGACACTAGTCAGTTAGGGATAAAGTTACTAGTCAGGCATAAGCTCTGTTTATTCATGTTTAATGACATAAGTAAGTGGTTTCTTTGGTAACAATGACCTATCTGTCAGGTCATGAAGGGTAATCATAGGCTTAGGCGTTAGCCTGTCATGGTAGAAGGGGGGTTGTTTATGATTCTCTCATGGCCAATGACTCAACAAATGTAGTTCTTTTCCTGGTAGTGTGGGTTTTACTTGGTGACATAAGTTGTCTAGTGAGAAATTGTCTTCTCGGTCATATGGTGATTCCACTTAATTTCTTTTATAAGTGTATAGGTTTTAGGAAGCAGTAGTTTTCCATATGGCATTTTAAAATGACATTAGTGTTAGTTTTACTCCCACAATTTCCTACTGTACCCTGTCCTCCATCCCCCTCCCCATTTAATTCTCTGATTCTAGTCTCTTTTCTATTTCTTTGTAATACTATATTCTACCCCACTTTCATTTGAAAAATCTCCTCTTCCCACTTAGTCCCTTACTAGCTACCTAACATCTTTGGCTGTTTTAATTGGAACACACATTAAAAGAGAAACATACATATAAGAGAAAATATGCAACATTAGTCTTTTGGGGTTTGAGTTACTTCACTTGGGATAATTTTTTTTTCCTAGATCATCCATTTACCTGAAAATTCCATTTTATTTAAAAGCTAATTTATTTTTTTAATATATTTATTTAAAATAATATCCCATTGTGTAAATTAACAACATTTTCATTATCCATTCATCAATTGAAGTATATCCATGCTATTTCCAATTTGAGGATATTTTGAATAGAGCAGCAATGAACATGGATAAGCAAGTATCTCTGAGTAAGATGGAGAGTCCTTTATATATATGCTTAAGACAGTATTCACTGGATCTTGTGGTGGATGGATTTTCAGAATTTGCAGACCCTATACACTGATTTTCACAGTAATTATACCAGTTTTCACTCCCACCAGCAATAAAAAGTGTTTCCCTTCCCATATATCTTTTCAAGCATATGCTGTCATTTGTTTTACTAATCTCCATTTTGACTGAGACAAGGTGAAATTTCAAAGTAGATTTAATGTGCATTTCCCTGATGGCTAAGTATGATGAATTTTTTATTTTTTTACATGTTTCTCATCCATTTGTGTTTTATCTATTGAAAGCAATCTGCCAGTTTTATATGCTATTTTTTAATTGGGTTGTCTGCTGTCTTGCAATGTATTTTTTGTAGTTCTTTGTGTATTATATTTACTAACTCCTTGTCAGATATATTATTGGTGATTTCCCAATCTCTAGGCTTCCATTTTGTAGAGGAATAGCCCTATGTGAAACCTGAGGTGTACATTCCAGGGGCTACATTCAGAAGTCTATATGGTCTGAATGGAATGTAGACACGTGTTCAGTCCCAGTATTTAGAAGGCAATGGTGGTCTATGTCTTTAATTCCTAGAAAAAACAGTGGAAGACACAGGAAGCAGAATTCGAAAGGAGTCAATGTCACACAGGAAGTGATGGCTAAGATAAGTCAGAGTCAATGGCAAAGTGACTAATATGAGGAAGAGTTAGCAGAGTAAGGACATGCCTAGCTCTCATGAGAAAAGACTAGTTCTTTGCTCAGTAAAAGAGTTACATAGGAGTTAGAGCCATTCAGTTAAAATAGTCAGTTAACAGAATCAGTTAAGAAGAGTCAGTTAAAAATTAGAAGAGTCAGTTAACAGCAGCAGGTAGAAGAGTCATGTGAAGAAGTCAGTTGAGGGTCAGGTAACAGTAAGTTGAAGCAGTCAGTTACAGAGACAGGTTGGAGTAGTGAAGGCTCAGCAAGAGACACAGAGACACAGCAGTGTTCAACAGAAGAAGCCAAGAACAGAGAGTGAGTTGAACCAGAATGAGAGTTCAGAAGGAGCTAGTGAGAGTGGCTCAGTCAGTAGTAGGTTTCAGAAGGTTAAGACTGAAGACTTTCAGTTCAAGATTAAGACTAGATTGTAAAGAGGACAAAGTTCTCTAGGGCTTTAGGGCTCAAGGCTAAAACCAGTGATTTAATTAGACAAAAGAAGAAACCCCTTTTCCCGAATATACCTCTACAGCATTTTGCTGGGAGGATGGTGTTTTCTAAGGTACAGAAGCTTTTTGGCTTCAGCAGTAACATTTATTAATCGTTGGTCTTAATACTCCCTCTATCAGGGTGCTTTCCTTTGCCAATGAGTTCAAGCTTATTCACTTAGTCTTTGTCTTACATCAGATTGAGGAAATTCAGTTTTATGTTAATGTCCTAAATTCTTTTGATGTTGAGTTTCTGCAAGGTGATAGATATGGATCAATTTTCATTCTTCTCGATGCAAGGACCAGTTAAACCAGCACCATCTGTTGAAGATGCTGTCTTTTCTCCAGTATACATTTTCGGTTTCTTTTTAAAAAATCATTTGTCTGTATGTGTGTGGAATTGAGACTGAATCTTCAATTCTATTCCAGTAATTAACATGTCTATTTTCATGTCAATATATGCAGTTTATATTACTATTCTTATGTAATACAGCTTGCAGTCTGGGATGCCAGTTTCTCCAGCTCTTCTATTATTCAGGATTTGTTTTAGCTATTCTGTGGTATTTTTTTGTATTTCCATGTAAAGTTTAAGATTGGCTTCTTAATTTCTATAAAGAATTGTGTTTGAGTGTTGATGGGCATTGGATTGAATCTGTAGATTGCTTTTGGTAGGATGGCACTTTTCACCATATTAATTCAACTGAACTATGAATGAGCATGGCAGCCTTTGCATCTTCTGATGTCTTCCTCAAATTCTTTCATCAATGACATAAAGTTTTAAGTAAGCATGTATTTCTTTTGTATAGTTACAGTTACCCCATGATATTTATGAGGCTATTGTGAAAGGTACTGTTTCCCAATTTTCTTCTGTGTGCTTAGGAAGGCTACTGATTTTCATATGTTGACTTTATATCATGCTCTTTTGCTGAACTGCTAAAGCTCTTATTAGCTGTAGAATTTTCCTACTAGAGACTTTTATATATAAAATGATATTATCTGAAAAAGTTTACTTTGACTTCTTTCTTTCTTATTTGTTTCTATTTGATCCCATTCAGTATTCTTTACTGCAGCTAACTAAGATCAAATATTATATTTAATAAGTATGGTAGGAATGAAGACAATGGACATCTTCGCCTGCTCTGGGTTTTAGTGCAAATGCTCTGAGTGTCTTTCTATTTAAGATAATGTGGGCTATAAACTTGATGAAAATTGACCTTCTTATATTTCAGTATGTCTTTTGTATCCCTAATTTCTCCAAGACTTTCATCAGGAAAAGATGTAGGTTTTATCAAAGGCCTTTTATTTTTTTGTATGTGGTTTACGTCTTTTTGTCCATTTCTGTGATTTACTATGCTGAAACATCTCTGCATCTTTGAAAGGAAGTCAACTTGATTGTGGTGGATAATTATTTTAATTCTTGAGTTCAGTTTGCCATTAATGCATGCAGAATATTTGTATCTATATCCATATGTGATATTGATTTACCGTTTTCAATATTGTTGTTGAGTCTTTGTGTGGTAGTGGTATCAGGCTAAAGTGTGACTTCATAAAACAAATTTAGAAATGTTCCTCTAGTTTCTGTTTTGTGGAATAATTCGAAGAATATTGACCCTCTGAAGGTCTTGTAGAATTCTTTGCTAAATCCATCTCAATCTGTTTTTATATATTTTTGTGGTTTAGATTTTTTAATTACCGTTCCTATTTGGCTGGGAGTTATATAGTTTATTTCATCTTGATTTAATTTTGGTAATCTGGATGTATAATGAAATGTATCTGTTCATTTTAGGTTTTTAAGTTTGGTAGAATACACATTTTAAAATATGCCCTCATGTTTCATCTAATTTACGTAGTATCAATTGTCATGTCTCCCCTTTCATACCTAATCTTATTAACTTTGATTCTCTCTCCATCTTTTGGTTAATTTGGCTGAAGATTTGTCAGCATTGCTGATTTTCTTAAAGAGCCATTATTTCTTTTCATTAATATTTTTGTATTATTATTGCTTCTATTTCATTGATTTCAGCAGCATTGAAATTATTTGTTGATATCTACTTTTTGATATAATATTTCCGGATGTTTTCTAGAGCTTCTAAGTGTGTTGTTAAGTTAAACAAAGCAATATCTTGCTTTTTTTTACATAGACACTCAATGTCATGTTCTTTCCTTTTAGAACTGCCTCCACTGTTCCCATAGATTACTTTATGTTGTACTTTCATTTTATTCAATTCTGAAACATTTTAATTTTCAATTTTGATTTTTTGACCCAATTTTTATTTAGTAGTAAGTTGTTCAGATTCCATGAGTTCATAAACCTTCTTCCATTTTTGTTTTGTTGGTATCTAGCTTTAAATAATAATGGATGCAGAGTGTTATTTCAACTTTCCTCTACCTGTTGAAACATGTAATTAATTTTGGAGAAAGTTCAGTGATCTACTATGAAGAAACTGTACTCTTTTGTGTTTGGGTAGAGTCTTCTCTAGATGTCTGCTAAATCTATTTGATTTATCATGTTCTTTAACTCCTGCTTTTCTCTTACTAGTTTTTGATCTAATGACCTGTCTTTTGGTGAAAGCTGGGTATTGAAATCACATACTACCACTGTGTTAGGGTCAATATGTGATTTTAGCAGTAGTAAAGTTTCTTCTATAGACTTGAGTACACTTGTGTTTGTTTCATAAATGTCCTCTTGGTGGATTTTTTTTCCCTAGAGTAGAATATTGTGTCCTTCCCTATCTCTTCTGATTATTTTTAGATTGAAGTTTATTTCATCAAATATTAAAATAGCTTTACCTTTTCTCTTCATATTTACATTTGTTTGGAATAACTTTCTCTATACTTTTAACCTAAGATGACATCTGTACTTAATAGTGTAATGTGTTTCTTGGATGCAGCAGAAAAATGAATTCTATTTTCTAATCTGATCAGTTAGGCGGTGTCTTTTAATTGAGAAATTAAGATGATTAATACCAAGAGATATTATTTAGTAGTGTTTATTAATTCCTTTTATTTTGTTGCATTGTTATTTTGCCCTCACACACTTCTCATTTGATAAATTATTTTGAGATTATTTATCCCTTGTGTACTCTTGGATGTTAATAACATTCTCTTGAGAATGAAGATTTCATTTAATGCCTTCTGCAGAGCTATATTTGTGGACAGAAATGGCTTAAATTTATTTTTGGACTGAAATATTTTCTTTGTTGATATTGAGAATTTTGCTGGATATAATTGTCTGGGTTGGCATCTTCGGTCTCTCGGAGCTTGTCAAATTCTGTGATGTATTTTGCCAGTCATACAATAGATAGATGAGCATTCAGCATACTAGAAAAATAAAAATCATAAAAGTGGATGTGTAAGATAACCATGAGATTATTTGGAAGAATAGGTAACATATATATAATACTAAATTGTAAATATATTAAACAATTTTTATAATAGAGATATATATACAAGTTATTATTAAGGAAATGGTTCAAGCCAGATGAATTTTTAATAAACTAAAGAAAATGGTTGATCATACTCTTTATAGAGGGCAGTGTTCAGTCAAAGAGAAACTTCCTGTAGCTCAGCAGATAGATTGACACATGTCCATCATTACAAATAATTATGAATATATCTGATTGCCTCATTCCAGCTTTTGAAATCTCATTGTCAACAACAACAATGGAGCAGAGAGAAATACCACTTATTATAAAATCATGAGATCAAATAAACACTTGGAAAAGTTTACTCACTGGCTGTTGGGGCATGATTCCATGATAATGTGACGGTACTTTCAGTGTCTATTTCTGAATATTGGTCATGCAGAGTATGAATCCTTAGGTATTTTGCAATCATTTTAGAAAACTCAAAATGTGCTGTGTGTGCATGTGTATGAGGGAGAGGGAGAGGGAGAGGGAGAGGGAGAGGGAGAGGGAGAACTTGTAGAAATAATAATTTTATATTACAAAATATGGGGTAGATAATAGTATTTTTAAACAATAAAGCATATATGTATATATTTGATGTTATTGATAAGGAAGTTAATATTATAATGACAAATGCAGAAAAAGTAAGAATCATCAGCTACTAAATTGACTTTCCTCTTTCATTAACTAAATTATTGGGAAAGCCAATAGACTATAACTGATTATTTTAGGAATGTGATCTTTAAGTATATAATTATCGGGGAAAAGAGTCTTAACTCCTCTTTGGAAGTAGGGAGCAAGTAATACTTTGTCTATTGAACATACAAAAAAAGAAAACAAAAATATGGAAATTTCCACTTAACTCATGAAGAGTTAAACAATATAGAAGTGCTCACAGGTGTACAGGTGCCTGAGGTTGAGTCTCAGAATATATAAGCATGAAAATCCAGGAGATATGTCCAAATTAATCATGACAACCTCTGTGAACAAAATACATTATGTGACTCTAGGCATGACTTTGCCTCGAATTATTTCATATTAACTACCAGCCTACATTTTATATATACTTAAGTTAATAACAAAAACCCTTGACTAATGTGTTACCAGAGCACGTTGGTAGTAGTTTGAACATTTTATTTTGGCAGCAACAGCCTCACTTTATTTGGACAAAGATGAGGGTGCTCCAGAAAAGCAGAGATAGTTTGGGAGATGCCTCGTGGTTCTGTGGTGACTCTTAGCATAGAAAAATCTGAAAAAGCAATCACAGACATTATAGAAAGAAAGCTGCATATTCTAGTGGTTACAAAAGTGGGAATCATTTATTTCAGGTAGACACAAATCTTCAAGGAATGACTCTTCCACACCCTGTATTGAGAAGAGTCTGCAGCAGAAGTGTTACATGGTTACTCAAGCGCAGCTACACAAATACATGCAAAGAAGAAAAAGGAGGAGACCACTGCTTCATCAGAAAAGCAAGCACGTTTTCCCTGGCATCATGTCTTTGGATAGGTACCGCCTTGGAGAAATGTATAAAACCGTTTAATATGTGGAACAGTCTTAGAAAACTAGATTTTTGTACAAAGAAATCAATTCACTGAAAGAATGTGCACATGAAGTTTTTAGGACTTAGGGCAGCCACACAAGAGGAACTTCTGAAAGATCCTCATGCCATTGTTACTGACCTGCATTAACATAGTCGGCTTACACCTTCTCCAGGCCTGAGTCACACTGGGTATTACAAAGGAAACTATAACAATGATGAAAATACCGATACAAAACAGCCTCAAGATGATCATTCGAAAAATACCCTTCCTTTCAAAATTGAGCAGATTAATCCAGGGTTTCTTTTTGAATGTTTCAGTTTAAAAAAGGTTCGTCAAGAAAATACTAGTGTTTAAAACATCTCTTAAAATGTCTATTAAATGACAGGAATTTTTTTTAAATAGATTATTTCTTACAAAGTAGAATTCAAAAGCTGTCTTCCAAGAAAACATAACTATAAAGTTCAAAATGCAAATCAAAACATTACTTGTTTCCTTACATATTTTTCCATAACATGGAGGGAAAAAAAAGCTTTTTTTTTTTTTTATCATGCTTGGGTATTTACAAGTTTAAAATATTCTAACAATAGAAACCAACTTTCAGTATAAATCAAGCTGAATTCTACAACTAATCGTTTCTTCTATAATTTCACAAATATTGTCTGGCTCGTAATGCACATCCATATGACTTTCTCAGCTTCTAGAGGATGCTGGGAATGGTAGTCAGTGAACTGCATTGTCTTTTTCTCTTTAGCAATATTACAAATGCACAAAGGAAACAAACACTGATGTAAGCTTGTGTGATGTACATGTCTTCATCTGAAAGATAAAAAATAAGACAGCATAGCCAAACTTCAATAGTTAAGGTTAGGAGGGGCATCTCAGGGTTCTCCCCCAAAGTATAGAGTTCAAAGTATTTTTATATTATGGTGCATGTTAAATGCAGTCTTAATTTTAGCAGCAGCCTGGTCTGATGGCATGCTAAAACTACTATGTCAATTCCTCTTTCTTCTACTCAGTTGTGCATGCTGATGGATTCTGCCTGTTAAAGAATGCATGAGAAACGGGACATGCAGTGTGTTTGATAGTTTCAACACACTCACTGTACTGAATGTGAGTGGTTACTAACCTTGCTCTTTGTCTAAAGAAACTGCCATTTGATACTCTTCTCTAACTAAATGGGCATGATGTTTCTGTTTAGCTCTTGTGAGCTATATCCTATGGGTGTAAGTATGTAAAATATAAGGCCGAACATGTCAAAGACTGATGCTTGCCACCAAATAGGATTGGAATACTTTGATTAGATTTTTATTTTGCAGACCAAGTTGCCAAAGTGCATATATTTTACTTTAGGATGCAAATCTAGTTGAGTGCATAGCCATAATTTGATACATAGCTTACAAAAAAATCAAAACAAGCCAACAACAAACAAATGATCGCTCTCTTTCTTAATTAAAACATTATGGCTAATGGTTAATGTATGGTTAATGTAAAGTAAGCCTAGATGTGTATAAAAATAAATGAATATTTTGAGAATACAAAGAAAGTGAGGTAAAAGAATAGATTTTTTAGAATACTAAATCTTTGAAATTTAAAGAAAAAAAATGTTCTTATTCATCCATGACAATACCCTCAGAGTGTGCTGTTTGGCAAAGTTCAGCTGACTCTGACACTTCATTATTCTATGACACTTTGATACTTTTTTATATCATAGAAAAAAGACAAGCAAAAAGCAGTATCTTGTGAAGAACAGAGCTCTTGCTCTCTATCCTTTGTGAGCTAGTGTAACAAAATATTTTTCAAACAAAAGAAATGGTCCTTCCCTCCCAATTAGCTCCACAAGCTTGAATGTATGTAATAGAGAGACAAAGGAATCTCAGGTTACATGCGCACAAGCTTCATTCCACGAACAAACACACCACCTAGTATAAGCTTTAGAGTCTGTCCTGCTCCTTCTAGCAACTATGTAATCTAAAACTCTGTACAGTTCCTTCCTATTCTCATTCCTCTAACCTACTTTATAAGTAACACCGTAATCAGAGAGCTATTTGAAATTACCTTCTGAAACCTCAATGCACATTAGCAAGTGATACAGAAAAAAATATAGATAACTTATAAACTACATAAGCCAGCAAGATGGTCCCACTCATAATACACATGTATTTCCAAAGAGAGCAAAGTCTTTTGCACGATTTAACCTAATAAGTCAATGTACTCAAATTCTCATTCTTCAAAATTAAATAAAAGAGCATCAGTCTTTGCTTGCCACTGAAAACAAAAGCAGTGAAATGGACTTGACCACTCTGAGATGGCACATGGAAAGGTAGCCATCTCTACTGTTAATGGTGCAAAGGTCTAACTACCCATCCTGCTGACCCAGAGTCTGGAATTCTGTTGTATGTAAATTGTGGTGGAGAAAAACATTCTTCCTGCTGTACGTGTGTAAGGAGATAGGTCCTCTGGGTGGCTGTCCAAACCTGCCTGTGAAGGTTGAGTGCTGTCGGGACAGAGCTGCTTGGTCCTTTGGTTTCTCTGAGAACATGGAGAGCCCTTCAGTCTTTGTTGCTGGCTTCAGAAAGCTCTGTCCCACAGTGGACCTCGAGTTCTGTGTCACTTCTGATGTGACAGCATCAAAAGTTCCCCTTGAGTGTTTCATAACTCCTCCTAATTCCTTGTCCTTCAAGAAATTGCTTAGACATAGGCCTGGGACTTGGCAGATGCTCTTGTAGGGACTTGTCTGGTCGGCTGTAGAATATCTAAAACGGTCCTCGGTGGGAGTATGTATTGCTTTTCTGTCCCTTGTGCTGAGACTTTGGCTCATGGTTCGATTTCGGTATGTAGCCTGGGAAAGAAACAGAAAAGAAAAACCATCTTACAAAAATCTACGTAGAAGGAAATGGCCTCCAAAGTTTTGTGTACAAAGCTGAAGTTTTTCAATGTCTACGAGAAAAGAAGTAGAATTCTCCATGAAATTAAATTCCCAAGCATTATATTACACTAGAGAGTATTAAATGGTCAATTTACTCGAAAGGGCAATTTCCAAACAGTTTACCTATTATAAATTTGAATTCTACAGTTTTCTCTGAAAATAAGGCTTATTTTGTTTTAGTAATGGATATGTACAAAAGGCCACAATTCACTCGTGGTTATATTCACCTAACAGTGTACCAAGATAGTTATATTTCTCAGATTCATGATTTCTTACACATAAATGTTATCCAAGAACTTAAGTAAAAGTCATCTCAGTGAGGAAAGGATAACAGTAGAACAGAAGGAATTTCAGTACATGCTTTGTTTAGACTTTTAGATACAACTTATTCTTCAATAGCAGACCAAATTACATATCATCATGCTACTCTCAGAAAGTGTAAAGACCTGCATAGAAACAACATTTTTCCCTTTTCGTCTTGCTTTAGAAGAAGCAGAGACTACAAGATGTCAATCACATTCCTTTGATGTCCACAAAGTTATGGTTCAGAAAATGTATTAAAGTAGGAACAGAAACTAGCTGACTTATTGTTTGCTAGAATACTAAGAAGGGTTGTGTCTTCTCTCCAAAGAGTAACAGAAAATGCATGAGAAACAGATGAGAGATAATAGAGCAAAACTATGGAGATTGTTGTGTGATGGCACGTATGCAGATGAGGCCAAGAAATTTCTGGTCACTTAAAATGTAAACGATGTACAGTAGAGTTAAATACACATTGAACATCAAATCTGCAACTCTGATATCTTCCCAGATCCCAAATTGCTTACCCAGCTGTCATCCCTCTGCTCTGTAAGGACTGTCTCTACTTCTACTTTAAGCCATGCCAAATCAAAGTCTGACTGTAATCTACAAAGCCAGTTCTTTCCCTGTCACTAATAGAGTCACTGTCTGACTTAAAACTTAAGAACTTTCTTGTGTTCTTTCTTGTCTTTGTACCCTAGCAAGCATACCTAGTGCTTGCTGATCTACTGGCAAACCACAGCCCCTAGTCAAAGACTTCCTAGCACTACCCAGACCCCACCCCTTGCCTGGCAATGCCAGGCATTCAGCATATGTTTATAAATAAGGATGTGTGGTTGAGATTATGCTCTATATTGTTATTAAGTATATATTATATGTCAAGATCTCTGCTAATGTTCTCATATACTATCTCACTGTATTTTCATTTCAGTTAAGGCTTTGAGGTCATCATCACTGAAATGAATCTCTGTGCATTCTGCTGTGCTGTAAGCTCTCCTACCTGCGTTCATTTGCTCTCTCATTTCAGGATGAGTGAATAAGCTACACAGAACCATTCCTTTTGTTTTGCCTCAAGGCTGTCAGAGACCTGACATTCTTATTTTGTATCAGGATCCTATTCGGAAACCTCTTCAGTCTTTTCTAAGCTCACAAGTAGATCTTAAATAAAATGCTAAGAATCCATCTGAGACTAATAAAAATACCCTATTCCTTTGGAGGGACTAAAAATAGTAACACTAATCATGATTATTCAGGAGCTTTCCTAGTTTCCTTATTTCTTTATTTCTTTTCTCTTTCTTTCTCTATCTTTTTCTGTTTGGTTTTTGATGGTGATTCCCCAGTACTCTTGGACTTGGACATCCTTATAGAAGTGAACTGCAGCTTCTCTTCCTCTTTGGAGCATAAGCCAAGATGTTTGCTAAAGTGCTGAGCCTATTATCAGAGGAGTGCCATTCAGCCTTGTGTTTAATTCCTACTGCCAAATGTAGCCATGTACTAGGCATATGGGCTCTACTTATGAGTACTGTGAGAAAAATACTGTCTCCAATGGAAAGTGACATTGTAAGAACGATAATGCCAACAACAAGGTTTCTCTTTCTACTGGCATTATTTTAATGATGAATCATAGTTACATACATGTGTGGAGTACAATAAAAGTTTTGTTATGGGTGTAGCATGTTAAGAGTGTTAATTAATCTGAGTAATACATCCATTGTCTCTTATTTCTGTGGCGATTTTTTTTTCCATTTCTCTTTCTCATTCTACATACGTTGCCTGTGAAAGTAAAGAGGGTAGATGTGACCTCACTAACATTGCTTTAATTTCACAGTTTGGTAAATAGTCACTATTCGCTTTATGTAATCATTGTATTTCTTCTAGTATAATTGGTCATATCCAATGTACAAATTTAATAAAGATAGATAGAAGGTCAGACAAATAAATCCGACAGGCAGCCTTAATGGTCATCCTCCAGTGTATTGTCTGGTACACACAGCTATAGAAGATCTATCACAAAGAAAGCACCCTCCCCCAAAAAATTTCTCCCTCTCAATTTTTAAGCAAAAAATACGTAGTTAAAGCATGCATTTCCATTTGCTTAGAATGGGTTGCTTATGACACTTCAGACTTTTTAAAGGTTTTGTTATGCTCACCACCAAGTACAAAGCTTACAGTGGACACGAGCAGTATAGGGGTGAATAATGTGGTGGAAAATGATCCATAATATCCATTTATTAGTGTGGTGAGTTTTAATGAGCTCTTCCAAAGCAGGTGCTGAAAATGGTAAGTAATAGTTCTGCTCACAAAAGATTGGGTTCCAATCCTGTCTTCAGGTAGCTTAAAGTTTATATATAAAACTCAACTGCAATCAGAACACTTCTGAATGGCTACAAAGAGTTCCTTTTTCAAAAATGTCTAATCTATAAAAGGAAGATTTATATTCAACTAATATCTCCATTAAGGATTATTTTGAGCATTCAAGAAATATGAAAGTAAAAATGCCTAATATTATACTTTGAAAATAGTCATATTACATACTGTGTTGATGAGGGTAGCAATAATAACCAGGAAAAGAGACAAAAAACATAAAGCAAGAAGTAGACCATGAAATTATTTTGATAAGTGTTTATTCCATTCTTTAGAAGATACACCACTTTGAGGAATCTATCTCAACATAAAAGTAATTTTCTCCATAATATTAGTAATTTCATATTTATTATTGTAGGTTGTTTCCCAAGAACACAAATTCCATCAAAGATATTTTTTAAAAGTTTATAAGGGAAGATTTTCTAGCCAACAGTCACAAAGGAATGGAAAATGTAGAGGCAGACAGGGGGACAGAGTAAATTCTATGCAAGTAAGCCATCTAATGGATCAGCCAGATAGGCACAAAGTAGAGATGGCCTTTAATGCTCAAGCAAGCAGATGGGAGTCTTACACTCTTGTAAGACCTTATTGGATGATACTAGACTTTGGGAAATTCTTTAATCTTGATTGGGTATGCTATTTATTTTCTAGAAATAAATAATTCAACAGAAAGATACCTGAGAGCAATCAGTCACCAATATCTTCAGAAACAGAGTTAAGGAAGGATTGACTCTGTGTGTGTGTGTGTGTGTGTGTGTGTGTGTGTGTGTGTGTGTGTGTGTGTTCTGGGATTCAATTTTATAGTATGTTGAATAAGTAAACTAAACTAGAAAACATTTAGTTTTACCTGTTTTGTTTACAAACAAAGGGATAATTATATATGTTGATATATATGTATATTTGTTGTTCCACAGGAAAATAAAAAGCATCTAGCCATATAATTGATGATAGTTTCTGAAACATTCTTGGAATTAAGCTCCTGACATGGATTCCCTTTTTAACTGAAAAAAATATATGTATCTACTATTTAAATGAAAATATATACAATATATTCTGATCACAGTTTCCCCTCCGTCATCCTTTCCCAGATCCTCCCTTTCTCTCCTTCCGCCCAGTTCCATGTATTCTTTCTCTCTTTCTTTAGAAAACAAACTGTCAATTGACAATTCAATCAAACAAAGCTAGCCACACTTTTCTCAAAATCAGGAGAGTTTTCTCCAAACCACAGGATTATGTCAGCTTTCTTACAACTTATTTGTGAAGCAGCTAGGATATTATATATCCAGAGTTTGCAGCAAAGTATCACATGATGGGAAAATATCTACTGATTATGCAGTCATTACACACTATACATAAGCAATGGCTGTCCACCACTAGGTTAATGCCTAGTTTTAATTTCCTCAATGGGACATACAGCTTCCACTATATGCAATGCAAGGTGACTCTAGTTTAAAAACAAAACTTTACATACCACTAAGCAAAGAAAACCAAACAAACTAAATATGGGGTACTAATTTAAATGAATGATGGCTGAACATTTATAACCCAGTTACTTTTCAATATTTTGACTACTTATAGTTACCACTAGCAACTGCCAAAATATTTTCCCAGGCAAAAATGGACAGCATCATTATATTTTAAGTAAATCATGGCTACTTAGAAGGAAATTTGGTCAGGCATGTCATATCCTTAGCAATACAAACAACAAATTTACCACCCCTATCCATTCAAGGGCTCTGGAAACATTTCAAGAGGGGAAGAAAGGATGCAAGAGTTAGAGAAGATGGGTTTTGAGTTAGGGGCAGCTGGGAAGGCTGACTTCAAGATATGAAATGGCTGTTGCATTCTATAACTCACATGAACTGTGGTTATCCACATGAGGTAGGGCCTGAAACATCCTGCCATGGAAACTAGAAATTTTCATTGGGCCCACACCTCCCAAAGTCTATATATGCTGATCATGGATGATAGTAACAAGTCTTTACTCCAGGGTGCCTATGCTTCTGATTCTTTCAACTAACTCCAACTGAAGTTCCTATAGACAATCCCAGTGAAAATCATTGAATCAGGAGGAAAATAGAGATGAACTTCAAGAAATCTGCTGGGTAAGATGCAGGGCCCAATCAAGAGAAGAGAGTCAGCCTGGAGAGGGGGATAGGATGAGCTTCACTGAGATCCCCTATGGACACTTATAAAATGTCAGGTTTTTTTTTTTTAATTTAACCTTACAGGTCCTTTGTGTATATATTTTGGTTTACAGTTTTGTGTTTTTATAGGATTCCTGTGCACATAAACATGTAGATCTCTGCTTCTATATATGTACCTTGCGTTTTTTTCTTTACTTTGTTTTGTCCTATTATGTTTTGTTGTTTGTGATTTATCTTGTTGTATTTTATTGCTATTATTCAGGTAGCTTTTTGTAGATTCTGATGGAAGTGGGGTGGTGAGGTTCTGAGACATGTGGGGGGCAAAGCCATAAGCAGAATATATTGTATTAAAAAAAGAAAAATAGAAGGCACAAGGAGGAAAAATGTCATAAAGGCAATTCTGTATAATCATGTATGTCAATAAAAACATTACAGTAAAGAAGCCACAATGAACCTGTGTCTTGGCATCTCCACCTCTAACAACAAAACAATGTCTTTACTCTCAGCGATAGTGGCAAAGTTAGTGTCTTGCTGCATTCCTTTCTCTTCAGCTATATGTCAATGACTAAACAGTCCTGTGCTTATCCCAACAGTTCCAGTACATGTGTATATGCATTTGAAGCTGCTTTAGCTCTCTTAAAAAGTTTGGTTTGTGTTTTAGAAGACAGTATGTCACTGAAGGCATTTAATAACAGATATTGCTTCACTGATATCAATCATTCATTCCCTTTCTTCCTTTCTTTGATTTTATATATAAATAAACTTTTTCACATCAGTCAAGAAAGGCTTTTGAAAATGTTCTTAAGTGATAACACAAACACGCATGCAGAGCATTTTTTGTGCAGCTCAATTAATGAAAGGCAAAGTGTATCTTCATAGAAATTTATATTCCAGATCTCCAGAAAATAATCTATTGCCATGATCCCCGACAGAAAAGGCTTATTGATTATGTAACACTATTACCATTGGTAATTATCCCTAACTGAGTTTCATTAATTTGATGATCTATATAGACTTCTAGTTTCTTCATTCTTAAACTACCACATCCTGTATGTTTGCATGTGCGTGCGCGCACACACACACACACACACACAGGCACAGGCACACTTATGTCTTCATTTCAAAGAGACAAAAGCAATTTTCAGAAACTTTCTGTAGCCTCTGGTATCGTTAGTTTAATCTTCCTGACAACACACAAGACATATCATGTAAATAAAACATATACTCAGAAGAAATAGCAAAGATTTTATAGCAAACAAGGGAATATGACATTACATCTATCCATTACAGATCAACGAATCAGAAATATAAACCTTTTAAACAACATTTTTCAATACTAATGCAATTGAATCAAATCAAAAAGACTGTGGAAGAGCAGGTGTTAATCTCCTTTCCTGAGGGTATAAATTTGACAGTCAGAGGCATAGTTCTTTGGTAAAAAGGAGAAGTGAGAGAATACTCCCATTAAAATATCTTTAATTCAATCATTTGGTTTTTAAAATGATATCATCTTATGATATATATTTTAAACACCAATACAAGCACTTTATACTCTAAAAGTGAATGACAGTGATCAGATTAAATGCTGATTTACCAACAAAAAAAAATAATAGTGGCAGCTTGGTTTCAGTTCATATCTTGCTGCCATTATTAGAGTTCTTATTTTTTTCTTTTTTTATAAATCAGAGTTTAGTAAACCAAGCCTCAACAACATCTAACATTATTTAGAGTATTCACATATGGGCTGATCAGATAATGTTATTAGTTCAAAACAATTATTAAAGGCACAAGTTTTGGTAGCACAACAGTAAGTGAATGGCAGACAATGATATAACATTTGTGTTAACCTGAGTTAATACAAGTATATAAAACATAAATATTGTATCAAATAGCCTAAGTTTGAACACTATGGTCAGATATATTTATGCCTGTAGTATTGCTAAGTATGACTACTATGTGAAAAGCAGTTTGAAATGGTAAGTGCAGAGACACACACCTATAGTTCTAGGATTTGAGGAATGAGGCAGGGGATTTGTAAGTTAGAGTAAAGCCTAGGCTATATTATAAGACCTCATATCAAAAGAAGATATTATGAGTAAAAGCATATGCAACCATGAAGACCCATTTCATAAAATATTGAAATGTGTCTATGTAGATAGATCTTGAATGTAAATAATTTTATTTTATATGCTAGACATTTATGAATTAGCATCTTAAATTATTTTTATCATTCAATTCCAAGGTAAATTAGATTACCTTGCAGAGTTTTTTTTCTTTACTTGCAAATATTTTCTTTCCAAACATGAGCAAATTTGTACCCAAAATATATAGTAGAGTTTGTTTTGAATACCATTAAGTGATAGGTTTATAATTAATCACCTACATAACTTCAGCATCACCACCACCTTCACAGTTATTTTCCCTTTGTCAATGAAAGTGTTGGATCCCGAAGGCCCAAACCGGGACACCGCAACCCCACAGAGACTCACAGACACGATATCGATGCAAACAGCAAGAGGATTTATTTCCAACGTGTTAGGATCCGCTCCCACATTCTGAATATGATTTATATATGTTTTTCAAAGACAGAGCATAGCAACAGATTATCAGGCATGAGTCTATAGTGATGTGAGTATTAACCTTTAACCTGATTGGTGCTGGCATATAGCAAGGTCGCGGGCACTGGAAAATGTAAACTTTGGGTCTTAGTCAATGTGGGTAGGGGGAGATCCTTAGCTCAAGGCCATTAGTCAGTGGTCCGTATCTTGTTTGCCTTAGAAATTGGTTTTTTTTAACAGAAATTGTTGTTTTTTAACTCTGGGAACTGTTCTGAGTTACATTGCCCCTGACTTAGGCCTACGCAATTTTGGTGCTCTTAGAAGCCAGACTAAAGTGTGGCTGCTTTGGTCTTGTCCTTTCAAAAGCAAAGTCAGACTCTCACATTTTCAGATGGTTTCCTTTCTCTACTTCCAGTGGGCTCTGAAAATTGCCTTAAAGGGATGGACTCAGCATTGTGACAAAATAGGTCAGTAGGATCCTGTGCATAGCACTTTCCAGAGGACACAACATGGAGGGACACTCTTCTGCTCACTTTTGAGACTGGCCTCTATAGTTTTTCAAATGAATGTGTTGAATGTGGAACCTATTATTATAGGACACAAAAATCTATCTGGTAAAACATTAAACTCCAAGGTAGTTTTGATGAAGATAATAATTCAATTAAACTTGAATCTATCGATAGGTTAGAGGTGAAATAACTTAAAATAATGCCAAGGAAAAGAGAAAAACTGGGTATAAGTTACTGAAAAACTTTGTGTCTTCATAAAATTCCAAGCAGGTCTTGAATCTTGAATAAAACAAAACAAAATTATAGAACGAACACACACACACACACACACACACACACACACACACACACTAAATGAATAAATCTATAAACTATCAGTTAAAAAAAGAAAAATCACAAAATATGTCATTTTATCCCTGCTTGTAACAAGACATAGCTATCAGATGAGCAAAATTAAACTAACACGTGTTTGTTTCTTTGAAATCACATTTTATGCTTTGTGAGTGACAGGTACATTCCTGTGGTTTTACAGTCAGTATTTTTTTTTTAAATATCACTTTTACTTAACAAATTCCATGTACTAATGAATAATGGAAACATTATAAGCAGAAATCTTATCTGGCAATAGCAATTAAAAATACACACTCTATAGCTTTTCTCCTCAGACTTAGGAATCCCCAGGGTCACAATGAGTGTAAGTAGCCAGTGTTTAACCCAGGGAGCTAACAACGACCATAAATATGGAACTTTTCTCTACACACAGAGAGTAGAGAAAACGTGGTTTGTTATGCTGGACTTTAAAAGCAAACAGCTCCTTTGATTTTCTTCACATAACATTTTGAGAAGATCCAAACAGTTGCTTCTGAAATGTGTAGCAGTGTCAGTCACTACCATTGATGTATCAGTAACTGAGTCATGTTTGTTAAAGATATCAGACAGCTCCTTTTGTCAGCGCAGATTGATAGAACCTCTGCATCACTCCTGACATCTCCCTGGAAGGCCTACACTGCTGCTGCTGCTTGTGTCCTAAGTGGAGGTTTCTGTTCTTGCTGATAAAAAACTTTTAAGTTCTGGGAATTACTCTACCACAGAGACGTTATACACAGAAGTGGTTACTGCTTCGCAAGCAGGAACTTCTGTAATGAGTTCAAGTGACAGAAAGAAACATTCCAAACTGTGGCTGCAGAAAGGACCATTTCTTTCAGCTTGCACTAATTAACAAGAAGTGTGCAAGAGGAAAATTGTCTCAGATTAAGTCACTTGCTGAGCTCAGTCTCACTCCTAAAACCTATAGCTTCCTTCCAAGCTGTCCACATTTTAGCAAGTTTCTATTCCACTATGTATGCCTATGGTTTTTCAACTGGTCATTTGTGGCAGTTGTCACCACCATATCCTCTCCTTTACCCTGGGCTTCCATTCCCTCCACTTTTAACCCTCCTATCCTAGTTAACCATTTATCACTCCATAACCATATATTCTTCTTCCCTTTTGGGGGAGATCATTTCCTCTTTGCGATCTCTTACTATTTAACTAACCTTTATAGTTAGTATTATAGCACTCTCATCAAAGCTTAAAAGCTAACATCCACATATAGAGAAAAGATGGAATATTTATCATTTTAGGTCTGGGTTACCTCACTAAGGACGATTTTTATTCTAGTTCCACCCATTTTCCTGCAAATTTGGTAATTTTATTTTCTTAAGAGATGAATAATTTTCCATTGCGTAAATGCACCATATTTTCATTATCCATTGGTCACTTGATGAACATTTAGGTGGATTCTAATTTCTGACGATTATGAATAGAGCAACAATGAACATGGATAAGCCACTATCTCTGTAGTAAGGTTCAGAGGGCATATGCCCAAGAGTGGTCTAGCTGGATCCTGAGGTAAATTAATTCCCAACATTCTTAGGAAGTTCCACACTGATTTCCACAATGGCTGAACCAGTTTGCATGTCTACTAGCAATGAACTAGTGTTTCCTTCTCCTGCATGTTTGCCAGCAGGTACTGTCATTTGTTTTATTAATCTTGGACATTCTGACTGAGAGAAGGTGAATTCTCAGAGTAGCTCTGAGAAAATTGCATTTCCCAAATTGCTAAGGATACTGAACATTTCTTTAAGTAATTTCCAGCCATTTAGGTTTCATTCTTTGAGAACTCTATGCTTAGTTCTGTACCCCATTAATTAAAAACCCATTTTAATTGAGTTATTAAAATGACTGTCTTATGGCCACTTATTCTTTAATCATTACTATTACATACATACATACATATATACATAAATATAGGAATTTATATAGTACTACCATCAAATTCATTATATTGTTGCTCATTTATTATCATTAATTTTTATATGAGTGTTTAGGGTTGACTCCTTAGGATTGAATAACCTTTAAGGAAATGAATCCCCTGAGAAGACTGATTTTTCTCTCTCAGCAGCCATTGATTGCATGTTGATATTCATCTGGAGATAGGGCCTTGTGAGATTTCCCTCATCCATGTTGGCATATAAATGGCATTATCATTGTGCAGGTGTTACTTAAACATTTATATTACTGAGATTGAATGGGCACAGCTTCCTTGTCATATAGAGAAGTCACTTTTCACAGGAGATTGTTGTTTTTATTTTTTCGGTCTTCCCGGCACGTTCTGCCACAGCCCTATCCCAGCCCAGAGCTGGCTGGAATACCGCTTGGTTCCCGCCCTAGCCAGGGGCAGGAGGTTCAAGCCGAAAGCCGTGGGGAAGCGTCAGGGAGCCGCGAGGAACGTGGGTTCCTTGGACCACGTGGCACCGCCTGACCCTGCTTGCTGAGAACAGAGACACTAGACAGAGACGGCATCTGGTGGACCTGAACTCGTTTATTCAAAGGGCTCACCCCAATAAATAGCCTCTTTTACCAGGGAAGGGTGGGGGAGCCTTAATTAGCATGGGGCGGAGTGTTCCTAAGCAAGGGACCCGCCCCAATGCAGACAAACATGTTCCTTTAGCTTCTTGTGAAGCGAGCAAGTTATAATATTCTGGCTAGGGACCTTCCCGGGCTGGGAGAGCAGGAGTCTGCCAAGCGTCTCATCCCAAGTCACCTTTTTCAGGGAGTAGGGGCACTTGGCCTTGACTTCCATTGCTTTCCAGCCCCCGGGTCCCACAGGAGATGGCCCAGTTCTCTGGATTTACAATTTTTCACACACACACTTTTCATGATATTCCTTGAACATTCAGTATGGGTGTTATTTATAGATATATCAACTATGGGTAAGAAAACCTTATCGGTTGTTCTCTGTATTTTGATCAGTTGTAGATTTTTGCAAGTGACTTAATCTGCTGCCCAAAGAAATGTGTTTGGTGTGGGGTGAGAGCTACACTTATCTATGGATATAAGTTCATTTGGGTGCTATGAGAGCTAGTCCTCGGGTAGAAGGTTAATAATTAACTTTAATAATAATTAAAGATGGGACTATAGAGATGGCTCAGAGGTTAAGAGCACTGGATGCTCTTCCAGAGAACCCAGGTTCAATTCTCAGCACCCACATGGCAGCTCACAACTGTCTGTAACTCCAGTTCCGGGGATCTGGTACTCACACAAACGTAAATACAGGCAAAACACCAATGCACATAAAATAATAATAAATAAATTGTAAAAAAGTAATAATTAAAGATGAAGATATCATACAATGGAGATGGAGTGAGGGAGATACAGAAGTAGTTGGATTGGAAAAAATATTGTAAATACAGTGCTCATGTATGATATTCTCAAAAAATAGCATGAATGTTAAAATACACATGTATAATTGTTATGAAACTAAAATAGCACATTTGGATCTATTCATATTGTTTTATTTATTGCATTTCACTTATTCCAGTATAATTTATTAGTTAAAATACATTTGCACAATTTGCATTAAATACAGACAGATTCCTCTGAGAAAAGTCAACTTATAAAATGCTAGTTTTTTCCCCACATTTTTGTAATCTACATTATTGTAACAAAGAGAGTTTAAAAATTATGATAAGCATAAATGCTCAGAAGATATTGATATCTTGAAAGAACATAAGAATAATCTTAAAGACATTCCATAAATATGTACCAGTATGTCTATATCATATCTCACTCCCTGGTCCAAGTTATGCTTCTGCTGGAAGAGCTGTGGGAGTGAGGATACCAGGCCAATGCAGGGTGTTCCTAGGATTTGTGATCATTGTTCACAGTGATATCTTTCTGGGTGAATGTAGCTGTTCCACTTGTGCTTAAATTAATGCCACATGATGTGCCTTTTAAAAAGGGAATTTTACATCTCCATGCAGTCTCATATTACTTGGCTGTGCTATCTTTTAGAAGCTTGTACAATTTAAGGGAAAACAGACAGTTAAAATTCTGGAGATGTCCATAGGGCAGTGAAGTGACAGTTACAGGAGCTTGTATTTCCTGCTGATAATCTAGTGACTATTTAAAAGCCCTTCAAAGCATTTGCAACATCAAAAGAACATTATGAGCATGTGGGTATGGAAATACAAAATATGAAGGATTTGAGATGAACTGATATCCATTTTCTCACCTCCTTTTCTGAAATGTTTTCATAGAGGAATAAATAAGATGATTTGCCAAGAAATGAATCATGATATGGAAACTTATGGTCAAGATACTATTGCCTACAAGTTAAAAACATTTTTAAAAGAAGCATGAAATTTAAAAATGCATGCTTTCACTCCATAAAGAATTGAGCCTAGGAGATAAGAGGTTTACTTAATAATAGCAATTTTGAAATAACTAACCTTTTTTCCTACTTATGATGAATTCTATGAGTGTTAAAAACAACTTATTATAGAGTGCAGAAAGAAACTATAAAGCTATATTTTTCCTTTCAAATCCTTCTTTATCAAAGCAAATCATTTTCTTTACAAATTCAGAGTAACCTCAGAAAGTCTGCTTAACAAAGAGAAAACAGATGGGCCAACAGCTTCAAAGTTAGTCATCCTTAAAAAGATCTAAAATTGATTTTTAAATAGAAAGAAATCAACAAAGCATAAAATATAATGAGAGTCAGATGAAATATATAAATCGCTAAGATCTAAATAATTATGTTCAATTATTTTCATTTTATTGATGTCAGTCACTGTCATTTTAGTAATTTCAGTTATCCAGTTCTTCCTCACTGCAAATATGAATATTTCCATTTTCGGATTTAATAATAAATAATTAGAGATTAAATGGAGTTTATAATGTGAATGCATTTTAATTCTTTGATTTTTTTAATGTGGAAAAAGTGTGTAGATTTGGTTAATAACTTTTAGGATTATAAAAATCATTAAGTAATCAATGAATTAACTTAATATATCCTATAAATACATTATAGTATTGGATGTTTATATGTACTCATTAACTTTCATCTACTTTTACCCACTGAGCTTCCTCAAGATTACCCCAAGAATTTTTCTGTTTTTAACCATTTTTGAAATTATAATTACATCATGTTCCCTTTCCCTAACCTCCCTCCAAACTTCCCATAAAACTTGCCTCCAACACACACTCTATATCAAATCCGTGCTCTCATTTTTCATTAATTATTAATTGTTGTTTAATATGTGTATATTCCTAAATATACAACAACAACCTGCTCAGTCCGTTTAATGTCACTTGTATGTGTATGTTTTCAGGGTTGACCTTTGCTTTTGGGTAACCAGTTAGTGTGTTCTTCCCTGGAGAAGACTATTTCTCTTGGTCTCAGAATTCTTCAGTTGCATTTAATGAGTGACTTTAATGCTTTCTGCTGATATCTTTCTATTTTTTTTCCCTAGATTCCAGCGTTGCTATCTTTTTCTTAAGTTACAATTTTTTCTAGCCTGTTTTGTAAAACTATCAAGTCTTTCTTTTGCCTACATTTAGGAGACTTTAAAAAGACTTTTTATGATTTAAAAAATTGTGTGGCAGAATAAACACTATTTGTGAACATGTATTTTCTAACCCCACAACTCAGACAAAGTGTCTAGAGTAAATGTTCCAAGGTAACCTGTGGTACTTAGTTTTTTTCATTGTGACCAAATTACTGAAAAAAAAATGCTTTATTTCACAGTTCCAGAGGTTGTACCTGTCATTAGTTTGTACATTACAGTTTGATCTGGGCTGGGGCTTGAATTATAGTTGATAAGTCTTCAGAGGAAGCTAGACAACTCAGGACAGCTGAGCACCAAAGAGAAGGGGAGAATATAGTGTGAGTTTTCTGGGATACAGGGACCCAGCTCTCACCTACATGGCCACACATCTCTCATAGGATCCATAAATTCCCAACACCAGCCATGTCTTAAGCATGTGGAGGATGTGTTGGGGACAATTATCCAGTCATAGTATGTAGCCCATTAGAAGTAGCCATCTTCTTACTACATTGTAATTTTTTGCCTACTCTTTTCTCAACCCTATTTTACAAATTACAAGAAAAGAAATTGTGTTTGCTTTCTGCAGTTTTATTTTGTGTCTGCCACATGTCTGGTGCAGAGGATTTCTCTCTAAACACTTAAGTAATGAAATACATTACTGTACCATGCCAGGAATGCTGTCATAAAGATATTACAGTCAAATTTTAATTTAATGTTAAAAAGTATCTGTCTTTAGGTATTCTGATAATTAACATAATTTTAAATGTAAAAGGAGGATTTCACAATACAGTTATTATTTTTCTTTACTAAGTTTAGCTGCAGTTACAAGCATGAGGTTTAAGGTTCAGTTCTTTCTATGCATGATTCGAATTGGCAAGCCACCGAGGTTATTTAAATGATTGTGACTAGAGGCATTGTATAAGCTGGATATTTACACAGAGAGTGATAAAAGAAAGCCCTGTTGATAAGCCACAATAGTTTGGAGGAATAATTAAAGGAAGCCATACATTGGCTCTAAGTACGGGAAGATATTGTGGTATGCAGAAATGGCTTTTAATATGTTTAAAGAGCAAGTTGTGTAAAATAATGGAAGGCATCATGGGAAGACTCTATTGTTTAAACTTTGGTTAAGTGGAAAATAGATTTCAATGTAAATTAGGAACTTTGAGCTGGAAAAGAGAAGGAAAGCATTGTTCAAAGGACAAGCCGCAGAGAAACCATCAACACCTCGCTGGAAAGCAGAATGCGGAAGAGGGCCTCTCTTGACAAGACTGGGGAGAAAGACTTCTATGACGTTCGTAATGACTTCAGTTCATAGGTCACAGGACATTCATTTAATGCCTCGAACACTGCCATTATATTTATCTAAAACAATATTGAAGCAATTGTCTCTTGACATTTTCTTTAAACTGTATAAATTTGATAGAAAATGTCAACCATGCACAATTTAAGGCAATTCCTCAGAAATAAAGAGGGAAATTGAAGTGATTTGAATAGTACAATGCAAACATGCTCCATTGAAATACTAATGTGGATACAGCTTTGGGTGGTGGAATTTCTGATTATGATATATGCATATTTTAGGAGCAAGAGACTTCACTTTTGATTTGAGAAATCCACACAAGAGCACAGTAATTATGATACCTCTAATGAATCATTTCTAGTTTTCCTACTGCTTGTTCTTTGTATGGCATCTTCACAAAGAAGCATCAATAACAGTTTGGTAATTACACATAGAAACTTACAAGAGCATAGAGAACACATGTAATTCGCCATTTTTTCATTTCCTTAACTGCCACAGTTCATGATTTCAGTGAATGTATATAAAATATCTTCATCATACTAAGACCAACATTGAAATCGAGGAAGTTAATGGTAAGGTAATATTCAGTCCAATCTCTTAGACTGGGAAGTTTCCAGAAATTTCTGCTTTTGCAAAGCAGCAGAAGAGAAGATAAAGGAGATAAAGAACACGATATATGAACTGAATAAGTTGCAGAGTATAATTGAAAACATGTGCACTTCAATATTTGGGAAAATGACATGCGGCTAATTGTGAATGCTTTAACTAAAGTAAGCATATGAAAAACAGGAAGTAAGTTTGAACTAATCTTTATGTAGAAGCAAACTGATTTCCTCTTTAGCTCTGCATTTGAGCAGAATCTTTGGAAACTGCATTAATGATACATGGGTTGAATTAAGTTTCCTGTCTTCATGCTGTTGATAGTACTTAGGAATATATATTATTTAATTGAAATTACACTCTATATTAGCACTTTTAACTGCATAATAGTATGTCATCACATATTTGAGCCTATAATATTTTAAAACCCTAGATCATAGTAGTATATATGCACATTAGTATGCCTAATGTGAAGTTTTTCATAATAAATTATATTTGCAATTCACACTGTCCCTCTGAAAGTGTGGATGCAATATTAATATGCATTTACTTTAAGAGCTCAAATCATAATTATTATTAAAAACACTTTATGGAGTTTCATATTCATCTATATTATGCACTGGGTTTCATATTAATTCCTTTTGTAAATTTATAATGTAAGTATATGCAATGTATCATATAGGGTATGTAGATAATCAGTATCACATTCATGAATACATGAAGTTTATCTGCCTTACTTTATGTGATAGTCTACTGAAACCTACCATCCTAAGAAATACTGATGGATTTAGGGCTTCTTTCTTGGGATAAGACTTTGTATAATTTGTGCATCCTAGCTGATGTCAAACGCACTACCATCTGTCACAGGCAATCTAGTATTGGAGGTACAGAATACATTTGGCCTGAAGTTGGCTTTGAATAACACTTTGGCTGTAGAGTCTATATTACAAAATACATTTGGTTCAATTACAGCACTTACATTCTGGTTTTATTCCGTGTGTCCTGTTGGCTAAACTTACTTCTCAAAATATTGTAAAATATTGACACTATTAAGAGACACATAAAAACTGATGAGGATGGTGCTTATTATCAAGATAGTTGCTATATGCATTAGCTTTATTAACAGGCAAAAACCATGCTATATTTCTTGTAACAAAAATTTATTCTGCTTAAGGGTTTGTAATATATTTGAATAATAGAAATATATGGGGGGGGGCTCCAACATAAGAAAGAGCAACTTTCATGTATCAAAAAATATTGACAAGCTACCTCTTTTAATTATGGATCAATAATTCATGCATCATGGTCTTATGGAGATAAAACAGAGTGGGATTCTAGAGCTGTGTGTGCCGTGTTTGTCAGGAAAAGCATTCATAGGTGTATGACTCCTTTAGACCTCTGAATCTGATCGCTCTGAGAGACTGCTTGTGTGTGGCTGTGCAACTGCAGAGTTCCAGCCACGACATTCAGGCATTAGAAGAAAGAGTTAATATCATCTCCAAGTGGAGTAGCTGTGAGAAGAGACTGATGCGACCTTTATCGTTAACTGGGCCGCTCCAGCCCAGTTTTGGCCAGATGAAGAATCTCCAGTCATCAGTCAGGCCATCTTGCCTCCAGGGGCTTGAGTTTTGAAATTGGCACTCACTTATAGGTCAGCAGCTGTTCCCTTTGCAAAGGTGGGACATGGAGGGAGATAAGCACTTGTTCTATATAGGGCACATGGAACAGCTTGAGTAGATTCCTCTGAAAACAATGCATTTAGTACAGAATACGGAATACAACATTACATAAGGATTTTAAGGGCAGCATTACAATAATGCAATTTTAAGTACAAGAAAGTTCATGTTAAACTGCTTCAGTAAAGGTCTCAGTAAAACAGTAGTACTTTAACATTTAAAATACATTAAATTTTTCTTAGAAGAAGAGACTTTGAACATCAGTGGTAACAAATGAAAGTAATTTTGATATTAAAATATGTGACTGAAGTTACTTTAATACTATTTTCCGGGTGTTTCAAACATCATCAGACAGTCCTATGCTCATTGAAACTGTCAGCTTCCCTTTTCCTTAAATATATAAAACACAATTTATTTGAAGACTAATTAAGTTATGAATTTGTTCTAATGAGGTCAGATAAATTAAAATGTGCCAGAATAGAACCCATGTAATTAAATATGGCCCTAAATAATTTCACTAAATGTACAGTTAAATTGTTATCCTGGGATACAACTTGAATGAACTATGTTGGAAGGGTTGCGTATTTATCAGAACACTACTTTTCAAAGGATCAGAAAGGAATTGTGTTTATTATCAAAAATGAAGGAAAATCTGAAAGAAGAAATAATTTTCATTGCCCAGCTTGTGTTGTAAAATATATATTTTATTGGTTAAATATTATAGACACACACAGATGCATTAGTTATACCCTGACATCCCCACACATGCATTTATCCTTTCCTAAATTCTGGTACTACTTCTGTAGGAGGTAATGTGGCTGACCAGCAACAATCTTTGCCCCGTCATATCACTTACATTAGACATGAAACAATGCTGAAATACACACATTCACACATACACACAAAACTGTGATATATATATATATATATATATATATATATATATATATATACACACACACATGCACATATATATGTATATGCATGTGAATATTCATATACACATACATGCATGTAATATGTATATACATATATATATATGTATATTCATATACACATACCTGTATGTCATATAGACACACACTCACACATATATATATATATTCATAAATATTTCTGATTGTTACAGATTGTGAAGAAAATTACTAGGTGTAATGAGGTAGAGTATAAGTAGATAAAGAAATGACGCTAATATAGTAGAGCAATACGAATAATCTCAAAAAGGACAATTCTGACATTAACTAAATTATAAGTAGATATAGCCATATAGAGACAGTCAGGAGAGAAAACTCCATCAAAATGCTAATGATACCTACAGAAAACCCTGTATCCAGACATGGGCCCCCAATTTCAGAAGGAAGCTATGACAAAAATATGAAAGCACTCAGGATCTATATCATATAGCCTGTTTGGTAAAAATTGTTTTCTAATTTAATTACTTTAAAGGATTGAATAATTGTAAGCTAAATGTGGTGACACAAGGCTGCAGAGATGGCTCAGCTCTCAGAGCACTATCTGGTCTTCCAGATGACTCAAGTCTTTCTCCCAGCACCTATGTCAGGGGTAAAAACAGCTTCAAGGGATCTGAACCCGCTTCTGTCTTCTGCAGGCAGTTGCACACATGTATACTTACAGATAGGCAGGCACACATACATATATATTACCATTAATCTTTAAAATATGATGGCATAAGACTCATCATCTTGAAAAATAAATTAGTTTTTGTATGGAGAAGGAATCTGGTCAGATCAAGTAGTAATAAATGTATTTCTAACTATTGTCCTAGAGAGTACCTGGAAATTTTAACTTTGAGACACATTTATTTGGATGTGTACATCTTCTTAATAGTATTATTTTATGCTTTGGAATTAGAAGCTTGTTTTCAGATATTGACCTTATTTAGACTCCCCAGATTTCACAAGCACTGATACCGTATCTGTAATATCCAATGAAAAGAATAGTTGAGGTATCTTTTTGTTACTTGTCTCCATAAGACATCATGCAAACTCATCTTTGCATGAAGACTTAAAGAGTAAAAATGTTTGAAACACGGCTGTGTCTAAATCAAAGGAAAGGTTGGTTAGGATGTGAGTGGATACATTACTTGTCATAAATCTGTTGCTTCCTGGGACAATTGTTCATTTAATTAATTGATGATACCTATTTACGAGAAATAAACAAACATGTAGAAAAAAATAAAACAACTTGTAATTTGACCTTCTGAAACTCTTGATGTAGCAATCTGGATTGCCGGTTAATAAACGTCCTGTGAGTAGAGAAGCATGTGTGTGTGTTTCTGTGTTTGTATGTGTGTATATGTACATAGTGTCAGTGTGCCTGTGTGCTTGTGTCTGGAGGGATATGCATACATGTCGGCATTTATGTGATGACCTGAGGATATCATTGGGCTGCGTTGCTCAGACACTGTTCACCTTTCTATGAGACACAGACTCTTGTTGGATTGAATTTGCCAAGTAGGATAATCTGATTGGTGGAGATAGCCAGGGATCTATCTGACCTTTTGTCCTAGCAATGGGATTACAAGAGTGCAGGACAGCTTACTTGAGTTCTTAGAACACAACTCAGGTCCTTATTTTCACAAAACCATTACTTTACTGACAGAGATGGACCCCAGTTTTGGGAATGTTTTTTGATATGTTAAAAAATGGTTTCAAAGAACACTTCTATTAAGGTAACTTCAGATATCAATGGGATAATCCATGCTCTCAATATTAATTTTCAGTCACTCAATATTCTTTAGAAAAAATAATCAACCACAGATAATCTAAATTCAAAGAATAAAATACATATATCTGGTGAAACACCTGGAAGTTCCTGGGTCACACCCTACAAAGTCACTACCATTTGGTACAAAGAAACCAAAATGTTAGATTTTTTATTTTCAGATAAGCTCAGAGACCTGAAGGACAGCAGAGCTACTCAAGTTCATCATCTACATTACTAAGTCAATTCTACTTTGGTCATAGTAATAAAAACAGACACATTTGATAAAGTGAGATATTATTTCTTATTGTTTTCAGTGAAGTATTAATTTGAAGAATATCTCCTTTTTCACTCTGTTTTACATTTAATTATCCATTGCTTAATGATTTGCATTTGCTAAAAATCTTTTCCAATATGAGAAATGTTGTCAAATATATGTTTTATTTTTATTTATCTTAGTGTTTAAAATTTTTATTTTTTTACTCCCTCTGTCATTATTTTGATATTGGTAACCAGTAACCAAAACTCAGGGAGGTAGAGTATGACTATTTTAATTTAGGCAATAACCATTTAAATTTCAAAGTATGAAATAGTTTAGATTTGTATTTTATGGATATTTAAAATATAGAATATTAGTCCTATAATAAATGCTTATAAAAGAAAATGAGAAAGGATCCTCATATGATATTATGAATTTTTAGATTTGATAAAGCATTGCTTTTAGTATTTTCTTTGTAAGTTTTATTTCTTCGCTATCCCATTGCAATAAATGAAACTTGGTTTTCATAGGTTTCTATGTTCTATAAGATACTTATATTCATAAGTATACAAGTATATCTAAGTCTGCAATCCGTAGTACACTGGCAGGGAGGGCTGTGCAGTCACTGCCTCCCAGGGAAGAGGGAGGGTCCCAAGATTTAGGAAGATGGTGAGAGTCCTGAGGGACAGGGAGTTCATGAAACTCAGGAAGCTCAGGAAGTGGGAAACACTTCAAATTTCACATGTCTCTTCCTCAAGGTTTTAAAAGCTGTAAGTAATTGCTGTAAATAATTGCCAACTGGTCAGGGAACTGCAAGAAACAGCTTTTCTGAGACTTCACCCATCTTGGGTGCCTTCGAACCCCTATTTGAACCTTTTTGAATGCTCCTGTAAGTAAAACCTCCGTCATGCCTCTTGGAGTGAATGCATGTTCATCAAGCTATGCTTAAATGGAATTTGCAATTTGGTCTTCTGAAACTCTGGGTGCAGCAATCTGGATTACCAATTAATAAATGTCCTATGAGCAGAGAAGATAGCAGGCAAGGTGACAAAGGGGGTTTGGAGGTGAAAAGGGGTGGGGGAAATTATTGAATTATATCATAATCTCAAACAAACAAAAAATTAGAAAATGAAGAATTTTGAAATATGTGAAGAGAGTATTTAATATAAAAGTAGGAAAGGCATTGTACCATATAAGTCCCCCCAAATCAGGGAGTCAGCTCAACTGTTTTAAATATAAAATATTTCATAAAATAATTATTAATGCATAATCTCAAGTTATTTTTGCATATCCACTCCTTTTGTCTTTACTGAAAATTTGTACTAGCACGTCTTTAAATTACTCTGAAAGCTTGGGCCAAATTTCCAGTACATTCTCTAAGTTTACTAATAAGCAGCACATTTCTATCATAAGGTCAGATCTACTATTTTGAAAGGGACAGAATATTTAGTAGAAAGTTCACAGATAATTTGGATAGCATTCATATTTAAACACATGTAATTATAACTTTAATGTGCTTTTCCTCAATGAGCTTCCTAATTTAGTTGAAAACCAGCCCTACCGTTCCATGAATCCTTTGCCCTGGTTAGCATTTCTTACAAAATATTAAGTTAAAAAAGATTGAAATACTATGTTTTCCTTGAGAGCTCATACATTTGCTAAATGTAAGAAGCATGTTTTTATCAAATTAACACTTCTTTTTACAAGCATTGTGTTTCTTAGACATATTTATATTAAATACTCAAGCAACCACAAGAAAATAACCACGGCATTACAAAGTTTTGCATGTACAGTGTGTTAACTGAAGGTTTAGCCATTTTATTCAAGTGTGACAGAATAAAATTGTTTATACAGCTCAGATTTAAAATTCTTTACCTGGTAATATGTTACACACCCCCAGGGATGCTGTGAAGATTAATGAGTTTGAAGCACACAATGACCTTTCTGATGAAACATGCTCTGTAAGTGCAAAGTTCTATTTTACTGTGCTCCAAAATAAGATGCATTCCCAAATATGAAAAAATAAGGGCGTCATCATCAAACAGAAGCTGGTTGATAACACAGATGCATTCAAATAGTTTCCTCCCAAGTAGGTCCTGCCCTAGCTTATGTAGTTTATTCCTGCCCCACATACATCTTCTTTCGTTCTGATTCTATATCTACCAGATGAATTTAGGACACTTGTTCCACACACATACTTTTAATATTATAATTTCATAGCTAAATTGCATATTCATACTCTATAAATATGAAAGAATAATTTAGATAATACAAACGTTAAAATTTATTGTTTATTCATTAACTATTTGTGACAGGCATTGAGCCTTTTCATTGTAACAGATTATTTAATTCCTTTAGAACTAGGAGAAGATTAATAGCTGTTAACTGATCATGGGCTTCTCAATGAAGTTTGTATTTAAATAAGGAGAAATTAATAGCCAGCATAAAGGATGCTTTGAATAAACTGTGTTTGGAGGTAGAATCCAACACAAATGTAAAAATTGGGAGGGTCCTCCAACTGGGGAATTTGAAGGAAGTCAAAATGGAAGGGAGAGGGATGAGAGACAAATAACACCAAAGCTTTTTGACAAGGCCTCATGGAATTATATTTTTTCTACTTATCTAAAATGGTAATATATATATATATATAATATATATATATATAAATATATTATATATATTGTGTGTGTGCAGTTTAATTTTTTGAGGAAACCTTCCCTTCCAATCTGATGACCAGGAAATATATGTTTCCCAGGCACACAGGGACAGACTACATGTTAGGTCATTGAAACTTTTAGCAAACTGAAAAATTTTTTAAATCATATAAAGAACATACCTTTGATGTATAAATAAGAAACCAATACAGAAGAAAATCTGGAATCCAAGCAGCATGATTCTGAATAGATTAATGAAGTAATCAGTTGGCAATTCATAAAGAATTCCAGAAAAAAATGAATGTTAAAAAATTCCATCATAGTCTAGAGAACAGGACAAATGTATCTTTAAGGAGACTCTGTACCATGGTAAGAAAAAAGAACACAAGTAATTGAACAATATAACTTAAGTGAAAAATTATGAACTAAAACAAAAATTAAGAGATGAAAATAAATATTCATTAATAGAGCAGGTATTTATGAAAAAGTCACTGGAAAAGCCAAATGAACTGAATGATATTTTTATCGAAGATAACGAAAAATGACAAATTTCAGCTGAAGTTTTAAAATAATAGAAAAAAATTAAATGAAAAGCCACATTATGACTGAAACCAAGAAATATAAGGGTTTATGAGACTGTCATACATAAAAATTCTGCTAGAACTAAATAAAAATAGTCTCGGTATACAGGCATAATACATAAAATAGTTGTATTTTGCTTTCCTTTAATATACCTAAGTGATCATTATCAGCCTCTTCTCTACTATTTATACTGTCTCGATCACTCCCTTCAAGATCTTCACCTTGGAAAGTGAATAGTTTCCTCTTCTTATTTAGGTTTTTGTTGCCCTGGAATGGAACAGTTATTAATAGTCCACTTCAATGTGAGTAGGGAAAAGGAAATTAAAATGGTATCATTTCACTTTATCCATGTGACAGAACAGAGAGAAGAGCTTGCTTTACTAACATGTGCAAGGTCACTTAAGACAGAGATGTGTCTGTTAAGCAATATTTGTTTTCAGGTGTTGTTTGATTTATATAATGAATGATTAATGACATTTGAAAGTCTCTTGTCATGTGTTAAGTATGTCAGTTTGTAGATTTTGCATAGTCATTATGCATAATTGTCCAGACCCGCGGGATCTTCAACCAAGACCCTAGGAGAGGGTGTGGGAATGGGGTATGGGTCAGGGACCTGAGGAGTGAAAGGCAGACAATTTGTCCGGTCAAGCCTTCAATTTATTGAACACCTAGTACCAGTATTTATGCAATTTTCAAAGTGGGGAGAAGAGCAGGGAATGCATAAGCAGGTTGCTATGGTAACCTTATCTGGCAAGTAGACTAGTCTGGTCTATCCGGTATTCCTAGGTAGTGTTAGGATGTCCCGGAGCGATAAGGAAGTACTGTGAGATTTCTCTAGGGCTTCCTGTGTAATCTATAAGGGTGGAAGCATGGAATGAGGAAGCAATAAGGATGGGTTAGTTAGACAGGCAGTTTCCCAGAACTGGGCAGCTTCGGGCTATCTGACCTTAGTCCGAGTTCTATCCATTAAGGCCAGAGAGAAATGGAGCTTTTAAAAAGTGGGGTGCCTTGTATTTCAAGCTAGCATATCCAGAGGGACCGCTTACCACACGTGATTAAATAAAACCTTGTCTATAGACATGTGCCACTCTTGTCTTTGGAAATTTCAAGGTAGTTTAGTTAACTAAGCAAATTTGGGAATCAGAGATTTCATTCATTGTAATAAAAATAATAAAAGTATATTTCTTCAAACGTATTACTTATTTATTCTATATCTTCATAACACATAATGGAAAGAAAATGCTGGGATTTATTTCTGTTTCACCATTTTTTTTCCTTTTGCAGCTTTAACACTATCATATTTTCTTTCCTCTGTCTACATTTTATTCCAGTGTAAAATAACCAATATTGATGTTGAAAATGTATCATATTCTAAGAACACTGAAAGAAATTAAGCTTATTTTCAGAGATGAAAACTGTCATTAACAGGCAAAATGAAGACTTGGGAGAGAAAATTATATCTCTTCTTCAAAACTCTCAACTGATAAATTACAAATTTCCTAATCAAACATTGCAAAGTCCTGTGTCTTTTAGAAGAACAGCTTTGAATTAGGATCTAGTTTATAAATATACATATAGATGTGTTAGTGTAAATTATATAATAATTTTATATAAACATTTTTTTTCTGTCACAATATAAACTTAATAGAAACAAACTATTCTATAAGTAAGTGGGTTGGTCAAAGTGGTTCTATAGGAATCCGCAAACAATCCAGGCTCTTTCCAAGACTATAGGTTGCTTCCCACAAACTGACAGCATGGCCCCACTGCTGAATACAATATCCACATAAGTCATTGCACATAAAGAAGTTGAGCTGGTACCCACATAGACCTCCACCCTTATGTCTAGCATCTGTGACACAAGAAAATAGTCTTCACACTACCAAAAAAGAAACATAAACCCACAAGTCCTTTGATCTACAATGCTGATCTTCCTGAGAGTTATGCTAGTGCAATGGTGGCACACAGCTTGTGGGAGTAATCAACCAATATCTGATTTGATTTAAGGTTAATTCCAAGATAAAGACATCGTGTCTGACATGGCATGGATGACCGAGTGCCAGAGACTAAAGAGTCCTGAGACATAGAGTTAAACCAAATACAACTGGTTTAACAACAAAATAGCAATAAAATGACTACTAATGATATTCTGCTGTATTCATAGATCAGTGCCTTGCTCAGTCAACACCAGAGCAACTTTCACCTGCAGCACAGGGTAACAAATATGGAGTATCACAACTAGACAAGAAGGGAGAGATCTTGGAACATCCAGCCTTAATCTCTTCCTTCATGACTTAGGGAAACTCAAAGAAGAGAGTAGAAAGAGTTTAAGAGTTTAGGGGATTGAGGACACCAAGAAAACAAGATCCTCTAAATCAACACCATCAAAGTTCATATGAAATCAGAGACAGAGGCAGCATGACCCTCTCCATATATATTATGTTTTCCAGGTTAGTGATTTTATGAGATTCAAGCACAGGAATATTTGATTTTTATGCCTTCTTTTGGGCTTTCTTTCTGTTTGCTTATCTTGTCCAACTGCAATGTGTTTTTTGTTTTATTTTATTATAGTTAATTTAATTTTATTAGTATCTCTTAGAATCATGTTTGCTTTCTAATGAGGAAAGAAAAGGAATGGATCAAGTTTGGAGGGAAGGTGGTAAAGGAACTGGGAGGAATAGAGGAATAGAGGCAAATCATAAAAATGCACAAATTTTCCTGGAATGGTGTGAGAAGGTTTCTCCCTTCAATTACTGTATCTGTAGGTCTCTATCTGACTTTCACCACTGGTTTGAATGTCTGCCTACAAGTAGTGATATCTAAGTGAATAAAGCTGTTCACTGAGGCTTCACGGAAGTTTAGGTATTTGGCCTTACCATGCTTGCTGATTATCAATGAAAGTATACTAAGCTCCATATCTTAGTTCACTTTTTTTATTAGTACAAGGAATAAAGGTTTAAAAAACATACCCACAGCCTGTAAATGATTTATATGACAAACTACATTCTAAGCAACTAAAGAAATACATAACACTGCTTTTCATATATCTGCATATACATAAAGGAAGTGGATTAACATATTTTACCTTGAAATGTTTGCAGATTCTTATTGTACACATTGTCCTAATAGTTAATAGTCATATAAATTAAATAGTATAACAAAAAGCCTGCCAGTGACTCTTGAAATACAATAGTTTAAACTGATATTTGTTTATACCTTTATTTTAATGTAAAAATAAATCTGTGCATTTTCTACAAGGTATAAAACACTACCAAAAATATGACTGTTGAGTCTCATTATTATATAAAGTAAATAAGATGACAAATACTCTTAGATATTGAAGCAAGTTTGGTTCTGTTAAAAGTATCTGGATAGAGTAGACAGATATATGTAGCCCATACACAAATGGTGAGTTATAAAGGATCTCAGGAAAGGAAGAAGGGGGGTGGTGCAATTGGAGGAGGGTTGGGGTTGTTGTCTCTGATTGGCTGGAAAGAGAACAAAGGAAAGAAGAGGAGGACTTTGTAAGGGCTGCTGTGGAGGGATTTCTGGGAGACAGACCTCTGTGTGTAACACATTCAGCTCTTTTTTCATGTCCCCTCGCAATCCTGGAGTTATGTAGGGGTGTGCTAACTGGAACACTCATCCAGAATCACAGGGAACATCAAGCAGGATGTCTCCAGCCAAGCTACATGTGGACTATTAAGATTCAGATGTGGAAAATCAATCTAGGGATAAGAGCCTCACAGCAGCACAGGAAGAATTTGCCTCCTAGACAGAGCAAAAAGAAGAGTCACACCTGAAATTTCAGAAATAAACAAGGCACACTGTGGAATGTTTTAAGTGTTGAGAGGCATAATTTACACATTAATCTGGAATTACATCTGAGAAATTAGCCTTCACAGTTTGAAGCAGGAAATAGAAGGAATTCTCAGAAAAACAAAAATAATTGAAAGAACTTGCTTTCATCACCTTCTCCAAAATGTCTGAAAATTAATTTTGTTTAACAAAATGAAAATAGTGCAGGCCAGAATCATGACTCTGATTAAGAAGGGAGAATGCACATCAGTGAAAGAGTAAAGGAGGAAAAGTGAAACTCTCTGTTTCCATTTTTATATGCTTTTATTTAATTTCGAAACAGGGACTCTCTAAGTAACATTGGCCGTCCTGCACATACTATGTAGACCAGGCTGGCTTCAATCTCATAGAGGTCTGCTTGCTTCTGCCTCCCAAGTGATGAGCTTAAAGCTGTACACCTGGTCTACTTTCATTATTCTTAGTTGAGAATACTATGAAAAACACCTCTCTCTCTCTCTCTCTCTCTCTCTTCTCTATGTCTCTCTCTCTCTGCCCCTCTCTGTCACTCTCTCCTCTCTGTCTCTTTTTCTGTCTTTCTCTCTGTCTCTCTCTGTTTCTCTCTGTGTCTTTCTGTCTCTCTGTCTGTCTCTGTCTTTGCCCCCCCCTCTCTCTCTGTGTCCAAATGTTATCAGTATGTAAGGCAATGCACTATAGTTATTACATTTCCCATAGACTGGGAAAATATTATTTTAAAATGAAATTAAATTGATTATATGAACATCACAAACCTTAGGAAAAACATCAGTAGTTTTACAGTTTGATTTGTTAAGAGAAAATATAATCCTCTAAATTATTCAGATGGAGATGATGAACATTTGCAGCTTACACTATGATCATCAAGTTTACATGGAGTACTTATTAAGTAAAACCACATTCAAGTTAAGAAAATACACCTTAACAAATTTATAATAAGATAAATCCTGTAATGCCTATTCTCAGGGCACAAAGAAATCAAACTAAAAATTAATAAGAAGGTAATTGGAACACTATTAAATACTTGGAGATTAAAATTGCATGCTTACATAAAACACATGGGATGAAATAAAATCTCAAGGGAAATTAACATCATTTAAACCTAATAGAAAAGAAAATTCAGCTTCTAAATTTTGTGAAATGCAGAGGTATGTGTATATGCTATGACATTTATCACATTGGAAGAATATATTAGAACAGAAAAAAAAGACCTTAAATCAATTGCATGAGATCTACCTGAAGAAATTAGACAAAGATAAATGCAAAGAAAGAAATTAACCAATATTTGAAATTGCTGAAATGACAATTTCAGCATGAAATGAATACAAATAAATCAGCCAAATCAAGGAAACTATAATCTAAATCTTAAGAAAAAAAATCAAGAAAATCAATGAAGTTCCTAATAAAGCAAGAAAATATAAAAACTGAAGAAATGAATTACTAAGATTAAAAATAGAGGCATAATTCCAGACCCAATGGTGTTAATAATACTAACAGACACAGACTCATACCTTCATATTTGGTAACATGGAAAACATGGACCACTCCCTCAAAAGATAAAATCTGCCAAAACTGTCAGAGTCAGAAAGTACAATATTAATATATCTTTTCCTATTGAGTAACTAAAGCAATAAATAATCTTATGGGGAAGAGAAAAGGAGGGCCCAATGGGTTCATTGATTGATTCTATTGAATACTAATTCATGAAATGTTATTAGTCTCTACAATTGCTCTTGAAGTAGAAGCAGAGGACGTACTACCAGAATCACACTTTGAGATTATTTCTCCAATGCTCACGTAAGCAATGATAAGAAAACAAAATGACCATCCCTGATAGCCTTAGATACAAAGTGGCTTAGAAAAACATTCACATATGAAATATAAAAGTAATACACAAAATATGAGGTACACCAGATAAGCAAAGTTGATCAGCTTTTCAAATCAATTAACATAATATCTAATATCAATTGGCAAAAGGAATTTTTTTAAAAAATCACATGAAACTATCAGTAGATGGATAGGAACAACAAAAATGCATTTGACATAATCCAACACTGAAACATTATAAAATGTATGGTTGAACGGTGAAGGAATCAAGACACACAGTACCAGCAATGAGCCCTGAGGTAGATGAAAGACTTTTCATACACAGGAAGCATGGATGCAGGCTGCGCAGTACAGCCGTGCCACTCTAACCAGATAGAAACAAGGTGAGAACTTTCATGTTGAGGAGCAGAAAAGATTTTGGAATCGGTGCTTCTTAATGTTGCCCTGGAACGGAACAGTTATTAATAGTACTCACTGTTAAAATTGTGAGTAAAGCAAGCTCTTCTCTCTGTTCTGTCACATGGATAAAGCAAATTGATACCATTTTAATTTCCTTTTCCCTACTCACATTGAAGTGGACTTGAAATGGTGTGCACCACCACGTTGTGAGTGGCTTAGATGGTTAGGGAAGTAGGTTGCAGTCCTGGGGCCTCAGCTGTGCTCTAAGCCAATCTCTCATCAGAGAATAATACATTTGCAGATTGACAGGATTTTAGCAGTAAGTAGAGCTGGTATAGAAGTATAATATAATAGAGCAAAGATAATTAGAGAATAAATAAGAATGATGGTGGGAAGACCACATAAATACATAGATAATAATGAAGATGCTTAAACTGATCAACTTAATCACTTAAGTATTTACCTGAGAGAGTGTGCATCAATCTATTACTGTTACTCACAATATACTGATGAGTATGATATCCTTAAGGTATTATTCAGATGGTAGCCCAGGAAACTATTAACAATGCTGTGCATGAACAAATTGTGCAAATGTTATTGAATTGTACCGTGTAGGATCAGTGAGGTAAATATTATTGCGAACTCAGTCACAGAATATTACTTCATCTTTCAAACAAGATGGTACATATGAAAAGCATTCACTAGATACTAAAAGTGTTAAATTTGCAAAACTATAGTAATTGATGTAGCAGTATGCTACTGTGTAGCTCACCAAGAAAGGAGACATTTTTAATAGATGCAAACCCTACAATTCCTCACCAGTGGAACCTCCTATCATGGCAAGCACCACTCTGGACAGTGGAAAACGGATCACCTGATCTCCGGGGTTTTTGTTAATACAGAAGCTCCTCAGGTGTTGTAGTGATATAAAAACTCTGCCCTCTCATCCAAAGACTTATTTTCATAGTAGTCTACTCTCATCCCATAATCCTTTAGCAGCTTAGCTATGTCACCTTTTAGTGGGGAGCTCAAGGCCTAAGGAAAGTGTTCTCTTCTTGTTGCCAGAGACTGTGGGAGACAGGGTCACAAGAATTCCCCTACAGCAGCTTTGCTCTTCCACAATGGCTCACCCAGAGAGCAGTGAGCAGGTGCAAATAATGATGAGGCAACCATCTTACTCATAGATTTACATAAACCAACAACTTCAGATAATACGAACTGTAAACTCTTAAGCAGCCCTTCCCCCAACAATACACAAAACAATTACTATAAACATAACTATAAATAAACTTCTCCAACAAAATGATTTAGTATTCATTGCATTATATAGTTGCCTGGAAGAAAATAACATTTACAGATGGGCGAGATCAATACTAAACAGTCACAAGAACGTTGGTTTGAAACAGAAGCTGATCTGTGATTATAGAAATTTATAAGCACATAATTAGGATCATAATCCATAAGGAAAAGCATATCACAGTGAACATTATAATGTCATGTCAATGAGGATATGAACCAATGGAAGAGGTAAAATTAAAGATAAAGATATGAAGGTATTGAGGAAAGAAAATAACAGAAACAGTTCAATTGTTCATTCTGGATAGTGTAAAAATGAAAGGCAATAATACACATAGAGATAAAACTGAAGGGGTTTTAAACAGGAAGTACTCATTGGCTGTCTTTTATTGTGTTGACAAAAAGCAAGGAAATGAGGTTATGTCATAACAGGGATGGAGACAGTGAGTACAGCCTTCATCACAGCCTTGCTCCATATAACCAGGGAATGCACTTGCTGTTTTAAAATTTGTCTCCACAGCATTTTCACAGGGAAACCATGGGAGATTGCAGAACCCCAACTGAATGTTGCATATTCTGATAACCAAGTCCTGTGCTGTAGAGCAGCATTGAGCAAGGAAGGCACTGACCAGAAAAGATGACAGTAGAAGCTGTCCTAAAATCTAAAGCACTGAATATTATGGCCTCCTGGCTTGTTCTTGCTTCAAGAATCAGTAAGATTCCTGGAATTCTGGCATTGGGAAGGGAATATATAAATTATGCTTGTTTCCATTTTTTCAAGTAAATGCTTTAGTGTGAATTTCTCTTGAACAGTTTAGAAGTGTGGGAAGCTGATTGCCAGTCTTCATTAAGAAGCAGCTTATTTTTTAATCATATAGAAAATTAAGAAGATGGACTTTCCCCTCTTCAATTATTCTAAGTTCAAAACTAAGATGTAAAATTATTTAGTAAGGATCATCTATGTAGTTGATCTTCATTTATCATACTTACAAATGTAACTCACGGGGAAAGAATTCATCTCATTAGAGTAGACAAAACAATTTCAAAATTTACTTAAGACTGTTATGTTTCCTACATGATTGAACAGTGCAGTGCTAATTAATGTGCCTAAAGTGAAAGCGCTGTAGACCATTAGAACACAGCCATTTTAAAAATTAATCAGCGTCAATCTGAATATACTTAGTTCGTGTTAACATAACAGTTCCATGAACTAATGCCTCTTGGCATGCCTACACTAAAAAAGCAAATTAAAGACTGTAAGAACGAGGAAACACCCCGCTTTATTACATAGTGAGAGGTATAAAGTCACCAAATTTTGTCTTTGTCTTTTCAGTTAGAAAGATTAGTATTAAAGTCAAAACAAAAAATAAAAATGAACCCTGTGGCTTTGAAGAAAATAGTCTGTAATCGCATATTATAGCAGAGCTTAAATTGCTATGATTCATTTTTTTCCTGTGATTGTATAAGGACAGTTTATCACATCTTATATGATAGCACACAACAAAAATCAAAGGAAATTCTGTAAGATTTTCCTGTATTATATCAATTGCTTCCAAAATCAATACATTAAAAATAAAAAACTAAATGTTAGGAACACCTTAGATTTTTAAAAGTTTCCTACCATTTCTGTGGTTTTGTTTGGGGACAGAGGCTCACTACACAGCCCAGGTATGCATCCCAGGTCTGTCTAACATTCAGGTCATCCTGACTTCTTGTAAATATATGATTACTTTTAAGTATATTTTAGGTCCATAAATTGTAAACATATACAAAGATCAAATGAGTGAAATATATTAAAATTGGAAAACATAAGTTATCATGGTTAAAACACATAACCCCATTAGACTAGAGACTCTGGTGGTTCAAAACTACTTCTATTCATGTATACTTGAGAAACTGAATACTTATTCGATAATTGGAAAAGGAGAAAGGGAGTGGGGAACTATCTAGATGAGCAATAGGTAACCCTGAGATATGACAGTGTGTCATACTGAAAGGTAACAGTGATGTCCTTATAGATGACAGAGATGAACACTGACGGAAATCCAGAGACAGACAGACTTGACCCCTGATCCAAGGACATAGCCAGCCATTCTGCTTCAGGATGATGGAAATGTCGCAGCATCAAGCTCTTCAATTTCCTTAATTTTCTTTCCCGACTCTGCAAATCTAACAGGAAGCCAGAGGGAAACGAATGATGATTCACTGCAGATTAACTCCTGGACTCAGAGAACTGGACTCAGGCAGAGGATAGCCCTTCAGTGTCAAGCTTAGGGAATTGAGCATTCCACTCCACTATTGGTCTTTCTGAAATTGAACTATGGTAGGGAAACTAACTGCAGTACTGATTCCTCATATGTGTAACTACCACAATTTATAATAATTATAAATTAATAAGCACTGCATAAGTTCAAAAGTTACCAAATTGTCTAGTGCAATTTATCTTAAGTATAAATATCTATAAATAGCCAGTGAACTGTATAGTTTTTCAATTTATTAATTCTTTTACTCTGAATTTTTCACCATCCCATTGATATTTGATGCAGATCTATATTTTTAGTTATGTTTAGAATGTTTGTTTTCTTTACTGTTGGGTAAAAGATTACCTAGGCCTTGGCATTTATATTTTCTGCAGGTGTTGGCTTTATGTTTGACTGCTCATGATCTGCCTGTGCTATCAACAGAACACCTGAGGAACTTAGGTATCAGTAAAAATCCCTGAGATGAGACGCTTAGGGTTCCACTGTCCAGGATGGTGCTTGCTATAATAGGGGCTCCCTCTGCTTAGGTCTATCAGGGTATACTTCAATAAAAATGCCTCCATGTCTTTTTTGCTGAGCCTCCACGGTAGGTGTACTGTTATATATGTTTGCTACTAGAAAATAAAATAAAGCATTTATTCTGAGATTAGTGATTTTTCTGAACATGCTCATGTTCCTGAAAGATGCAATCGATGTTGATAGGATTCAGTACTCCCAATTGTGACTAAGATATGAAAAGCTGGAAGTGTGTGAGGAGACAAAGCAAGACAAGGACACACAGGCAAAGGTACTGTGACATGTGGGCCAAAGATGATTCCACTTTACTGTGCTAGTTGTATTTTAACTCTTACTTGCAGAGCTATTACTTTTCTGCCTTGTTTTTGCAACTCATTCATGTGTTTCATCAAAAATAAAAATCAAATTTAAAATTCAAGGGCTGGCATGATGTTTCAGAAAGAGGCTTGCCACTGAGCATGACAACTTGAGTTTGATACCCAGGTTCCACATGGTAGAAGGAGAGAGTCAAGTTCTGAAAATGGTCTGTTGTCCTCCAAACATGCACTACAGACAGACACACACACATACACACATACACACACATACACACACACATACAAATTCATGCACACACACACTAAATAAATGTTGTTTTAAAAATTGAGCACTAGTTCAAGTGCTGGATTTCAGGTCTTCGTCATCACACCTGGATTCTATTTAGTCTTAAAATTCCATTTCATGTTGTTAAAACCGAGATGTATGTGAATGAACAGAAATGGCTTCATAAAGTAAGGGATGGCATGTTCCCAAAAGATATGCCACTGCAGGTAATGTCCCTGGACAGACTAAGGCTTTGACAGAGTGAAATATACTTTGTTAATCATCTTCTTGAGCTTAATTTCTGTGTTTTGTTTTTAGCAAATTTGAGGTTGCATTTTAATTATCTCTTTTTCTTTCTACTTCTTCCCAACCACTTGAGTTCTTTAATTATATTGTCCCTTGACTGTCTGCTTCAAAGCACAGACAACTCTAGAAAGAAGTTTGAGATATATTTGAAGTTGGTTTTATCCAAATTATATCAATTCACCTAATATCATAGTTCCTTAAAAGCATAAATTAGCTAAATTAGTTTTAAGAGGTTGCATCATTATAAATAAATAAAATCCAGAACTGATCTATGCAACTTTTGCTTCTGATAAAAATCATACTAGTTATAAATTAACTGCTATGATTTATGTTTAGAGAGTTGATAAAATTATTTCAAAAATCCTTTTCTTGAACATATAATAAATATTCACTCTTCATTCATTTCAGTGTATGTAACATAAAAGGAAAATTTTATAGTAAAATCTACAAAAAGTTATTACAAAAGGAGATGTTTGATGAATAAATGATCTATAAAAACAAGCAAGTGGAAATACTGAGTATTTATTCATTTTTGTATGATATTAAATAATTTCACTTCCTTTCCAGACATTATTTAAGTTTGTGAACCAATTTAACATAACAATGAATTATATTTTCTACTTCATCTATAAGAGCCTGACATTAGCTGAAGAGTTATACAATTCACTTAGAAATTTAATAATGAGAGCAAAGAAATAACAACTCATTCATAGATCTGTTGACACAAACTTGAACAGGAACAACATAATCACATGACCAGAAGCAGTGGCACCCTTAAAGAAAAGACCATTTTCATTTACATACATCTTTAACGATCACAGTAATTGCATGCCATATTAACACCATTGCTTTCTATTATGACGTGTAGGTATACATAACAAAGTTCTTTCATTATTTCCCCATGATCATAAGGCTAGTACATGTCACAACGGGGCTCGCCTTCACCAAACATGACGCACAGGGACCCTATGATAGAATCTGTTAGAAGTGTCCAAGAATGCGAAGTTTAGAGTGATTTTTTTTTTAATTTTACTTAGAAAAAATAAGAAAAAGAAAAAGGAAGAGCCTTGGTTCAATTAGTGTCATGGTCTGAAGAGGAATGTCTCCTATTGATCCCTAATTAGTGACACCATGTGGGAAGTTTCAGTGGTGCAGCCTTGCATGAGTAGAGCTTTGAGAGTTTATAATCTCGTCTCACTTCCAGTTTGCTCTTTCTGTTTCAAGTTTGTAGAAGAAGATGTGATCTCTCAGCATCCTGCTCATGCCTGTCCACTATGAAGATGTGATCTCTCTGCATCCTGTTTCTACTTGTCCACTCTGAGAGATTTTTAACATTCTGAACCCATAAGCTGAAATAAACACTTTCACCTACAGAAAGAGCCTTTGGTCAAGGTGTTTTATTACAGTCACAGAAGAGTAAATGATATAATTAGGGAAAAAAATGATCAGGAACATAGCTAATGCTGAATACCCAGCATCCCAATATACATGCTTCATAGCCTTGAGACACCAACTTCAAAACGTATAAAAACTAACAAATAAAACATAGGTGATAATAATAATAATTCATTTCACATTTAAATTTGTTTGAAGAAATAATTTGGTGTAGATTCTGGTTACCTTAAATGAAATGCACAGTGAGTTTGTCTTTGATTCTAAAAGCAATATAAAGGCTTTATGAAAGAAAACATTACTTATGTGGAACAAGCCTTTGAGGAAAGTACTATTAGTAATATTTATTTGCAATACCTGTTCTTTTTATATAAAGTTCCTCACAGTCAACAGGATACATTATACATCTAAGTGAAAAACTCTTCTAACTAGTATTACTGCAATAAAAGTAATCACGGCGACACTGAAAATCACAGGGATAAACTAGTATTTTGAACTCTGCATTTTAGTGAATTGAAATTATTAATTGGAAACTGTAGAGATAATGAACTCATGAAAAAACTTGCCATGCTCTGCAGTCGTCTTTGGTCGGCACAAAGAATTCTACTACATTAAACCAGACAAAGGCCCTTTCAAGTTTAAATAGCCAGCAATTTATTTTGAATTCACTGTGATTTTTATATTTATTTTTGGCATACCCTGGCTTACTCAATAATCATATCTATACTCCTGCAAAATTGGGAGGAAGAGCTATTTGTCTCCCCGCCTCATCTTCAATCACTTTTTTGCCCTACTATCCATATCACTGCCACCGTAATCATCTCTGTATGCAACGCCCATTCTGTGAAGGATCACAGCAGAATACCCCAGTACACCGCATGAATTTGAATATAAGGGTATTACAAGGTTCCTTCCACATATGGCTGAAATTTGATAATGTTTTGGAAACCTATGGCTTATAGTATACAGAACAGATTGAAAATCCAGCAAGTGTCAGATAGGAAGGAATTGAAGTTATCTACATGAAAATATTCACATTTTAAAGCTTATGTCCCTAAAATTATGTGGAAGGGTTAAATAACATCACAATAAATACAGAAATTCCTACAGAAAATAAAATTGAGGCAAATTTAATTTATTTGATTGTTTGACAAAATTTGATAAATTATGTAAATATTAATCCACTGAATCTGCATATCCATGAGTATTTAAATAGATTAATCTTTCCATCCCCAGTGTCAAATATATAGTGTACTCTAGATTATTAATACTGTAGGATAACAATAACAAATCATACTAAACAGATCAGACATAAAATGGGGGTGGCAATGATAGGAGCTGGATTTCAACATGGTCATTACAAGGATAATGATGCATATTTCTTTCTAGTAGCTATTGAAATGTTAATGTTTTATTAATTTGTTAATGATATTTGTTCAGGGCACCACTATGGTATTAGATGAACAGAAAAGCTTATTACTTGTGGAAAGAGTACCTTCTCCATGAAGATGTCTGGTCACAAGTTGGTGGCTTAGACTTGTCTTTGTGACTTTCTGGTTATTAGACTTCTTTATTCTCAAGCTAGCAATAATCCCAGTTCCATGAACCATTTGTCATAATTGACAAACAATAGTGAAAATGGATATCAATCATTGAGAGTTGTTTATCTACTACCTACTCAGACTGCATTAGTGGTTGGAAGAACAATATCAGGCTATCAGAAAGTTGAAGAATTATCTCTTAGTGGGACCCTCAACTACTTTTTAAAACTAGCTTTTAGTTGAAGTTACCTTAAATCCTGGTATTAAAAATAGTCAGAAAACAGAAGTTGAAGCTTTGCCTTTACTATTTACTAGTATATTTAAAGCAGAAATTCTTTTCAAATACAAATTTCCAACATACCTTCCATGGATTCCTGAATTTAAATTTATGCTTCAGATATCATTGTAACGTTTTAGTTTCTTCATTTTTATCCTGACTTTTCAACTTTAGAGAAATAGGATAAAGTGTTGAAAAACTTGGAATATTTGAAGCCTTTGACATAAGAATTTTCGATATATAATACTCCTAATATTTGATATTCTTCCAAAAAAAGAAGTTAGTATATTAAAGACATATCTGTACTCGTTTATTTTAGAGGTATTCACTTCAGTAAAAAGAGTACAACCAACCTGTGCTCATCAATGAGAATAAATATAGAAAGATTGTTTCACATTTATGGTTTTCAAATGAGAAAGGTCTCCATAGGCAAATATGCTTAAATACTTGGCCCCAGTTGGTGGAACTGTCTGAGAAAGAATAAGAAGTATGGCATTGACATAGTAGGTGTGTCGCTAGGGGTGGGCTTTATGGTTTCAAATCCCAAGTCATTCCCAATAACCCTCTCTCTGCCTCCTACTTATGGATAAGAATATAAACTCTCAGCTACGGCCTCAGAGCCATGTCTGTCTTGTGTTTCCCTGCCAACTGTGATAATCATGGACTTAAATCCTTGCAATCAGGAGCCCCAGTTAAATGTTTTCTCTTATAGGTTTCTTTGGTCATGGTGTTTTATCAAAGCAACTGAAAAGTAACCACCACCACTTTTTTGGTATTTGGAATATATCATGATTAAATGTTATTCAACCAAAAGGAAAGAAGAAAATTGGTGGCATCTGTGGAAACATTCATAACCTTGGTAACCATTATGTTAAATAAAATGAGTTAGGGCCAGAAAGACAAATATAATAAGATCTTACATGCAGAATTCAGTATTATTGATCTCATCAGATTAGAGGGAGAAAGATGGTAATCAGATGCTGAAGTAGTTTCCAAAATAAAATCACAGCTGAAACAGAGGGAAATGCTGAAGAACTCTGTTCCACTACATGATGATCACTGTTAACACACATTGCTCTCAAAAATGTTTAAAGTGAAGACTCAATGGATTGTCACAGAAGTGGTAACCCTGTGTTGATACATATGTAATTGGGCGGTTTAGTCATAATTATGTACCTAAGTAGATATGTATACAAGTATTTGTATAGATATAAAGTTACACTATCATGTAGATATACAGTTACGATATCATGTATATGCATATTCTGTGTTTATGAAAAACATAATTTGTTCTGTTTAGATATTTAACATCAATATATTTAAATAAAGGAATATTTGTGTTCTTAAAATTGGCCTAATTAATTTCATCATATAAAGTATACAATATACCATTCTCAGACACAGTTTGTGCTGAAATACAACTGAAAATAATTTACAATTGCTATTTTAAATAAAATTATCCTTTATTTTATTATTTTTTTTACCCTATGAGATAAAATGCCATTCTCAGAATCTACTTCAATTATCTATAATAGCTACAGCATGTGAACAGGCACACACACTAAATTTAATCTGTGAGAAGTATGAAATACTACTATGTTTTCTTAGTATGAAAAAATATATATACATACTTACATACGTACATACATACATATTTAGTGCCCTCGGAACACAAAATTTATAATTATACTTTCCTTAAAGATACAGTTGATTCTAAAATCCTTAAATATTTCGATTAGCTAAGTTCACTGACTAGAAACTCTATTTAAATTGGATTGTGTAATAAGTTTTGTGGCTGCAGCTTCGTCATCATAGATCCTGTTCAGTGTGCTCAAGGCCATTGATTTAGTTTTCAAAAACAAAGAAATGAATGTACTTTTCCTCATAATCTTGTCACCTCATCATTGCCCATCTGAAAATCCAAAATTGCATTGTTTATAGGCCATATGCAAATCCTATTCTATAATCAAGACAATATCCAGTTGTCTTGCAGATCAGAAATCACAAAGCTATGCAGAAAGGCAGAAGTATGGTCTAACTCAGAAAATGGTACCTCTGGGGGAATGAATATTTCTTAAACTCACAATTGTATTGGTCAGGATTCTCTACAGGGAAATGACTAATATGAAGAATCACTTATAAAGGGAATTTATTATACTGGCTTACAGGTTATAGTCTAGCTAACCCAATAATGCCTGTTCTCAAGTATCTAGTGTTTGATCAGTCCACAGGCTGTTGTCTTAACTAGCCTACAGTATATGTCAGAATCCAAAATTAGTCACTAATGCCAGTAAAGGAAGAGACTTGGCTGTGAAAGCTAGACCAATGCAGGCAGAAAACACAAACTTCTTTCTTCTATGTCCTTTATGTAGGCTGCCACCAGAAGGTGTGGCCCAGATATAAGGCAAGTCTTCTTACATCAAATAATCTGGACTTAAAGTGAGTCTTTCTACCTCAAATGATCTCAATTTAAGGTGGGTCTTCCTACCTCAAATGACTCAATTAGCTAAAAATCACATGCAGATGTGTTCAGTAGCTTGAGTTTTTATTCCAGATATAGTCAAATTGACAATCAAGAATAACCATTACAACAAGCCTTGAAAAGTGCTTAGCAGTGAATATCTGACTGTACTAATTAAGGATAGTGAGCACAACAAACAAAGACACATCACACACACAACTGGTGTGTGAATATTACATTTTTACTAATTGTCTTTCTTGTGAGTGTGGTGTTTTATGTGTGCTGTATGTACTTGTTAGTGTGGGTGGGTACATCTATGCAAGCAGATATATGTGCTTCTGAAGTATGTGTCAGGCGTCTACTTCACTGATCTCCTCAATTTTTGAGACAGTTTTTCTCATTGGACTTGGAGAAGATTATTTATTTGTCCTGTCTGGGTGTCAAATGAGTTCCAGAGATCTACCTGTCCCCATTACCCAACTCTGCACCACCCCAGCAGTGGGGTTACAGGTATGCATCTCCATGCCTGACTTTATGTAATGGTTCTGCTCATCTAAACTTAGGAGCTCATGCTTATGGAACTAGTACTTCACACATGGACGTACCTCCTCAGGCTTGAGGAACAATTTATATATTCCTCCAGAGTACTGCATGAGGAGAATTATGGCATAAACAATAGTCATCATTATGCTTCTTTTACAGACACACTCACTTAAATGCTATTACAGAGAAGCATCTACTCACAACTTGTAGTAATATGTTTAAAGTCATTGTCACAGTGAGAAGCCCTTGTAGACTATAATAAGAAAAGAATGAAGTTGAGTACAATATGGTCATATCCTGAAAATAAAAATCTGTAAACAACTTTTTTCTCTATGACTTCTCTTTAAAAAATGAATTTTTACTAGTCTGAATGCATATGAGGTCAGCAAGGTGACAGGTTGAATACAAAGAATCTAAGTTACTAAAGGCCACACGTATCACTTAGTGTGCCGCTACACAAGTAAAAGAAAAAGGGGTTGGGGCAAAGCTCAAGAGTTAATTCTTTGGGTAATATGTATGAGACCATGTATCCAGTCTCCAGTAAAACACACAGACACAGACACAGACACAGACACACACACACACACACACACCACTCTCCCATAATTTCCCTTAAACTACCTAATACTAGTGTTCTTAGATAAATTCTCAGTCATAAAGAGAACAGATCACTTCCTGTATATTTACTAGATGTGTTACATCAGTATTCTCCACTGGCATAAACTATGGTAAAGAGGAGGTAAGTGAGAAGGATGCTGAAGATACAGCTGAAAGGTAAAATCATTGCCCAGTACTCCCCAGACTCTAGGTCTAATTGGAATCCTAAGTAGTGATGATGATGATGATGATGATGATGATGATGATGATGATGATGATGATGATGAATGATGTGGAAAGACAGAATTAAACTAAATTTACTGACTCCTAGAAGTTTCAAAGTTGTGTGCGTTCTTTGAAATGAAGCAAGTGCAGGAAAACATGAAATACTGAATCTGCCTGGAGCCTGACTTCCTCTCAGCCATTCTCAGTCACTGAATGTTGTCAGTCCTGTTGATTTTGGCAATATTTCTTCAAATTTTGATTACTTCTTACTTTACTGTAAATATTTGTTGTCAGTATCTTAGTCTATTTGTATATATAGAAAATAATGGGGTAATTTAAAAGCAGTTTTAGAATCATATAAACTACCCAGCACATTTTAAATAAATATGCAACTATTTTATTTAGTGTAAAAAGGGTTTGAACAACAAAAACCTACTTGAAAATAGATTAATAACAGATTGCTGCTCTCTGATACACCAGTACAGATGCATTGCTATTCAGGTGAATAAGTTGGAATGAGAAACAATGGCAGTACGTACAATTTAATAGTGAGCTTGTTTAGCAGTTAATTATATAGCTTTTACACAGTGCCTACCAGTTTTTACTGATGTTATGCAAACATTACAATTTGCTTGATAGGAAAGTAATAAATTCACATTAAATACATGAGCTAACTGAAGGTGATAGTTCAATCCTAATTTGATCTTGTTTATTTTAATGAGGAATAAGTGAAGATTTAGCCAGCCTGAAAATGGCTGTTATTTAAATTGCATGTTGTAATTTAGAATAAATTGATGGAAATGATTTCTGCAGCATTACTTTTTAGCAACATTGGAAATTTATATATCAAAAGTAAAAAGTCCATTAAATACCAACTTATGAAGAAATTGACATATATTGGTCAAAATAAAGCCTGATTAAGTTGCTTTATCCAACATAATTGTGCAAAATAAAAATATTTTAGAACACAAGCAGAAGCTATGAATAACCATAGTTTCAAATAATGCCAAATGAAGAACAGTTGGTGTGTTTATTTATTCTCGATGTTTGGTTGCCTGTAAAAATATATTTTTACTACCTTTTCAAGATAAAATTTTGAGTTACATGCTTGTTATTAGACTGAAAATAAAATTTATTTTCTCTGATAGTAAACCATTTTCATTAATAGAATTCTCACAGTACACAAGAGCAATGTAAATATTTTACTAAAACACTGACTGGTAACTTCACAGAGACATACTCTGTAGTTTTGTACATTTGAAGAAATGTATTTAATAAAAGCACATCTGTTTTAAGACTCAAGTTTGTTTTGTTGATCATTGTCATTGTGTACTATAATTGTGAGAGATAGTGTTTGCTAACTATTTAGATTATGAATAGCCTTCAAGTATGGAATCTCCATAGTTACAAAACAAAACTACTTTTGCTTTTCCAGATAATTTTATTTCTTAATAATCTATGTTCAGTCTGAAGATATGGAAAGAGTCTCTAATGAGAAAAAAAAACCACCCCTGGGATATGAAATTGCTTCATGACAGGAGGCAACACACATACAGACAATAAATAAATCTCATGGCCTGCCCTCTGACATGGATTCTAGTAAATGTCTGCAGCCTAGGCTGTCAATGTTAATGACCAGTACACTTGTCAGAGAATGAATAAAGAAGAGAACATATCCAGACACAAATCTACTCTATTAACTTTCCTTAGTGCTTCAAAAGAATCAAAAGCATGAATTTCTGACGAGGCAAGTAAGAACAACTAATATCTCTCTGGCAACTCAGTCGTATGAGTTGTTAAGTGTTGTCCATGAAAGGTAATTGCAGATCCATTCAATAAATAAATAAATAAATAAATAAATAAATAAATAAATAAATAAATAAATAAATAAATAAATAAATAAATAAATAAATAAATAAATAAATAAATAAATAAATAAATAAATAAATAAATAAATAAATAAATAAATAAATAAAGCTGCTTGCTTCTTCAGAATGGTAGTGAGAAATTTTCCCAAAATTCCATATGATGAATGGAATGGTAACTTTTGAATGTCAACTCGATTGGAAAAGATTTACTCAGGACACCCGTAAGGCACACTTCTGAGTGGGTTTATGAGGATGTTCTGGAAAGGATTAACATAGGGAGGTGGCCACCACAAATGTGGACAGCAACATGGGATATGCTGGAGTCAGAGACTCAGAGCTGAGCACCAGCATACTTTTGTCTCTGCTCCCTTTACCATGTGACCCTTTGCTTTCTCCTCAATGCTTTCCTCATGATGATAGTATTTATCTTATCAAACTAACACCCAAAGAAAATATTTCCTCTCTTACGTTACTTCTGTTGGGTGCAATATGACGGCAATGAGAAAAGCAGTACACTAAACAAGCAGTTTCGTGAAAAAAAAAATTCTACTGAGTTTAATATGGCTAACAAAACTTCAACTGATTACTTAGAATCCACATTTACTTCTCACTTCCCTGGGTCTTCTTGGAAACCATATTACCTATATGTGTTCATAAAATAGGAAAACAAATACAAATTGCTTGAGAAGACATGCTTGAATAATTTTTTTTTCCAGGTCTGGTGGGCACTCTTGTAATCCCAGGACTTTGGGAATATGAGTCAAGGGGATTGTCATAAGCTCCAGTCCAGCTTATGTTACAAGGCAAGACACTGTCAGACAAGCAAGCAAGCAAACAAAAATGCTGTCCTATAAATCTGCTTTAAGATGAAGAGAGAATGTATGACGTTTTCGCTGACAGTGAGATGATCCATTCAGCTTTTTTCTGTACCTGAGATTACTTCGATCTGTAGGCACCCTAACACGGACACATGAAATTCTTTGTCAGAGGAACAACTAACCAGAGATGTGTGGTCATCTTTTTTATTTGGTATTATTCAAGCCTTGAGAACAAAATACATCATATTTTAATTAATAAGAATTTTACAATTTCATAATTGAATTTACTCTTTTAATTTTGAACTGGTTCTCCCACCCCAACTGTTAAGCAATGACTTCAGTTTGCTGTGGTTTGTCTTGGTGTGCCTTCGAGAAGTGTGTATGTATTACATTTATTCCAGATATCCCTTTTATCCTGCAGAGGTCTCCATGGATGAATAGACAGTGTTTTATAGAAGGCTATGACTAACTTGTCCATATCACAACTCAGGAAGGAGCTAATTGTCACTTAGTAGCATTAAATGGTTGGTATTTTAGGGGTGATTTGATCAAGGTACCCCCTCATCACAAAATGCACTATTTACAAGAGGGGACAGTTATAAAGAGAGTTTGGCTCCTATTTCCTCTTTGCCTGTCAATACTTATTGAATATTTAGATGTTATGACACCTCATGAATATTCTCATAGATGATCCCATGACTTTTATTTCATGGCTTCTAGAACTCTAAGCCAAATGTCTGATTTATGTAAGTTACTCAGTCTCTAAAACTCTGTCACAGTACTATACTCTATGCTAAAATAGGCATTTTTCAAATTGGGAACAGAAAGCCAGTACTCCAGATCAGAGTTTATACAGACAAAGGGCTTATTCATGTGATAAACTGTAGGAATAATAAAGCTTGTGACTAATCGTTAACAGAAATCAGCTATTGTTTTATGTCTTTCACTATACAAAATCTCTGCCTGACATATACTAAGACTTGTGCTATGTAAAGAGACAGGAGATACATAGTACTATATTATATATTTCCTCAAGACAATCTAGCATTTAGCCAAGCAGAAATGGAAAATAGAAAAAACAAAAACAAAAACAAAACAAATGTAGGCATACTTTGGAGACATTGTAGGCATAACTTCAAGTCATGGAAAATAGCACAATGAAGGCTCACATAATTTTGTTGCCAGTGAACATGAATTATGTTTAAGCAGAATATGATAACTCAGGCCTGCAGTCCAGTACTTGAGAGATTAGGGCAAGAAGATCATGAGTTAGAGGCCAGTCTGGGCTACATAGTAAGTTCTAAGCCAATGGTTATCAACTTTCCTACTGCTGAGATCCTATAACACAGTTTCTTATGTTGTAGTGACCCCCAAACACGAAATTATTTTTGTTGCTACTTTTAACTGTAATTTTGCTACTGTTATGAATTATAATGTAAAAACCCGGTATGCAAACTGTCTTAGGCAACACCTGTGAAAGGGTCATTTGATACCTAAAGGAGTAGTGACCCTCAGGTTGAGAACCACTCTTCTGAGAAATCCCAGATACTTAGTGAGATTGTTTGGAAAAAAATAATGTTTGCACGATACCATAATCTATTAATATGTCTGGGGAAAACTAGCTTCTACATCTTAACAATTTTCTCCTCATGTTTTTAATGAACATATGAACATTTAACAAGTACCAATAGTTTAGGCATAGAAGATCCTGAATTAGGCTGATGGTTGCTGACAGACTAGGTGATATGAGTTGAAGAATTAATAACTGTGGCAATTTCATACAGTGAGACAACGAAGCAGTATATTACAGCAACTGACATGAGAAATCCCTCATAATTTCTAAGATAGTAGTCTTAGAATTTTACCTGCATTAAAATGTCTTTCAAAATGCAGTCAGTCTTCTGAATCCCTGCTGGTGCTTCATCAAATAAATTCATCTGATGTTCTAAATAATGCATTCCCATTTCAGGATTTTATAGGATCTAAACCAAGAATAGATGCCATTGCCAGGAACCAGCCATAAAAAGCAGCTCATTGCTAGGCACGGTGGTTCTTGTCTGTAATTCAAGCAGAAGGCTAATACAAAAGGATTGCCATGATATTGATGGCAGTGTAGGCCTGAATGCGACCCTGTCTTTAATAAGAGGTAAAGAATGAGGTAAAGAAAATCCTTATCCACCAATATGTTCACAAGCTGTTGATCAGAACCCTTCAAGCAAATCTCCTGTCTCCATTTCTATAGGGACCATAACATCTTAGCAATAAATTCTGGCTTCATGACAAGGATCCAGCCACTGAAAAGCCAGAAATTTGTGGCCCACCAGCTATTCTGCCCCCTTCCATTTTACTGTACAGCTGTGACCAGTCTCATCAATAATGGTGTCTGCATTGCTTGTTAGTAAAATTAAAATTAATCCTTAAACCAGATCTTACTAACTGGGAAAGAGACACATTATAGAAAACAAGGAAAAATAATTATAACAATCTTACTTTCCTTTAAGTCCTGGCACATGTGAGAACTAACTTATGTCTACTCGAATCACATCATAAAATTATTCCTGGCACAATAATAGATGCTGATTTCCTCAGAAAGAGATAAGTCCCTCAGTAAAAGAAGAGACAAAGAGCCTGGGTAAGGAAGTTAGCACATCTGGAAATACAAGGATACATAGATAGTCACCCCTGAGAATGCCTGCCTTTTGTTAATGAGGAACTAGTAAGCCTGTCTAGAACTACGATAAAATATAAACCTAGGATAGATGTGAATATTCTCAAAGCTTAAAAAGTCTAAGACTGAAACTGCCTGAATCAATATACTAACTTGAAGATATAGAAAGACTCTCAAATTAGTAATAGTCAAAAACATAAGAGAACTAAGTGCTGTAAGCCAAAAGAATTTATGGCTGTAACCTGGATAAGTAAAGTATAAACAGAAAGGAAGCTTAAGACCTATAAACTTCTTCCTGGAGCCTCTATACCCTCTTGCCTGTCTTTCTGAGTTATCCTGTAACTACAAATTTGTTTAGCATGGCACCCAGGAAACCGTTAATGAAACAGTGTGCTAAAGTTTTCTGAGTAAAAGATTAAACTGTCACTGTGAAGGATGTTCCACCTTACAATGTAATCATGCAAGTTCTTTGAAATATGCTTGACATCTACAAATTGTTAAATAACAAAAGGCACTACCACTATATTAACCACCACAAGGAGGCTGGGTCTTTGAGCTCTTTTTCTTTCATGGTCCATCGTCTTTTTGTGGGGTATTCTGGAACGTATCTTGTTTGTGGATGCTGGTCCCCTGCACATTTCCTCCTGACGTGTTTACAACTTTCTCCTCTGAAATCTTGTTTGCTTTAGTTTTCCATGGGACTTGTATTGAGAATTTAAACTACTGTTGATGTTGAGATTTTGGACCTCTTCTCATGAATCACAATGTTCTCAATGACTTGTAGATACACAAGCCTTTCCAGAATGTAGGTAAAGATGTATGCGTTGATTTTATGATTGTCCTATGGTTTCATGGCAAAGGCAGTTTATTCTTTGGTGATTCAATCCCCAGTCCTAGAGGGTTTCATGCTCTGCACAATCTAATCTTAAGCCTAGATCTAGAAGGCTGCAGCCTATATACAATCTAAGCCTAGAATTTTTCAGCCTCTGAAACTTACTGCTGACTGAGCTAACTCTGAATGGCTATGGTCTGAATTACCTCTTTTCACTCTGAGCTATATTGTGAATTACATACTGTAAAGCATAAATGGTCTGCTTCTAACTCTACTATGTTTGTGCTTATTCTGAACTGGCTCTGCTTTTCTTGGTTTCTCCTTCTGTCTGTGAGCTGACTGCCTAGCTCTCCAACTACCTTACTGAACTCCTTCTGTCTTCACTCTTCCATCTGAACTGCTGAATCCAACTCACTCTCTGTGAGCTCAGAGCCTCCTTTTATATCCAGAGAGTTGGGTGTGTCCTAACTCTGACTCAATCTCAGGTAGCATTCTGAATCAATCTTAGACTTCACTTTAATTCAATTTCAGAGTTTGGGATTAAAGGAGTCACTAACATTGCCTTCAGGGCATTTCATCTAGATCACACAGGTGTTTGGATGTGATCCCTTCCTAGCCATTATACAGGCCTTTCAATGTGATCATTTGCTAGAGCAGACATGCTGCTGGATTAAAAGATTAAACGTTCCTCTACCCCAGAAGATTTTTAATTTACTATGACTCGATACATCAAAAGAATCCCTGTGTGTGGAAGAACTAGCCTTTAAATGCATTCATAGGTTATAGGACTTGTAAGTTATAGGACCTTGCCATATATCTCTATCAGTGCTCTTGCATGATGGAGTGCACTGTTGGTGAGCAGTAATATTTTAGGAGAAATATCTTTGCTTAGCACTATGACTCAACTCAAGTCTTAAAATATTCAGAAACCATGATGTAAACAGATGGGCTTTCATCATTGCTCTGTTACTCCATTTATAGAGTACAGGCAGAATAGATTCAGTAGGATCCTTAAGGTCTCTAGGGCCTTTTGGAATTGTCAGTTAGTATGGACTTTGGTCTAAAGTCACTAACTACATTAGCTCTGGTAGGGCTAGACTGTCCCCTGGGCTTGGAAATCAGGCATTGACTTCTCTTTGGCTGTAGAAAATGTAGATTGTCTCTTGCAGTTGAAAGTACCTTTTGCTCACCATCTTCAGTGATATTATCTTAATTTTTTTGACAGCTTGCCAAGCATTTCATTGACACAGGCTGTTTTACTTCATATTATTACATTATGGTGATGATTCATGGATAAATATGATTTCAAGGTAGACATTGCCTTTGAATTTTCTTTCTCTCTCTCTCAGTCTTTGTGGAAGTGGGAGAGTAAGAGACTTGTCCCAGATTAGGCTTCTCTACAAAAGTGCCATGGATGGATACATCTTCTATAAGCACCACAAAATAGTCTCCACATCACCTCAAGGCTCGTCTGCTTTCATTTACTTATGCATTATCCAGAATGGCACTTTCAACTTTCATTAGAATTTTTTGGCTGATTATTTGATACAGGACACTTATTTGTTTGTTTGTTTTGAAGATCTCAGGTTTCTTGTTTACCTCACTTAGCTTGATCACTTATAATCTTTGACAGAAATTTCAGGATGTGTGATTGTCATTTAACTTCAATGGTCAGAGAGCAACACATAATTTCTAGTTGGCACAATTCAAATATTGTTGCATCTTAGGGAATGGGAATGCAACAGATGGTGGTAAAGCCAGATGGTATCATTTCTACACATAGAGCACACAAATAATGTGTTTCACAATCTTATATGGATGGGTCAATACTGTCTTAAAAAATCAGTAACATGAAAGATCAGTAATCACAGATTACTATGATGTATTTATCACAACCACCAATAACAGTAGTATGTTCTTAATATTTTGAATTATTTCAGAATCACTAAAACATGACAAAATAATACACACACAATAAGAAACATAGATTTGCTTGTTGTAGGACAACTGCTAATCTTCAATTCATAAAAGAAATACAATATTGAAAAATACAAAGAATTATGACATATGTATTTATATTCTTGTGGGAAGGAAGAAATAAAAACTTGTGCTTTGAATGAGTATTATTATGACAAAAGAAAGACTGTGTGTGTGAGTAAAAGAATATCATACCAAAAATTAGACTGGGAAGTTTCCAGAAGAAGTTTCTACGTTAATCAAAGAGAACTGTGCAATTCTGAAACTTCAGATACCCCTGGAATTGAAGTTGCAGGCATTTATGAGCTACCTAACACGGGTGCTGAAAACTGAACTTGTGTTGTCTACAAGAGCAATTCAAACTTTTAAACACTGAAACATCTCTACAGTGCTAATTACTGTGACTTTCAAAAACATATTCCTTTTTCTATGTATTAGTCATGCATCCTCCTCATGAGAGTGTTAGTTGTGATCTGCCTTACAGATTTACATATGAATATCCTATTTTGAAGATGTGTTTAAAATCTTCCTGTAACATATAGCCATTTAGCATAATTCTGTAAATTTATAATCCAACATTTTAGTGTAATTTTAATCTAATTCAATTCAGGAACTGAATTAAAATGACCGTTTGATTCCAGGAGGACAGTAGATTTTGGAAAATTGTCAATAGTATTCTATAACTTTCACCTACATAAGGGTTGCCTTTCAAAGAAGGCATATTCCTGATGTAGCGTGTTTACTATTCTTCATTTTCGATATTATAAATATTGAGCTTAGTCTTCTTTCTGAGTGATATTTATATCATTTCCAATTATCTTTCCATGCTAATTTGGATGGGTCTTCAAAGACAAACATCGAAGTCTTTCATTGTGACAAAACATGAAGATTACACCCTATGCAATACATTCTGCTATTTCAGACATTTAGAAAAAGCATGTATGTGATTCTATACTTTGGATTGATTATCAAGAATACTTTTCATCCTTCATTCTGATACTTAATTTTAACGATTGTGCAGTCATCTTAGTTCCTGAAATCACAGTATTAACTTGATTTTCATCAAATCGAGTCCTTGTCTTGAGGTGGAGACTTACAACACATCTTAGAAATAAAGTATTTTTGTAAGTTTTATTTCTGTTAAAATTTAAATTTTCATGAATGAAGAAGTTCATCTTGACCCACAGTAGTAGATTTCCCTGGTTTGCTATTGAGTCAAAACTATATCTAGGGATATATTTTAAAATAATAGGTGAAGTTTTACCTCCACTATTACAGTTTGGGACTTGGTATGTGCTCATTATCAAAACTTTGCCTATCTTTCTGCTAATGTGTGTACTTCAGATGGTAGTCATATAATTTTGCATGTAATATGCTAATTCAATATTTTAATTCTTACTATTACAACATTGAAAAAGAATCCCATAGGAAAACATAATCTGAGCATCCTAACATGCTGGTACCCCATGGAGCTCACACAGCAGGAGAGTGGCAAGGAGAAACCTGCTTAACCATTTCTATGAAGCCCTGTTACATCGTCTGATATCCTGACCAGCTCCATAATGCCTACATGACTCCTAAGACAATTCACATTATCATTGAAAAAAATGTTAATGGAGCTACTTCACAAGATTTTGGTGAGATAAAATAGGTAATAACATGGCATATGTATATCATCCCATGATGCTTCTGATGATTGGTATTAGTTTCAAATGTTTAGAAAATTATCTGTGTGGCTTTGTATGGTATTTGCTAAGATTAAAATAATACTAATCATTTGTAACTTACAGGAAACTTATTTCTAACAGATTAATTCACATATACATGAAATCTCATCAAATTAGTTCATTGAAAGAACACATCGAGGACTTTTATCAATTTAGATATTTACTGCACTGTCACTACAAAGTATTTATTAAATACTTATTTTATTTTATGTGTATGAATATTTTTCCTACTTGTATATATGTATGTGTACCACATGTATGCCTGCTTCCTGAGAATATCAGAAAAAGTTGGTGAATCCCCTGGACATGAGTATTAAGCCATTGGGTTTTGGATTAAGCCATTATATGGGATGGAGACAAGGCTCAGTGGTTTAGAGAACTTGTTCTTTCAGAGAACTTAAGTTCAATATCCAGCATAAGATATTTAAAAACTTAGTTTATTCCAAATGTACTCCTTTGTGTTCTTGCTGGCAATCCATAGATCCACTTCTCTTCCAGAAGTACACTGATTTGCTTTCTCACTGTATGTCAATAAATCCTTTGTTTGTCTGCTTGTTTTGTTGTTGTTGTTTTGTTTTGTTTGAGGTGCATCTCTGCTGTAGCATCTATCGGTCATTTGTTGTTCTTGATCAGTGGATAGCATTTGGCTGCATAGAAGCATCACGTATTCCTTTTACATTTGTAGATTCAGAGATGTGGATGATATCCAAATGTTCATTATCATGGAAGCCTTTGCTATGAGTACTTTTGCAAAATGCTTGTGCAAGCATATGTTTTCAATTCTCTAGGGTAGATGAGAGTGAAAGTTATGAGTTGTGTGGGAAGTTTGCATGCAACTCTGAAATAAACTATCACAGTGTTTACCAAAACTGTTAAAAAAAACATTACCTTGCCACCAGAAATATAAAAGTGATTTACTTTCCCTATACTTGTCAACATTCAGTATTGTTACTTGTTTGATAATAGCCATTTCTGAAGTGTCTCTTTGTCATTTAAACTTGTATGTCCCTGGTGTTTAGCACAGTCTATGTGTTACACCTACATATGTACTTGAAGAGATTGTTCAACCGTTCAAAGTATTGTCCCAGTCAGATCTATTTAAACTGTTTTACAAGTTCAATTGGTTTAAAGCAACTATAATAATCTATATTTTATAATAATTTTATTTATTTATTTATAAATTTATTTATTTTATAATAATCTATATTTTATAAATTTTATTCTTAAAATCCATTCACATAAAACATCACAAATATAAACTAACTAGCCCCAATATGTATATAACTTAATGAACTTATATAAACTTATATCAGAGTTCTCAGTCAGAATGGAAGCCATGAATTTTTATACTGAGTGATCCTTTCAGTACTGAATACATATGTATGTGTGTTTATCTACCACCAACACCAAAATATTTATGACATATTAACAAAAATTGGAATCCCCATAGGTGTACATCAACAAGTGAGTGTATAAAGGAAAGTATGTATATGGATATCAATTTATACGTATCAAACACTTTTCACTACATTTGCTTTAATCAGATTCTAAGATTAAAATAAAAAATATCTCATATTCAGGAAGATTTGTGGTATTTTCCTAAAATAAGAGAAAGGAGTCTATACAGACACATACTTTAACAATCTTCAATTCTGTTTTTAACAGTATCATCTTTACTAATAATTCTTTAATTTAAAATATAATATCAAATATAAAGATGATTTATTGTTTTTTGATTATTTTCATATTACCTACTGCAGGGCATATAATCATTAAAATGTCAGTTTTTTCCTATACAGGTCCTCAAGGACGTATTTAAATATAAAACTTATTTCAATGGGGTTCATTGACATGTTAATTCAAAACGTTGAAATTATTCATTGATAGTTAAATGGAAGTTAGGGACTATATTGATGACTTCTTGTGATTTTAAAAGATTGTCAATGATTCTGCTTCAGAACTCACAAGCAGTTATCTGAACATGGTAGCCATTTTTTTGACTTATAAACTGATGGGATTTAGCTAGGATCAAGAGAACATGAAATTAATTTTGTTAAATGCTTTGTTCTGATTTTCAGAGCTGCCTCTAATCTTAATGGATGTGAAAAGAAGGAATTTCAATTTTCTTTCTTCTAAAGCCATTTAATCAGTGTAAGATGGACCTCTCAGTGAAAATGTGCTACAGATGTGAAGAAATGGTTCACAAAAGAAAGAATAAAATGACTGAGTTACATCTTAAATTTATTCAGTATCTTTAGCATTTATGGGAATATTCATTAAAACTAATTTGAAACTTCATCTTATATCATTCAGAATGGCTCAGACCAAGAAAACAACAAGTTGTTAAGTGGGGACATTCATTTGCAAATTGATCACTTGAAAATAGTGTAAAGAATTCTATAAAAGGTAAAGCTTAGGTTCATCATGTGGCCCAGATATCTCAATGTTTGGCATATGCCCAAGGACTGGACGTCTTAGTACACAGCTACCTGCTCATCCATGCTCAATGCTGCTCTATTCACAATAGTTAGAAAATAGAAACAACTTAATATTTTAAAACTGAAGAATGGATAATGAAAATGTTGTACACATGCATTATAAAATGCTTACTATTCAGCTTTTAAAATAATCTGCAAGTAGATGGATGGAACAAGAAAATATATTAAATGACGTGACCCAAACCAAAAAAGGCAAACACTGCACATTTTCTCTTATAAGTGGACCCAAGTTCCAAATATTTAGATACATGTATATAATCTGAAGTTACCGCAGAACCAGGAATGAAAAAGGGACTGGGAGGTGGGAGGAACTCTAAAAATGAAGATAATCAGACAAAAGAGACATGAGAAAAAGAAACAGAGAAATGGAGGATTTCATTGGAAGCAAGAAGAAAACAACACGGAGAGGGGAGATGAGATAATTAATAGTAGACAATTAATAGATAATTATATATATTGTTTGAATGAAAATTATGCCATTTAAGTGTTAATGTTCCCCTTAAGACTCACAAGCTATGTAACACAAACCTAATTCCTAGGACACCCCCATTCAATCTGTTGGTCAGAACTGAATAAACTGTCAAAATAGTGTAAACTACTGCTGTTGATCTTGATTACCTCCCATAAATTCCAAGTAAGACCTTATTACTGAATATACTACCCAGTTCTCAAATAGGTCTTGGATGAACCAAACTGTAACTAATCTGAATGTTTTCTGTGTGAAGACTTATTCTTACAGTATCTGCTGGCTCTATACAACAGCTAAGTGAGAAAAGCAATCGATAATTTTAAATGCTTGTAAAACCTCTGAACCACAATAATGACTAACAGCAAAATATCTCCAATGATGCATTAGTGGTGCATATATCTCAAGGGTAACCAACAGCTGTGTAATTATGCTTAAGCCTTTCCCTATGGGAGGAGTTCATAATCCTAGACAGATACTTATGACTAGTGAGATCATGGACTATAAAGGAGTACATACCACTGCCAATTTCCTAAACCAATATGATTTCTAACTGTATTCTAAATACTTACTTTTATAGTCTCAGATTACTATAGCTTTCCTCCCCCATCCAAAGAGCTTCCTTTTGCAGAAAAATGGATATCTTTACAGAAATTAACAACTGGATAAAATGCAGAGAACAGCTGACCATGAGCTGCCCAATAAAATGATATGTGTATAACATAACTCCTGTATGTAAAGCTTAGGGAAAATTGTGTACTAGAGAACGGAAAGACTATAAAACCCAGAGGGTTAGGATATCTGCTGAGAAAATGTCTTCCATATATGACAGAGAAGCTGCATCTATGAAATCTCAAAAATAAGACCACCTTTATAAACAAAACCTGCACAAAGGTAATACCAGATGCCATGCTAACATAGATAGGGAAATAGTAGAAGACCCCAACCCTAGACAAAGAACAATGGCAATGAGTGGCTTCTGAGATTGAGTGAATCCGTCTTCTCCAAAGACAAGCTTTCTTATAGGTTTTCTATTCCCAAGTAGTCAGTTCTAAGTATGTATAAATACAAGCAACATTAAATGGACTTAGCATGGTGTGTGTGTGTGTGTGTGTGTGTGTGTGTGTGTGTGTGTATGTGTGTGTGTGTGTGTGTGTGTGTAAAACAATAATGAAGAAGAGGTAACAAATTTGACAGAGATAAGAGAAACATGGGAGGAATTGCATCAGGGAAAAGTGTAGTGAAAATTATATAAGTATTTAATGAAATAAGTAATATAAATAATACATACACTATACACACACATGTATAGTGCTCATACACACACACATACACACACACACACACACACACACACACACACATGAGCATTAGACAAGGCAGAAAGTAATGACTAAGCAAGAAAAAGAGGTATTTTAAGATATTGGAGCTAGTGTGCAAGAAAATACAATGGTGGATATATGTCATTTTCTGTTTGTTCAAAAACTAAGAATGAACTCAAGCAATACATTTTGAGTGCTGATACATCTTCATGTGTTCAGAGGTCTTAGCAGTGTACTCCAGTGGTACCAGATACTTCAGAGTGATGACTCTCCTCTGTAAGGGAAAATCATTATGTTTTCATGTCAACTTCTCTCTGATCTTAAAAATATTCTAAACATAAAATTTGTTACTTTAAAATGAAAAGAAAGTGGTGTTCATTATAGCTGGGGTAAGTAAGAGCTACTGGGACAGTGGATCACTCTGTGTCTTGCTGAGGAAACCAACTCAACATAGGCAAAGGAGATTCTAAGAAGCCTAGTCTACCATGTGTGTGTGTGTGGGAAGGTCACTATGTGCAGCTTTGTGCAAACTTTTCTATAAGAGCACAGTAGGCACCTGGATGCTTCAGAAAAATTCAGTGTATTCCAAGAAGTTCTCAAAGAGTTAGGCATTGTGTCTGCTAAAGTCAAAGGAAAATGCGAAGGTCAGAGACAGAAAGTATGAAAGAGAAATGGAGTTCTAGATTCTTCCCAAAGAGGAAACAAAAAGCTGTCCAAGGATCCCCTTGTAGCCAGTGGTCTCCTGCAGTCTTCCTCTTATTCTTTTTTGAGCATCACCTTCAAACCAAAGGAGGAAGGCTGCAGGAGACTGCTTGCTGCGGCGAAGGTATCTTTGGACATTTTTTTTTGTTTCACATCTTTCCCAGTTTACAGCTCATCTACTGGTGGTGCTGCAAACTGGGAAAGATGAGGAACAACTGCAGCAGATGAGAGGGTACTTTAGGAAAGGAAGGATGCGGGGCTCAAGGAAAATACAAAAAGGATGTTACTGTCTGCGGAGCTAAAGGAAAACGTGGTGCAGTCAAAAGGGAGATGTCAGGGCTGATAAGGTCAAGAAAAAGAGATTTAGGAAGACAGTGACCAAGATGAAGAGGATGAGGAACAGAAGCATGATGAAGATGATGAAGATGAATGAGTTCTTTCTAGCAAAATGTTTCCTTGTACACAACTTCCTGTACACAACTCACTTCTTCCAAGAAAAAAAAATAATTGAAATGTAAGGTTGTTCAAGATTTGTTTTGAAGCTTCACAGAATCTTTATGTGTGTAAAGTTAACACATTACCAAATACATTGTTAAATATCTTGTCAGCAGCTAGTACTTCATTAGATACAGCATAGGGGTTCAAAATTAAGATGGAATTTTATAGCAGGTCCTTGTTGGTACACAGCACAAATAGTTACATATGGGGTTACTTTTGTCATTATCCCTTGTTTTGACACAGTTTATATGAAAATATTAATATTTCTCTTAACTGAATACCACCAAATAGTTGGAAAAACAAAAGAAAGAAAAAAGAAAAACAAGAATAGCAGTTGTTCTGCTGATATTCTGATATTCTGAATATAATTTTATTAAATAAATAGAACACATGTAGATATATTAATTATACAATATACAGAAACAAATATTTATAATCTATATTTGAGGATACAAATATCCAATCCTTTCCAAAGAAAATTCAGGTAATCTACGTGGTTTCTATCTATCTACAAATCAAATGACTCAAAGCACCATTTTACCAAAACATTCTATTGTTGAGACTAAGCCTTGAACAACCTTCCCCAATTCATAACATATACATGAGTGTTTTATCTCAGCAATGTTTGCAGAAGTAATAGTGTTGGGGGTAATACAGTGTTGGAGTTAAACAACAAAAAGATAATGTATACATACAATGTACTAGGTATGTACAATGGATAAATGGATACCATCTATGGCACAAGTAATGGTGGGGCATGTAACTGGGTAATAACCATGCAAATTAAACACAGCTGTTTTCTTTAACAGGCTCTGATTTATATGCTACATATAAAGTTAAATATGTTAAACTCAGATATATAGTGCATAAAACAAGAAGTCAGTAGGATTTGGGTGGGAAAGGATAAGAAAATATTGAGTCATGAGGAAGGATAGTGTGCTATAAACTAGGAAACATTAGAGGAATATACCCTGAAATTAAAACTGAACTCCTCAATTGACTCTACATGGCTAGGGAGAGGATGCATTGGTAAAGTGCCTATCTCTAAACATGAAGATCTGAGTTTGGATTACAAGGGACCACCTAAATTCTGGGTACTGTGGTTCTGCAGTCCCAGCACTAGAGATGTTGAAGACAAAAGTATCCCTGGAGCTCCCTGCCCATGAAGCCCACCTGATGGGTGAGCACTAGTCTGAAGGAGAGTCCTATACCAAACAATGAAATAAAGAGTAGGACTAAGGAGAAATCCCCTCAATTCCACATGCACACATGTACACATCCACCCCCACATACATGTGCAACACACATACCAATTACACATACACCAGACCTATATACAAAACAAATAACTATTATTACTCATTCATATTTTAACGTTTTAGATAATTAAGATAATTATGCTTAGTTTTGTACTTTAAGGTAGAGAAAGAGAAGATTAGAGAAACATACTCTCTCAAGGTCACAGAGATGATAATAGAGGCATAACTGGAACAGAGACAAGATACTGTGAGAAGGATGTCCTGCCACCTGCATGCTATTTTCTCTCATTAGCATAAATGTAAGAGGAAATGGTCTGGAATAAGAGTGTGGAGTTGCCCTAGAGGGACAATACATAGTGTAAAACAACTTTGCATTTTCTCTGTAATGACCCACTGAATTGTTTTACAGCTAAAAATTACAGAGATGAAATAGCTAAGGCTTTTTAAAAAACTGTTTGATTTTAACTTTATCAGGCAGCACTTATAGATTTCTCATTTTGGGGCCCACAATGAGCATAACTGTGCCTGTCATACTCTGACCTGGGATTGGCTGCATTTGCATACTCCATCTCCAGTCTTCAGGATCTATGTGTACACACAACAGAGCTGGATTCTCAGTGCTTCTAAATAACGGCTGTGCTTTGAAGATGGACGATTAATTGCAGTATCCACAGAATAAATCCAATGCCCCACAATTAAATTACTTCTTCTGTGTACAAGGAGGAATAGTATCAGGAAACCAGACTTCAATAGGTAAAAGGCAAATTCAGTTTCCTGTAACTAATACTCCATAAAATTCTTAGTGTCAGTGCACTGCTCAATGGGTCCTTTATTCAACAACATTTAAGAGGTTGAAGCAATAATGAACTGCACACATCGTCTTGTTCCTCTTATCTAGGACATGTTGAAGAAATCATTTCCCAACTTAAGTTAATATTAAAGAGAATGTTCTATATCTCAGCAATTCCCAAACGTGGTAAATCTTTAAAAATATCTTTGAATATAACAACCTTATTTTTTTTCTTAAAGGCAAAGATGCTTATCATTTCTTAACCATAAAAAATTAAATATCTTTTTAATATGACAAAAATATAGAGAAAAAAATCTGATTAGAATACTAGAATTTCTGTCCTACTAAAATTCTACATTAAATATTTTTTAAAGCTAGATATCTACTTTTTATGTTTAAAAATTATTTTAAGACATTAGAATTCTAAAGGAATTGTTTAAAAACTGTAAACCCAAATATTGCATATGTAATAAGACTATTGCTAATATGTACACATAGAACATCACCAAGGGAACAAAATAGATATTTTAAACTTATTTTAATTTCAAAATACTGCTCTGTGATATAAGTATTCTCTTTTTAAGCATAATTCATAGAATGTATCTTTGTGGGTGTCAAATAGGCTAAGAAACTTGATCAAGCAAGAACAATGAGTAAGTGGAAATCTGGGCTTGAAGCCCAAGCAATTTAACTTCAGAGCATGTGTTTTTAATTAATATAATACACTGTCACTATGACCATCTGTGTTGGTTGAGTTTCATTCTAGGGAAAGAAAGAATAGCTGTAAGGATGGACAAGGTACAAAAACATTCAGGTGATACTAATTCCTCGTTGGTCCCCAAAGAACATAATTTACACAAGCATCAAATATATTCAGTTTAGAATACATGTTTGCATTGAACTTACATATATTTACAAGTGCTTAGGGCAACATAACTCCAGTTTGTTCCAGTGAAAATTTATAAAAGTTCAATATCTACCATCAATTACAATATTTCAGAACAACATCCTCTCAAGGGACAGTATAACCAAACCACACTTTTGACACATTATGGGATCGATATTTTAATATCAACTACTTAGTGATCTATGCCTTCAGATAAAAGATGGACTTGTATGTCTTGTTTTATTTTGATCTGAAAGACTGCTATCTAAATGAAGTGCTTTAGCCTCCAATTTCAGTGGACCTCACACCCTCAGCCTGCATTTCTCTGGCAGTTTAATAATTTTATCTTGCTTTCTCACATTTCATCCTGCATTCAGGTTTCTTCTCCACAGAAGAAAAAGAAAAAGGAAAAAAAAAAAGGATCGTTTGTTGTCATCTGCTCTTGAGCCCTTCAGAGGCTATGGTGCCTATATCAACAACAGGGAGGGAAGGATCAGCGGATGATACTCTGGATTCTCCAAGGAATAAATGGTGAGGTGTGTGACCAAGGACTGGGAAGAAGCCACATACACAGAAACTGACTGACTTGTTAGAATTGAGTACTTTGTAGATCCTGGGATGTTGATGGTCCAGAGGTCAATTACCTTGGGCTAGTTCTAGGCTCCCAGAACTGCTATCCCTTGCTCACTTCTGTGTTGGAACTAATAACTGTGATTAATAGGTAAAAAAGAAAAAAAAAAAAACCTTTGGAATTTATTAACTTGGCACACCACTAGCTTCCACCAAGCCAGACGCTATGTCAAACCTGAAATAGCATCTTGGGCCACACAAGCTTCCCCCATCTTACTGATCCTGCACCTCTGATGCACCCATCAGTGTATTTAAAGTTCTTTTTTTTTTGATTTATGACTTTCTTTTTTCTGTAAAACTATAAAACTTCATGAAATCATTGTCACAATGGAATGTGGAAACTATGGTAATCTGAATCTGTGTAATCTGGGCTGTGGTCACTCAGTCTGGCTCCAGAATACAACATCTCTTACTCAGTTTAAGAAGAAAGCTGTGGTTTTTATTTTGACAGGTAAAACCCAATCCTCAGCTTTTTAAAGCTTACAAGTAGGATTTACACATACTATTTATTTACACTCATGCTAAGTTTTCCTGGGGCTTAAATCGTCATATACAAATTAAAACTTTCAACATAATAAGTCTTTATGATCTTGGATAAAATTTATCTAGAACTTATTCAAGTGATATAAAGAAGATAAAGTCTCTGGTTATTTTTTTTTTAAGAATTGTTAAATTTTGGGATATTTGTGAAGGAAAACATGTAGAATGAAGATAAACCAATATTAATAAAAGTAATACTTTTGAATTCAAATTTTATTTGTTGAACAAAATTGTGATATTTAAATCAAAATGTTTTAGAGACATTTTTTTCCTACTACCTCTCTGCCCATATAAAAAGTAAGGAAATGTGTAACTTGCTACAGATTCACAGACGGAAAGACCAGAGAGGTTGTACTCACACTGTTATGGTGTTTTAGGAACTCTGAATATCACTTAAAAGTTATAATTTGAAGGATTCACTGTGTTCACAATATGTACCATCTTCAGAGGGTCATATAAATGTCACTGAGAATACAATAATTTTAGTCATATATTTTAATATCAATCTCTTATTAATTATAAAAACTAAGGACAGCTCCTAAAGTTACTAAAACTTTGCAGATAAATTTATATACTTATTATCTCTCCAGATATTTTTTAAATTAAATATGCAGTGTATTTTCCACTTTGCTCTGACCTTTACTTTTAGGACTATTAATCATCCTTTAATTTATATAGTTCTTGTCTGATGCTGTGGTTTACATATCTAATCTCAGACTGAGGCAGGAGAATTACTATACCAGTCTAAGCAATGTACGTGCATGTGTGTGGTGTGTGTGTGTGTGTGTGTGTGTGTGTGTGTGTAGTGAGTTGCAGAACACCCTGAGCTATGATATGAGAATGCATCTCAAAAAGTAATAATACTAATAGAAACAAGGGTGAAAGCACAGCCCTCTCCATCCAATGCCCCTATCAGGAGGTTGTCCTGCTTCAGACAGATTGATATGTTCTGTGTTATTTTTTGTTTGCACTGTAATTTACTAGCTAAAGGACTTTCTGGATGTGGCCCATTATGTACTTTTCTGTTTTATTCCCTTAGCAGCTATTTCCATCCTATTATATCCAAATAGCCCACAACCCATTATGCAGTTACTTCAGAGTGCGTCTCAGTGTTTACCTCCTCATGAATAATCACAGAATGTGGCTGGAAAATGGCCCTTCCAACAGTGGGACCAGTATGTGTTATTCATTATGGCAAATTAACAATTTTTCTGTCTGGAATCCTATCTTTCTCTCTCTCTTTTTTTTTTTTTTTTTTGGTTTTTCAAGACATGGTTTCTCTCTTGTAACACTGGCTGTCCTGGAACTCACTCTGTGGATCAGGCTGGCCTTGAACTCACAGAGATCTGCCTACCTCTGGCTCCCAAGTACTGAGTTTAAAGGCTTGTGCCACCACCTCCTGGCACACTTTCTCAATATGTTAATAATATTTCTATGGAACTAAATCTTGATATTTTTCTAAGAAAAATCAGCCAATAGAATATTGATTCTGTAATGATTGCTATGGTTGGTTTGACTTTGATACATCATAATAAGAATTTTAACAATTGATTGGTAGATACATGAAAGATGATTGGAAATTGAAGGAGGTGGAGAGAGAGGAAGGGTTTCCTGAATTTACAAGACTGTTCGAGTGTTATGAAGTTATTTTCTTACCAAGTAATATACAGAGAAATTTTAATTATTAATGATTTTATAAATCTATATTTTAATAAGTCACACAATTAATTTACTAGTCTTAGCTACTTATGTTCATCAACAAAATAATAGAAAATATGTACGTGTTAACTTAGTCTTTTTTATGCAATAATAGAATAGCTTGTTCATGTGCTGTTATGTGTAGATACTGGTGGCACTGCATCACCCTATGTGCTACTTATATTTTAAAAACTCTGAGAAACAGGTCAGATATCCTTTTATATTCAAGATTCTTACATATTTTTCAACACCTTTACACACACTTTTCCATATTGCATTGGAAAGTAAAAAAAAAAAAATAGAAAATACTGAATTAGAGAAATGCTCATAGAACTTTTCTAATAAATGTTACTCAGAAAAGTGGCTGCCTGAGTTTCAGAAGCTTTGACTAAAGAAGACCTTGAGGGTGCTGCCTAGAGAGATAATACTAAGTTACATGTCTTCTGAAGGAATATTAAGCAGATACTTTTCTACATAGCGACTTCATTTTCGAAGAACAATTATTTATGTTTTTGTTTTTTTTTTTTACTTCAGGCCTGGGTTCAAGTCATTTTCCCAAGAATTACACTTATCTGCTTCTTGAAAACACTAATGATTCTGAAATTTAAAGAGAAAATTAAACTATAAAGCATTCTGTGACAACAACCCTCTCTTTGTTATAATGAAGTTTTAACTTTACAGAATAATTTAATGAATGAGGTCATATCTGCTGGAAAAGTGTAAGTCTGAAGTGATCTTCCAGGAGATATCAAAAGAGACTGGACACATGTTTACTGATTATATCTACATACACTGTTCTTGTAAGAGCAAATACTGTTATGTACTGACAACTACAGGAAAAATGAAGAATGGAGAGTATTTTAATATAATTTTGGATCAACTTTGTCAAATATAAAAATAAAAGTCTCATGTAAATGCTACCTATATATTTTATGAGGCTCACTAGAGATCACATTTCACGCCAAGAACAGAAATTTTATAGTATCTCACTTGAAAAAGACAGTACATTTTGTTTTAGTGTCTCCTTGGTTGACTTTAACCAGTATTTTGTTTTTACATATTGTGTTAGTTCTTTGTGCCTGAAAAGATATTACCCAAAACTTAGTAATTCATAAACAGAAATTAACTTGTGTATCTGAAGAATAGAAACTAAAAACGAAAATGGAGCATGTTTTGAATCTAGTGAGGGCTCCCGGGGTCTCATTTGTTGTTGCCTCGTCACTGGGCTAAAGTGGGACTTGAGAGGGAAAGGAAACTCTCTGTCTTCATGACACCGAGGGGTTTTAAACATTCCGTCTTGTAATGCAATCATATCTTAAGAACTAAGTATGAATTCAGACCACGACACGTGGCACATGACAAACGCAAACATCCCTGCTGAAGCAAGCCATACACAGCCACAGTGTGAGAGTTCTCTACCTAACATTAATATGCCCAAGAATTTCTTTCAGGCTGAGTTTATTTTTAACATGGAGATCTTTGATACCTAGAAAAAGAACCAGTCATTTCCCCTGTTCATTCAAAAGCAAGAAAATCCTAAGAGGAAAGTGAAACTGAGTTTTTGAAGTGCTGATTCCATCTTTCCTATAGCCTCTGTACCCCTTGAGGCAGCTGCTTAGCCCTTTTCTCCCATCAGTAGTTTAACCACTGGGTTTAAAGATGATTAGAAACAATACCTAGCACTAGCTCTGCTTCAGAGATGATCACGATGAGAACTAAAGCCACAGCCAGCAGAATAACAACAAAATCAGACTGAATTCATAGCAATACTATTGTAACTCATTTTCACAACGGCCATTCTTAATTATCAAGGAAATAGAAACAAGAGTCTCTAATTAGTGTCTTCTTCATTACATTAACAAAACGTCAATGATAAAATGTTAGTAATAACTTTATTTAAAATGTACTTAATTTTAAACACATTTGGGCACTTGAATATATAAGGCTCAGGTATCATGAAAAACAGTTTATACAGAACTACACGATATTTATTAACTTTGGAAGTTTTTAGTAACTTACAATTACGGTTTAGTGATTGTAATCTTTCCTAAGTGAAAGAGAATATCAATTATATTCTCACAAAACAATGTATTTAAAGACAAGTGCTGAAAGTATTTTTTAAATATGAAATAGGTATGTTGATATAAAATTATGAATAATTATATAAATATTATATTAAGGAATTTATACAGATTATATATTTATGTATTAATGTATAATATTTATATATGAATATATAAATATTATATCATATATAATATATAAATAATAATACATATGAATAATTAAAAATAATTAGGAATAAAATTACTCAAATACAAGCTCACAACTTGGGATTTCTTTATTTCCTTATGTTTGTTTTTAGATAAAACTTACCTTTCCTGCCACTCTGGATTCTCCTACAGACAATAATGATAAATGTTACATTATATCTTCAGAAAGTGTTTCTGTGAGTTTGAACAACAGGTTTTAACAGTGCTTGAAGGATAAAACTGAACTATGTAGAAGGAGATCTCTCTAGCTTATTTCCTACTGCCATCTTTGCACGTTCTTCCCTGGATGCACCATATACTTTCTCAGATCTATGAATCTATCTTCTCTGGAATGACCCTATAAAATAGGACAGAAAATGCTTGGTTCAAAGATCACTATCTCTGTGAAGATCTCCCTCTCTTCCTTCAATCAGAAAAAATATTTATGAAAAGTCTAAAGCAAAACAGAAATTGCTCCTGAGAATTCTCATAGTATAAATCAATAAGCATCTTCAATAGCATCTTTATTGTGGTGTCATAATGGGCTGAATCTTATAGACTGGTCCTTGATGTGGGCCATCCATCAGCTCAAAGCACAGGTCTACATGGACCCAGTTATTTTAAGGCAATAAGTGTGAGTATTTGAGTGCTGGGGTTAAGCATGGAACTGTCTGGAAACCTAGAGTGTGGAGGGTTGTTTGTTCCTCGAAGCCCAGAGGCAATCCTCCTTTGGACCACATGGCTTTGCTTCCTAAATTTGTTCATTAAATATTATTAATAGAAACTTTTTAGCAGCTACTAATGAAAGCATTGGCCCAGAGGAAGGATAGGCTTACATTCTGTTGAGCATTTCACAGATTTGGTGCAGCAGTTAATGTCAGATTCTATCTTCAGCTACCTAGTGCTGCCTATCACAGCAAGCTTGTATTCATGCAGATAAATGATGACCAGTAATGTCGGGTAACAGCTGTAAAATCATGGCTATTATATATTACTAAAATAATGCTATCCCATTTCCCATAGGAAAGAAGCCAAGAGCAGACCCATTGGGAGGACTCAAATTATGCTAACTAAATAATAAAACACATCAAGAGTATATGAAGAGCCATACCAAAGTACAGTTTACAAGCTCCAAAAATTCCACTTTGTGAATTTCCAACAGCAACTGCCTCATTAGACATAGTGCTAAATCATAAGCAAAACTGCTGGCAATGATACATTCCTCTTCTGATACTATTCACAAGTGTCGTGAGTTAAGTGTCTAGTGTGTAAAACACTTGTATAAAATCCATAGTGAATTACTGCATTGCTGTATTAATCTATGCCTTGGTAACCACTCTAATCCCTAGACACATTTTGTGGATAGTCATATATTTAATACTTACTTCTTTATGTTATAAAGAAAATTATTTTCTTATTTAACTGGCCCAAATGGGAGAAAACAAGCCACAAAGAAAATTATACATTGAAAAACAACTAAAGGGAATGATTTTTATTTCTGAATGTGTATGTATGTACATACACACAAATATTCATATACATACACACAGACACACACAGACACACACACACACAGATATATATATATCTTGGTGATCAAGTAACATCATGAGTATGGAGACATAATATCTCGTAAAATACATTCATTCACATGGTATTCTTCCTGCATGTTCTGATGAATCACTTAATATATATTGAGATATTAAGGTGATGGGGTTACATATGTCTCATCATTCACAAGTCTCTGTGTGTTTTTGTTTTGTTTGTTTGTTTTGTTTTTTTAATTTTCACCTAATTTTGAGGATGTTAAAGTTAGGTAAATTGCCTCTATGCTGGAATAGAAAGGGGCAAGAAAGACAAAGAAGCCCAGTCAGTGCAGATCACATGGCAGATCCATGTTAGGCTTAGAGAATTTAATTTCATATGATGAACAATTGGAACGTGGAATGGTAGCTGCTCCTACTCATATTCTCTGCATCTGTGAAGCATGTATAATAGCAGTGTTGCAGTTAAAGTAAAACGACAATACAATTTAATTTGATAATGAGTGTAATACTAAATATGAGCTATTATCACTATTATTCTCTCTTTTGATCAGGGTCAAACACACTCCAGGAAATCTTTCTTGGAGGGAAAACTCTGGATCAGATATCTAGTGTTCCCAAGGATGGCCAAGAGAAAAAAAAAAAAAAAACCACCACCACCAACAACAACAACAAAAAAACAAACATGGAAAACACACATAGAAGTTTTTACCTACTTGTTATCTCACACAGAATGCAATTGTAAGTCATTGTGGAATATACCCTTCTTGGCAGTCTCCATCTATGAGCCTTCTGGTCTCTCACTACCCATGCTATAGCTCTTCTGGTTTTAAAAGGACATGGAAAGAAGGGCAGCCACTCAACAAATTTGTACTGATTGAACACATGAAAGGACAGAGTTTAACAAATGAATTGCCTGTAGAACATTCATATTTCAGCTGATTTTTAATAACCTTTTAAACAATATGATGTTGCCAGAGAAAGCTGCATTGAGTAAATAGCATTTCCTGCACAGGATTGAGGACCACATAAAAGTTCAGGCCTGACTGACTACACACGAAACCATAGGATGGCCAGAGACAGGAGGATCCCTAGGTTTGTCTGGCTAACAGTCTAATGAAAAAATGGTGAGAGCTTTGTGTTCCATGAGAGTGCTAGAAAGGACAGTTTGCTTCCTCCTGTGGTCTACACATAATCCAAAACACACAAGTGTACAGATATATACAATACAAACACATTGCAAATTTTAAAGAAGCAAGGAAGATAGCTGTGACTAGTGATGTAAATAATATAATTAAAAATACACATAATATAACTTGATAAGATATATTCCACATTTCTGTATTTGTTTTTCTCTAGGTGGTCTGCCCTCAGAATCTTGAGAGTGAACCTAGCATTGGCAATAACCCATATAAAACACATTTGGAGTTTCAAATGCCTTCTATGAAATGAGTTTTGAAATAATCACTAGTATTCACATAGCACAATTCTAATTTAAATTTTATTAATTTTATACTTCATCTTATAATAATCTTTCTGTCATCTGTGAAGTTAAAAACTACTCAAATAATAGTTTAAATCAAGTTATGCAAATGACATTTTGAGTTCATTTAAATAGGGAGGAGAGAACCATTTCCTAAACACTACCTTTGCATTGTAAATTCCACTTAAAATATTTTTATTTGAAATGATTTGAATAACTTAATTTTCTATATTTCTCCACAAGTCAACTCTTTGATTATATTTGTTTCCACACATAAAAACATTTCTACTGCAAAGTAGCAATTGTGCAAATCAGCTTCCCTTTTATTCACATCAGACTTACAAATCACAGGGTGCACATTCTCCCCAATTCCTCTTGAATCTAGTTTCCCAAGGGATACATTTTTTATACAAAATAAAGCAAAAAATGTCAAAACACAAAACCTGTCTCTAATATAATTGATATTTTAATGTTATATTCATTTGTCATAATATTAATTAATAAAGTTCTTCTCTTATTGTCTAACCATATTATTTTGTAATAAATTATATTGTTTTAATTAATGGGATTGTCGCAATGGCCTGAATGTCATTCAAAGCATATAAAACTTCTTCATCCAGATATATGCACCATTAGCTCATGTCATCCTACACATTCATTTTTCATTTTAGTATGTGCATGTTCACATTTTCTACAAAGCAATATAAATTGTATATCAACTAAAATTACACAGTTGTGATTAATTTCCCTAGGAGAATTTGCAGACTAAGATCTGAGAATTGCTGTAGTTATAATGTGATAGAGACCACAGTCTTGAATCCAGAAAGTTGTGCTCTGACCTCCATACATGAGCCGTGATGTACGAGTACAGCACTCCATTAATAAACAAACAAATAATTTAAATTAGTTATTTAATGTTAGTGCTAATTAACATCTGAAATAATTTGCTCATTTTAGACCTGAAATTTTATAGATCATTGTGTTGCTACAACAAATTGTCTTGGCAATCTACAAGACATTGTTTTAACCCCCATTCCATTTGTTTCTTGAGTTAGACATGCAAACTCACACTGCTAAACTCATTCTAGAGAGGCTGGTGCATGAGGACTGCAGTGAATTCCAGTAAGTCAGATTGACAGTGTCTTGAGAACATAAGCAAGAGCAACACAGCGATTTGTGCTGAACAGTGCTAGGAACACATGACAAGTGTTTGCTCTGGTTATGTGTACAGAAACTTGGATTGTATTTATAAGAAATAACTTTATAAATTTGATAAAGCAAAGTCTAAAGTATCAAATGTGAAACATAGTTTTCATAATATTCAAGATTTCAAAATTAAATTTTAATATCATAGCAAGAACTTTTGAAGGAAAACTATTGAAAAATGCAATTCATAACAGTTATAATTGAGTACATTTTGGTATACCCTAAATGCCTAACATACATTTTAAAGTGAAAGTGTTGTTTTAAGTTATATTTTTACAATGTTGGTTTCCATGCATGTTGAGAATTTAAAATCCATCTTTTGTAATGTATACACGTGCTAAAGGCATATGTTTGTACTCAATACAATAATCCAAACGACTTTATTCACTGCCGTTTTGATTTTGTACTTCAGTGTGTTCATTAAAAGATGAATATAGAGTCAATATATGAAAAGGAATGAAAAAGACAGACTGAACTAAAAGGACAACCCCGCATGTGGCAATAACACGCTCCTCCAAGCCTCATATATACTGAGCAGAGACATTTGACAACACAGGCAGTATGCAAAGGTTAGGCAACAATTGCATTGCAGAGTGAAGTTCTGTTCATAGGGCAGGAAGACTGCAAGTGAGTTCAGTGTAGGTGGAGATAAAAGACAGGAGGGTACTCAATCTCTGGCTCCTGCTTCCTCAATTATACATGCTACTTTCTCCCTTTTCAAAAGAACAGGCTCATATTTTTGTCATAGTATGAAAACAATGAAGCCTGTCTCATGTAATTCTATTATCTTTGTGCCACAGAAGAAGGAGTGCCATATATTATCTGAGTCTCAAACATTTATTCATAGCATAAATCTATCATAATTCTGGAACAAAATATTTTTTCCTGACATTTGAGAGTCTTTCTGGAGCCTTCCCAAATCATTGCTTTGCCCTCTACTGGTGCTTTGTAATAACATATTTCTGAAAGTGATATTTAAGAAATGACAGCAAGGTTGATAAATTGGTGCTGGGTTATTGTCATTTCCTATTCATTTCTTTTGCCTGTCCCACATGAAAGAAAAGCTGTGGAAAATCGCTTTTTCTCCATGTAGTAGGAAATGAATGTAAGTCTGCATTAAATTACTGAGAAATTATGTCTGGGGCTCTAAGAAAGGTATGAGGTGCCAAGGATATGAATAGGATTATGAATCAAAAGTCATACAAGATTGATTTTTCTGCAGCTATGTCAGCAGGTTACAAAAAGACTGAAAGAAGTCAAATATATTTAAACGGCATTACTATTATTTTATCTCTAATACCCATGGGAGTTAATTTATACATATGCCTAGAAGAATCAGGGCAGTCGAGTAAGATCCATGATTGGAGCATACTCTCAGCTCAGAATTTCTGATCCGACAATCTTAGGTAGAAACCCAATTCTGTATTTCTAATAATTGTCTAGGAGGTATAAGTTCTGCTGTTTCATGGAACATGTTTTGAAAATCATGATTTATTACTGAAGAATAAACCCTTTAACAGCCAAGAAGAATATATTTTTCAGGTACAATCTAGATAGAACTCATAAGAAAATATCTGGTCAAGAACTGTCTAAACTTTTAGGAAATGTTCACTTAAGACATGAAATATTATAAGATATACATCATATTAAAGTACATTTTAACATCCACACTTCAAGGATTATATAGATTCCAAGACTGAGCCGTTAGGTAGTGTCAGCTGCATCGAATGAGTCAGTGCTGGGTGTTGGAGTGAGATGGGTATGGGAGCTTCTTGGTGAAGAACGCATTTGACTTGAGACTTTTAAAGAACTGTAAGAAGATCTAAGAATAGAATGAGTGGCAGTTCAAGGTGCTGAAGTAAGAGCAAGTCTGGCCATGTGGAAAACAGTGTTTTCAGGTTGTCAAAAAGAACAGCCGTGAGATGTGTTAGTTGACAAAGATTCAGATTCAGCAAGAGGTTTCAACAGAAAATATGTCCAAACTACCCAGTGGAATTAGTGAATTCAATAAGGCAAACTCTTCCATGGAGTATTGAATAATACAGCTAAACAGTACTGAGTAAACAGAGTACACATCAAAGCAGCGAACACTGAGTGGAAATCCCAAGGGGAGTGCGACTAGACACACAAGGCGACCCGTGGTCATGCTCGATTATGAAGCCAAAAAGCCGATCTTTCATCCACAGGAGGAATTTCCTTCCCTGGAACTAGAGTATTTTTGCTCTTTGTCTATGAAATTCTCACTGTGAAGATTTATAAGAGGTTGAATTTCGGAATAAATTACTCTTAACAAAGATGGAATCAAAGTAAAATAAAAAGGGACACTGACATAGAAATACCACTGGCTCCCTTATGAAGCAAGTCTGAACCACAGGACATGATTTTTGTCTCTTTCTCAGAGCCAGAGAGGTCTATGAAACCGTCACACCGGTCTCAGCCTAGAACATGCTGGAAATTCAGTATCAAGTTCACAGCCCTTTGACTGATTTTCATACCTTCTAAGTGAACTCTTAGAACCCTCTACCAGCATTTTTTATTATGAATATTTTCATGAATCAGATCTATTATGACACATTTTTCTAAATTTGAAACTTAGATTTGTTAATATAATGACAATCTCTTAACATTTCTTGGGCCAGCTTGATGAGCATTCCAGGAGTCCTCAGAATTTTTACAGGATCACATTTTTAGGTTTAGAGATTTAGTCGTTTATAGCAAGAGCTAAAAACTACACACACACACACACACACACACAGAGCTAAATTCCAGCCCCATACTCCTCAAGCCAAATTCCTGTGTCTAAACTCTGACTCCTGGAACCTGACAATGTGATCTTCAGAAAAAATGTTTGTTAGGGTTGGTCCTGAACCAACATGATTTGTGTCCTGAAAAGACATAAAAAGAAATATCAAGCAAGTATGTACTCACAGGACAGACCAAGGGAAGCCATGGAGAAGACATGATCATCTATTCACTGAACACAGAGGCCTGCGACAACATAACTTAGTACGCATGAAGTCATCACATGTGTGAACAAACAAGTTTCTGTCTTAGCCAACACTCACTCATTACTTAACAACAGCTAGGGAAAACTGTATGCCTCATCGTTATGGAACTCATTAAATCAGTCCTGTCACTGTAGAAGATAATCCTGGGCTGTAAGAAGGTCTTTGTTGGCAATAGGAATAGAGTAAGAAGATAGAAAAGCTGATGCAGGGCATTTCCTATTACTATACGCAAATAAAATCATAGAGGAGGGACCAGTCCTCCCACCCCTTGATCTAAGGATAGACTACCTATATATGAATTCTATGCTGATTGAGGAAGGACTTGTACCTATGACAACATCACTTAGGCTTAAGAAGTGTCATATTCTAACATTAGGATTGGAAAAAACATTTTCAAAGTTGGTTTCTAGATGATATTTTCCAGTCCTTCCCTGAATCCCCTGAACTTTTATGACACCTAAAATACTTTAATGTATGGCTTTTCTGTGAGGTGGCTGGATGATCTCCTGGAACTGAGCAAGGTTTGTGAAGTGGTCTTGCAAAGCAAAGTAGAGCAACAAGAAACATTTCTGTCACATAACATAGAACAAAGAGACAGTTTCTGTGGCATGCGGGACTAATTATAGTAAATCCTGCAAACAAACACTCCATAGAATATTTTCTTTTACTTGTGTCAGGCTTGCCTTCCACAACATATCCTTACTTTTGAGAGTTATATTTCCCCATCTGCACTTTCATGGATGATAACACAACTTTGTAACATCTAGTGAGATTTCCCATTGCAGTGCTACTGCTACAATAAACTGGCCCACTGACTTCACCACAACAGAACAAAGTCAAAGCACAGAGCAGTTTACAAAGTACATGATAACAATTGCATAGTCAAGTATTATCAGAAGATATATATTTAAAGACCATATTAAAATATCTGTTCATTTAAATATGTAATATTTTATTCTAATATGGATTTTATATTTTTTAAATTGTGTGCTAAGGACAACGTCTAGAATCTGGGTAAGAAAAAAAAGAAAACCTTCATGATATTTACATAGGGAGAGTATATATTGAAATATATGAAAATCTGGTCAACCTAATAATATACCATTTTCAAAAATTTTATTATATCATTTTAAATTATGACTTTCAGAAAGTCATATGTAATTGCACGTTCCTGTATATCGTATAATATATTGTTCCTGATATTTACTTTTCACTTAAATGAGGCTATAATTTTATGATTCATATAATATTATGAACACAGAATCTACGTGAATACTTCCTAGTCACTGACCTATATTGAAACATCCAAAGTAGTCAATTTTTTTTTTACAAAAGCCTTGTGTTTATATTCTTTTAAACTATTTTTAGTTAATTAAATTGTACATGTTTTCTACAATAAGAACCTATGGATTGATTATACAACATTAATCAAAGCTGATTAATTGTAAATCAGTAGATTATTTCAGAAACTATGCAATTTTCAAATGTTTAAAATTGAGCTAAATAGATTCAAATCCACAATGAGCAATTTTCATGTACAGAAGTCATTGATACAAGTCAGTCCAAGGGGAGAAATGATTAAAAGGATTGAGATGAAAAAAGTATTTTTTGTGGAGCATTAAACTTTGTTTATTGATTCCTAGATCCTTTTTCATGAAGATAATCAGTAACAACAAACGAATCAAGTAGCAAATTCTGTTCATATATTTCCCATGAAATAAATTAAGGTCATTATTAGTTGTAAGATAAACTAAACTACAATTGTCATTCTTTACTTCTGACTTGGAATCTATTATTGTCTGATTTTTTTTTTTTAAATGAAGACTTAAGACACATCAGCCCTCTGTGTAAAAATAGAAGCATGAACACGTAAAATGCATTCTAGCTAAATAACACACTGTTGAGTTTGCATAAATGCTTACAGAAAAATGATATTAACATGAAAGTTGTTACCATTTCACCTTTGACCCCTTGGAATCAACAGGGGAGGATAAATCTTCTCACACGTCTGACCTAGGACCCTCATCCCTTCTCACACATTTGCCCCAGTCACCCAGCCCCAGGCTGACATTGCATCTTTGACAATTCTGAGTGAGTGTGACTCAAGTTTCCTCCTCTCTTTGCCCACTTCCAGGTCTAGGCCCAGCTCCAAGGCATATCAACATGCCTTCTTGCTGAGTCTGAAAATGAGACCATCACCCACTTTCCATCCACACTGCCTTTCCAGGCCCAGCAGCCATATGCACTTGGTTTCTTCTGTCTATACCCCTTCCTTGTGACGCCTTTCCATGCCCTTGTTCAACCCACAAAACTTTCTTGGATTACTCCTTTTTGCTTTCTATGAACTGGAGTCACCCTAGTCTCTGTAATCAATAATTGAAACAAAGTATCTGAAGGACTTCCTTGCTTACTCACTCCTTCTTCCTTATCTAACCTGAAATCAACCAGTTTAGGCCAATAACAAAAGCAGAACTAAACATTCCTAGGACACATCACAGAAACACAAACAATATGAGAGAACAAGTCAATATGCTCCTTCCAAATATTGTTGAATTTTATAGAAATATCCTCCAATGGGAATTACCTAGGTTAAATTCGGGACATAAATGAACACACACACACACACACACACACACACACACACACATATTTATATGCATGCATGTATGTGTATGCTATATATATATCATATATATATATGATATATATCATATAAATATATATGATGTATTATATAACATATATTATAATAAATATATAATATAATACAATATAATATAATATAATATAATATATTTATATACATTTATGTCCTGAATTTAATCTAGGTAATTCCCATTGGAGAATGCTTCTATAAAATTCAACAATATTTGGAAGGAGCATGTTGACTCCTTCCATATATTTGCGTATATAGAGGCATATACATACATATATACGTATATATGACACACACACATACACACACACACACACACATATATATATATATATATATATATATATATATATATATATATATACAGTCAAAGAATTCAAGGAATTCAAAGAGAACACTATCACCTTGATCAATTAGAGGAGAGAAGTAAATTCCCAACTCAAGTCCAAGAAACACAAACAAATGGCTAAATAAAATTCTGAAGATAATATAGGATTTATAAACTAAAGAAATGTTGAAGAAAACTCGAGCTGAAATAAAGATAGAACTGAAACATTCAAAGTCTAGATGATAGAAAGCAGGGCAAAGCCTTATCAGAATAATGGATCAAGTGGAAGGCAGAATATCAAGGCATGAGGCTAGAGTACAAATTGGTCTACTAAATGTAAACATAATGATAATTTAAAAATAAAACAAAAAGACACAGAAAGAATATCTGGGAACTTTGGGAGGTGATAAAAGAACACACATATGACTTATAAACCCACCAGAAGGGGTAGATGCCAGGTCTTCATAGACCAAAGACCAGATCTTCAACAGGATCATGGAAGAAAATACTACCCAAATTAAGAAAGAAATACACACTCAGAAGCAAAAAGGAGGGTGAGAGGACACCAAATAGGATGAGGAAAGAAACTCTTCATGGCATATTATAGTCAGACAAAATATTCAGAACAAAGAGATAGTAAGTATCAAGAACAAGCCACAAGACACAGTGTGAAGGGAAAATCACCAGTACCATTGCTAACTTTTCAATTGGAAGTTTAAAAGCCAGAAAAGAATTTAAGGCAGAGTAAAATTATCCCTATTTGCAAACAATATGATATAAAGCATATGATCCTTGAAAAATTATAGAAATGATGGACACTTTGGGCAAAGTGGCAGGATGTGAAATTAACTTAGAAAATCAGTAGACTTTTTATACAGCAGCCACAGCATGCTGAGGAAGTTTTCATGAAAGTACTCTCATAAATTTTTAGAAATATAAATATTTAGAAATATTTATATTTTTAAAGATATAAATGTATGAAATTATATATGTAATTATTTAGAAATATTCATAAAAACATAGCAATATCTTATAAACATTTGGAAATAAATGTAACCTATTGTAGAGGAATATTTAATCATTTAATCCAGCAATATGGCTGCTCTAGCTAAGGATCACATTGCAAGGCTTGTGTGATAGCTAGGAAGGGAGCAAATTCAAGGGTCTATATGAAGGGATCACATCGAGGAATCTATATGAAGTGATTACATTCAGAAGCCTGTGTGGTCCAGATAGATTATAGAAAGAATGTAGTAGACACTTTTAATTCCAGTATTCATAAGGAAGTAGTAGTACATGCCTTTAATCTACAAAAACAGAAGCAGAGTGTGGAAGCAGATGCAGAAAGCAGAGCTCAGAAGGAGTCAGTGTCAGACAGGACATGATATCTGAGATGAGACAGAGCAGGCAAAATAATGAATCAATAGAAGTGCTGCCAGAGTGAGTCAAAGTGAGGATATGCCCAACTCTCAAGATAGAAAAGCAGGCTCTCTGCTCAGAGAGTCAAAGAGTCAGTTACAGAAGCAGGCAGGCTGGAGGAGAGGCACAATGGGAAAGACACAGAGGCAGAGACACAGAGGCAGTCTCAGGAGTCTGAGGTAGAGACACAGAGGCAGATGTGCAGAAGAAGTCATTATTAGATGGGAAGCATGAGTCAGTATGAAGCCTAGCAGGGCAGTTCAGTCAGAGAAGTTGTGAGTCTGCCAGAGTCAGAAGAGTTTGGTCAGAAACAGCTCAAAAGACCAATGTGAACCAGCAACTTGGAGAAAAGTTTGAGTTCATTACAGCTCTGAGTGCAGAAGGAGCTAGTCAGAGTGACTCAGTCAGTAGTAAGTCTCAGAAGTTGATTAGGTTATATGGAGGCAGAAGTTGAAGCTTTCTTGTTCCAGGCTTACCTGTTTTAGATTTCATGGTGGCCAATACACTCCAGGGCTCCAGGACTAGGACTGGTGATTGAATTAGACAAAGAATAAAAAGTCGCTTGTTCTACATCTATGTCTATAATCCGGGAAGTGAAAGACCATCAAAAAGAAGACCTCAATTTTCTAAAGAAAGAGGTTGAGAGCCAGGCAGTGGTGACACATTCCTTTAATCCCAGTATTCAGGAAGCTGAGGCAAAAGGATCTCTATAAGTTCCAGGACAGCCACTTTAATACTTTAAAACAGAGGAATAAAAAAAAAAAAAACACAGAGAGAAAGAGATATTGAGGAGGACACCAGAAAATGGAAATACCTTCCATGGCCATGAATTCCTAAAATTAGTATTGTTAAGATGATCACACTGATCACACTGCCAAGTATAACTTACAGATTCAATGCAGCAACAATCAAAATCCTCATGACATTCTTAACAGAAATAGAAAAGGCAATTCTAAATTTACATTGAAGCACAAAACATCCTGGACACCAAGGACAGTCTTGAGAAAAATGAACAGTACTGGAAGGATTATTATCCATATTTTAAGCTATTTTACAGAACTATAGTTACAAAAAAAGTAGTATTAGGAGAAAGACAAATCAGTCAGTGGCACAAAAGAGAAGACTCCAACATTTGTAAACATAATTGTAGTCATCTCAGGTTTGAAAGTGATTGTGAAAACAAACACTGGAGGAAAGACAGCTAGTCAAGAAATGGTGCTGGAATAACTACATGTCCACATATAGACATAGAAAATTATTTCTGTATATATAATGAAGCACAAAAATATATTACAGTTAGAATTATATCTTCTCACAATAGTCTAAAAATTTATATATACCCACATATAAGTGTACTCTCACCCCCTCATCAAACATTTCCTTTTATTGAAGGTAGTGAGTACTACAAAGATGTATAACTTGTCCAAATGCAAAGTATTACTGGTTATGGGGAGTCCATCCAAAAGACAATGCAAACGATACCCTTAAACATTCAAGTGACATCACATCAAAGGGTGAGGAAAGATCACAAGAGTCTGAAGATCAGGATCCTTCTGCTATACAATGTCTAGACAGGATAGGGATGCTTCATCCATGAATTCCCAACAATTTGGTTGTCTACATAAGGTCTGCGTAATGAAATAATCAATTTACATGTGTATGTGAGTAACAATAACACAAAAGACTGGGAGGAGGAGGCCCTGGAAGAAGTTAGGGGAGAAGACAGGGTAGAAATGTAGGAAATACAGTGCTTGTATATGAAAACACTTTGAAAAGTCAATAGACTTAAAAATCTTTCACAGCAAACTTTAGAAGTTAACATAATAAAATCAGTTTTAATGGTTCTATTTATTTCTTAAAGTCTTTTGTCCAGTCATGCACAGTGTGATGAGTGTGTAGGGAAAAAATTGAGAGATACAGGGCCATTGTAGAGGGATACATGTTAAACTTTTGAAGAACATGAACTGTGGAATTATATATATATAATACACACACACACATACACACACACACGTGTGTGTGTGTGTTTGTATGTGTGTGTATGTATGTATACATACACACATATATGTATACATATATACATATATTATTATTATTATTATTATTATTATTATTATTATTATTATCATTATCATTATTACCTGTAGTTTAACCTTCCAAAACAGCTAAGCCAAGTGCTGTAGAATACACATCCCCACAGGCTAGGACAGGGTGTGTCATTAACACCAACCATCTGAAGTAGAAGCAGAAGAACTTTCTAGAACCATGATTGAGGTCACCTTAGCAGCCTCCTACCAAAGGCCAACAACAAATGTGTCAGTGAGTTATCAAAATCGGCATAGTGTTCTACATATATACAGTTGTTGTTTTTTTTCTCTTATAGAAATTGCCTTTGAATTTCTATTTTATTTATGTATCTAGTTTAATAAGCTACATATGACTGTCATTTCTCATTTAAATGAATTAATGCTTATGAAATTTTCATCAAAATGTATTACATTATTTATTTTGCTTAACTTATTAACTGCCTATACAAAGCATCTTAAGAAAGTGCTATTTCTTCTATTTGTGTTTATTTAACTTTCCATCTTATATTATTTCTAGCTATCTTTTAAGCTTCTTATGCAAATTTGACTTTAACTGTAACATTAATTACTTCAATAAAATATTTTGCATAAAAGAATCCAAAATGCGTGGGCTAATATAATACATTGTATAAATGATAACAAAAAACAAATGGAGAATTGACTCTTGCTAAACTGTTTCATTGCACTGTGGTTATTGGTTCTTGAAATACTTTGTTTCAAACACTTATTTAATGAAAAAAAACATGTTGGTTTTAATATATTCTATTATGCTTTCTCATTTCCTAACTCCTCCTAGATCCTCAACACCTTCCTACTCACTGAAGACCATGCCCTTTCCATCTGTTCCTTAAAGTACATACACACAAAACAAAGTATAATAAAATAACACAAAGATGAAGAAAAACAAAATTATCAATTCCTGAACCCAAAATATACCTGAACCGCAAAAAACAGTACAACGGAAAAAATGTCTAAGCAAATTCATATAAGACAAAATGTCTACAAAGCTATCATTATGATTTTTATGTTACCCACCTACTCATGGACACGAGACCTAAATTCCAACTCTTTTAAAAGACATCATTCCCTAATTTTGTTAGAAAGAAAAATGAGGTTAACAAGTAGGATGCATTGGTAGTAAAATACATTCTATCTTATTTGGGTCCAACATTGAAACATGTCTTCAGTACATATTAAACTTATGACCATTTGAAATCATATCCCATTTTCAAATGTCTTTGATGTGTAGTTTATTAAAATTATTGAAAATGATTGAGATCAAGAGAGTGACTTATTTAGTAAGTTCGTTTTACTGGAACACAGTGATGCCCAGAGAATGAAAGGGAAAGTCTAGCCACATGACACATACAAAAGCAAACTAATGCACAAGGACTAGAGTTGTGAGAGGGATTACAAATTCAATCCCTTATAAAGGGAGGGATTGTGTGGAACAGCTGCTCTCTTAATAAGCAGCTCAGTACATCCACCAATCATTGCATTTTAAATTCTTTTATTTTGCAGTGCTACTGATTGAACACAGGGTTATGTGTATGTGTGTGTTGGTGTATGTATCTGTGTCTGTGTGTATGTATATGTGTGTGTATGTGTGTGGCGAATGTGTATAAGAGTATGTGTCTGTGTGTGTGTGTGTGTGTGAGAGAGAGAGAGAGAGAGAGAGAGAGAGAGGGAGAGAAGAGAGAGAGAGGTGTGAGTGTGTGTTTTAGTGTGTTTCTGTGTGTATGTGCCTGTGTGAGTGTGAGAGGAGTGTGTGTCAGTGTATTTGTCTCTCTATGTGTATGAAAGAGAGAGAGAAAGAGGGGCTTATAAGTGTGTGGTGAGAGTGTGTGTCAGTGTGTGTGTGTGTGTGTGTGTGTGTGTGTGTGTGTGTGTGACTGTGTGCCTGTGTCCATAAATTTAACCAAAAGAAGATTCAAAGGAAGATGCTATGAAGTCCACCGAGTGAAGACTGTAGCAGGCACTAGGATGCCTTCCTCAAATGCTCCTAATTTAGCATCAGAGCAAGCCTCAGAAGAACATATTGTGGTCACAGAAACAACTGAAAATCAAATTTTTAAATTGTCAAAGATCACAGCACTAGTAGTTAATATGGCTGAGATTATTTTTAATTATGTATGATATATTTTTGTGATTTTAATAGAATTACATCATTTCCTCCTTCCATTTCCTCCCTCCAAACTCTACCCTATAGTCCTCCTCCTTCCCTCTTTCATTATTAATTGTGTGTGTATATACATATACACACACACACATATATATGTATACACACACACACACACACACACACACACACACATATATATATAGTCACTTCAGTCTTTATAATGCTCTATAATGTTATTTGTATGTATTTGTTCAGGACTGATCATTTCTTACTTTTATCTGGGTCTGCTGACCACCAAAGCCCTGTTCATCATAGAGTTTCATGATTAAGACATCCCAGGTCACATTAGACACAATCTGTAATATCTGAGCCAAAGGTCCAGTCTACATTTCAGCTCTTTTGTGACTTTTACTGAGCTGTATAAAGATAAAACTCCATGGGAAATGCTTTCTACTATGTACAGCATTCCGTGAGCTTCGTGGGAACCACACTGCTTGTTTTTATGCTGCACCCAAAAGCTTCAATAACAAAAAACTGGTATAATTAAGCATGTAGCTTTTTCATCTTTTTTTTTCCTACCAGGTAAATGTTTAACAATAACAACACCCACACTCCACATGTTGGCTCATGTTCTGGCTCAGGGAGTTCTGCTGAGCCTTTCTGTGGATATTTGAAACAAAAATTATATCTCCTATAACACTGTAAAATACAAGTGCAGAGCACACAAGGATAAAATAACAAAAGACAGAAAAAGTGGATCTCATAATAACTACACTTTCATTAGGAAAGCATAGATTACAAATTTTCTCTGAAGAAAATAAAACATTGCAGATCTCCATCCAATCCATTTTGCAGTCCTTTCTATGAATGTTTCTCAAGTATTATCATGTGATACAACCCGTTGTAATTATGGAAAAGAGAACAGAACAGAAAAGAACAGAACAGAATAGTTTTCAAGGGAGAAATGTGCAGAGATCACACCCATCTAGTGAATGTTCATCAACTTCTGATGTGGTCAAGGCTTCTCATGATATCTGACCTGCCAGTGTGGGAGATCAAAAGAAATAGTCAATACTCTCACCTAAGGGTCAGGTAACCAGCTTCAGTCTGTTTTTAAGTTTCTCTAAGGCCCCAAAATGACAGCAGGACCAGTTTGGCAGACTATGTCTGTAGGAGCACCTTCGTACTGCTAAAATATAACACAAGCATGACAGACTACATCCATAAGAGGTTCATGGTACTGGTGGCATATAACACATGCATGTCAGACTATGTCCATCTATGTCCATAAGAACACCATGGTTCCAGTAAAATACAACAAAATATTGTCATCAGTGTTGCAGAAGGTGATCTAATTCTGAAAAAAATATTTTTTCTATTAAAATGTAGTTTTGTATGTTTTCTTCTAATATATAAGGCTTGAAAATATCATACTATATGATGTTAATAATGACAAAGTTTACTTTTAGTTATGTTTAAAATGATTGTTTTGTGCATTGTTAGGATTGCCTAGGTCTTTGCATTTGCAATGTCTGCAGGTATTGACTTTATGCAAAAGATGTTTGATTCTCCATGATCTACATATGGTATTAACAGACTATCTAAGGAGCTTAGGTATTAATAAAAACCCCTGAGATGAGATGCTCAGGGTTCCACTGTCTTGTATGGAGCTTGCCATGATAGTGGTTCTCTCTGCTAAGGGCTGGCAGGGTTTGCACTTATGAAACCACCTCACTGTCTTCCTTGCTGAGTATCACCTTGAGTGCTCAATATTCAAATTGGAAACTTCTCTTGGGCCCAAACACAGGGGGATCAAGTTGTTAATGTAGGTTTATCGTTACAGAAAATAATCTAGAGTATTTGTAGATTCAAGTGGAACATTTTAAACTCTTGAATACCCATTGTTCATGACAAAATTAATCCTAGCTAAGACACATTAATGCCCATCTTAACTGCTTGGTGGTAGTGATGGTAGTGGTGATGGTGGTGGTGGTGTGTGTGTCTCGGAAGCTTTACAAATACTGTATTGCTCAGGAATATAACCCCATAGACTTATCTTCTTGAAGGGAGGATTCCTAACCAAACAGAGGATGGAAGCCTACCAGATGTAAAGCCATAATTTGACAAGGCAGAAAGTAAATTGTAATTCTCTGGGCAAGCACGCCTCCTAGACATTTAAAGGCAGTTAGGAGCTAAATGACCAGGGCTGTGTGTGTGTCAATCATATTCTAAAATAGCACCTAGCAATATCTAAAGACACAGTAAAATGAAATCTTTAGAAATTTTACAGTAACATGGAAAAATTACATCACTGTGCAACACTCACACAAATAACATGCTGCATCAAATTCTTTTAATACTGGGGTTACCTCTCACAACCTCTTATATCAGATAGAATTGGGGAAAAAAAACATTCTCAGTGGCCATGTATCACAAAAGCCAATATGGTTCTAGGGAGTATGACTAGGCTTTCTAAGTAACCCTGTCCATATTCCCTCGTGACAAGTGGCGTTCTTCTTCTCTATGGACGGTCTCAGAGAATCTGATCACACAACATTTGATGTGGGTCAGGCTGGTTCCACCCTCTGTTTTGGTCTCAGCGTAGTTATTCATTTGGAAAAGATTCATTTGTGTAAAGACTTTGGACAGCATATTCACAGCATGATCGTTCCTCTCTTTAAAGTTTCACTCTTCTCATAAAACTATACAGCCACTAAAAATTTTCATGAAAAACTTCGTATCTTCAATTCATTATTAATACTACATAGTACTGGTCATCTGATTTTCTATGATGGGACAATGGGATAATGTCAGTTAGGTTAGAAGAAAGTAAAATTTTCCAATAGCCTCAACACTCGGTTTTTAAACATTTATTGTTGAACTATATAAAATATGAAGATGCAGATACCTTTAACCCAGGGCATTGCTGAAACTATAAAAACACACACTCACACAAACACACGCAAATGTGCAAACACACACACACACACACACACAATGGACTCTATGCATCTTCCCTGCAAATTTAAGCAGTTGTTCTTTCATACTGAATATCCAACCATAAAGATAGGTAGAAATTTCTTGCAAGAGAAATTTAAGTCCCATTCAAATAGGCAGGAGTAAGTTTTTTTAAGCTGGTGAATGGGAAAAGCAACCATCCAAGAACTCATATGTCAACTCCATTCACTCTGTATTTGCCTGTGAAGATATGATTTTTAGGGGAAGTATTGATTAAATGATTTTTTTTCATGAATGTAGATTGTAGAATTTTATGGATAACTCTTAAACAATATAGGATTTTCTGACCGATGGTAAACATGACAATGAACATAGTAAATATAAATTAATAACCATTCTCTCATCCTATATCAGATTCATCTACGATTCTTCCTTGAGCCACAAGAATCATAACCAACGTTTAAGAAAGGCCTGAGATAAAATCCACATGATATGCCTTGTCTACTATAAATGAACCCATATGAGAACAATCTCTTTTGCTTTAATAAACTTATCTACTGTCTTTTCCAATAGAAATATTGTTAAATAAAAAAGGGCAACTTTATTACAAGAGAGCTGGGGGTTTTAAATTTAAAAAGAAGCATAATGTATTTATAAGTACAGACGATGTATGTATTTTACATATTAGTGTTTTATGTTTTGAAACAGTTCAGAAACTATAATTGTGAAACAGAATCTTGAACATCTATATAATATAGATGTAGATATCCATAATTTGAATTCAGATTCAACCCAAGATTTATACAGGTTCTTGGTCTACCTTTTCCAGGATTGTGCCACAATGTACAAACAATGTTGTAGGTACTCTATTCTGAAACTTTCAGAATTGATCATATTTTCTTCTTGTAGTAGTGTGATTTTTAAATTCAAACATATGATATTGATCAAGTGTAAACTGTTTTCAAGAAGTAGTATTATAGTTGAACCAATCTGTGCGGTTGCAGGGGAGGTTATAGTTAGCCAACCTTTAAAAGCTTGTGTACAACAGGTATGAGAGTTGGATTTAGGTCAGCCTGGAGTTATCTAGATCACAACAGCTTAGCTGTCCTTGATCAGAAGCCTATGACTTCACTGAGACCCCCAGGTTAGTGTGAAGGGAGACAGAAAAATATTGTCCAGCTGTGGGTGCTTCCAGTCCAGTAGGGAATGAGCACAGCACATAGGCACGTTCCTGAGGGCTGCTGAGTCGGAACAAGGAGCTCTGTTAAGAGTACAATTTGTAAAGGAGAACAGTGTATCCTTTCAAAGATCCATAATATTTTTGAAGCTACATTCTATTCAAATGACTTGTACAGTTTTTCATATCATATCATTGCCTTAATTTATAATCAGCCAGTAGGACTTTCTAGTTAAATGTCAGATTTATAATTAGGATTCCCATGAGATAAAGTTTATCTTGCCTAAAGATATGGGTAACTTTTCAAATATTTAAAACCTTTAATATTCCAATTAGATAAATCTTCATTGAACCTTTCACATTATAAATTAATTTTGTAGTATTTCTTTTTCCCTTTTGACCTTTCTAATACTATAATAACCCACTATGAACAGTGAACTTTAAGATTGTAAAACAAAACATCTGAAATTGGAGAATTTATTTAGATAAGAGAGTAAAGTTTGACCTGGTAACCTTTAAAATTTTATGGAAATATTTATTATAGCAGTCATACTACTGAGGCAGGGGCTGATTGCTTCCTTTTGAGATGTTCGAATATTTCAGTACAGTCTGATACCAGCCTAGTTCAGTAATCTTTTAATTTCTGTGTGTTCCTGGCACCAGCACATGTGCTTCCTCTGCAAGGAGATTGGTTTATCTTTTGCATTTAAAATATAAGCTTTATTAATTACCATCATGTTAATGACATTTGTAGTTATACATATATCTAAATGCACACATTTGAAATTCAAGATAACATATATAAACAATAAAAACAGAATTTCTGATCTTTAATGGCATTGCACCATTATGATTATTTCTCTAATGCAAGTTAATTATTCCAATGGTCTCAAATTTATTTCATTATCTTCACAACTTCTTTCTTTCACTGTCGAGAAATAATTAGCTAAATTAAAATAGAAGGTAACAGGAAATGTTTTAAATATCTGATGTATAAAACATGACTCCTCTTTGGCTAAAATATAATGAATATAAAAAGTTTCAAACTGTAATGAAGAAAATAGGTCAGTTGAAAATGTTTACTTTCAATTTTAAGATTTAAAAAAAAAAAGCCACAATTGGGATTTTCACAACATCCCAACTCATGGCAGTTAAGGCAAAACTGAATTTCAGTTTACATTTGATTACCTCTGGAGAAAAGTTTCACTCTTGGAGTCCTGTTCCCTTTTGTTTTCTTAGCGATTTTTAGGAGCTCTGTTCTTTTGGTAAATAAGCATAGGACCCAGGATTATACTTCAAATTTAAACAAACAGAATAGATAATTGAAAATCCTTTAGTTTATCAATATACCATGTAGTTTCACTTACGTCTGGGGTTTACCCTGCAGAATTCTTGATATGAAACAGTGATTGGGTTCTTGCCACTTATTCGATGTCTGCTATACAAACTACAAATTTGTTCTGAATCCCACCTACAAAGATAGCTACAGTACCCTACCAGGTGTAAGAGGACACAGGAAAACAAGATAGACTGCTGGCTCAAAGATATAATAGTTCTCATCTAATTGTGAATCAAGCTGTATTTCCATTCCCCAGGAATGAGCCATTGAAGGAGCCGAGTCCCTTGGAAGTGAAGAGATTAGGAACCCAGCATAGAAAGGAGGTACAGATGTTATTTGTTGTGCCACTGATGTTAATGATTTTCTCTTACTAAATCCCATAATTACCATATTCTAAGATCAAACTGCTTATATTCAAATTCCATAAGCACCAGCTTCCTCGTGAGTAGATAACATTTTCACAGCTATTTTGTGTTTGTTTTCTCATCTGTAAAAAGGGATCCATGCACCAGTGACTGCACGCTAGGGAGTAGAGATCAGTGAAAGTTTATAAGTAGTAAGTAAACATCAAGAATAATTTAGACACACAAAATGTGTGGATAAATATTAGCCATTAGCGTCACCTTAGCACTGTGGAGTATTTAGAAAGTAGTTTAGTATTACATTAGAGGGCTTGTCAGGATAAATAATCTGGAGATTTGAGGTCCTGGGCAATGAGCAAGTCCTGGAAAATAAATTTACAGGTATATGGATGATACAAGACCTTGGAGATTTACTTAACTGTTGGAATGTTCTTTTTACATTTCAAGGAAGACTGGGTGTTGGAGTCAGATGCAGGCTGGAACTTGGAGTTAGGTAGCAGCAAGGAGTTTGTTCTTTGGTAAGATTTACACTCAAAAGGTTAGAGTAAGAATTCCTCCTTTCTGTTTCTTCCCACTACCAAGGAATAAGCTTCTCTTCTTCCATCTGAGATTTGTGGTAGAGGGAGCTCCTGTGATCTACTACATACCAGCAGATAAAATCCCTGTTTCTTTTTTAGCCTTTAGAGCAGATTTTGCTATTTGGTTTCATGGTATAGTTAAAGAGCAGACAGCGAAGCTACCTGGTTTAGCATAGTTATTATGCAAAAATTAGTCACTAAGTTGTCTCTGATCCATAATCATACTGGTGTATATTCACGGTAAAATAGATGCAGATAATTATTTAAAAGGGGAGAATTCACTATCATTACCATTTCCACATTGTCATCCTTACCATGACAGTCTTGGGAGGCTCTGTGTGCAACGTGTGTTGAAACTGCCTCTTGTGTCTGCTCTAAAAGAAAGCTTTTTCTAACCTTCACTGCAAGAATCACAGCTCCCTACTCAGTTTGGAATAATAGATTGTGGCAGGGTGAATTATCTTCTCCAGGATCATGGAACTAGCTTTTAAATTCTCTATGTATTCAGTTCATCTTGGCTTCTGTTTGGATGCAGAAAACTGGACAGGAATTTTGAAATCTTAGATATTACTAGAATTGTTAGTTATAAGGAGTTACTCTCTATTATAAGCCTTTGTTGGGACAGGTCTGTACAAATTATATGTGTTTGTGTGATTTAGTAGAGACATTAACAACAAATAGGAATTCCTAATCATTGCCACGGTCTCCCAATGATTAGAGTTTAAAAAAAGGCAAATTGGGTACTTTGTATCTTCCCCTTCTCAAAAATTCAGGTTAGCATTCATGATTTTAGACTAAAAGCAATACAGCTGGGTGGTGGTGGCACACACTTTTATTCCTAGCACTCGGGAGGCAGAAGCAGAGGCAGAGGCAGAGGCAGAGGCAGAGGCAGAGGCAGAGGCAGGTGGATCTTTGTGAGTTCTAAGCCAGTTTGGTCTACAGAGTGAGTTTCAGGACAGCCAGAGTTACAACAGAGAAACCCTGTCTTGAAACCTCTCTGCCCCCCTGAAAAAAATGAAAAAAAAAAAACCAAACAAACAAAAAACAATACAGAGAGTACAAGTTTTTGCAAGTAATGGAGGAATGGAGGTGTGAAATAGAAAGATGAAAGGGGAGAAAGCAACTGTGGGGGTGCAAACAGAGTGATTTATGCAATGTGATCTCTCCATTGCACTGCTTCTCTGTGTCCTCTTATTATTGATTAAGGAACATGCAGTTGGCAGGTTTTCAGTCTCCTGGAGGAACAAAATTAAAAAATAAATCAGAGTGAAGCTGGAAGAACATTTGATCAAATGTTTGGAAGGAAGCATCAGGGAAGGCGAGCTCTGAACATCAGCAGCTACTAGGAGTTGAGAGATGGTGGAGAGGAAGTGGAGAGCTGTGCTTTCTGAGTTAGAGTCTAGAGAAAGACAGACTCTGCAGAAAAGGTTAGCAAGCAGTTTTGGGGGAGCAATTCTTTTTTCTCTTTACAAAAAGAGAGAAAATGTCAAGTATCATCATGTCAAGCAGGCTTGGGATTCTGGCTGGTATTGAAAAGAGATGCAGGAAAAGAAAACGAACCCTTTTTGAGTGAGAACTCAGGATGCCAGGCAGGGTTTCAGTGAAGGTATGTAAGCAGTTACATTGAGAGAAAGGGAAGAACTGTCAGGGGTCTTAAGTATGTCATCTCATTCAGAGAAATGTCAAACTTCTCTATCTTTAGCTTGTCTTCAGTTTTGCCTATTTTCCTGAGAGGTGGTAATACTTGTCAGGTGATTGGCAAAGCCATTAGGATTAACTCTTATCATCTGGATTCATAATAATATGTCTTTGTAATATGAGGCTTCCTGCAGTTCCTGAATGTCATTTTCCCATCCAGGGATTAGTAGTTTTTCATTAATGGACCTTCGTAAAGCCCTGATATATTCAATCTGTTTAATTATATATGATATTTATTTCTAAGGAGAGCCAGTGCTTCTCTATCTAAGATCAAACTATATGATTAAGAGAAGTTTTTCTACCATGGCCTCCAGCTAACTCCTGTACCTCTACCTGACACCCCTAACACCATATCTTTCATTTCGTATAATGAGTGTTCCCCCTCTTTTGGGTTATTCACTTTTATGTTTATGTTCAACACAACTAAATAATAGCTCAAGTACTATTTTGTTTTAACTACAATATTGGCTTTTCTAGTTTACCTCTCTACATGAGAGAGAGAGACAACGTGGAGCTTCTAATATGAGCCAAACACTTCATATGACATTCTTTATTAAATTCCACAACAACCTTTAAAGATGTACACTAAGGCTTTACTTTTTATATGCCATGAATTTTATAATGAGGAAATATTTAAATACTATCTAAATTAAAATGTAAACTTTTTAATATTTTAACACTACAGTATTAATAATAATTATTAATAGTCAATTAATAATTAAATACTACTCTGAGAAACAAAATATCCCACTCTCTCAGCCATTTGCCATTTCCTTCTTTAAGTCAGTTTTCTAGGAATTCCTCACACTAAGAGCTGGGAAGAGTTAATGTTAACCAGTGGAAGACATGACAGAGAAGCTTTCTTTTCCTTCTTTTCTCCTGAATGCAGATAACAATGATAGGGTTGATTAATTATGCATAGTGAGAATATTGCTAATAAATACCCATAACTAATAAAATATAATATTAGTAATATGTTCATAAATAGAATTTGTGAACTGTTTACTTATTTCTAGAATTTACAATTTAATACTTTGGACCATTGACCATTGTTAATTGAAACTGTGGGAATGAAAGTCACAGATAATGGAAGATTTTTACACAGTATATAAACCTGTGAGAATCTTAACCTTATAAAAGAATGTCTTTAATCTGAGTTATTTCAGCAATTTGGACTTCCAACAGCCATATTCTATTTATTCAGTTCAGTTAAAATGATGACAGCATGTGTGTGTGTGTGTGTGTGTGTGTGTGTGTGCATGCACGTGCATTTGTTTCATTTGAAGATCTCAAAGACAGACTTATTGTTTATGTCTGTACTTCCCCACATTGAGCTGCTTTTTACTGTTCAGTCAGATACTGTAGACTGTGATCCTGTACTTAGTCTTATTCTATCTCTACAAGAACACAAAGAAGGGCTGTATACTTCTGTTAGGATTCTTTGACACACTTGTAGTAGAACATCTATCTATGGTGGTGGCTCAGCAAGGAAGAGACAGGGGCATATTCATTGATGCAAAACCTTCCAGACCTCAGCAGAGGGAACCACCATCATGGCAATTGCCATACTGGACAGTGGAACCCTAAGTGTCTAACCACAGGAATTTTATTGATACAGAACTCCTCCATTATTTTACTCATAGCACATGCAGATAATGAGCAACCAAACATCACCCACATAAATTCAAATCCTGCGGGCAAAGCAAAATGTCATGGTATCAATAGCCTTTCCTCCAACAGTATACAAAACTACTATTTTATACATAAGTAAAAATAAACTTCTACAACACACACTTCCCAGGACTGAGATGCTATCACATACATGTCTCTAATCCTCTTTCCTCATGGGATGGAAATCACAGAAAACAACTAAAATTAGTAGATTTTGCCATACATGGTTACTATGTTCAGCAGTAAATTGGCCAACTCATAGAATCACTGCAATGAGAGAAACAGTTAAAAGACTTGGATAAGGTGGATAGCGAAATCAAGTCAAAATTCAAGTTCTTAAACATTTAGGCACAATTTAATTGCCGGCATGATAAACATTAGAAGCTATGCAGTAATTATAGGGAGAGTTAAACTTGATTTGTCAACATGACAATATTTAAAATCAAAATGGAAATAAAACTCTGGGAATATTAAGTTAACTGAGGTGGCCCAATATACTGTAAACTTGGATGTTCCTGATACACGAATGAGGTCCTGGACTTCACAGAAGGAAGAAGGCAAACTAAGTATCATCATTTGTCTCTGTCTTCTGACAGAATGTGTTCTGTGTATAGTTTCCTTATTCGCCTACCATTGTAACTGCTCTGCCATGATAGCCTCAAACTGTGAGCTGAAACACTTCCTTCTTTAAGTTGCTTTGTTCAGGAATTTTGTCATAGCAGCGAGAAGAGAGTGAGAAAAGAAATTAATGTAGAAAATCATTAACAGCAACTGAGGGTATTTCTGTTTTGAAACTGACTACATGGTTCTTAGGTCTTTAAAAATTGGTTTGCTGGAACAATATGGGAGAGGTTGAAACTTTGGGCTAGAAAATCCACATAAGCCTGTAAACAGAGCTTAATGGGATGCTATGGTGGGAGTATGGAAAATAAGAATGCTAAGAAAAACACAAATACTTCTCTTGAGTTTTCAGTGTTGGGAACAAGGGCTCTATTGACACCATGCTAGAGATCATTCACATTGCACTCTGGAAAAGAACCGGACTGCATTCTGTGTGTGTCCTGAGAACTTGAATGAGGCTGATTTCAAATGTAAAGAACTAATGATGCTTGCTGGGGAGATCTCCAGACAGTGAGCATGCAGGATGCATCATGGTCAGCACTCACTGTTCTCATCAAGTCACAGCATGGGTGGGGCAAGAAATAGAGCAGACAAGAATAAAATTGTGCAGGCTGGTGATGAATGAGTATGAGTAGTTAACGGTTTCAGACAAGGCAGCTTTGAAGGCAGATGTCACTGTTAAAGACATTGGTGTCACAAAGGGCTACAGAGAGGGCTTTGTGAAAATAAGGCTAGGATGAAAGCATGCAGACATGACTTTAAAAAACCCTAGTGCACACATAAAATGCCAGGCCTTCCTGTGCATGCTTGCAACATCAACAATGATGGTGCTGTGGAGGGGGAACAGGCAGGATAGCCAGAGCTACAACAGAGAAACCGTGTCTTAAAAATCCAAAAAGAAAAAAAAAAAAAAGAAAGAAAGAAAGAAAACAGAAAAGAAGAAGGAAAAAAGATAATTTCTAAGAATATTTATTCAAACATATTGTTTCTATGCTTTTTCAACAAATATTTATGACATTTCAAATAAAAATTAATTCAAGGGAAATATTTATTTGAAAATATTGTTTATTTTAATACAACCACCATTATCTCAAAAATAGTCTACAGGGTAAGACTTTTCTTAAAATCCAAATCTCTGCATAAAATATTGTATCTGCATTTCAGATTTAAATATTCACTGAAAGTAACAGTAAATTCACAGCCTGATATCAAACATCATCAATCAAATATCTATGTGTAATATAGATAATTTCATAATGTTTCTTCGGTTTTTCTCAATACACACCAAATGATTTATGAGTCAATTTGGCATCTTTTGGATAATAAAACTTTCTTAAATATGATATTCTATTTTAAGTTCAATACATGGTATAATAATAACAAACATACAACGATGCTTTTTTAATTAAGTTGCAAAATTTAAAAATTAAAATCTTCAAGTTAGAGAATTTTAAATTAAATGTGTTCTAGATTGAAACAAAATTTATAAAATTCAGAATTTGAAGGGATTCCTGAGAATCAAGTTGGGAAATATGAAAATTGTTCATATATATTTAAATAAGTTATTTGTGAAATTTCTTTGTAGTTATAAATAATCAGTAAGAACCTACAATTACTATTTAGATTCAGCAAGAAAAGGAATGCCTGAAGAGATTCTCTGAATAAAGATTTGGGAGACCTTAAAAATCAAGTGAAGGCAAAAATAAAGCAAATGGACTCTTCCATTCTGTACACAAAAAGTACTGTTCTTATCCTTCCTATATTAATGATTAAATAGTCCATATGTTTCTTTAATTCCCAGTCAAGATGATATGACATAGATGTGTGCAGAGAAATACTGATCTGGGAAGGAGTTGTCTTCACTGATGATCTGGTGTCCTAGACCAAAGGGGGACACAAAGAGACATTGCTCATCTGGGTCTAGGATTAAGAGCACAGTAAAAAAAATTCCAAGATTGATATTTGGGTAGCTCTCTTTTCTCAGCATGATAAAAATATTCCCCAAAAATACTGGGTAGAAAAACATAGGATTGGGCCTAGCTGAAGATTTGCTCCTGATAGCCCTGTATCTTTTGACTTAGAAACAAATAAAATGCTATAAATACTACTACAAGCACTGGAAAGTTATTTTTAATGCAAGGTTTTCAACCTAAATATTTAAAGACAAGGACTTTTTTTTTTTATTTCTAGAGAAAATAAAATTGCAACTGTTACTCCCATGCTGCAATAAATAATAACTGATGCTAAGAAGTGCGTAACGAATACGTTTAACGGGTCTAGTTGGTAGTGTTACCTTAGTCATCTCTCCGTTCAAATTTCACTTCTGCCTTTGCCTACTTGCCTCTTTTTTCTGATGTTTTTTTGTATTTATTGATTTAAGCCTTGCAGCAGATGGCTGTGCCTCCCAAAATTATGTTGAAGCTCTGTCTGTAGTATCGCAAGGTGGAGCCAAGCACATGAACCTCTCTCCTATTTTTGCGTATCTTTCCCTCATTCCTTGACTCACATGAATTTAATCCCTCCAGTCAAATTTGTTCCTTACATCCAAAACCTAATGTTAATATTAGCATTCAATTAGCTTCAATTATTTGCTCTGCAATTATATGGCAGATCTATTACTAAAAGTTAGAATTACACAGAAAGGTACAGACCTGAATTTGAGTTGGAAGTATCTGTATTCATGCATATATATATATTTATATTTATTTATATATATTTATTTTTATATATTTATATATATTGATATTTATTTATATTTATTCATTATGTTTATTATATAAATATATTTATATATGGTTATTATATTTACATATATGTAAATATAATATATATGTAAAGGGATAATCTACAGGCAACAGAGTTTTTTTTCACAGTTCTGGAGTTTAGATATTCAGGACACTAACAGCATCAGTGCCCAGTGAGGATGCCCACCTGCTCTCCAGTCTTTGCCTAGTTGTTGTATCTTCGCATGGTAAAAGAAGCAAGTTGTTTCCTTCAGCATCAGTTATAGCACTAACCTCATGGGGACAGTGAGCCCTCGCAATTTAATTCCATCTCAGAAGCTCTCCAGTCTTCATCTTCATAATGGATATCAGGTTACAGTATATCAGTATGGGTAGAACAAGACACACAATATGAAGACAGAACCATAACCCTGGGAGAATTGCTGTTTCCGTATCAGAGCCACACCTGTCTGTGTGAAGCTGCACAATGGCGCTCTGTGCACGTTCCTTCCTACTTCTGGGGCAGCACTAACTCATCATTTCTAGTATTAGACACAAAGACATGCTCTTTCACTGGCGCTTTAGTCTATCCATATGATCACTGGTGTCCCCAGGAATTGGTACTTGCATAAAGACTTATCATTAGACTAAAACAGATTCTGTAATGACAAATCTACCTACACTTTCCTCCATTCAATTTTATTTCCAAACTTAGTCTAGACTTATTTCACTGTGTAGGGAAATCATCAGAGATTCAGCCAAGATATATAATATCTGTCAGCTTCCTGGATGATCATAAAGGGCAGGGAAGCAAAGGTGATGTGATGGGTGCAATTCATGTGGCATAGGTAGAAAACTTCGCATACACCATTACTTTTATATACTCCAGAAGCTTAGGTTTAAAAGTCAGCAGTCCTGACAAGGGAGACATAGTGAATCATTTAAATGGATGTAACATTTTCCTTTAGAGGAAAGATGACCTGTAGAAAAAGTAAACAATTTTAACAAGGGAATAAAAATGAGCTACTTTGTCTCAGAAGAAGCAATCTTGAGAGACCTTTGGTGGCCTGGCATACAAATGACCTGGCTGAAAGTGGAATTCAGCATACGATGGAAGCCAACCAATCACCTATAAATGAATACAATGACTTCTCAAGCAGCCAGTGTTGTAAGGTTGGCTAAGGATATATTCGCATCTCTTTTCATTTGTAGAAAACTGATGTCACCAGGCTAAGGCATACATTCCCAGGTATTAGCAACTACAGACTGAGTTACTAAAAACATGCAGAAGCATACCAAATATGCTAAATATGAGCTAGTAGCCATATAGAAATCATAATCCACAGTGTGCTCAAATCCACTAATCTTAAACGTATTTTCCTTATTTAAATAACATATGAGACAAGAAATCCAGTTACACAGCAGATAGCGACATAGCTTCAGGTTCAGAGGAATCATCATGATGAGGCTCAAATTCAAAACTATGAAGAATACCTTTGTGTGAAGCCTCTAGAAGTATTTGAGTGATTAATTCTTTACTTCATTCAGCCAGAGTTACCTAAAGTCACTGATATTACTTTCTGTAACTAAGGACAAGGAAAGGCAGAGATTTCATTTGCAAGAAAATGAGCTAGAAAAAAAAAATATTAGGAATGCTCTTGAGCTTGAACTGCAACCAAAGAGCTCAGCGGTGCTTGTCAAGAACAAAGTGAGGTCTCAGGTCTTTATTAGCTTTACAGGTCAAACACAGAACCTGCTGTGTGTGACTGAGAGAATGAGACAGCTCAGTGAGTTGTTTTAAGCATGAATTTCATTCTCTAAGCTCAGCTACAGTAGCTAAGCACAACTGGAGGAAAACGAGCAGGTATTCACCTTTTCCGTTACCATTAAGAAGACATGATTCAGAAATGTTTTCAAAGAAGTGATAGATATTTATTTATTTACAATATCTTTGCATACATGGTTTGCCGTGATTTGAGAGTGTTTCATAGTATTTATCCTACTCTGCAGGTAATGTTTCAAGTATAATTGTTAAAATTAGTCTTATTAAGGAAAAGTAAGATAAAAGGCAATGTTTAGCCATTTGCCTTAGACTGTCTTGGTTCGGGGGATAATGGAACTTAGGGAACTGTAAAACGGTCTCAAAGGATGCACTCACGGCCCAGTTCAGAGACTGGGTATTATGACATCTGTGGCAAGATGAAGACAGGCCCCGACTGAAGGTCTCTGAACGCAGTTTTATTTTAATAAATTGGTAAAAGTGTGATGTCTGTGTATCAGCTTTGTCCTGTACACTTAGGGACTTCTGGTAGAGAAACAAAAACATTTAAGCTACACTCAAGTGAGATATTCTAACTACACATACATACATACATACATAATAACCAGGCCTATACAGTGCTTCCATCAACTCTAGTAGAAAAAACCTAATAAACTTTTGGGAAAGTCAGTTATAAACTTGGTATTGTTCCAGTACCTCTCTGAGAGCTGACTTAGCTGGCTCCATGAGGACGTTCTGAAAGGTCCTCTCCCGGTAATGCTAGCACTTCATAACAGACCCTAAGATTGAAGTTTATATTGGTCCTCGCTGAAGTTGTCTCTTCAGCTTTATGATTCCTATTCTGTAGTGCATAATCGATTATTAATCATGTTCAATGTGTCTATTATCTCATACGTCAGTTGTTTTTATCTTCAAGAACAATTTTAGTCAAATTTTCTGTCTCTTACTCTTCATAGACTCATGTTTTGCTCTAGTCCTTGACTATCTGAAGAATGTAAGATTCTTTGATGCCTTTGTCTGCTCACAATATTTCTGGTGCTATTTCTAGAGTTGTTCTCGTGGATTTACTTTTCTCTTCAATGGGTCGTGTTTTACTGCTTCTTTATATGCCTGCTAAATTTGGGTTGAAATCCTGTTGGATTTTTAACTCTTTTATTATTTTTAATGAAAGAATCAAATTATTTATTTCTAAAGACACCTCTATTTCCACTGAAATTACTTGGAAATTGAGTGATGCCCTATAGACAGGCTTGTAAATTTCATTAGATAGGTCCACAGTAGGCTTTAATCTAGATATGGTTTGTTCACGTGCTATAGTCTCAATCAATACATCTGTCATTTTAAAAGCTTCTATGTTGGTTGGGTCATGAAAGGGTATCTTATTCCAAGTAAATGCACTGTTAACATGTTTCCACATCAAATGGATACCTTATGCTCAGAAAACCTACCAGGATCCAGTCTTAGACTTTACCACCTTTCTAACAGAAACAATGTTGTTATCAGCTCCCCAATTTGGATGATATAGCACTGAGGCAATAGACCCCTCATGTTCCTCCCCATACTATAGGCTTGTTCTATGTGGCTTTTGGTACTTCCCATCATTCCTAGTCTTGTTTATCCCTTTCTTTTCTCCTGGCCTTTTCTCCACCCTTGAATAGCTTGTTAAATGGTCAGATCAGTGCTGAGTTGAGCTCCTGGAGAACAATGAACACATCTTTGGAAAGAGTGTACAGTTCTCTCCCCTTTATCACATGGCCCCTTTTGGTATCCTGGTACTCTGTGTCTTCAGTTCAGGGGTCTCATTGAGCTATTTGAGGTTCCCTCCTATTGCTCTTCGTCCACAAAACTCTGTAGATAGGATGATGTGACATGTGAGAGAATCCTGTGACTCCTTGCTTCACGAATATTATTGACTAATGATTGAAAGCTTTTGTTTTGTAGACTTTTTATCTGCATTTTTAATGTTTATGGTCACAGACTATATTTGATCCCTGTTACTCAAACAGACATAAACTGAATTCCTTTCCAATATTTCATATACAGATGTATAATTTGGTCATTTTGGAATCGAATCAAATTTACCTATGAGCAAAGCTTCCATTCTGTTTATAGATGCTTCTTGAGAAGCCAAGAATCTTCCATGTGTGAGGAAGAAACATGAACACTCTTTAATGGCAGTTACTTTTCAGGGATTGGAAATAAGACAGCTCTCTCTTTGGGTGGAACAGGGATCCATCCTGCAAATATTGAGGAGATTCACCTGCCTCCAAGGTTGACAATGGTTTGTCTTAATGTTTTAACAAATAACTACTCCTTTAGATGCTCAAATCATAAGTAAATAAATCACATCAGAAGATGAGGATTGATTCTTCAAATGAAAATGAAAACAAAAATAAAATAGATAGTCCATATTTCTAAACACTGCAGTGTTCCATGTAGGGAGCTTCCCCAGCACCCTACCTCCAGATCTACTTCAACCTGCAATTCTCCACAAATAAAAGCAGTCCTCCCAGGGTTACTGCTGGAAAAGGGCACCACAAGATGGAACAAGCCCAGGCACTAATCCCTGAATCAAGGGTGGGCTAGGCAGCCCAGCAGGAGGAAAAGGGTTCCAAGGGCAGGCAAAAGGCTGTGTGTGTATAGGCACGCGCGCACGTGTGTGTGTGTGTGTGTGTGTGTGTGTGTGTGTGTGTGTAATACATTTTAATCCTTTCAAATTATATTTTACTTAAGTTAAGTAACTTAATCTTTGTTAAGTTTAGTAATTTGATGGATCATTGAATGAAATCTCCTAGTTACATAATCAAATTTGTTATGTTTATAAGTTAATAGGAAATGTTAACCAAAATATTATAAAAAATGAAGTGTAACCAGACATAAAATAAAATTTACTAAAAAGTAAGAATGAAAAAGTGAGTCAGTCAAATTATTTCAAAACATGAAGACACACAACAGAAAATGATAAGACTGCTAAAGCGAAAGTCCCTACAGAATAAAACTATATTAATGAGACTGAAATACGGGGTGTTCTAAGTTCAGTCATGCTTTCATCTTGATGGCTCACTATGCTTTAAAGAAGGAACCTTCCTCACTAAAACCTTGTTAAGAAATCACTCATGCTTATATAAACATAGAATAAAAATTCCCATGAATTCCTGAAACAGAGAAAACAAATAAGGTGGACATCTTATAACCCACTCTATGAAGCAAGGGATAAAAGAAATGATCAAGACAAAGTCATATTTTTAAAACCTTAAAATCCTGTGGATTTATATGTGTAAACAATTACTTTACTATGATTGCTACATTACTGTTCTTTCCAGTCAAAAGTACATGGACTAGTGCAATTTTAATAAATAGCAGCAATGAAAAATAGGATTGTCAACACTGCTTTTTATATTGTTGCACAAATAAATGGTTGTAACACTAACAATAGCAAAGAAATATAACTATTAAGTAAGTTTCAGAAATTGTTTTTCGAGTTATGTTCTTTTTAAAATCTTTGTATTAAGCATTATTAGAATCTTGCAAATCATCATTTTCAGTAACATTGCGTTAGTAGAAGTATGACAGCCCCATGGAAGAATAAGTGAATTATTCTGTTCCAGAAGAGATTCACAAAAGGGACATGTTTAAATCACAGTCACCATGAGAAAAAAGAGACAGTTTAGGGGTAGAAAAAGTCCTGACAGAGATTAGACTGTGAAGGCTCATAGGACAGGGAGCCAATGACAGGAAATATTCATCACTGATGGAAAATACTTGAGTATTGTCTATGAAAAGTAGAATGAGAGAAAACAAAATACATTCTATTGTGTGATATCCACAAAAAGCAGGCACTGTAATAGCATAATAGCATTAAAAGAAATAAGACTTTTCAAGTCTTTCTTCTGTATCTTAAGATATTTTCCTATAAAACTTAAGAAATCATAACTCAAGAAAGTGAACTTAAAGTAGAAGAGGTAAAATGACCCAATGCCATTATCAAACATAGGAGAAAGCACCTTCCTTTGCTACGGACACACAAACCAAGACTCTCTATGTTATAGATACATCACCCAGTGCTGTTTATTTTGTAGCCACAAGAACAAATGATTCCTCATGTTATCTGCATAGCCCCCAGTGCTGCCCCTGCCATATACACACACCATACAATGCTATCTATACTGTAGTCACTATAAACCATGCTATTTCATATTATAGACACACCATCCAATACTGCCCAACACTACAGATATAACAACCCATGCTGTCCCATATTACGTACACACTAAGTGATTCTTGATAGTTCCTCTGAGTTGAAAGGAGAAGGAGCCATTCTGGACAATTTTCTAAATGTAAGATTTCAATTCTATGTAAAAATTTTAATAAAACTAAATCTGAAAAGAACTTCTACATATTTACATTTAGAGATAAATTCATTTTAAAACAATTAATATTAATTTCTCATTTAGATAACATAATATCAACTTACATATACCCTAAATACTGAGAGCAATAAAACAATATTTGATACAATTGTTCTTTGTGTATTGTCTAAGTATTTTTCAAATACAATAAAATTTTAATGTAATAAAATATGTAAGCTATATAGTGCTATTTTAGTAAAACACATAAATTCAGACTGCATTATTTCACACACACACATATATGTATGTATATATTAATTATTATAAATAAGACATCTTCATACACACACATATACACACACACAAACACACACACACACAACTAAGTGACTGAGGAGAAACTGACAGAGCCACACTAGCTACTGTATAATCATTGAGGATTGCAGACCTTTAAAAATATCTAAAATTATCATCATATTTTAGTTGTAATGACTAAATAACCCTGATAATGACTATGTATAACACTAATAATATTAAAATAAATAGTATATTATTTCCAATACATTCTACAAATGTAAATCTACTGACATTAATTTTCTTTGTCTAGAAAACTTTGTTCACATTGCCTCCATTTAACCAGGGCAATTGTGTTTTCAACAACAATCTTGCATTCGGCAATGGTTTGCTGTGGTATAATCTTTTCAAAGCTATCTTGATCATTGAACAAACTCCTTAAATCTAAGGAAAGAAGAGTCATGAGAGCTATTCTTTCCTTCACATGGAAACATAAACTAAGGATAGCACCCTCCTTCAGTTACCAGGATGAAACAACATCAAAATAAGTGTTTTCTGTGTTTGACTTTTCAAATTTGCATATATATTCTGTCTACTTTAAAAAAAAGAATCAAAATCATTTCTCCCATTTAATTACCCATTGAGGAATTAGCCCCATTCTAAATCTGTTGCTGGCATGAAGATGGTAGATAGAGAAGATCCACATAGGGAAAGGGGAAAAGTCATGTTATTTTGGTTTTATTTTTTTTAAGCCTTGTTTTCAAAGGCAATCTAAGGTTATGATGTTTGATTTTTTTTTCTTTTAGCCAACTTTGGCTAATTTGTGTTAATAAATACTGCTGTTGAGTATAATATATACTTAAGCTGAAAGATAAATATTAAATTGATAGGTGATTGACAGGTAGATGATAGATAGATGGTAGAAAAACCATCTATCTGATAGAAAAACGTGATATGCAAAATGAGAGAAACAGTGGCTGATTTTGATCCTATGAATTTTTTTCCCTTAAATTTTCAAATAATAACAAACACACAATATCTGTGATCAAACTGCTTCTCATTTTTCATAACTTCCTGTTCAGTGTATTAGATCTTTCCAGGAGAATTGCTCTTTTCTTCAGTGTGGGAAAACAAGGAAAATGAATTGACATACTTGAGGAACAAATGAGCTACTGGTTCCTACCTTTGCTGGACAAAAATCTCTTCCTTTTTCTTTTTCTCCCAATGCAAAAATTGTTCACAATATGAGCAAAACACTTATAAATATCACTGCATCACAAAAGTATGAAAACAGCCAACACCTTTTAAAAATGTCAACCCCATGAAACATTTTTGGAAGGACTTGGAGATACAAGCAAGATCCAGATGGAATTATCCCATTCTGAGGGAGAGGGAACAGCCTGGCTTCCCACAGGTGGCTTCAAGGACAAAACACCATGGAATTTATGAAGCTGCTAAGGGAGAAAGTCCTTCTTAAAATAAATATATTTGTATCTTCAGAAATACCATGACATGTAAATACACATATGTGTAACTGATTTCACATATTCTTCCCTAAAATACCAGGGCTTGTACCAAACAAGAAAAAGGAGGATTCAGCATAGTGTGAGTTGGGGCTGCTGGATCTTAGAGAAGATTCTTCCACTTTTATTTTGAACACATACTGATACAAAGAAATGATCACAACAAAGTACTAAAAAAACACACTTACTTACTTAGAAAGGCAAGAGATTTGGCAATTACAGTCCTGGGCTCACTTTATTCATGAGTGTTGTATCTTTTTGCTTTATTGCTATTTATGATGACATCATTCATTATTACACATTCTACCTATTCCAGAACTCCATATGAAATATGAAGTGGTAGTTTTCTATGAAGCAATCTGTTCTACTAAACAGCAGAATAATTTAGCTTATACAACCTGTTCAGGAGGCAGTCAAGCCTTATACAACTTTGTACACAGAGATTCTCGTTTCACCTCTAGGAACAGACAGATACAATTCTCAAAATGAAAAAAAAATACTTAGGCTAAGTGATAACAAACCTCAATAAAAATCACACTTATGTGATATTCTTGTGTTTTAAATGTACGGAATGAGGAAAATGTGTCTCCTTTTACACACTGTGTTGCTACTCAGAAAGCCATTACTACTCCAGGTACATTATCTTTCAATTCCTCAGGTTATTGCTAAATTTCTTATTACTAAACTTACAGAGACTGGTAGGCTCTATTTCTTCACTTATTTAGATACATTAGATTGCTCTCATTCTTAAATATTAATATGTATAATAGAAACATGTATTTAAATGTTTATTGTTTATATGTCTAGATAAATAAATGTTTACATAATCAAACATACCTGAAAACCCATGATTTTATTGAGAACTTTATCTAAAATTAATTGAACATCTTTGTATTTCTTAAAGGTTTTTTCTAACTGCAAATATTATTTTAAGCAACAACTCCAAAATTGCAAAGTCTATGGAGAGTCTACTTTTTAAAACCTGTTTTTACTTATAATTACACTGTTTGCAAATCACAGGATTTTTTTCTCAATGTTTCTCATTTTAAATCATTATCTCTTTTCTAAAATATTTAGTTTCCCTACAGGTTTAATTTTTTTCTTTATTTGTTAAATGAAGTACATTTCAACCAGATAAGTTCTCTAGGGATGGGAGATGCATTTACTCCACATTTGCTGGACTGATATTTCAATATCTTCAGATACGAACCAATATGGCATCTTACATTTTAGGTCCACTCAACAGAATCAAACATGAATCTCTCACATCTGCCTTCATCTCACAGTCTGAATGAGATCTGAATGCACAGGAGACTAAAGTGTGACCTCTTCATTTCTTCCAATTCCTAACACTGTGAGGGTGACTGAATAAAATAACCAGGCCTTTGACAGTTCATGTTGACTGCTCTGAGCCGGTAGGCAAACACAGGTAAGTCAGAGTGGTTTTTGTCTACATCTTTGGTATAAAGGCTAGTAATAGTGGTCACAAGGGAATACAGAAGTTCTTAGATGCCAAAAGGTTTTCACATGTCCTGATTTACTGGGTTAAGAAACATCAATATGGGTCAATAAGCTGGTTCTTCCCAATTACCTGAATTTGATCTCTTAGCTCCACATACAGAATAAGAGAACTGACTTCCACAAGTTGATTTTCTGACCTCCATGTACTGGCAATCACATAGGTATATGTATGTGTGTGTGTGTATATATATATATATATATATATATATACACAAATAGACACAAATAAACAAATAAATATGGACAGTATTAAACATTATCATATTAAGTTCTATAAGAAGTCTTAGGACCATTCAAATAGGTTGATATCATAATTATTCTGCATTTGGCAATAGAAAATGATTTGAAAGGCCAAGACTGAGATTGAAAAGATCAGAGATAAGATTGCTGCTCATTCAGCTCATCTGGAGCTGTCCTTAAAACTCTGGTTTCGGTCAGTTGAGTGGTTGAGTTACTGTTATAATCACATGGACACCATTCATTACAACACAGTGGTTTGATTAACGTGAAAGCAAAGCAAAAGTCAAATGAAAGACTGTGGTTGGAAACATGAGCCATAGTTCATGGGGACATAAGGAGGACTTTATTTTTGTGTCTTTAAAGGAATATGAGTGGAGTTGTAGAGATCGCTTAGTGGTTAAGAGCATTTGCTGCTCTTGCAGAGGACCTAGGTTCAGTTCCCAGAACCTACCTGGTGGTTAACAACCATCTGTAACTCCATTCTAGGAATCTGATACTTTTTGTAGCCTCAGTGGGAAAAAAAAAACCCACACACATGCTAAACATATATACAAGGAGGCAAACACTCATGTATATAATAAAAATAAATAAATCTTTTTTTTTTATAAAAAAGAAACCTTGAGTTTATTAAATATCTAAACCATTTACTATGCATGAAATATTGGGAGATATGTAAGAGAGTGTTGTCACACTGACAAGGCAGCTTTCTTGGGTAGGCCAGCAAATACTAATTGGACATCATGAAATAAAGACAAGAAAACCCTCATTAACAAGTGGAGATGAAATTCCTTCCTTTTTTGCAAATATTTTAAATATGTTTAAATTGCTTCAATAAAAGCACACACTCTACAGAAACACTGAAGTCAGCATATTGTATTTGTCCACTGAGTTCTCCTCACTAGTTTAGAGGGTCCTGGGATGACTCCTTGCCGATGAAGATTAATTGTTAAGAAAGGTCATGTTTTTTCACTGAAAAATCTTGTATGAAATTCAGATTCAGATCAAGGCCCTGAGTCCTCATTAGATAACTTCTATGAGAACTAGTGCTTATGGGATGGGTAAATAGGTCCTCAGGTAAGAGTACTGGCTGTTTTTCCACAGAACCCAAGTTCTATCTCCAGCAACCCCATGGCAACTCACAACCATCTTTCAGTTTCAGGGGATCCACACCCCCTTCTGGTCTGCACAGGTACTAGGCACACAGATGGTACACAGACATACATGCAGCAAATACACCCACACATGTAAAATGATAAAATGGAATTTCAAAGGAATGACTATTTAGAACATGAATGAAGTAAACAGAAGAAAGAAATTGCCCCTCAATCTCCACAACGTCATTGAAATCAGATATTGTGGGTAATGATTACATTTAATAATATAAAGGGAACTTCTCAAACTTCTTCTGCATTTTAACTTCATGTCCTTGCTTTTATAGGCAAAGATTACTGCTATATTTTTTTGGTATTTTTTTGTTTCAGTTATACTGCATGTAAATGATTTCACATCTACTTACTAATTAGTATCAGGAAATGTGATGTTTCTGTTAACTGAACACTCTGCTTCAACCCTTGATCTTTCTCATTGATTTTCTGCCTATGGAGATGCTGTGTAGGTTTTGAATATCTTAGTTAAATCAACATATTCCATATTTTCTATGAAATCCTCACAAAAATATAATAACCCTATTAACATCCACATACTATTACAAATACCAGCAATTCTCTAAATAGGCACAGCTGAGGGCCACAGCCTCCCACATGTACTTAACTATTCTTTATCACTTTTAATCTACTTTAATCATTGGGTAAATGAAAAGCACTATTGAAGGTTTTATACTCGATTACTGATGCATCCACCAGGTATCTTCTTCCTTGTGTAGTCAAAACCCACAAGGGAATAATAGTCTACCTCAAGAGCTGTAGACTATTTAAGAAGACTCAATACGTCATTACAAACTCCGTGTTTCTTCTCATAGTCTGAAGGCTGGCAGCCCACATAACTGTTGTTGCTCTTGCTTGCCAGGTTGCTGAAGGCAAGTCGTTATTGCTGAAGATGCCATGCATCAGACACAGGACTGGAGGGATCTTAGCTGAATCTGACCTGAAAGCCTTCTTCCTGAGAAGAGCAGCTTCCATAATACAAGAAGGTGCAATGCTAGCTTCCAAGGAATGCAAGCAATCAACAGTCATACAATGCTGCAACACTTACGGACCACAATTGTAAACAGGGTGCGACTGGTGGCACTAGTATCTTCCTGGTTGTGACCAGCTACACAATTGGACTTAAGATATGCTCAAAATGAAGAAAATCACATCTGGTACTAGAAACATAACTAATCCGTTGTGGTCTAGTGAAGTCATGGATCTTACAAGAGAAGTAATTACTTGGCACTTTATATGACAGATTATTTCCTAACTGCTAAATACTTATCCTTATACCTACAAATTATCTCTGTTCTCACCCATCAAACCCTCTTTATAACAGAGGGAGGCTATTACAGAAAACCACAGTCAATCAAAATAAGGAGAAACAAAATGACTGTGAGGTACCCAGTCCCGACTGATATATCAACAACATAACCCTTGAACCCAAGTCTCAGAGAACCTCATAGAAAGGGGAACAGAAAGATTATAAGAATGAGAGAAACATGACAGCTACAGTGAGAGTTTATCTCCTAAAAGTTACAGGAAGCTTCACCCACGGCACTCCAACATTGTGGCTGCCTACATAAGACATGAACTAAGATAGCAGCAATTTTTGTGACAATATGGTAGGGGTAAAGCTCATCACCCCTAAAGAAAGAACTGCAGGCAACTAAGAAATGATTAGAATGGAAGAAATTGTCCTACATAAGGATCATTCCCTTAATTGATTATTAAATATCAAGTAGTCAGCCCTGAAATAATATGAAAAAAATAAGAAAGAGATGCAACAGCTTATAATCATATGTTTAGTTGTGTGTGTGTGTATTTGTGTGTATGTGAGTGTGTGTGTGTGTGTGTGTGTGTGTGTATGTGTGTGTGTATGTGTGTGGGTATGCAACAGTAAGAACTAATGAAAAGAGGCCATGATTTCCAGCAGGAGTGAAAGTGGTGGGATCTATGGAGAGGTTGGATAGAGGAAAAGGGGAAATTATGTAATTATATTTTAGATTTAAAAAGATGAAATTTATAATGTACAAGTAATCCAACTGACAAGGTCAGACCTTTTATAGCCTGGCCCTAATAATGAAAAAAAACAAATATTTCAGGAAGAAATAGAGGGCACCTAAATAACTGTTTGCTACAAAAATTAGTGTTGTTAGGTAGGAACCTGCGACTGTTCTCTGAGCAATTGGAGAGTGGCACTAATGACAATTCTAAGACCTTCAACACTGTGCCTCCCATCAGAAGACTGAAGCTAGGACAGCAGAATGGCTTCAGGGAACAAGCAAAGAGCAACTTCTGCCTCCTAGCTCTTCTAGGCCTTAATCTCTGCCTTCTGCCTCCTGTCAAGTGTTCCTCAATCTCCTAGGCCGGACAAACAGGATCAGAGTAGCTCACACAGCTGCTCCGGAGGGCATGGGCAATGAACCCTAGTGGCTTCCACTTGGTTTTGAGGTAATAGATATACAGATTGGAAGTCTAGTGGTCATAGGAGCCTCCACATAGGTTTTAAAGACTGTTTCAGACAGGCCGGAGATGTGGGAAGAGACCCAACATGAGGGGTGTAGGGAGGATATTAGGCAGACAGGCTGAACTATACTTAGTGGAGATGGAGGGCCAGAGCCATCTCAGACAGCTCTAAGATCAAGGGCACCTCAAAGATCCCACAGCTGTGCCACAGTGGAGCAGCTATGCTAATCCTTTCCAGCTGGACTAAGCTAACAGACTTAACATTGTGAAAAATAAAGACTGGCAGAGCCTAGGAAAATCAGACCATGGATCACCTGATTACAAGGTCCTTGTTTTTTTAAGCAAATTAATTCTTCCTCTTTTCATCCTCTCTAGTCCCTCTGCTTTGTGTACTGAGGTAACACAGTAGTCTTCACCTTGTCAAATACAGATATCCCAGTGTTGAACATCTCAGTCACCCTAACTGTGAGAATGTAATTCTCCTTGATATAAATGTCCCTGCATCTTTGGTACAGAGTACACCATGGGCTGAGAGAGTAAAAGACACTATTGAGAAGCTGATAGGAAAAGTAAATTATCTTAAGTTGCTTATTAGGTATTTGTTATTAATAAACTTATAGAGTACAATGTAACTATTTTGTAAAAGTCTATATGCCTGTGCCTAAAATTTATGGAATTTATCTACAGAGACATTCATACTTTTGCATGGAGCCACTCATTACAATGCAATGCATACTATCACAGTGTTCATAAAAGGTATCTATGGAAACTCATTATGTTGTTTACAGGCTGTGGAATACTATACAGCAGTGAAATGAGGAAAATACTCAGTCCCTTGGGACATTTTTAAATACTCATTTTTAATAAAAATGATAAAGTAGTTAAACAGTATTCACCGAATGTTTCAATTCAGATTAAAAAATAAACTTTAAGTGTATTTGTGTAAACTCAAAGATAAAACTGGTATTTAGATACCTTTGGTTACTAAAATATAGGAAGCTAGGCAGTTGGTACAAATGAAATGAACACAAACTTTCAATGCATGATTTGTGTATTTTTAATTATGTATATATGTGGAAGTTTATGTGTGTAAACTGTTGTTTACACAGTAAGCCATTGTCCAAGGAATCCAGAAGAGGGTTCTGGAACCCCTAAATCTGTAGTTGCAAGTTGTATGAACCTCACGATGTGGTGATGGGAACCAAACTCTGGATGTTTCTGAAAGCAGTATGAGTTCTTGACCACCAAGTCATTCCTCTAGCCTGATAATTTGTAATATTTTAAATTTGAAGCCCAGGGTGTGATACAGCTAGACACTCTGGAGTTGTTGCTGATATCTAAACAAGCATTTTATACATTCTACAGCTAATTATCTCTAGTCTTATTTTTTCACTTAATGTGATTTGTAGACACTGAAAATAAAAATTTTATTGGGTAAAAAAACAAAGAAAAGCAGCATGATTTCTGTAATAATTTATGTGACATTCATAGACAGAAAATGGCTTTGTTTACTTATCAGAACATATTTCTCTGACTGTAGAAACAACCCCTAAAAAGTGATAGGACAGTCTTTATTACTGTGTTTAACCTTACTTAATTATAGAGAGTATATAAAAATATAATTTAGTTTTTCAAACTCCAATACCAACAGAAAGCAATATCGCTTATGAAAAGCCATAAAGAAAGAGTATTGTAAATGGACAAATATGTACTTTAGGTGGCTATCAAATGCTGTAGTCAAGAATATTAGCTCAGTGGAAATCTACTTTATTAGGTTGTTTTTATAGCCAGATAAACAAACTGTTATCAGGTGTCAAGTATCACCAAAACCAATTTCATTATAAAATACTGAAATAGAAATTCAAGTTGGGTTGAAAATGGGTCTAGAAGCACCTTTTTTGCCCCTCAGGATATGAATCACCTGCAGCACAGCTAAGACTTTGCTTTAGAAGCTAAATTAAAATTACATCCCTGACTAAATACAGTATCTGTCTTTGCGCACAACTATACTCGTGCAAGCTAATTCATGAACTTATTAACAGTCTTACTGTGTCACCAATCACTCGAAATCCCAAGTCAGTTATTTAAAAAACCTCCTCATCTAACCAGGAAGCTTCATGGCGAATGATTGTTTATAACTGAATCAAATTGACATCCTTATATTTATAATTAATAGCCACATTATGGTTATTAAGAACAAAGTAATGGGAATTCGTTCAGTGGCATAGCTTTTGCTTGGCATGCACAAAGCCTTGGATTCAAATCCCAGAATTCTAAAATAGAACAATAGTAGCAACATTTTATTGAACACTCACCAACTGTGAAGTTGATCATCAGCCATTTAGTGTGCAGATTATGTGCAATGCCATTTTACACATAAATGGGAGCTATCGCGTTTTGGGGCCCAAAGAAATCCATAGTTCTCTGCATGATTCTGTACCTCTTCTACTGTATAGCATGGACTGTTTTAAAAAAACTGGTTTAGATCTGTCTAGTGGGGGTGACTTATAAATAGGAAAGTGCAATCTGCATGTGGCTATGTCACTGGGTATCCTACAGGGTAGCACTTCACAGACTCTCTTTGAGATTTGGTCTTACATCATGCCTTGAGTGGCTAAGAATATGGAAATGTCAGTTTTAAGAAAAAGCTCCTGATGTGGAGACCAACACAGAGTACCCTGCTGCAGCAATTTCCCATTCACCACATTAGTATGGGTTGAGGGGATATTAGTGATTTTTAATCTTTTTCCGTGGGTTAATAAATGTGTTCCATCTGTATACACTACTTTAAAGCATACATGTATTAGATGTAGCATTATTCTTTCACCACTCACAGACAAACAATTTAAACTTCTGCCCATCTCATCAATGTTTTCGTTTATGAAGCCCATTATGCATACTGACTAAATTGCTCCCATACCAGTAATCTAATAACTAGATGACAGGGGAGTTTCTTTCTTCTTTTTTTCTTTTTTAATATATTTTTATTATTTAAAACAATTTTTAAATTTAAATATATTTTCATATTTTCATCATATCCTCTCTCTTCCCTAAGTTTGTCATGATTCTCTCCTCCTCCGAACCCCCCACCACTTTAAGTTCTTTCTTAATATACAAAGTTAAACACAATACTGTATCAAAATGCCCAAAATCTAAGAAACAAAATGCATCACTCAAAATGAAAACAACACAAAAAACAAACAAGCAAACAAGCCAAAAAACACACCATACTTTAATCAAACAAAAGGACATGCAAAAAATTTGTGGAATCCAATATATATTGGTCAATTCTTTGGAACAAGAGGCCTGCCCAGGAGTGGTTGATATACCCAGGGTCATTCTATTGGAGAAAACTGATTTTCCTTCTCCTAGCAGGTATAAATGACAATTCCATCGCTAACCTTTACCATAGTGGCTAGTTTTACATTCATTCATTCATCTTATTTTTAGTATAAGAAATATATATATATATATATATATATATATATATATATATATATATATATGATAAAAAAAAACTATCATGGTGAAGTCGGGAAAGATAGAGCAACAAAAGAAAAAGAGCCAAAAAGAGGGCATAAGAGTGAGAGACTCACTCACTCACATGCTCACTCCCATAAAAACACTAAACTGGAAGCCATAATATAAGCTCAGAGGACCTGGTGCAGACCCTTGGAAGACTTGTGCATGCTGATTCTGTCACGATGCATTCATATGAGCTTTGACCATGCTGATTTAGAGAACTTGTTCTCCTGGTGTCTTCCATCCCCTCTGCTTCTTTACACTCTTTCTGATTCCTTTTCCTCAGGGTTCCCTGAACTCTGAATGGAGAGATTTGTTGGAGACATCCCACCTAGGGCTGAGCGTCCCAAGATCTCCCACCCTATTTGTAGGTAGAGGAAAAGTATGCAAGATCACCTTGGGATGATAACCAAATAGAATGACTCATTTGTTCATCTGGGAAATGAGAACTTAATCAGCATTTGATGGGAGCATGTTTTGTTTACTTAGGAGGGCATCTAACTAATAGAGTTCAATAAGTGTAGTCTGCTTAGTGTCTAGCACACACAAACATCCTAATAGTGGGAGTCATGGGATTTTAATGTAAATTTAGTGTCTGTTTTACTTTTCCAATTTTTTTCAGAAATAATCAAATTATGCACATATATGAAAACATTCATATATATATATATATATATATATATATATATATATATATAATAAAACAATGAGTTGATTTAGTATTGCTTATAAGTATATATGTATATATATCTGCTTGGGCTTGGAGATTCAATTCTTAATGAACACTTTTAAGGGAAACAATTGATTAATGTTATGTAGCTACGCTGTGGTATTAGCACCGTGGGTTACACTGACAAACACGTTACAGAATGAGAATGATGCTCTGACAACATATGGAATACCCAAACAATTTTAAAAAGTACAGTTGTTAAAATAGTCAAAGTCAAGTTATTTCATTTTTTGTAATATATATGGCATTTTGGTTGGAATAAAAAACAAAAGTCTTTCCTAAACTGAGCTTTTTCAATACTATTCTTTTCAAAACTATTTCTTTGTTCTTTTTTTGGTCAAAATATATAAAATCTCCATTATGTCTAAATTTGAGGAGAAAGTGTGATTAAAAAAAATAATGTTATATCCTGGCCTATTATCATGTTTTTTCAGCGGGGGCAGCTCCTGAGGCAGGGGGATCATAAATTCGAGAAATATTTGGTCCACAGAATCAGGGCTAGCCTGATGTATTGGTTTTCTTTATGTTGCTGAGATAAAACAGTCTTTAGACTATCAACTTAGGGGAGTAAAAGGTATATTTATCTTACAATTCTGGGTCATAATCCATTATATAGATAGAAAATTGGGGCAGGAAGTCAGGACAGGATGTCTGGGAGAGGAATATGAAGGAACATATTGCAGGTTCACTTTCATGTTCATTTTCATGCTTTCTTATAGCACCTCAGGATGACTTGACCTGTATTCACTAATAATCCAGAACGGCTCCAGCAAACATGCCCTCAGAGCAATCTGACCTAAAATTCTTCAATGAGGTTTTCCTCTCTGATGGCTCTAGGTTATTTCTCAATAATGACACTTGGGCAACTTAGTTAGACCTTGTCCCGAAATATAAAGTAAGAGGAGTTCTAGGGATGTAGCTCAGTGGAAGAGCACTTGACTTGAGTGTGACCTCTGGATTCCATCCCCAGCACTGCAAGGCAGTCATCCCCAAAGCGACTTGTTTTCATTCTCTTAGTCACTGTTGTAAAATCCAGTCTTCTAGTGCATCTTCCTGAAATACATAGACTAAAATAAATTGATTTATAGTTTATAGTGTGCACAAGCTCTGCTGTAGAGGAATAGCCCTGTGTGAAAACTAGGGTCTACATTCCAGGAGTCTATGTGGTCTGGATGTAATGTAGACACACCTAATCCTAGTATTCCGAAGGCAGTGGTAGTCTATGCCTTTAATTCCTAAGAATAACAGAATCTGCTAGAAGCAGACACAGGAAGCAGAGGTCAGGAATTAGTGTCACTCAGTAAGTGATGTCAGAGATGAGTCAGACTGAAAGACAGGCAAAGTGACAAATCAGAGGAGGAGTTAGCAGAGTGACTCAGAGTAAAGACATGTCCAACTCTTATCAGAGAAAAGGGAGGCTCTCAGCTCAGAGTTATAGAAGAGTCAGCTCAGTCAGTGAGTTATGGAGTCAGTTGCACTAGAATCAGTTACAGAAACAGGATGGAGCAATGAGGGTTCACCTCACCAGGAGAGACACAAAGACACAGCAGAGCTCAGCAGAAGTCAGTATCAGAGAGGAAGAATGTATTGAACCAGAAGAGTCAGAGTTCAGAAGGAAATGGTCAGAGTGGCTTAATCAGCAAGTCCTGAAGGCTGAGGCTGAAGCCTTCTAGCTCCATGCTATCTTCTTAAATGCTCTAGATTGTATGAAGTCTGAAGCCATCAGATTGAAGGATTAAGACTAGATTGAAAAAAGGCCTAAATGCTCTAGGGCTCCAGGGCTTCTGGCAAGAACTGTTGATTTAATTAGACAAAAGAATAAATGGTTTTGAACCTGACATATCCAACAACTACATCTTGTGAATCAAAATCTACACCCTATAGCATCGAAGTGCATATAGTCATAGAAACTCATAAAAATTTTGGACTGGCTGTGAATTGGTAAGAAGGGGGCAGAAATGCATGTGTGTGTGTGTTTGTGTATGTATATATAATAAATAAATAAATAAATAAATATATACACACACACACATATGTATACATGTGTGCATATACATAAACATATACATTTACATGTACATATATACATATACATATATATATACACACACATACACATATGTATACATGTGTGCATATACATAAACATATACATTTACATGTACGTATATATACGTACATGTATGTAACAATGATTAATCTAAAAAGAGACTAAGAATTTGAATCAAACAATAAGGGTTTGCAAGGAGAAAAGCAAGTAAATAAGTGATATAATTATATTATATTGTCAAAAGACCTAAAGAATAATAATTTAAACAAATTATATAGCCCAGATGACTGCTAATCTTGTTTGAAATCGTCAGTGGGGAGTTCTGGGGATGGGCAAGATGCCTTGGGGAAAGATTTGAGAAACAAACCAAGTCCTTGGTTTTCTTAGGATCCTTCCATTCACTTAGTCCTCTCTGAATATACTGACATACCTTGGAATTACTTTATTTCTTAATAATTAACAAATATACACCGAGTACTCAAAATAGATAAATAGACTAAAAGGCAAACACTTTTCACCTTTGATGAGGACATGGTTTAGCCTTACCAAAGTATTTAAGCACTATTATGATAGTGTTCTGTACTCTTTCCAGTCCTCTTATGATGCAATGTTTGTGGCTCTGGGTTCTCACATGCTTTCTGTTGCTGGTCACAGCATCTTTTCCCTGCTATGTCTCTTCCTGGTCTCTCCCCTAACCCTAGGAAGGTGTGGAAGGTAAAGACTCAGGGAAACTGCTTGACTCATTTCACAGCATTTTCTTTTTCTTTCCTGGAAATGGCCTTAAAATTCAAACAATCAGTGAGTATTTCTCATGTTGATAACCTGTTGAAATGCTGGAAATATAAGAGGAGAGTTCCCAGCTGTTCTGTAGGGAGTACAAGTCACAAGCCTTTGCATTACTCCTGAGATTACATATTAAATGTGTGTTTGGATTTTAAAAGTTGTGTTAGCACTTGCTTCACAGTTTAATCACTGAATAATAAGAAATTTTATGTTTACCTTACACCTATTTGTTGCCAGGCAAATGTATGATTATCAGAAAGGAAACATACTTTGAGTTTAATTTTAAGAAATACAATGATATATTTCAATTTTTTTTCTGTTTTCAAAAGAAAATAAAGGTCATGTCTGATATGCAAAATAAATGTGTTAGATATTAGAGGATGTAAACATAAGCAGGAAGTTGGCAGGATTTGGACATGGTTTGAATGGTTTGGGGATGTTTCCCAAGGAAGGGAAACTTACTGGAAGTTTTCTCCCTGGTATGGTAGGTGAAGTGGGTTGTAAAGGCAATAGACTAGCGATCTCTGGATTGTAACTAGGTCTACTGAATCCAAATGCAGAGGAGGGTGAATGCTGGAAAGAGGGCTGTCTAGAGTCTGAGCTCCTGCTCACTCCCTGTTTCAGAGACACTGTTCACTTTTCCCTCAGAAGACCCCTCTAGCAAGAAGCCACTCTGCTTTCACACACTGTCCTTTTAGCAGGAAGCCATCTAATGGAGGAGCTTTCTAACATCTAGGCAATGCCAGCACCATGATCTTGAATCTGGGCAGGAAAATAAAGAAGCCTCTTTCCTTAATAAGATAGCTAGCTTCAGCTACTTTGTTATAGAAAAAAAAAGTAGAATAAGACAAATATTGCCCATTTTTGTCTACTTTGCATCCTAATCCACTAAAATGTTGTAAAAATCTTATTATTTAAAAAGTCATCTTTGAAATCTCTTCCAAAGAAACTTCATTACTTGAGAAAGTTTCTTAGTCCTATGTAATTGATTTATCTGTTGTTTTCACCAACTGCTTTACTACTAAATCACTAAAACCAGAACTAAAGACTGAAAAGGGTGTGTAGGTTTGACATTGAGGATGATTCTTTTGGATAAAATATAGCATGCCTTAATGGACCTTTTTGGTACAAACTGAAGGTCATAAATCTCTTCAAAATTCTTAGAAATTTCTGTTAACAAACACCACCTTTTAATTTAAATCATTTTGAAAACTAAAGAACAAAGATTGAGAGATAAGAATCTGGTTAGTGCCAATGGCCCCCTAACTGTTCCCTTGGAAAAGCATGTTGAAAACTAAATATGATAACACAAAGTTATCATTCACTGTTGTGTAGAAGTGTGATTAAGTATCACAAACACAGCCAAGAAGGTGGTACAGAACATCATAAGACTAATGTGCATAACATCAGGGATGATGGTGACTGGATCAAGCTGGACTTGATAGAAAATTCCCAGTGGCAAGAAGGAAGCAAGGTGAATCTCGACAGCTGAAGCCATAGGGAAAATCACTATATGTCTACCTTTATGGTCATTTATTCATGGGATTAGGTTCTGATGTAGTTTTATACTATAGGCTTCATGTTATACAGTCCATTGCATATGACCCCAGGATGCAGAGATGAAGTGAAGATTAGCAAATGGGAGCATACCAAGATAAAAACTTCTTAATAGACACATAAGAGGAAGTCTTATCTGTGTGAATCAACTGCCTCTAAAACAAGAGGAAAATCCTACATTTCACAAAGCATACACAGCATACAAAGAACTAAAAATATATCAACATGAAGAAGTGATCTCCTCAAAATGGGAAGATGATATGAATGGATAGTTCTCAAAAGAAAAAGAATACTAATTAGCAATATATCTATGTATATTACATATACATATATATTTCATAAGTATACAAATTTATATGGAAAGTGAAAAATGATTATAAGTCAGGAAACAGAAATTAAACATGAGAAAATATTATCACAGCCCGGTTAGAAAGCTACTGTTTTGAGTTTTGTTAGGGTTTATTGTGTGTGTTTGGAAAATTCAAGGATAGAGAATCTGGAGAGTGTTCATGGGAATACATCTTAGTATAGTCATGTGAAGAATTAAAGAGGCTCATCAAACATCTATCCAGTCATCGCTAATCGAGAACATATGCAAAAGAAACGAACAGCATACCAAAGAGATCCCTGCACAGATATGTTTATTGCACAGTATTCACAATAACCATGATAAGGAATCAGCCTGGGTTCCTACCAGTATAGAAAACACTGAACATATCCACGATGGGATATCATCTAGCCATACAGAAAAAATCATATCCTCTGCAGAAAAGTAGATGAAACTGGGAACATCATTTTAAGTGAAATAAGTCAAATACACAAAGAAAAATAGTTCATGTTATCTCTTATGAGAACCAATGAACAAAATTAAAAAAGAAAAGAAAAAAACAATGCAATGGTGGAACAATAGAAAGGAATACAGATGAAGTGGATTTTGTCAGGCACACTGCACATTTCTGCAAATATTACATGGACTCAATTTATGTATTTAGTGCATGTTATTGAAACATTTAATAGAATTTTTAAAGAAACTTAGAAGAGCCCAGGTAAGTCCATGGTAATTCATTTTATAATTTTTATCATTTGATAATTTTATGCATGCATATGAAATGTTTTGCTCAAATCCACTCTCCATTCCAAGTACTCCTCTAATTGTCCACCATTTCCTTCCTCCCAATACCATGTATTCACTCATTTTTCTCTGTTTAGTCTACTGAGTCCACTCAGTGCTGGTCTTCTCCCCATGGGTGTAGAAATAGCTTCTCTGTTGTTCCATCCCTCAAAAATCTGACTCTCCTGCCTCAGCAAGAATCAAAAGCCAATAGCTTCTCATTTAGGAATGATAGCTCTTGTAGTGCACAGTGTACTAAAATTCACAGACTCTTGTAACATAAATTTTTCAAATTTAACTAAACAAAGAAAACAAGCTCACATAACACCAAATGATCTCATACAACAAATGATCAAACTATTCAAGCATATCAGAAATCATCACAGACATCTTCAGTTTAAAATATACACTGTTTTGAAAACAAATTATGCACAATTGATTTATTGGCTGCTTAAATAATACCTCACGTCATGTTTGCCTATATAAGATAGAGAAGTTGAGCTAAAAGTTGGGAAAATAATAAATGGATATTTTATGGCATTACAACCAAGGGGAATAAACAGGAGAAATGACATGACAGCACTGACGAAAGCACACATTCCTTCCTTCTGCTTTCAGACTTCTAATGCCTCCCTCTACATCGTCAACAAAGACTGTTTCTCACTGCTGAAACAAGGCATTTCACAGTTCTACTTCCTAAGGAAAACTATTATCATTGACATAGCTAAAAACTTGGTAAGTTAAAAAGATCCTTTTGTACAAATAAATTCCTTAGCTTGCAAAAGGCTCGAGTAAGCAAGCAGAGGAGTCGCATTCCCAGCGCCCTTTGCACAAAGTCATTCAACTGTTTCAAGGTGGAAACATGAAAGAGGCCTTTCAGAACTTTTCACAGTGGATCAAACAATGCAGCACGCGAATTTCATTCTGTGCCTTCATCAGCTTCTCTCACATTTCAAGCTATTACACGCACAGTAAAAACACAGAAGAGAGACAAAATTTAATATTTTAAATGGGGCACTTTCAGCTTTCAATTTTTTTGATGTGAGTAATGAAACTCAGAAAGCCTTTTTCCCCCTTCATACCATAATGCAATTATTCATGCATAATGGCAATAAAATTGCTCAGAAAGCTGTGCACTAGACATGGTTCTGCAAATCAGAGATATATTGATAAATTCCTGGGTTCAAACAAACAAAACAGCAACTACTGAGTACAAACATTAAGTTGTTCTCTTTATTTCACTTTGTCAAAATCATATTCATATGTGATAAGGCTATAGAAGTCCTTCAGAGGATCTGTTTTTACTGTTTGTGTCAAGCATCTAGATGCTACATAATGGAAGGCTTTCTGCTACATTTGTAGGTATTATAAAATAAGCTAATACTTTTTTTTTTTATTTTGAGAGTAATACTTCCTGATTGTAGTACATTCTTGTGTTATAATATGTTGAGTGCTAAAAACTCTTTGGGAGAAAGAATACAATGTTGTGTTTTTAATTATAAGAGGTTTTTGACATTACATTTTAATGTCTTTTTAATAAAACTTATAGAGAAGAAAAGGGGAAGCAATTAGCATTAAAAAATGGAGATGCTAGAGAGATAGAATAGTGCTTTGGAACACTTGCTTCTCTTGCAGAAAACTCAATTTCAGTCCCCAACATCCTCTTGGAAGCTCACAAGTGCCTCTAGCTCTAGTTTTAGATGTGGTGCCTTTTTCTGGCTGCTATAGTCTCCTGCAGGCATGTAGTACACATGCAGACACTCAGGCCCACCGATGTACATGCAATATAAAATAAACATAAAGAAAAAGGAAAGATGGAAGAGTAAGAAAATATCTCAATGTAGACAATGTGTACAAAAGTAAGTGTTGCTGAAATGCCAGAGTGCCAATCCAGTCTCATTAATGACCTGTAATCAGTGAAGGGAAGTCGAACAGCAGAAATTATGTAAATCAAGGTTAAAAGTCACAAAGATGAATAAATTTAACAATATAAGTATGTTTAATGGTAATTAAAATCATTCAAATAAATGTCTACTTTAATGAACCACTTAATCCTAATGAAGACTTCATAAGGAAGATGCCATGGCTTTTCTTAAGTTTTGTGAGAAAAAAAAAAGCAAATTTTACTAAATTCACTGTTCTAGATGATTTTTTTCATAAATACCACAAATTCAGAAGCTAAAAGAACATCTTTCTCAGCTACATGAGTCAGATTCAGACTGAATTATGATAGTGCAGGAGTGAAAATTGTTCTCCCATGTAATAAATAAACACACAGAGGTAGAATCTGTGAGCTATCAAGAGAAGAGCCAGTTCTGGTTGGAGAGTATGAACCATTACCACTTTTCTAGATAAATACTGTATTAGACCCTAGTTGGTTAACGTCTCTGAAAGACATCAAAACACCAGAAGAGTAAATAACAGTCACTTGAGAGGTTTCACCATCTTATGATGTACAGCATTTGTATTTGTATGTATGTGTGTTTGCTTGAATGTATGTGTCATACAGCTGATGTTAATAACTACGAAGAATATGGAAATTATAAACCATTACAGACACAGGTCAAGAGAGTTCTTAAATGCCCAGGAGAAAAGTCAACAAGAGGAAATATTTAGATGTCTATGAGTTTTTATATTAGGTTACAGAAAATACAGTTTAAGAATGCATATAAAACTAGAAAATATAAGCTTTTCCAGAAGTCAATTGGAAAATTCAATAGTAGCAATAGAAGCTATGCTGAACAAATGAATGTAATACCGTAGTCTGTAGATAAGAAAATCACCACTAGAAAAAGAAAAGTTGGTGTCTGAGACAACCAAGGAGTGGAGAGGAGCACAGTCCACTCTTCCCTGATAAGGTGCATAATCCTTGTGTAATTGACACTAACAGGACTATGCCGAATCTCACCTCTACATAAAGTTGCTTTGTTTATGTATTAATATTTCCATAGACATAAACATTTACAAGTATCCATCAAAATTAAAAATTTGCATGTTTTGTTGGGAGGTATTTTGCAGGATATGTGAAGCTGAAAGTTGCGTATGTCAACAGTTCCAAATGGAGCAGTGACATAACTTTTTCCTCTCTTGTGCTTCCCAGGATACCACTGGCATTTCCAGACCACTTTCCAATAAAATTTATGTCCCAAGAGAATGCAAACCAAGAGATAAGTTCTTTTCACTATGAAAGGGAGATTATGGTATTGGGAGCTAAACTTGAAGAACATATTGTTTGCAGGCAGTTGTGGGAGAGTTGACTAAGTTACATGACACACAAGGGAGGGAATCCTAAGAGTGAAAACGTATCTATTTCCATATGAAGAACTATGTCCATTTAAATAGACATGTGAATTTAGTCCAGAATTTGAAAAGTTATAGATTCAGTATAACACGTGTTAGATCACTTTGAAACTAACAGTTTTTTCCAGTTCCTTATTTGAAAGAGAAGTTAAAAAAAATGAAGCTCTATGATTGCACAGCATACTGCTTTAATAATAGCTATCATAATTTCTGTATCAGCTCATCGAACTATCATTTCTACTTTCGATTTACCACAGAAAATGATATTCACTTAATGAAAATTGATTAAATGGATGTATGGATGGAAACACCTGCTTGGGAAAGCTTTAAATATTAAGATGGTCTACCAGATTAGGAGAAGATAGATTTTCTCATTGAATTCCCAGTTGCTTGGTTAAAATGGAACAAACTTTCCTGCAATTAGACAAGTACATGTGAAGGTAGGCTAGGTGTTCTTGATATTATTATTAGTAATAATAATATTAATACTAAATATCAATAGTACTAATATAATTATTAATATTAAATAATATCAAATATCACATATTATTAAATAATATGATAATATTAAAATAGCATATGTTCTGGATGGAGAGATGGTTCAGCAGTTTAGTGCATCTGTTGTTTTTCCAGAGCACTTGCGTTCAATTCCCAGCACCCACAAAGTGGCAAATCATTATCTGTAACTTCAGTTCCAGAAAATCAGATGCCCACTTCTGATCACTGTGGGCACAAACATGCACATGATTCACAGACACACATGCTGGTAAACCACTCATACACATAAAAATAAATATCTTTTTTAAATTGCCTGTGTTTTATACTGAAAGAAACAAACAAATAAAAAAAAAAACTTGACTATCATTTCAGTATCATGAGAAAAGTCCAGACTATGGCCACTATTGGGTAACAAGGACAATTTCTTGTTTACATGAGGCATAAACATTGAGGCTGCTGATTTTGTACCTCACACAACTTTTATTACAATTGTCTGCTCAGTTTTATTAGATTGGACATTCAATCTTTTATTTTAGACCTCTCCATGTGACAACATAAGATAAAAAGTGCTGAAGGATCTCCAATCTTCTAGGGACTTAGCTGTCAACAGATCAGTTCAACTTTGTGTTTGACCTGCCTATGAACATGTGCCATTCTACACAGATTAGTTTATAAAGACCAGGATTTTGCCAGTTACATTTCATGTGCACTGTTTTCACAGATTTGTCTGCATGTCTTAATTTATAAACACTGAGGATTTTTTAATAATTTGGGCATCCAGTTATATAAAGCGATTTGTATACTTATTTTAATTCCCTTTGGTTATTTATTATTTCTTCTGTATTGCTTGGGAAAGGCCAAGCATGAAATTGGAGCTGCAAAGCAAGAACACATTTATTGATATGAAACGTCTCTGAAAACTCAATAGGTGTTTAGCCAAGCACGAAGGGGAAAAGGGGCTGAATAATTCATTGAACCTTTAAGCATCAATAAATAGCACTTACAGTGAGAAATGTCTGCTTTACAACATTAGGTATGAAATGTGAGTATAAAATAAAAGACATCTTTAATGTGTCATGTTGTGAGACTATTTAAACAAAGTCTGTTTTTCATTAGTAATTCTGGAGGGTAACAACACTATCAATAAAAGTTTTCAGCACTTGGAAACAGGTTATTTATTTTTTATTGTGTGATATTCTACTTGCCTAGGTCAAGAGGGCTAAAAACTGGATTAAAACATAACCAAAGGTAAACTGTTTTTTTTTGCATAGAATGGCACACAATGTTGGTGTCACTATACGTAGAAATCCAATGCCCTTTATTCTTGTAGAAGGAAAGGGTGATTAGTGTATGGTTAGCAATATTTGAAATTATGCTGATGAGATATCCTTCAATGACACACTCTGTTAATACTGCCATGAATCTGAAAATTGTTAAGAGATGGAGTATTACTTGTTAATTGCTTATTCATAACAAATCATAACAATGGTGAAGATTAAAGAGGTAGTAACAATGTTTACCAAGCTTCCAAACCATTGATGGCTTTCATGAAAACTGTTCATAATAAAATACCCAGCTATATCATTTAGAAGATGAGTTAATATGACTGAAAAATCAAGAGGATGTTGAAGCAGGATAAATGTCAGAGTAAGAGAGACCTTACCTCACTTACTGAATGTAGTAATTCACACAATTCTTAAAATTCTGATTCAAAATTTCTGCTTTCTTCTATATACTAATTAAATCTACCTCTCATAGATCTGTCACATATATATATATATATATGTGATATATATATGATATATATATATATATATATATATATATATATATATATATATATCAACTATGCATACATATGTTTTAGAAAATTTTGTCCCTACTGCATTATGTAACTAGGTATTACTACTTAGTTTAGAAAGGCTAACTATGAAAATTAGTGAGCTCAACTCCATGACAGGACAGATATTCACAGGAAAGTGGAAAAAGATATTTATTTATTCAGAATTAGAAAAGAGAATAAAATATTTTATATGTAGGGAATCTGTTATTTTCTCAGGTTGTAAAACAAATCATCTAAGCAATAAATGACATAAGTTACATACCTGAGTCTACATGAAACTGCAATATTTCTCCCACAATGTAAGAAAGAGTCAAAGGCTTACATCAGTGCTTTGCTCAAATCATGTTAATCAGAATCACAGAGGACAAAGAATGTAAACCATAGATTCCAGAATCATTCTATGTGAGTTTGTATTCTATATTTTTATAAGTATGGAAATTATGAAAAAAATTATATATATATATATATATATATATATATATATATATATATATATATATAATAAAATGCTAGTCATTGAGAGAAGAGACAAGACTCACTTAAAAGACAGCATTGTTATTTCAGCAAGACCAAAGATTTTCGTCAAATTGTACAATGTTGTATAGAGGTCAGTGGAGAGTGTGGGCACTCTATGAAGATCAAGTTTAATGGCAGAAGATAAGGAAAGTTGACACTGGAGAAGAAACAACAATTAACAGATGTTTTATTTTGTTAGGATTTGAAGCTGAGTGAGTTTTACCTGATTAAGCAGGTCAGAGAAAGCCTAGGTGTAAACCTGGAGAGCAGGAAGCTAACAGAAATGCACAATTCAAGGAAGCAGTCCTCACAATCCACAGATCTATGCCGTGCTTAGAGAAGCCATGTATGTTTCTTAAGACAAACAAAAGATATGTGAAAATATTGTCTGTGGACTTAACACAGTTATGAACACTGAAAAAAATGTCATCTGGTATCTTTGAATGGTTTTCTCCCTGTCAGAATTTCTTGCCTCATAAAAAAAATAAACCTATGTTTTTGTGCTTCTGAAGTTATACAGATATCATTGAAGAAGAAAGCTAGCATTGCAACTGTTAGTGACCAAGAAAAAAATAATTTCTCTTGGATTCATACCTATTAAGTTCTTACAAAAACTATTATGTTGTGCATTGTAACCCACTCTGTGAGCCTACATCACATCTTGGTGAAGCTTCTTCTGTCTCTCTTGAACTATGCAATGTTCTTCATTACATCTGGATAATGTGTATTAATTTTTGGTATTTCTCTATGACCACTTCTTAGAATCAAGAATAAGAGTGGTATATAATCTGATCACTGATCCAAAAATAATGAACTGCCACTAAGGTAGGATTAGATCATCAATTTCTCTGGTAAGGAATTAGCTTGATAAAGGATTCCATGTGGAAACACCTCTGTTTGAGGACTAGACTTGGTTAGCATTGCTTTAGTACAATATAAATGGCCACATTACATGTTGTGAAAAAATAATTCATCTCATCTATGTGTTCTCTTTTTAGTGAATACTAATCACTGATATGAATGCCAGAGCACTTTAATATTTCAACTTTTGAATCATTAAATGGGTGTTAACCATATTTTAAGGGTATTTGCGATTAATGTTGAGATTTTAGCCCTCTTTCCATTCATGACACTATCTCACTTATTTCTAATTATCTCTTAAATAAATCACCTTTTACCACTTCCTAGATTATCATCATGGCTTAAAAATGAAATGATTATTATTTAGGTTATTTAAAGTTTAATGCTTAAACTATATGAAGCATAAATATCCTATTATAAGAACTTCTAGACATCATCTTGCCTTTAAATCTAGTCTCTTCCTTTTTAGATTTAATACCTCCCCCATCTACAGCACATGATTTTCTAGATTGCAATGAAAATATTACATAATTGCTGCAGAAATTAAATTTTAACCCAAAATGCTTAATAGCAATGACATAAACACAATGCCAATGCGCCACAAATTATAATGAGAAAATAAAATAAAGAAAAGAGAGAAAAAAACATCAACGTTCTGCCAGCACCTGTTAATTCTGTAATCAACCTAGATAAGATTTCTTAAGGTACGGCAGGACACAACTAAAGAACTGCATAAAGGTAGGTGACTACTCTAATCATTCTGCATAGAACTGTAACAGAAGAAAGTGTGTTAACATGAAGCAGAGTGGAGTGCATGGGCTTCCTAACCAGGTGCGTAGGCAAGATATGAGGGCACCCCGCTAAGGTGCAAAGATTTCGGCTTCCTTTAGAAAGGCTGGAGCTTTACTGGCTCATGTGTTTGGGGAAAGGTAACTACTCTCACATCAGGCTTTATCTTGTCTCCACACCTGGTCTCTTTACACAGGTTTTGTTTTCAAACAGTGTCTAGAGTTCTGATTTATGAGGGATTGAATGTAATGAGAAGATGTCAAAAGGAAATCTCTTAATTATTTCTGTTTTCTTTGGAGTATTCAAGATAAAAAGCCTACGCTATCAAGCCAAATGCCAGAATCAATAAATGGTAGTTTAATTTTTTGTGAGTTTGTCTTCAGGGCATATAACATATGTCTAGGTAAGTTTAATTATGACAATAGAATATAACTGGCTGCATCATTGCAGTTTAGAGATGAATAAAACCTCACTAAGCCAAATGTTCCTCTAAACTGACATGCTTCCTGTGAGTATAGGTATATTCAGATTATGAAGAAAGTTCTGTAAAGAACCATGCAATGTACTTTCTTACAGGCCAGTTCACCAGCCTATAGTGATTGTAGACAGCTTGGGAGCTTGGGAGCCAAATTATCTTGCACCTTCTTTATCTTTCTTAATAACTATTGATTGCTCCCCACTGAGCTAACATTTTTGGTAACCATAATTAAATCCTTTAAGAATATATTTATAGATACTTAGTACCCACTAACCAAAAGACTAAAAGCACTGTCAGATAGCATCCAAGGTGTATAGTTGTGATTTCCTGCTTTGATTTCACATGCTACCTAATGTTTCAACCAATGTATTTCATAACTTTGTCTGGTTACTATAAAAGTTTCAACAAACTGTTACCATATTGAAACATGGTAGTTGGGTAATTTTAATCTCAGTTCCTAAGCTATAGTCATTCATATTTGACTCCAGAACAAACTGCCTCTTATCTACTTTGAGGTAATAGTTGTATTTTTGCATAACAAATAGTCTGAAAGAAATTTCAACTAAACATACATTAAAATGCCACTCTCACAACAGGCCTCATAAACACTTAACTGATGGCCTACCAAGCTCCACAACGTCAGCTTCACATTTCCCATCAAGATCATTTTAAGCACTTAGCCCACAGCAACAATACATCTACTATTACATGTTTGAATAAGACTTTCTGTAGTCTGCAAATAACTGGAAGTATATTTTCTTTCATAATGGCTTTCACAAACATTTTAGAATAACATAAAACAGCTCAAAAACCACCTTATCAAAGTTCACACAACCCATGATTTTCCTTGGGCAGTGTGTTAAAAAGAAGCCAGTTTTGAAACTACCTCGTGTTTACTTTAAATAACATCTCTCAAGCTCAATGGTGAATCACTTTAGGTACTAAACCTGGATTTGGGGAGCACATTGAAGCAGGTACAAGCAAATGCCAGGACAAGTAGCCAAGCAGAGATTTTCTTTTCAAAACTTTTCTTTGGTCCCATGCGAAAATAACTAGCAACATTAAATCATTCTTCATAATATTAGGACAGAGAAGGATTTGTGGAACTTCATATAGATCAGCAAACTTTTGCAAACCATGGGCCTCACACCTACGCTTGTGCTCTTTGAAAGCAAGTGTGTTTCTTTTGGAGAAGAGAATCCCAGTGCAACAGAGAATTTACCATCTTTCTCCTTTATTCCTTACTTATTTGGACATTCCTTAATGCCAATAGCTTCTATTCTGGGTCAGAAAAGTAAAATTTCTATGATATCCAGTGCACTCCATTTTCAACCCATCCTCATGTGACTGTGTAAACTTGCTTTGTGAAATTACATGACTAATTAGGGTGTCTGACCCATGTGTTCAGTTCATCCTGTGGAGCTATCTAAATTTTCAGCTGTCACTGCTCTGATAAGGTTTCAACTGAGACACACCCCAGTCTATAAACCCATTTTATTTCCATTTAAAATAGAGCTAGACACAAGTTTCTTAAGATTCACTGGGATCTTCATAAAAGAAGTTAAACCTACATGCTTTCTATGGCACCAAATATGACTTTATAAGTTTTCTGCTCCAAAATGATGACACTCTTAAAACACTTTATTCCTTACCTGGTGGAGGGTGGATGTGTCATATGAAGTAAAGACACATAAACAGTGTCTTACTTGGCATCTATATGGGTTCTGGGAAGCATTTCAGACAATAACTGACCAAGAAAGATAACTATACTTCCAAGAGTCTCTGGAGCTGCTCATTATTCAGAAACATTGTTCAACATAGGTGCACTATGAAGCTTAGTTGAGTAGCTTGACCAATCCATACAGAACCATTTCCTTGTATGTTTTCTTTTTCTTATAAAATAAGAAATTACTAGCTCCATCATAATCAAGATTATTGTGAAAAGATATTAGGGCTACATTTCCAATTACTTCTTTATAACTGTTTAATTGTTGTATTGAGTTTAAGGGCATTTACTTTATCTCTTAATATATACAAACTGATTAAGTTACTGCAGAAGATGTGAAGAAATGTAGGTCACTCATCACAATGCAATTTACAAGAGAAGAAATCAGGGGAATAACAAATTCCTTTTCTCATTTGTATATTATAGATTTAAAGTACCACAGCAATAAATCTAGATACTTTTTTGTTGATGTGTTAGAGAAATGACTTCACTGATTGAATACTTCAGCTACTCTTTTATACTTCATTAATTTCTGCTGGTGTTTCTCATTCTGTTCTCTGTCGTGCAGAATAAATCTGAAGAAACACTGAGTCCCATTAAATCTATAAACTTCCCTGAAGTACAAAGAAATAGTTCTTTATAAGTTTGGGCTAATGAATGATTCTAACCTTTGTTGGCCTCTCTGTTGCCTCATCACCCTGTACTGGCTCCAAAATGAAGATTATCCCTGTATTTTAACTGCTGAACTGTTTTCCATGAGCATTGGCTCAGTCAAAAAATCCAGAGCCACTTCCAATCTCTCCAAAGGAAATTCCAAGCATATTATTTGCCTTTAGCATATATTTGAAATGGTTTACTGTCATGGATCAAACTGTTCCATTAATGGTAATGACAAAAAAAAATCTCATTAATTCTGTTGAGAACTAGTTTATTCTTCACTGATATCTGTTGACTCACTACACTTTCAGTTCAAGTGAGTAATTCTTCATATTGTAAAACTAGTCTGTCATAGTGCAACTATGGCCTGACTTACCAGGAAAAGTAGGCTGGATAGCTCTGAGTTTAGGATCATCTAATTTTTAGGGATTATTTACAAGCATAATGGAAGTTCACTGTTTTTAAGGTAATTGCCATAAAGTTCTAGAGATCATAAAGATGTGATTCATTTTTCTTTAATGTCTTCCATTTCCAAGACGCTTGAAAAAGTATATGAAAAAAGCAAAGAGAACAAATCAATGGCATCCAATGTCAAGTTTCTAGTCAACATACAAATCTCATTCAGTTGACTCTCTCAGCACCAGCTGTAACCCAATTAAACTCAACAGTGCACAGGTGTTCACAAGAACGACTGACACAAAAGCATTCTTCCCTTTAGGGCTCTTAAAAAATTAGAGTCCTTTAATTTCCACACGCCATCAAAAATAAAACCAAACAATAAAATATTGGGAAAAAAAGAAATTAGATACAGCAGGGGAAAAACACAATCAGCATGAGCTGTAACCCAATTATGCTAAATAGCACTCAGGTGTTCGCAAGAGTGCACTCACTCACAATTTTGCCAACACAAATCAACTCTCTCTAACACATCAAGAGATGGATGTACAAGAATCCATTTCTCTTAAGTTTATTTGCAGATGATATTGCAAGACTTTAAGTTATTTCATTGTATAATAAATACAGATTTGAATGTACTCATTCCAGCATTGGCAGGGAATGTTGTAATTTACTTAGTTCTGGAGAGATATCCAGTCCAGGCTTTAGGCCTGACTTAAACTCTTCAAATTTCAAGCAGGATTCAGAAAAATTATCTTACTATTCTGGGGGAGAATCAAAATATTTGAGGTACTTTTTCTTTGTCAGTTATTACAAAATCAAGATTTCAATAATCAGAAAAGGCAGTGAGATATGCAGGTCTTTATTATATGTAATACAATATGTGATTAAAATACCATGATTTCAGCAATCAAATATAGTAGTTTATTTATCATAATGTGAATATGTAACAGTAGAACTGACCTATGATCGAAATATGCTAGGAAGAATTATTCATGTTTATCTTATTAGAAAATTATACATTCATGATTACTTCATTGCTTTGAAAAATCTGAACGCAATTTGACAGCATTGAGCTACAAGTAAGAATAAAAATAGAGAACTACAGAGCTCTCTCAAACTTGCTTTATCTGAAACTAGTGTGTAAAAACCAGCTCATAAGTTTGAGAAGACTTGGCAGCAACTTCTATTTCTGCCTCATAATAAACCTGTAAAATATGGCAGTTTTTTTTTTATCTCATTGATATTAGGAATAAATCAAAACATATTAAATTATTACCTTTTCTCTAAACACACAGAAATGACTACACATAAATATACCATTTCTTCATTTTAGAAGTTGAACTAGAGTTTTGAAAAGCTTGTTAATCTCATAAAAACAATATGTTAACATGACCATAAATAAATAACTCAGATACAAGTATGTAATTATTGCTTGAAATATCACTTTTATTTATGAATATATGCACCATTCTGAATAGTTTCTGCTTGAGCTATTTATTCATTTGTTTCATTTGGATAATATAAATTTTACATTCTATGGTCTCAGATGTATAAAATTAGTTTAGAAATAAGTAGAAACAGTGATATGAACAATCCTATAATTCTGAATGCCTAACAGAATACCTCAAAATTGACAGTAGATAAAAGTATAATTCTCAAAAGAAGGTTGAAAACAGACTAGAATAAAGTGAAATTAAACAGCCGGGTAGTGGTGGTGCACACCTTTAATCCCAGCACTCAGGAGGCAGAGTCATGGAGATCTCTATGAGTTCAAAGCAAACCTGGTATACAGAATGAGTTCGATGTCAGCCAGAATTACAGCAGAGAAACCCTGTCTCTAAACAACAATAACAAATGGTACAAAGAAGATAATTACATATGAAAATTGTGACACATAATTAAAGTACTTCTCATAGAGAAAAATGTGGCACTGAATTCATATAGTTTAAAGGACAAAATAAATTCAATTAATTAGTTCCACCTTTAGGTTATTAAAAAAAAGAATAAACTAAATCCTACATAAATAAAGAAATCAAATAACTATAGCTTCATTAGACAATGATATTTTAAACAGAAAAATAATAGAGAATGTCACTACTCATACTGACTCTTAAAAAATTGGCAAAGTCAATAAGAAAATAGGATAAGAAAATAACACAAACTCCTGATATTGTAAGCAAAAAAGAGGACCTTGCTATGACATTATTAAAGTTAAAATAATGTATTGATTATTTTGAAATTCTATGTTCAAACTTTTGGAAACCTAGATAAAAAAAGACTAATTTACTCCTTTGACTAGAGAAATTTATTCCTTGGGAAACATGATCTGCCAAAACACATAAAAAAACATAAATTAATTGTCTTTATAAAATTAAAAATAATAAATAAGTAATTAATAATTTAAATAGTAAACAATTCCTAGATCTCTTCACTGGTGTGTTGTACCAACTATTGTGAAAGAAATTACACTAATTCTTCACAATCTACTAATGAGGCCCAAAATAGAAAAATCATATTCTAAACTCTCATCATTTCATCTTTACTCTAACATTAAAAGAGAAAATTCATACTTAACAATTAAAAAAATGTCACTCAAGAACATAGTTATGTGATTAGAAAATGCCTAAACATGTTATAAAGGCTAATCCAACAACATACAATCACATAGTACAACCCATTCCAAATCATGTCATGAATGGTTAGATTTGAAAATCAATTCATTATTTCTCATCTCAAAAACATCAGGAAAAGCTATGTAAATAGATGCAGAAGCAGAATTTTAAGATAGCCATTATTTAATCATAAGAAACATATTCACCAAACTAAGAACACTTCAATTTTTAAGCATATACAAATAAATATCTTCTGCATGTATTATAGTAACAGTGTGAAATCCAAAGTTAGGCCATGGAGATCAGAATCAAGGCCATAATTGTTCTGCTCATCAATGCTTTTATAACACTTTTTAAGAAGCCTTAAATACTACGATATGACAAGGAAACAGAATAAAATGAGCATGAAGTAATAGAAGTAATAGAAAGAAACTTTCTGGAACATGCCCCAATTGTAAAACACAAAAGTCAAATGCAATTGTGCTTAAGGCTCACTCAACAAGTGGTACTAGGAATCTAGCCACCTACTCAGAGCTACTGAAACCATGGATGCTGGAGGAAAACCTCAACCACTGCTTTGCCAAAGCAGCATAATCTCTAAGAACACTTTATTTATCCTTATACTCAGATATAAGTGTATGTCTCACCCCTCATCAAGGAAATTTCTCTTTGCAACAGTCAGAGACCATGACAGAAAGCCTCAAGAGATTAAAAGTGGATGGGGAATACTCATAGGATGTCAACCCTATACAAAGTGTTATAGAAAACTGAAGAAAGCTGAGACCTAGAGAAATACCCTTTCCCAGAGAAAAGCACACCATTTGGATATCCAATACTAAATGATCAGACCTGAAAACGTGTGTGTGTGTGTGTGTGTGTGTGTGTGTGTGTGTGTAATACGGAATTAACAGGTTGTATTTACATATTTAAGAGAATAAATATATTGAATATATATGTAAATATATATATATATACACACACACACACACACACGTGTATACACACACACACGTACACATATGTATGCATGTATGTAAGAACAATTAAAAAGAGATCACGAGTGTGATAGGGGATGTACACATGAGGGTCTGAAGGGAGGAAATGGAAGGGGAAATTATGTAATTATAGTTATAATCGCAAACCACTTAAAAATAAAGAAATACTAGGCTCAAAAAGAAGTTAGTTGTTGCTTTACTGTGATGTTCGTCTTCACTATTTTCTTTATCTAATTTCAAACCACCTAGCAGACACAACTCTGGGTATATCTGGAAGGATGTTTTGGGGGAGGCTTAACTGGGGAAGGGAATATCCATTCTAACTGTGAGTGGCATCATCCAATGGATTGGTCTACCAGTCTAAATAAAAATTGAATAAAGAGGAGTTGAGCTGAGCACATGCATTTATTTCTCTTTACTTCCTGAATGTGGATACAATGTAGACATATCTCATGCTGTGGCTGCGGTTTCTTGCTATCCTGATGGTCTCTATCCATTCTTAAGCCATGGTGGGTAGTGAAGAATCTCATACCCTTAAATTGCTTTGTTGAGAAGCTTTTCACACAAGTGAGAAAAATCACTCATATAACTTTAGAACAGCAATTAACAAGTATAGCTTGGAATTAAAAATACATGTTCGCATAGAAACTAAAAGGTGGCTAGAGAGATGGCTCAGTGATTCAGAGCACACACTGCTCTTACAGAGGACCAGCACTTGGCTTCTAGCACCCACGTGGGGCAGCCTATACCTCCAGTTCCAGGTGATCTGATGCTCTCTTTTGAATTACACATGCACTACCCTCACATATAGACATACGTAATTAAAATTAAAATAAAATCTCTAAAACAAATAAGTTAAGAAAGAATGGGCACTAGCTCTACAGAACTCTGAATAAAACATTAAAAGTGAATTAAATAAGGAAATATGTTCCATGTTTGCAAATTAGAAAACTGAATTCTACATAAACATCATTTTTTCTTCCTTATTTATAGAATTAGTGCAAGCTTAGTAGGCTACTCTGTAGATATCATCAAACTTACATTACATAGATAGAATATCCAAGGCAACATTAAGAAATGAAGGTTGGGTACTCAGACTACCTAATTGTAGGAATTTTTGCTAGGTTATGGTAATCAGAGTCAGTTTGGTTTGGCAGATAATAAACACACCTACAAAAAAGTGCAGCAGAGCAGAGAAGAGGCCAAAAAAAGTGGATCAAAGAGACAATATTCTTAACACACAGTGTAAAAAAATTGGACAAGTGGTTGGAAAGAGCAATCTAGACACAAACACTACAGGGATCGCAAAGAGCAACTCAAAATGGTTCACAGACTTATGGTGAAATAAAAACACTACATTTTCTAGAAGATAGCACATTGTAAAACACTGAAGGCATGGCCCATAAAAGGAATGATAAAAAAAATGAACATTGTTTAAATTAAGCTGTTGTATTCTGCGAAAATTTGTATCAAGAAAATTAAAGCATATGTCAAACTAAACTGCAAAGCATTTTAAAAGATGCTTCTGATGAAAGTTTGTCTCTTGACGTGTACAAGGCACACTTAAAATTCAACTATAAGCAGACCAGCAATACAACTGAAATAAGTGACTTAAACATATACCTCACTAAAATGGCACAAATGTAAAGATGGTAAACATTTATGAAAGGCGCTCTATGTCAATGCAAGTCAGAACAACATGCCTCTATAGACGCATTATAGGAGCAGCATCAAAACCACATTCGGCAGTCTGTCACTAGTGTTGCCAAAAACATTTGAGTCAGTTATTTTTCTTCTCAGTGTGTCTCACCAAAGAGGGAGAAGAAAGCTCAACCATCTGTAATGTGCTTTGTTCCCTAGACACCCGTGATGAAGTGGCCGTGTATGGGAGGAAGGCTGACTGGAGGAAGGGATGATGCTCATGTTTGCTTCTCATATTCTGTTCTGTTTCAATTATTAGAAAAAACATGCCTTATCTTAAAAATATGAGGTACTTTTATATTCTAAATAAAAGTTAGTGAACTAATTAGAATAATACAAGTGGATTTCTAGTGGAAATTAAGGATATGTTTAAGTACATATATTTTATAATGTTGATGTGATTATGTTGTTATTCAAATATTGACTAATTAATAGTAATTTTATTCCTGAAAAACAAAGTCTGCCTATTTTCAGTAGTGTGGTATTAATAACTGCCCTATTAATAACTGCCTGATTAACACAATATAACTTTACTAGAATTGCTTTGAATTTTACAATAGAATTTTTCGCACTTTCACGAAGTAAAGATTAAAAATCCTGAACAAGTTACATGAAAAAAAAAAGGAAGAAAAACTAGTCAAAAATTTTATACCTCCCCAGCCTATCTTCTAGGTCTCTCACTACTGGCTTTCTTAATTCTTAGAATGTCCTCATTCTTATAACTTCATAACTACTTTCCTTCCTTAAGATTTTTCTTAGCTGCACAGAACTAAATCTGCCTTGTATTATAATGCTCAGACATGTAGATAGACCCTTGTCTTCCTGTTTTTAGTCAAGAAAATAAATAATTATGTCTCAGGAAATTGACTCTAAAGAAGAACTACAGAAGATAACTGGATGCAACTTAGAATTCAGTATTTACCCAGGACTTACTCATTGTCTCCCTAAGTGACAAGCCTTTAAGCTGATCTTCATTATGACCAGGGAAACCATGCTGTGATTACAACATGTCACAAAGCCTTGCCACAATGCAGATAGTGAGGAAATGTTTTGTGAGTAGCAGAATGTCGCTGTAGATACAGAAATAACACACATTTCTAGAATACGGCAAATAAGTAAGTATAAGAAAACTATAACTCCAAAACTAAAAGGAATCATATATTATAGAAAAAGGACTTTGGAGTAAAGGAAAACATCAATTAATATTCACTTTGCAACCCAAATTATATTGTTTTCTATCTTTGTTTTCTCATCCATGATGTAAATATCTATATTCTTCTTCATGCCAATTTCTCAAAAAAAATGTAGGCAACTCAGATAATAAATACACCAACGAGATAGCAGAAACTTCAACCTTTGAACTTTAAAACATCATATAAATATTGAAAATAATTTATAATAGTGTTTTTATTTTAGCATAGTGTAGGAATAAGAGGGAAATAAAATGGATAATTCTTCTTCTTCTCTAGTGTAATGCAGTTACTATTATACACTTTTAGATTTTTTTCAGAATTTTTGCTTTTCTGAGATAATATCTCATTCTGTATAACAACATACCCATCACTTTACTATTTACTTGAGGCTGGCCTTGTACTTTCCGTAATCCTCCTGCCTGAGGCTCCACCAAACAGGGATTACAGGTGTGAACCTCTTTACACAACTGTTCAGGTTTTTTCATGACAAATTATTTATTACCAAATATACTTTTCTGTCCAGAATACCTTCCCGATTCTAGACTTAGCTCCTGTAAACAAAGGAGCCGCTATACTCATCCTTCCATCTTCAGTTTGTAGCTTTTAAGTTACGAAGAATTGCGTTAGCAACCTAACAACCTTTACAAAATTATAATTTAGCATCAATTACATTTCTGTCATCAGTATATACCTACTATATCATGAGCTTTAACTTGGCTCCATATATAATATGGTTACTGTACAAACTTCAACTATTTAGAAAAGTAAAAATGTAAAAAAAGGAATTTCAACAAATAACAATCCCATGTATGAGACAAACAGTGCTAAAAATGAAAAAATGGCCAGAAAGCCCTAAGCTCTTCTTTGAAGAGAAGTTTAAAAAATCAGGTGAGAAAGGTGGTAACTTCCTTTTTAAAACAAGAAGAAAAGAATAAAGGACAAAGGGAAGGTTTGTGTGATGCCTCAAGTTGGTACTATGAGGCGGAAAGGTGGTGAAGAATCTTTTACACAGAAAATGTTGCATGTGGTAGTGTTCACTAATTAAAGAATACTACTATCAACTCCACACCACATTCCAAGGTAAATGTAAACTGGGATTATAGTTGTTGCAGAGGTTTATTTTAGTTATATATAAAATAATTGCTTTATGTACTGTTGGATGATGAGTTGTCTAGGGCATTTTGTATTGTTTGCAGGTGTTGGATATCTGTGGGAGTTGTTTGATTGCTTTATGATTTGTCCCTGAGGTGTGCTAAATCACTAAAATGACTTGAGTTCAGAAGCCCAAGGTTCCACTATGGAGTCTGGCATTGGGCAGGATGGTAGTTCCCTCTGCTGAGGTCTGGTAGGGTTTCTGCCTTTGAAAGTGCCTCCCTGTCTTTCTTGGTGAGCCACCCCAGCAGCAGGTACTACTACAACAGTCAAGTACTGGGAGAGAGAGTATCAAAATATCTCACCCCTGAGAGTTGAGGAAGTCAAACAAGCCACAAGAAATGAACAGACAAGGAAAGGTTCTGTAAGCTTGTCCCAAGAACTTTTACAACTGACTTATTTCAAAACTGAGTCATCCAGAAGGGAATGTATTAGTTGCTTCTCTTTTGCTGTGATAAAACACTATGACCCAGAGGCATTTGTGGGAGAAAGGGTTCATGTTGGTTTATGTCTCCAGAGGGGTAAGATTACATCACTGTGGAGAGCCTTGAAACACTCTTTATGGAAGTCGAAGCAGGAAGGAAGCCAAGACACTGTATCTTGAACCTCAGGAAAAAAGCTCAGAAAGCAAAAGGATTTAGATAAGGTCTAAATGGCATCCATTATCAAGCAAAGCCATGCCACTTAAACCTCCAAAATAGTGTCATCCACACAGAATCGCGTGTTAAATGTCAGAGACATTGGGGGACCTTTCTCACTCCAACAGGGAGGACACATGTTTAGTTTTATTTGTTAAACTAAATGTTCAGATACTACTGAAATTTTAAATGTCAAGAAAAGAGAACATACAAATAAAGAGCCATACCAATAAAAACTGGCTTTTCTAAGACATTACATTTATAAGTATTCATGGGAAAATTTAGAATATCCAGCCTAATTTAAACACATTATTAAAAATCTCCAAGACAGTGATGGAGATATAGGTCAGTTGAAGCTTCTTTAGTGAAACCCTGAGTTCACTTTAGTAACATTGAAAAGAAAAATTAACCCAAAATTCCTGGCGCACATCTTGGAAAAGATTGCGAAGAATTGGAAGAATAACTTGGTGTCAGCAACTTTCAGTTACATATTTAGACACTGTTTTCTCATATAAGCTAAATTATACTATTTTACACATTTTGATGCCATTTCTTAAATGTTCCTCATATGTGTAACCACCAAAATCATTTTGTTTAAGCATCATAAGCATGTTAAAATTATGTTTCCTTAGTTTAAATTTCAGGCAATGAAGTTCATAAGCATATTTTTTTTTACATTGCAATTGATTACACCATTTACTCAAATTTGTCAGTGCTGACTTTTTACCATATTCTTCATCCTTACGTTTTCCTGTGTTGGTATCTGTGTCTGTGTGCACATTTTGTGCTTTTTAATAGTAAATTGTGGGCAGTAGAGCCTCTTCTCCCTAAAGAATAAATGCTTCAGTATTCATCAGCACCAAGCTGCCTCTGACATACAAGTCACTCTGATCATCCTCAATGAATATAATCAACATGAAGTATTTCCACCTAGCACCCAGATCCACCCTTTGTAATGGCCTCCCTAGTCCTCTTCTCCATACTCAACAAAAGATAAAGTCCATGATTATTCATTACACTTGTCATATGTCAAGAGGATCTCCTTTATATTTGCAATATTTCCCTTTAGTTTGTCTCTCAGGACATTGGTGCTTTTGATAGATGAAATGTTTTGTGGACATTTCAAACACAGACTTGTTATTTGTAATTATGTATATGTGTGATTATAGGTGCAAATGAGTACTAGCATCTGTGGAGGCCAGAGTCATTGGATCCCTGGATCTGGAGAACGGTAGTTTTGAGCTGATAGATATGTATTTTGAGAATCAAACCAGGATCCTCTGCAAGAGCACAGTTTTAAGCACTGAGCCATTTCTCTAGTCCCAGTTTTTGTTTTTGTGATAGAATGTTCTCTATAAATACACCTGATTGTTTTCTCAAGATTAATGCTAGTTTTGAATCCCTGGGATGATGTGGACATTAATGACCTGTGATTTTAGAGTCACATGCAAAGGAAAAAGGGACTGTCCTAACCTCACCTCTGGTCAACAATCAGTGTCTGTCTGCTTTACCATGCTTTACCAGTGTAGAGTTGCTGGTTTTTTGTTTTTGTTTTTTTTTACACTCTTGGTAATCAAGCTATTATTCTTTCACACAATTACATGAATTCCCTTATTTAAATATTTACTTACTAATGTAAATTTTGAAAGATTAAATTAATTCAGAATTTACTGAGGAATTTCATCGACAAAATCATCTATACATCTATTTTCAAAAACTTCCATGATCATTAGACACTAATTTTTCTGTGACCTATCATTTTTGACATTTTAATTCTTAAAGTGAAATTTGAGCATGAAGTGGGCTCATTAATGCAGAGTATCTGAACAGAGCTTTCTGTTTAACCAAATGACACAGAATTATACACATGGTATATGTATATGTGTGCTTCTCTGTGTTTGTGTGTATGTATGTATAATGTGTGTACACACAAAAGCATATCTACACTTGTCTTCATACAAGTACACACATCATAATCACATATCTCAGAAACCATGCATTCATGCTCAATACTTCAATTCTAAATTATTTGGGGGGAGTGTGATTTATCTTTCTTCCACTCTGATTCTGCCTTGTTCTAAAGTTAAACACAAGACTTTGGAGATTTACAGCTGCTTCACCAACACCACTAAAATGATAAAGATCTTTCTCCTTACCCAAACCAGCATAGTATACAGTCTGTTTGAAAACTTGATATTTATTTCTAGTCAAAATAACTCTAGGTAAAGTTAACACATTGTTTAAGCAAATATTTCTCATTCTATTCATGAATGCATATATTTTTTTATTATAAACTAACGATTTCTTTTGATATACTTAAAATCTATTTTATACTTCTTTTGGCAACATTTTATCATCTTGTATTTTCTCCTAATGTTTTTGTCTTTTGATTTCAGTTTGCATGTACATTGTCAGGTAAGCTTTGTGTCAATCTGACTAAATCTACCATTCTGCACTTTTATTGTGTCTGAATAAGGAATCAATTTAGAAAAATATGTCCTTAAACTAAAATTATTTAAGTATAGACCTTAGCTGTCAGTGAAACTAGAAGTTTCAGTGTTAACATGTATTTATACAAACCACTATAGTTTCTTTGTGTACATTGTGTAAGCAATGTTATAATTATGTTAGTCTAAGTGACAACCTACAAGACTAACACAATTTATTTTAAAATGATTTTTGATTGGTGCAAATGACTCCAGAAAACTGTTTTAAATATCTATCATCCTTTCATATTGCATGATTCTCACAATATAAAATAGAACACTTTATTGCTTTTTGTTACAATTATAATTGTTTCCCAGTTACTTTAGCAGTTTTCAAATTACAGTTTTGTTTATTCTTCTCAACTCTTGCTCTGCTCAGAGAAACTACTATATGTTGTCTGTATTTCAGAGAACAAATTTAGTATCATTTATTTACAGTGTCTCATTGGGATCCTTTCACCAAAAAGGGACCAAATTAACCAATAGTATTTAAGCCAAACACCATTATGCAGCAGTTGGAATCTTGACCAAAGAAAATTGTAACTTTGGCAGCAGTAACGTGAACAGGAATGGATTGCCCACTGTGAGCGTGAACTAGTTCTTTAACAAAGCCACAGGTTTTCTCTTCTACTGCCACAACTGTCAGCAACACTGGGAATTCAAATATTGAGTTCAATATTGAGATCTGTTATAGACATTTGTATGCTTGTTGGTTCACAGAACTGAAAATCACTACATGGTGTCTAATGCTTTTCCTTCAAGAGAGTAACAATTTCCTTTGAGGTAATGACAGTAAAGATTCAGGCTTTATGATTTTATTTTCCCTTTATTGCTTCAATTGCATATTTTCAAGCACAAACAAATAAAGTACAATAATGATTACTGATCCTTCTCTGCACAGACTATCAGTGTAATGATGTAGGTATTGCAAGCTATATGGTTTACTTTGTAATAGATCAAGTTATCAACTGTTGGCACAAAGATGCTTCATTCTGACCTAAATCCATGATTGAATACTTGCCCCACGCCCCCTTTAAACATTCAATATTATTTGCTGAATATCATAACTTCAAGTAACTTATTCTAAGGATGTATTTGTAAGAAATGCCTTTTTTGCATCAGGATAAGTTGCTAGCTTGTATTTGTTACAACCTGTTCTGTTAACTCCCTAGCTTTGATGTTAAGGGCTCCCTGCAGAAAAACTCCCAATAAGAAAGCATTAAGAAATATTTGCTCTAAAATTGGAAAATGACAATTGGGTTGGTAAAGTTTCAGAACATGTCTTCAGGGTCTAGAGAGACACCTAGGTGGTTAAGAGTATTTGTTCTTCTTCCACCAGACCCTAATTCAGTTCCCACCACCCATGTTAGGCATCTCACAACCACCATTAATTCCAGCTCCAAAGGATCTGACCACCTCTTCTGGCCTCCATGGGCACTTGCACTCAAATGGTACACACAAAGAAGAACACACAGCCACAGTAATAATAATAATAATAATAATAAATAATAATAAATAAAGATAAAACATTTAAAAAGCTCACATCATGTAACTACTCTCTTCACATTCACCCAGAATGAATATCACATGTCCTTTGTCTTTCTTGTAAATATTGTTGGGGTACTAGGACAAAGTGGCCTCTTTATAGAGAGCAAGGGAATATATGATAAGAAAGATATGATACCAAAAGAAAATATTTTAAAGCCTGTGTCAAAAGTGAAAAGCTTAGAGAAATGCATGTAGATGCTTGAGCTGTATGTCCCGCCATTCTCCATGTGACAGGAGTCCATGGGCTATAAGTAAGTGGAAGAGAGCCAAGGCAGTGTCAGGAGGGCATGCTGCAGTTTACATTATCCTAGCTCCTGTTAAAAAGGTGCATGTTTGGCATATGGAGATTAGAATAAGCATCAGTGCACAGTGCTCACCTCTCCCAGGAAAGTGCTATGGCAAGAGCTGAGCCTCAAGCTTGTCACCCAGGAACATCAGTTTCAACATGCATGGGAAGCCAGCTACACTTTCAACATCAGCACCACTGAGAAGTCACATGTATTTATGGAGATATATTTTAAATGACATTTACATTGGTAAAACATCTATTTAGTCTTGAATATTTTGTCCTAACAATAGTAAGTTTTGAGAATAAAGGTAAATTCCTCCCACATCCTGGAATCCTGTCTATTTCTAAAGCCACAAAGACACTATTGCTCTTCCTTCTTGTCTGTTATTTTATTTCAAATTCCTGGAATCTGGTCTGAAAAAAAATTAGCTTCTTGTCCTAATTTAGAGAACTTACAGATCTTATTGTAGGTAGAAGTGATTTCTTCTTTACAAGAACAGATTGCCAGTATGATTCAAAAAACCCAAGTCCCACATCAAGGAAAAACTCCTGACTCCATCAAATAAGCACAAAAATGGAGAGCCTTAAGATTCAGTAGGTTTGACTTCTATTATTTCTCAATTACATCTTCTGATTTGTTTAGAATACTAGTCAATTAAAGCTATAGTTAATTTATGATAATTTAAAAAAATATTGATAGCCAAGTAGTGGTGGCACATGTCTTTAATCCCAGCATTCATCAGGCAGAGGCAGGCAGAACTCTTTGAGATCAAGACCAGCCTAGTCTACGTAGTCAGTTCCAGGACAGCCAGAGTTACAACAAAGAAACCCTGTCTGGAAAAAAAAAGATACACACACACACACATATACACACACACACACACACACATACATATACAAGTATATATGCATATATATATATATATATATATATATATATATATTGTATTGTTGTTTCTCTAAAATATTAATTTATGAGAAATTGAAACTGCCAGACAGCTTTTTATATCTTTGACATTTAAACTTAATATCCTCAAAATAATTGGACTTTTGGAAGAACAAGAGTAGAATTAATTGTCTATATATTTATGAAATTAAAAAATAACCTATTACCAAATTTAGAGAACTATAATAACAAGAGTATATTTACACAATCATTCACTAGCAGATAGTTTTCAAAAGAACAAGTAAATGAAAAATATGATAGTTTAATTTGAGCAATCTATTTCCTAATTCAAAGGTTTGACTGATTATTATTTACTTTTCCAACAATTCATGAATGAGCATTTAAAATAGTTATCTGTATACAAACAGCTCTGTGTGCAAACTAGGGTCTACGTTCCAGGGACTATATTCAGAGGCCTGTGTGATATGGATGGAATATAGAAACACCTTTAATCCCAGTATTCAGAAGGCAGTGGTAGTCTACATTTTTAGTCTCTACAAAAACAATGGAAGTAGACACTGGAAGCAGGATTCAGGAGTCAGTGTCACACAGGAGGACATGACATCTGAGATGAATCAAAATGCATAACAAAGTGACTAAAAGCACATGCTCAATTCTGAGGGGCAGGCTCTCAACTCAGTAATGAGAGTTGCATAGGAGTAAGAATCATTCAGTTAACAGAGTCATTTGAAGGAGTAAGTCACAGAGTCAGTAAGAAGAATTAGTTATAAAGCCAGGTTAAAAGTCAGTAAGAGCAGAGAGTTAACAGAAGCAAGCAGAGGAGTTGGTAAGAAGAAGAGAATCAGTTTAAGAACAGAAAGAAGAGTCAGTCAATTTAGAAGCAGGCTGAAGAGTCAGTTGAGGAGCAATTTATAGAGTAAGTTGAAACAGTTACAGCAGAAGGATGGAGCAGTGAGAGCTGAGGGAGAGACACAGAGACACAGCAAAGCTCAGGAGAGGCAGAGGTAGCTCAGAACATAGAATGTGTTGCACAAAAAGAGTCAGAGTTCAGAAAGATCTAGTCAGAGTGGCTCAGTCAGCAATAGGTTTCAGAAGGCTAACGCTGAAGCCTTCTAGGCCCAGGGTAGCAGTTTAAATGTTCTAGATTGTAGAAAGGCTGAAGCCTTCTAGTTCAAGGACTGAGACTAGACTGTAAAGAGGATAAAACACTCCAGGGCTCCAGGGCCCTGGACTAGAAACAGTGATTTAATTAGACAAAAGAATAAACTGTCCTCTTCCCTGAACCAATGTCTATATCTTGGTGAATCTACATCTACTTCTATAACTATGGTTATCGGTAAACTGTGGTACAGAAAAACAAAGTAAAGACAAATTTAAAGAACTATAAAGAAATGAAAACCTGTAAATGTAGTTTTGTACAACAGAAAAAATATAAGAGAAAAAGTTTGCTCAAAGATTTCTGCAAATGGAAACCATGAAGAATTTATCATTTAGCTTTGGTGCAGTTACAAACCATCTCAAAGTGGGTAGGGACAGGTCTTACCAAGGACTGCTTCTTTCTGATATTAACTGTTAGCTGTATCTCTAATCTATACTCTGTCCTGCTTCACTAACCAGGAAGAAACACTCATCCACTGTGGGATGCTTCAGTTCCAGAACAAAGGCAAAACCATAGGCCGATGGAATTCCTGGGTCTTCTGTGATGCTGGTTTGTTCTTCCACAGAACGTGAATATGCAGAGCTTTGTCTCCATTCCACTAGCTAGATTAGGTCACTGATTCAAAACTAAACTCAAATAGACTGGGGCCAAACTTCTGTGAGGACAAATGCGTGCATGCACGTGCACAAGCACAAGCATACCTACATATACACACGCGCACGCACATACACACACACACAGAGTTTTGTGGGTAACAGAAGAGGATTGCTAGAAGACAGAGAACAATCTTTGACTTTCTTTGTATCTTGTCAAGAGGACTCACCTCATCAGCAACAAGGCTTGGCGTGCTTTATTTCGGTCTTGATCTCTTTATGTCACTGGGCATGCAACAGAGCTAACCTACTCTGCATTCTTACACTATATATATTAATATTATATACATTAATATGACATTATATCACTCATTTTGTTCACAAAAATAAAAATGATTATAATAAACAAAAACACTAACATTTCAATTGTTAATATTGCCTCAGTAAAAGTGTATGGAAATTCTGAATCCAGAGAACACAGTACAGCCCAGTTCATTTTTAAATGTATTAATAAAACATGATAAAAAGCATGGTCATACAGCATAGTTTACATAATTTACAGAGAAGAGCAACAACTAAAATATGTTACTTAATGCAGCAGAAAAATGTGTAAATCTGTCAAGGATTCTAGAAGCCATATTAAACTGTTAAAAGCGCATAGGAAAGAAAAAAGAATTTTGCACATTAGCAAGTCTGTTGTTTTCAGCACTATGGTATCCCTGCTGTTTTATTTGCTAGAGGGCAGAGAACCATTATTAAGTAGAAGCCAAAAATCACAATGCAGACTAAATGGACCATATTCCTGTGAGTAAATATTTGAGAATATTGCATTTAATATTAGCTGCTATTGAACCCAAACAAACCCCAGAACAGTTACAGATCTGACTACTGTTGGACTTGGGGTTTTGCTATCTCATCTGACATCCTGGGGAGAAAATAGAAAGCATATATCCATGAGAATGCCTTAATGCAAGCGAAGGAACTATTTTGTAATACCCATTCACACATGGACAGATATAGTCAACATGTTCACTAAACACCTATTACTGTGGCATTTCAATACTTTACATATAACAAAAGCTAAGAGAAAATGACAATAAAGAAAAACAGAAAAGTAGACGTATTTATTAATCTTAATGTCTTTCCCCTAGAATGTGCTTATATGCATGGTTCTTTATAAAATATTATAAGCATGGAAGCCAGTATATACATGACATGGATGGTCACCATGTGATCCGAGCGTTTCCAAAATGTATGGAAGACTGTGACCAAAGGATGAAGCGAAGCACTCTCCTAAGAGGAAGTCACTGGTTGCAGGAGGTGAAAGTTGGAAATCATGAAATAGTAACAGTAGCTATGATATGGAAGACAAAGTCATCATTAAGAGGGCTAGAAAAGCTTCTATTCAACAGAACACAGAACAAATATGAAAAAAAGAAACAGATTCGAGAAAATGACAACAGAAGCTGTTTGGAAAATATTCTAAGAATCTCATCTCTATAACAGAAATATTCTAACTACAGGACATAGTATTTTTATTGAATTCTTTTAACTATAGAACGTGAAAAACCGATCCATTGGGGTTAATGCATTATGACTAATATATATTCAAAAGCAGCCATCATCAGAGAAGTTTCCTCCTGCAGCAGATGAGAACACCACCGCCAGACACTAAGCTGAGAGTGAGATGCTTTGAATGCTCAGCCTTATAAGGGAGGTATCCATCTTATCCATCCCCTCAGGGTTCACGGAAGTCCATGGAAGCAGAGGTGGAAGGAGTATCAGAGCCAGACGGGATGGAGGACGGCAAAACTCACGGTCCTCAAAATCAACACAAACAAAGTTCCTATGAACTCACAGAGACTGAAGCAGCATTCACAGAGCCCGCACCAGATGGGGTCCTAGAACTGAAAGGAGAAGCAGACGCATGCCCCCAATCCTTAAAACAGACGCTGCTTCCAAATGAATGCCACTTAAAATGAAAGCTGAGTTTCCTCCAAGGGAGGCTCACTGGGAAGCAAACTACTCTGAAGGGCAGGCTGCGTGTCCAGCAGTGGATGGTCAACAGAAAGTAAACTCACGGCATCTTTGGAGGCTCCTTGTCTCATAATGCTGTGTCAGGGCTTTTCCTTTTTATTTTAATTTTATCCTATTATTTTTATGTATTTCATTTTCTCTCCCCCTCTCCCTCTAATCTTCCATTTCTCCCTCTCTCTCTCCCTCCTTTCCTTCCCTTCTCCATCCTTCTGTGCCCCCTATCTCTCTTTCTCTCCCCCCACAGGTCCTTCATGTATATATATATATCATAGCTTCCAGTTTAGTGTTTTTATAGGATTCCTGAGTGTGCAATCAAGTGGGTCTCTCTCTCTTGTGCCTTCTCTTGGGCTCCTTTTCTTCTGTTTGTTTTGTCCAATTTTGTTGTGTTAGTTTTTATTTTTATCTTATTATATTTTATTAAATTACATTTTATTGTATTACCATCCCTTTGAAACCTGTCTTTTTTTTCTAATAAGCGATAGACAGGGGCTGGATCTGGATAGGAGGGGAGTATTGAGGAACTGGGAGGAGTGGAGTGAGGGGAAGCCAAAATAAGGATAGATTGTGTGAGAAAAAATGTATTTTCAATAAAAAAAAATATATATATATTTGCTTGCCTTTCCATATGTACACAAAATCATATATACACACACACTATATATATAGTGTGTGTGTGTTTGTGTGTGTATACATATATATGCATATACACATATATATATATATATATATGTAAAAGCAAACAATAATTGTAAAATCCATATTTAGTGTAATGGCTATTCTTATATTCTTATCAAGAATCAACTATAATCCCATGCAAACCTGGGAGAGATTATTCTTGATTGGATCACTTGTGGTGTGAAGACCTAACTGAAATCCTGACTAGTGGAGGTCTGAAAACCCACCCTAAATCTGGACCACACATTCTCATGGCTATCTATAGAAAGTACATGGAAGAAAAAATGCTTTGCTTGTCATCTGCTTACCCTTACTCTCATTGGCATGCTTATATATCCTGCTGCTCAGGCTTTCCTTCACTGGCATTGGAGCCCATTCTTTAGGTTTCAGACTTAAAAGGAAGAACAGCTGAGATATCCAGCCTCGTGAACTAAACAGCCACTGAGTTTTTGGACTTTCTATCAGGAGCCAGACAACATTGGACTAGCTGGACCACAGCCTGTAAGTCACTCTTATAAGATAGACATATATATATATATATATCATACATATATATATATATATATATATATATATCATACATATATATATATATATATCAGTTCCATTCCTCTAAAGAACTCTAACTAATAACATTTAGTAATTACATTGATATAGTATTGATCATGTGTACTAAAATTATACTCTATGGAATTAATACTAATTATTATGAATCAGAATTCACAGCATGAAGGAAACTTTCCGTAGATGTGATTTGATAGTATTAAAGAAATGCTCTATAATTCTGTTTTAAGAATAAACTTAAGGCAAGGTGTGAGTGTGTGTGTTTGTGTGTGTGTGTGTGTGTGTGTGTGTCCTAGTTGTTCTAAACAAATCATGAATCAGGAAACAGAAGAGAATTGACCGGAAAAGGTTTAACAGATACTTAAACAAATCAATGGGCTCTATTTGTAATCCTCAAATAAAATATAAGATTTTAGGTCTGGTTGAAGAATTAATACAACTTATTATTAATATGACATGAATATTGTAACTACTTTGTAAAGATTCACATTAAGTATTTACAGACAAATTCTACAGTGTTGAGACATTTCTAAACTGAGGGTCCAATGAAAATGAACTGGTTAATTGCTGTGAGAGACATTTAAGTGATTTGATATATTAAGGTTTCTAGCTTTTGCCTATGTTTCAATATTTTTATAATACAAAGTTTTATTTTTGTTTGCTCTTAAGATATTTCTTAAAGAGTCTTTGCCAGGGAATAATAGAAATGAACCAAAGTTAAGCTTTTAGAATATAGTGTCTGTGGTTGAAGTAGCACCAAACCAATTAAAAATACTCATACTCACCAATGAAGGAAAACAGATTAACACAAAGAAGCAAGGATTGAAAAATATGTGCATATTTTATATCTTGATCTTCTGTAAGCCATCCATGTCAGAAGCACATTAATAGGGAATATGTCATGGGAAAGGTATTGGATGATACCCCAAGTACGTGCACTCATGTCTAAACATGGACCCAGATATCACAACATAATTTCTCTGTGTTGGGTTAAGTTTAAGATTCATACATCTTCATTTACCACCTCTCCCTGGTACAATTTACAAAATGGCCCTGTGCAGTGTCAATGGAACTCAATAGACACTACATAAATATTTTCCAGATGACTTAATTGAATTAGATAAAAGAATTAATGGTTCAAAATAAATGTGTTCTTACATTACTGTATGAATCGCTGTGCATGTGACTAACACAGAATGAGCCAGCATTTCAGATTTACAGTATACTACTAATTCACTAAATCAGAACACCACTTGCTACTTGTTTTCCTAAATTTAAAGAAGTACCTTCTTTGAAGGAAGGTGAGGCTCTCTCCGTGTCCTCAGTACTGTAAATGAGGTGGAAATTAACCTGGCTGAGGCAAGCATCTGTGGAGTAGATGTTGAATCTTTGTGATTGTGCCAAGGAGTAGAACACCTGTTTACATGTTAGATTTATCTTTAGTTTTTGGAGAACTCTCCACACTGATTTCCAGAGTGACTGCACCAATTTGCATTCCCATCATCAGTGCATGAGAGTTCCCCTTTTTCCATTTTCTAGGCAGAATTTGTTGTCAGTTATTAGGTTAATTGTAGTCATCGTAACTGGACTGAAATGGAATCTAAGAGGTGGCATAAATTTGTATTTCACAAACTGCTGAGGATTATGAACATTTTTGAGGGAGTGGTTATCCACTTTTATTTCTATTATTGAGATCTATTTAGATCCCTAGTAATTTTTAAGTGAGTCAACTGTTCTTTGAATCTTGTTTGTTTTTGTTCTTTGTATATATTTTATATTCATTTTCTGTCAAATGAATAACAAGTCAAGTGTCACTCCCATTCTGTGAAGGCTTCCTTCACTCAATGGATTACTTAATTGAACAGAAGCTTTTTAGTTCTTCAGGTTCCATTTGTCGACTGTTGACCTGAGTACATGGGCAAATGGAATCCTATTCAGAAAGTCTTTTCCTACACCTAAATCTTGTAGGCACTTCCTAGGTATTCTAGAAGTTTCAGTGTTTGGAGTTTCAAGTTGAGGTGTTTAATCCATTTGGGTCAAATTTTTGTGTAAGGTGATAAATATGGTTCTAATTTAATTCTTCTACCTTTGGACTCCAGTTTTCCCAGAACCATTTGTCAAAGATGAATTTTTTTCTGCAGTGTTTTTTTTTTGTTGTTGTTGCTGTTGTTTTTATTTTTATGTTTTGCTCTTTGTCAAAATGAGCATTCATCTTTTTGTCTTCTCTTTAATTGTTCCTGACCTAAAAAAGAAAAAAGAAAAAAAATTCCTTGCCCTGCATTTTAATTGAGTATTTCATTGGGATTTAAGTGAAAAAGTCACATATCTCAATTCATATCTTTAACAGGATATATCACTATCTTAAAGAAAACAGAATGGTAAGAATGTTTTCCAGAGGGTCTTCTGAAGAAGCTCACTTACCAGAGATAGGCCATTAAGTCCTAACTCTCTGTCAGATGCTGCTATATGATATAATTACACAGCTCAGCTTGGAATCAAAGGAGAAGCAGAGGACACTGCCCCAGAAACAGATGCCTTCTGCTTCTGTTTTGCCTTGACAAGTCAATTCAGCAGTTTTGTCTGTATTTTCTCAGTTATTTTTGGCACCTAAATATTTTATGTGTCCTCTTCCTCTTATTTTTGTCACTGTCAGACAGATGATAGGTAGCACATAGACAGGTTATATATGAATATACTTGTATGCATGCTTCCCAAGGTTAACTCCATCTAGATTGCTTCTATTTCTAATTCAGTTAATCAACATCACTCTGCTAGAGGTAGACAATAGGTCCTGTCTTCAATGAGTTTTTTGCACTAGTTATATCCATTGCGCCATTCTCAAAACATGTCCTGAGGATGGAGGACACTTTTGTCCGCTATGAGTTCTGGAGGAAATGAAACAGATGAACATTTGTAAGGAAAGCAGACAAGAGCTTTGTCAACGATGAGAGCTGCTGAAGGTCTCTAGGGAGGTTTGGGCTTCTGCCCTATGATGAAATTATCAGGGGCTTTGCCCAGCTTGCATTGTTCTCTGACATGATGACAACAAGCTGTGCCAGAAGGACTTTGTGTATTCAGAGAGTAGTGTATGTAGCTAGCTAAATATAACATACGACAAAATTAAATGAGCAGAGAGAAGGAAAGAACGTGACTCAGTGAATGAACAGACCTGAATGCTAGAGGGAAAGGCTGAGTTTCATTAAGGACACTTTCAAAGAGACAATTACATTTGTCCTAGATATGAGAGAACATAACAGATTTACCTACTTAGAAAGATTAACTGGCAGTAGATTCAGGGTCTGGGGAAATTCAGTATTCCTGTCCTATTTCATATCTCTCATATAAGTTCTCTGTGTGCAATGGTATAAACTCATAGGATCTTAATATCTGTGGTGGTGACAACAAAAATTCCTGCATTAACAGCAATGAGTTCTATGCTGTGAGTTCTAAATCAAACTGGTCTGGGTTTTAAGGAACTCATTTTTCTGTCTCCCACACACTGTATTTAAAGGCAATCAGACATCTTGGTTCAGGGAATCCTACCTGTTTTTTGTCTTGTCTATCTAAGTAAAATGGTGGTCATCATATCTGTACAAAAAGATGACAGAACAGGACAAAGAATAGAGAAAGAAAACACCACAGACCTTTAGTATCTTAGAACTACTTTCAGATTAGAATCCCTGTCTTATATGGAGATCTTGACTTCAAGATGACCCTTACTTTGGTGGTTACAGAAAAAGGAAAAAAATGTTTCCAAGGAGTAGGTTTGTGCTCTTACCTGATCCCCATTCTGTGTCTGGACCTTAGTCTAGACAAGAGCTTTCAAGTGAATCAAGTCACTTCCCTCATCTGCCTTAGGTGATGTTGCCTAGCTGCACCGACTCTGTTGCTATTCCTCAGATGTGTCCCTCAACTTCTATGACAAGGTTTCTTTCAGTTCTTGCATTTTTCCTTTCTTGAATAAAGTCATGTCTTCTCACTCAGCATCTTTACTCAAAGATTTTTCCAAATCAAGGTTGTAAAATAATAGCTTCACATTTCCTGTCTTTTTTTGTATAATATTAACTACTCTATCATATTATATACATTTAATTATCTATGATTTGTACGTCACTACTATATTATGTATCAACCACAGGAGGAATGTTGCCTAGTATAGAGTTGGTTCATAGTGAAGTGTTCAATAAGGATTCTTTTTATTAAATATATGATCAAATTATGGTCTCCATCACAAAATCATATCATATTATTATTATGATATATATATATATTATATGTATCATATATACATTTATACTTATACATATACATATGCATATCTTATAAATCAGTTCCCTTGGATAACCTTCCTACCTGTTAGTACATTTAATGTGCTGTGTTTAAAATCTCTATAAAAATTTCTTTATCTCCTAAATGCCAGCAGAACCATGGTGAATACCCAATCATACTTGAACACATTTTCTTTCTCAGTTTTGTCAGTTCTATCCATAACATTACCCAGATCTTTACACTTTCTCTATTCCAATTGCTTTTACACCTGCTAAGACACACTAACCATCTCAATGCCACAATAACTTTTCCCTGTCCAAAGATACTCAATAAGATATTCAAATCAGATCTTAGCTAACCTTGTTTATTCTAGTCTCTCATGCCTCCAGCCCATCTTTATTTCTTTTTCTATGAAATCAAGTTCTTTCTAAAACAAGCATTTTACCTCCTTGTATATTATCTCTGCCACCCTGGAAAGATATGAAAAAACATAAAGGTCTGAGTTTTAATGAATATGTTAATATATGTCTCTTTGGTATACACAAACATGAAGTTGTAAGGAACATTCTCCTTAATTTTAGCAAATATATTTTTTAACTTCTTGTAATTGTTGGAATCACAATAAGGATCTATCACTCTGTGTAAGATTTTATTTTCTTCTTCCTCTTCAGTACCTTCTATATCTGTGAAGTTGAAACATTATGTCAACTCTAGCCTACATTTTGGTCTTAATTAATTCACACAGTTCCTTATCTCCATCAGTCTTCCTCGCATGTTCAAAATCCCCAGCTCAGTCACCTTGATTCTGTGAAGGGTCCCAACTACAGGTATTAGAAAACAGCTCAGAATGAAAGACAATAGATGTTTCACATAAATGAGATATCACATAGACACGTAAAGAAGAAAATTATGTCAAATCTCTTTTTGCCAGTCTTCTATCTTTCTCTCTGTCTCTGTCACTGTCTCTGTCCAGCTGGCTGTCACCCCCCATCTCTCTCCCTTTTTAACATCCCTCTTTCCTTTTTCCCTCCCCTGTTCAACATCTCTCTCAGCTAGTGCCACAAGCCTTTTAAGTGAATCATCACAATAACGAACCTCTACAGCGTCTACAAGGAGCACTATTCTAACCTGGGACCTGGGCCTGAAATGGGTCTATTCCTAAGAGACTGGGTTAGTAAAGGATGAGAAATACAAGTTCCCATTTCATTAATGAAACCTAATGGGACACATTCAGTGTTTTTCCTCTTGCACAGATTTAGAGGTGGGTGCTGTGACTTTTTCTTATGTTGTTTGAATGGGGGTCTTACAGTGACTTTATTTTTAGCCCATTATGAAATAGTGAATCACATATAATAGACACCACTTAATACCTACACATAGTTGAAGTATATTTTTGACTTGTAAAACATTTTTCATTTTATTCTTATACACATTTAGTCATTTGTTTGTTAGAGAAAATGTGGAAGAAAATGGTATTGATATGCTCATTTTGCCAACGGAAGGTACAGAAGTGTCTTTTTCACACATCAAGCCTAGTCATCTTTAAAACATGAATTCCAATTACACTTCCAGTTTTAAATTTCAAACACCATGATGCTACCCTATGATTAATCACAGTGATTGACACTTCCACTTAAAAATAGCTTGGACTGGAAGGGTGAGAAAAACTTGGTTTGAGTCTCTACTCTGAGATTTTCTAATGTGAACCTCTAACTTTGTCATCCTCATGTGTACAGCAAGGAGAGTACTGACATGCAAAAAAATTGGGGGAATTATAATAGATGAACAAGCTCACTTGACACTTCCTCACACAGAGATGGTTTTCCTGCAAAGCTTTCTGCAAGCAAGAAAGGACCAACACAGCTGCCGCAACCATGGCCAGCTCTGCACGCAGCACTGTCTGATGTTGACAGTTAGATACACACGGCATGCCAAGAGGAAAAATCATGGCATTTCTTCAAGGAAAAGCAAAATTGTTTCAGCCTTTGTTTAACTACAGCAAAGTATGACTGCTCATGTCTCATAAATACTCTTTCTTTTGCTGGTAATCTTCTTCCACTCTTTGATTTGCCTATGTGGAATTTATCTAAATAAAAAATGACACAAGATAAAATGATTGCGAAACAACTATTTATTCACATAATTTCAACAGGTGAGAGTATTTGTCAACATAAACTTCCTTCTCACTATCTTAAATTAGGTGTTGAGTATTCCTCTGTGCATTCTGTCTTTTATGTCTGGAGCAAGAGTCACCTTGATCTTCAGATAAAACACTCTCCCGTCATCTGCAGAAATGTTTTCCTGATGATCACATCTTAGTACAGCATTTGCTCACCTGTTTCGCATGTACTGCATACATTTTCTTGCTGCCATTTATAATATCCAATCGCTTATTAGTATGTTTATTTATAATATTTTTTTAAATATCATGCTAGAATTTAGACTGAGAAACTGAGACGCCACATATTTCCCACCTCCACACGCTATAGTGGATGTGACACATTATCAGTACATTTTGTTTGTTGAGCTGAATGGACTCTAAAATGGTTATCCCTCATTTCACATTACATCTGTCACTATATAATAGTCAGTCATTTTGACTGATCATATGAAATATTTAGTCAAAAACTGGATATTATCTAGTATTATCCAGTACAAGTAACAATGCTCCCTAGTTCTAATCAGGATATAGGAAATTATATGACCATTATCCTACCGTGTATGAAAAATTCTTTAAAAAATATCAACACTTTAAGTCCATTAAAAATGGGCAATGTTGTTAAATTGTTAAGTCTGGGATTCTCCATAAAAATTTACAACACCAAATATTTGATTATATATTACAATTGCTCTTATTAAAGCATATAAGTCATGAGTGGTTATTATTTAAAGCATTGTTTAAAATGATAAAAAATCATTTATAATGAATATTTTATGCAGTATGTTACATAAATGTTACAAATCTAAAGCCACAAACGTTGACTTTGCTTTGCCAACTCGTGTCTATTTCTGGACATTGACTCTGATCTTGTAATTATTTTCATTATAGAAAATTAATAAATACAGATAAACACATGGGACATTTCTAAAAATAAATTTTGGATTAGACAAATCAAAGAAAGACAACTTGGTATAGAAGGTTCATAAGATAGAAACATTGTAGAATATTGAGGTAACAGTCACCTCATAAGAACACTCAGAAAGGCTGCACTGGATTGACCAGTAAGCTATAAGAAAAAAAAATGATCAAACCTGGATTTGGACTGAAATAACCACTGTATATAGAAATCATTAATTATTAATCTTGAATGAACAAATTAGGGTGTAATAAAAATAAAATTGAAACTGGGTAAAATATTAATTCTCATTAACATGTCATATATTTGAGTTAATGTGAAAAATAATTATAAATAAGTTTAGCCTAACATTATTCTTATGATCATGAAATCTAATCTTAACTGAGATATACCTGTTAGTCAAAAAGGAATATCAGAAATATTTTGTTTTTAAAATGATTTAATAAAATTATAACTTAATGTTGGCATAGCTCTCCTAATAGAATATTATAAAACTCATTTATCTTTGAAGTAAATGTTTTATATTTCAGAATTAAATATGTGCCTTAGGAGACCAATAATTAGCACTAGAGTAGTTTTTAAAGAACACCATCACTTTTTATCCATCCCAAGACAAAAAGCAATAGAGAAAAAAATGATCAAGAACTGAGAAATTTCTATACAATATAAAAAAATTAGAGTTTCTTCATTCGAGAAATATTAGCATTAAGTGACTGTGCAAAAAGCTCCAGGTTATAGTTTTCTGTGTTTTGAAGAGAGTAAATAAGGAAAACTCAGAATATTGTATGACTGATGCACAGTTCCAAAACAAGCATTGATAACTGCTCTTGTGCAGATGGAGTCAAGAGGTCAATACATCCATGCTGTGGATTTTCACCCATCTTCCATTTCTGCTTAAGGAATAAATAACCATAAAAATCTGTTCCTCAGGTCAACCTGAATTAATATGCACCATGTCAAGCAGCTTTAATCTTTGTTAAAAATGAATAGATATACAAATTAACTCAAGCCCAAACCTTTGCTTGGGATTCACAGAACCTAGTGAATTTGAATACAAAATGTTTGCATTTATGTAATTATTCTCTGATTTCACAGTGTTTTTATATTTTTTCATTCTTTATAAAATGATGACATCAGTTTTGAGGCTAAATAATTTTTTACATTCTCTATCATTGTAAAATCTTGATATTATTGAACTCTACCATGGTAATACCATTAAAATGTAGATTTTACATGTATACAACTGTAAAATACTAAAGTAATTTTAAATTTTAAAGCCTACAATTTACAAAAGAATTAGGATAGTTATTAATATGCTTAATCTTTTAATTACCATAAATATGGCTGATTCTTATGGGTCTCCAAAAGTTTGGAATATTTATGTCTGACAGTGAATTTTTAATTATGAATGTATATTTTTAATACGATATATCATGATTAAGTTTTTCTCTTCCTGAACTCCCAAATTTTAATCACTTCCCCATCCATCCAAATTCATACCTTTTCTTTCTCTCTCTCATTAGGATATAAACAGGCATCTTTAAATATAATAATTATATAAAATTAGATTAAAAAAGATTAGGACAAAATAAACAATCAGAAGAAAAAGAGTCAATGAGAAATCTCAAGAAGCACATATAGACTCAGATTTGCACACAAAGCAAATATGGAAACCATAGTATATACACAAAGGGGCTATGATGGAAAACAAAAAATCAAAAACAAACAACAAAATCAACAATGACAACAACAACAAAATAAAAAACAGCCCTGACAAAATAATGTGAGACAAAGAAACTCCAAAAATGTTGAGATCATTTTGGGTTGGCCATCTACTGGTGCACACCAGACCTGTCATTATTTGGTTTGTATACACTGAGAGACTCCATTGGGGATAAAAACATTCTTTTAGTTTTGATCCATCAGAGCTCAGGGAACCCTTCTGAAGAGGAAGTGGAAAAATTGCAAGCATGAGATGGGGATGGAGGGCACCAAGGAAACAAGGCCTTCCAATCAGAGCAATGCCCATATGAACTCACAGAGACTGTGTTGGCATGCGCAGGACTTGTGCAGGTCTGGGCCAGATGTGGTCTCAGTGCTGAAAGGGGAAGTCCCCACAGGTCCACATCCCTAACAGAGTCAAATTTTAAACTGTAAATTTTCCAAACCATACTATACTTCCTTGCATGAAAAAAGTAGGCATTGACACTAGCTGCACAGTATTTCCTACGATGAACTTGCTTTCTACTGTCATTTGCAGTTATGATTTATTCTCACTCATTCCAGAAACATAGCATACTAAAGTAGATACATTACCATCTTATGTATCATTATTCAAAATTATAAAATGGCAACAAAATAATTTAATTTATATCTATTCTTGTTAGTAAAGAAGTTTTTCACAATAATAAAATTACCTTCTAGGTACATGATATAATACCCCTTGAACTTGTAGTTTAGTGGAAAAAAGTATAGACATTTAAGACAAGTCCAAATTGATATATTCAATCTAAATTTAGTTTTCAAATTAAATTTTCTACAGAAATCTGACTCATTTAATGAATACATTCATTTAATGAACACATAAAAGTTCACATGTGAGACAAAGTAAATATAGCTGCCACTGTAAATGTGTATTTCAAATATCTACCCCCTCATTTCCAGTACTCAGACTTGACTGACTCAATAATTTGTAAGTCATCACTCATATCTCCACAACAGGAAAAAGGGAACAACAGTTTAGAGTAGTGAGGTTATACAACAACTCATTGCCACAAAAGAGAGAGACTGAGAAGTCCACACAGAAAGTCACATTTACCTAGAGCAGCTGCTGTGCCCTGATACTAAGGACCATGGCAGAAACTGCACAGGATGAACTATAGTTGTGTAAAAGAATGGGAGACACAAGCTAAAAATTTTCTCCATATTTGTATGATAGAAACAAGAGATTCCTAACATGTTGTTACAGTAAAGACAGGATCCAGGAAGAAACAGAGTACAACAACTTTAAACAAGATTAAACAAAACGCTTACGTGCTTCCAGCAAAAAAAAGAAACAAGTAATATTCTGGAGTGAGCATGTTTTAAACTGAGTACTTGTATGAAGGCCACAGCCCTGGAGCTCAGGTTCACTAACAGCCTGAACCCAACAGAGGAATCTCAGGTATTCCCTGTGCCCCTGTTTCCCTGTGACTTATTTTCATGTCTCAGGATTCCTGTACAATATGGAGAACATGGCAGAAAGAATTACATTTCTCAGGCTTTAGTTGAAAATGGACTAGTGTCTTGAAGAACTGAATGAGAGTTAGGTAGGTAAAAGCAAAAAATGAAGAGAACTTTAGTTTAGGATTTCAATGAAGGGTAACGAGTAGAAATGCTAATCTGTGACCTGTACAGCTACAGCAAGAAGTAAATAATAGCATCACTCTTAAGCAATACATAATGCCTCACAGTAAAGGTATCTATGCCTGTTCCTTTTACATATACCATTATGCACAGGTATGAACAAAGAACTTCAAGGGGTATGGGCATTTAGTGGGAGGTCTCTTGCTTAACTGGAATAAAACAAGGCCTTGTGTTCAAACCTAGCATCAAAAGAAGTAATTTCACAAGGAATTTTGAAAGACAAAATGGAGTACAGAAAAACAATCTCAGGCAAAGCAAACAATAAGGCAACTCTCAGAGAATTTTTTTTTTAATTCTTGGATAGTAAACTTAAAGCAAATATACATTAATGGAGGAAATGAATAAAATATAAGAACAAATGGGCAACAGGATCAGAGACATCAGAGATGGAACACTAAGAAAGAAAAGATAAAGATACAGAAATCTTAAATCACAAACAGCTTTGTGTTGGAAGAGATATGAAAAGTGTCTTGGATAAACTCATAATGTGAAATATAAAAAGAAAACCTGGAAAGTACAAGAGGAACTATTCAGTTTAATAGGATAGTTACCAAAGGGAGCCCTGTCACTCAGTGTGCAGGTGTCTAACTGAGTCCAGTGGATATGTAAAATAGTATCTAGTAACAAACAAAATGGGTGTAGAAGTAACAGCACCAAGATATTGCTGAAGTGCCTGTGCTCCCTGCCTAATACAGTATCACTCACTGTAGTTAAGACCAAAAAAGAACAAAGTGACCATCAGTGTTGGATGGGTAAAGTGTGTATGATATGCATAAAAACTGAAAACTATCCAGCCATCAAAAGGGCAAAATCATGTTATTTGTGGCAGTAGAGATGTACCTGGAGACCACTATGTTAAGTAAAATAAGACAGTGTCTTTATTAGTTTTATTGCATAGTATCATTCATATGTCATATCTGAATATTTATGTCATAGAAATCAAAGGATTGAGGATGAAGTGATGGAGTGGAAATATATATATATATATATATATATATATATATATATATATATATATATAGTTTCACTGTTATCTATATTAAACTAATATCTGTTTTGATAATAAACTAATAGATATTAGTTTACTAATATAGCTTTTATCTATTAGTTTATGATTAATTTTGATACAAAACTATTATCTATTATCTATATCTATCTATATATATTAGTTTACTAATATATATACTTAGTGTGAGAGATATTTTAGCATATCCAGAACAAGAAAACATGAAAAAAAGAATGGAGATGCATGATTTCTCAGAGAGAAATGAAAGAGATCATGTTGGCTCCATAACTTTGTTTATGAATAGACTAAACATCACCACATCTTGAACTATAAAAGGATACAATGTATGTTACATAAATTACATCTTAAAGATGTCTAAAAGGAAATAAACTAAATTGCATTCACTTTCTTCTCAAATTAAGTCCTTTCCTCTTGGTTTTTGTTTTCTCAGTGTATGTGATTTCTTAAATTTAAGATTAAATAAACAAGCATAGTCAGTAATCAACACAAAAATAAGTAATTGGCTAAAATTAGCCAATTTAATTCTTCACCATTTTTCCAAACTATGCTTTTTTAGAAGCAATAGTGTGATGGAAGTTTTATAATCTAAATACATTAAAATACATGCACCCTAAGACATGCATGCTTTGCCACTACAGCTTCTTTTTTTTCCTATTATATCAATAATTAGAGGAAATGATGGCTAGATCTTCTCAGATGTGGAATAAAGATATTGGTATACTTTAAAAAATGCTGTCTTCATCCAGGCCAGTAATACCAAAGTTCATTAGACTGAAAAAATATACATAAAAGTTTAGTTCTCACAGTGTTGGAGGCTGGGGGGATCTAGAGAAGTAGCACCAGCAGATTCAGTGTTTGTTCGGCTGAACATGAGCTGAAATTCACAAACACAATTTCTGTTTGTCCTCATATGGAACACACACCAATTCCCTTGAGTCTCTTTTATAAAGAGATAAAACCATGTTTGAATTGCCGAGTCAGGATTAGGAATCATTTTTTAGTTGTTTTATTTATTTTTGAAGGTTGTTTTCACATAATAAACAATTTGAGAATTTTTAATGATAGTTTTTTTTTTTATTCTGAGGATTTCATAAATGAGCAACACGTGTGCATCTCCCCAGCCCTGCCTCTTCCCCATGCTACTCTTCCTACCTCTCTCAAATTCATGATCAATCATTTAATTATTTCATTATTACTGTTCTCTGTACACATAGTATACACACACACACACACACACACACACATACACACACACATGTATATATAGTGTATATACATCCTACTCTGTCCATGAAATTTTCTTTTATTAGCTTGTTTTTAGAGCTGAGCATTTGGTCAGCAAAACTATGCAGGAATTCATCCCTATACAAAAATTCTCTCTTTCCCAGCAGCAATTAACCTTCTATAGCTTTCATCTGGGGATGGCACCATGTGGAATTTTGCCTATAAACACTGGGACGTCAAGTAGTGTTGTTGTTGAGATGTTATTGTTGCCCTGAATTTGAAGAATTGGCAGGTAAGGCCCAATTGATGAAGAAACCAAATATTTTAGACATCATGCTTGAAGGAATTGAGCTGGAAGTGACTCAGAAGCCTACTCCCTGAGTACTAGCTCTCTCAGTATCAGAGGGTGCTATGCAAGCTTCCAGCAGAGAGTAGCTCTCAGTAATCCCAGGCAGGTGTAAGTCTATGAACCACAATAATGACTGGGCTAGAATGATAAACTACTACTGTCCATTTCATAAATTAATATAATTTATAACTGCTTTCTAAATATGTATGCTTATACACACAAATAAGTGCATCTCTCATCCCTCATCAAAGAAAATTCTTTTTGCATCAGATGGAGGCTCTATCAGAGATCCACAGCTGAGCAAACCACAGAGAAATAGCATGGGATGTTAAATCCTAACTGATACATCCACAATACAACTCCTAAGCTCAGGGAAAAATGGGAGAGATAGGAGAAAATAATTGAAAGACTCCCAGATACCTGTGTGGCATACACGCTTCACATGGAAAATGTACCTGTACATTGTCTACAACAAGCAATTTGTTGTAATTGCTTTTTCATTAGTCTGAAATAAATAAGCTAAACTTAAAAAAAAATTTCAAGTGTATAATAGAAACTTTTAGTTACATTATCTTTGGAAAGCTATTGAACAATAGTGTATTCCCAATCATGTTTTTTTTTCATTTTTTAATGTTACTTGAGCACATACTACATTTAACCCATTGTTCTAGTTGCTAAAATGAGGAGTAAGGAAGTTTTCAACAAAAATTTGACATGAGACAAATAAAGATTACTCTATATCGATTTTGTTCTTGGTTGCTATGAGATAAGTACTAATATTTTATTAAGTGTTTGAAAAATGAAAAATACTTCTTATCTATTATTTCATACAGATTAATCAATTCAAACAAACAAGGAAAAGCACTCTCACTGATTTGGATAACACCCGAGCACTGGAATATTATCTACTTCCTTATGGATAAAAGCACATCCCCTCCCAATGTAGACGTAGCGAATCAACCAAGATGCCCGAATGACCTAACATAATCATTCCAAAGTTAGTAACGACAGTGTAACTCTTTCTCAAATCAAACAAGTCAGAAGAAAGTTGCACCTATGCTCTATATTTTGAAGACACTTGTGGGTAATATAGATCCATACAAGTTTAAAAGCAAGTTAGAGAATCTATGAAATACAAAATCAAAATCAGACTCAAAATATCATGTGACCTTCAGCAAGCTAAATTATTCTACATTTGTCCCTCGTCTGTGAAAAGAATACATTGTTTCAAGTACTGACCCACTAAAGCCATTGTGAAGACTAATGAAGCCACTGCAGTAGCCTAAGATGCCACCTACTAAGTCTCAAGGGTTTAAGGAGACAGCATAAGAGTGATAATACTAATGAATGATATAAACATAAATATACTAAGAGTAAGAGAGTTATGATATTTTAATTGCTCCAGAACTGCACCCTGTGTATCCTTGGATACATTAACAGTTTCTTAGATTTCTTAGATTTTCACTCTATTCACTTTCATGCTGTGAGACAGGTATATGAAGCATAAAAAGCAGAATTAAATTCTTTCTCCAAAGATTCAAAGGTATCATTTCCTCTTTTATCTATTTTTTGCATATGGTAACAATTAATGTAAAAGCACAAAACTGTTAAAAATAATTTGATGAACAAATATCAAAAGCTTTCTAAGTGAAGAAATGTTCTCAGTGACAATAATTTTGTATCATAAACACACATACTTAATGCTAAATACTATTTTCCATTGTAGTCAATATATTTTTCTCCATGAGAAAGCTTTAAAACCAATTTTAAACTTAATTGCAGTTACTTAGAGTCCCAAATTAATGACTAAAGGTTTTGTTTTTTTAAAAAAAAAGGCCTTTGTAGCTCCATGCGTATCATCCCACATTGCTCTATTCAATCTATAGTTCAGAGAACCAAAACCACAGAATTAATCAAGACATCTTTTGTTTTCTATTCTTTATGGTGCCCTTTTCTAACTTTTAATTATAAAAATAAAATAAAAACTCACATTGCCCTAGAAATCACTGATCTAAAACCAGAATCAAATCATTGAAACCATTTTCATAATCTATATAAATGTGTAGAAGAAAAGAATCAACAGCAGAATGAAATCACAGCCAGCCAGCCTTCTGAGACCAGGGCAGCAGATATACCATACAACTCTAAAAGGCACTTAATATTTTCATTAAAATGGAGAAACTTAAGAGGAGTTTCAATTATGTCCATTATGCTCAGGAGACCAACTTTAAATCTAGGGCAAGAGATCTTGACTAATGATAAGAGAAAAATGATTTTTATATGAATTGTACAATGTTAAACCCAGGCAGAAATACACAAGTTGATTTTAACTGATGATGGTCCGCTTCTCAAGTTCCTACGTTCCAGGTTGGAAACTTCTTGTGTAGAAAAAACAAAAACAAAAACAAATAACAACAACAACAAAAAAAACCACAACTAAGGTAAAACCCCAAATATGGTAAAAGTAACAAACAGAAGCAGCCTTCTTCACTGTAAGACACTAATAGACCAGAATTTGACAGTCAACCAAATAAATAAATGGCATGCCTTCAAGATAGCGCATAATTATTAGACCTCAGGGAAAGCCATTTATTTATAAAATACAATCCATCCACATAAATTACCATATTAGTATCTAATCATACAAATGATTAGATACTTTTGTAGTATCTCTTCTTGAAGGCTGCAGTGAATGACCCATCCTTGTGAATTCTAATGAAAATTTCCTCTGCGAAAAACATTCCTTACAGTTGGATGTATTTGCATGAAGTGACTTTCCTTTACTTCAGAAGTATTTTTTTTTTGGCCAAATGATTGGTGTGGTGCTCTATGTGTGTTTACCAGAACGAACAGTAAGTCATGATTGGATAAAAGAATCAAATGATGAGGAATTTACCAGTGAATTGAAGTCTGAGAGACTAGAGTACAGTGACTTCTTTCCATAGACTTGTTACACTACAGCCAGGGACTGGAGTCAAATCTCAAAGGGAAGACAATGCAGCCAGGATGTGACAAGTTCCCCAAACTGAGCCATGCTTACTCTAAACAGAGCTGCCCGTAGCTAGCCCAGTTCCCCAAACTGACTCTCAACTATCAATTATGGATGTTTTCTTTGACTTGTCAAATACATTCATAAATCTATATCTAAATCATCTATATCTATATATCTATATATTCCATAAATGTTTATTTTAAGTCAGTATCTTCACTTATTTAATGTTATATTTATTGCTAACCATTACTTAACCGTGTGTTCCTGCAATGTAGACAGGGTGCGATAAAATTAATTTAGAATCCATTCATATTTTTTTTTTACCTGTAGCTTTTATTGTTCCAGTTCATTAAGGCTTTTAAAAGCAAGTTGTGCTTATATGATATATTTTGAAGTCTCCAGTACTAAAGTAATTTCACCTCTGTGACAAACTTATACATGCTAGATTATTTATAGGAATCAAGTAGACAAATACTGTTACAGGCTGACTTTCTCAATTGCCATGTTAAATAAACTGACATCACAGGATATGTCACCTATCTAAGATGTTGTATTACATGAAATTTATTTTTAAAACTTACATCATAATCTTAATCCTCCGTTAAACTCATTTAGACATGACTGATTACTTGGATAGATTCCTTTGAATGAGAAAAAAGTACATATTATGAGAAAGAAATAAAAGTATTTGCATAAAGTACCTGAGTCATTTTCGTTCTAACAATAACAAGTCTGTGACCTTGCCAAATTTTCATCCTTTACACATTCAGGACCTTCTTTTTAAAGTCACAGAAATAAATGAAAACTTGCCTGTGTGGATTCTGGTAGGATGAATGCTGTCTGGAATATGAAGCATGTAGAGCATGGCCTGGCATGTAATATTCAACATATTTGTTTTAAAAATTACTCAGAGACAGCAAAAGAAAATAAATAAAAATATCATAATAAACCTGGTATTTTTACAAAGAGACACAAATATTTAAAGTAAAAATAGCAATGAGGAGAAAGTAGGGATGTGAGTGGACTCAGAGGGAAGGAGTATCTTGAAGGGAATTGGGGGTGGAGAAACTATGTTCAGAATATACTCTATGAAATATTTTCAATAAAAATAAATTCATTTTTCATGATTGTAATAATGCTTTAATCATTTTGTAATGAATATATTTTTAAGATTTAACTGATAAGTATTTATGCTATATAAAATTATTTTGAACTATATACAACAATTGGGAAATGAAATTATACAGAAGCAAAAGGAACCCCCAACAGATTAATTTAGGCTTTCTATATGTGAAATTCATTGTTACCTGAGCTGTAAAATAATGGAAAAGAGGTAGAAATTTAAGATGATTCCAAATTCCTAACTAGATCTGCTGGAAAACTCAATGGACATGGAATGGAAAAGAATAGTAGTCTTAAAATAAATGGATTAATTTTGCTTCACCTGGCTGATTTTTACAAAGATTGCTGGGATAGAGAGATGTCTCAGTGTGTAAGAGCATTGTATGCTCTTCCAGAGAACCCAGGTTCAATTCTCAGCACCCACAAGGACACTGTATATACAAGGGCAGCAGACAGACATTCAAGAAAAAGTTCATGTAAATAAATTAAAATATTTTTAAGTCCCCAAAATTAAAAAAAATATTGATTAGTAATAATTTAAAATGTAGTTGGTGTTTTTTTTTTTTTTTTTTTGACAGGTAAAAATTTGCATTTAAGTGGAGGGTCACAGGAACTCTCATGGGTTTCTGCATTCCAGTGTTTTTATTCAGAAGTATACTAAAAACATACCACACTTTTAGTAGGGAGATGTGAAATAAAATCACGGAGTGTGGTACATATCTATGGGAAGGTTTTTAATTACTCAACATGGGCATTATTGGTTTAATTTTTACTTGTACTAACTCATTTGTAAATTCACTTTGTAATATTTTAGTTCACTTTCTATTGATTTCATTCCCTGTCTTAAGGCACTAAGAAGAATATACATACACACACACACACACACACACACACACACACACACACACACACACATGCCCTCCTATAGCACTTGAACTTTGATTCTTTAAGAATTATAGACTTGAGATGCTGAGATAGCTCAGTTGGGAGAGCTTTAGAAGAATTACACATTTATTTCCTTAATTTGAAGGATGTTACTCTAAGGGACAATTCTCTGAAATGCATGATATGCCTCAAGACTTAAATCGAGGAACTTTCTATTTCATTGATGTTATCGCCTCTGAAGCTGCCCACTAACCCGCTGTATATTTTAGAATCGCTCTATATTTGTAAGGTTATCAGTAATTCATTCATATATTCTCCATTTGACTTTTTGATAATTTCACAATAATTTTATGGTACAGTAGAGTCATCACTGTAGGCAATTTGAGATGCAAAGGCCAGAGAGAAAGAATGTGAAGATACTATCTAGGGAGTTTTAGAAACCTCACACACATAATAAGGTTACCCACTGGCCACAAGAAGCTCGTGTTCAAAGCCAGGAGAGTAGGCTATCTTCAATCTGCTGAGAGCCATCCTCTCTGAGAATTCCTCCTGAGAGAAATTCTCAAGGATTTTTACAGGAGTAGGGCAAGGTATAGAGCCAAGATATTGATAATAATGTCCTTCTTCATCTCCAGTGTCCCACACATAACACACTCATATAATTTAAAATGTTAAACAATGACAAATCTTAACCACACGCAAAAATCTACATGAATGCCTATTATTTCATGATACAACTTAAAACAAAATAAGCAGATTGTAGAACATAAGATCAAAGAAGATGTGGAATTCTGAGGGTAAGTGGATAAATGGGAATGGAGAAGAGATTTAGAGAAGATTGGGTAGTATGGACTCACCAAAATTAAGGATCTCTCAAAAATGTTTATTTAATAGCTTTGGAAAGTGCTATGCATGCTGCTGGTGAAAGGCAGTCATCAGTTTTATCTGGCTGTGAAGACTGTAAGCAACAATAGAAAACATGCTGGCTAAATATGCCCACTTATGCAATAGTGGCATAAATATCATGGGAAAAATTAACCACTTTCTGATTGGATTCAAGCCAGGTCCAAAATATGAATCCTATTCCTGGCACAGGTGTCATGGCTAAAACCTTTGGATAGGCAGTCATAGGCCCTAAGGGAGAGCCTATTACTATCACTCTACTAAATGGGCATAGTATTAAATTGATCCTAATGACTTATTGCTATAATCATGTGTTAGTGCACCTCTCAACCTTCCTAAGGGAAATTTCTTTTTGAAGTAGATGAAAATCATCACAGAGACCTACAACAGGTCAAGGTATAGAAAATAAGAGATTTGTGGGCAGCCCAGAGCTAAATGGGAAAGCTATATCACCACCCTCCTCCCAAGCCTCAGGGATAAAGGGAATAAGAGACAGAGGAGGTGTATGACCACAAGGAAACTATTCTCTAGACACAGCAAGACAGGGATATATTAACTCCAAGTGGTTGTGGCAGCATTCCCAAGTCCTCTGGAAGTTCAAGCGCAGCATAGATGGGAGGTGGATATGAAGTTCTACCTATATTTAAGGAGCTACTGCCAAGTGATACTTGCTGGGAAAGGGAGAGTCAGTTTTATTTATGGATGTTGCCACTGGTAGGTAGTCCACACTCCATGGAAAGGCCAGATATCCAAGAGAATGTGGACATCACATATTATATTTGATGGGTTTGTTATAAAAAGAAATGCATAACGGAGTGTCTAGGAATGAGGGCATAGATCTGAATGGAGTGGGTGTGGGTAGTGAGGTGGGTATGATTAAAATACATTGTATAACAATTTCAAAAAAGCAAAAATTATTTAAAAGAAAGACAGGAAAATCTTTAAGGAAAAACACTAGATGTTAAATTAATTTCAAATACAACTTTGCAGAAAAAGAGAAGGAATGTAATTATTCTGCTTGGAAATACTGGTCTCAAAATACATGAATTGTTAAAGAATAATTACAGTAAAGGGTGTGAAATATTTCCTTACTGAACACCGAGACCCCAGAAACCTCCAAAACAACACAAAGTATTATCATTGCCTTTGGTTTTCTATCATAACTATATATTAAGACCCTATGGCTGAAAAGTCATCCCAACTATGGTTGTAAGACACAGACAAGCCTATCTGCAACTGACCAAGAAACACTTTCTCTGCTGGGCAAGTTTCATAGTCCAGAAATGTGCTATGCTAGCTGCACTAATTAAAAATCAAAACCAAAACAATACAACAAGAAAGTAACCACTAATGGTTTCATCTGATGCAGGACCTTTCATGCAGCAATATAACCTACAGGGCAAGAGGTTCCTTTTTCCTGTAGTAGTGGCATAGCTGCTATGAGGTGACTAATTCACTCACTGTTTGGACTTAGGGGTTGTTCTAAAGGATGGGATTTCATGTTTTGAACTATAATCCTAGTCAAGAGTCTATGGCTGAAGAAGTTGTATGTTCTGAGGGAGAACCTGCTATTTTCTCTTTGAAAAATAATCAAGCCATCAAATGGCCATCTAAGTATCTATGTTTCTACACATAAACCTGAGCTGTTCTTGGGTCCAAAAAGAACTTTTGAAGTGGACAACAGTCAGATGGAGAGATGTATACCCAGTCAAAATAATGAAAATAAGAGACTCAATGATGTTGACCCTTAAATTAGACATTTATTAATACTCTGACCATCATTGTTCAGGGAATATCATGAAAGAGAGGACTGAAAGAATGTAAAAGCTGGAGGATAGGCAAGAATGTTGTGAAATTCTGTCTCCTATACATGACATAGCTATTACAGTAATGCATCCACAGTAACTATGGTTAACAAATAAGAACTGCCAAAACCAGCCAAAACTCCCTCATGGATGGCAGATGATCTCTAGGCCTCATCCCTTAGGTAGGAATTATACTAAATGATTATCTTCTAAGGTAGGAAGAATAATTCTTTAAAGAGGATACAGCTACTAGAAGGCTTCCCATGCTATACTTGTGTTCACATGAGCAGCACTACTTGGTCTTAGTGAGTTATTAAAAATAGTAACAGTATTAACAGCAAAATAGACATCTAGTTGGAATGAGATGTGTTTCAGGGAAATCAAAGAGGAATTGTGGAGGAGGAGTCAGACTCATATTTCATTGTATTCATAGATGAAATCCTCAATACTAAATAGTAATTTATTAAGTATTTTATTTAATATTCATTTCATTGATTATTTTTTTATTTAAAAATACAAATTCTCATACTATGAGTAAGCTAAATTTTAGTCGTTTTGGTAATTCATAACTTCTTACAATGACTCAATTTTCTCCCAGAAAGCATCTACCATCATTCTTAGTTCCCAGGAATGTGTTGAAGGAAGGCCCCATTGCTGGGATCCTGAGCTCAGACTCATAAACCAAAGGTGACACTGAAAAGGATCTAGAAGAGACTATTTGAGAGTCCTGCTTGCAAGCTGGTCACAACCTTTAGAGGTCCAGTGAAGAAGCTGTAGCTCAAAGTTTATAATCTGCTAAACATGGTCACCAACACCCATTCAGATTAATTCTTTCATGCCAGGGTTTCCAACATGGTCTCTGGTAGATTAAGGCATTGGGCAGGATTTATTTAACCTGGTAGCTTTTCACTAAGATGGTAAGGCAAAGCTGCACCACAATGAATAACAAGAGTGCTATTTTTTGTGTGTTTTTCCACAGTGCTTTGGAATTGACTTAGAAAACTCTGTAGTGAATATTTTTTCTCTAAAAATAAACATTACCATTTGAACTATTCAATTTAAGGAAAATATTAAAAGTATTTATCTAAGTTTTTCAAGAAAACTACATATCTATCTCTGATGTCAACACAACAGTACTCATCTATATTTGACATTTCTTGAAAATAAAAACGTCAGGTTAATTTTCATCTGTTTATATGACAAAGTTCTAAAACTGACTCTAAAATGTGCTTTATACACATTTTTTTTTTTATGTCTCAGACGAGGATATACATCTATGTCTTTAATAAGGGAAATCTATTTATATGCACTGTTTCTAATAAATCAATGTATAAGTACAAAATTAATTAACCAATCATACTGGCATTTTCTCAGTGTTCAAATGTGGAAGCCAGTCAAGTTGAACATGTTTATATAATCATACTGACTGTTACTCATTATAATCACTCAAAATGTTTCAAGTATGATATAAAACATTCCATCAAATCAGTAAGAATTACATCTAATTGGAATGAGAACAAATAAATTTTATCAAACTGTTGTTAAAAAAAACCTATATACATGACATTATCAATGATTTCAGATAATATGTTCTTTATTTTTATGTATTTTTTCCAAAAAAATTACCTTTTCAGTATTTCTTACAGTGAATTTCTGACCCTTTATGGGAACCATTTAATACTATGGTATACTTTAAGAATAATAATTGCCCCAAGCATCCTTAATAAAATGTCCTTTAGGAACAGCAGGCTGGGTATCTGTATCTGATAACCAGCTTTTTTACGAGTGAGGTATTAGATTCATAATGCTGCAGAATGTTATACATCCATGTAGCATCTAGCAATAATGGAAGCTTATCATTTTAAAATATACTTCTAATCAAAACAGAGTAAATCTTATCTATGCAAGAAGTATGGAAATACCGTACATATATGTACACTGGTCGTATTCATTGAAATATAGCTTGATGCCATTAAGCCTACCTTAGTGGTTAATGAGTGAGGAGAGAGACTCAGACACCATCCAATTGAATTTCACATCATCCTTTTCCTAAGTACACATACCCTCTGTCATTTTTTGCATCTTTCAAAAAGTAAGGCTTTGCTGAATGTGTGCTTTTCAATTTACAAACAAAGATGTGAACAAGAAAAATAGGATAAGAAAGTACAGAAAATTATTTTCTGATTCCTTATGTCAGAGAAGTTGTTAGAATGCAAATGTATACTCATTGCCAATTGCTCATCATCCTGGACAGCACAGACACAGGCCATCTTTACTGTTGAGCCAGCTCCAGATAACAGGATTTGAGCATGTTTGTAGCTTTGTTTCTTCTTGGTACATTCACCATTATCTGTAGCTACTGTGAGTGATATTGCTGATACTTTGACTCCACTTGACACCTTCCCCTGATTTTCACTCAGGCATGGAATAAGCTCCATTGAAGGAAACCCTTTGTCACAATTCACATCATTGTCATTACCTCCTTCTAGGACCAGACAATGGAAGAAATTACCCCTCGCTCTTCTTGAACATGGTCCCTCTTATCTGGGTCAGTCTTCTGTCCAAACAGAAACACTAGAATATGTGAGTGCATTGCTGAGTCTATCGGGAACATGTGTACTAAGCTATTCTGCTTCGTTTAGCTTTCCTTCAGTGCTATCCTGTCTCCATCCTTCCTCAAACAATCTGCAGGTACATGGGAGAGAAAGCCCACGCAGGAATTGGCATTCTTCTCTTTCTCTAAGTAGGATGGGGCAGATGTCTGGCAGTTGGAATAGGAGTCAGTAGCATGTTTCACCATGTTTCCTGCTGGTCCTTGTTTGTCTTTCCTTGTCTTACCCCTCATCTTCAAGAATTAGTTTCCCATCATCTCAAAACATGTAGAACCTGAATTGAACTGGAAGACTGCTAAAAAGAAAATGTCAATGCAGACAGATTAATTTTACTCAGATTACACAGCAGCCTTTTAACTTAAATGAATTAAAGGATTTGTTTCATCTTAGAGAGAAACCCTTAGGGAAGACCTCAAGAAATGCAAACACTGAATTTTTTTTTTTGTCAGACTCTTAAACACTAGCATGTAAGAATTTCACCTATTTAAATAGATAGATCGTCACCACCTAGTGAACATCCTCGGTGTAAGAAACCCACCAGAACCTTTCAATTCAGAAAGACAGAATACCGAATGTACAGTTAGAAACAGAAAATATGTTCAGATAACTCAGGTCAACTCAACCTCCAGGCCACATGAAAACACATTTACATGAAGAAATAAATTCATTTAGACAAGAAAGGAGTGAAAATACAGATCCTTGAGAAAAGGATGCTGAAGATGAAAACACAAGTGAGTTTTTTCAATTGGCTAAAAGTGTCTCTACTATCTTGTTTTACAGATTTGATAGACACATGTGTGTGCTTACACAGTGAGAGGGTGGGGGAGAGCAAGGGAAGGAGAGGGAGAGAGGGATTCCATAGGTTCTATCCTCTGCCTTCCACATGATACTTCACTTACCACAAAATAAGTTGAACACATATCTAAGTGCTTAAAGAGCAGTGTATTTATAATGATCACAACAAGGTGAATGGTTGGGGTAGAAATAAAGAGAATTGCAAGATTCTGAGTTTGAAGTGTGTGAACAAAATGAGGGACTAAAAGAGAGACAGATCCCTGACAGACAAACAGATAGGGTAAGCGACTGCCTAGAAAATATGATGGCAAACTTAGAACTTTCTCCCCAGGCTGTGACATGAGACAAAGGCCAAGCAGGCTTTATATTTTCCCCCTTCAACTTATGGAGGCAGCAAAATATATTTGAGGCCAATCCTGAGCAGGTTTGCCTGAAGCTGAAGGCTATCAGCTTCCCTTTGTACATCCTAACAATCTAAAAATGGAGGAAGAGGGGACATCAGGCATCAAAAACTATACAGAACTTAAAAACCAAGACTTTCAAAGAGAAAATGGATTTCAGTTTCTGGATCATTTTCCTGCTTTGTGGAGAGTCTTTCTGTGTGACCCCCTTCCCTTCTCTTCCCTCCCCTCCCCTCCCCTCTCCTCCCCTTTCTTTTCCTTTCCTTTCCTCTTCCATTCCCTCCCTCCCCTTCCAACACCTCTCACTTTTTCTATATGTGTTTGTATCTTAACTTTTAGAAAATTTGTTACAAGTTGCTTCCTGCTGTGCCAGACATTTCCCCTGCTTTTGATTGCTTCATTGGAGGAGAATCTATCCAGATAAATACCTCTAGATGGTAATAAAATAATGAATGGTTAGAAAGGGAGTAAATTTTTGAAAACAAAGTTTTTTCTTTAAAGAAGACAAACCTAGGATTTATGCATTATTACACAATGAACATTCCATTAACCATTAATCATTCCACAAAATTAACCATTATTACTCAGCTTAGGCAAGTATCTGAATGCTTAGAAACAATAAAGACATTGGTGTGAGCAAATTCTTTGCTCCCAAGTCCCTCAAACTAACTCTAGCTGCTTTTTTTCTTCTTAGTACACACTAGATAATGTCTGTTTTCTAAAACAATAATTTTTCAGTTATTATTTTACTTCAGTTGTAAGAATATTTTAAGATAAAGAGACACTGTTGCTGATTCATTCTGGTTGACCATTTATTGCATGTATTCACATTGCATCTCTTTTAAGTCAATTAAAAGCTATTACTTCCTTTACTGGTTTTTGGTCATGTGTTTTCCTTCCATGTTAAAACTTAGCTCCCATTAGAAAGCTGTATTCCATCAATCTTTTATAACATAAATGTCTCTAATGGAATTATATATAACCATAGATTGTAGCTTTATGAAAAAATTATATACATATTGACTTACATGGCCTCCCCTCTTAGTTTAATAAAGTTTGTGTGACTCTGTACTGCACACAGCAGAAGTCTACTTTATTCAGATTTCAACTCTGAAGCCAGATCTAAGCAAATGAGAGATGAGATACAATATACAGATACATTTAAAACTGAAGATCTAATTTTATATAATGGAGAGAGGAAGGAAAAAAATGCTGCCTTATAAACACAAGGATTCCAGATATCTGTCAAACACTCTGATTGTGTTTTTCATTTTTAAACAATGTATGTGCTGAGAAAAAAGCATCAGGTGACACGTTGTTTGCAACTCTGGAAAGAGAGTCATACTTCTACCCTGAATGATTATGATGAACAAGCCATCCTATCTGAAACCCAGTGATGGGCAACAAAGACAATACATTATACTGTATTCAGAGTTCTTTTCTTTTCAGAACTATTAGTCCAGTCATAATGGCATGTTATATAAATGCACACTTGGGCAATTCCTCTTGCAACAATAGCATTCCAGATGTTTCTGCAGATGCTTGGTAAAGATTGCCATTGTGGCAGGGATGGATGCATAGATGTATGAGTGTAAGAATCTGACACAGAACAAGGAGAAGCACTCTGCTGCTGCACTTTATTCTCCTCAAGTTGCTTTGCAGCTAACATTTCAGTATAGTACGAGGGGTTTGAGGATGCTTTCCATAGCATGGAACTATGTGACCTATGCCTTCCTTTGCAACAGAAGAGAGAAATCTCCTCCTTTATTTAATATCTTAAGGGGACACATCAAAGCTTTAAGAACTGGAAAGTGGGTTCAGAATCCAGTTGGTTATTGAGCAGTGGGTCATAAAGGATGTGACAATAAACTGAAACATCACTATGAGGAGTTCTGGATGGTAACTGATCTGCAAGTGGATCAAGAGCCCCTTGGTCAAATATATGCTGAGACTGCTAGAGGGTTCACCACATTCTGTTTTCTTCCAGTAACACTGTAATTAACATTCAAAGCAAAGGGGAGTTATGTGTCTCTTTTTATAATAGGAATGTGTGGAATCTTTGACACAGGTGAATAGACAGACAGGGAAGAAAGATAGATAAGATGGAAAGAAAAAAAGAAGAAAATAAAGAAAAGCATCAGTTATGATACCTTGACAGTTTCAGATATTAGGTGAAGGTACTAGCTTCAGTTACTTAGTGTGTTTACTTTTATATCTATCATAGTCCTCAGTAATTCAAAATAAATTATTACTGACACTCAAAATTTTCTACTTTGTTTCCCATAGAGTTTGTAAACAAGCAACAAAGTTTATGATGAGGATGATCACATCACCAATGTAAGCAATGCTTTCCAGAGCAAAAGATTAAAGTAAATTATATTTTGATTACCAAGGGAAACACCATTTTGTCTTCAGAAATTTTCAATTATGCTATAAATAATTATTCTATTTTGATATAACCCTGAATCATAAAATAAGATTAATTATAAGCTGAAATTAGTTTTTAATGAGTGCTTTAACTGGTTTTAGCACTGAGGAAACTATGTCAAATAAGCCAGTACAAGGCATTTTTAGAAATTAGAAAGACTTCAATAAGTTGATGGGAATCTAATGTCTTACTATCATTCATTTTTATTGACTGTGGATGGTTGAAAACTCACTAGGGTATTTTATATTCATCAGCATAAATTTGATAGAGATGAAGGACTTATGTGAGGATATATTGCAACAATCTCTACTGGTGATACAGATGGTTCACTGGAGGGATAAGGTGGGCGCTTGTGATTGGTCTGTTTTGTGTATAAGCTACCCTGGATATACTAAGGATGAAAGGGTGTTTTGTGGCAGAAGTACATCTCCTTGGTAGGGGGCCAAGGAACACTACAAAGTCACCATGCAGCAGAATTCCACCAAAGGGATTTATTGGGGATGAGTATGTGAAGGGATAGAAAGCAGCTGCCTCAGAGGGGGAAAAGATGGAGACAGTATTGAGAAGACCCTGATAATGTTTTTAAAGTGGGGTGGATATGGAACATGTGCAAGGAGTATTCACCTTAGTCATTAGTGATGGTGTCCACGGGTGTTGGCATGCTGACTCATTGAAGGCAGGTGGGGGAGTGGGTATTGGGCAGTTTGTAGTATGCCCAACAAAGGATCTATGTCAGATGTAGTTTCCTGTGCAGCTTCTTATCACAGCAAGCTACCCTTGAGCTGAAGGGACTTATAGCCCATTGGGTGAGTCACATTATTTATAAAATAACTATCTTTATAAATTAAAAATTAGTATTCAAATTTTTAGAAACTGTTGATTCTTTCTGTAGTATTACATATAAATTTTAGAATAGTGTTTCATACATTCAGGGAGGTGAATGTAGATTTTCATGAGGAACCAACGATTGAAAAGAGAAAAACAAATATAATTACCTAAGAGACCTAAATGTGTAGGTGTCATTGCCTTCAGCTAGTAAAGAATTAAGAAAGAAGAGGTCATAATGGCAGGAGGGGACCAGAGAAACGGCTAAATGAAGACAAGTCAGGAGAAAGAGGCAGAGCCCATAATATTCTTATATGTAAAGTGTGGTCCTGGAATTGTAAGGACAACATGAGATTGACATTCTATATAACAACAAAGACCAAAGGCAAACATAGCAACTCATTGTTGGGTAGAAATACAGGCACTGAGAAACAGTCATTAGGAACCTATGTTTCAGAACGCCGTGGACATCATTTTCTTAAAGCATACGTAAAGGGATCTGAGATTGCTTTCATTTCTATCCTGCTCTAAATCATGCCCTTTGGACCAGTAAGCATTCTTCATAAGCAGGATGCTGTTCTGTTAAAAACCAACATAGTTACTAAATCCTAGCCCTCTTGTAGCTATAGCTAAAGAGTTATTTTAGCGATTGGGAACTGACACATGTATATATACAAATATATGTATATATTATACTTATTTTATGCCTATGGGTGTATTGTCTTCATGTGCATCTGCAGACCAGAATAGGGCATTGGATCTCATAGGTCTACAGATAAAGATGTTTGTGAGCCAATGTGTGAGTGCTGGGAATTGAACTCAGGACCTCTATAAGAGCAGCCAGTGCTCTTAATCACTGAGCCATATCTCCAGTCCTCAGGGACTGATTTTTAAAAATTCTGCAAGTTAGAAGAAAATAGAGATGAGTATGTTATTTTCCAACTTTCCTTAGGCGTTCCTTTACACACCTTTGACTCTATCCATGATACAATGACCACTGTACATACATGACAACTTAAATTCCCAACTCATATTACCCATGACTGTAATTATTTAATACTATCTTCTAATTACATTAATAAACAAAAAATTTGATGAATAAGATAAAATAAATACCTACACAAACAAGTCTTAAAATCTCTCTTATCTCTCAATGATAATAAAAAAATTGTTACCAATGTATATATGAAATAAAAATCATACTTAAAGGGAAATAGACTTTTAGGAAAAACTAAGTTTACACATTGGTTTAGAAGGAGAAAAATATATGGAAGTAAGGCCAATGAACACAGCAGAAAGGGAATAACACCCCTTTTTCTTTTTCTTTTCTTTTCTTTTTTTCAAGATAGAATTTCTCAGTTGCAACTCTGGCTGCCCTGGAACTCACTCTGTAGATCAGGCTGATCTAGAACTCATTCATACCTCTGCCTCCCAAGTGCTGGGATTAAAGGTGTGTACCACCACTACTCGGCTGGGAATAATACTCTTAAGAGTGTAAATTCATGAACACCAAATATGAGGGAGAGTAATCAAGTCAAATGTCATAATATTAGCAAGCTTGGAATGGGTAAGAGGGAAGTGACTGAAATACTTTAGAATTGAATGGAAGAACTAAAATTATAAAGGCAGGAGTGAGTAAAAAAAAATTAAAAGGCCTGTTTAATATGTCACCAGGTAAAAGCTATGCAAACTTGCTATGCACACCTGAGGACCTGAGTTCACTCCCCAGAACCCACATAAAGGAGAAAAGATAGAACCAACTCCAATAAATTGACCTCTGACCTCCACATGCAGGGGAACCTGAACTCGTACACACATATCACCCATGTTAATTTTAATAATAATAGTAATGGAAATAATAGTGATGATAATTTAATATTTATCAAGATATTCATTAGCAATGTTATAACAAAACACTTAAAGACACAATATTGGGGAATGTGCTGTTAGTTATATGTCAACACAAGCTAGAGTCATTTTTAAAGAGAAATCTTCAATTGCTGCTCTAGGTAGAAATAGTACACTCCTTTATTCCCAGTATTCCAAAGGCAATGGTAGTACATGTCTTTAGTTCCTAAGACAGAAGCAAATAGAAGCAAAGGAGGAAGCAGAGAAAGGAAGCAGAACTCAGACGAAGTCAGTGTCAGAAAGGAAGAGTGACATCGAGATGAATCAGAGTGAAGAGCAGGCAAAGTGATGATTCAGAGCAAGAGTTAGCAGAGTGAGTCAGAGTGAGGACACACCAAACTCTCATGATATTAAAGAAGGCTTTCAGGTAAATGAGGAAGTCTAAGCAGTCTAAGGCAGTCTGAGGCAGAGACAAAGAGGTAGTTCTGCAGAAGATTCAGTATCAGACTAGAAATGTGAGTTTGGGGATAATAGCTAGTTTGAAGTCAAGCAGAGCAGTTCAGTTAAAGAAGTTTCAGGAGTCAGTCAGAGTCAGCCAGAGTCAGAAGGGTTCAGTTAGAAACAGTCAGCAAGCTCAGAAGATCAGTTGGAACTTGTCAACTTGGAGGAGAGTTTGAGCCAGACCAGCAAGTCAGTTGAATCAGCAGACTGGAAGTTGAGTTCAGTACAGTTGAGTTCAGTACAGCTCTGAGCTCAGAAGGAGCCAGTAAGGGTGAATCAGCAGTAAGTCTCAGAGATTAAAACTTTATTGTATGCAGGCTTAAGCCTTCTAGGTCTGAGCTAGCATCTTGAAGATTAGATTGTACAGAAGCCAAAATGTTCCAGGACTAAGACTGGGGATTGAATTAACCAAAGAATAAACAGCCTTCTGTCCTAAATCAATATCTACAAAGCCAGGAGGAACAAGCCAACGAGCACTATTCCACTAAGGTTTCTGCCTCAGCTCCTGCCTCCATATTCCTGCTGTTTGCTTTTCTGTCCCAACATCTTTCAGTGACAGACTGTGTTTTGGAACTGTAAATTGAGTTAAACAATCCGTAAAACACTGACAGTGTCTCTCCTTCCTTGTTCAGTTTATGGAGCCCAAATTGGGCTTTTCTCTTTCATAAGAGGCAAAAATAAATAAATAAGAAAACAAACCAACTAACCAGATACAAGGCAATCCCAAGAAGTCTCCTGGGATGACCTGGATGCTGATCTGTCTTACTGGGAAGGACCCCTTAAAGCAAAGAGTATAGTCAGAAATATCCAACCCTGTTGACTCAAAAGAACCAGACCCCAGACAACTCCAGTCTACATGAAATGTAGGCTCAGTTGTCTCTCAGCAGACCCCTGAATGTGCCTGAATCCACATTGTCCTCTCCTTCATCCTCTGTCTCCAATGAGAGTACACATTCCACTCTCAGTTCGTGTTCTGTGGTCAGCAGGAATTTTCAGATTTAGTGTCCCCTATAAACCACAGGAGAGCAGGTCTCTCTGCCTCCAGTGCTGCCCTGTGTAGACAAAAGCAAGAGGAACAAGCTGAAAAAGGAGGAGTGGGCTGGGACCAGACACCAGATAAGCTGGCACCTGGGTTTTAGACTTTCCAGTCTTCCAAACTGTTAGACATTTCGGACTGCTGATTAAGGCACCGAGTTACAGCTGCTGACATTGATGCAAAGATGCAAATCTAAATACAGCAAACTTGATTCTAAAGAACAACACTTTAAAAACCTTTCCACAAAAGTCAGCGATGATGAAAATGTTTGAGCCATTTCCACTGGGTTGTGTTCTGAATTCCAGTTAGAAAATTTTACTCTAAAATAATAGAAAATACCATAAAATTAGAGTTGTTCTTATATGTTAGCAATATTATTTGAAAATATTAACAGTGCTTAATAAAACCAATGGATATAAGACCAATATATTAAATTTAAGTTAAATTAAATTTTATTGGAATTTAAATTTTTCTACCAATGTAAGTAAAATTAAATATATGTAATATGAAAGCATAATTGTACTTTGTAAATTAGGATATGGGTGAGTAAACTATTTAATAATAAAATATAAGACACAATTAATCTAGATGAGTAGTTGAGGTGTTGTAGTTTGTTTCAAAGACTCACAAAACTATATGAATATTTAATTAATTTTTGAAACTATTTTTCATAAATTATTCAGATAAGTTTTACGAAAATCTAAAATAAGTTTTCAAGAAACCTTTACAGGCTTGCAAAAGCTGAGTTAATATCTTATTCATTTTTAATATAGTAAAGTGAAATTTCAAAGAAGGGCTTGCTAGATTGCTCACTGGGTAAAGGTGCATTCCACCAAAGCTGACAACCTGAATTAGGTCCCAGAAACCCAAGTAAATGTGGACAGGTACAAAATGTTTTCCTCTAAGTTGTACATACATACCAGGGGCCCATACCTACCTACCTACCTACCTACCTATATACACACACACACACATACACACACACACAATGATAATAAATAATACTTTTAAATAAAATAAAACCAAAGCCATACAACAAATCTAGAGCTTTTGAAAATAGACATTCACTTCTACATTGATTCTTAAATGTCTGACCAATGAACAGATACTTTCATCTTTTGCACTAAACTAGTAACTGTGATTCTGAGACAACACTCCTGGAGGTATTAATGCTTAGTCACACCTTCTGTCTGTTTTCTCTGGTCTGTTGTTAAGGGATGGAGACTGCTGTCTTTTTTGTACCACAGATACTCAAACATAAAAGCACATATAACAGATTCGGCCTGTAGAAAAGCCATGTGGCTTGCAGCAAAGTGTGAGAGGAAAGCTTTCTGGGGTGTTAGCAGTAGTAATAGATTGAAGAAGTTTCTATATATCCAGAGTCTGCTCATGAAATATGATCCTTGTGCTAAAAATGAATTGCACTAATAACCTTGACAGAAAGTTGCGTTTTTTTAAGCCTTCAGATAATTATTTCCTGTGCTCACCAGTTGTAGCTGTTGATGACACAATTCTCTCTTCCTGCAAAGAGAGTTTTTATTTTCTTCACTGGTTGGTCTCAAATGTACTAGCTATAATTGTTTCTGCCTTAAGTCTCTTCCAACTGGGTGGTGTGAGGACTCCTTCTGAACAATAAAGTATTGGATGGCTGTTGTCTAGGGAGGGGCTTCATTTTCAAAAAAATAAAAAATTTGGAGTAACAACTTTGGATCACTTGTTTCTTCATGACTGTAACTGATTGGCTCAGGCTTGGATATCAAATAGCCATATCAGGTGACATAAGAAAACATCTATTACTACTATAACAAGACAGATGGAGGGACCATTACCAACCCACTGGGTACCTTAGGAGTTAGCGAGAAGCTAGTCTCACTTGACAAATGGTAGCCCCTTCTTTCTCCAAAGTCTCATGCCTTTTCCTAGCCTAATTAATTTTGTAGGAAAGCCCTATAAAAAAGGTTCAGAAACAGATTGACTTCACTGAAGCCCTGTGCCAGCTCTAGATTGTGATTCAAAAATGTCTTGGGTTAAATCATTTGTGCTGTTTTTATATATGAAAGCATCATGAACCAACATCATTGAGCATGAATTTTATACTTTTTATTTATCTTGAGATTGCCACCAGGACTGCTCTCTCATAGTATTCAGGCCCTGACCTGAGCTCTTCTGTAATCCCTAGTAATTCTTGGAAGGCCCTGAAGTCAGCTGCTGACCAATTCAACTTTCTCCAAATCTGCAAAGTGCCCCATTTTCCTATGAACCCCTCACTTCCCTACCGGATGTAAAGAGCCAGTAAAGACTCATGCTCAGGTACTGACCAATCAGAGAGATTCCTCTAGTGACTGCCTGTTTCACTTAAACATCTCCCCCGCCTTATCCATGCACCACCAGTGCTCATTGGTCATCGCCATGTTTGACTCTGGCATGCCAGAATGTGCTCCCCATAAATAAACTGCTTTGTACGGCCATACATTTCTCTCAGTGTCTACTTGAGCTATTTTGGGAACCTAACAATCTGTTAATAACATTCCATTTTAAAATAATTTTATTTCTCAATATTACTCCCTGTGTTATTTTCCTTTAATCTGATTTTTATTTCTCTAGAAATGTAAATGACCAAATGTTTTCAACATATATCTACAGCATTTTGTTTATTTGAAGAAATACATGACATAAACATAGCACTTCTGAAAAGTGAAAATTTTGCTGAATCCAGTAAGCAGTGGAGAAGTATAAAAATATAAAATTCATGCTCAATGATTTTGGTTCATGATGCTTTCATATATAAAACCATCGCAAATTGTCATGAGGCATACATTTGTCAGATTATGAAAGAGAACAATCTATTAAGCAAGATAAGAATAGAGTTGAATTTTGAATTTTGCATATGATAACAGTTCAATGCAACATAAAACAGTGGATCAGGACAGAGGAATGTTGAGCATCTCCTTCTATCCAGGGTGCTCCGTGTGAAATGCGGGACTTGATTAAATTACTTTTATATTATCTCCAACTTTAACGATAACCTTTAAAAAAACTGGAAAAGGCAGTGGTGTTTTGAGTTGCTTTATTTATTCATGATGCACTTCCTGAGTGCTAAGTGAAACCTAATATGCCTACACAGTGATGCAGGCATAGAAGGGAAGCCCTAGGCTGGAGTTCAGTCATAGGAAAGAGGGTTCTAAGCAGGAAAGCCTAGAAGAAAGCCACAAAGCTTTCTAGCATCATCTTACACACTGCTTGGTATATTCAGGGCATTTATGCAAATCTGACTAGAGTGGAATATTGAGGATAGTCAATCAGACATTTCAGGTTGTGAGACATTAAATAAAGATAATGTGAGTTTTGGTTTTATTTGCTAAAGGAAATTTTTTGGAAATTGTAACTTTATTAATGATGCACATGCATGCATTCTTTATGTAGAGGTCTATTAAATACCCTATTTCCTTGTATGTTAATGGATAATTGAGGATCACTTGCTAATAAATATTTAAATAACCTCCAAAAGAAATTTAATATCTCTTATTTTTTAGTGTTTATAAGAGTGCGAGATAGCTTTGGGTGCTAGTTCAGAATCAGAAACCCCAGGATTCTGCATTGTAAATCAGACTTCTATGGGATCTCCAGGGGGCTGCCATGCTTTACCCACTCATAATGAAGACCATCTGTTTATCTGCATTGAAAAGGCCATCTGGACTTTCACCAAACACCTGCTGTTATGATTGCCAGGTAGCTTGCCCTTCTAGCCTGGTTGGATTTCTTCCTGTTGGACATAGTTGAGACCAGTTCCCGGGTGCCTACTCAAGTCTAATGGATATTTCTCTTTTGTAGGTTTGTTTAATAACTGTTGACATTTAAACCCAGTTTGCCAATAAATTCTCATCATTTCTGTGTCTACTGCTCTTCATATATCTATAAAAAGAAATCTGACACCATGCATTCCAGCCTCTTGATGGCTCCAGTTTCTACCTTAACCTTTACAAGCACTTGACCAAGGAACTTTTTTTATTGCTTTAAACAATGAGGCTTATAGTTGAGCATGCTACCTTGAATTATCTTTTTCGTTTGCCATATTTACTAGGCCTTGTGTCTACTCAAGCTGTCAAGAATATTTCATGCATATGTTTTAAATAGAAATAGAAATATGCTGAAAATTTTGTTTGTATAATGGATATAATAATTTTGTATGTGTAATGTAAAGTACAATATTCACTTGCAATTGATAAATATTAATGGTTTTTCATTAAATTAATATTATTTCATTTTTCTCATTCACTTAACAAGTTTCATTGAATAGTTAGTGTATTAATTCTTACGTTAGGCCAGTGGAAAATTAAAATGAGTCTAATAAGCCATGAGATTTTAATTTTGTAAATTTACAGGATGAATAATTAGTTATATAAATTATTTTACAAGAAATTAATTTATTAACAAAATATTCACAAATGTTGATATATGATTTTTCAAAATCATAAAAACCTTGACAAACATGAAATATAAATTTAAGGAAGATATCAGGAAGGGATGGATATATGGATATATAAATACATAGCTATAATTTATTAAATTATTACTTTGATAAGTTTATCAGAAAAAGTTAATTTGAACTACTTATTTCAGTGAGGTGAGAAACTCTTGGAAAACAACAGAATACTCATAAGAAAAGGTTCTATTTTCTTTGGTCATATAAACCCTTAACACATTTGTAAACTTGCTCAGGTCAAACAACTTAAGAAAATTAATTTTACTGCAAATGATCATGCATTCAGTGGCTTTCCTTTGAATCTTAGCTCATAATTTCAAATAGTAGGGTTAAAGTAATGAAGAAACATCCACATTTCCTATCATTAGAAAATTTCTAGTTTTAAAGGGGAGACAGATTTTAGCTCAACCATAATACAAAATGTTTACTAATTCTCAAATATAAGAGAAGGTAACAAATCAGATCGCAAAGCTTCTTTAAAACTTTTAGACTGAATTCATTAGTTTTCTTAAATACATGAAGATTCCAAAAGATGATGACTGCACAACTTGAACTTTCACTCTCCTACATAATAATAGGTAGAAAATAGACTTTGATTTCCATACAAACTGAACTTGACTTATTGTCAGACAAGAGGACAAATTTCCCAAACAATGGAAATGGAAGGACTTGTGTGTGATAAGAGGCCAGAACTGAGATTACTGGGGTAGAGAATACACCGAAGTATTCTTTGACAACATAAAGGTGCTAATTTTGTTCTGGGTTTCAGAACAAAAGATATCACATGAAGCAGACTGTGGGATGGGATAATTTTTTGTGTGTTTGTGTCTGTGTGTGTGTGTTGTGTGAGTATTGAGTTTGCATGTATATGTATGTATGTTGTGTGTGAATGTGTGTGTGTCTCGGTGTGTGAATGTATCTGTGTGTGTATGTGTTGTGTGTTTTGTGCATGTGAGAGTATGCGTGTTTATGTGTTGAATGTGAGTGTGTTAGAGTGTGTGTGTTGTGTGTAAGACAGTATGTGTGTCTGTGTGTGTGCATGTGTGCTGTGTGTGAGTGTTCATCTGTGTGTGTGTGTGTGTGTGTAAAGGGGGTCAGGATTATGTACAACTGTGTTGGCTGCTCTGAATGGAAAAGGACACATTTGTGAAAATAATTATTAGAATTATTTAATTTTTAAAGATTGAAAAGTTAAAGTAGGGTATGAAAGCTAAATGGGTACATTTCCAAACACAGTGAAATTTTAAGAAGGGGTTATTGTTATGTCATAAACAAAGAATTACATTAAACTTAAGTTAAATATCTCACCACACATAACAAAGCAAAACTTTAGCTTTAAGTGCATTTGGTTCTTATGAAATCAAGAACTGTTCAGGTCAGGCTACAGTCAGCCATCTTTGTGTTTTTCAATTTCCCAATTGGTGTGGGCACTGTAGCTCTGAAGAGTTAGAATGTAGGCCACGATACAAATTTTGGACACTCAAGCTTTAAATTCTTAAATTATAATTACTGGCCCTTATCCATGATCACAATTAATGGGGGCATAACTTGCAATGTAGAAAACAGAATAAAATTACTAAGAAAGTATGTTAGGTCATTATGACCATGGATTGCCTATTTGAGTCAGTGAAAGAAAGGCTGTATAGGGTGGAAATAGTTACAAAGGGCAAGTCCTTCCTCTCCACTATCAGCCAAGGGGTCCCAAAGCAAATTAACCAATATCTCTAGGTTGACCTATAAAATAAAAAAGAAAGCAGCTTAACTGAAACTAACTGAACTACATGACAAAGTTAAAAAAAAGATACCAACATGTGTTTGTAGGCTGAATTTGTTTTGTTTCTGTTAAGTGTGTCAAGATTCCAAATACTGTGACTGTACAACAACACAACTTGCCGCTTATTCCTGCTTATTAGGTAGAAAATTGGTCTTGATTTTCATATAGACTGAACTTGACTATTTCTACTCAGAAAGATGAATTTGCTAAGCAATGGAAATCAATTGTGCTAGAAAGATGGGTGAGAGATAGGGATGAAAAACAGCTTTCTGATTTATTAAAAGTGGTGAATCATCTGTAAATATGAAGACTCCTCCATTTTTATAAGCCATCCGGTGTCAGCTGGTATTCTGACAATGCTAATTTCCTGTGCATTCTATCATATACTATACTCTGATGAGCCTGGTAAGAACTCACAGTTTTACCTGAGCCAGTGGGAAAGAAAACAGTACTTAAAAGAAAAAGTTTTCACCCCTATGCCTTAGTAATAAGGTATTTATTGGACAGAGTTAATCTAATCAAGATCTGATGATTTATCAGTAACAGACTGTGAAATGCATTTCCTGATATTTTTCCATGAAACTCAATTTATAAATTTAAAAAGGGCGGTAACAGCGAGTTATGTTTTTAATGGAAAAGGTACATCATAGGACTTAATGTGAAGAACTTAACTGTGAAGAACTCATTGGTGGAGAGGTCACCTACATCTGCATACAGCTGGCCATGGATGCTGCTGCAGGTGTCCATGGAAGAACAAAGTTGATTACAACCCAGGAAAGCTCCAGCCATGGATGTTTAGAGAAAATTGAAAGCACTAAAATACACAGCAATTTTCCCATTCATTATCCACATACTATATTGTGGTTTGATAAGTCTCAAGAGGAAACTTAAATGAATCTCATTGGCTTTAGAAATTATAGCGAAAGAAATTTTCCAAACAATTCACCATGGGGCTGACTTCCATCCTGAACTGGATACCACACTGAGTACTCTCCTGACTTTCAACATGATCCTAGAAAGACAGACCATTTAGCAAACCTATAAATTCTCAGCTCAACATTTCTACATCTTTGAAGTATTTGTTAAGATGCTTTAAATTTACTAAAAAAAATTGTTACCTTTTAACTGGGAAAACAACTACAATCTTTAAAATTGCAAGCTAAAACTTCCACATCCACCCTTACTAGCCTCCTGCTTTTCTATATCTATTATGCATGTCTATTCCTTCTCCACTTATAGTACCCTTTGGAAGGCTATAGTACCCTTATAGCCTCCTGTTTTATTTACTAGTTTCTGGAGTTTACTGAATAAAATGCTTAGAACACCTTCCAACACTGTAAACATTTGTAAACAAAGTGATAAGAATGAATAAATTGTTCAAGCAGAGACTGAATTCTAATTAAAGATCAAAACAGAAGGAAGCTTTGTAATGGAATGGAACCCAGTAGACTCTGAAAAATGCTAACATGTGTCTTAGCACACATCCTTACTAAGAACACAGTAGTTTCATTAATGTGCTTGAGCAGAAGGCTGCTCTTCACAAGTGGAGTAATGGAGGTTTATTAAAGCTGATAACACGCATGGGCAAGATGAGAGCTGCCACCAAGACTGAGGGAGAAAACAATGTAACCCACAGTGCTTTGCTTATTTTGGATTAGAGACAGATGTTTGAAATATAAATATAGAGGTCTATGCTTCATTGGAGGAGAGTTGGAAATATTTTTTTAATACACAGGGCTTTTGTAGAAGACGAAACACAATGGTTCTGCCTGAGCTTAATGTTCCCTGATTTGGATACAAGGCCCATCCCCAAGGGAAGACAGCTCCTTCAATATGAATACTCTTGAAGACTGATATGAGTGGAATTGTGGCTGCCATCCACTCAGAAATCATAGAATTGAATTTGAAGACTTCAATATGGAACAGCTTTACCTTTGAAATGTCTGAGGTTCTTCACTGATAGTTATGTAATATATTTGGAATAAAGTAAATACATGGCATAGGTCTGTAGATTTAGACTGTTCTCTAATCACTTCCTGATGAATTACTTAGACATTTCCATGGCTTTTTATTTGCCTGCTTAGTCTGTATAGACAATGTAGTACCGAAAAATCTTGAGTTTGGTAAGAACTTTTAGGTTTAAGCCATGATGCTGACAGCCCCCAGTGGTATGGACAGGGGTGGAGAAGATGTTTTCCATAATGAACTGCATGAGTCCAAGGGATAATATAAACCTGGAAGTACTGGTATGATAAGTAAATAAGGATGCTTGGGAGGCCTCCACAAAGCAGTCACTGGTGTTCTTTCTTAAAATTGTGTAAGTCCCCGCTTTAGAGAAGAAACAGAAGCAGTGAAGTTGAGCCCATGTCTGTTTATTATGATATAATCTCATCATAACTTCCACCCAACTATCTGCATGGACTGCACTGCACGTTCAAGTTAATTTTCCTGCATCCCATTCTCAGTTCCCCAGTCCTGACTACTTTTTGGGCTCTCTTCCACATTCAGATACATAACTGCCCTCTTAACCTTCCGATTTCGTATTTCTTCTGAGGAACTTTAATTTCATGTTTTTAAATTTCACCAAGAGAAAGATGAGGTGTTATCATGCATGGCATTTGACCAAAGGGGATGAATATACTGTAGATTATAGGTGTTTTTTTTTTTTTCAAAAATTTCATGACTCTGATCAGGTGGATGGTGTGAGGATTCCACCAGTGTCACATTTCCAATCATCTCCTGGACTTGCTTTTGCTGTGACAGATTAGGATGGATGATATTAGCTCCTTGACAATGTTTATTTAAAGAGGAAATATAAAATCAGATGATGCATGCATTTATGTGAAGTGTTAGACAAAATAGAATACCACCGTGGAAGCAGAAAACATTAGAAAACAAAATGAAACCCACTTTTTCCATTATTCTCAAATTCTGCCATTACTTCAAATGAGATGTGATTTGTCCATGCTCCCAAGAGAAGGAAGTGTCTGTCTTACAGCAGCAAATGAACTCTATTTCAAAATGTAAAGCTAAATGGATAAAAGGAAATTTTCATTCATCAAGAACATATTGCTAATCCTTGTGTGCTATGGTTTCCAATCAAAAGGGCCCAACATTTATTATGCATGACGAGATAGCCCCGACCAAAACAATTGATGAAACAACTTTGACAGTCCCTCATGGAGCGTATTTATGAAAACTATATTGCATAAAATATAGAAAAGGATTAGTTCTCACGAGTAGAGAAGACACACTGATCTAAAAATCTCAATTCTCCCTGCAGATGTACTCTTTGCGCCTTTTGTGTAGCCCTTGTATTTCTGTATCACTGGGCAGTAATGCACCATTAGTTCACTGTACTGTCAGCAGCTTTCCTTATACTTGAACTTCCAACTCAGCACAGTAGGATTGGAACTCTGAAAATATCTATGGCCCAGAGCCACTGCTTTAATTAGGCATCTTTGTGCACAAATATAGCAGACAAATAAAATACAAGCAAAGGTTGTTTTCCTAACAGAAGTCTATTTTTTCGGTATGTACATGTTTATAAGAAGTACTCTGCTTTGCTTATGTTTTAGCCTGTCTGATAGCTTGCACTGCTCATTCTCGGGCTGGAGGACACATACCTAAGGAGACATCTATTTGAAGTCATGGAATAAGAGTAGTGAAACTTAAATTGTAGTGAATTTAATTATAGGCTAAAACAGAAGTTTTGTAGCCTAAATCTACTTCAAACAAAGCCGTTGCTTATTGTTGGATATGCCAACCTACAGTCATTGGAGAAGTTACAAATGACTTAATTCTTCATTAACAAACACCCAGCATTTGCTGAATGCTTACAATGTATGGGGTATTATCTGTTTTCACTGGAATTATTAATTCATAAGGATAAAACGTAAAATCTATAATCATGATTTTTCATAGAACATAGACCCCAGACAACTTAACCAAAGTCACAAGGGTCCTAACTGACATATCTGGAATCCACACCAAGATAGTTTAGTATGGGCCTATCACTGGCCTATAATGGTTTACTGTACAGTATAATGGTATACTTTAGATCTGTGTTCAGGTCCACAGTAGTACCAAATAAAATGGCAACCCTCTTTGTTCTTTGAAAATTCTTGATTCCCATCAAGATTCTCTGAGAAAACTGAGGGAACTTCCTTCTCTGAAAAGGGCAAAATACAAAACTAAGTTAAGATACTGTTGAAACTTTCTGAAATTGCTACCAATACTATGATTTATAAAGTAAACACTCTTTCCACTCTTTGTGACATTATATTTTCTACAAATAAAATATTGAAGATAATGAAACTGATGTTCTCATTGGCAACAACTGGAATATGTGTGTGTGTGTGTGTGTGTGTGTGTGTGTGTATGTGTGTATACGCACATGCGTGTTGTATCTATAAGTACTGTAAGAACTAAATCAAATATTCAGAAACACCTTCCTTTTACCAATACCAGTGGTCTTGAACATTTCACAGATGTTTTGACATAACTATGTAAAAGATATCAACCATTAGACCTGCCTTTAGAACAGCAGCCTCATTTAGGGATATTGAAAACAATGTATATCAGACTCCAAGCATGGAAACAACATATCACTTTGGCCAGAAGGAGAATATTTTCTTAGGTAAAATGTCTACTATGACTGACAGCAAGGCACACAAGCTTTGTTTTTTATTTCAGTAGAGAGTGATACACACAGAGAATCAGAACTAGACAGTGTGCAGAGAGTGAGGGGCATTGAAGCACTCAGTCCTCCATGGGATATCTTATTCAAACCCTTCCCTTGAGCCTCACAGATCAATGAAAAAGAAGTGGCAGAAAGACTGGAAGAGCCAGATGTGGTGGATGACTCCAAATAAACCGTATCTTCTAGATACAACAGGACTGATACACATATAAACTAACAGGAAAAGTAATAGCATTCACAAGTCCTGCACAGGCCGAAATCAGACAAAATCCCAGCACTGAGAAGGGGAAGTTAACACAAAGTTCCACCCCCAACCAAGAAGCTGTTTGCAACTGATATCTGCTGGGAGAGGAAAAATAAATTTTCTTCTATGTTGAACTGCTTATGCACACCCCAAGAAAGTTCATAAAGATCCTCAAAGAAAGAGGTAAGAAGTGAGACCCAAAGCCACAGGTGGATCCCTTATTAAGTTTGCTTAGGGTCCTTAACTTAAGGGGAAAGTTGGTCTTGATGAAATTGACGCATACAGATTGGAAACAAACGTCATAAACTAAAGAACTGTGGACAGTGAATGTGACAACAAATTTTCTCAGAGAAACCACAGGGAACATACTGATTTTGTTTTTGAAGTTGTAGCCTCCACAACTGGGGGAAAATATATTGCTGGTGGTTTTCTAAATCTCCCAATTCATAGTCTTTTGTTACATACTACCCTGACCTTGTTCTAAACCCAAATTCTCACACTGCAAAGACACTGAATGGTTCTAATGCACATATTAAAAAATAATCCCCAGCTAAATATATCTGCATGTACATACACATTCCCTTCTGCACACATGCGCATGAAAACACTTGTATGTATATATGCATGCATGCATGAATGCACACACACACACACACACACACACACATATGAACATATAAAAGAGATACATTATCTTTGATTCTGTAGCTAGCTTTGTCTTTGTCTGTAGCTAGGTAGTGTTTTTGTTCCTTGTAGAATTCAAAAGCTGCAAGTCTTTTATGTAGGATTTCTGTGTAACATGTAACACTGTATCTTAAGCAAAAATTCATTTGTGGAGAGTCAATATCACAAATGAAATATTGTCTTAAGAGAAAGGAAAATCAATATCTACCTTTAGAGTCATTAAATTTTGAAAGGGTTTTTTGCACATATCAATATACCACCAAAAAAATATGTATTGCATGATTTCTTTCTTGCTTTCTACTCATTGCAATCTCTCTAGGAACTTGCTTGAGCTCACAGTCAAGCACACACAAGAGCTTGTGCATACCTATGCACTCCTGTATACATACTTTCCTTCTCAGAGAATTCATATAGATTTGTGTTGCTGTTGTTTGTTTTCTTTTAAATAAATAAAAAAATATCAGCATTGTTGCAAGGGAATAGACACTAGACACCTGCACATAAACAAAAGTCTAGACACAGATATAGAATTAAAGCTGTCATAAATGGTGGATATGGTTTTATACATTCTGTTTTTATGTTTGAGAAAGGTGTTGCTTATTTCAAAGAGGCAGAAGAAGTGCTTTAAAAGAGGTGGACTCAATATGCCAGTAAGAACAAAAAATAAAGTTTTCTAAAAGCACTTTACCTCATTTTCTTTTGGTTTGGGTTAGTGGCCTGAGAAATGGGCACTTTTTAAACTGAGTTCAAATGATCTTCATTGTTTTCTATTCATATTCTTATTAAAAAGTATAATCCAGTTTTAGAGAAGAGAAAAAATCTGGAAGGTTGTTTTAAATAAGTATCTGTGTTTTCCAAGTTAAAAGTGAGCCTCCCACAGTCTCTCTATACTTCCAGCATCATGGTCTTAGGAATATATGAATTCTGGATAATTATATTTGTCCTTACTTCTGAGATTGATTAACAGCCCTTGGAAACTCAGCTGATAACAATTTACTATCCCTATGATTCCAACTCTCAACCTCTTTGTTCATTTTCTTCTCTTTCAGACATTCAATTGCATGCATACTCTTGCATCAGAAAGTCTGAGTCATCAGAGAATGCAATGGGCACTGTACTCCAAAGCACAGCTTCTGTGAAAGGTATGATCCACAGGACATGCTACCTCAGCAAGGACTTCGGATTACCTAAAAAATTCTCTGAGTTAAAAGTCGGTCTGAAGACAATGTTCTTCGAAGTTCTAGTCATTTTCTAACCAAGATTCATGCTTCACAATGACCAAATCCTTTGTCTTACTCCTAGTTGCTTATAGATTTATACCTTGCATTTTCTGGCAGACTCAGGGTCACTACTGTTACTTGTATTTGTAAAGTCAGTAATTAATTGTTCAAGGACATATGCTTAGGATTCATATTTAGGCCTGTGCAGAGCAAAAGTTCCATATTGGTCTAACTGGTATCAAGGTTGGCTGCCATTTCCTCTTTGCAACATTCAAATGAACAATTTTACGAAGGATGGGTTTCTCCAACTCTACCAGGTGATGTTACCTTAGACTAAATTAAAGAACAAGGTGTGCTTATTGGGGGACCAGTTCCCAAAATACCCATAGCCTGGCTCCTAGTCAGCAGCCTGACAGATGTATCAATGACCAGGAAAGTATAGAATACAGAGTTTTGGGTCTCGAAGTAGTCTCTAAGATGGCAGCACAGTTGCCCTAAATTGGTTATGGAACTTAGCTGGAGCACTTGATCATGTGGGAACAGAAACCTAAGCCCCAACATTCCTCAAAAACCCTATGATCTAGGGACTTTATACATCAGATAATGGCAGTTTCCTCCTTTCTCCCTAAATGGTCATTGCCACAGGCACAAGTATACCTGCTACCCAGAAACTAGCCTGGTTGTGTCAAGCACAGATTCCCTCCCAGAAGGCATGACCTGAGGTCCCTATTCTACCCAAGATAGAAAGAATCTCCCAAGAATAAGGAACTGCCCTTAGGCTTTCATTCTGGGACCCTATAAACTTTGTAGTATAAAGTCTTCTTTCCCAGCTGGGCTGCTGTTCTCTACTCTTGTGAGATACCTTGGCAATTTGTCTCCAACACATTGTTTTTTCTACATAAGAGTGGCCTTGTTCGGTGATTTTGCCATAGTTGCTCACAAAGAGCACTTATTGAAGTCCTTCTCTAATGTTACAAGGTCTGTTGAGAAAGGGGGAAAATTAATTGGGAAGAAATGTTCTCCAAAATATAAAGAGTCCATACATACACACAATATAAAATCACTTCATTCATCCCCAGTTACAAATGCATTGAAATCTACTAGAAAGGCATGCAATTTTGGGCAAGAATGCTTGGAACTCAGAAGAGACCACCAACTTCAGATGCACGTATTATGACTTTAACATCTCTTGGGTGACATAGTTTGCTGAGTGGGTTATGGCACAGTGAAAGAAGGACCCTATTGTATTTTGTACCTAGAACAATCTTGTAAATGCTGAAAAGCAAAAAAAGCATCATGAAAGAATAAAAAGAACAATTTTAGAAGAACAGCAGGACAGACAGTATCCTACATGAGTAGAAGTCATGTTAGCCCTTTTTATATCACAGCATATTTTCCATATCATTGCCACTGACATTTTACTATTGTTTTGGATCTTTCAATGTATGATGTGATAACAAAGCATTGGTAATTTATACATTTTAAATAGGACCAAGCAGCACTTATATTCTGTAAAGCTGTTTCGAAGCTGTTTTTCAAACAGTTCCATATCACACAAATGTTAGGGAAATCTAAATTCAACTACAAGGAAATATCAAGTCTTTCACAATGGCTATTATCAAATGACTTACAGACAAGTGCTTGTGGGATGCAGAGAATAGGGAATCATCACACATTGTTAATGGGAATAGGATTTGGGTAGCCATTCTGAGAAACAATGTCAAGGTTACTTAAAAATCAAAGAAAGAGAACTACTGCATGTTCAGAATCCTTCTACTGGATATATATGTGAAACAAGTGAAATCAGTTCATAATAGAGGTGGCATGTATTTTTGCAGACTGTTCACTACAGCCACAAGGTAGAAACAGAATCATCGATCAAGAAATGATGGTACAATATAAGTCTCCCTCCCCAACCCTTCAAGACATTAAAAGGCAAAATCTTATCCTTGGTGATACCACGCATGGCCTTGAAGAACATTCTCTTAAATGTATAAGACAAGCAAAGGAAAAAAATGAACAAAATACAAAGATCATCCCAAATAGCTCATAAGTAAAATCTAGAAACCTTAATTTTATGGTAGATTAGAATGGAAGTTCAGGTCTGAGTACTCAGGGGAGGATATCAAAAGGTTATTTGAAGGACACCAATGGTCATGGGTCTTATTTTTAGCGTGTGATCACATAATAAATTCAACTGTGGTGAGGGCAAAAACATTATATTTGGATTAAGAACTACAAGATCATATATTTCAAATACATAAATTATATAATGTGAACACTGTCGACATAAGGCTGTTTAGAAGGCAGTTTCTACCTGAAAATTGGATTTTATATTAATGGCATTTGCTATTAATGAGAACACTGCTGAATAAGAAGCTTAGACAAGTAAGTAGGGAAATCTCATTTATTTTTCTACCCTTTTGAAAGATGAACTACAATAAGTGAGAGCAAACACTTGAAAGCAAGTAAGTAGCATTAAGTAATCCCTTACTTTTCTTTCAGGTAAATCTATTTAGTGGAAACTAAAACAAAGCTCTTAAGCATTTTTTTTTAATCTTCACCATAGCGCTAAGCAATTGAACAAATAAACAGGGGAACATGGCTTAACACCTTATCTAATCTGAAAGTAAGGACTGATTCAAGGCAATGGCTCTCAAGTGCTCCTCTAATGAAACAACAAAAAACAAAAACAGAATCACGTGTGAAAGTTTGCAGAGAACTAACAGAGAATCCTTACCTTAGATGACATTTTGTTTCATTTTTTATGAATATACATACCTAACTATCCAAGACATACACTGACAGACACAGAAATAAGAAGGTCAAATGGGGTACTTTTAAGTGATTTATAAGAACACCAAAAATAAATAAACACACAAAATTATCAATTATAATTTTGAAAGTATCTTATACAACTTCTAAAAATACTTATATTGTTAAGGTCTTTTCTATGTAATATTGTTTCAAGGTATTTGTATTTTCAGGTTTTGCAGTGAACCCCAATTTGGAAGCTTCAGCTACGTATACTTCAGAATGAAACACCTTCACTTTCCCTTCAAGATGATGCCTTTGGGCCTCTTTACAGTGCTCTCTTTACAAGGAGAATTGGTCTACACTTGCATTCATCTTATTTGGGTAAATAGAAATTGTGGCTTTGTCACAAGAGTCTTTTCAGTTCTTTATTTTCATCCTCCAGAGAAAGTGAGAGGATCCCAGTTGGGATGGATCAGTGCCTAAAGCTGCCAAGCCAGGTGTGACAACAGTTCAGTGCTCAGAGCTGCACTTGGTTGAAGCAAGGGAAGCCCAAGTGTTGTCATCTTCTCTCTCCCTCTCTCAACCTCTGTCCGTTCCACAAACACACTCCTCCACATACTAAGAAAACAAAGGCAAAAACTTGAATGGGATGCTAATATGAAGTTTAAAATAAACTTTGGATTGAATCTACAAACACCCTAAAATTAAATAATGGCCAGGATGGAATCATGGAGTTAATGGAGATGAAAGTTACACAAACATTGCCAATTGAATCAAAATTTCCTCATTCCACTCTGCAGTAAGGTACAAAGACAGGTTTGAGTCTAAAATTACAGCAATTTCTATAAGTCAAGCATGATGCCTCCTTGAAAGAAAGACAAATCAGTAAGTTTGCTTTGAACAGATAGAACTTTGTCCTGTTTCTACCACTGAGTGATAAACCTAAGGATAACAGATTTCAAAACATAATTGTATTTTCTACATTAGGATTAGAATTGTAATGCATTTTATTTAAAATAGCTATCCTTCAGTATCCCCTAAGTTAGCAACTGCTTTACATAAACCAAAATAATAAATAATAAGTGAGTACTTTTTCAACAACATGCTGGGGCTTCGTGTTTTTCCTTCCTGTTGCTAATGAAGATCTGAGACAGCTTATTCTGCTAATTAAGAAACAGCATACCCTATTGATTGACTTTTGTGAGCTAATTCAGGGCTGGCTGAAGTCCATTACAGAATAGAATGTGTGTTATGTCTGAAAATGTGCAAATTAAACCAGATTCCTCTATTGAGAAACACCATATAGGGATATCACTCAGGTGGGCAGGTAAGATGTGTGCAGTGATCTGGGATGTATGATACAGGACTCAAGCAACAGAGCTCACAGAAAGTGCATATGCACATTGCACCACATAAATATCAGGAATTCAAAGGTACCCAGCATATCCAGACAAAAACTACTAGAAAGGGCAATCTAAGACAAACGTTTTGAATTCCTGTTCAACAAAATGGTAATATGTAGGTGAACACATGGAAACCGTTTGTGTTATTTTGGATTCTTTAAATATGAAAAAAAAAGGCTTTTGGATTAGGTTTGTATTCTCTCCCCAGCTGTGGTAGAGTTGTTTAAGAGTTGGGTTTGGAATGCTTGATGCAGGTGGTTATGATTTATTTGGGTGTAGTCATTCTGGCACCTGTAGCTCATTTTAGGGATTGGGTGCCACATGGGTTTATGGGAACTTTTGACTTAGGGTATAAAAAGCCTGAATCCCCAAGAGTCTGGTTGGGGTCGTTGGTTGGTGGTTCCTTTGTTGGGTTGCTATTGGTAGTGTGGTAATTCCTAAAAGAACAACGATGGGAGGGATTGAGTTTACAGACCGTGAGCTGAGACGCTATTCTGACTCACTGTCAGCTCGTCCTCTTCAAGTCTAAAAAGAGGCTGAGAAGATTTCCACCTTTCTCTCTTTTTATATCAAGGCTGCTTACAAATGTGGTGAAGATTTCTTTCTATCTTTCCTTTTGTTATCCCTAAATTGAGATTGTAGCATACTTCTAGACCAATATAATCAAATCTCTCTTCTTTGAAATGTTAGTAAGTAATACTAAAATTTCAGATTTTTTAAAAAAGTATTTTATCTTCTCATCATTTTTTTCAAAGAAGATTCTTCAAAAAAAGCTGGAATTATGAGAATATATTCTCATTTTCATTCCTAGTGTTCAAGAATTTTTCATTTTGACGCACCTTCTCTTTATTGATGTATTGAGATAATGCTGGCGAACCGCACAGAGATAACCAGAATGAGACACACCGAGGGTGCAGAAGCAAATTCCTGTCCATTGCTTTGCTCTAATAGTTAAGGATTCACAGAAATTTGCATTTCATTTTAATTAGATATTTCTAGAGAGCCACTGTCAGTAAGATGATTTGTTCTTTAGGGCTTTAAGCAATTGAAACACACTGTTTAATTGGCAAAACCATGAGCAAAGTTTTGCTTCAGTTAATGTAGGAAAAGACAGATTAATAATAGACAGTTAACTAAAGGTTGATGAGCCTACAGTACCTAACTTAACATTTTGTTCTTCAGATATCCTCAGAAAAATTACGAGAAATAAACTTTTATTGAAACTTTTTAGAATAATCATAAATTTATGCAATAAATTAGGTCATGGCTTTCTAACATATGTTGGAATTCAATATTATCCAGACAATGGACAGTTTCAGCTTGACAAGGATCCTGGGACTCCGTTGTTGGGAAATTGAAATTCCTTAACTGCTTTGCTCCTTTCTTATCTTTACTGTACGTTGACATAGTCTCTTATCAACAATAAGGTCTTCATAGCCTAATAGTAATATCCAAATTAATCCCTGAGCCGGCCACTGTTGGCTGGAATGGAACATAGCAATGCTATTCAAAAGTAAATTGCAATCACCTCCAGATTTCCAAGTCCTGGCACGTGTGAGAGCTACGCAGGTTTATTGCAAGTGCATCATAAAACTATTCCTAGAGTGAATGCTGATCTTCCCAGAAAGAGATAAGCCTTAATAGATAGAAGCTAAAGAGCTTAGTTAGAAAGTTATTGCACCTGGAAAAACAAGAAGACATTTAGCTCTTCACTAATGAAGAATATAGCAAGCCTGCACCAACTTAGGAGTAAACATTCCCAGGACTTAAAGAGAAAAATAGCCTTCAACCTAGCCAGGCCACAAGATAAGGATAGAAATTTAGAGCTTTGACCCAGAAGAATAAATACGTATGAAGGAACTAAAAAAAAAAAAAAAACATAAAATTCTCCTCTGGCACCTACATGGCACCTTGAACTATATGTGCAAGGCAAATGGCAATATAATTAAATCAGAAGTGACACTCCAACCATCCACTAATTGGTCATTGTATTATTTACTCTTTGATGGTAAATGATAAACCTTGAAGCCTAGAGCTGTAATGAGGAAAGACACTTTTGCATTGGTTCCTTTTTGATGTATGCCTGACACCTGCATTCCGTTAGATAAGCATTCCTGCAGTCTATTACTTAAGCCACAGTAAAGTCGTTGTCTGAAGAACTTGGAACTTAGAGAATAGACTGAATGGCCTAGAGAATTGAATTGCTAGCTTAGAGAAACTTTGTATTATTCCCTTAATGTGTACATTGTAATTTTCTCTTCTTTATTTTTACTTTTAAAGAGGCACTTTTGCATGTCATAATCATACATAAGATCTGTTCTATGTGTGTCATTAAAGTGCACTAAACAAGCCAACTAGGGTCCCATAGAAGAGTGAGGTACTATGCTCACTTGTCTTAACTTTCATTGTTTATCCTTCTTAGTGAAGCCTGAGGAACCCATTGTGTGGACTAGAGCTGGACTCGACCACCACAAACATACTTTAAAAAATTATGTAATACTTATGTAGTATATGAACTACAAGCAATATTCTAATAAATATATATCATATTGAATAATTTCTATATAATTTCAACTTTTTTTAATTTTTACTTTTCTGCCAGTATTCCACAAATTTACCCATTTAACTTCATATGACAGCTTTTGCATAGCTATGCATTTAATATTTTTAATACAAGTACTGTCATTAGCCTCATACATTCAGGTCATGATTATCAATAACAACTAGATTCCTGAAATGCTTATCTGTTTGTGTACAATGCCCATTGGAAACATCAGTGCTTCTTGTATTGGCAGATTGTGAAACTCTAGCATCATAAGACTACATACTAAAGTGACATTATTGAGTGAATAATGAACATTTATAAGAATATTCTTGTAATACAAATAAATACTGTTGAGAAACACAGTAAAACCCAATCTCTAGTAGACTTTCTCACCGACTCAGGAAAATTAGCAAGAGACTACATAAAGTACATTATAGTTTCATATGGACTATTGTTATAAAATATAGCATTTGTAAGCTGGGCAGTAGTGGTGCACACCTTTAATCCCTGCCTTGAATTTTGCAGGCAGAGGCTGGCAGATCTCTGAGTTTGGGGCCAGCCTATACTACAGAATGAGTTCCAGAACATCCAGAGTTACAAGAGAGAAAACCTTTCTCAAAAAAACAAAACAGAAATAAAGAAAAGAAAAAAGGGAGAAAGAAAGACAGAGAGAGAGAGAGAGAGAGAGAGAGAGAAGAGAAAGAAAGAAGAAAGAAGAAAAAAAAAGAAAGACAAAGAAAGAAAGAGAGAGAAAGCAAGAAATGAAGAAAGAAAGAAGTGTAACATTTGAATTTATACTGAAATACCAAAAAATATCTGTAAGGAAGACCTTAGGAAGACTCAAGTACAATGTATTAAGTTGTGAACAGCGATAAAGCATGGAAAGTGGCAAAAACTTGTAGGCAAGAAGAAGAGAAAGTGAACAGAGTTTAAGAAGTACTAAAGACATTGCCCCCACAGCCCTCTTCCAGTAACTCACCAGAATTACAGACGCAGAGGGAAAGAGGAAGGGCACTTGCTCTGTGTTCTCTAGGTCCTTCAGAAAACATGGAGATGTTCTTTAGCCACATACATGTGAATCTACAAGAAGCACACTTTATGAGGACTAATGGGAGGAGCCTGAGCTGCTGGGGCTATTCCATGCAATTTCATGGTCTCATGTACAAAAAGAAATAAAGGACTTGGACTGTTAAAAATAAATAAATAGATTACTGAAGACAAACTGCAATAACATGGTGTGTGTGTTATGGTATGAATTCTGAGCTTCTATCATGATAAACGTGCTAAGAGAGAAAATTTCAAACAGATAGTCTATGTAGAAGTCATGTTTGGTGTGATTTATGCTCTGTGGTGTGATTTCCCCTAAGAGTAGGAAACAGACAATCAGCATGAAACTATTTTATAAATAAGAATTTATGTTGGCTTAGATACAAATGGTCACAATAGAGATAATCTTAATGAGGGAACTTAAGCTGTTATTTTAATGTAGAATTTACTGCACTGGAAGAATTGCTGCTTTGTAGATGTTTGAGTGAAATCAAAGGAAAAATCAGAGCTATCTGAAATTATTCTTGCCTTAACTGGTTGCCGTTTGTTGTGGTGGTGACAGAAAGGTTGAATATGGTCAAAAGTCAATAGAGAACACTATATTTGCATATGAATGGATGTTTTATACGACTGCCAGCATCTACACCAAAATGTGAAATAAGTTTTAGTTAAAATATGCCTGGAGTGTGGGAGAGGTGATGATTGGAATGTTATTGTCACAAAGATACATTTGTCATTAGTGGGAATAGATTCATCATCAAGTAATGGAACAGAAACTTTGAAAAAAGCATCAATGGATAAAGAAGGAGAGATGGAATAAAACAAAGTTGGAAGAAAAGGAGATGCAGTAATCAAAAATTAAATCCAGGTCCAAAAGGAAAGCCATATGGAAAATCAATGAGGAGAAAGTATCCCCATTGCTCTTGATCACCACAGTACATAAGGCCCTGTTTGTCAGGTGTGAAGCGAGCTACTGAATACTCTGTTCCTCCATGTTATGAAATCTAACACTTGGTGTTCACTGTAGCAGATTTTTTATCATGGATGAAAGTGACAATTTTTTCCTTTGTATTTTTTGAAAATAGATTATTGCAGTTTCCCCTCCCTTAACTCCTCTCAGTTCCTCCCCAACTCTCAGAAAGAGTGTAAGAGCCAGTGGGTATGCAGGACACCAAGGAAAGATGGTTACCAACCACAATAGGACTGAATCACAAATGAACTCACAGAGACTGGGGCAGCATGCACAGTGCTTGGATAGGTCTAAGTAGATGGGGTCCCAAAATCTGAGGGGAAGTAGACACAAGCCCCCATCCCTAGCCCAGAAGCTACAACTTCTGATGACTGCTCACAAAGGAAAAATTAGTTTTCTCTAACAGAGTTTCATTGGGTATACAAAACACACATAAGGACACATCACAGGCCCAGCAGTAGATGGACAACACTTCTTAATTATACAGTAGCAACTTTAAAGAACTAAGAGCTAAAAAGGAAAATTTGGCTAGAATAAAGCAGATTGTAGTTCTTTCAGTAACGGAAGACCAAGTCCTCCACACAGCTTCTGTTCCTATTCTATGAAACCTCTCTGAATATATAAAGACAGATAACTAGCTCTGTGGACTGATCTATTGTATGTGAGAAAATGGAGATTACGTCCTTGTACTAACTTAGTGTGAGGGAACATTATCATGTTTGACCCTCACAGTATAGTAGATAATTCATGCAGTAATTCCCTTTTAAGAAATTTCCATTTTCTAAAAAAGTGTATCAGAATTGCAAATTCAGAAGGGAAGGCAAGCTTTCTAATATTTCAGCATGTGACTCAGTAATCACATATCCTGTAGATAATAGAAGGAGAATGCCTGGTGAACACATGCTGCTATGCAGAATCAGATCATTTGAGCTCCATAAACTTAACCTGGCACTTCATTATCAAGTAGTAACGTAATTACCAATACCCATCTGTGAGGTTTATATATTACACACGCCCAACATAAACACAGATATCCAGTGCAATCTGCTCTAGTATTATTGAGAATACCATATGGAAATATTTGCTGTCAACTACCTTTAAACTCTTTTCTTTTAAGGTGACTAGTAAAGCAACTATATAAATTCAAAATTCCTCCCTAAAATGTAACTATTTAAATCACCTGTACCAGCAAAGGTAAAAGCAGAATATCCTATTGCCTTTTATTGGCTGTTTTATGGTTTTGATTGAAGAGACTTAATTTTAATATAGTTTCTAAGAATGTATCGTTCAAAATGTAACTGAATATTCACTTTCGTATGAAATATCTATTATAACTTCTTAACACTTGCTGACCATTCCTCTCTGATTCTTGTTCAGTTGTCTCAAATACTTAGTTAAAATTAGTTGTTGTTTCACTTTTTTTAAATGGAAAATACCAACATTATCACTGATATACAAGCTTGTTTCAAAATGTATTCTTAACGTAAGAATCATTTGTACACAATAAAATAATTTCTTTTGGCCAGGCAGTGGTGGCACATGCCTTTAATCCCAGGAATCAGGAGGCAGAGGCAGGCAGTTCTGTGTGTTCAAGGCCAGCCTGGTCTACAGAGTGAGTTCCAAGACAACTGCTGTTACAATAGAGAAAACTTGACTCAAAAAAACAAAAACAAAAAATATGAATAAATAATTTCTATATAAAAAGGAGGATGGGGTGGGAAATTCATTACTAAAACTATCAAGATAGTTTATTTTGTGTATGAGAAATTAACTGTAATTAAGTAATCTATTAAATACTTGTCTACCTGAGATACAGATGTTTCAACTTCTGAAAGAAATTAGCAACTTTTTACTCTATGTCCCAAATAAAACTGATAGTGGTTTGACTTTCACTGCCAAACTAAACATTTTCTTGCACTAAAAAATGACACCTTCAAGTCTTACTCACAGTTGTAATTAACCTAAATAATGAGTAGATACCCAAGCAGGACATTTTAATAAGCCCTATGTATAAAACTCTCATTATGCAAAAGTGGATCACACAGCAGATACCAGAAAAATATAATTACAAATGTTAGAGTTCACATACATATCACATAACAGTTGCTTCTAATAATTGATAATGGAACCCAGATACACTACTCAAATTGATTTCACTGAAAGGCTCACTAGTTCTTTCTTTCAAAATGGTTGATGACGTTATAAGTCTTAAAAACTTTGTTCCAAAATCAAGTAAACAAAATTGCCCATTGCTTTCAGAGAACACAAATGGTAGACTAAGTCTAATGGCAATGATTTACTCAGTCTCCTGTGTGCTTCTTCTGTTTCACGATTGTGAATTGGAAATTAGATTAGAGAAGCAAATGATTTATTTAAGGAAAAGATCACTTAAGGCAGCCTAATATAAATGCTGGTGTTGGCTTAATATTCAGGAATGTTATGAGGAATAGTGCCTGTATATTTTTAATTTTTGTAATTTTTATGGATTGTATGTCCAGGAAGAGTTCCATTTTTATGTTTACAGAAATGCATAGAGAATGAGGAAGGCATGTAGTGCTGCTTTTCTAATGGCATTGCTCTTGTCAAAGAGAGGGTTCTAGAGTCATAGAAGCTATTGTTGAAATCTCAACTCTGTCATTAATTTCTGCTTCCCCATCCATAACTGAGGTAGCAATGATGACAGCTATCTTACAGCTCTTATCAAATTACTTAGTACATAGGAAAAAAGCAGAAGAGTGCTTAGCATAAAATAAGGATCGCATGAGAGCCAGCTATCACTATTGCTACTATGGAAATGTAGAGTTGAACCTGCATTCAATAAAGCTAAGCAGGAATGACCTTTTCCTTGGCCCCGTTTTCTAAGAACTCATTTTATATTCTGATGATACCTTTTAGATTCGTGATCTATATTCACACACCTCCCAAATATTTATATATTTACATATTTTAATATATATTTCATATATATTTTAAATACATACATTCATATTATAAATTTATTTATAGGTAAATATGTATAAAATACTGTGTGCGTGTGTGTATGTATGTATGTATATATATATATATATATATATATATATATATATATATATATATATGTATTTTATGGCTGAATAAAATTTGATTCCATATATATAACATTTGTTTTTTCTTAATCTATCCACTGATGGAAAGCTAGGCTGTTTCCTGGCCATTGCAAAGACTGCAATGGCACACATGGTTGTGTGAGTGTCTCTGTGTTAGAATTTGAGGTCCTTTCAGTATATATTTATAGGTCATTGCTGTTTTCATTCTTTGGGAAACTGACCATAATAGTTCCCGCAGATGCTGCACCAGTCCACTTCCCCACTCTATATTCTTAGCAGCATGATCATTTGTTTTCTGGTAGTTAGGGCTTTGTACTAGGTAAGTGGTTATACCAAAGTATATTGAAATTGAATATAATTAGTGGCTAAATCTATAGAAGTCTTTCGTAATATTTATTGACCATTTGTTTCTCCTATTTTGAGAACTTTTGGTCCATTATTGCATTTACTGATTGAAACTGTGTGGTTTTGGTGTTATATCTTTTTTTTTCCCATAATGAGGATTGAATTTGGTGTCTTATGCATGCTTGGTAAATACTCTGTGACTTAGCCTGGTCCAAGACTTGGTGTTTAGTTTTTGCTATATTTTATATCTTCGAAATATTAAATCCCTGAGAAGAATAACTAGCAAAGATTTTCTTCCATTCTATAGATTGGCTGTTCAATCAGATAATAGTTTTCTTTGCTAAACAGAAGGATGTTTTTTGTTGTTGTTTTGTTTTGTTTTCGTTTTTGTTTTTAACTTTATGTATCCTGTTTCTCAATTCTTGAGGTCATTTCTTGGGTAATTTATAGGTGCTTCATGAAGAATGGGAGATATAGATCTAATTCACTCTTCTCTGCAGATGTTTATAGCTTCCCGACATGATTTGTTGAAATGTCTGCCTTTTTCCATCACACTTTTAAAAAACTAACATTAATGTGTGCTAGTAACTATGTGGATGGTCTTTCAGTTCTTCTATTCTCTTCCTTTGGTCTATATGTCCTATTTTTGTTCCATTCGTACACAGTCTTTGTGAGGATGGCTCTGTTGTGAAATTTAAAGTCAGGTATTTTGTTATCTCCAAGATGGTTATTTCTACCTAGGATTGCTTTTATGTTTTCATATACATTTTAGGTTTTATTTCTAACTCTGTGAATAATACCATTGGAGTTGTGAGGGCTGCAATTGAATCTATAGTGTATTATAAATACGTTAGCCACCTGAGCGATAATAAGTTTATGAAACAAAAGCATTTTGTATCATCTAGTTAAATGTTTGCTTTATTTCCTCATTGTCTTGCTTTCTTAAAGTTTACACTACAGGGGTCTTTCGCTTCCTTGGTTATGTTTGACGTTAGATATTCCTTTTTATACTTTTTTTGAAACTAATTTAAATATGACTTTTTTCATAATATTTTGGCAAATTGTTATTAGTTTTTAGAATGGGTACTGATTTTTATTGAATTTTTAATTTTATATTTGAGTGTGTGTCTGTGTTTGTGTGTGTGTACACATGTTCTTTTGTGTGTACACATGCATGTGTTTTTTCTGTGTGTGTGTACACATGTGTGTGTGTGAATGTACCTGCATATGCACATGTATCACACACAGTGAGAATGTGCATTTCAAAGGACAGTGCATCGGAGTCAGTTCTCCTTTTCTCAAGCATATATACGTTATTAAGATCAGAAACCAAGCTATTATTTTTGTTCATTAATATTATATGTATAACTTTGCTGACAGATTTGATCTGACCTAAGAATTTTCTGGTGTAGTCTGAACGTTCTTCTAAGAATAGCACTGTGTTTCTCATGGATCTGAGTTTGATTCTCAGAAATGAGTGAAAGAGCAACATGCTGGGGTACATTTTTTAAATCCTGCACTGAGGAATAGAAGACAAATATACCTTCAAAGATACTCATTCACTCATGCACACACACACACACACATACACACATACACACGTGTACAAACACACAGGAATACACTCACATTTTCTCATGGTAAACTACACAGGTGGTAATAATAAACTTCCATACTGTGGTGTTTATATTTGAATTTTAATATAATTTGAAGAATTTCTTTTCAGATTGACAACTGTATAATTGATTCATTAATTAGGTATTTTATAAACATAAAATTGGTGCTACTGTTCTAAAAAAGGCATAGCAATACAATGACTCATAATGTCAGTTTGTTATATTCATAAATCAGTGCCTTGCTCAACCATCCTCAGTGAAGCTTCCTCTTATAGACACCCACAGCCAGAGATTATGCAGAGAGGGAGAGACCTAGGAAAACTCAGCCCTAAACAGGATATTTCCTTCAACTCCTTCCCCTCAGGACTCAGGAAATATCACAGAAGCAGAAGCAGAAGCAGAAAGGGTATAAAAGCCAGGAAAGACAGATGAGGGCAAGAAAACAAGGCATTCTTCATCAACATAATAGACCTGTATGAACTCACAGAGATTGAGGCAGAGTGCATAGGCATCACCAGGGTCTGTGCTCCCATCCTTGACCCAGTCGATATTTACAATAGGTGACCACTTGTGAATAAAAATTTAGTTTCCTCCAAGGGAATCTCATTGGGGAAACAAACTACTCTTCAGGGTAGGCTGCATACCCAGCAGTAGATGACAATAGAAAAGGAAATCAATGGCATCTTTGGAGGTACTTTGTCTGACAGTGTCATATTAGGGCTTTTCCTGTTTAAAGATTATCCTACGATTTTTATTTTTATCTATTTATTTTTATTTTTTTTCACCCTATAGGTCATTTGCATATATAATATAGTTTACAATTTAGTATTTTTATGGGATTCTTATGTGTGTGAACAATTGGGTCTCTGATTCTTGTGACTACTCTTGAGTTTTTTTCCTTCTGTTTGCTTGTTTTCTCCAATTCCAATATGTTAATTTTTGTTATATATTGTGATATTTTTATTGTATTTTATTTATTTTTATTCCATAAATGCCTGTTTGTGTTCTAATGAGAGACAGAAAGGGGGTAGATCAGAATGGGGGGAAAGTGAGAAGGAACTTGGATGAATAGGTAGTGGGAAAACATAATTAGGATATTTTCAACAAAAGGAAAAGACAGAAAGGAAGAGAGAGAAATAGAGAGAGGAGGAAAGAGAAATGAGAGACAGATAAATGAGTGAGAAATAAGAGAGAGAGAGAGCTGGAGAGAGGAGGGGAGAGAGGGAGAGAGTATAAAGAGTCGACTCTTTATAGCCTTTTCTTCCTGTGGGATATTGAAAAAATAATACAATGTGTTTGAAATCACATAACATCAGCCAACACTCAACTAAGTCTTCTTATGTCCAGAACCCGAACAAGGGTAGATAACACATTTGACATGCCAACACGGACAGGAGAAGTCTCAGGCCTCACTCCCCACCAGCTGAAAAGATACAATTTACGACTGCAGAGAAGTAGACTCAGTCGTCTCCAGGGATAAGCCCCCTAAAAGGTGAACAATAGCTAATGTTCAGCACTAAAAGCATCTACATACAAGCAACACTAAACTACTCAGCAAGTTGCACTTGTATATTTATTTGCATACAACAAATATAGAGACCATGAGTCTGATAGGGAGTGGGCAAGCACGGGAATGGATTGGTGGGCAAAGAGGGAGGCAGTGGTGTGGATGTTATTATATCTTAATTAAAGAAAATAAGAAAGAGAAGAAAAGAACTTTTTTTAAAAAATGAAAGTACAGAGGGACTTTGTATATTGTGGATAATTTTTAAGTTTTAATTTTCTCTATTAAGGCCTTTTACCTGAATATCCAAAATATTATGGAGCATATCCACTTTCAAATACTAAGCCTTCATCCTTTGATTGCCTTGTAGATATGGCACAGTTGATAGTTTAACATTCTTTAATTAACTTTCTGCTTCCTAAATATTTTCATTTCGAGATTTTAGGTTGGAGTTATCGATTTTAACAGTATAAGTGAAAGACGAAGGATTACAATTCAGAATTAAAGCGAGAACATTGTAAAATTTCTATTTCTTTGGAATGATTTTTGTTTTCTGCTTAATAAATCAAGGACTACATACTGATCTATATATACTTGCAATTGCTACTTTAATTTTACCTGTAATTGCTACTTAACTCTACACTACATTGTTAACATCATATTGAGAGACTTTATTTTAAAATTACTTTTGAAAATATAGCATTTTCCTTTTATTTTATCAAATCAGTGTATAACATGTTTAAAAGAAAAAAGCACAAGTCTGAGAGGAACTTCTATGCTTTTGTGAACATTCCATTTCGACTCTTTTTTCTCTCACTCTTTCCTCTTCATGATTTGTGAGCTAATTAGGATTGTGATAAACTGTAAATTATACTTAATATTCACCTTCTTTTCAGGTCATAAACATCAAAGAATAGCTCTGCACATTATATTTTATTGCAATATAATAACGAAGGCATTCTATTCAGATATGCTTATTTTAACTTCTATATAACCAATTTAATCATATTGTTCCATCAAGATAGCTGTAATAGTACACTGCTGTGGCAGCTCACCAAGAGAAACAGGGAGGAATAGTCATTGGTATGAACCCTTCCAGACCTCTGCAGAGGGAACCACCATCATGGGCAGCATCAAACTGTACAGTGGAACCCTGAGCATCTGAGCTCAGTTTTTATTGATCCAGAACTCCTCAGGTGTTCTACTGATAACGCATACAGATCGTAAGCAATCAAACATCCTCCACATAAATCCAACACCACAGGCAATACAAAATGCCAAGACCTAGGCTGCCCCAAACCTAACAGTGCACAAAACAATCATTTTATACTTAACTAAAAATAGACTTCTACAATAGATAGCATTACTGAAAAGGATATGAAGTTGGAGAGGGTGTAAAGAAGATCTAGGATGAGTAGAAGGGAAGAGCTGAATATAATCAAACCACTCTGTGGATGGATGCAATTTTATAAAACAATATATGAAAGATAGTAAAGGTATAAATTTGATATTATTTGGAGAAAATATATAGTAATAAATATTATCTACTATGAAAGTATTAACTATATAGTTATGCATAGTAAACTACATATAGCTAACTATATATTTAATCTTATAAATAATTTATGTAAATTATATTAACATTGCAGCAATAAGGAATGTTAAAAATCTTTGCCTTGTAAAAATTTTCAAAGGAGAAATCAACTTATAAATGTATTATTACAATTTTTCTATTCTTGTAAGCTGTTGTGTATGAATTGGCTCTACTATTAGTTTCTTCATTTTATCAACAGTTAAAAATCAAACTTAATTCTAGTGGCTTTTAATTTCAGCAAGGCAGCTACACTTTTGTAATACATTAAAAGTTTGGTGCATAAGTGAATCAAAGTTTGCTGCTTTTGTAAGATTATTATGAAAATTAAGAATTTCAGAGAGACAAAAGAGACCTCCCCATAATTCTTACTGCTGCTCAATACATGCTTCTACTCAATGATCCTCAAATGTTCTACATGTATAAGCTGATCCTGCAGTTGTTCACGATTTCCACTCTTTAATATTTTTATTTTGGATTTTAATATGTGGGACAATAGTGATTGACTTCTGCATCTTTCATCCATTAGGCTAGGTGATTTTCCAGGTGCAACAACAGATATGTCCAAAGTATCAATAAGACAAGGACAGTCAATTTGACCTATGCAGATCTAATTTCAGAAGAAGGTGGGCATGTAATAGAGAAGAAACTTCTACTGTCATTTAGATATGATTTTTCAGAATTTTTATTAGTATTAATTTTTCATTCTTTTATTAATTCATTCTGCATATGACCTGTTAGTTAGCAAAGCTGATTAGTTTTTTTAACCATTCAAGGAAAAGAAACTTAGAAGAGTCATAAGAATGAAGCTATGGAAGATTAAAGATTACATAAGACCACCTATTACTTTTCTAGTAAGATTTTCCCAAACAGTATAGATAAAATATTTTCCTTAGAATAGGAAAATAATTTCTGCAACTTTTTACAAATTCCAATATATTCAAAGGTAATTTTCATGTATGTTTATCATATTGCTGATGATTTAGAAGCAAATATGCTAAGAAAATTCAAGTCAAGTTGGTGAATATTAGTTAATGATGGTGTACGTATCACTTTTTAATCTTTTATACTATCAGGAAGTAAGACAGGCTTTATATAAAGTTTTCTGAGTGGCTGGGTACTTGACCCTTGTCTCACAGCTACACACAGTGAATGCAGCACACATTTTAATGAGCAGATAAAGTATGGGAAGAAGGATTCATATTTCTTAACCCATGAATAGAAAGTTAAGTTCTTAGACATTTCAAAATTTTAAAAATATTTTAAGTAAATTTTTAAAAATCGCAGAAAATATGTAAAATTTCAGGCATTCCCATCTCACATCCTCTTTTACTATTATTTTAAATGTTTCGTGTCTTTTGACTAGATCATTCTGTAGAGTAAATAAATGTATTCTCAACTTCATAGTGATTAAATTATTTTCTTAAAAATCTGTGGTGTGTCACCTTTTGCTAGCGTAACATCTTCTCAAAACAATTGTTTTAAAGACTGAGACAAAATAGATTATTATACAACATTCATTGAATAAGCTATGGTGATAAACATTTTATCAGAAAGTTTTAAATTCCTCTATTCATTTATAAGACTCCTTTTTTTCTTTCATAAAAGGTGATACAAAATCAGTACACATTAAAAAATACCTCCAATTTCCAGTGTAAATTGACACTTCTTAGCTCAAATAAGGCTGCAGAAAAACACTTGACATAAAGCCAGTATTTCTTTTCATCTGTTGAAATAAAGACAAGACTGACAAGACTGTGATAACAAAAATCCATAAGTCGTGAGTTCTTTACAATGTCTGCTTATATGTAGATGCTTTGCAGGTCTAGCAGAGAAAGGAACTGAGTTCCTTTTGTGTATGTCCTCAATGCTCTAAATGATACACCAAGGGTATGAGGGGTAGTGCTGTGAGAGAAAAAGCCCACTGAAGAACACTTGTAGAGTCTCTCAGGGCAGTATATCTTCATGAAATTTTAGTTTCCACAGATTTTGCTTTCGGTATTTTCGTGGACAGATCAAAAATGAATCTTTTGTATTGAATAGTATTTGTACTAAATGTATTAAAATATGTGAGATTCAAGGGGAAGTCTGTAACATTTAATGTGTATTTCTTTCTAACTTGAATTGTCATCACTAAGTCAAATACATAAGGACCAGCTCTTATGTTCTTTTTTGTATATAAATACATGGAAAACAGATCCCAGGTGATCATAGTAATAGTACAGATCTGGTCAAGTGATGGACTAAGTTAAATAGAGCATACACAACAGGGTAAACTATATCTAACACAATGATCAACAGTTCATTGCATATATACAAGTAATTGAACTATTAACCTCAATTTCTTTTATTTCAGTGTGTTGTAATGATTGTTGAACTCTACTTCTCCCTGATTTTTTTTTTAATTTTGCTTTAGGTATTATGCTACATTGATAGCCAATACAGTTATATATTAGGTGTTTACCAATCATGTCATACTTTTAAAACTTCAGACATTTATGAACATTTATAGACTGAGATAAATTCGTACTGATTTTCTTAAGGACAGTCGTAGCTGCAAATGCTGACTCTTGGAGGACGCTTCAATTCATGTTTATGAACCGTGTGTGCTTTCACTTTTGAGAGATGAATAAAGCATAGAGAAACATATTGGAATAGGAAATGAATCAGGAGATCCAGTTGCAGCAGTATGCTGTTGTGCCATTCAGCAAGGAAGAGATGGGGGCATTCTCACACATGGAAGTCCTGTCAGACTTTAGCAGAGGGAACCGCTGTCACGGCCAGAGCCGTACTCAATCGACAGCTGAACCCGGAACATCTGCCCTCAGGTGTTTTATTGATTCAAACAGAACTCTTTCGGTGTTCTACTGATACCATATACAGATCATAAGCAATTAAACGACCCCCACACAAATCCAATACCTGCAGACAATACAAAATGCCATAGCCTGTGCATCCCTTTTTCCAACAGTGCGCAAAAACAATTATTTTTAAGACAACTAAAAATAAACTTCCACAACATCAAATAGAACAGATTAAGGGTCAGTTTGTGACAGATAAAATATTGCAATTTCACACAGAAACATCTGAGCACGAAGACGGTATTAGTAGAATAAGAGGCTCACTTAAACAAAGATAGTACACTTGTTTTATTTAACTGATTTTAAAAGATCAAAATCGTGATGCTTACTAATGTTTACATGTAATTTTTTTGATTACTTGAGAATTAACTACAATTCTATCTCTTTCCCTTAGGTCAAAGAAATATATTTAACACACACACACACACACACACACACACACACACACACACACACACCAAAAGAGGTTTCTAGACTTGTTCACTTTATTGTACTATTTGTTATTTAAGAAATAAAATCAAGCAAATGAATGTTATGTATGCTGTGCATTCATATGTAATCAGCTTTAATTCTTTTACATGTACATTAGTTCCTTAAGTACTATTTCCTTCATTTCAGAAATGAACTATAACCTGATTTCAGGTAATTTAAATGATTTGCTGCTATAAGGAAAGTGTTTTCTGTACTTAACAGTGCAGTTGCACATGTGAACTAACAGAATTGTGACAGAGTTCACAAGGCCTGCGCAAGCTCAAGCCAGACAAAATCTTACCATGCAGTGTGTGGATGGGCACAGAGTCACATCCCTAGTCTATGAACTACTGACAAAGGACAATGAGTTAGTTTTCACTAATGCTGCATCTGCTAGTGTGTCTACTTCACTCCACAATATGTTCACACAGCCCAGAGTGTATGGTCACAAGTTTCAGTTGATGGGTTAAAAAAAAAGAGAGAGAAAGAGATCACATAGTTGCATAGGGAAGATAAGTATGGGTCTGGGAGAAGTTGTGGGAGGAAGATGAATGTGAAAAAAATATAAGAAATTCTACAATGGCATAATTTAAAAAGTAAAGAGAAAACATGTATGTTCCCTGTTATTTGCCATGAAATTCCTTGTTCCACACCAGGACTATGACAACAAGACCATCACCAAATGTGAGCATTTCAATCCCCATCATCCTAAGATAAATATATTTTTAATGATGTTATCAGTCTACTATTTCACTATAGTAATAAAAATATGCAAATCCAGGAATCTTATATACATCCAATAAATAACTCTAAATTTTAATAAAATATATTTTAATGTTATTTTAGATAATATAAAACTTATAAAACAAGAAAATAATCACAGAGATACTTTTTATTGTGAGTAACAACTGACCCAGAACAGAGAAAATAATACTTTTCTACCCTTCAAGGAAATATCTCAACTATGCCAACCACTGACCTTTCAGCCCTCTGAGCCAAGGAGAGAGACACAGTCTCTGCACAGCCATACCACTCCACAGCTACTGAGTCCTGAGATACATGCTCCTGTTCACAGTCCTCAGCTCCCTCATCTATGCACTCTGAAAAGTTTACTTGGGCTGATATCTTGGTTTAGTTAAAAGAGGAAAATCTTTCAAAAAATGTGTAAGAGTGGCCACACTGTGCAGTGACTTGGGTTGCAAATTTTCACTCTTCTTTCTCTCCTACATTGTGATATTGCTTATATCTCCCCTTGGATCTATCTGGAGACCTAGAAACACATTCTACCCAGGGCCTCAGTGGCCACAGGGGCTGGAGAGACAATTCTCACTATCCTTCCTGTTCTCCATTGCTATTTTTCCATTCTCACGTTTAGCCCTATAACAATCTACTTGTATGTATTCCTCCTTCCTCTAAGACCACTCACTAGAAATCCCTACTGGTCCAGACTCAGGGTCTCCATGGCCCTTTTGTCCCTGTTTCTTCAGGTTATTCTTTGTCCTACCACAACCAGAGGCATGCCTCCCCCTACACTTCCAACTAACTCTGGGCTCCACATTGTGGTGTGCAATGGATCACCTTAGCTCATTCCTTCTCTTCCTTTGTCTCTACTACTCCCAAACAACCACAGACCTGAAGAAGCACTCTCTACCAGTCAAACCACAGCGGCATTTTCTTAAGATCTGGATACTACAAAAGAAACCGAGGAATGCACCCTAAAATATCAGATCAAATATCAACACCTAGAATCCAATCACCTCAATCATTATAACTACATATGCAAAATTATAAGCATTAGCAGCCGAGATAATATGCCTCTACTAGGAGGCACAGAAGAATGTAATATTTCTAAAACACAAGACAAGAACTTCAAAGCAGCAAGGTTTTAGGACCTTAAAGAAGATACGAATGAATGCTGTAATGAAATCTGTGAAAACACAAACAATCGAATGAAATAATGGGAACTACTCACAACATGATAGTTGAATTCAACAAAGAAATAGAATCACTAAAGAAACAAGAACTGAATAAAAAATAGAAGTGAAAATTCAGGAATCCCAACAAAAAGCACAGAAGGAAACTTCACTAGCAGAGTACAAAACATGAAAGAGAATCTTAGGCATTGAAGACAAGGTAGAAGAAACAGACATCCTCAGTCAAACGAATGTTAAATCTAAAATAAATTCCAGACACAAAACATATAGGAAAATCTGGGACACCACAAAAGAACAAATCCATAAATAATAGATGTAGTGGAAAGAGAAGAAATACAGGTCAATGGCACAGAAAATATTTTCAATAAGGTATAGAATAAAGATTCCCTAATGTGAAGATGGAGGTATACATCAAACTACAAGAAGCATACAGAACACCAAATAAATAGGACCAAAAAGAACTTCTCCATGACACACAATAGCCAGAACACTAAATGCAGAGAACAAAGAAAGAATATGTTAAGAAGCTCGAGAAAAAGACTATATAAAGGTACTCCACAAAATATTAGGGAGAAAGGTAACTCCCAACCTAACTACAATTCTGCAATCTACAACAGAGACCAGCCTGCATGGTAAGCTGCTGCAATAGTGCCATAAATTTAGGGAAGTAACCAAAAACCACTATCTGTTTGAATTTGAGGCCCATTCCTTGAAATGGAAATCTATTGTGATATTGTTCTGGTGACCAAGAACTTGCAACTGGATAAAATAAGGGCTAAGAAGAAAAAACAAAAACAACAGAAGCATAGCAATCAAATGTTTCCTAATGTCACCCTGCTATACCTATAGAGCAGTGCCTTGCTCAGCCACCATCAGTGAAATTCCCTCTTTTAGTAGATAAAGACTAGCACAGAGACCCACAACTGGACAATGTGCAGCGAGTGAGAGACACTGGAACACTCAGCCCTAAGTGGGGTGTCTTCTTCACACTCCTCCACTGAGGGCTCAGGGAGCTCTGAGTAAGGGGAAATGGAAACAGTGTGGGAGGCAGAGGGGATGCATGACACAAAGAAAACAGTATCTTACAGACACAACAGAACTTACAGAGGAACACACAGACACTGCGGTAGCATGAACCATTCCTACACAGGTTTAAGCAAGATAGGGCCACAGAACAGAGAAGGGGACCTGGACATGACTTCTATCCCTAATTAAGAAGCTATGTCTAATTGAAAGCTGCTTGCAAAGGAAAACTTTGTTCTCTGTAATGGAGCCTCACTGGGTATATAAGCCACACTTAAGAGTAGGACCCTTGCCTCACAGTAGATAGCAAATACAATATGGACTCAAAGGGTGTCTTATAGACATTTTCTCTTATATTGATTAGTTTTGGATTGTTTTGTCCTGCTGGTTTTTTGCTTGTATATCATGATTTCTAATTCTCTGATTTTATAAAATGTATGTGTATGTGTCTCGGATTTTTCTTTAATATTTATGGCTTGTATATTTCTTGTTTGTATTCTCATTTTCTAGAGAGAGAGAAAGAAAGGGTGTGGAGTTGGATGGGGAGGTGGGCAGGATCTGGTGCCAAGGGGAAATTATGATCAGAAGCATATTGCATAAGAATTTTCCTTCAATAAAAATCTAGGGAAGATATGCTAGCTTGAAAGAACAAATCCTTTCAAATAGTAGTGCAAGAGCATTTCATAATCCAATAAAAGATTTACCTCTCAAGAGTCATCTTTAATAAGGATGGACAGGCTAGAGTTAGACCACTGACCACTACACACTGCACTCCAATTCTATTTGGTACTCTTCTGATAGGAATCTTTGAACAATTTGCAATTCTATGAATCAGAACAATGTAAATTAAATGACAGCCCAACAAATAATATAAACTATATATGATAGCACATGTCTTCATCATGCTACCTATATCTAGACAATCACTTGCATGTTATTAGTGATCATGACAGTCATCTTCAGTGTTATTAAATGTAGAATGCAGCATTTTGTGGTGCTTACAAATATTTATTAATACTATGGAAAGTAAAATAATTATAAAATAACAAATAAACAGGAAAAATACTGTGCTTTTTTAATAAGATGCTAATTCTAATTGTCAAAATTTCCAAAGTCCTAAGATAGATTTTTATTGTTTCCTGACATCCTCAGCTTACTAATTAAAAGAAAAAGTTAAAATACAACCATAAAATAGTTTCATTATTTGCTATGTGATTCATTCCCATATTTCTACACTACAGTTGTTCCTTCAATTTTCTATCATTAAGTGCTATTCTGCTTAAGAATAATTTCACAATAGGCAGTTCTCCTGACTAATGAAAGTTTAGTTATTGCATTTGACAAAGGAAAGTCAGTGCCAACAATTTAATGGGCTTGATTAGAATATCATTATGCTAACTTAGGTTAAGTGGAAACTGTTACATCATGGCAGTCCAAATTAGATATATGAAATAGATAATGAATTGCTGGATGCTTAATCGTGCTTATGAGTTTCTGTCATCAGTGCCATGTTGGGCTCGGAATCTCTGCGTCACCATTAACTTTTAACATCCACTGTGAAACCATGTTGACTAACGAATGCCTGAGTGTACACACAAGTATCTACAGCAAATGCTAGAGAAAGATGAATGAATCACACAAGTTCTGTGAATTCGAACATTTCATTAGTCCCTTATCATTAAATTGAATTTAATATGAAGGTTGCATGCTCTGTATAGAATTTCTGAAAAGCCTTCTGTAATCTTTTCTCTCTTTCTTTTTTCTACCTTCCTTCCTTCCTTCCTTCCTTCCTTCCTTCCTTCCTTCCTTCCTTCCTTCCTTCCTTCTTTCTTTCCTTCCTTCCCTTCCCTCCCTCCCTCCTTGTCTCTGTCTGTCTCTGTCTCTCTGTCTCTCTCTCTTTAGTATATACAGCATTTCATTACCATACAGCGTCTCCCTTCAAGCCTCACTTACTCTTTGATTTTCAGCAATTTGGGTGTGACATTCCAGTTATGTTTCTTTCAGTTTTCTGTTTGTACTTTAATCTTCTTGGAGGTATAATTTGGTTTGTGCTGTCATTTCAGAATTTGTGGGTATTATCTCTCAAGTGTTTCTTCTGCCCTATCTGTGTGCTCACTGGGACACCACATACATGTGAATCAGTCCTTTGATTTTTTGGGGGGCTATTCTGAGCCATCTTCACCCTCCCCCTTTGTGATTCACTTAGTCTCTTCTGTAGACTATATCCAAATTCATAATCCTTTCTATGCCTATGTTATGTCTATAAGTTTGACCATCACAGATATTCATCCTGTTTCTTACTGAGCATTTAATGCCTTCAGGTTACTTAGGTTTCTATTTTGCATCATCCTCCTCTGAAAAAAATACTCTAATTCTCCTTCTCAAACTCTTCCATTAAGGTATCAAACACAATTATGACTATTTTAGCTCTCCTGTCTCATATTTCTAATATCTACATAATGCCTTTCTCTGACTCTGTAGATTGCTCTGTCACTTGACTGAATATCGTATTTTGTCTTTTTTTAACCTTGTCTTTCCTTAGAGTACAGAACATCTGTGAAAGTCAGATATTGAGTTCAGGGCATTAAAGATGTAGATAAATGCACTTCTTGTGTGGAAATTCAATGTGGTGACTTGGGTCAGATTTGAGGAAGTTGTAGGTGAGTGCAGTAATCCTGTCTTCCATTATCTCTCAGTTTTCAGTAAGGTTAGTTGACCTAAGTATTTCATTGTAAATTTCTTCTCTGCTGTAGGATATTCATTTGCGCTCTCTTCTGGGGTCTGTCTTTACTTCTGTATTTTCCCAGCCATATTCCAAGGACTACTTGAAACTCAATAGAATTTAGTCAATGGAAAACAGCAGGGATGTTTTTCTCCCTCTAATAAGATATCCCTTACAAGGAAAGTACCCTGACTATCCCAGTGGAACTTGTCCAGAACTCAGTAGTACATTGGGGCCCATCATGTATTATTGTCCTTCCCACAAATATAAAAACAAACACACAAAAACAAACAAATAAATCTTCTTCCTTCCTGCCCAAGCTGCAGTAATTTTCCTACAGGTCCCAAGAGTTACACTGTGTGCTACTCCCACATTTTAGGCTTCTGTTTGGTGTGGATGACAAGAAGGCCATATGGAAGACCTGGGTAAAGTTTGTGTCTTTTCCAAAGATGCTGAAACCTCCTTCAAGGATGTGGTTCCAGCGGCCCATTCTCAGGACTTTACTAATAGTTTCATGTTAATATTTACTGAGGTCTGTGGAGAAGAACCTGTAAGTGGATGTGAGTGATTACGTTTGACTGTCTTCCTAGCTCAAGCTCAAGCTTTATGAATGGATTAGCCACCTTTACAGTAGTTTTAGACCCTAGGTGTGTCCTATAACAGATCTGTGTTCAAAATGTATCAGCTAAATCACCCCATGTTGCTTATAAAAAGTGAATTGGTGTTGAAGGGACTTTAGTTCTTTGTTGGTTTAAGAAAAGTGATGATTTTTCATCTTCTGCATACATTTTATTGTTCTTGGAAGAATAGAAACAATGCTTCTCTGAGTCTGATAATTCCACACTAAAATCAGGAAAAAATATAACTTTTGCCTATACATATATCTATACATCCTCAACTAAAACAACTTAGAAAAAAATATTATTGTATATTTAAAAATTATTTTTATTTTTCCTGAACTCAGTCGTTGCTTTTACAAGAGTAAAAGAGCAAGTATAGTTACATCTAAAACTAATACTTTGACTTCATCATTATTTGGAATTTGCCTTACATATGGTTATACCATGAAGAACACTTCCTTTTCATCTTTCCTTTGGTTGGCTGCCTGTTCCATTATCGTATCAATTACTGGTGGTTTTGTGTATATCTCCTCGTATAAATGCAAGCTTTCCAATACTGAAATATCTCTTGTAAGGATAAGTATACTATTAATTTTATGCAAACATGTGTGTGGACTAATACCTGAACAACAAGCATAGGCCTCTGCACCCTGAGTACACAATCAGATCACATCAGTTTACTCATGTAATAGTGGAAAGAGTCTCCAATGCCAGCTTTTCTGAAATTATTTTTTTCAAGAAATCCATAGACAAAGTTTTTACAATTGCTCATTCATGTTATTACACGGTGTCTAAGCACGACAGAGAGGGAAATAAAGATACAAACAAAATAAAATGATATACTGCACAGAGGAACTGTATGACAAAGTACATAGAGAGAAGAAATGGTGCTGATAAGTTAGAAATGAAATGGAATAATTCAGTAGGTGCCAAGGATAAACCAACAGGAAAATCCTCTCTTTTAAAGACTCTTCAGTATCATAGCAAACAGCCTTACTCTGACATTAAAATAACTTTAAATGAATGTCGAGCTATCTGCTTTTATTTTTGAATTGCCATTGTTTATTACCAATTAAAAGATGAAGAAAATATTGATTGAAATTAGGGGGAATAAGTTAAAGCAATTAGAAAAGTGCAGAAAAATAGCATTGTGAAAGATCTATTGCGTTTCAATTTCACAAACAGATAACTGTTTCATGGAATAGTTTTACATTTTTAAGAGTAAAGTGAAATAAAATACTCAAGATCTTATGTAAGTTTTCGAACTTTCAGCCACGTGTAACAAACATAATCTCCCTATAATTCTAAGATAATACTTCAAAATTAATTTAAGAACAATAATTATAGGATTTCAGGGGGAATATCCTCCCTTTATTTAAATTTGTATTTAAATTCCAGGTTCAGTACTGCTCTGAAAGTTGTTGCTGTCTGGTTCAAAATAGGAAGTTAGTATCTTTACCACAAAGACCCAGTTCAGCTACACTGACATTTAACCCCATAAGGAATGGTATACTAAGTGAAATAACTACATGTGAATAGGTTATTTTGAAATATTTCATGCCTCGTTCATTCATAAGTTTGGATATAAGAAAGCCATGTTATAAAATATGAATACAAAATGCCTACACTAAATGACTTTCTTCAAATCATAACTATTATATATGAAATGAAACTTGGTATTCACATTTTTAGAAATGTATTGCTGTTTTACTGACTATTAGAATGAATTCATTAAATCTTAGAACATTCTTTTGAAAAGACACATATCTATAAGAAATTCTTGAGAATATATACATATATATGAATTCAAAATAATGATTATAATCACAGAAATTGAAATCAATAATCAATTTGAAATTGTTTCTGTGTTTTGCACTTCTGTGATATCTTATGATTCACGTCTCTGCAAAATTTTATTCAAATAATAGAGTTAAGTTCATATCAAATTTAGATTTAACTAAAATCTTTCATAGTAGTTCACTTAATAAATTTGACTACAATTTTAGAAATAGATTAATAGCAAGTTGAAAAGTCAATATTATTTTATCAAAATAATTATGCTTTCAATATTTAGAAATATTCTCTTTACAAACATCCAAATACTTTCCTAATACTCTTTCTGTCATGATCATTCAAGAATTTTCTCGTGAGGTTAAAATCATTGAGACAGTTTACTGTTTCTGTTTAACTTTGATGAGTATTGTCCACTAGAGACACATATAAAGAAGCATGTTAACCATACCAATATGGCCTCTCAAGATGGGCAAATGCATCTTCTCAGTGTTGATTCATGCCCCTTATAATCACCTATTATCCCAAGGAATCTCTCTCTTCACAATATCATATTTCAGGACAGTGTTAAAGAAAATTGTTTAATTGGGTACAGTGTAATAACTAACAGTCATAGATTAAAGAAGCATTTAATATTAAGTAAAACAACCAAAAAATGAACCAGCTCTCTTTAAGGAAGTATGAGCTGATTTCTGGTATAGTCAAATACGTAACATGCTGGATCAAAATCCATCTGAAAAATGTCTAGCTGGTCCTTCATAGTAGTGAATAAAAGAAGGAAAGCTGTAAATGTCAGTGTCCTTGGTCATGCTAACAGTGAACGGCCTACTCACCACGATTACAAATGCTGAATAAGACTCAGCAGAGCCGCGCTGCTGTGAGGCAGAGGTCTGAGGACTCACATTTGACTGAGAGGAACTGTGATCATCAAACCTCTAAATCAGAGAGCTTCAGAAGCTCACTGTCCAAGACCACATGTTTAGGGGGCAGTACCTGTTTCAGTGGTGTTGCCTGTAGAAATATATGTGCAACTAAATATCCTCATCTTTTCTGATTTTACTGAGGTGAATTTTCACTTAATCAGTAACAAATCAAAACTAGGTGAATATTTTCATATTATGTTCTTTCATTATGTGATAGTAAGCAACGATTTTATTACAATCAAAAGGTATTTCCCTAACAAGTATATTTCCGTTCATAATGTCACCTGACATAGTTATGCAAATTCCCCAGTGTCCAGGACTGGAGCCTCTGGCTGCAGGAGTCTCCATGCTCAATGTGTGACTTATATTCAGAGCAGAGATTTGTTCCTTCTTAACGAAGTACATCTGAATCAAAATATGTCTCATATCCTGGAATTCCTTGCCTTAGGTTTTAACTTTATCATGTAGTACCGCAGCAACAATGACTAAGTAAAATAAATCTTATTCCTAATAAGCATTAAAAACTTAGGTAATAGAGCAATAGCAGGGAAAAGAGCAAAGGATAATTTATGACCCATGATGGCCATTAACTTTATGTCAATTTTAATATCTGTAAGTCATTCATACTAGCAATTTTTTAAAATTTTTATGTTATTCATTAAAATTCCAACATCCAAAATTAATTCATAAGGAAGGAAATCGTAAGTGTCCAGTTTTATTTGTTGTTTTGGCAACTTTATAAAATGTACAGTATTGTATTCTTCCTCCTATGTGTCATCAAATAATGTTTTGGTTATTTTCAGTGAAAATGAACATTGCACACACTGGACTGTGCTTTTCAGTCGCCCAAGCATCTTATCAAGAAGACTCCATTGGCAGTTACAGTTAGACACTATTAGAGCTCTGCTGCTGAAGTGGTTGGTAATGGAGGCACATAACCAAGTCAAGCGATAGCAGCTGTGTAGGGAGAAAGGCATGGATAGGAGGGGTGATGGGAATGGATATTCCTCAAAGTCTGCTGGCACATACTAAATGTACACATCTCTCAGTGACACATTAACATAGAAAAGCTGCCAGAGACATCAAAACTGCAATGAATGTTTGTGATAACTACAGAGAAGTTTATACAAATCTGGGGGTTTGGGGATAATTTTTTCATAGATTAATTTTAATTATCTAAATGCAATGACTTAGAAATACACATAACACATAGAAAGTCATGTTTGCTTTAAATTCACTACAAGCAGATGTCTTTTTGTAAACTTACTAGGAATGATTTTTAAGCCTGGGGAAAAACATCAATTACGTGATCTGAAAACTCTGAACAGCAAGGAGGAAGTTAGGATGTAAGGAAGTATTGTGATTCCACTGACAGAGAAAGTGCTCTCATTGTTGCCAAATAAAAATAATTTTTATGAAATCAACTGCTTTGTCTGCCCCAGACTTTGAGTCATTATTGAAGTCTTAGTAAACTTGGTCGTATTGCAATATGGCTTTTCTTAAATGAGCTGGATAATGACAAACAGATAAGGAAGAAGCAAAGGAAATCATCTGCTACAAATACTTCATAGGTAATATACAACATTATTGATTGCATATTGACCTGTGGGCACTGGTCTCAGTCAGCATGCCATGCTACAGCACAGAACACAGCCATGTTTACAACACAAAGCTGAAGTTAAGAGACTCACATAATTGCCTGCGAGAAGGGACGGGAACATTTCCATAAGTTGTGCCCTGGAAATAAAACACATTTTTTGGAGCAAATGACATCAGCATTATTAATAGTAGAAAGTAGGGGAGAAATGAATAAAAAAATATGAAGAGAAATGCAAAATAAATAAAAATTAAGGAGGCTAATTTTAGAAATAAGGCTGAGCTCCTACATTGGGTGTTGGAGGTGATTAAATACAAAATAAACCAAAGTAAACAAGATACAAAATATAGTAAATATTAGAGCACATAAATTTGGCAGAATGTCTGAGGAAAGCAGAGCCACAGGCACTGTGAAGTGGCCTCCATATAAAGTAGGCTCCCTTGCAACATGACCTTAGCTGATCCACTGCTATTTGTCTTTTAAAGGAAGTAGTACACCAGGAATTACTCTTTTCTGTGTCCAACTCAGACACTATGCAAAGAGAGAGAAAGAGAGAGAGAGAGAGAGAGAGAGAGAGAGAGAGAGAGAGAGAGAGAGAGAGAGGGGAAAGAGAGAGACTTCAATAACATGAAAAAAGTCCCTGACTTATGTATGCTTCAACAAAAATTGATGATTGCAATGCAGTATGACTTAACAGACAGGAAAGACTATTAAATGATAATATGAATAGAGAATGCTGTATGTTGGACCCAATAGTGAGTCTGATGGTGTTCACAACTCCTGCCATTACTCTCCAGGACTGTGGGTTTAAAAAGTACATACTGAAAGTTAAGTTTGGATTTTTTATTGGAGGTGCTGAAACACATTATGATATATACCAAAAAGATCTAAGATAATAAATAAAATCTCTGTAAAATCAATAGTTGTTTATAAATACTACCATTCATAAGTCATAATTATATTGAAAAATAATATTTATTTCCTGATGTTTCTGTGACATTCCCGTGCTTAGCACATCAAAATGTGACTCACCCAGATTACTGAAACTCTCAGCCGGTCACCACTTTCAACTTTTGTTCATTATCCTTCCCATTTTTTTGCTGAAGAGAAAGCTTTCTTAAATTAAATGAATTTTTATTCAGTTTAGACGCAGTTAAGGACCTATCCAAGCTTTCAAACCTGGTTAATTGTTAAATAGGGGGATACTTATTGTCAGAATTTATGAAACTCATTGCAGAGGCAGAGAGGTGGCTCAGCAATTAAGAACACCTGCTGTCAGGGCAACCACATCCAGTTTCCAACATACACTTCCCTTACCTCACCACCTCTTACTCCAGTTCCAGAGGATCCAATGCATTTTCTGGCCTCCACAAGCACCCACACTGATGACAGACACTTATAAGACAAATCTATACATACACACAAATAAAAATAAATCTTTAAAAAAAGAATAGCAAACTCTAGCATTATAGCCTTGTTGTATGTGTGTACCCCAATCTCTTAACATATGAACACTTGCATTCAAACATAAAAATAAGTCATGCATACCTGTCAGTAAAATTCCCTCTATCTTAGACATGGTTATATACCCTAAAATTTATGAAGACATATATATTTTGGCAATGGTCATCATGATTTTCTTGGGGTAAATTTATTTTTCTTAATTATAGATAATAACTTTTAAGTAAATTAAAAGATTGCAACCTTTATATAGAAGAAAGCTCAATACTTCCTTAGCATGTTATAGACACTTATATATAGAATTTTAGTACCACACTTACAATTCACTCACCCCCAAGAACCCTGAAAACTCTTTATTAAAAATATATGAATACTTACTTATTAGAAAAATATTCCCCAAACCTGAAATATATTAGTCTTTATTTTATTAGAGATTTAGCTATATATAATTGAATAGTCAATGATTCTTATAATAAATAAAGAAGTAAATTTACTACTGAGACAAAACTTTGAAGTATGAAAAAACAATATCGTTCTAATTTTCTGATGGAAGAAATTAGTCTTTTGATTTCTTAAGCATCGAGTTGCTGGTGTGATCCTTGGAGGAGCACAATTAGGTAAAGTCAAGGCATAAACCAGACCAGGTAACACATAGTTTTTTGATACATTTTTGCATCTGAATGGGGATGAAGCTGTGTCTTTGTTATTCACTTTGGAAGGATTTCAAGAAAGATCTAGAGTCAAGTCAACTGCAGAAATCTGGCAGATTTTAGGACTCCATACAAACTAAAAAGTTTATTTGACTTAAGTCACAGGCTTCCTATGCAACAATCACAGATTAATTGTGTAAGATTCAGTTTATATTTATGATCATCATTATTTGTAGATATACTATTAGGGGCAACAAATTATACAAGTGCTTTTTGTTTCCTTTGAGTGATTTTAAATGTATTTCCTCAATTTTAAATGATAAAGTATAACCATCTTAGATCTATTTCTTCTCTAAAATACAAATATTAAATCTGTCAATAGAAATTTGAAATTACATCAAACTAGTGGAGATAATTCAGGGAGGTTCCTATCAAGGAACTATCAGGGTGACTGCAGGAGACTCAACAGAATTCTCATGAAGACCAAGACATTGCCATTCAATTTGCATCCATTACCACATAATCTGATGCATAAATCTCTTCATTACAATGCAAAAGTTATTGGTCTAGACTTTATAAACTAATATGCATGTTTCAGGTAAGAATAAATGAAAGAAAATATGATAATATTCCCTAGTAATATGTAGGCTTGGCTAGTAAAATGATCACATATTACCATAGAAGATTAATCAATGATAAAAAAATGCACTGTGCTTAGGAAAACTGTTTAGCATAAGCAAACCTAGATGAAACTGAAAAAGAAGCTTTGGGGAGTTGTGATGATTGAGGCTTGATTCTCTAATTTATCTATATTTCTTGCATTCAAACCATTCTCTTTCTAAGAGTTGGTTCTTAAAAATTCATCCATTATTAGAGACTATCTGTTAAAACAAAATTTCTTAGTATTTAATTTGATTTTCCCAGTCAAGATTCAGAAAATTTTCATTCAAGTCACAGTAAAAAAATAAGCCAGGGTACAATTTAACTACAATTGCTTAAAAAACCCAGAAATACACCACCCAGACACATTTTCACACAAAGTGTAGTTCATGGATATCATTGCCCTCGTTGAAGAGTTTTTAATCGTTCTTCATTGCTATGGCACCATCAAATTTATATATATATATATATATATATATATATATATATATATATATATATATATATATATATTACTGTATTAGTGATGATAACATTTTATAGGGATATGTTATTATCTCAGAATGCCATTATTTCATGTCTAATTCATAAATGAGGAAAAACTGGTAGAAATATTAATTTCTATGGCATTGACAGGCACAGAACTGAGCTCCTTTGGTGCCACAGAATTGCTGTGTATTTAAGATACCAGACCTTTACATTAAAGATGAATATGAGGACAAAATCACACAGAAGTTGTTCTGAAAATTATATAGGGACTGAGGTTGTCTTTTAAAATTACTTTACGTATAAAGGAGACAGGAAAGCAGTACAAGATTCTCTAACATGGATGAGATATGAAACTAAGAAATCCATAAAAGTAAAGCAATAAATGATTTAGAAAGCATGCATCACACACACACACACACACACACACACACACACACACACACACACACACTCTTAGCTGGAATACATCTGTTTACAAATCTAGAAGCATTTAGGAGAAAGAGATGTAGCTACATACTTAGAATACAGAGATGGAGAGAAGAATGTATGACCATGTTTGGGTTAAGTCAATGCTCTCTTTCTAGGAAGATGTTAAACAGTATCTCCAATGCTTAACTATGTTACTCCACTGTTTAAATATGGTGAAATAATACAAAGGTACAGATCCACTGGCCCAAGGTAAACAAGAGGAAGGCAAAATGGTGCTATAGTTGGATAGAAATATGAACAGGAGAAAATTCTTAATTCTGCATCCAAAAGTTGGGACCAAGGAAATAATATCAGAATTCACAATTGTCCAAATGTACACAGAGTAACACTTCCCACTAAGTCTTGAGAATCAAACATTCTGATATTTCTGCAGAAAAATCATAATAGCCTTGCTGTGTGTTAAGCATTTATAAATAAGTTCTTGTCATTCACATCAAGCATGATTTGTCGACCAAAGGATTTACAAAAGAACTTTATGATTTGGGACACTGTGCTTCTTTTTGTTTTAGCTCTCAGAAATGTTGCTAATCAAGAAGCATTCTGAGAGTCAACAGTGTACATAGATAGAGAGAAGGGGGACATGGCATTGTTAGAGAACTATAGTTTTAAATACATTTCCACTCGCACTTCAACAGTTCGAATGTTCTTGATACCGACATGGCTTTAGGAACACCAACTCTCCAGAGATTTAGAGAGTTTCAGCATTGAGAAAAAGATGCAACTTGTGAAATGATCACTTACGAATAAAGAGCAAATGTGAGGCTGACCCCTGCCATGCCATAGATGGAATCCTATCTTAGTTAATGTAACTATTATAAATGTAGAAATGTCACCGATTTCAACAGTGACAGTACGATTCTGATAAAGGTATCAGTTCCAATGTGGCCTCACATCTTTTGTGTGATTTCTCCTTAAATTTATGAGGAACCAAGTTTTATGTTTATTACCTTCAAAGGGCTAATTAAAATACACAGATTAATAGTGCAACAAGTGTATAGTCTGTAATATAATTCCTTGATATTGAAAACTTCTCAGGTTTGCTCTTTGAGCCACCTAAATTATTTAACAACTAAGTACTTATTTGTAGTCACTTAGATTTCAAATATAATTTATTTTAAAATTTATATTTTTACATAATTTATACTTTTTACATAATTTTTACATAATTACATAAAAATAATAATATACTTTTTATGTGACGTATACCTTTACAAAAGTGTTAACTCTTCAAATGGATCAGAATAGAATATTATCTTTCTTAAATTCCCTTTGATGGCATATACTTGTTAAACCAATGACCTTGATCTGCCACTGTGATTGACAGACTTTGATTAATTCCTTTGTTCATCAATCAAGACAAGAAGAGTACAAAACTCAGAGGCAAAGAATTCTTAACCATCAGAAAATAAAGAAAATTAAATTTTAAAAATTAAAATAAAACATTTAAAAGTAGGTATTTGTTAGATAATTTATTTTCTCAACAGCCTAGTAGAAATTTGGAACTGAGACATGAAAGGTTAATGATGAGCTACTCTATGAGAAACAGCCACTGCTAATAGGGAAAATAAGTACATGGCCTTCTGCACCTCCCTGTTATGTTGCCAAGCATTGTCATAGCTTAATATGATAGCAAAACGGGCAGACACTAGCACAGATGTCTGCATCGCTCATTTCCTATTATTGCTAGTTCTGTGAGGTACAAGTAAAGCAGTCTGTGAAAGCAGATAACATGATTTCTTAAATGAACTTAACTTTAATTTTTTTTTCTTAATTGAGCCCCTTGACAACATTTCAGTAACATCTCCTCCAGTTATTTCCTCAGTAAGAAACCCAAGAGATGGGTATGAATCCTGACAGTACACTGAGAATGTGGAATGCAGTGTTGCCCATAAGTAAACACAGGCTCATCTGATGCTTTATAACATGTACAGTCCCTCTGCATTTGAGGGACTGTGCAAGGCACCGCTGAAGGCCATCAGTTCCTGCTAGATAGTCATAACTGTCCTATGATGCTTAGATTGCTTAAAAAAATGCCCCAAGTGTCCTTTTTATTATATCCCTTTAATACTTATTAAGTGAACCACTTCCCAAAAAAAGGTGATCAAACAGGGAGTTGACATTTGCTACAATAAGAGTCAGTGTGTTCTGAGTGTTAATGTGAGGGCATGAACTACCTTACATGCATCCCTCTAATTATTTTGGAATTCTCTTCTCTGGCTATGGTCCATTATGATCAAAAGACAGTAAACCCTTTTACAAGAAAATGTTCTTCACACTATAAAAGCCATGGGTAAACAAGATAATGCCAAGGACAATATATGATGGTGAGCATGGTTCTGTTTTTGGTTTCATTGGAAATGAAGACAAAGATTGTCTTTAGAGTTAAATCTCATCATTTGACAGAGAGGTACCACTTATGATAATCTGTATACATTTCACTTAAAAGGGGCAAATGAAAAAGACTATGTTATCCCAAAGCCTAGACAAGGGGGAGTGAATCTAAAATGTATAGTATACCTGGCATATGCAGATTGAAACCAAAATGATAAGGGTAGACTGGCAAGTTTGGAGGGCTCCTTTACCTGTTTTTATATCTATTTATCAGCATACCAAATAACATTCAGACTGACTGTTAAGTAATGTCAGAAATGGAATTGTGAGTCCTGGAGAGGAAGGAGAAAATCTAGCAAAGTTTATGCTTTTATTGGCTAAATAATTTTGAAGTAGGAGCAAGAGAAGTAGCTCAGTCTTCAGCTACTGAAAGTGATTGCTTTCCAGAGATAAGAGCTTGAGTTCAATATAAGAGCAGACTTAGAACATACAAGAGTGGTTACCATGGCAGTAATTCTAGTACTGGGGAAGAAGAGACAGAGTCCTGGAATCACAGCCCAGCCAGCCTAAGCTGCTCTGTAAGTCTCAGGCTAGGGAAACAACCTGTCTCAAAACAAGTTTATATAATCATGTGGGGGTCAAGTCCAGCTCTAGTCCACATGAGGGTTCCTCAGTCTCCACAAAGGAGGATAAGCAATGAAAGTTATGGCAAGTGAACGCAGTACTTCACTCTTCTATGGGATTCAATATGACATGCTTTTCATGCATTAATGACACACATGGAACATGCCTTATGCATGATTATAACATGCAAGAGTGCCTTTAATAATTAAAGAGAAATTAAAAGTTAGAAAAATTAAGAGATTAAAATTAACAATGTGCATATTGGGAAAAAATTACAAGGCTCTCCCTCCAACAGAGACTTTGCGCTAGCTGAAATAGTAAAACTGCATGCTTGTTTATCCAATGGAATGCAGGTGTCAAGCATACATCAAAAAGGGAACCAATGAAAGAGTGTTCATCCCCTTCAGCTGCAGGCCTCTAATATTCAAGGTTAATTTTAGTGAGTAGTCTTAACATAATAGTCTGTTAAAAGGGAGGCAGGCATTCAGGGGTGAATTATCTAGCTTATTTTTCAAGCTTCCTGACTTATTGTCTAGACTCTTCATTTCTGATCTTAACTCTATGAGAAGGTCAGTTTAACCAAGAATGGTTTTTTATAATGCGTCTACAGAAAGCATGAATAGTCCTCACACATGCCAAGACTTAATGGTGAGTAGAACTGTTACAATTACTTAGAGCTGAAAGCATCCATTGTCTGGACTGAACCCCACCATAATGTGACACACACACACACACACACACACACACACACACACACACACGAGAGAGAGAGAGAGAGAAAGGGAGAGAGAGAGAGAGAGAGAGAGAGAGAGAGAGAGAGAGAGAGAGAGAGGGAAAGATTGAATAGTAAAGGAATAGTAACCAGAGTTACCTTGAATCAAGAGTTCAGAATAATCGGAGGTTTGAAACTAATATGGTAATATGGACCTAAATGAAAAATGCCACATAAGTAGTAAAAAAAGTACTACACCATAGAACTATTTTATAGCCAAGGAATCCAGATTCCTCTAGTGAGAGCATATTTAATTTATATGTCTAGATAATAATGAGTACAATAAGTCTGTTGTTCAACTCAAATAATTAATACAATAGGATATGGTTTATTTTATATAGGATTTCTAAATCAATCACAATTTCGAAGAGTGATTGTAAATACCAATATAAAAATTTAATATTTTTTGAGTAAATTTAGAAAAAAATTCTTTCAGACTAAAATTTCTAGTGGTCATTAAAATTTTGAATTGAGACCTTCACAGAAATGTCACCTAGTTAGTTCTGCTACTTTCTTGTCATGACTTAGTAAGATTGATATTAGAAAAATTTATTCCTGTATGGGAACTTGGTATACCTCCTTGAAATTCTTGCAAATGGAGAGCTGATTCCAACAGATCATGTCTTATAGACCAGTGCATGCTACACTGAGAGAACTTGACTGAAATAATTAATAAATAAGTAGAAAGAAGAAAGTCTTTCTTAAACAATTAAAGGTAAAAAAAGGCAAAAAACAGAGAAATCATATAGTAAAACACATTTTGAGATAAATATTTATAATTTATAAAATTTCAATGAATTTTATCACAACTCAGGATTTACCTCCCATTTATAACCAGATTTTACTTTTGTGGTCGTGATTGTGTGTATAGTATTTAAACTAATGACATTACTTTTGGAATACTCCACAGTGGCTATCAGAATATAAGTTCTTAGAACTCCAGCATGTCAGCATGTTTGATTAAATGAAAATCTCACATAACTGAAGTGTGAGAATATTCCTGAGAAAGCATCTAGGATTCTGCTTTGTAAGAGCATAAAGAAGGTTTAAGCATCGGAGTAAAATTGCACAGAGTTTTTTAGAAAATGATCAACTAATTATAGACAAACTAGTTTGGAATGACTTTATGTAAACTCTACAGCAAAGGCACTAAAAACTGAGCACAGTCTTATGTTTCAAAGAGACTGGAGGGTGTCAATTCACATTCCCCCTGTTAGCTACATGCACTCTATTAATTGTGTGAGTAAAATTTCTTTTCTTCTTATGTTTTAAGATGATAAAACTGCATGAAATATCTAAATACTAAAAACAAAAATGAGCTTTCCTTCATTTTTACAGTTCTTGGGTAATAAAACATAACTCTTGCTCTCCTGAGAAAGATAGTCAATGAACATAATATAAATTGCTTTGGGAAAATTATCAGACACTTTTATGCTCACCCATCATTAGTTTTTCATGCTGGTGGTTTGTTAAAAGTCAGCAGGGAACATATTTATGGTTTTGATACATGGAAATATGATTATTTCTAAGATCCCCTAATTTGTCTGTGTTAAAAATACATACAATTTGCATTAAGAATAAATAATATCCCTTTGAGATGGATGACACCAAAAGGGACTTCAAATTGTCCTAATTTAACAATAAAATTTTTAAAAATATTTCATAATGCTTCTCTTTTACATACATTAGTGAAAGGGGATTTTCAAGTCTAAACTCTCCTGACAGCCAGGAAACTCCCTGCTATTTATTTTCAAAAGCTTTTCAAGCTCAATAATTATCATCAATGTCATTCTATCAAGCTTTGCTTCTTAGGGACTCGGGGTCTTCTGCTTATGAGTTTCCATTCTCAAATCTTCCAACGATAATATTGAGCATATTTTTAGTGTGAACCAGGTCATTTCTGCTTGTAAATTATTAAAGAAGTAGTTTGGACTTAGGCAGTTGACGGTCTCTGCCTGAGACACATACTTGAGACAGAGCTATGAGCATGTGTGTTGGTTATTTTATGGAGCTCAGAATTTTCAGATAGCTGCATATTTTGTAATATAATGTCAACTGATATAGATTTAGGAAAATGAGTAACTTGAGATCTTATTGTAGGCACATAAAACAAAATAAATAAATTTCCAACCCACAATAATAAGAATATACAGCACTTTATTTTCATTTCATTAATGTTTCAAACAAATCACTGTTCGTTCATTGTAAAGTAGTCATCAGAAAGGCTTGCAGAATTTACTGGGGTGACTCTGACTTAGGTATAGATACATTTTTTGGCTTTGTGCAGGAATGCTGGAGCAAGTACATGTATGCTGTGTATATGTGTGTACATACAGTACGCACAAAAGTATCATGTATGCATATATATTTTAGACATAGTCACATATGTCATTTCAACTGGATCTTACAACATCTCATGTATCAAGTAAAATTACTCCTATTGTGCAGATTAATGGAACTGTAAGACTAAAGCTGGTTAAATAACCTAGAGAAGTGTCTATGGGTGCTACAGAAATGATTTCCAAGTAAAGGGATTCAGACTATACTAAATGGAGCTAAACTAAGCCATTAAGTAACTCAATGAACATCTTTATGTGATAAGAGTTTCAAGCTTACATTACAAGAATTGAAATTTAATCTCAATCATCTTATTTGATGTTGAATATGATCCAAAATTACTTTGAATATTTTCTTATATTTCAATCCTATTAAGGCATAAAAGAAATTCCATAATTATGGCAAATATTCAGGAAATTATTTTGGGGGCTTTCTAATTAAAAATCATTGTAATTTTGCTCATTAGATGAGAACAGAATACAAACATGTTTTTAGATTACACTAATTTGAATTACAAAACTGTATCATCAATAAGGAAAGGTACAGTCAACTTTTCAACAGGAAAGTCCCAAATTCTAGTCCTTTGTGGACTATGGTTACATTACATTATCTCATTCATTCCAAATGTTTTCGCTGAGTGTATATAATTGCAGGCACTGTTACATACATAATAATGTGTTCAACATTGACACCTCACTTGAAAAGACTGTACCATACCTTTGCGCTTTATCAGATTCCAGGAACTAGCGTGTCTGATTAAATCACTCTTCTTTTAGTAATGTATAGTTTTAACATTCATCGAGAGCTTATTTTCACACTGAGGATTACTTATTTTCAACTCAGAATAATGTCATACTATAGGTATACTTGTACCTTTGTTTCTACAGGATGAAAACAAGCAAAAAGTCATCAACTAATTTGCCACATTTTTCTGGCTATAAATAATAGTTGTAATTTGAGCCCAAATAATTTGTCATCAAATTCATGTTTCAGCTGCCATGCTTTTTTGACATGCTTGGTCATTGTTGAAATAAAAACACATTTATGTAATCTTCGTAATAATTCTCCAAGTCAAATGCTGTCTTCACTTACCATTGATGAGACTAGAACACACTGAAATTCTTAAACAACTTGCCTGGAGTCCTGCATCCTGTGACTTCCCAATCCACTGTGAACAATGCTGTGATTGTTTAGTATGACTTTCTCTGAAACACATCTTTAGGTCACAAGCAAATGAAGGTATAAAGAGACACTATAGACATTTCACTGTTTATTTAAAAATCAATGTGATAATCAAAGAAGACACTGTGACTTAACAGAACTAACGTATTTTCTCACTTTGGCTTAGAATCATAGCATCTGAATTCAACCCTGGGGTACACAGGCACTCAGTAGGAAAATATGAGAAACTACAAGCCATAGGTCTCAGAGCCTAATCAAGAGAAGCACTGAAAAATGTTTTTGTTTGTTTGTTTGTCTTGTTGTTGTTCGTTTAAGGTCAGGTCTCAGTTTTGTAGTTCAGACTAGCCTGAAACTCAACAGATCCCCATCTAGTCTCTGAGGGCTGGGGTTACAGATTTAAGCCACCCTGTAAAGTGTTTGTAAAAGGTGAATATCTTCTATATGATACTTAATAATACTTAATACTTAATAATACTTAAATCTATATATTTGAAATCAAAGTAAGCTATCTTCAGTCTCTGAAAACACTCTCTTCAGACTCAATTCTTCCATCTACACAGTGAGATGCAAGCAGTGCACCCCTTGAAGTTTGTGAGAGGGTTGAATGTAAGAGCTAGAGTTATATAGTAGCTAATATTTTTACTATTAATTCTAACGAGTCCAAAATGACTGTAGAGCCCACTCTCCTCAACTTCTATGCCAGTGCATGCTGCGTTTACAGCTTATGCAGAGGAAGTAATAAGCAGAGAAAACAGGGAGAGATGCTGTTTACAGTTACAGGAATTTCATTCTCCTTGACTCTACTGCATATCTTCTCGCCCCTCATTCTCCCATGTTGTGCTATTATATTAAAGGTGAAAGTTCACACGAAGATGATTAGAAGTGATCGAAAGTAGAACAGGGTTCGTAAACTCTGAGCTGTGCAAACACAGAAATTCAGCAAGTTTTATTCCCACTATAAACTGAATTAATCTTTTAGATTAGAGTATATGCCTTGTGAATCAAACAGACAATACTCTTGAAAGTATGAACACACTTGAACATATTTTTATCCTTGATTAGTTTTTATTCTTTACAACCATTTCCATTCTTAGGTGCTTCTGAGTTGAACAAGCTGTCTATTATTAGAATAACAAGGTCTTGTTCATGTTTATGTGAGCTCATATCTTTTCATGAATATCAGCAATTCTTTTAGTACTCTAAGGAAAATGAATGTCAGAAAATAACATTCAGATGTTCTGAGAACAAATATGCTTCCCATTTATGCAAGATCTTTCATTAAAACAAATTATGGAGCTAAATGTTTCCAAAGAATGGTTTGTGCCAATGAATTTACCAAGTCTCTAATACATATCTTTAAGATAACAACTACACATTTATTTCACTTCTGTCATAAGGCTTTGGGATCCAGTATCCATTTGGGATATATTAAAAGTTCCGTGTAATATCTTTCCATTTAATTTCTACAATGAAGCTCATTATTTTATTCAATCTTTTTGTAATTTGTAGTGCATACTTTATAGTGTAGTGAGTTTAATTCAGATTTTAAAAATTCCTCACTTATTAAGAGTTGATTCTTACACAATTATTTCCTCATATATACTCTACTCCTCCCTTTACTCCTGCAAGTTACTCCATAACTCCCCTCCCATCTGGATCTCCTCTCTTTCTGTCTCTCATAGAAAAGAACAGGTTTATAAGAGGTAACAACAAAACATAACAAAATAAAATATTATTGGCTAAAATAATCATATCAAATTTGGACAGAATTTAAGGCAATATTGGTAAGTGTCTTAACAAGTATCTATTTCATATCTTCAGAAATTAAGGATACATAGTAATTCAGAACACAGGTTCTTAGCTTGTCTCATGACATTTTTAAATCCTCAGTGACCTTGTATAAATTATTTAGATCCTTACTGCCCCCTTTTTAACCAATGAATAGATTAATGAATCATATTTGTTAACCAATTAGTCTCTAGTCATTATTAGAATGCATAAATAATTATATTAATTGTAATTTTATGTTACATGAGGGCTAAATAGCAGATATCACTATAAAATCTGAAGTCAATTTTGGCCTTAAATCATCACAGTCTTAACACTAGTATATACTTTGTCATCAATCCAATACAATAGGAAATAATAGTTAGAAATGATAAAGTAGTCTGGGAAGGCAAACTATTATTAAATAATGGTATTAACTACACTTGTCTAATCATGTGCTTCCAAATGCTGAGTGAAACAGACTTTGTTTACTTCAGGAGACAGAGTTTCAGGTAGATTTGTCAGTGTTCCAAGGACAGGGAACCTTTTTGGGAGATGAGCTAAAGAAACACACTGTTGACATTTAGCAACTTGAGTCTGATAGGCTTTCATTATACATGAAATGTGAGCTATCCAAAGGTTTTCTCTTCTTCCTCTTCCACTTCTTCTCCCTCTCCTTCTCCTCCTTCTTCTTCTTTCTTCTTTTTCTTTCTTTCTCTTCCTCTTCCTCCTCTTTCTCCTCATCTTTCTTCTATTTAAACAGACCACTGAAACTATGCCCTAATGCACGTTATGTCAGCACCATGTTCCTGAGTTAAATCAGGACTTTTCTACTTGAGAAGAGGTGAGCTCTTGCTAAGTTGCCCATTCTGCCCTAGCACTTGTGATTTCCCTTCCTCCACTTCTGAGTGCTAGAGATATGAGCATGGCCCATTATATCAAGGAGAAATTTCAGAAGGGTTGTCTTTACAGAAACTCTGTACATGACAATGCTCTGTATATATTATCTTTGAATCTCACATTGTAGGAAAATATATTTATATTTGGTGGACTTAAATGACCACAATGTTTGAATCAGTGAAATTCATAGTGGTAAAATTTATTAAAGATGCCATATGTCCAACCAAAAACAAAAACATGTTGCTGTTGATGTCTCTATTAGTAAAAACAATTTGTGTCTGTATCATTTTCCGTGGAAATTCTGCCAAATTTCTTTGACCTTTTTACTTTTAGAAAATGATGTCTGTACTGAAGTAAAATAATAAATTGTGACTTACCTTTGTTTAAATACTTATTATTGTAATGAATCCTTTCTTTTTATACATATTTCTCAGAGTCATGTAAGTAGTTCAAGAAGGGAGCAAAACGTTTTCCTCATAGTTTCCTGGTGTTTGAACATTTGAACACTTGACCCTTAATACCAAATGCACTACTCTCATTCCGAACAACTCAATGTTTGCTTCAGAAATGTCCAAGTCTAGGCCCATATACTCTATGCCCACGACAGTTTCATTTGTTTATTGTAGGATCTTGTTTGCAATCTTTTAAAATACTTTTTCTTTCTTCTTTACTTTCTCTTTCTTTTTCCTTCCTTCCTTTCCTTCCTTCCTTCCTTCCTTCCTTCCTTCCTTCCTTTCCTTCCTTCCTTCCTTCCTTCCTTCCTTCCTTCCTTCCCTTCCTTCCTTCCTTCCTTCCTTCCTTCCTTCTCCTTCCTTCCTTCCTTCCTTCCTTCCTTCCTTCCTTCCTTCTTTCTTTTTTTTCTTTCTTTTTTTTTCTTTCTTTCTTTCTTTCTTTCTTTCTTTCTTTCTTTCTTTCTTTCTCTTTCTTTCCTTCCTTCTTTCTTTCTTTCAAGAATAGGTATCTCTTTGAAGTCCTGACTGTTCATAAAATTGCAGCAATCCTCATATCTATATTTCATAGAATACACATTTGCCAAAATGTTTCGCTTATTTTTAAAATTTTTTACAGAACATTTCTGCTTTGAAAAATACCCTAAACCCTTTTAGTTGGATGGATGATGTATATGTGCATGTACATGATCAAATATCACTAATTCCAGATCTTCAGAAATAGCCGCAGAGTTGGAACAGGAAGGCTAAAATGGATCGGTTCCGCTTGATACTTAACAAACATTAGCATTAAATATATATATTTTTATACATATAATTTTATACATATAATTATATATATAATTACTGAGCTAAATTTTCTTTCTTTCAAAAACTAAAGAAGTATTTAGCTATTTGCTGAATTCTGCTGTTTTAGTAGAATACTTTGGGACATGTGAAGCTTACTCTTTAAGATGATCTAGAAGATAATGGGAGTTTCATTATTTTCTCTAGCTTTAGGTTTATGTGTATGTCCATAGATAATTTATGGTTCATGCATTCTGAAATGTGACATCTTTCACTGTTTCTGGCTATTATGAGTAACACAGCAGTGAATATGGTTAAGCAAGTTCATGAGGGAAATGTAGGTAACATTTAGGGGAAATAATAATACTTTCTACTTACACAAAAATTGGAAAGGCAAAAACAAACTTCTCTCTTAGAATGTTAAATAAACTGAAATGATAAAAATGTAGTGCTTTTTCACCATGTAAGTTTGACTGACAGACATATACACTTTAAAATCACGAACTGTGGCATTCCCTCAGTAATAGAAACAGTAGAGTTTAGGTAGGTGCAACAAGAAGTGTTGCTGTATATTTAATATAGTCTATTGTCATAGGATCTCTGTGAAATATCTACATTGTATTTTTCTTTCCCAAATAAGAACTTGAATTGGAAAAGTGATTGTTGGTGGAAGGCATCAAACCCATGCCATTTGGACCCTGGAAACTATTCCCAAAAGGGCTTGAATTGCTGAGTCTAGAAGTCTACCCAGACTTGTAGAGCCTGCTACCCAAGGAAATAGGAAAAATATGATGACTGAGGTCGAATATCTACTTTGTTCTACTTATTTAAACTTGTATTTAATTTTTATTTTTCCATTTACACATTTAAACACAGTTCAATGGTTCAGGAATTTTTGTTTGGGCTTGAATATATTCTGATGTATTTTATGACTGTCTTTCCATTTACAATCTGTGTTCTCCCTATCATAACTCATGTCAGTAACCCATATACTTCATCCTATATCATCTCTTATCTCCCTTCCCATTCTGCCTATACTTTGCCACTTTCTTAATATCTTATCTTCCAAAAGTTATAACTACATTTTCCCCATTACTCCCATGGTGCTGATTGATATCTCTGAACATTATCTAGAACATATGTCAAAGAGGTAAGTGCTTTACTGAAGGTTAGCAAACAGATTACTGTGGAAAAATGGTATCTTTTACATCGAAGTGGGCTTCTCTTTTATTATTATTTTATTAATAGGGAACATAAACTCAGGTAATAACAACTGACAAGAAAGACTCACATAAAAGTAGAAGTTTATATCCATCACACCTATATACAAAACACAAAATCTAAAAAAATTAAACCACTGTTATACATTCAAAAGATCACAAGGACTCCATGATTAGAAGCAAAGATCTACACTCACTAGGGAAATCTGTGTGGCCATTTCTCAGCAAAATGGGAGTCAATCTACCTCAAGATCCAGCTATACCACTCATGGGCATATATCCAACAAATGCTTCATACTAACACAGAGACACTTGCTTAACCATGTTCATTGTGGCTCTATTCATAAATATTGTGGAAGTTTATTTTAGTTACGTATAAAATAATTGTTTTATGCACTGTTGGGTGAGGGGCTGTCTAGGGTGTTTTGTATTGTTTGCAGGTGTTGGATTTCTGTGGGGGATGTTTGATTGCTAAGAATCTATATGTGCTACCAGTAGAATACCTGAGGAGTTCTGAATCAATAAAAACACCTGAGCTCAGACGCTCAGGGTTCCACTGTTGATTGAGTATGGGACTGGCCAGGACAGTGGTTCCCTCTGCTGAGGTCTGGCAGGGCTTCCACCTATGATTATGCCTCCTTGTCCTCTGTGGTGACCCACCTAGTAGGTATACTACTACACATAGTATCTAGAAATTGGTAAGAGAATTGATGTCCCTCAATAGATGAATGGATATAGAAAAGGTAATACATTTACACAATGAAATATTACTCATCTATTTAAAAAAGGATATCCTGAAATGTGCAGGTAAATGGATGGAACTAGAAAAAAAATCATCCTGAATGAAGTAACCCAGACAAAGAAAGACAAATATGATGTGTATTCATTTATCTGTGAATATTAGCTATTGAGTCAATTATAACAAAACTGCAATCCATAATATTACAGCGGCTAGCTACAGAGTAAGGGACTTGGGGAGACAGATATTTCCCTAGGAAATGGCAAGTAAATAGACAGCTATGGATGATGGGGGCTGGAAAGGGATGAAGGGGACAAGGGAAAGGATATGGGGAGGAACAGCTAAAATTAAGGGACATTTATTTGGGAGAATATAGAAACCTAGTACAGTAGAATCTTCCTAATATATATATATATATATATATATATATATATATATATATATATATATATTCTTATCTATATATATATATTTAGATCATATATATATATATATATGATCTAAGGGAAATCACCAAATAATGAGAAAGACAGAGCACTAACTGTACACCTCTTGTCACCAAATGAAGCTTCCACTACTGGGCTGGATTGTATCTAATAGAATTGTTTGCAAATGATATTCCATGGGAACAACCAAACAACCCAGGCTATTGCCAAGATTATATGTTGCCTTCCACAAACTGACAGCAAGTCCCTATTGCTGGGGACACATGTACACAACTCATTAAATATGGAGAAGTTGAGCTGGTGACTACACAAAACCTTTACCACAGTATGCTAGGCTCTTTGTTAGAAGAAGGTACTCTGCAGGCTAACAAAGGAGAAATGTACACATCAATCCAGCTACAAACCCTTTGATCTACAGTGGTGCCCTGCTTGTAAGACATGCTACCACAAAGGTATCGCAAAGCTTGTGGGAATAAATAAGCAGTATCTGATTTGACTTAAGTCTCATATGACAGCACCCATACCCAGCATTGCTTGGGTCACCAAGTACAAGAGACTAAATATGCCAGTGACTTAGAATAAAATCAAATACTCTTGCTCTAGCAAAAGAACAAAGCAATAATATGAATCCTAATGACAGACTACTATACTTATAGATTCATGCCTTGCTCAGTCTTCATCACAGAAACTACCTACCGCAGTATATGGGAACAAATGCAAAGACACACAATCAGACATTATGTAGAGAGTGAGAGACCTCTGAATGCTCTGACCCTTTTGAATTGTTCCTCTCAGTGTTCAGGGAATCATGCAAAGAGAAGGCAGGAAAGTGTAAGAGCCAGAGAGGACATAGGACAGCAAGAAAACAGCACCATCTAAGTCAACAGTATATACACATATGAACTCACAGAGACTGAGGCAGCATGCACAGTGCCTGAAGAGATCTCCACCTTATGGAGTCCTATAGCTAAAAGAAGTGGACACACACTCCAGTCCCTAATCCAATTGATAATCACTTCCAAATGAAAATTTCCTTTTTTCCCAAGGGAGTTGCATGGGGAAACAAACTATTCTTAATTATAGGTGCCAAGAGAAAATACTCAAAGACATCTTAGCAGGTTTCTTGTCTCAATGTCATATAAGGGCTTTTTAAAATAAATTTTATCATTTTTTATTGTGTATTTGTATGTGTATATATATATATTTTGTTTTTGTTTTTTTACCCTACAGTTCCTTCACATATATAGTATGGCTTCTGCTTTTGTGTTTTGATGTGGTCTCTGAATGTGACACTGAGTGGGTCTCATCTACACTTATTTATGTGCTTTTGTTTTTTGTTTTTTTTTTCTTTTTTGGCTCTTTTTCTTCTGTTAGTTTTGTCCTATCCCAAAGTTTTAGTTTTGGTTATATTATATTATATTATATTATATTATATTATATTATATTATATTATATTATATTATATTATATATTACTATTCCCTTAGAAGCATGTTTGTTTTTTTAAGTTTCTAATGAGACACAGAAAAGAGGGTAGATCTGGAACTGTGGGGTGAGGAAGAACTGAGAGGAGTTGTTGGAGAAACCATAATCATAATATATTATATGAGAAAAAAAATCTATTTTTACTAACAGGTTTTTAAAAAGAAAATATAATGAGGTGGATAAAATGCCAGAAGAAAATTTCCCAGTCCTACATTTCAAAATGATAAATTACCACACATAAAGTTATATCAGCAGATGAGTAAAATAAGGAAAGCAATTCAGGACCTAGATAAGAAAGTTAGCAAAGTAGGACTCCACTTGTGAAGCTCTGTCCTTGGACCAGGGCAATGAAGTACTCTGGTCATCTAAAGGAAGACTCCAGTGAAGAACTGCCCATCCCAGAGAACCTCCCTGCACTGGGACAACAGCATGGGAGACTCCAAATAAATGTTATCATTAATAAAAATTAGTTCAGGCCAACTTCATATCCAATATCTTATTCCAGCTTTCTTTCCCTCTATATGCCCCCGTCGTTCTTTAGTACACACAGTCATTCTAGCAAGAAAGCTGGGTCCTGCTTTATTTTTGTCTTGTACTCATATGTGTGTGTCTGAGTGTCTGTGAATCTGAGCTCTCTATCTTATTTTCTCTCTGTATTTTCCTCTCCCAAATAACATATTCTGGCCTAGTGTTTGTTCCCCTGTGTCTCATCTTCTGGATGGAGATGCTCTCTTACCTGATGGAATATCTTTATGTATCTCTTTCCTCAATCTATCTTTAGCCAAAAATCCCTCACCAAAAAATTTTTGCTCCTAATTTTTTTCCTCAGTCCTTTCTACTACTTTCTCTCCATCATGCCAATACTAATCATTGACCTTATTATGAACATTCTTATTTATTTATTTACTTATTTTTATTTCCCATCTACCAATACACATACTGAATTCATTAATAAAAACATTACTTTCAACATCCATTTTCTAGGTATACTGCTTAACATTTAAGAGTCAATTGTTCTACACACAGCTACAATCCTATTGTCATAGTGAGTCAATTCCTAAATAATGAATGTTTTTGCAAGGGAAAGCTGGAGGAGGATATGATCCTGCATATCAGTCTACGGGAGGAAAATGATACCTGGACCCTATTATACTTAGTTCCTAGTCAGTGTTAGCACGACTTTATATACCACCACTTTTAACTAACAGATAAAAAGTGACAAGAGCAATTATAATACTGATAAATTCAGATAAAAATTATTTACTGGTGCACATGTTCCAAAGCAAGAAAAAGGATCACATAAAAATCCAAGACATGCACCCTCTAAACTCTACCAATTCTACAGTAATAGCCCCTAATGAGAGTAACTTGCATAAAATTTCAGATAAAGCTTCAAAACACTGATGATAAATATGTTCAACAAAATGGAAGATGATGTGAAAAATTCTGAATGAATTATGAGAACAAAAAAACAGATTAAATAAATAAAGAACTCAATAAAGGGTATGGAATGGAATTTAATAAACATGAACTGTTAAAGCAAAAACAAACTCAAATGATGCTGGAATGAAAAACAAATCTGTAATGCCATAAAAATAAAAGTAGAAAACTTCAATAATATGATGGATCATAAGGAGGATGGAATAATAGTGCATGAAGACATGGTAGAGGAATTGGTACATTCAGTTAAGTACAAAAATAAAATTTATAAAATTTACAAATGGAACATTTATGATCATGAGGATACCATGATAAGGCCAAATCTACTATGTATAAGAGGAGAAAAATTCCATGCCAAATGATTAGAAAATATTTTCAATACAATCTTAGAAAAAAAATTCACTAATCTGGAATAGTAAAGACCTAATAAAGGACAACAGGCAGATAGAATACTAAATAGACAAGAGCAGAAAATAAGTTCCCAATATGTATTAGTCAGTGGTCTCTAGAGCAACAGAGCTAATAGAATAAATTTAATATTCATTATTGTGTGTGTGTGTGTGTGTGTGTGTGTGTGTGTGTGTGTGTTGTATACACACATACATATATATGCAGGCTGTTACAGACTGCTGTCAAACTAGTGCAAGGATGGCTTTCTAGCAATGGAAAGTCTAAGAATCCAGTAATTATTTAGTCATGATGTTATATAGATGGTCATCTGATCTTTAAACAATGTTAGAGTCTAGAAGGATCTAATGTCACTGAAGTAATGAGGTATACAGGGAAAGCAAGGGTGAAGAAGCAAAGGGCAAGGGCTTCCTTCTTCCATGCCCTTTATTTACCTGGCCAGATAGTGTGGCCCAGGTTTAAGATTTAATTAGGAAAATTCCCTCACAAATGCACCAACCGTATAAGTTTTAGTTAATTTCAGACACAGCCAAGTTGGCAACAGGGAATATCTCTAGTTGTTCTGTCCATTGAGTGCTTCTTGCATCTAGACTCTCTCTGTTGAGAACATGACACTGCATGCACTCTTAGTATACCATATAGGCGCATATGATTTCTATTACTGGGTCTGCTCCCATCCAGAATTTTAGCATCATCATTCCTTGCTCATTACCTCCCACCCACATGGTCATTCCAACTTCCTTCACTGAGCCACCTAATCGGACTGATTTAATATCAGTGGTTTCAGAACTGTTAGCTGGCTGAACCTTGATAATAGCTATTGGCCTTCACCATTCTGATAGGACTTGGAGAAGCCCACTGCTGATGGCTTCACATGTACCCTCACACTCACCGTGCCCATGGGTTTGTTACCATCTCCACCTCTGCTTCAATGAGATATCTTCCAATCATCTTTGGCGCATTTGTCAAACAGATTGTATGGTGGTTGTTGATGCTGTTGATTCATTTTAATTGTTATTCACACAAGTGACATTTAATCTTTTTTCACTTACATATGTTCAAACATTACTATCATTTTAACTATATATATATGCATATGTACATGTATGTATAACAGTGTTATTCTTAATATTAAGATTTTTTTATTTTATTGAATCAAAATTTCAGTATGCATATAAAACTTATCATGAAGAATAAGGTCATTGAAACAGTTTAGATGATCTTCTGGAAATGAAAAAGCATTCATATTAATATATAGGATCCATTTCAAGGAAATTGTATATGAATTGCTAATATCTCTATAGAAAACTACAACATTAAAGTAGCAGAACACTTGGAAGAAGTTTATGTTATTTTGATTTCTTGAAAGACACAAAATGGCATTCAGATTAGGCTTGTGTGCCTACCCCAGCTGTGGTATAGTTGTTTACAAGTTGGATTTGGAATGTTTGATATAGGTGACTATAATTTGGTTGGGTGCAGTCCTTCTGGCACCTGTAGTTGTTTTGGAGATTGTGATCCCCATAGGTTTATGGGAACTTTTACTTCGCGTATGAAAGGTCTATAGCCCCAAGAGCCAGGGTGCATATTGGTTTTGGTTCTTTGGTTGGTTTGTCCATAGTTAATGTGTTGATTCTTACTTAAAAGAACAAAGGAGGGATAGATCGAGTTTACTTTTTACTGAGAGTGAGCTGAGACATTAGTCTGGCTGTTAGTTAGTACTCTCCAAGGACAACTTTTAGGACAGCATAAAAAAAGGCTGTGAAGATTTCTACCTTTCTCTCATTCTATATCAAGGCCCCCTAAAAAATGCAGCAAAAATTTCTTTCTATCCTTCCTTTCTCTTTCCCTAAATTGAGGGTAAAAGATTGTAGTTAATGACTACACATTAACTTTAAAAGTAAATATGATGCAGGTATTCACAAGAAAGCTTATTAATTTCTCACCATGTAATATAATTTTACTCTTCCTCCCATCATCGTTTTGAATCTTTTAATGACACATACCAAAAGTTTATATAGTTGTGGGTTATGCACACACATAGGGATTTATACATATGGACATTTACACATAGGGATACTTTCTTTTGGCTAAAATATCTATGATGCTATTCATATGTATGTTGAAGTTTTGCATGAATTTCTTTGCAATATATGGGATGTCCAGCTCATTTTAGGTCTTCAAGTCCCTTTTGTAATTTGAGTAAATCTGCATTCTAGTTTTAAGATGCTGAATGTCCATTAGTGTGTAAGTAAAACAGGAGTAGCAAAATGTAGAGATGAGTTATGTATTAAAATGTATGAACCAATGTATACAGTTGTGAGAGCAATTATACCAAAATATATGAAGTAAATCTCACATGAAATGAGAGTTAAGTGTTCTACCAATCTGAAAAATATGCATTCCATTAACTGGTAACTTGACAAGAAAATCTGTGTAATCTCTAATGATTTTCTAAATTAGTGAAACGACCACATTGATTCACTGTGATTGATTGGTATGTTGCCAAGAAAATGACATTAATGGATTGTCCTCTGTGTGTGTACTGACAAATAGAAATTTTTCTTATGCTTATTATCTTATAGTCAACACAGGACACAAATACTATGGAAGCTCATGTAATGTATTTTAATAGCTTTCTTGAAACCTCTACTCTCTTTCTCTCTCTCTTTCCTTTTCTATCTCTCTCACCCCCTCTCTCTCTTTCTTTCTCTTTCTCCCTCTCTCTCTCTCCCTCTCCTCTCTCTCTCTTTCTTTCTCTCTCTCCTCTCCCTCTCTCTCACTTTCTCTATTTCATACACACACATATACATATTATTTATGTATGTATATTTGTATGTATGTATGCTATTAAGTTGCAGAGTCTCCAATATTGAAAATCATGTAAAATTCACTTCCAACTGAACATTTGATAGTTTTCCTCTTGATGTGGGACTCCTGACTTCCGCTGTTATGAACAGGAAGCCCTGGAATTGACATTTTCCTCCTGTTCAAACACTGCTTTTGTACCTGTATTCTATAAGTTTGTTGACAGCTGTCATTTTTGGTTTCTTCACTACTTCTCAGAGTTATTAATCATTGTAACTCTCATGAAATATTCCGTCAAAGGCGGGGCGGGGGGCAGTCTGCATGGGGAAATTTCTGCACTTGTCAGATAACTGGGGTCAGGGGAGCTGCCTTCAAAACAGAGCCCATTTGTGTGAGGTCAAGGCTGACTTTTTCAGATAACATTCTGTGTAATTGTGTCAGGAGACATGGCACATCAATGTTTAAACTCTCATAATCTAAAACCAGCATCCTCAGATTTTTAAACTGTTTTTAAATAGTTTGTTATTTATTAAATTTGTAATCTTGGACAAATTGTTTAACTTACCAGTGCTTCAGTTACCCTACCCAGAGAGTTAGGATAATTACAGTGGCTGTAGTGTTTCGGTATGTACATGTGCAAAAATGCTTGAGATGAGATCTATTGTATAGCGCCAGAGAAGCAGGAACTATTATTGTCAATTATCTGGTGTGCCTAACTGAAGCTCCAGTTTTAAGTGACTTATATTAGAGTGTCTGATAAGGACTACTGAATAGTGGATGATCACTACTCTACAATCTGGTCTTTCCGCCATCAAACTTAGATTAAAATAGTACTAATAATAACAACTCAGAGAAAAACGCTCAGAGGAAGACTGGACTCGGCAAAACAAATTATCACATGTCTATGGGTTTACAAAGGGAAGTTATCTCAGGGTTTGTGTGAATCTGGATCTGGATGAGGCACATCTAGGTTCATGGCTCAGTCTGACAACACTGAAATCAAGGCATTGGCTAGGCACATCTAGATCTGTAGACTTTGAAGAGAATCATCTTCTCAGGGATTTGGAAAGGCATACCATCACAGACCATGACAATGACTGGGTCATCCTCTGCCCTCATTATGTACCTTTATCCTATAGTATCTCTCTGCTCTCATGGGACATTATCAGTTCAGTTTGTTACCACAAAATGTTCCTCTCTGTTTTTCGCATTAAATTTTAGCAGCCTCTCCTCTCACCTTCCCTCAAAAGAAATTTTGTCCTTGAATGAATGCATCTTTTTAAAAAATGCTTCTAATTGGGTCAGGTCAACCCAGAATAATCTTTCTTCCCCTCATCTCAATCAACTGACTAGTAACCCCAAAATGGCACGCAGCATCTTTGATTCTCCAGGCCTTGGAGCAGAGGTATGTGGGTTACTATGACTTATTTATGAATTATGCCTTCCACACCACCTGCAGGAAGACCTTGTGGATTTTTATCACCTCTCTGTCCAAGAAGCTTACTGATTTTTGGTGTGCACTTAAGACAGAGTTATTAATTATATGAAAATGAAATTTAATGTTATTTGATTCCTTTTGGGATGCTTTTTACACCTTGAAGCAAACACAATCATACACAGACACTGGGTAGGAAAGTACTGTTTTCTGATGTTCCTATGGTAGAGAATTCAAAAGCATTTCACCAGTGCGCTACTTAAAAACATTCCTCAGTTCCTTTAGTCCCACTCTGTTCTGTTTCTTCCATCATCAACCTTCTTCTGTCCTTTGGATTCTCTGCACTCTTCCATGCTGGTTAATGGAGAATCTTTTTACTGAACCAGCACATGTACGTCTTTGTTCTTATTGGTCCAATCCAGTTTTTACACCTTGTCTCCATTTGAAAAATAATTGAATAAACAAACATTTAATATGAATTTAAGCCACTGTTGTTACTGCCACTTTGGCTAATAATATCACTTGTTCTCCTATGAGAGAAACACTTGGATTCAAAATTTTATCATTCCTAGATTGTAAACCCGATTCAGTGGCATTTGAACACATGCAGAATGAGGGCTGAATACCTGCCTTTGCTCACAGAAAGACAACCGCTGTTTCATTGACTTGAAGAGTCTCAAATGCTAAGTTTTGAATCATGTGTGTTGATGAAAATAATCATTAATAAAACCCTTGAAGTTTCATACTGTTGTCTATGCTCACTTATCTGAACAATCAAATGTAGGATAAGCCACCTAGTAAACCCAGTTTGAAGCTTAGAAGACAGGGTCCTAGAAGAGCAATCTGCCTCTTAAGCAATAGCAAAAGGGGAAAGTTATCAATAGACTCATTAATCTGTACATTCCTTTCATTATAATTGGGCAGGTGCTAGGGCACAGGCCTGATGACCAGAGTTCCATCCAGAGACCTCACATTGTACCAGAAGAGAACACAGTCCCAAGTGCTGTCTTCTGAACACACAAACATCATGGCACAAACTCCTTTACAAACACACAAACACACACACACACACACACACACTCACACAAATTTTAAAAATAAATTTAGTCAATTTGCCTTACTGCATCTGAAATTTTATCTACTTTATTTTGGCAAAATAAATTCACTAATTTATTATTTGGAAACCCATGACAGGGGAATCCAAAGAAATTCCTGTTGACAGGAAGGCTCTGTGAATAGTGAAAAGGGTTTTATGTTGGTTTTCTATTATGCACATGGATTCTTGTGGTTTTCGTAGTTCAATATACAAGTATTCAAAATTCATCTTCAGTATCCTTTTAGACATTTCTACAGAGACACATGCAAGTTATTCAGGACTATTTACTGCCAGCCAGTTGGTATAGAATATCATACCTTGGAAATGGTAGTTTATTTAGTTGTCATGAATCATGCTCAAAACAATCAAACAAAAAATAATTAACAAATAAGTGATAGTCCTTTAGAGATTGGAGCTTGGGACTCTGAGAACCCATAAAGGAAATTATCTAAGGCATTCTTTACTCTTGTAGTCCTGATCCTGACTTGTTAAATGTACTTATTTTAATTTTACATATCTCTCTATTTCCATATCTAGGCAGTGTCTCCAAATATTCTATAGTTTCTTATCCATATGCTCACTGAAATTAAAAGTATATCTATTACACTGTTTCTTTACTCTCTATATAAAAAAAATCAACCAACCAACAAATAAACATGTTATAATGCCCTATCATTCATGGGTAGGGCGAGAAGTAACAAACTTGGTCATTAGTCCTCAACATTGACAAAATTCCATTAGTAAGCTTTCATCATCTATGAGACAGGTCTAAAATGAACTTACTATGTCTGGGAAGATCTTTGCATGGAAGCAAACAGGAACAGAGAGAACCATGGCTCAGGTGGAACCATTGTGCTCCACAGCAGCCTCCACACAGAGTGAAGTGGCCTTGGAAAAACCAGCAGCAATAGCAAGGAAAAGGCTATCCTCACACACACCCAGACCTCAAGGCCTAAAGAGGCTACAGTGTAGAGCAGGGTGCGAAGGGCACCACAAAAAAAGGACTCAGGAGCATTTCTTTTTTTTTTTTTGGTCACATGCCACAGCCCCAAGGACACTGAGTCTACAGGGACCAATGGCTCTTACTTGCTCCTTCTGAATGCACACAGTACAACAGGCCTGGTAGAACAAGAGAGATCTGAGAAACTTGCTTTTCAATTCAGTGCAGCTGTGCAAGTACTTCATGCCATAAGGGAAAGTAGGCCTCTTCATGTGTTTTCTACTATTTAATGTCCACTCCTGCTTATCTGTCTCATATGGTTTTTCTTCTGTTTTGTTTTCTCTTCTGTTTCTATATTGTTAGGTTTTATGACACTTAGAGTATAGGAAGACATCTTTTCTATACTCTTCAGCTGTGTCTCATGTGACTCCCCTCTTATTCTTGTCTCTCTTATGCCTCCTGTCCCTATCTCCTCCATTTTCACTTTGTATTCAAAAACTTACATAGCCTTAATGTCTAATCTCTATAGAAACTAACAATATCGCTGATTTCTCCTCTCAGATACTTTACTCACCCTAATTCTTTTCCCCCAAATTAATCTAATACTTAATAACTCTCATCACCTAAACACCCCAACTCACGTTCTTATTAACTAAAACTGGATCATAATTTATATTATGCAAATATCAAGTAGCTGCAGTTGCTCTCACTGTTAATATCCTATTTGGGAAATAATCCAGAACTTGCAACAGACACTTTAAGATCCTGGCATCAAGAGCTACATTCTGAATTATATAGGCAATACTACCATATCTTTAATCTTACATTAACATTGCAATTTCTTCCACTGAAAGAAGTTTATAAAAAATAAGCCAAGCAAAGAAATAATACCAGATGCATAAATCCCAATGCAGTAACATAGAAGCATAAGAAACAAAGACAATATACCTTCCACAAAAATTAGTAATCATATAGTAATGGTATCCAGTGAGACTAAGAAACCCCAGACAGAAAACTCAAAAGAATGATTATAAATATGTTCCTAAAATTTCAAAGAAGAATATAAGACCCTGGTTGAACATGCAAACAACTGAATAATATGAAGAATGTAATGTAAGATATAAAAGAGGAAATCAACAATGAGACAGAAATACTGAAGAAAACCAACTGAAGTACAGGAAATGAAAAATATGATTTAAGTAAAAATATGTTTATAAATTTAGAAATATATGTAAAAATAATAGTAAAAATAGCAGAAAACCATGGATTTGAGAGAGTTCAGAAAACAGTACAACATGGGAGGTTTTGGAGGGAGAAAAGGAAAAGGAAATTATATGTATGTGTATATATATATTTCAGATCCTGGTTCTCCTTTCCCAAACTCCTTCCACCTCCTCCTCATTTCCTAACCCACCCAACTCCACACCCTTTTCTTTATCTCTTTTTATAAAATAGTCAAAAAATAAAAAATAATCAGGTTAAAAAAATAAAAAAAACACAATAAACACATAAAAAGCCTCTAAAAACTTGAATTGGAAATCAAAGTGCGCAAGCAAAAGAACAATAATACAAAAAAAAAAAAAATTCCCAAAGGAAGCAAAATGAGACCTACAATTACCATTGAATTTGTTTTGTACTGTTTACTGATGGAATGGGTGGCCTGCCCTTAAATATGGATTGTATAACCAGTTAGATTCCTTTGGAGAAAACTAATTTTCCTATTGCAAGCAGACATTAATTGTAGATACCTTCTTGTTATGAGATGGGTGTTCATGTCCACTTCACCCTCATAGCTCTGGGACATCATCTGGCTTGGAGCTGAAATAATATTTTAGCTTAAAAAATAAAGATAAAAAATTGCCTGGAAAGAATCATGAATAAAATGTGTCAAGAAGGTGACCAAATTGTTGAACATAAAGACAAGGTGGAGAAACAGGAACATTCAAATAAGGACAAAGATAAAATAAGACATACAGTGAAATGCAAGCTATTTATGACAGCTTCAAAAGAACAAATTTATGCATAGTAAGCATAAAAGAAGACAAACCTAGATCCTAGGGCATAAAAACATTTTAAAATCATAACAAAACCTGTCCCCAAATTAGGAAACTTTATATCAGTCCAGACTCACGAGGCACGAAGGCTAGACTAGCATGACAGGAAGAAGAAAAACCCAAATATTACAAAATCAACACAATGGCAGGAAGCAACATTTATCTTTTAATGACTTTAAATATTAATGGTCTCAATTCCCACATCAAAGCACAGATACAAATAGATTGGATCAAGAAGCAGGAACCATCTAACAGCAGCCTTTAGGAAACATCCCCTACCACAAAAGACAGATTCTACCTTTCAGTGAAAAGATTGAAAAGATACTCCAAGAATACGGACCTAGGCAATAATCAGATGCCACTGTAATCTTCAAAATAGGAGAGTTTTAATCTAAAGCATTGAAAAAAGATAAAGATGTTTATTTCATACTATTTAAGGGAACAATTCATCAAGAGAACAAACGTTAGGACAGATATGCCCCAAGCATGCATGCACACAATTTCATCACAGAAATCCTATTGGGTTTACATGAAGCTATAGATTAATCCTGGCTCAGTATACTGCATCCTTGCAAACTGGCAGGTCTTTCCACTCAAAATATTCTCCAGAACATTCATTCAATAGCTGCAGAATATCTGTAACCCTGGGGAACTCATGTAACTTTATGTAAAATAGGCCATATATTTGGACACAAAGAAATTCTCAAAAAACAGAAAAGTTCATCATATGCTATCTAATCACAATGGGATAAGACTAAGTATCAACAGTAAGATAAACTCTAGAATACATATAAATTCATAGAGAGCAAACAACATACTATCAATTGACTAAGGTCTCTGAAGAAACAAAGCAGCAAATAAATGAAGTCCTATAATCAAGTGAAAAGAGAAACACAACATACCAACATATGGGATAGAAAGAAAGGAGTCATAAGGGAATTTGTAGACCTAAGTCCCTATGATAAGAAATCACAGTGATTTCAAATATATAGTTTAATGATATACCGCAAGGCCCTGGGGAAATTAATGAACAATCCAACCCCAAATCAGTAGATGGAAATAAATTATTAAAGTTGGGGCAGAAACTAATAATATAAAGAATTAATGAAACAAAGGGTTTGTTGTATGAAAAGATAAAGACAACAAACCTTTAGCCAAACTAAACAAACACAAAGAAATGTTCACATTAATGAAATAAGAACTATAAAAGGATTAATTAAAACAGATACCAGTGGAAATCTGAAACACACCAGGGCTTACCAGGGAACACATGTCTCACTACATTAGAAAATAAGCAGAGAGATGAACCTCTAAAATGATACGATACAACAAAATTAAGCCAAAGTGAGATTTGAAATAGAAACAGAGATGTAATAAGCGGTAATTTGAAAAAGTAATTACAATTTTCTCAAGGAAGACAATACAGGCCACAATCATTTCATTGGTAAATTTTCCATACCTTCTACAAAGAACTAACACAATTTGGTCCCAAATATTCCATTAAATAGAGAAAGAAGAAACACTGCTAAACCTTTTCTAAAAATATGAAACTAGTATTACCTTGACACCAAAATCATGTAAAAGCAAAAAAGTTTCAAGAATTACAGACCTTTCCACCAGATAAAATTAGAAGACCGAAAGACATAAATCATGTGATCTTGTTGATAGACACAGAAAAGGCTTTGACATAATCTAATACCCTTTCTTGTTTAAAAGCTAATCAAAACATATGTGCTGAAGATAACCTCAACTACGTGCTCAACCATAGACAGAATATCTTAATCATTCCTCCTCAGAGACTGAGGGACAGTCACAAGAGTTGGAACAAATACTAGATACGTGTGTAAAATATATTGGTACTGAAAGTTTACAAGTTAATGTGAAGATCCATAGTTTCCATTCTGAGTCCCTCTCCTAAGTATACAGATGGTCAGTGAGTTGTATAAACTGTGGGTCTAGTTAATTTTGGTAGGTAATATTCTTATTTATTTGAAGACCTTTTATAATACGTTTTTAAAATATTAGAAAAGGAAAGTCTGTAAGAGCAGGAAGAAGAGGAAAGGTCAGTAAAAGCTGCTGTCTAGACCGAAAATAGCTGTTGCACATGAACTCATAGCAGTTGGGTTATAGGAAACCTACATGAGATCTAGCCAGTTAAAAAATCCATGATGGAGTCAGGAGAGGAGACTGATGCCAATCCTCACTGAGGAATTAACAGAAGTAGATAGCTGTTGAGAGATAGTCACTTTTGAAGATAAGGGAATGGCTCATGGAGGTTGGCCCCGCCCAGCTGGATGACATCAAATCCATGTCCACATGGACATCAGTGAGTTACAGAGAAAAAAACAGATGACATGAATCTGAGATGGATAAAACCAGTGACTGTCCTGGAGACAACTGGAGGGAGGGTGTAGTGAAGAGGATTTGATTAAGGTATGTCATACACATGTATGAAATTCTCAAAATGTGAAATTTTCTTAATGTCTTGAGAGACATATCTCAGCATTAGAAAGTCTATATGTATATGAAAAACCTACATTTATCATTATACTTTTTCAGTTAATAATGAGAAAAAAAACTAAAATAATTTCCACTGGAGTAAAAATGAGATGAGAAAAAAATAAGTTTTTACTCCTATTCAATAGTGTACAAGAAGAGTTAGTCTGATCAATAAGACAATAGAAGCAAACCAAAGGAACACAAACGGGGAAAAAAATGAAGTGAAATTATCTCTATTTGCAGATGGCATGATTCTATACATAAGTGATTCTAAAGATTCAACTAGGAAACTCTTAAAAACACTTTCATCAAAGTTACAAAATTCATTGTTAACATCCATAATTCATTAAATTTTATAAATAACAATGGAGAATAAACTGACAGAGAGATAAGTGAAAGAATCCCATTCTCAATTGCCTCAAAAAATAATAAAATACCTTGGAATAAACCTAACCAAGAATGTGAAAAACATCTATAAGGAAAACTGTAAGAAGTAAAATAGAAATTGATGAATTTCTGGGGTAAGGGTTGGGAAGAGGAGATGAAGGGAAGGATGGGATTGAGCTATATTGTACAAAAGAAGAAAAAATAAAGTCACGAATGTATGCTGGGTATAAGAAAAAAGAAATTGAAGAATACACTAATGAATCCCCACATTCTCATAGATTCAAAGACCCAATATTTTGAACCAAGCCTACAAATTCAATGAAATCCCAATAAAAAAGCCCATTGATAGTCTTCACAGAAATAGAATATAAAAGCTTAAAATTCAAATGTAAGCCCAAAATTTGTAAGCGCAAAGACTCACATAGCCAAAGAAACTAATGCAGAAAGAATATTGCTGGAGGTATCACAGTATCTGATATCAAGTTATATTCAAAGCTAAAGTAATAAAAAGAGCATCATACTGGCATAAAAACTAGACACCTAGAGTAATGAAATAAAAGAGATGGAACAATTACAAAATCATAGATATAAAAATATAGACAAGGGAAAAAAAGGGTCATCGAAAAATAGTACTGGGTATCTACATGTAGAAGGACAAAACCAAGTCCTTATTTCCCTCTGTACACAAAAATCAAGTCCAATTTGATAAACGACCTCACCATAAGACCCAAAACTCTGAAGTGATAGAGAAAAAAAGTAGATATACCTTTCTAGATACAGGCATTGGTAAGAAATTTCTTAATAGGACTCCAATAACTTAGGAAATAAGACCTATAATATACAATTGAAATTTCACGAACCTACAGAACTTTTTGTATAGTAATGCACACTGACAATTGAGTAAGGGGCATCCTGCAGAATGGAAGAAAATCTCTTGAATCTTAAAAGTTATATATTAGACAGAGGATTAGTATCTAAACTGTACAAATAACTCAAGGAACTAAATATCATAAACATGAAAAAAAAGAATGGACTATAGAATTGGGCAGGGAGTTATTAAAAGAAGAAATACAATGGCTAATCAATATTTACAAAAGATTCCAATATTATTAGCCATCAAGAAAACACAAGAAAAATTACTTTGAGATTCTATCTCACCCTAGACAAAATGGTTATCATCAAGAAAAGAAATGACAAGGGCAGATGAGGATGTGGGAAGGGGATGGCTATTCACTGTTGGTAGAAGAATGGGTGTAGTTATTATAGAAACTGATGTGAAAGTTTCTCAATAAATCTAAAGTGGAATTGTCATAGGATCTGCTGTACTCATCCTAGGCATGTTCTCAGAGGATTGCACATCTTTCTAGAGAAACACTCATATATCCAAATTCACTGGTGCTTTAATCAAAATTGCTAGAAATAGAACCATCCTACATGCATACCAACTAATTAATGGATAAGGAAAATGTGTTAATGTATACGCTTTAAATTTATTCATGTTTAGAAAAATGAAACTGTAAGTAAAAGTGGAAATATTACACTGAGGTAAGCCAGGCCCAGCAAAACAAAGGTCACATTATTGGTCCCTTATGGATCTTCAGATTTGCATTTAATCTGGAGTGCCTGTAGAGGTTGGAAATGTAGAAGGGGCAAGGAGAGGTGGGAGGGAAGAGGTTTTAAGGGATTATATGCAAGTAAAGAGGGAGATACTGAAAGTGAAAGTTCATGCAGGAGTGAGGTTGGAGAACAAGAGGACTGAGTTGTGATGAAATTAACCGAAATGAAGGATATAGTAAAAAAAAAAAAAAAAAAAAAAACTTACAGAAATCCATTCAATTAGTTTACAGTAAACTAATTGAAAAATATATGCTTTTTATATGACAGGGCACAGGTACCCCGTCTGTTTGAATGAACAGTGTTGCCCCACAGAAGACATAAGTTACTAGATGAAAATCCCAGTGCCAGGCACTGGAGAGCACCCTACCAATTATGTGCTGGAGGGTCCTAGAACTTCTAAACAACAAAGGTAATTGTCAAGCCTCTTGGTTGCCTACCACATGTAGATGGTAAGACCCCATTGCTGAAGACACAATTTTGGTTGCAAGACATAAAGAAACTGGTCTATAATTGACAAAACTTTCTCCATAACAGCTAGCCTTCAAAGGGCCAAAAAGTGCTAAGCATACCACAAGGGAAAGGACCCACCAGAGAAACTGAAGTGCTCCAGTGCAGACCTGCCAGGTAAGATATGCAATTGGGACATGAAAGATATACAGACAACCAAGCACTTTCACAGTATTCTGAGGCTGCTCCAAAGCAGAGAAATTCATGGTTCAGGAGATCATAAGCTATAGGGATTAAGCCACTACTATTATTTTGTTAAGTGGACATGATGTCAAACTGCCTTCTAAATATGTATGCTTATATCCATAGATTGGTGCAACATTCAACCTTGGCCAGTAAAGCTTCTTTTTAAAGTGGGCATCAGTCAATATAGACCCAAGGTTGTCAAAATAATGAGAATGACTGCTGAGTTCTCAACCCTATTTAGGATATGATTTTTGATATCCCTGCATTCCTACATCACAGAAGAGGGGATGGAAAGAGTATAAGTTCTTGAGGATGGGGAGGAGTGCCATGAAATGCTGACACCCAGACTTAATATAGTTGCAGCATGCCGGAACACACTACAGTTTTAGATATCTGCACAAGATCAAGCCAGTAAAATTGATCAGGATCACATCAGGTGGGAGAGAGAGACAGAGACAGACAGAGAGACAGAGACAGATAGAGAGAGGAAGAAACACACAGACAGAGATTATAAAGGAGGGTGGGTGGGATGTTAGGTGCTGTCTAGGAGATAATTAGTTTGAGAGGAAATTGAATGTGAATATGCTCGAGGCACATGATATACATGTATGAAATTGCCAGAGAATAAATAAAGTATATTATTTTTAAAAAGTCCACAAAAATCCCCAAACTACTTTTGGACAAATAATGCATGAATGGATTCCACTGTGTGTTGTAATTGCTGATTTTACAATATCTACTTAATATAAGGATTCTAGATTTGATTTTACTTTAAACCTCATGTTAGGCCTCTATTTTGATACATTATATTAGCAGGAGGTTTAGTGTCTGATAATTATAGCCCTACAGACTTTTTGACCCCATCCTCTTACACTCAAATTGGAATCAGAATTTTCCTAAAAAGAAAAAAAAAAGCCTCAACAAATAAGTGAATGTACCATATCTCTTATCTCCTGGCAAGTATTCCTTTATAGGCTGAATTATAAACAGTTTACATGCATTTATATTCATAAATTCTCCCCACAACTCATTTATCTCACCTCCTAAATGATAAACTCTTAACTGTATGAACTGTCTGCCTGTTTGATAAGGTATACTCTATGTGGATGAGGAGACATCCAAGATTTGAGCCAGAAAATGGAACAAGGATTCCAGCTAGCAGAAACAGTTCTGGATTGCTCTAAACTCACTAAATGGATTGTGTTCTTCATAAACTCCCTCATCCTACTATACATCAATTCAATTACTGAGGATGAAATATGTAGTAGCTGAGTGTGAACACCTCAGGACTCCCTAGCTTAGGAATTCTTCATCATTTCCTGTGCACTCTTGGTCCAAGAGAATATAATTTATAGAACTCCAGTTTTCAGACTTATGACTCAAGTGATGAATAACTATTCAATAAAGCCTCAGCATCTGGAAAACCATTGCCATCATGACCAGAACTGTCCTCTAGAAGATTTACTAATCACATCGCTCTCCTTTCACTCTATGAGTGAGACATCTTATCAAGCCAGAGGTAAATATAAGGCATAGCTTCTTGGATGGTTTTTCTTTAGAAAGGTCTAGGATTGCCTATGATACCTAAAGATGATACTTAAAACAAAGACTGCCTACTACTTCCAGATTTAAAGCTCCAAAGTGTCTTTCAGTCAGGTTCATTGTGTTCTGAGATGTAGTATATTCTCTCAGGATATTATAAAGCTCAGAATAAGACTGAGTCTAATATTTAAATATTAGACCATATTTACATTTTTGCCATAGAGTTTAATCCATATTTTCAGTTTTGTTCAGCTTTGTTTTAACTGAAAATATATGTTGAAGAATAGGAAGTTACTTCACAATTAACAACCACAGAAAGCAAACTACAAGCATGAGAAATGCAGAGAGACAGAGAGGGAGGAAGGCAGAGAGAGAGATTCAGATAGACGAAGGAGATGGTGTGAAGAGAAGATGGGAAGACTCCTATGGTTCGCAGTTCAACACAACGTCATTTAGTGTTTCTTATGTGTAAACTCGGACTGAGGCAGATGACTTTAAGCATATGAACAAAGTTAATGTGAAGTCACTTTATTCTATCAGGGATGCACATAAAAATATTTCTTACCCAAGGACAACTTGCAAAAATTTTTACTTCTATAAAGAAGTAGAAAAATGATTAAACCTACTTTAGAAAAAAAAATATTTAACCCGCTTTGATATCTCTAAATATTAAGATAATAATGGCAATCAAAATGTGTCTAACTAAATCAAGAAAATAATTGCTGCCATGACAAAAGAGCATAGTACTAATGCCAACTTTGATTTACTTATCAGATGACACAATTGTACTTTGATCCAGCAGTACCCAAAATGCTCTTTTACTCTAAGAAATTTGATCATTCTACAATTAAAGAATTCATTAAGTATAGTTATTATAGCTTAATATTTTACAATTTGTAATTGAGAAGTAACCACACAGAATTGAGAATACTAACCAACTGACCTGATTACTTAACCTTAGTGCAGTTTTTTCAACAGGCCAGTCTCCCATTATGAAACAAAATGAGGCTGCCCTACTTTGCATAAGTACAGGATATGAACCTTTACTTCAAAGTATAAAAAGATAGGTTTGTTTTTGTCCCAATTTTAATCATGTTTTTCATAAAGATAGGGCAGTTTTCAGTAAAATAACCAAGCAAAGCAAACTTACTCCATGCACTCCTACCATAATTTAGGACACAATTGCCAAAGAGACTATCTATGGAAAATTTCAAGTGATATAGACTGAAATTTTGAGCACTTCAATAAATAAAATTTGTTTATTTTTCCAAACCCATATGTACTTGAGAAAAAAAATACCTTGCTATGATAAAAATTCATGAAAAAATGCTACGATTTTGACAATTTTTACAGGTGCACCAAGTCAAAATGAATTGTAGATCTCATATGCACAACATTATATTTTCCTGCAATTTAGAAGAGAATACCTCAGAAAAAAAAGAATAAAATAATGCAGTGTGTTGAGCATTGGATGTGACTCTAGATGTCTGTCTTGTGCTGACTCAGAATGTCTTCCCCAATTTATAGATGAAATAAATACAGTTCAAATAATTGAAATGTGATTCATATCCTGAGTGATCTTTGCCTGTGGATTATTTTCACTTTCCACAAAATTGAGCAAATCTATAAAACAGTGGACTAATTATATTACAGATGATTCTTAAATTCAACATGATAAAATCTATCAGGTATTAATGTGAGGATTTCTAGAGGTACTTGGTAAGAAGTCTGAATAAATTCTTGAAGAACTAGGAACATCTAGATTTTAAAAGTTAGGACCTTAGAGGAAAACAATAATAGAAGATGGATCAGAAATACAAACTATAATGCAACAAAGGAAATTAAAACATTCCAGCTATGTATTTTCAAGAATTTGCTCTTATTTGTGAATGGGAAAAGTTACAAATGGCACTTAAGTCCACACTTGGACACTACCTTATCCCACAAATCGTTTTATGGTGCTCGTATCCAATGCTTTTTGTCTCAATTTTAATTTAGTTTCTCAGAAAGATAAAACAGTGCTAGCTAAATAAGACTGAGAAGCATAAACTCCCTCTGGAATGCATGTTTCCTAATTGGGTAAAACCCAGCTTACTTTCTATGGAATGAAATTATTTCTAACTTGAGATCACTCTACACTAGCTGTTCTGAAGGAGGAGGAGGATTTTGATAGTAAACTGCTAATCGAGATATCTGCTCAGAGCTGGGATTTATTTTTAATTAAAACATATTTAGAACCATGGCAGAAAATTAAAATCAGAAAACTGATAAGTATCTTCAAAGAAATAAATGAAAGAAGAGTGAAGGTTGAATGGAGAAATTGAATGTTGAAGGTTTACAGGCCTTGAATATATAGGGTAACAAAAGGAGATGGATGGAGTAGACAAGATCGGACAGGAATATGGGGGTGCTGAGGCGAAGCTCTTAGGGCTCCTCCAAGAGGTGCATTTTCACAAGGTGTTCTACAATTTATTTTGAATTTTCAACCTTCTCTTGTTTTCTTAAATCATTTCTCTAATACTTAAACTTTTTGTCTACTATTTAAAGACATTTTTCAAAGCATAAAATGAGAAAATACAGACAAGTTACAACTCTGGGAGAGCTCACCAATGTCTGATAGAAGAAAAAGAATTGAATTCAAGGTACAGAAAATTGGCAAAGTTTGCTTAAAATATATTTTAATAGGTTAAGCTGACATGTATTGTTTTGGAATACTTGTGTGTCTTTATTCACTTATATCAAATGTTATAATATAAAATACATAAAAATAAGTAACAGCGAATCCCTAATTTCATCTGATTCATGTCATTTACTGAACTTAATTTATGTACTAAATAGACAACTTGTTAAGACCACTGATAAGTTTTCAGGTTTTCTTTTGTTTAGCTTGTAGGACAGATATTTTCTTTAGTATTTAAAGAAAAAAAGAAGCTTGATTTCATGTTATCAAATGTCCATAAGATAATATTGTTTAATGTTTCCAATTAGAAAGAAGGAAAATTAGCAAACAGAAAAACCTTAATAGCATTTTAATGGTATCTTTCAGTAATGGCCTAACGAGCATTTTATAGAAACTTATCTTTTAAATTAGGCATTACGTTATGTACTTAAGAGGCCAGAGGAATGCATTTCTTTCAATGAATTAAAACAAAGATCACACTCAGCAACAAGACTAGGATGCAAGGATCCATTATCCAGAAAGGACACTTCGCTGGAAAATTTTATGATGTCTTTCTCTATGCTTCCCTTTACTAGAGTGTCATTCTCTTGACACACATCTGTCAAAAGGATGTGTTAACTCTAGCTACAACAACTGGGTGTGGGGGTCTTGATGCTCAAATTGATATTCTTAAAATTTAATCTTTTTAGAAACTGTGCGCCATTGTTTTGGAAAAATATAATTCATCAAACCACTATACTTCCCTCTTTCTCCTCCTTTCACCCTCCTTTCACCCCTCCTTACCTTCCTTTGTTCTTTGCATTGTTCATTAAAGCTGAGAACTATCTGTCTTTTAAATATCCAACAGAATGTGATACAAAGTATCCATGAATTATCCCTTGCTCTTTATTCACCAAGGTAATATAGCGAATACTTCTCCATCTGCAGACACTTCTTGACTCTGTCTTGTAGTGTCCCTGTATCTGTATCAAGTGTGCCCACTTGTTTTATTCAGATAAGAAACACACACACACACACACACACACACACACACACCCTTCTGTACCTGACATTTTTCCCATAGCAGTCAATAGTGGCCTATCTCAATTTTCTAAGCTGTCTTAAAATTTACTGTGTAAATGCAACTTTATTAGAAGTCAGTTCTGAGAAGAATTCAACTATTGAACATACATGGAAAGCACTTAATTTTGAATGTGGAATTTTGTGTTTATATACCTATGTTATATGTTAATGAATTCTAAGTGAATTAACTTAAGCAGGTCTATGACATAAGTAAGATTAAGTACTTTCAAAAATGTAGACTATGAAAAATAAGTTTCTTTCCTAGATCTATTCCTACCTATATATCCTTTATTCCTTGTTTGCATGTTCAGATCTTGGCTTTCTATGTAAGGGTAGCTTACTATACTCTCCTCTTCTATTTCAGCTGTGCTCATTTATTCAATCATTGGATGCTAATATAATTTATAGAAATGTTCTCCAATCAAAGGTTGAGGTTCTTCCCAGATTTCAGAGTTTCTGACAAATATTACACTGAGTATTCTTACATACCAAATATTTCACAGATCTGAAAGCATGGTTGGCATCTTAGTTCCTAAAAGTATGACAACTGAGTTGAACACTAGACACATTTTAATTTTGAGATACAGTTTTCTAAACATCAGTTATGTGAATTGTATCTCTTTAAACTTCTTCAATGTTAATCATATTCATGCCAAAACAGGAAATTGTTAAAGTTTTAGTCTTTGATAATCTGAACTAAATTTGTATTTTGTATACAAATACAGGAACTCCTAACCTCTCTTTTCACTTGTATTTTCTTGGTTTGACTTCATCTACTTTATTAGTGTGAGCTTAGTATTGAAAGCAGATATCCTTACCTATATATTGAACTATTCAGGATTCATAAATGGAACTAGTAATATATCTTTTAAATAATGACTTGGTGATTTCTTATACTCATATTCTTTTACAATTGCATTCCTGTTGCCTGTCCTTTCTTTACAATTAATGTTATTGCCTATATTTTTGGCAGTTTATTATTGCATCCATCTGAAGAAACTTTTTGAGTTGTTGGATTTTTTTTCTTGGTTTGTTAGATATAATTTTTAATGCTGTTTATATTGTGGAAAGTTTTTCATTCTTATTCTACTACAGTGGATAGTTTTGCTAGGTATATTAATCTAGATTGGTCGACATGGGCTTTTAAAATCTATAATGTGTTGTTCTAGTATCTTCTGGCTTTCAAAGTTTTCACTGAGAAATCAACTATTATTCTGATAGGTTTCCCTTTATATGTGACTTGTGTTTGAAAAGTGGGCAGAAAGATTGTAAAAGCCAAAGGATCAGAGAGTTTGCTTTGAGACTGTGTCTCTTAGGAATATCAGAAGACTTTACATTCACATAGTCTCATCAACCTCACCACCTAAACATGAATTGAACAGAGACAACAGCAACAGATAATATGAACAGGGTTGAGGGCTCAGGAGGCCTCACCCCTATACACAGAAATACATGAAACTAAGGAATGCTAAGAGAGAGAAATAGCTTTCAACTGGGAAAAGGACACCATTTGGTTATCTAATACCAAATGGTCAGTCTTAAAAACATACATGTAGGTAACATAATACATACTGAAAAGGTTATATTTATACAATTAGGAATATAAGTATATGTATGTAACTACAATTAATGAAAAAAGATAATTTAAAAGAGAACAAGGAGGGAGTACATGGGAAGGTTTGGAGTGACAAAAGGAAAAGAGGGAATTGATGTAGTCATATTACACCCTCACAAATATGAAAGAAAAAATGAAAAAAAAGCACCCTCTACTGTCATACAGTCATGACATGTAGTCATGACTGACTACATGTCAACCTACATTTTACACAGTCTACACCAAATACCCAGCCCTTTATTTCATACTGTTGCATAGAAATGCACAATGATCAGGCTGCACTTAAACTTGCTCCACTTTTGCTCCAGCCTACCAGGAAGCTTGGATTACAGGTCGTATAACTAAGGACAGCTTGTCAGAAATCTTTAGATAAATTATATGCTTAAATGAATTATAAAATATTATTAAATAATATGCCATTTTAAGGACAAGCCATTTTCAACTATGTTCCTTTCAGGGGCCAACAACTATTTACCCTATTGTTTTATATTCTGTTTGTCAAAACAATTAATGTTTCAATAAATTCCTATATCCTTTTATTCTTGAGCATATGTGCACTAAAATCTAGTAATGACTTCCAGGAATAGAGTTGTTAAATCAAATTTTCTGCTTCATTAGATATTCAACATTTTCCACAAAGTTAAATCAACTTACAATCCTACTCATGTCTTTCACCACCACTTTCCTAGCAACACATTAATATCATTTGACATTAATATTAATATCAATTAGCAATAATAAATATTGTTAGTAACATTAGCTTTCACATGGGCAAATCAAATACGATTGTTTCATCTGATTGCTTTGCGCACTACTACTTTGGGCTTGATGTTTCGGTTATTTGACCATACACTTTTGTCGTGTAAATAGAATGTAGCTCACTTTGGTTTTATTGTATCTTTTCCTGTAGAGCTTGAATCCAAGTGAACCATATGGTAGAATAGTGATCTCTTACCTACTCACATTCCGATTCATGTAATTTTGACCCAAAAAATTATTATACATGAATGCATATATATGTGGACTTGTGGACTTGGAGACAGCAAAAGAAGGCATCAGATCCATGAGAGCTGAAGTTGCAGGTATTTTGTGGGATATCTGCCTTCTTATAAGGATGTATGTCGTGCTCTTAAATGCCAAGCCAATGGCCAGCCTACCTATTTTAATGTTAATAGTCTATTCTATTACCGAATGACATGTAGGTAAGTATATAGGTAGGTAATTAGGTAAGTAGGTAGGTAGGTAGGTAGATTGGCAGATAGATTGATAAACATTTGTATAGCACCTGCATATTACAGTTAATTTTCTCTTTTTTAGATATATTTTCAGTTTCCTTGAGTAATTTGTTGATTATTATTCCTCATATGTTTTAAGTGTTCTATTCTTCTTTGACCCTCCAGTTATATAGTGATGATAGCATACTAATTTTTTAAATCTTATAGATTCTGTGCATTTATTCTGTGATTGATTCTGCAATCCTGCATTTCTTATCCTTTTTATTCTTCCACTGAATAGACTCATTCTTCCTGTCATCTATTTAGAGATTAGCATTTTTGTGCCTCCTGATTTGTCAACATTCCAGAAATTTCTTATTAGATAATAGGAAGTAGTTCTTTTTAATTTTTTAAAATATTTTCTGTTGCTTTAGTGCTTGAATGGATATTTTTTGATTTAAAATGATCACATAAGAATTTTAAACTACTCTATTTCATTGAAGAATTGAATTTGCTTAGAAATTATTTTAGATCTAATAAAATTTATTTCACTCAGATTAACAGTGAATACTTCCCAAATACTCCTTTTTGTTTTAAAATCCAGAAATATCATAATATAGTTGTATATATTATATAAATATTACACATACATAAAATAATCACTTGATTTCTCTTTTGCAAACATTTTGTTTGTGTGCTTGTTTTGTTGGTGAGGTTGTGAAGGTTAGATTATATTGGCCTGTAACAGTCTTCTGGTTTCATTTAGGATGTTCATGCAAGATAAAAATTTGTAAGTGATTGTGTTTTTATATCCTGTGACCTACAGTAAAAATAAAGGTGTTAAAGTTTGAAACACTTTTGTATTTCCAAAAAATAGATAACATATTTTTTTAGAATAGCATGTTGCTATTTTTCAGGAATCTGGATAATTTCTATATTTAAAATCATACTGTACATCAGTACACTAAATAGTAGGGTTCCCCAACACCTATTTATTTGAATTAGGACAAGTTTTTATCTTCCTTTTTATTGGTTCATTTCTCAAATCAACCCAAATTTCCTTTCATGGTGAGATTAGGAGAAGGGAAGCATAATGGGAAATTTGCGGATCAGGCAGACATCTGGGATGTCGAGAAGGCAATTACCATGGGTATAGTATTTGTATTCTATGCACAGACACCATTTAGTTGATAGGCCTACACATTACTTTGGGCTTCATTATCTGCATGTAAGTATAGCAATTTCAATGCTTTTTTAACAAAACAAATACTCCTTAACCCTCTAAGTGAAAGTAAAGTCAATTTTAGATCTTTTACTAATTGTATGTTAAAAATTAATTAAATCTGTAGTCCTTTCCATCACAAATATTAAAAAATTATTTCATACAGATATAGCAGGTAATTTGAGATTTAGAGGTGTACCTGCAGTTTAGTGTGAAGTTTTCCACAGAATATAATATATGGTAGGTTGGTAAACAGATTTTTAAACTGAAGCATGGGTTGCATCGCTGCTTTTCCTGATGTGATTAAAGAATACACTGCTGGAAATAGTAGATGACTGATGATCATTTAAGTAAAATTACTTAATGTTAAAATTAACAATAATTTCAAATGTTAAATAGTTATCCATACATAGTGATTTCCTTACTGTCAGTATGGAATGGATACTTCCATCCTGAAATGAAATTCACCTAGAACAGCAGGTTTCAACCCATGGATTGCCACCCCTTTGGGGGTCCAATGGCCCTTTCACAGATGTCGACTAAGACCACCAGCATATCATATATTTACACTACAATTCACAACCATAGCAAAGTTACATTTATAAAGTAGCAAAGGCAATAATTTTATGTTTGGGGATCACCACAATATGAGGAACTGTATTAAAGAGTTGCAGCAGTAAGAAGGTTAAGAACCACTGATTAGAGAGAGGTTTTGCAGTTCAGGGTATTCATCAGTTTAGCCTCAGAATGGCAACCATATTTTGAAGTTGAATTGAGATTGTAGGTCTTAAATTTAAAGTGATAGTACACATTTTGGTAAGAAAGGCTTTTTAGTTTTTAGTTTTTGCTGTTGTTTTTAGGTTTATTAGGAAAGCTGATGCACAGTTCACTCAGGCACCAAAATGTACAGTGAGTGATAAACTTAGTTTCTAGGGAACACTGGTACATTTCTACATTTTATGCATTGCAAGTTTTATCTGAGCCAGTTGGTAGTGTGTATCCCTTTAATCCCAGAATTCAGGAGGCAGAGGCAGATAGTTCTCTGTGAGTTAGAGACCAGCCTGTTCTATATAAAGTGAGTTCCAGGACAGCCAGAGTTACAGCAGAGGAAACCTTCCCTCACCCACCCACTGCAAAAAAAAAAAATTTCTATCTAATTTACTTTAAATTTTTCATCATATATGTAACATGATCTATATTGAACACATATGAACAAAAGATAATTCCATGTTTCTTTTTACCTGCTCAATGGAGCATTATCATTTGCTTCTGTATTCAAGAGACCTAAGCAAGCAGTCTACAGTAGTAGTGTAATGTTCCTTTCTAGTTCATTCTGTCTGTGGTGTGTGCATGCATGTGTTACTGTGTGTGTGTGCATGTAGGGGGAGGGAGAGAGAGAGAGAGAAAGAGAGAGAGAAAGAGAGAGAGAAAATTAATGTAATTTTCCTGCTTTCAGGTTCAAGTTTTTTGTATACATTTTCTTCATAGTAACCACATAGAAACATTATATTTATGAGACCAGATTATCCAGACCAGACAGAGAATATAATTATAATATATTTATATTATATATATATATTATATATATATATAATATATATATATAATTAATATATATATATTATAATATATAATAATATAATTATGAGACCAGACAGAGAATATAATTCACCATTGGAGCTTAACTCTTTTAGTGCGGTCTCTTTGGGGCAGTTTGTTTTGCTCAGGGCTTTCTTTTATAAGCAGTGGTCTGTAATCACGTGGTTACTATGAGGAAACAGCTGCCACACAGTACACAGTGTGCAGCTGGTCTGTTTCCAGCGTGCAGCACACAGTGAGTGTGCGGATGCTTTACAAAGATCCTCTCTATACTACAATGGCAATGAACTTGAACTTCCTCCTACCTTAACTTTAAGTTTAAAACTGAAACTCCTATTAAAAGGCAGAAAACACTTTAGAGGTAGTTTTTTAAAAAATGCCTTTTTTTTTCACATAATGAATTACTAAGGCAGCAAGAATAAATGAAGTTATCATAATTTTACTACATTATAAACATTACTTTTACTTTCCAATACATAAACAGAAGTTTTATATTTCACTGATAAAATGCCAACATTAATTTTACTCAGAAAATTTTTATAGCACTTTATGTGAAGCTCTATTAGTTCAAATCTGCCCCATGTGTAGGTGTGTTTTGATGAATGCATTCTAAATACTTTAAAAATGGGCACCGAGGAAAATGAAAATCACTGACCAAACTTGATTAAAGACTCTTTCCAATAAACAAATACTTGAGCATGATTTAAAGCACTTGTATTTATTCTGTAATAGAATTGACTCATTTCTCCTATCCAAAAAAAAATAAAATGAAGGCTTTATTGTGACTTTGGTGTTTGGAAGAAAGCAATTACACTCTAATATAAAAACAGAAGACAAAGACGAATAAGAACTCCGTTAAGTTACTGAAAGCTAATGAGTTTGACAAATCATACAAGATTCTCCAGAAAATAATATGAGACCATACTGCCACATACATTTTTATCTCATGGAGCTTAGCACTCTAATTTATCATGTGGGTAGGCTATTTCCATTGACATGAAAATACCTTTATTTACATAAATGATAAAGTTGTAACAACACTCACCATTTGCTACATATTTTGTATATTAACTGACTCACAAATAAGGTTTCAGCAACAGAAGCTCATGTGTCTCTTAAATTTGACCCAAAGCACTGTTTGTTCCACTGTATGAATGAACCAACTTTGTCTATAAGCAACCATTGAAGTGACCTAAGAACTTCCAACACCCAGAAGACATTGTTTTGAAAATCACTACACAATACATTTTTAGAATGTGGACCAGGCTGAGAATTAAACTACAGAAATGGAAACAGAAACTGGATGATAAATAGTGAAAAGGAGTCTCTGCATTTAATGGCTGAGGACCTGGTGCAAGCTCTAGTGTGTGGTGGGAAAGCATACTTAGGTTGGCAACATGAAAGGCAATATGATCTTCTCCATACTTGTGATAGTTGCACCTGAGCATTTTAGGCACAGATTGTTTTCTAAGCATGTTCATGCTAAGAACAGAAACTATTTTGGTGACATTGTATGAATCTTGAGTAGGTGAATCTTATCTGGTTATGGCTTAAATGAGAAAAATTGGTCTGGGTGAGCTAATAATGGCTAAGAGAGCACTAGACTCTCAGAGAGAAGTAACAAATACAGGTCCCAGAATGGAGAGATGTTTGGCCTTTCCATGCTTTAAATATCTGTTTCTAGCTCATGGTGCCTTAAGGATATCTCATGTTCTTTCCCAGAAGTCCCCACATGTATTAGTTAGGGTTTCTGTTGTGGTGATGAAGTACTGTGACCAAAGAACCTTAGGAAAAAAGTGAGAAAATCCAATGCAGAAAGTCAAATTGTGTAGGAACCAAACATAGGAGCTGATGATGCAGAGACCATAGAGGAATTCTACTTACTACATTTCTCCTCACAGCTTGCTCAGCCTGCCTTCTTATAGCACACAGGACCAGCAGCCCAGAGATGACACCACCCACAATGGACTGGGTTCTTCTACACCAAACGCCAGTTAAGAAAAAGCCCTGTGGGCCTGCCTATAGCTCAAAATTTTATGGAGGCATTTTCTCAGTTGAGGTTCCCTCCTCTCAGATTACTTTGGTTTGTGTCTAGTTGACATAGAATTGGCCAAGCACACTACCAAATCATGACTCTATGTTTATCTTTTCATCTGAATGAGTTAAAATGTTTCCTAATTGTGACACCTTAAGCATGCCTGAAATCACAGCACTTGGCACATAGGGGCAAGAGGCTTGCTAGACTTAGGTCAGCCTCAGTTCCACAGTCACAGTGATAGCTTGTCTCAAAGAGCAACGCTTGGTCCTAGTCATGTAATGAGGCACTTCCTTAGTGTGTACAGGACCAAGATTTCATCCCTAGTCTTGCAGAGGTGTGACAAGTGGCATCCTCTCCTCAAGGAAGACATAAGAACTAAAGTCTGCTGATCTCTGGCAGTGAGTTTTCATACTCAAAACCTGATCTTCAGGTCCACCCTATTTATTGCTACTCCATTCTTCCTTCCTCCATGACAGGAAATAAAAGATGTTTACACTTATTTAATTTACAGAGAAACATTATGTTTAATGCTACATACAGGTTATCACACTCCTGCACCAGGACTGAAATTAAATAAAAAAGCCACGGATGACTGTGTGACCCCATGTAGCCTCACACATCAAAGAGGAGGATAGACTTACCATCAAACTGAGAGCTACATGTGAGAGGGCAAAGCCCAGAGTGGCATAGGGGAATAGCTGCTGCTTGAGAGACTGGTTCCTGAAAGGTATCTTTAAAGATTGTGTAAGGCCAACTTTTGAATGTCTCAGACTCTTAGTAAAGCTGTCATGAGCCGTACAGTCCAGAATTTGCAAACAATAAAGTTTCTTGGTAGACCAATGCTCATCTGTCGCGCATCAGGGCCACTAGAGTCATTCAACTACAGGCGGCAAATAATATGATCTGACATGTCATTTCTTCAATGACTTCTTTACATGTCACAATGATTAATTTATTAATTTATTTACTAAGAGACAGAGTCTCACTCTGTAGCCCTGGTTGTCCTGGAACTTTTCACATAAATTAAGCTGTAATTGAACTCACAGATTCCACCTGCCTCTGCCTCCAAAGTGTTGCAATTAAAGGCATGTACCATCATACCTGGCTTTATTTTGTTGTTGTTGTTGTTTTAAAAGGTTTTTTTATATAGGATTACATATATATATATATATATATGTGTATATATATATATATATACACACACACACACACACACACACACACACATACACACACACATATAGTCAAGTGTTTGACACAATCAAGCAAATTATACACTGATTATCAAGTCAAATCACTCCTTTGAATTTTCCTACCATTTTCCACTCTATTTTGTAGTAAGTATATTTAAAACATTTCTTGGGACATTGACTTCCATCACAAGCTTCAGAAAGGATGTTTGTGGGGTTAGGTGAAATGAATGATAAATAAAAGGGGAGTCAGATGCTGCTGTGGTTGTAGGACTTCCAAACTCCCTCCTCAACAGCCAATGACTAATCAGTGCTAACCCTGCATCCCAGTTCCCTGAACTCACTCTTTTACTGTAGACGTGTCTGAATCACCAATGTGGAGACAAAGCAAAAGACAGCTCTTCCGAGCCTGTAATGTATGCGACTTTTTGTATTTGCACGTTCGTGCCTATCTATCACTCCCTGACCTACAGTCAGCCCAAGGGATTCTCCATGTGGCTACCTCCTTAGCACCAGTGCTTACGCTTACAGGTGCTGGCCCTACACCCAGCTTTTAACATGGATACAGAGAATGCACATTCTTGACCTTGTGCTTCACTCACTGAGCCATCTCCCTTCCTGTAACTCCAGCTGAAGGGGAGAAATTTCTCTGGCCATGATAGAGAACTAGGCACGAGAGCATGGTGACCATAATTAAAAGACCACAAATAAATCTAAAAATTCTGGTTGAAGGATGTTAAATATTTTTTGTATGTAAACAGACTTTTGTGAAATGTTTAGATACATTCTTCAACCTCTGAAATTTTACTAAATCAATTTTCATTTTCTCTGATCCATTTCTCTAATTGTGATCTGCTTCTCCATTGTGAATTTCAGTGTCTTTCACATTTTACCTTTAGAGTTCTAGGCATCCAGAAAGTAAACATGGCAGCATAAGCCTACCAATGTGACCTACTTTCATGCACAGACAGATTAAACTGGGGTGTAGACTAAGAGACTTGAACTTTAGCTACATCCTCACCAGTTCCTAGGGAAGGTTCTAGAGCACTGGAAATATTCACAAGCAGTAGGGAGCAAACAAATGCAACAATTTCCATATAAATACTTGAGATGTGTATGCTTATATTCATAAAAATATGTCATCGCTTTAGTGTTCATCAAATGTCTTATGCAACTTCATCTCCTTCCATAATTACCTTGCTGTGGATTTAAATATCAGAAATTAGTGGACAGAATAAGAATGATTATATTTAATTCTCTATTTTCCCTCCTGCTCTGTTAAAGCAGTGTTCTGTTCATGTTGAATTCTCAGGCACAGATGGCAGCCCTGCTGACACATCAGTACTGAGAATAATGCATCAGTCATTAGAAAATTGTATCAGACATAGCTGGAACCACTTAGCAGCTAACACTGAAGGGACAACATTAGAATGGGAAGGTAAAAAGGGCTGCCAGAGAGTATGTGGATGCGTGGTCACACCCCAGCCACAGCGGACCTCAAAAGCTTCAAGGCAGGAGTGGGTAGGGTGCAGTTCATTTTCACAATTAAGAACAAGTGCTTTCAAGTGAGCCCTGGCACGATGAGTAGCCATATTAAATAGCTATATAAAATTGGATTGGGAAGGAAGACTGTGAAAAAACTACATTCTGTTCTCAGAGACAAGAACATTCACCTCTCTGGAATGAGTACCACATCAAAGGCTATCTTTAAAATTTTAGAGACGCTGATGTAATTTAAGGCAATTCTCCTGAGCAAATGTAGTATCAAAAGTTTTAACTATTTTCCCTCCTTTCAGGATAAGCAAGATGTGGGAAATGTCTGCGGCTTTATATATTTCAAAAATAGTATTAGCTGTTGTCATGGATCCCCAGCTGCTCTTCAATAGAATTAAATATATAGTGCTTCCATTTACTTTGACATCACTTTTAAACTTAAATGATTGCATTAAACTTTAGATTGCTATTTTATGTTTTTACAATCACCCATTACAAGTTACTTAAAGTATGGTACAATCCTGATTCTATTGGTATTTACTAGGAAACCTAATGCTATCTTGCATTTGCAATTAATCTGCTTGTTCTTCTGTGGTAAAGAGGTTATTGCTATTACTCTGTTGACATAGGAAGACACTGAGAGTTTAAGTAATCTGCTAAATACTGAAATAGGTCTCTCTAAACCTGAAGTCATGTCTGTCAAATACCAAACATTTTATTTCAAATTCTGTGGCATTATGCCCTTCAAACTCTTGATAGTGAAATATAAACATATAAATATAACATATACATATATATTATAAATATAACATGTATATGTATATGTTATATTTAATACTATATATTATACATGTATAGTACAATATATTATGTATATGTGTATATATATAAATATATTACAAGTCTTTTGTGATGCCCATAATACTATATAATAACTAGCTTTTTCTCAATAATTCAATTATTTTCAATATAAGCAATATTTAGTACCATTTTATTGCTGAGAAGAAGAATCATGACCAAGGCATCTTGTATAGAAAAGTATTCAATTGGAAGTTTCAGAGCACATCATCATCATGGTAGGAAGCATGCTGTCAGGAATAGTGGTGGAACTTTGAGAGCTTAGAGAGTAAGATTTGGCCTGATACGAGCTTTTGACAGCACATAGCACACGCCCAGGACACACGTCCAACAAGACCATACTTCCTACTTCTTCCTAAACAGTCTACCAACTGAGTACCAGACACTCACATATACGAGCCTGTATGGGCCATTCTCATTCAAACAACCACAAGCACATTATCATATCTTTGCATTACATAGATAAATATACTAGAACTAATATATGCATTGGTTAGATAAAGACAGCTGGAACAAAAACATCCCTGTCACTGTCGAGTCTCTTGTAATGTCCATGATGCTATATAATGACTAGGTTCTCAATAATTCAAATTATTCTCAAGTGTCCACGGCCTTGAGAAGCTTTGACAAGGTTAAGATAATTAGAGATAACTTTGGGCCTTCTCCATGTAATCCATATTTAGTGAGTTTCATAGATTCTCTAAAGTGGTAAATCTTATTTATTTATTTATTTATTTATTTATTTATTTATTTATTGTTTTCTTCATGTCCCTAGTCAAAGACATCTTCATTTTCCTATGACCTCCTACAATTGCATCTCAGATGTCATTGTTTTTGATACTTGCTCAGTCTCCTTCCTCCCTACCTTCACTTTCCTTCTCACTTTCCATCCTCACTCCAGAACCTACTCTCCATCCATCTCAATGTCCACTCTCCGTCCTCACTCCTGTGTTTCTCTACAGTGTCCTGTACACAGTTCCTTCAAACAGAGGTATATATCATTTCTCTTCTTTAGCAAAGTAAGCATGGCTTGTTATTGTTATTGAAATTAAACTGAAATTACAAAAATTGTCACATCCATTACGTAAAATAATATTTATCATTTTAAAATATGTTGCCAACCTGTAGTTCTATCACATTGGCTTATTTTGTGTGTACCCAGATAAGAACATTCCCCTATGTCAGTACCAATAGTGACAGGATACTCAAGTCTCACCAATTGTCTAAGTCATGTTCCATGTAACAGAATGTTTCACCTAAAGAATTGAAGCACACTTCATTGTTTTGTTTCTTATCTCTTCAGACCAATCTTCTCTTCATTAATAATTTCTGAATTTCAACACTTTTTATGATCTGGAGATATTTTGTGAAGTTCCCTTTCCTGGGCCCAGATTGTTCTCACATTGAGCTCGTACTTACTTGGGAGAATCACTACAGAAGTGACAGGGCATTGTGCCCTGCATTCCCATTTTTCCCATTACCAATGACATCACGCTTCTAATATTGCTTTTGAATCTATAAAATCAAAAAGTATTTTAGGCAAACTCATCATGCCCTTATCATTGATTTGTAAAATTAAGGATTGATGGTTTCTCTTTTCTTCAGTAAGTTGTCATGTACAAATATCGCAAAGGGCATATTTGGTTTGCTCTGATTTGTCAAGTAACAGCCTTATTGAGCAGACCCTTAGGTCACTGATTTGCTCTGATTGGTCAAGTAGCAGCCCTACTGAGCAGACTCCTATGTAATTTGTATTTCCTCATCCTCCTTTGATTTTTTCTTTGTTTAGGATACAAGAACTCATCTTTATTGTGTCATGGAGCTAGAATCAAATATTTCTCCAACATATGCTTATTTCTTTGACTGAAGAATGATAATTTAGAGACCAATATCTGGGTGTTACGTACTTACTGTTACTGAAATATTACTCCTCCTAGAATACTCAGTGGATGAAAAATGGAAATAAGTATATCTAGATGTGTGTATATATACACACTTAATCCCTGTCAATACTTCTCATATTCTTATACTCACCAAAAACATGAATTCACAACTTTATCCAGTTGCAATGCACTGAAATTTGTTTTCTGCTATCTTTAATGTATTTACTATTTCATGAATGTCCATATTTGTAATAATAAGCCTTTGCTGGTGCTGTCACTCTATACTACTTTGGGCTTTGACATCCACACTGGACTGAACCTTAGCTCTAGACAGAAATTTTTCCTGTATCTTTGGGTTCTTCATCCCCTGTAGGATCCTGAGTGTCCCTCATTAATGTGAATAACTTTCTCATCTCACATAGTTGATGACAACTTCCATTATGTGGTATCCCTATGGAGATATTCTACTTGTTTAAGGTACATCTGCTCTGATTCATCAGGGCCCAATGCCCTGGTACGAAAATCATACGTCACCCCAACCTAAAAAAGGTAATACCAAAATGATTATGAAGAGGAAGAATGTCAGATAAACTTGAAAATAAAAACACTCTTACCTCAATACACAAGTAATTGAATGGATCTTCCAAACACTGGGTATTATCTAAGTTTTAAAACATGTCTTTTCTTAATTTACTTCAATGTTTTATTTAATTTTTTTCATTTAAATACTTATACATGAAATAAAAAATATTTGTCAGTGACACAGGTTAATCTGTTGAAAATCTTAAATTGAACTGATATTAAATACAATATCAATCTCCTTCCAGACAGTAATTTTGGATTCAAATATTAATGTGAAAAATAATCACTTTGGATTTATCAAAATAACACTGTCATTCCTATAAGGAACTGCTTCTGCTCTCTCCCTTTTTGATTTATGTTATTATACAGAAACATACATTAGTATAATTCCTGGAAAACTTTGCCTCTCCTCTCTCTTAACTTAAAAAAGAGTAGACTGATAATATAACTGGTAAATTTGGGGAAAATAAACCAGCTGTGCTTGACTTGGCAAAATAGTTTTCTTTGTAGTCGTTGAAAGTTGTCCCTTTGAAGGGAAAACTGTTCTGGCCCAGGAACACCAACTATTAGATTTGGAGGCAGGGGCTCTATATCAAAATGCCATTAATACATTTATTATTATTATTATTATTATTATTATTATTATTATTATTATTATATTACATTATTACATTCTTATTCACAATGAAAGTGTGCTCTAGCTCTCTTACACACCTTTGTCTACTTTGTATTATCCGAATAAGACCTGGACTTTGTCCATGAACTTTTCTTTTTATAATGTCATTGATTCCTTATTTTGGTTCTTAGTTGAAAAATGAGATAATAACCCAGAAAGTACACTTGGCTGATCTCACAATTATTCTGAGAAAGGATACTATCTTGGCGTGCACATTTTGAGTGTGTTTCTCATCAATTTGGAAAAATTCTTTTGTGGAATGAAAGTTGTACTTTAACCTCCTTGATATTAGTACGAGGGACTTGAAATACTAAGAGGTAATTGCCTTCCTGAATATCCCAGAATTTGTTCAGCCTTTGTAAAACAGACACAAGCTGTATACTGCAAACCATTACTAATAGAGAGAGCTCTTTTACTAAGGTTGTAGATTGCTGTTATAGTGTTAATTGAGTAAGTTATTGATGGGCCAGCAATCCTTCTCTCTCTGTCTATTAAAACATTTTCATCTTTGAACCGCTGTACCTCCGTTTATGCACCTCATTTTCCTGTTGACTGGTGGCTGTGAAATCTTTTCGGCTCTGCTTTTATATATGTAACTGCTTAAAATTGCCTAGCTGATTGTTTCTGGACTTCAAACTCCAGAGATAAAACAGTCAATCATATCGTGTTTAGAAGTTGTTGAACATTTGATGAGATAGGCATTGCAAATAAAGACAATGTGGCTAGCAGAGAATGAGAGTCCTGATTCTTACCAGGAAGCCACAAAGACAGATCCATTCAGGAACTTGCATATACCTCCCCGTGTTCTATTCTCTGTCTTTACCTGCTTTTAAAGAAGGGTTTCATTCTGTTGTCTAGGCTGGTCCCAAGCCATAGGCTCAAAGAATCCTTCAGCATCAGCATCTTTAGCAGCTGAGTATATTCATGCATGCCACTGTGGCCCGAGAAAATTGTGTGCATCTGGCCCCTCTCCACCACGAAAAATTCTTCAAGGGAATGTATTTGAGTATAATCACTACAAGCTCAGCTTACCTGCCATCTATGAGCCCACCCTGTCTACTAGATAGGTTTGCTTATGATTTTAACAACGTGCCTGGCAAAAGCAACTTAAAAAAAAAGAAAAGAAAAGAAAGAAAGAGGTGTACTTCGGTTCACGGTTTCAGGGTTTATTCCATAACTGATGAAACATGGCAACAGCCCTGTGTGACAACTGATAAAAATGCCTTAATACTCAGGACATAGACTGGTAGATGCTGGTGTTCAGCTCACTGTCTCTTTTCTAATCAATCCAAGAAGTTAGGCCTTGGAACAGTGCAGCAACATTTAGGACAAGTCATCCCACCAAAGTAAACCTTTCTGAAATTGCCCTCATAAGAATACTCAGGCAATTGCTTCTCTGTGTCAATTCTGATTAAATATCATGTAGGCAATGAGAGCCAAAGGAAGATAGAACAGCCTCATGTGGATACAGTACAAAATCATAGCTCTCGTGAAAGTAGATCATTTTTTAATTTTTATTTTTAGGGTGATGTGAATCTTTTCAATATCTTCAGGAATAAAAAGGGCTTTATGAAAGAACTAAGATGGAATTGGTTATGCTAATGAGAGACAAGTCAAACTTAATTATCCATAAAATAATGAGTAAGATTCCTTTCATCAAAATATGGGAGACAGATCATGCTACTTTTAGTCATTTTGTGTTTTGTTAATGTTTTAACTTTTTATTTCTAGGAAAATTAATATGCAATGTAATGTCTAGGTATCTAACTCACACAGCTGTCACAGGACATTAGAAAACAAAACATTACTGGTATCCCACAGAGTTCCTCCTGATTCTGCTGAGCCAATGCCCTGACCCTCCCTGAAACCACTATGCTTCTAATTAGTTTGTGTCACAATTGATTAGCTCTACTTTTCCAGAATTTAACACAAAAGGAATGAAGTAGCATGTAATCTGTGAGGATGCTCACTCAGCATAGTATTCTACAGTCCATCCTGGCTGCTGCACATGTCGAGTTTTATTGGTCTGTGTTGCTGAGAAGGTTTCCCTACCTGATTATGTCGTGGTAGGTTTTCCTTTCTTGTTTATGAGCATTTGGTCTGCTTTTGTGGATTAAGCTGCTGTTGAAATTCTTCAACAAATTTATTTGGGGATATAAAGTTCTTGGAGGAATACATTAAATTTCCATGATCAGATTTATTTTAGCCATCAGGAAAATAAAAATAATTCAAAATTATTAACATTTCTTATTTTTCAAGTAGACTGTGTATTTTTAGGCCTTAATACAAATATGAAATTCTGTTTGCAGACATTCCCATTTAAAACTGTTGGTGCTACACTTCATTTGAATTATTCTGGTGAGTTTCATTGAACACTAATTAAATATAAGAAAAATTAAAATTTCTAAATTTTGATAATAAAGCCAAAGCACTTCCTATGATGAAAGGAATATAATGCCTCTTTTACTTATGAACATCAGTGGATTTAAGAAAATGCCCTCTTGAAATATTCATACTGAAACAGTTATGCAAAAATTATATGAAGTTCCTTAAATATGTTGTAATGTTGACATAAATTACCACAGTACTTTAACTGGTAGCTTCTAAATAGTTCTCAGATTTAATTTTATCACCTAACATTATTAAATATGCTTAAATTAATATAATTTATTTTTTGGAAAAACATGTTCTACTCATTAATCTCAATTTTTTTTCCTATCATGCTAATGCTTCAAATCCTTAAAATCTTCAGTCCTAAAATTAGTATCTTCAATGCAGCATCAACTTTTTTAAAAATATTTTTTAAATTTTTTTTTTAATTTTATGTACATTGCTGTTTGTCTGCATGTGTAACTGTGTGAAGGTGTCGGATCTCCTGGAACAGGAGATACAGACAGTTATGAGTTGCAATGTGGGTGTTGGAAATTGAATCTGGATGGTCTGGGAGAGCAGTCAGTGCTCTTAACCACTGAGCCATCTCTCCAGCTCCCACAGCATCAGCTCTTACATCAAACTAAACAGCAAGCAAGGTCTTTCTAGATCCAAGGCCCACTGCATCTCCACGCCTTTACAGCTTCCTTGGCATGAATGCACTCTCCTATCTCCTCCATGTATTTGCCTTGAAAATATCAAACTCTTTTCTAATTTCATTGGTGAACAGAGTAGCCCTTAAAGGGAGGTTTGTTGTTGTTGTTGTTTGGTTGCTTTTTTTTTTTTTAACTGGCAAGTATGGTTGTAAGGACTGGAATTCCTAAGACAAGGTACAATGCCAGAAGTCATCAGTGAGCCACAGATGTCAGAGGCATGTATATACTAAGGTATGACTATCAAATAACTTTCAAATGAGTGGAGGAGAAAGTTAGTGGTTCTTCCTACATCTTTTCACAAGATGGAGAAGACCTGGATGTCTGTCATGGTCTTTTCTACCTACTTTTCTATCTTGCTAACAGAGCCTTACTGTTATGGGGTAGGCAGCACTGTGCAGATGACATTCTTCCTTAGACACCAGGAAGCAACATCATAGGCCTCCTCGGGTGCTAGTAACCTACTGAAGTCCCAGGATCTCCTGTCACTAGTTATCCCATTAGAATTTTGCTTATATATTTAAAATTAAAACTATAAAATCTCCTGTGAAGCAGTCTATCATCCATTTGGAATGGCTACTCTATTGTATACTTCACTAAGTTGTATATTTTAGGTCTGATTGACTTTAGTATATAATTTTTTTATTTATAAATTTCATATAATTAAATTTAAAATAAGTTTAAAAACCAAAATAATTTTAGTCCCAAGAAGCAATTATTCAGCATTTATCTTTTCCTACTCAGCATTGTTACCATAATCAATAAATACTTGGTAATAAATAAAAAGAAGATCCTTATACTGGCCATCAGATGGATTTCGGCCTCACATTGCTATGGAGTTTTGCCCTATAAGAACTGTATCTTTTTTTCAGCACATGTGGGGCATTGCAGGCTACCTACATCTGCCAGCACAGTGAACAATTTACTCACTGGAGGTGCTGGTGATTTAAAAGACGCAAGAAGGATTTCTGCCCACTGTTGTGAATGTGTTTCTGTTGTTATTTGTTCTGATTTTGTGCTGTGAAGATAGTGTGTAATAATTTAGCTCCAGTTGGCTTGCAACTTTACTGTGTAGCCTAGCCTAGCCTGAAATCATTCAGTCCTGCTACCTCAGCCTCTCCAGAACAAAAGTGCAGGTGCAAACCACCACACTTGGCTGCTAAATGAAGTTTTAAATTCATGAGCCTTTGCTTCTCTTGGTGGGAGCAAACATAAAAATATATAACAGATTTTCAAAGGCTACTTTGTTGCAACATCCTGGTAAAATTCTATTATTCTCTCAACAATGAATTTTCTTCTTTTCAGGATTTTATATGTGTTGTTCACTTCCTGGAACATTCATAATTCATTTACCTATTTTTTTCAGATTTCATTTGGGTCAAAACTTCTTCAATGCATTCAATTTGGATACACATATTATGTTATCCTTGTTGTAGTTCCCTTAAGTCTGTACTTACTATATTATAAGGTGTCGTTTTGGTTTAATTCTATATATGAAACCACTGTTTATTGTTCTACCTGAAGCACTTGTTACAGAATTGTATGAGAAAAGTTCATTGCATGACTGAGAAAATCCCATGAGCCTTTGTAAAGTGCATGGGGTTATAGGTACAGATGAGTAACGGCAAAGCACTGAGCCTAAGTAGAATTAAGAGAAGGAAGGATTCAGGAGAGAGCTAGGATCCAGGAGAGAGGGGAGGGGCTATGGAGTGAATAAGAAAACAGAAGTGGGGGGAATGGAGGGGAAAATAAATGGAAGCAAAGATGAAAGTTAGGACTTTCTTCCATCCTTAGTTCATGCAGAAGAATACTTGTCACTGGTGATTTTCAGTGTTATTCATATCAAAGGTACTTCATTGTTGCTGCATTCAGGTTAAAGAGGTATGAAATGCATCTCACTAGAGGTTATGGTTACAATTGTGATTTGTGGAATTGAAACATATCAAAGAAACTAAAATGAGTAATGATTGAGGTTGTGTATTTCATCCTGAAATAATGTGTGTATCCATTCTATAGATCACATGCATCATAGGTGTTTGTTAATGAGAAAAGCTGTCAACTAATATCTTAATTTCAACTTTAATTTGATGTTGATGAGGTGAGCAAATCATCTTCTTGTCTATTCAGGAAACTGTTTAGTAGTCAGATTCCATCACAAGAAAAACAATATTTCATATTGGAATACAAAGAAATACTAATAAGCTACAGGTGATGCTAATAAAATTATATGTTTTGTTAGTGTTTTCTCAGCTCAGATGAAGATGGAAAACTACCCTGGCAATTGGGATCCAAGGAACTACACAGCTCTGAAGTGGTGAAGGTACCCCAACTTGGAATGCAGTCAAGAGCCCAGAAACTACATAGCTCTGTTGTAAAGAAGGTGTGCCCAGCTAAGCTGGAGTGTTAGAGTGTAATAGCTCCACTTTGTTCTGCTCTATTCCAAGGGAAAAGGTTCCCTGGTGTTGCAGCTCTGAGTGGAAAATATCCCTGGCTGAGCTGAGTAGTTGTTCTTGTTTCTTAGCTTCATTTTGACCAAATGAAAAAGACAGATTCATATAGCAAATCTCAAAAAAGAGATTTATTTGGCATGGCTGCCTCCACAGAGGAGGAAGGCAGAAGTCAAAGCTTCCCAGAGAACTGAGCAAAATGCCTTTGCTTAGGTAGCATTTCTGGGAGGGGGAAGCTTTCCAGGGTAGCCTGGGATTGGTGGGATTTTTCACACTTTGAATAGTCTGGGGGAGGGGGCAAGAGCCCCGTAGCTGGGCATTGCCTAGCTTGGAGCTACATATGTTAGTTGGGGTCAATTCTGAGCTGCTCCACCAGGTTGGGAGACCCCACAACCACCCAGGAATGGGGTCCCTGTTAGTGCAGTGATGGGGGCTTTGCTACAGAGTTCTCAAGCCCCAGATCTCCTCAGGTTCGCAGAGCAAGAATCCCAAAAAAGGGAAATATGCCAGCCCCACAGTAGTCCTTGGCACCATTTGGGGTTCATGGTGGGCACAGAGGGCAGTGCCCAGTACCCTGGCGTAGCCAGCAGAGAAGCCTAGGGAGCCTAGAAGTAGCCCTGAGAGGCAGCAGCAGTGGGCAGCTAGAAGGCGGAGGTCACTGGGAAAGATCAGGTTTGTTCTATGGCAGATGGTAGTTTGGCAACTTTCTGGGCCAGCCGCAGGCAGCCACTACCATGGCCAAAAGGCCGTCCAAGGCTGTAGACCACCAAGGGGAACAGCAGAGCAGCCTGCAAGTACTGTTAAGTTTCCTGTGAAGATCACATTTCTAATACTTAGTAATAATAATAATAATAAAGATTTTAGGAGAAAATACGGTATTTATAATGGAAAAATATGAATACAACAGCAAGGATAATCCAAAAATTTCATGGGAACAGTTAATGATGAAAATAACTATTTTTTCAATTAAGTTACTTAAGTATATTCCACTACTACTCAAAAAATTTGTTTTGCAAGGACGTTTTAATAATTGCTGAAAAAATAGCCTAACTACATAGGTGTCTTATTTATACTGAGTTTCAAACATGAAATGAGTAAAGACAATTAAAACAAAGGACAAATGACAGTTGTCTAATATTGCATAGATGGTAATATTGAACTTCACTTGTGAACTGCACGTGTTCCTGTTCAAATTTTAGTGTCTTGTACCAGAGGTACCAAAATTTATACCAGCCAACTTTTTAATATTTATATATAGATATTTGGCATAATTTATTTATTGTAAAATATCCTCTGAGCTACTTAGCTCATAAATCGAATTATTTCTTCTATTTAAAAATTTGTATTGAATAATTTTAACTGCTATGAAACATACATTTGATACATAATAATGGTGTACCGTGATATGTATGTAAAAATATGTATGTATACTTGGAACACTGCTTAAATCAGTTTAAAACATATCTATCCCATTAAACATTTATAGCTACTTCATGTAATAAACATTTACAACCATTTCTTCCAGCTTTTGCAAATATGGAACATTTTATTATTATGTATAGTCACCTTACCAGAATTTTTACTCCTATCTAACTGTAACTCCACATCCGATTATAAACTCAACACATAACCAGCGCACATTCCTTAACCTCTGGCAGTCAGCACTGCAGTTAACTCTCACAAGAACAACACTGTCACATTCCACATACCACCACCATCCTGGTACCTTCCTTTCTGTATCTGGCTGATTTTACCTAACAGAATGATGCAGTGTTTCATCTATGTTGTCACAGTGACACAAGTTTTGTTCTGCTTATGCAATAGTCTTCCATTGTGAAGGTATAGTACACTTTGTTTAGTGATTCACACTTCCCTTCAAATCATTTCTTGTATGTTGTGCACAGTTGTCCAATAAATATGGGTGTATATATCTCTATTTTTGAGCTACTGACCTTTGTCACCTGGACATTTACTCAAATATAAGAATGATGAGCCAAATATTGTTCTATTTTTCAATTTTTTAAGAATCTTCACATTGCTTTCCATGCTTTATTCATACTAGTAATTTTCAAGAATATTTTCCTCCATATCTTCTTCAGTCCAGGATTTTGGTGACAGTTGTTCTTAGTGGGGTCAGAGTATAACATTTTGTTACTCTAAGAAATTATGTCCTATTGACCATAAACTATGTTGTGAATATGGTCAGTTGCTATTAATTATCAAATCTACTGATCTTTGAATTAATAAAACAATAATATCTATGGTAAAAGCATGGTAATTGTTATCATGTGGGACCACAATGGGGCTGAGGAGTGGGTTGAAGCAGCTAGGGAGCACCTCCCCGTCCCAGAAAGTGAGGGCATTGTGGCTCAGTTGCTCCTCAACTTTGGCCCTGGCCAGATCCCAGCTAAATATTGAATACTGCCTGTTTCACAGAAGCAAAAGGAAAATAACTTGATAGGTGCCTGTCTGCCCTGTGGCTGTTAGGACACCTTCCTCTTTGTCTCTATGAGAACATGCCTTGCCAAAAGGCACCCCCTTGGTAGACTCCTGGCCCTGCACGCAAATAAGGCTACCCCAATGTCCTTGTCTAAGCCCAATAAGATCTGCCACCCTGAGCACCCAGAATCCTCCCCAGCTGGTGAATAAATACAGCAGAGATCCGGCATTAAACTGAGTGCTGCTTTCACCAGGAGAGGCTTCCAGGACTGATTCATTGCATCTTGTTCATTGTTCTCTGTTCCTGGTCCCAAAACCCAGGTCCACTCCCTCCTGAGCTTCCTGCTGCTTCCCCAGCATGAGTTTCCTGCATCTAGCCAGGGTAGGGAACCTGACCAAAACCCAGCCGGCTGCAGGTTGGGACAGAGCAGCAACAGAGACCATACTAACAGCTTCGAACTAATAAAACAATATCTATGGTAAAGGCATGGTAATTGTTATCAAACTTACTAAATATTGTCCTGCAAAATCACATCTCCTCCACTGTTCAATTCAGCGGTCTACTTTCTTCAGTTTTCTTATTAAGTCTAACTTTATTATGTAGGTTGTTTCTCACCTACTCAAGCTCTTTGCCTGCCACTTACAGTTTTTGGTTTTACACAACATATAACAAATATATATATATGTATATATATATATATATATATATATATATACACATACACATATGTGTGTGTATGTGTGTGTATTATACATGCATATTTTTAGAACCAAGCATATCAGAACTTGTGTGTGTGTGTGTGTGTTTGGCACCTAGATTAGAAGAGTAGTTATAGGCATCAAAATATATTTACTCAATGAGTAAATATTAGCTGTTATAGAATTTTTAGTTATTTAGGTTGGTGAAAGTTCAAAGTCTATGATCATAGAAAGCATGTGCATAAGATAAAGAATAACCATAGGTATTGGTTTAGATACATACTAATTACTAACAAACTGATTAATATCCTAGACTAAGTTGCTTATATTGAAACTATAATCCTGTATACATATTTCAAATTCAATGAAATGAAAATTTCAAAACATGTTCAACTTGTTTTAATGAAATTTTTTTTATGGATTTAGTAATCAGAGTATTGCATCTTTCAGAAGGATTCATAATGTTTCATGCTATGGAGACATTAGCATAGCTATACTATATAGGTAAAGAATTCTTAGCACTGCAGAAACTTTAAATTGGCTTTCTTGGTTGTGGGATTTGTTCTAAGCATTATGTGATGCTTATCATCATTCTTAATTTATTTAAACCTATTTTCTTGTAGAATATCTTTTCAGCTATGGAAACCAAATATATCACCAAATAGTTCCAAGACAGAAAAGTTTCCCTAATAGTCTAACCTTTATTACTGACAACCCTTCCACAGAGACCCTTTAACCCTTCACTAATTAAAAGTTACATAGAAATTATTCTAACTTTGCCACATATCTCCTACTATTTGTAAAGTTCTAATGCAAAATGTTGTATAACATTCAACTTCCCAACTCTGGACACCAAAACATTTTTTTGTGGTTAATATTTTCTTATGGAAAAATATTTGCTTTCTTGTTGACTATCACATGTCAATTAATATGTGGATATATATATATATATCCAACTATCAGGGTATTCATACTCTTTGTATTGACCCTTAACTAAATTCAACACTTACCCCTCCCTAAGATATTTATACATACATTTTCTATGTACACGTTCCACATTATCCATGATACATATAGATAGATGTATAGATATAGATTTAAATGCATGGAACTAGCACTATATTTCAGTTTTGTTGATTCTCATTTCAGTGACTATCATTCATTTTCTGTAGACTCTTAAAGCTCTCAGATAATTTGCCATTTATGTAAAGGAAGAGTGAAGCCAAGGATACACACTTATAATTCCTAGTAAATAAAATAACTCAGTTGTTAGTATGTTAATATGTAACACTGTCAACTATACTAGTAAGATAAAAGAGTGATTTGAAATCCTGGGACCCTGTGTGGAGTGTTTTATCATAAGCACTAATCTATAATGAAAAGAGAACGTGGATTAAAAGACAAGTTTCTGACGCCAAACACATTGCTCAGCTGTGTTCAATATTCCTAATCATAATAACTAGGGGAAAAGTAAAACTGAATGGCCTTCAACAGGATAATAAAATGTGATACCTATACACACTGGAATAATATTAAGTTGTAAAGAAAAATTTTAAGTTTGAAGATAAATTGACAGATTTATAAATGGTTGTATTGAGTGAAATAAATAAGCCCAAGAAAGATCAATGCTGTATGTTCTTTCTCATTCATGGATCCTTGATCTAAATTCTCAAATGTGAGTATACAACATGGAATAACACTATGGGTGTGAGAAGATGAATTGAGAGTGGTAATACATATCAGAAAACAGAAAAGCAGGCAGGAGGTACCAACTGGGGAGGGGATGAGGGAGGTGAGTACAGATGTAGAAGAAGGTAATATGGACAAATAACTTCAAGGTTATTTGATAAAGCCTCAAGGAATCATATCATTTTATATTTACCAAAAATATTTACCATATATGTATGTGTGTATGTGGGTACACGTACATACATACACACACACACACACACAGTTTTAATGAAGTTAACAATGTGGCAAACAATGTTTCCCACAAGGGCCAGAGACTAATGAAAATCCCTTTTTGAGTGATTGGGCAGTATAGAATAGGCCTGTTTAAAAACTAGGAAGTGTCTATATAACATGCATCTACATTCAGAGGCCTGTGTAGTATGAAATGAATGTAAAAACACCTTTAATCCTAGTATCCATAGGCAGTGGGGGGTCCACACCTTTAATCCCCCCCCAAAAAAAATAAAAACCGAATCTGCCAGTAGCAGACACAAGAAGTAGAACTCAGAAGAAGTCAGTGTCACACAGGAAGTGATGCATAAGATGAGTCATAGTGAATAGCAGACAAAGTGACCAATCACTAGAAGAGTTAGTAGAGTAAGTACATGCACAATTCTCGTGAAAAAAGGCAGGCTATCAGCAGTTAAGAAGAATTACATAGGATTTAGAGTCATTCAGTTAACAGAGGAGTCAGTAAGTAAAGCCAGTTAACAGAAATAGACAGAGCAGTCCGATGAGAAACAGTAAGTTAAGAATTAGTTGATGGGTGAGTTACAGAGGAGTAACAAGTTGAGGTGGGAGTGTGTTACAGAGTTAGTTGAAGCAGTCAGTTACAAAGGCAGAAGGATCTCAGAGACACAGAGACACAGCAGAGCTCAGCAGAAAAAGCCCAGAAGAGACAGTGAGTTGAACAAGAAGAGTCAGAGTTCAGAAGGAGTTAGAGTAGCTCAGTCAGCAGTAGATTTCAGAAGGGTAAGGCTAAAGCCTTCTAGGTCTGTGCTAGCAGTTTAAATGTTCTAGATTATATGAGGGCTGAAGCCTTCTAGTTCAAGGATTAAAACTAAACTATAAAAAGGACAAAATGTTCTAGGGCTCCAGGGCTGCAGGGCTTAGGGGAAGAAGCAGTGACTCAATTGGACAAAAGAATAAACTGTCTTCTGCACTGAACCAACATCATCATTTCATAAATCAACATCTACAAGGCAGGGTAATCCAAGTGAATCCTCAATATATAATCTGTGGCTGTTCCTCTTGGTTTCCTCTCAGAGACAGAAGTCCCTGTTGCTGAGGACACTGCATACTTTTTTACTCAAGTGAAATGGAAAATGAAAGCCTCCCTCCCAGGTTCTACCTTTCATAGTATCAGAAACTATTATGCATGCAACCAAAGGAGGTGAAAATTTAATATTCCAACACAACTGTCCCATGAACTAGAATGACTAGCAGAGCAAGGTAGCCACGATGTTCCATAGTCATGATTACATGTTGATGGTAATTAATAGCCCACTCATCAGGAGGGGGAAATCATGGTCCTAGAAACCTAGTCAACTTCCCTGGGCTTTTGAGGTCATGGATCATAGAAGAGAATCTACTACCACTACTTTCTAGGCTAGTATAATTCCTAACTTCATTCTAAACATTATCTTTCTATCCACAGGTAAGTTTAGCTCTCACACTACAACAAAGAATGGAGCTCAATTACATCAAATGAAAACCGTTACAGAGAAATACAACTGAACACAGTTCAAAGATCAACAGATCAGGAGGAGCCCAACATTAGTGGATACATCTATAGCATTAGCACAACTTATATATCTATGGCTCAGAGAAGGGGCAGAAAGACTGGAAATGTCAGAATACCAGGAAGTCTGCTGCACAACAGTCTCTTCCATAAAGGACGGCTTAAACAAGACCTGAACAATGATATTAATTATGCATTCCAACACCAAGTGATCTCATAGTGTCTCACCCCTAGAAAAATGACTACAAGCAACTACTTATAACTACTAAGAGAGAGAGAATTAGCCTCTCTCAGGAATTTGTTGCCCAGTACAAAGCAGTCATCCATGAAATCATATACACACAATCAACAACAACAAAAAGGTTCTATCTTGTGTTTGACATTTGTACACACATACATGTGTGTATTTCACTTACAACAATGAAAGAAACAGAGGCTCTAAATTTGAGAGTGGTGAGGCATTTCAATTTAGATGGAGGAGTTATGGAATAAACTGAAGAGTGAAAATGGAAGGGAAATGATGTAACTATCTTAGTTAAAATGTATTTTAAAAGATATATGTAAAAATTGTAAAGAATTATTTTCACTGAAAATGATCACCTACTGATGCCTTGTTATATTGTATTTTGTATATTGTATATTTGTATATTGTATTGTTTTTTGGGTGCCTCTATTTGAAAGCATTCAATTAACAAATAAAAACTGCATATAACATCCAAAAAAAACAAACAGATCCATACACACACACACACACACATATAGTACATGAATATATATATATATACTCATATATATATTCATATATATATATATATATATATATATATGAATATTGGTATTTTTCTGTCTTGTAAAATGAAATTCTACTTGAATATGTTTCTCCAGGATTTCCCACTGTGGAAGAAATGGCTTTAACCTACATTCTGTCCCTCTGCTAAATTTCACATTGTAATGGCACATACCCTTTCCATGTGCAAGTAGTTTGTTAACGTCATCGTTTCCTTCTGCATCAGAAACAGCTGTAGCCTGTGACTGAACCCACACCCTTCAGCATGTTAATGGGATTCTGTCATTTTTTTCATTCACTAAAACTGATCTGGTAATTTATTTCCACAAGAGAAATGAAAGTTTCCATTGTTAACCTGCTGTGATCAAAATGCAGGCTTGAGCCCACCAGCTCCCACACTGTTAAATAAGTACTCTAGTAACAACTTCCTGGGAAGATAGATACTCACGTCTTACATACTGTGGCTTGCCGCCAAACGTAGTCACTACATGGGAACTAAAATGAGTGAGGATTCATGGATAGACTGCTTAGAGATGCCATCCCTGTTGGTGCTCAGTGCTAGTTCAATGACAGATGAAAGGTAAATTAGACCTAAACTCTAACGAAATTTGTTCTTCATTTAATAAATTTTTTTCTTTTAATAATTTAATAGTTTAGCTAAGAAGATATTTTTAAATTTTTTGTAGTTTTAAAATATATTTAATAAAATTTGTGGTAACTATTGTCCATACCTGACACAGCTTTATGCATATATATATATATATGTGTGTGTGTGTGTGTGTGTGTGTGTGTGTGTGAGAGAGAGAGAGAGAGAGTGTATATATACTTTATGCATACTTTAAAGCCAATTAAATTAAAAATGTATTTTATATATAAGTAGGCAACTATAACCTGAATGTATTAAAGATAATATTCTCCATACTACTTTTTGCTTATTATTTGTATTATATCAAATGCTTGTTCCTTACCTACATATGAAACTGACATAGATTTTTTTACTTATGTCCTATCAGGCTCTAATATAATTATTTACTACCGAGTAAAAAAAAAAAAGAATCACTTATAATTCTATTGTCAGCTTTAGGCACTAAACTAAAAAGGGTTGTAAACATTTTTTTTTCCTACATGAAAAAAAAATACCCATCTTTTCTAAAACCTCTGTTTGCTGCTGGGACTCCTTGAGCATGCATCTTTTCAATGAAACGATTCTTATACTCAGCAATCACTTGTTACAAAATGCTGTTTTACTCCCACTTTAATGTTGGAGAAGTTTAAAGATGAATGCAATGGGAAAGGTTCTTGATTGTACTCCATGAAAACAAAGCCAACTCAAAGAGATTTTCCCATAGTCCATCATTCCTGATGCACAGCACACTGCACTTACTAGGAATCATTATGCTCTCTGGAGGCTTTCCTTGTCATTTGTAAGTGACTCATCATCTGAACTAACTTTGCTTCAGTTCATTTTACTACATAATTATATTTCTAAGCACGAACGTACACATACACACACACACACAGAGAAAGACCTACATACATATGATGCATATTACTTTGTATTAATTTTGAATTATTTTTATATTATATGTATGATGTTTAGCACACCTGCTAATCCCTGCACCATGCCTTGTGTCTAGAGAATGGCATTAAATTCCCCTGGAACTGGAGTTACAGATGGTTGTGATCTACGATATGAGTGCTTGGAATCTAACCTGTGTCCTCTGCAAGAGCAATCAGTGCTCTTCATTACTGAGCCTTCATGCCATCCCCACAAATAAATTTTCTTAATTTCACAAAAGATATTCTCCTTTTTTACTTAATTTTTTATATTTTCAAAAATTTTCCATAACATATATTTGATCATAGATTTCCTAACTCCTCCACTTTGCCCAGATTTTTCTGGCCTCTCTATCTACCAAACTTCATATTATTTTTCTTAATGAAAAACAAAAAACAAAAACAGAAAACAAAACCCAAAAGTCAAAAGCACAAAACAATAGCAACAAAAATATCACACACCAAAGTATGGAGTGCATTTTGTTGATCACCCCATGAGTATAAGGCCTGTCCTGGTGTACTGTTCATATAACCAGTGTCACGCTTCTGGAAAAATTGATTTTCTTTCTCTAACAGGTATTAATTGCAAACAGCGTCTTGATAAGGGGTGAGACTTTGCACATACTTCCTCTTCTGTTGGGTCTCTATCTGAAAACATCACTTATGTCATTTAACAAAGAAAGTTGTAAAACCAGTTATAATCTAACTATAGCCCTGACCCCTATTGGCTAGTGTTCATAGTTTTAGAAGGTACTGTCCACACTACCTGAGGAGAGAAATAATCATCAATCTGACCCAGCTTTGAAGTTGGCAACTGATAACAGCAATCTGCCTGCAAAATATCCTGGAGACAATTATACTTTTATTGGATTTAAGACCCATGACATGAGATGAATCTCATACTTCTTATTGTTAACAGAGAAAAAATTCCAGGACTGGATTGGTCGTGAGAGATAGGCAAAAACCTATAATAATTCTGCTAAAACACATAGCCATTAAAACTCCTAATAACATATTGCTATGTTCAATGGCATAAGTAATATATTCAGCTAGAGGCCCTTAGCATCAGGTTGTGGATCGTAAACAATAGCCTTGGCCATCACCTGTAGTGTTTGGGAGATCTATGCAACCATCTAGGACAATGACTCAGCAAGCTATGATCCATTTATGGAGCTAGTTATTTTACTTGGGTACACATGATATTTCGTTGGGGAAAATTCTCCCCTATTATATGGTAACTCCACTTGAATTACATATATATATATTGAATATTAGGTATCCCTAGAGTTTCTCAAAGGGCCTTTAGTTATAGTTACCCTTCTTCATATTCTCTTATTTACCTTGCACTCGCATTCCCATCTCCCTTTAATCATCCTGATCTAGCTTCTTCTTTATCTCTTTGTAGCAATAAATTCTATATCACCTTCCTTAGAAGACATGATCCTCCTCCTGTTTCCATACTTGCTACGTAACCTCTGTGGATATTAAAAACAAAACATGCAAAAATTAAAGATTAAAATCTAATATTCTCATAGCAATCCTTCGATGCTGGTTTTCTTGGATCTGGCGACCTCACTCAGGATTATTGTGTCTAGCTCTATCTTTTTACCAGCGAATTTGATAATTTTGTATTTTAACAGCTGAATAATATCCCATTGTGTAAATGTACATCTTCATTACCCATTCATCAACTGATTGCCAGCTAGGCTGTTTCTAATTTCTGTCTACTATGAATGGAGCAGCAATAAACAGGAACAGACAAGTATACCTCTACACAATATAGAGTCCTTTGGCACATGCCAAAGGATGGTGCATCTAAATCTTGTGATGTACTTTTATCTGTATAAGGAAACTTTATACCAACTTCCATAGTGGCTGTATATGTTTACACTCCACAAGCTGTTAACTGTTTTCTCCTTTACCCTCACTCTCAGTATCGTGTGCTGTCATTTGTTTTATGGATCTAGGACATTCTGACCTGAGTGAGATACAAATCTCAATGCAATTTTAATTTGCATTTCCCTGATGGCAACGGTGCTAAACATATTTAAGTGTTCTTCAGAAATTTATCTTCATCTTTTGAGAACCCTCTGTTTTGCTCTATACCTCATTTTTAAAATTGGGTTATTTGTTTTATTGAAGTTCTGTGTTTTAGGTTTTTATGTATTCTAGATACTAATCTTGCAGATGAATAATCGGTAATGATATTATCTGAAAGTTCCCTCCAGAAAATAAAAGTCTATGCAAATAGTAGGAAATGCAGCTAAGTAATCAATAAAATATACACTTTTTAAAAGTACACAATAACTACAAATTTTACTTTCCTAGGAAACTTAAGATTATCATGAATACAGATACCACAAAGTGGACAGATAATAATGAAATAAGGAATTTGCAGTAGTGGCTCATGCCTTTAAAGACTGCACTCAGAAGACAGAGCCAGGCAGATCTCTGAGTTCAAGGACAGCATGATTTACAGAGTGAGTTCCAGAACAGGCAGTGCTACACAAAGAAATCATGTCTCAAATGAAAAGGGAATTCAATAACTCATATGTACCAAAATATTTCAAAAGCATACCATTGAAGAATGGAATGAATATTGATCCAATAATTTTTTACTCTTCCTTTAGGAAAATTTTTGTGCTTTTCCCTGCAATGAAAAATCAGCCGGATGGTTTTGACTCAGTTAAATGACCTCATGCAATGTAGATTTTAAATTCCAATTAATACAGAAAAGCCAACTCAGTGAATCCAAAATAGTTGCCAAAACCATAACCTTATTATATTGTAAATTCCTTAGCCTACAACATGAAACATTTTCAAATTAAGTCATTTATTACAAATTATGTTAAATTTTATTTTTAGTTGAATACTAGGGTTAATCTTTACAACGCTAAGGAAAACACATGCATGTTTAGATTAAAGAAACAAAACCAAACACGAAGGCAGGCATCCTTGGTGCCTGTGCTGGGGACATGCACACTGTTGCTGAGAGGTTGACACCAACCTGGGCTGGATACTGTAAAATAATTGTAACATCTGAAGTTTGTATTTTACAGTTAGAAAAATAATTATTTTCCTCTGCAACAATAAACATTTTCATTAAAAATTAATAATAATGTTAAATGATTTTTTTTAAAAAGTACAGTTTTCCATAATCTATATTAATGTGCACAAATGCTTTAAGGAAAATAAATGCTCTACAGAAACATTTTATTTTTGCAGTTTACAATAGATTGTAATCTTATTATTTTCTCTCTCCCATCTCCTCCCAGAACCTCCCCTATTCACTCACCCATCCAACTTTATGTTCTTTCTCTCTCTTAAAAACAAAATCATGGAGTGCATTTTGTGTTTTCTGTACACTCATATGGGACCTTCCCTGGATTGTGGTTGATACCAGTTCCATTGAAAAACTATCTTTTTCCCTCTCTCAGCAGCACTGGATTGCAAATAGCTTCTTGGATAGGGTTTGGGCTTTGTGCCAACTTCCCCTTCTCTATAGTATAAACACCCTTTAAAAGAGCAAAGAGAGAAATAAGTATTTCCACTGGAAAAAACTTCAATGTCATGGACTCAAGAAAGTATCAGGTGGCCTGAAAATAGTATATATTTCCACTATGTTTTATCATGTATCGATCTTGACTTACTTTTGATGACAGTCCTATTAATTTATCAGAAATAAAACATTAAAGATAATGTTAGAACCACAGTTTATTTATTTTAAAACTAACATAAGAAGTATAGCCATATAAAATAGATTTACTTTCCAACCTACAAGACCAACATAAAATATCATCAAAAATTTCTTCACTCTTATGCTTTACTGCTTGTCTTCAAAGAACATTTATTTGTTTATTTGTTCACCTTCAGGATTCTAGGAACAGCCCTGAATTGTATTTTTTAGAAAAGCAGAGTCTACACAACATTCATTCCTCATATTTATAGTTAGAATAACAAATCATCTTCTTCTGTGAGTGAGGAAAATACAATATAGGCTACACAACTCAGTAGTTACTATCTCTCTGGCTCCAGGGACTGGTTCCCAATTGGTCTTACAAGCTGATGGCTCTAATAAGAATGGATTTCAGAGATTTTGGGTCATTGTATTTTGACTTAAATCTTCTGAACAGTAAGAGTGAAAATGCTACAGCCATTCTACCTTTTTGAAAAGCAAAATAAATACAAGGAAGGCAGCAACATCTCAATGGGAATAAAAGTTCCTTCTGGTTACAGAAGAAACTCAGGAACACCATCAATACCTTGCAATGATGTCATGCCTGAAATAGGCATCATCTCCAGACTTGAGTTCCTCAGTAAATACTTCTTTGCTTAAATATCACTTACAGTATCTTTTAGATTACCAGCTTAACTGCTGCATAATTTAAAGTTGATTAATTTCAAATTTGACTATAATTATTTCACCACCTGTGCTAGTTTGAATGAGAATGACACCTAAAGTCTCATATGCTTGAGTACTTGGTTCCTAGTTGGTGGAATTGATTTGGAAAAGATTAGAAGGTGTGTCACTGGAGGTGAACTTTGAGGTGTCCAAAAATCACCCAGATCCTTGTCTGTCTCTACCTCCAACTTGTGGATCAGACATAAGCTCTTACCTTCTAATTTACCCCACAGTGTGCATGCCCAATACCATGTTCCCTTCCATGAGACTCATGGACTTTGAAATTGTAAGCAAGTACTCAATTAAATGCTTTCTTTTGTAAGTTATATTGGTCATGGCATCTCTTTGCCACAGAAAAGTAACTGAGGTATTACCTTTCTCAAAAACTTTGAGGGAAAAAAGATATATACTTTTCAATACATTCCGTTCCCAGATGTTTGATTTGACAATTTATTGTATCACCAGCATGAGGTCACCTTTCTCCTTAAGGCATAAGTAAGATAGTATAGATGCTACTCCCTTTATAATTACCCTTTTGGAATTTCTGTGAATTATTCCTCTCCTCATTTTTACTAAGGCATGAAAAGATCTAATCATGATGTCTTTCTCATCAAAAAAATGTTATTCAAATTGGACACTTTTCTCTGTTTTACAACAATGAAATGAATCTAATCTCTCATTTGTTTCGAAATTTTACCACAAGTTTCCTTTTATATGGAAAGACAGAAACCATCACTTCCAGAGCTGCACTGAGCCTTGACTTGCACGATGAAGCAGCATCTCTCTGGTGGTCTGTCTTTAAGACAGCAGTACAGGTTCACTAATGAAATCCAAGAAGATATTTGGCTTATCACTGCTTTCAAAAGGACAATAAAAGAAAATAATGCTACATGTGAAAGAAAAATTTGTTCAGTCTTAAAACATTTTAGATTTTAGTAACTATGAAAATTTATGGAAAATCTTAGGAACTCGCTTTAAAGTGATAGATCAAATTAATTTTAAAACATAATGAAATCTTAACATAAGTTTCATTCATAGTTTCATGGATCTCTAAGTTATTTTCCTGGCTTTCATTTGTTTATTTAGAATACTTTTATGCCTATTTTGGGGGGAATTATACTAGCCTAACTAATAGTAACAAAATTTTGTGGTCTGTAGAGTAATTATTTTTGAATACTTTAGTATAAAACAAACATATTATTTATACTAAAAAAAATCTATGACTGTAAAAATTAGAGAATAGGTTTCTTTGGAAATAAGTATATTAAGAATAGCTCAGTCTATGAGGTCCACATGTAACTGTTCACAGAATGTTAGATGCTACACAGATAAATTATAATCTTCTATTCAGTGAGGTTTGAAAAGGGACAGATAAATTCATACTAGAATTGAGCAATAACATTTCAGACAATAAAAATGGGTAAATTAGACTGTAGTCTTCTTGAAAGCAATTATATTTAAGAGAAAATCATTTTACTGATTCATTTTAAAATTTCAAATAAAGTAAAACTATATAAAAAACTTTATTTTGTCTGGGCTCTCTGTATTTTATGTGCTCCCCAGTCACATGTGTTTCCAGGCTACAATGGAATAAAATGGAAGATTCCATGAACTAAGTTTCTTAATACTTTTGAGGGGAAAACAGAATGGAAAGTCTATTGCTGTTTTCACAGTTCCCTAGAAGGGAGGATGTGTCTATCTGTCCATCCATCCATCCATCCATCCATCAATACATCCATCCAGTCAAATGCATCCACCTAAGTCTGTATCCAAAAATGAATTACACAGGGTAAACATAAGCTTATAAGCAGATTCACAGAGTGTTGGTACAGTTTGCATGATTCTGGTACTGCTAGCAGGTGGGGCCTTCACATAATTAAGCTTGCCTGCTGGTAGAACAGTACTCTGGTGTGATTCCTATACTTAATCTTCAAATTCCACCTTGGACCAATAATTTCACTTAATTTTCTACATTTCTATTAATTCACTACATTTATTAGGGTTATCACTATTCTTATAAATCTACCTGTAGATAAAGTTATTGCAGTGGTTTCCTACCTAAATATGAAGATCTTCAGAAGACCAGCATTAGAGCTAAATGATTCCTGTGCAATGCACCAAGAACCAGGTCAGAATGTGGGAAATCCACTGAAAATAAGAAGCCTTAAGAAGATCCAGTCATCAAATTTATTCATTTACACATACCTTGTTTCTTTGAGTCACTTTTTAAGCTCACAATAATGCCTGTTGGCAAGTAAAATATGATGAACAGTCAGACTTTTCAAGAGAAGTCAATTACCTCTTTCACTTTTTACATTTATAACAGAAAAAGAAATGAATTGAAAGGGAGTTAACCCACAAGTCTGGAAAAAGTTACTCCCAGAGACTGTGGTTTATTAGATAAAACCACAGTGTCAGACATTGGATAACTTCTTATGAGTCATTGGTAAGAAAAGCCTATGTGTCACCAAAAACAGAGCACATACAGACTCTTGCCATTCCTATCATTTGCTAGCCAGAACTAGAAGATAAGACCCTACTGATGAAAACACACACCTTGGATGTATGCTATAGGAACTACGCTGGAAGAGTTGGAAGTTTCTCCATCACATGAGGTTCTACACAGCATATGGGGAGTGAAGAGCATCAATGGTTATGCTCAGACGTGAACCCACAATCTATAAGACCAACCTTCCAGACAATATGGAGGTAACCAACTAGTTTTTAAACATAGTATGTGAGACCAATATTACATGCCTGGTACTGTAAACCTAGTCAAGAATTCATGGTAAGGATGATCGAAGCCCCAATGGGGAATGAAATAGCATTGTTTATTAACTTAACCTAATGTCAAACTGCCTTCTACATATTTATGTGCATACCCATACACAAATACTCTTATAATCCTTAATTAGAGCTGCCTCTATTTTCAGTGAATACTAGTGCATACAGAGAGTCATGATTACAAAAAATGCTGAGAATAAGTTCCCAATTAGTGCTCATCCCCAATTAAAACATTTATATCATCTGTCTAAGGCTTAGAGAACATTAAGGAAGAGGGATTAGAAACAATGTAAGCTCTAGAAGATGGACAAAATTGTTACAAATGCCACCTTTTGGCCAAGATACAGTCAATACAAACTCATAGTAGTTATGAATATCTGAACTGGTCCTTCAGTTGGCATGGAAAGAGAAGTTCAGGGGGCCCTAGCCCTTTGTAGAGGAACATTTATTTAATCCTTTAATGCAGCAGCATGGCCGCTCTAGCAAAGGATCACATTGAAAGACCTATGTGTTAACTAGGAAGGGTCACATTCACAGACCTGTATGTAGAGATCCAAGGCTTCTGTGATCTAGATGGAACACAGAAAGAATAACAGTTAGACTAATTTTGTCCTCTATTGTGCTAGGTGAAATGTATTTCTCTGGTTAAGGCAATGTAGTACCTGACTTTAAACCCAACTCAGAAGGCAACAGTAGTACAAATCTTTAATCCCAGCTCACAGGATATAAAAGAGACTCTATAGTTCCAGGAGTGGAATCCTCCTGCCACATGTATGTCCCAGCCACTGCCTGGAGTGTGGAGGCCTCCTGTGGTCAGCTCCAGGCTGAGGATCCACAGCAAGTGAATGGCGTGGTATGGCAGGTTGTGAGTTTACGTCATCCTACCTTGTTATTGGCAGACATGTGGTGAGTCAGACGAGTACAGACACTCGGGACATGCTTCAGGGGGCATCTCAATTTTAGTACAGGATGTAGGGTACATTATAGGGCGACAAGCAGGGGAGGGTTTTTGGTATCCAAGGATGGAATCCACTGGTTAAGAGAAGGATATTGGAGTAGCCTCATTTGCATGTGGGGCTCAAGTCTAAGCATCAAGGTCTTGCAGGGGAACCTTCTACATGAGGTGTAGTCTCACAGGGAAAAACAGGAAGGCACCTTATCAGTAAATGGACTCATCCCTAGGCTTCCAGCTACAGCATGAGTCAGCACCAACGAAGTCACATTTCTTTGCTTCTGTGAAGCAGGCAGTATTTCATACTTAACTGGGTTCTGGCCAGGGCTAAAGTGGGGAGCAGCCAATCGCCTACTGGTTTCATCTCCTGGGATAACACGGGGTTCCAAGCCAGCTTCAACTGACTCTTAGCTCTATGACAGTCCCACAGCTCTCAGTTCATAAGAGGGAAAGTTAAGTCAGATAGAGGCAGAGATCAGAGATTAGAAGCAAAATTCTTGAAGGAGAATTAGGTAGAACAAGGTAGAAGCAGAGAGAAAAGCAAGTAGAAGCAGAGGTGACGCAGAAAAGAAACAAAGAAGAGAATTGCAGTTAGTTCAGTCATTCAGTTTGAGTGCAAATAGCTCACATCTCAGGAGAAGCCAAAAAGAAAAGAGTCAGTCCAGAATAAGCTGAGAGAGAAAGCAAAGTCAGAAGCAGATGGCTTATGATTTACAGTTCAGAGTTCACAGTAGAGCTGAAGGAAAAGAGGTAGTTTTGAACACAGCTAGTCAGAGTAAAATCAATCAACAGTAAGTCTCAAAGACTGAAACATTCTAGTTTCAGGTTCTCAGATAAGATTGTATGGAGGCTGAAGCCTTCTAGGTCCAGGCTTGTATGTTGAAGATTAGATTGTACAGATGCTGAAGACTTCTATGTCTAGGCTTAAGATTATATTGTAGAAAGGCTGAAACCTTTAGGAGCAGGGATTGAATTAGCAAAGAAAAAACTGTCTTCAGCCATGAACCCATGAGAGTAATTAATAAAATCAATGGATACATCTTTGTCCTATTGCTCACTGTTGAACTATTTGCTTCTGATAGATTCAGAGAGAGTAAAAATTCATTTTAGTTATGTGGTCATTGATGGCTCCATCAAACGCTAATAAATAGTGCTGACCCAATTGTTATGGATCTAGTTCTTATTAAACTGCATGGGTCACAAAGCAAAACCAATGTTCATGATTCTTGAAAGAGAATTCTAAGAATAATGGACAGATTGAGAAGGATGAACAGGCGGTAGGAACAGGTCAGAGGAAAAGAATAATCAGAATATGTCAGAAACATGTATGAAATTTTTGAATAATAAAATTAATCACTTTTAAAGAAGTAAAATTATCATCATTGATATAACTAAATCAATAACCCAAATGTATTTAAAATCATATATATTATGATTATAGGCAGGGAAAAACATCAAATCTTTGATCTTTGAAGTTTTAACTAATTGAGCATGTGTTTATTCTTCCATATTGAGGTGATTATTAACGACAATCAAGAACTGAACTAAATTCTGTATAAATATAAAAATGTGAATTTAAAAAATTGGTAAATTCATCCTTTTTTGAGAAATGAAGTGTGAGATAAATGCAGAGTTTCAAGGACCTATGCAGAGATCTGGAGATTATCTTGAGAGTGTTACCAATGGGAGCCCAAGGAAGAAAGTTAGCAATCATTTTAAGCCAGGAGATACTCTGTGTGCATGTCAAAATACACTGGATGAGAAAGAGATGGAATGGAAGCAGGAAATGAGACTTGAATATTTTCTCCATCAGGAGGTTTAACAATGATAAACAAAATTGAAACATTATAAAAATCTAAGCAGCAGAGCCATGGTTTCAAAGCATAGCCTCCTTTAACACTAGTCTCTCCCATCTGTTTCTCACACATCGTTCAAATACCTATAGTTCTGTGGTATCATAGCACTGGTCCAGACTCTCTCCTGAAGGTTGAAAATGCTGATCAGCTTTTTACCCCCAGCATCCTTCAAGTGGTGTAGTTGTACCAGTATTTAATGTACATGACACCTACATTCATTAGGATTTGATTATCACAGTTAGCTGGCATGCTTAACAATTCACAACAAGGCTCAGTGTTAACAACTACTTCATCATAAGAAACCTATTTCTGTTAGTGAAAATCATTATTACTGCTAGCCATTTACTATTGCTCAAAAACACAGATTACAACAACTACCTCTTTTAAAATATTTCAAGTACTAAATTGGGAAAATAAATATAGCAATTTCTGTATCTCTTTCTTCTGTTTTTTAATGACATTGAAGTGGAAGTTCCCAGATAAACCAATTATTTTCTGTTGATAAGATATACGAGCTATTTATTTAAGGCAACAATAACATTTAAGAGATCTTCTTCTCCTGTAAGGATTCTAATAATCATATATATATATATATATATATATATATATATATATATATATCACATAAATCATAGCTAGCTATGATTTCACAGAGGGTGGAAATTGCAACTTGATCTTCAGCTGATCAAGTTACAGATTAATTTTATCAACGACATCTGGCCCATTTCCAAACAAGTAGGATCTGTGTGTAAGAGTTTTCCTCCATGCATTTGTTATAACCAGACACAGGAAATGGAATGTTGTTGAAAAGTATTCTAACTTCACGTTCAAGTGGCATGGTACACTGGGATAACAATGCCATAACAATCAATGATGCTCAGTTTGCAACATTTATCCAAATGCCTCTTCATTCATACAGAGACTTTCAGAAATATCATTGACTCAGATTTAACATCCCTGTACATAATTTATAGTTACCTAATTAGCGCATCTATTTAATTCTTCTTTGAACTGCAGTCATGTGTTTTCTTTACCTGTCTAGTATTCATACATAGATTAGTCATTTAGAAAGCCTGAGTGATTCATATATTAAATGTTAGTAGATATACATATTGCATCTATATAATAAAATATTAAAAATAGCAAAAGTTTATTTTATCATCCTAATATTGATAGGTTATGATAGAAACACATTTCCTACTTCCAATAGTGTTTAACAATTTCCACTAAACAGAAACTTTTCATCTTGGAGTCAATCTTGTTAAGATTTTGTAAGTTAAAAATGATGGATCCTTAAGACTCAGGAAATAACTCAAAAGTCTCAGGAAGTCCCTAAAGCTTACTATTTACTTATTTATGAAAAGGCCCCTGCCACTGTAATTAACTTCCTCAATCATACTCCTATAAATAACCCAAATAAAATCATTTGTTTTCTAGTTTGACTTCAGTGGTTGTTACTTTGACTAGTCAGCCATTTATATTTGAGATGAATTTATATTTGTATTTGTATTTGTATTTGAATCTATTTGTACTCAACCTCATAGTGAACATCTCATACAACACCAATGTTTCAGGACATTTTACTTAAGAAACTGGATCATTGTAAATTTTTGGCAAATTATGATTTCCTGCAAAGAAGGTGTTTAGGGAGAAAAGAAGTGTATCTTACTTGGGACAGATATTTACTTAAATACACAATCAACCAACACTAAAAGAGAGAGAAGAACAAGATGCAAACTGGGCAGTGGTAGCACACACCTTTAATCCCAGCACTTGGGAGGCAGAGAATGGCAGATCTCTGTGATTTTGAGGCCAGCCTGGTCTATAGAGTAAGTTCCGAGACAGTCAGAGTTACAACAGAGAAACCTGTCTTGGGGAAAAAAAAGAACAAGACATAATATAGTTCTGTAAATGTTGTAAACTGTTTTATATTAATCTTAATGCAAAAATATTATGAACCATATAATTATAACTCAGACATTTCCTTAAAAGTGTATATACTGGGTCAAATTTTTGAAGAGAGATCACTGTGGTTCAAAAAGTTTGTTATGACAAAAAAGACACTCAGAAAAAGACAAGGCTTATGAGGCAGCATGTAAGAGCCTTTATTTTTCCTTTGTGTTTGGAATGTAAAAGCTAGAAGAGATAGATGCTACCGAGGAAAGAGTGTCATCCAGACATAACAGGGTTGATGGACATCTGGACTCACAATGACTCTGGCAGCACATCGGGCCTGTGAGGGAGAATTGGACGCCGGTTTCCTCCCCTCACAAAGAAGCTATCTGCAGTTAATATCTACCTGTAAAGGAAAAATTAGTTTCTCTAATGCAATTTTTTGGGTATATTAACCATACTTGAGGATATTCTGCCTGCCCAGAAGTGGATGACTAGCACAAGAAAAATCAATGTAATTTTTGTAGACTTTAGTTGCATATTGCTTTGTTTGGGATTTCTTTTTATTTTATTTTACTGACTGGTCTTTGGCTTGTGTATTATAGTTTTTGATTTTGTGGGGTTTTTGTACTTTGTATTTGTGTGTATTTCTTTTCTTTAATTCTGGATTAGTTTTTGTTTGGTTGGGTTTTTTGTTTGTTCATTTGCTTGTTAGTTTGCCTTCTAAAGGGAGAAAGAAAGAAAGAGTGTGAATTTGAGTGGGTAGGAAGGTAAGGGGGGTCGTGGAGGAGTTAGAGAAAGGAAAACCAGGATCAGAATATTTTGTATGAAGAAAAGAATTTCAGTAAAATGAAAAGAAAAGAAACAGACAGAAAGAGAAACCCGTATCTTCAAGCCAATCACTCTAAGGGCAGAAAAGAAAGGAAAAAAAAGAAAAAGAAATGGCTGATGATAGGTGACAAAATCAATTGTCTAGACAGACACCTGTTTCCCATATAATGAGACAGAGTGCATGAAAATTACTTTGTAAAGAGTTAATTAAAAAATTTAAATTAAATAGTTTGAATATTATTTTATGAAACCAGATTTATACTGAATTAGAAATAAAATTATTTAGTAAAAGAATACTTCCACAAATCAATTTAAGAAAGACAGTCACAAAGTCAAAAGAGGTAGTTTTCACAGAGGGACCAAACCTGAACGCTATCAAGGATCCCTGCTTGGTGTGATGCGCACGAGTTCACAGATTGATGAGATTTTTTTATGAGAGTGGGAGTGACAAGAAAGAGAAGTAAAACATTTAAAAATATAAGAGCTGATTAGATGACTGATAACTGGTTATATTGTATTATATTATATTTATTATATTATATTATATAAATTAAAAGGATAGATAGGCATATCTGGAGCCATATTGAGCAAAGTGCATAGGTAAGATTAGTAGGCAAACACTGAAATCTGGGAATACTTTCTGCTTAATCCTGAACAAACAAACAAACAAAAAATGCCTTGCAATTTAAAGTTGGAAGAAATCTTAAAATGATTTCAATTTATAAAGAAGGGGAAGAAATTATATGAATACAGGAAAATAAATAAATCAAAGAAGAAAAGGGAACCAACAACAGGGAAAATTGAAGGAGGGGTCTCCAGCATAATCCATAGGACAAACTGGTTGTTCCACAGCTTCTTGCCAGAGATCATTGCCTCCTCATGGGCTCTACCCCTTCTCCTGGGACTCATCCATACAATGACTTTCTAGCTGCTAGAGTAGCAGAAAGATTCAGGAGTATACTAGTGCTTTCTTGAATATGCCAACATCACTAACACTTTTGTCTCCCTGCAGATTCCTGAGCCAGATCCATAGCCCAGGCACAGCAAGGCACACATATTTCATGTTCCTCTTCAGTCCTCTTAATTCCACCTGACACTACATTGCCTGAATCAGCCCCAATCCCCAGACCTACAAAAGTTTCAAAAGCAGGTACCCAGTCCAGACTGGTGACCCACACCTGTGTGTTCATGCTAAGTAGAATATTCTGTGTCAGCCTACCCCTGTTGTCTCCACATCAGATAAAAACCAAATCAGAAACAAAACAAGTCCATATGCCCAGGTCTCATTGCAAAAACAGTGTAAAAGAGCAGCACATTACACCCTCCCCAAATCCACTAGTCATATAAAATGTTTGCCAAAGGAAATTACTGAAATTAACCCCATGACACAGAACAAGAATGTTCTTAAAAGGACATTCTTAAAAGAATGTTCTTAAAAGAACAATCATGAACTAAATCAAAGAATTCAAGGTGTTTCAAACACACACACACACATACACACACACACACACTCAAATGAGCTCAAGAGAATGAATTCAAAGACAATAAATGCCAGGGGCTAAATTAAATAATAAAGGAAATGCAGGATTTGAAAAATTAAATTAAGTAAAGAGAAACAGTAGAGAACTGACGCTAAGCTGAAGATGTAATTGAAAACCTCCTATAACCCATTTAGAAAATTAATGGGAAAACCATACAGGTAAAAATGGATCAGGTAGAAGAAAAAATACATCAGGACTCACAGATAAAGTAGAGGAATTTTATCATACCATCAAAGAATATGGAATTTTTTAAGATAGGAGATGGATATGCAGAAACTTTGGAATACAATGAGTAGACCCACTTTCAAAGTATCAGCATGGAAGAAGAAGGTCAATAGCACAGATCAAAACTTCTACAAGATATAGATTAAACTTTCCCAAACTAAAGAAAAACATAACAGTACAGATAAAAAAACACAATAAACTCCAACTAGACAATATTGCGAAAGGAACTGCCCAAGGCATATCATAGTTAAAACACTATTCAGGATAAAGATTACTGAAATCACCAAGAGAAAAAAATCCTCAACATATATAAAAGCAAATCAAACAGAAAAACGAAATGAAACAGCTGATTTCCCAATTTAAACTTTAATAGCCAGATGGAGCCTGAAGTACTTGACATGAAGTTCTAAGAGAGCCTGACATAGACTGTTGTATTCACCAAAGTTACCAGCAATAGTTGAAAGAGAAAGAAGACTCCCCAGAATATAAAACGTCTAAAAGATTTCATGTCTACCAACCAGCTCTACAGAGGGTTCTGGAAATAGTACATCAGAATGCAGATTGGAATAAACATATTAAGAGATTGTAGAAATGAAATAAATAAAGTTATAATTATGGAAATATAAAATACGACTAAAAATACAAATGGGAAAACCAACAAAATTGCTGCAATCAACATTCCTTCTAATAACAACTTCAAATATCAATGGCCTCTATTCCTCAATCAAAAGACACAAGCTGGCTAGATGGATAAAGAAACAAAGTCCATATATCTGTTTAGTACAGAAATGCATCTTAGCTTCAAAGATAGGCACTGCCTTGCAAGAGTCACTATCCTAATATCTGACAAAATAGACTTCAACTGAAATTATCAGAAGAGATAAAGGAGACCACTTCTTTCTAGGAAAGGGAGCAGTAAGCCAAGAAGCCATTCCTATCCTACATATATATGTACAAAATGCCATGAACCAATTTCATAAAAATAAAAGAATACTGGATTTCATGATACAGAATAACAGCAACCCTTTAATAGTAGGTGATGCCAACATCACACTTTCTCTAAAATGTAGGTCATAAGGACAAAAAGTAAGCAAAAATTCATAAGAATAAAATGATGTCATACACCAAATGAATTCATCAGACATCTACAGAATAGTCTATCTAACACCAAAGAATGTACATTCTACTCAGCAATACACAGAAGCTCCTATGAAATTATCTACCTCTTGGGACACACACAAAAAAGTATTAACAAATTCTGAAAACTTGTAACTTTATATGACCTATCTGGAGAACTAAAGAACAAATTGCTGCATGGTGAATGGGTCAAAGAAAGCAAAAAAGAAATTAAAATTAGTGAAACTAAATGAAAATGAAAATACAACACAACAACTAGGAATATTAAAAGTAGTTCCTAGAGGACAAAATGTATAGCTCTAAGCTCCTACATTAAAAAAAAAAACTAAGAAGGAACAAAAATAAATGACGTACTGATGTAATTCAAGAATTTGTAAAAACAAGACCAAACCCAAAGAAATTCAGTGGACAGCAAAAAATTATAAAAATAAGAGCAAAAATTAATGGAATTGAAGCAAAGAAACAATTATGAACATAAGAGCTGGTTCTTTGAGGAAATAAGACAGATCCTTCATCCCACTGACTGAAAGCAAAAAGAAATGGTACAAAATAACAAAATCATGGATCAACAAGGAATCTTGTTAAAAATGCCCAGGCCCTCATGGATTCACAGCAGAATTCTACCAGACATTCAAAGATTATAGCCAATGCTTCTTAAATTATTCAAAAATATGCAAACAGAAAAATTGCTTTCAAACGCCTTCTATGGCACAAGTATTACTTAAATACCTAAGCCTGTCTAATAAAGACTAAACAAAAGGAAAAAAAAAAAAAACTACACACCAATATCCCTGATGAGCCTATTTGCAAAAATTCTTAATAAAATTCTTGAAACCCAAATACAAGCATACATCAAAAAATTCATCTACCAGGATAAAATTGACATTAATCCTGAGATGCAGTGATAGTTCATCATGCATATGTCATATAAATGTCTTAAACTGTATAATGAAATAAATGCTATGTAGCAAATGTAATAAATCTTTTAAATAAAATCAAATGAATGTAACAAATCATATAAATTGGCTTAAAGACAAAAAATAACAACATCATTTCAATAGAGGCGATGCAAAAAGCCTTTGACAAAATCCGATATAGCTTCTCCAGGCCTGCAGGAAACATACTTCAGCATTAGAAAGGCTATATAGTATAAATCAGAAAGACACCATTATTCTAAACTGAGAAAAATTTGAAGCAATCCCATTAAAATCTGAAATGCTACAGAGATGTCCATTTTCCCCACTTCTTTTCCATATATTGTTCAAAGCATTAGCTGGAGCAATAGGTCAAGAGACAGAAATAAAGAGACACAAACAGGAAAAGAAGTCATGTTATCCCCATCTGTAGATGATATATGAGTTCCCACCAATTCGACCTGAAAACTTCAAGACAAGAATAACGATTTCAGCAAAGTGGCAAGACACAAAATCAGCTTCCAAGAGTTGGTAGCCCTTCTATACACCTACAGCATCCTGTGTGTCTAACTGTATGACAACATAAACTAGAGTTATTTGGGAAGAGGGAGTATTGAGAAAATGCCCCCAGGAGATTGGTCTGTGGACAAACCCTGTGACATTTTCTTGGTTGTTGGTTGATGTGGGAGGGTCCATCTCCTGTGGTAGTCCACCTGTGGGATGGTGGTTTGAGTGCTATTAGAACATAGGCTGATCAAGGTACAGAGATCAAGACAGTAAGTAGCACTCCTCCATGGCTCCTGTCAGTAGGTTCTTATCTCTAGCTTCCTGCCCTTCTTGAATTGCTGCCCCCTTTGCCTTCAGTGATAAGACTGTGACTTGAGTATTGTAAGCTGAAATGTACATTTTCCTCTCCAAATTGCTTTTGGTCCTTATGTTTTATCACAGCACTAAGAACACTAACTGAGGCAGAAATTGGTACCAGATTGTGAGGTATTGATATAACTGACTTGACCATGTATTATAGAAGATTGTGGAACAATGTTGGAACTTTGGCTGAAAAATTCATTGAGCACTCAGAGTTCAATGGACTAGTCCAGGGGAACATAGAAGATACTGCTGATAGCAGTGCAGACAATAGAGGCCTGGCTTGTGAAGTTTCAGAGGGATTTTTGAGACACCCTTAAAGATTCTGTTGGGGCCATCTAATATATTTAATTAAGATTCTGTGGTTCCTGTCAGTTGGGACTGAAGAATCCACTATGATCTAAAAGAGACCAGCACCACTGAAGTGAACCCTTGCTTTACTGGGGCAACCTATGATGGTTGGCTGAATCTAAGAAATTATTCTGGTTAAGAAGAGATCAGTGTCAGAGGCAAAATCTTCTGGAAAGTGTTTCCTCAGAGTCGGTACACAAAAGCTGTATTCAAAGGTGGCCAAGGTGGTACTCCATGTTCTTAGTCTAACTTGGTAATGTTTAAGTTTTTCCCAGGTGGTATTTTGAAGCCATGAAAGGGTAATAAGAAGAAGCCATTTCTCAGCTATAAGTTTCTATATAAATTCAGGAAGTGGGAGGGGTGCTGTTTTCCTTAAAATTATCTTGAAAGTCTGGTTTTGTGTGGGGAAAAAGTAGCAAGCATGGGGCTTAGAAGTCTACATTTGCAGTTTTCTATAAGACATGGTATAGAAAGATAAAGACTATGATATATAAGAAAGAACACAGTAAATTTTTGCTCAGAGGAACTGGAAAAGCCACTTTGTTGTCTCACAGAGCTTGCAGTAAACTGGAAGAAAACAAGTCTAGATGAAAGGATGTTAAACTCCCAGGCAACTAAAATTTGAGAGAAACCTGGTGGTGACTGGAGGTAAAATCCAAGATCACGAATCAGGTGCTACATCTTGCCATTGCTCTCTTCCTGAAACTGTACCTCTTGTTGACCTTAACCACCTCAAAGATCCTGGAGAAGAAAACAAATGTCCACTGTGATCAAGTGGCATGCTTTAGGATAAAGCCATCATTCAGTGTGAGCATCACCAAATGCAGGCATCACTGAGGGAACTACATGTTCCCAAGCCTGCAAAGGCTCAGCAGTGAATCTCCAGAACCCTGTGATTCTGGTGACTCCTTAAGGGATATAGTGGACAAACCTGTGCCACCAGTGTCTCCTGTTTCTCAGAGAAATACCCTCAGCTTTAATAATGAATATAGTTTAAACCCACAAACACACAAAACCCCTCATTTAGATGCAAATGTGAATTATTAATAGCAAGTTAAAATTCAAATAAATGCTCACTTTTGGCTTTGCATTAATTTTTTAAAGTCATACACCTATAACGTATAGCCTTGTATATGTTTGTATAGTCTTCTGGGAAGCAATAAATTATTAATAGAAGTAAAAAAAAATAACAAGAACTAACCAAGTAGCATTTCTCTGTGGTCCTCAGATATTTTTCTTGAATTATAGAGATTTTAGGCCAAGGACACAGGGATGGTCCAAATGAATTTAGAACTTGCTGTATCAATTGATACAATTCAAATGAGGTCATACAGAGGAATTTTGTCAACTATTCCCAAATTTGGGTTAGAATATGACTGCAGGCCACTAGAGACCAGATGCTACTTGGGGAGATTTATTAGCTTTATCACTAAGTAAATGCTCAGCATCTCCTGTCCTAATTAAGAGTGAGCAGAAAGGCATCAAAATAACTATATCCTTGTGCTCCAAACCTGATTTTTAAATCCAGGGCACCAGCCCTCTTGGAATACTTTGATTCTAAGTCAAATGAGAAGAAGAAACTTATGGTCATAAATAATTTGTTGATGTGGACTAACTAGATTACAGTAGCCTGACTAGGGAGTTGGGGTTGCAATGTGATTAGGGACCATGTATCTAATGAATACCAAGCAGATTTCTTTCTCAAAAGTTTATTAATAATTAGTTCTCTAGCATTCTCTTATACTGATATAACATCTCTTGTTAACAGTTTGGCAGACTTGCATAGAATATTAGAAAAAGTGAAATTTTTATAGAATTCTAACAGCTTAGAACTGCCTCTATCTAGAACTCTTCTCCAGTAATATACCTTTAAGTTTTAAACCTTTTTGTCACAGAGTATCTATTGCCATTTCTTGAATGCTCATGAGAGGCATGTTAGCTCTAGCTATGTTAATGACTGTGAGTTGACTAACACAGCAAGCTCATGCGTTCCTTGTCTCATCCAACATTTTAGTTCCATCTGAATAACTATTTTGAAGTAATGGATTTATCTTTATTTATTTAAAGATATTTAGATATAACAGATAAAGAATTCTATACTTAGCATGAAAGTTCATAGTGATTGAAAATATTTCAATCATGTACGATAATACTTGGAATATAAAAGTATTATTTAAAGAAGTGAGATCTTTCTTTAGGTAAAATTCATAGCATATATCTTGGGTATTTGTTCAATACCAGGTGATATCTGATGGCATACCAAGATTAAATCCTTGCTTCTGTTCTACTCTAACCTCACAATAGATCCTAAAAGTCTTAGAGAATATCACTATTGGTGAAAACCATTAAAACTTAGCATATATATGTGGTGCTGATAGCAGACTATCTTTAAATTTATCCTTAGAAATTCAGAAAAGATCTTCTTTAGATTTTAAAATACTGCACAACATTAAATAATCAAAGTAGTGAAAGTTTTGGCAGCATCTTTTAAAGTGTATTTAGAGTAAATCAACACCCCCAAAAAAGAAAAAAACTATCCCTTAGAATCATCATGAAGAAATGACTACCAGTAGTGAGCCTGCCATAGAATTGTTATAAGCAATGGTTTATCAAAGCTGCAAATAGAATGAATACTGGTAAGTATGATACCTCAAGTATGAAATCAAGACTATGTTTTACAAACCAGTTAGAATAAGAGATGAGTAACTGAGTTATTTGCAGCTTTGAGTACCATCGAAAGTTTGGAAAGCTGAAGGACATGAGCAGATAAATGGGAACCAATTTAACTGACGTGTAACTTCTTTGTTCAAAGTTTCCTTTAGATTGCAACGTTTGGGAATTTGTTTTGAATTCTATAATATATCATCACATTGATTACTTAGCAAAGATGTGTTTACTCTATTGTGGGTCTTAACATTTTAATACAGATTTAACTGGATTTGAGATCCATGCTCAAAAACTACAACACATACATTGTGCAGCCATCATAAATCCTTCATGTGTGAGGAAGCATGGTACTTGACTGTGACATCCAAGGTGCCTGAGTGCCTAGTAATGATAGCAACGTTGTGTCATGGCCAACATTTTCTAAAACACATTCATTTGTTTCCAGAACCAGATTAGAATAAGTTGTTTGAAGGGGGTAACACAAGTTCCAGCTTATGCTACAAAATCAGTGGCATGGACTGATTTGACCCACTAGCCAACATCTTTGTAGAGGCTGGGAATGTATGAGTTCCCTCATATCCAGCTACTGGACATTCTTAGAAAAAAATAGATTTGAGTTTTTCCTACTTGTAAAGAATGAATATTAAACTCCGAATAACAACTTAGATGAGCTGGTAAGTTCAAGCAATTAAAGCCTCCTTGCAGCTAGGTATTCTGTACTCAAACACAAAGTATGAAATACACTTTAACATCCCTAAAACAAGAAAGGGGGCTGCAGTGGTTGCTCTGTAGTAAAGAGCATGTGGTCATGTGATATGGTCCTGAATTCAACCCCTCCAATACTACATAATAATTAATATAGAAACAAACCAATAAATCAAATCAATGCTTCAAAAATTCTAAAAAAAAAGAGAAGGCTGAGTCTTTGATTCTTTGGAAACAAAATGGAATTCTCTGACCTTCCCTGAGCATTCATGAAAAATACACATGAAGCTTAAAAGAATAGATATTTTAAGACAATGAGGCATGGTGTTTTGGTTCCTGTTATATATTAATCTAAATTATTTGAAAACTTTCAAAAATTTCCCAACCAGTTATTGCTTCATGGTCCTGTCACAATTGTGATGTTGTGAAGAGAGTTACATTTCCAAGTTAATTTATAAGTTGAGACCCTTGCTAAGCAAACTAAAATCTGGAAAAATTAATGTGAATGAAGTGTGTGTGTGTGTGTGTGTGTGTGTGTGTGTGTGTGTGTTTTGTGTGTGTTTGAGAGAGAAAGAGAATTTTCTTATTATTAAATTTTCCCATCTTATGTCATAAAAAGTTGTCTTTTAAATGGTCTACACATACTGTTTCTAAATATTATGTAGCAGAGAAGATATTAGTATATGATAGTCACATATTAGAACAGAATTTCCCCTTTGCTCTGTGTGTGCTGCATACAGGCCAGGGAAGATCTTGAATATCCTGCTTTATTATGCTCTGCCTCATTTTCTCAAGACATGTCTTTCTCTATACCTTGCGCTAATCTTTCTGACATTAAAACATTAAAGTTGTGGATAATCACTGCTTTCTGAATACTGGAATGAAAGGTGTGTCTACATTCCATCCAGACCCCACAAGCCTTTAAATGTAGTTCCTGGAATATAGATCCTAGCTTTCACACAGGGCTATTCCTCTACACTCAAGCTTACACTGTAAACAAGCTTACCCATAGAACTGTCTCCAAAGCCTCACAGAATGCTCTTTAATAATAAGAAGACAGTTTATGGAGAATAGGGAAAATGAGTGAATGTAAGGGTAGTGGTTCTACAGTAGACATTATTGTTGCTTTTTCTTAGGAAGAACTTCTTACCCATCATCCCTTTTCCTTCACCTTGCAATGAAAACTGCACTGCAGGCCACTTTGAGCTAACAAAAGTAGCCTCTGAAGGATGAAACTTGGATAGGCAAACATAGCCTTAAAGGTGAGTCTTTACCAATATACAGTATGTTTGATATTAATTGATGGATAATCTAGTGATGTGAAGTACAAAATACTGTTCTTCTTACTGGGTTTGGTGGGAAATATTCAAAACTGGTGCCTTTCAATCTAACTTGTTGAAATTACAATTGATATAAAGCAATCCTCCATTCTTATTTCTACAAAGAGAATGGACTCAGTAGATTCAAATAAAGAACAAGAATTACATCAAACTAATGTGGCTTCCTAAGATATGAAACACACTGCTTCACCTCCTCCTCTGTACTTTAGTATAAATACAATTAAAAATTAGGTTGGGAGTCTCCTGTTGCTTGAAAATATACTATAATGAGGTTACTTTTGTAGATCCATTTCTATACCCTCTTAAAGCTAAATGTAAGACTAATAAGCCTGGGTCATGGAGGTTATTATGCACCTGTGAAGAAGCTTTAGCATATCACAGGAAGAAGGAAGAGTGCTTAGGCCAGTGGGTCTGACATTTCATTTGTAATAAATGTAACAAATGCTGAGAAGATGAGACTGAGCCCCATGGGAGTATGGGCTCTAAGTGCTGTCCCCAACATTACCATATAGATGGAGACATAGATAGAAATGGAGCTTGTTATCATCTGCTGAATCAAATTGTATTTGATTCTCAGGCATATATGATTTCTGCACATTGTGTGTGTGTGTGTGTGTGTGTGTGTGTGTGTGTGTGTGTGTATCAATTATCCCACTTTGAGGGCAACACCTCTAAGTCTACTGAGAAATCACAGCTGGAAAATTAACAAATAACAATAATGTACAATGTGTTGATGAGAAATGCTTTCTATTACAAATGTATTAGAGTCCTGGGAAGAAGGGGCAAACCAGAAGGCACTGTATTGTTTATGTATTTTAGTGTACAATCCTAAATAATTGCTTTCCCCCCATTTTCTCAAAATGACTGTTCTCTTAAATTTGCAAAGTAAATCCAGCTTTGAGGAGTATCAAATGTTTGAGCTGATCAAAGACATTAACATGAGCAGATAAACTGGAACCATTGTGTCTGAAGTTGTGAAACTTTCCATATCTTTTATAACTGCATATGCATAAATATGTTTGAGTGAGGATAGTAATAAAAAAAGATCCAGGATGATGGTGAGTTAACTGAAAATCATGCTCCAGAGTTGATAGAAACCCTTTGAAAGAGTCCAGTGTCATAAAATAAATTGAAACTGAAACAGGTCAGTGTGACTCAATAGTAAGTTGGAATCAGTAAATTGCTCTGTGGAAAGAGATGTAAAGATGCATTTCTTTCCTTTGTAAAGTTTCAATGTTACAGGATTATGTTCTATGAGGAAAAACATAGTAGGAATAAGGTAAAAATGAAAGAGAGTGGTTAAAACAAAAGACCTTGAAGAAGGTAGCAGAAAATGAGATTTAGGGCCTTAATGAAGCATGTGTTTGACATAAGAAAGAGTAAGTCCTTCAGCTGACAGGATGAAAGATAAATCACCTGCAAGTTGTACCTCCGGGGGTTTGGTTTAGGAAGACGGAGTAACTGTGCTTGTGATTTTATTCATTATTCAACATTTTAGTTAGACCCTCTTATTAGTCAATACTTCAGAAGGTTTCAAAGCTTTGCTTCTGTTGAGACATGCTGTTTTCATGATTACAGGTGACTTGAAGCTGTATGGGATAAGCATGTACAATTCTAGGCAAGTAGAATTATAGAAACATTTCAAAAATAAATTTCTGGGTATCACAAGAGTTGGAAGATTCTAAAGCAGGAGAGTTCTTTTATTCTTAGAGAAAGTGATGATATACTTGTGATTTTGTGAAGCAGAAACAAATATCTGATGGTTAATCAGACTGGCATCCATCCCAGGAATTTTTCTCGCACTGTTTTATTTGCATCTGTACTTATTGCAGGAGAATGTCCAAGTTCACACAGCATGCTAATGAGCCTTTTTACTCATTACCAAGTAGAAACAGTAGGGTGCCCAACTACTTATTCCCCATATTATTTTGAAGGAGTCACACATATTACATAGCTTATCCCAAAACATTTAAATGCTATTTCCAAACAATGAAGATTTTAAAAATCGTTTTCTACTTTAAAAAATAATAATAATTTAGTATTAAAATATAAAACTTCTAAATGTTCCTTAATATTAGCTGAATGCTTTTACACATAAGTTTCTACAGTTCTAATAGAAATGGTTTTGCATTACTTTTAGCAGGAAACTGTCTCCAATTCTAAATTCTATTTGCTGCTATGTCCTTAATTGGGATTGATTATCTTTTCACTTCAAGTTCCCATCCCTCTTTCTTCTCTGCCAATAGTGGTAATCTTTCCAGTAGTGATAACGAGGAAAGGAGATGTGGTTAACCATGTTTGAATATATAAAGACTCAGCAATTAGAAAAGAGAGGGAACTTTTCTGTATCAGACATAAGACAGGACCAGGAGCATTAGATGGACACGGCTGGGGAAATGACTGATCTACAATCTCAGGCTTCATGCTCATTTCTGAAGTGTCTTCAATATCTCTGGATGCTTGCCTAGGAAACATCGCAAAAATGCAGTCATTAGCTCTGAGAAATGTGGGGTGCCTTTTGAAGGCTTTAGCCTTTGGAATTATATGATATTGCTGTAATAACTTATATTACCTCTGGGGAAAAATGAATGAGTGTTGAATTCTAGTTTTATTACTTAATAACTATGTTATGCTAGACAAGTTATATACTTCTCTCTGCCCCCAATTCACCATTAGTAAATTGGAGATTGTGTTAGTAATATAACATTACTAGCAACTTTAAAGATTAAATTTGCTCTTAGAACTTCACCTGAACATAAAATAATAAATTAAAGAAATATTAATAAACTGGAAGTGATCATTTTATATGACATAATTTCAATTCATTCTAATGCCCTTATTGTTACCTGAGATTTGTCAGGCATGTATAGTGCTTTAACTGTGTACTGATTTCTGTAAATTTTTAAATTTTTTTGCATAATGTGTGGTACAAAGGGTTTTTAAGAAATGTTGGCTCAGATACATTGAAAATGGCTCCATACATACAAATGCATGTCACAGATGCAAGATGAATTCAGATAAAATCTCCAGCTCCCACAAAAAAAGTTGGGCATGGATGAGACATCAGCATAAAGGGAAGAGACAAGTGCATCCAAGGAGCTCACCTGCCAGTTAGTCTACCTGAAATAGTAAGTTTAGTATCAATTTAGAGAACTTATCTTAATTGACAGACAGGCAGACAGACATAGAGACGTACATGCCTATCAGACAGTCACATAGGAAGACTAATATGGTCCTCCTCTAACCTCTTCATCTGTACACATAGATGTATACACACACATGTACATACATCATGAGCATGGTTTGATAGATAGATAGATAGATAGATAGATAGATAGATAGATAGATAGATAGATAGACAACCAGTAAAGAGGACTATAATTGCACCAATCCATCACTTAAGAGACTAAGACAGGAAAATTGAGAATTACAGGCTAATCTTAATTACATAAAATGATCCTGTGTAAACGAGAGGGGAGGATAGAAACTGTTTAAATGGTTAAAAGAACAAGAATTAGAAGAATCTACTTTCACATGACTCAACCACTTTAAAATCAGGATCCTAGCCCATATGGGTCATTGGTAGGACTGTAGCTCTCAAAATTGTGCCTGCTGTGTCTGGAGTGCTCAATCCTAAGTTCAAAGAGTAAGTGAGTCTCTATTGAAGCTAGGAATTTATAGCACTTAAGAGTATATAAAAAGGGATTAGACTGCCCAATGAGAGGGAACATTCATTGTTGCAAGAATGATCTCAAAAGACTGTTATGATAAAGATTTTGCCTCAAATATACTATAATTTACTTAATGAATGAAACTTTTGTATGCTCCCTCTCAAATCTGTATTCTATAATATTGTAACCTTACTGGTTAAAAACATGTAATTAAAACAAACAACTCCTAATCAGACACCCTCAGCTCAGCTCTATGTCTGCTAAGTAAAGGCATAGAAAATATTTGAAAACCATGATTTCAAGGAAATAATGTTTATATGTGAAAATGTCCTGCTGTGAACATTTCCTCTATCTTAAAATTTAACCATACTTCTGCTTATACTTTAAGGACACCATTTAATCTCTTATAGCACACATTATGTTTTTGTCATTAATTATTTTGTGATACATTTGTTTGAGTTGCAGTTTTGATTTTTAAGAGACAAAGAACAGGAAGTTAGGTGGGTAGAGTGGGGAGGATCTGGGAGAATTTGGAGAAATTGAAGAATTATAATCAAAATATATAAAATTTTAAAACAAACAATTAATTAAAAATGTGATTTCTGTAATGGTTATTCTTGGTTGTCCACTTGTCTACATCAGCAATTATCTAAAATCCAAAAATGAAAGAGCACACCTGTGAGGGACAGTTGCTTAATTTGAAGTAGGAAGATCCATGTCTCATCCAGATCTTGAGGTGAGAAGACACAAGACACACGTTTAATCCTGACATTTTGATCTGGGTTAACCAAGGAAGCTCATACAAGACATGGAAACAAGAAATTTTTGGTCTTTGCCTACGTGCCCTCCTGTTGCCAGCAAGTCCATTCTGTCACTGGCATTGAAGCCTACTTCACTGGGATTCTCAGCTGAAGACCAGCTGAGACATCAAGCCTACTGGATTCTTGGACTTTCCCTTAACAGTCAGCCATTTTTGGGTTAGCAGAACCACAGTCTGTCAGTCATTCTAATACCCCCCTGTTTATATACATATAATGAGAGATTTGTTCTAAAAGTTCTGTTACTCAGAACCCTGATGAATACTATTACATAATTTTTCTTTCATCTTTGCTATCTCTCCATAGTCTAACTCCATACTCTTCCCAAAATAACTGCCTCCTCTTCTTTAATCATTGTTTTTGCATAAACATAAGAAGTTTAAACATAGATTAAAAACTTGCTGAGTTCTTCACTGTTTCCTGCATACGTTTCTAGGACTGATCACTCCATATTTGATAATAAGTGAAGGGTCTCATCCTGTGGAAAGATCTTCGCTCATAAGTTCTTAAATGCCTGTGGCTCTTCAACATTGGGGTGGAGGCTCATGGAAATTCCCCTATTTACATCAGGATGATAATTGCTTTCCAGATTGTTCAGAGTTTTGTTTAAGCACCCACTTTCCTGAGAGGTCATAGTTATAGCTTCCCTATGATAGCTAGAAGTCACCATCTTACAGAAGTCTGCCTGGTCCTCTGGCTCCTAGACCTTTCTGTGCCCTCTTCCTAGATTATCTCTGAGCCTTGGGTAAAAGAGTTGTGTTATAGATGCATTAACTGTCACTGAGCACCACATGGTTAGTTGTTTTGTGCATTTTGCCTAGTCATGGCTTTATGTAACAATCTCTGTCACTGCATAAAGAAGCTTCTTTGATTAGGATTTAGATCTATCCATGAATGCAGTTAGTGATTATATTCCTTTCTGATAGTGGAAGTGGTGGGTCTTCCTCAAATATTCATGCCTTTACTAGCCACTTATGAGTAAATAAATGACTTTCACTAGTGAAAATTATTGTATAATTGTTATATTTAAAAAAGAGGCTGGAAGCCTTTCTAAATGCATTCAAAGGACAAGGAGAGTGTATCACATAAATGATCCCCAGCAAGCTGTCACTTCACTTCATAAGAATACTCAAGAGGAGAATTTTTATTAACATTCAACTCGATCACTAATTAGCAGGAACTTCTGAATTCTCTACTAAATGGTTTTAATTTGAGGAAACAAAAAATTCAACTTTTATAGTATATACTTAAAATATTTCAATTTTTGGTTAAAAGTCAGTAAAAGGAGAAGAAAAATGAAACTTCAGTTACCATACTCCAATTCAACTTGGCCTATTGTCTTAGAGCTTAAATGTAACATAGCCAATATTATCTGAGAAAAGACAATGGAATTCCTCCAATGGTAGGAAAATATTCTCCCATTCATTCATTCTCTCTCTCTCTCTCTCTCTCTCTCTCTCTCTCTCTTCTCTCTCTCTCTCTCTCTCTCTCTCTCTCTCTCTGTGTTATGCATTTTTGTACTTATGTGTGCAGATGTATACACTTGTGGAGATACATGTAATGGAGAGAGGCTTTCATTGGTTGTCTTCCTGTAGAGCTTTCCATCTTAATTTTTGAGTTAGAATCTCTCATTGAACCTGAAACTTTTTAGTGTTTTAACTACACTTCTGTACAGTGAGTGCTCATGACTCTCCTGTTTCTACCCATCAGCACTGGGTATATAGACACAGCACCATATTTGGTATTTTGTGATGGGGATCTGAACTTAAGTTTTCATGACTGTCCAAGTCCTAGATTATATCTTTATAGGAGTTCATAAAATACAGTGAATCCTCCATCAAATAGAAAAAAAATAGAATATCTGTCTAGGTTTAGAATGGGAGAATGGAGATGATTGCTGAATTCAAATACTGATATAAAAGACTAAATAGAATCACACAGGCTGCTGACCACAAAACTATATTTTTTCTTAGTTTTCAGAGTGATTGGACTAATAGACGACCAAGAGGTAACTAAAGAACATGCTTGGTGTAAACTAAAAGACATTTCCAGGCAAGCTAAATCATGAAGTCTCTATCCTAACCAATGGTTTAATCCTCCATGCATTCTAATTTTGAGTAGATAATTCAGAAATTTTGGAATTGGATGTTGGAACATGACTAGAAAAAGAACAACACTAGAGCCTTTCAAGCGTGCATGTTACCCTGGAACCTTCTTGTCTCCCTGCTTCAGATCCACTCAGGAGGTGAAAAGCTTCCTCCTCTACAAGTTTATGCTATCATGCCCTGCTTCATCAGCAGCCATTATCCAACAGCACACTAAAAGCTCCAAAACTTTGTGCCAAAATAGAGAATCTCCCTTTAGCTTGATAATAACAACCACAAAAATCAAATCAATGTAAAAGTTAACAACCAAGTAAATAGTGGCACAGAGAAACGTCTTTTAAAGAAGTGTGCTACTTTTTGTCCCCTGTCCCAAAAGGATCAAGTCCAAGTTCTCCGACTTCACTTTGTCTAACTCCTCCTCTTTGAGACAGACTTCTACTTGACTGCACAAGTGTGCCACTTCTAAGGAGCATCTGTCTAAATACCTAGTAATAAATAAGCTAGCACATACTTATTCAAGCCTAACAGCATAGACAGTCATTGTCTTAAACCATTAGTAGCTTAAGACTGATGATTGATTTGGAAGTTTCAGGGATGTTTGGTGATGAGGGACATAGGTGAACTAGTTGTATTTTATCCTCAAGAAATAAAAATTGAGAAAGGAAACATCCTCATAAAATATCTTGAAATAAACCTAACCAAAGAAACAAAATACCTACCTCTACAATAAAAGCAGTAAGATATTAAAGGAAGCAACTTGGAAAGATACTGGAAGAGTGAAAAACTCCACATGCTCATGAATCAAAAAATAGTCTGTTTTATACTAAAAAGTAGAGCGAGGTTTATTTAAACAAGTATTTCTAAAGGAGATATGTGCATAGTCCTGGAAGTAATTTATGATAAGGAAATATACTTGACTTCAGTTGCATTTCTCAGACATTGAAGTGGTACATCTATGCTAACCCCTACTTTGTCAACAAAGATGTTACTTACTCTTTTCATCTCTGTATCATTACAGATTTTGAAAATCTAATGTTCCTTATTGTGAGACATGATTTAGTTAGCAGACTTGTTTCTTTTTAAAATTTTATGTAAAATTTGACATGCTAGCAAGACAGATTTGTCTCATTGTTTAACATTGTAGACGTGCCATTAATAAACAATCCTCACTACATGATTCAAAATTGGTGCTATTGTTTATATTACCTTCAAATGTGATCAGTTAGCAAAACTATTATTATACAAAATATTTCTACACATGATGGGAGTGTTTATAATTTTAATTCCAGAACTTGCATTAGATGTGATTGATGTATGAAAATTGTATCACACTGTGTTCATGCTAGGAACTGAAATAGTAGAATTACTAAAAATAAATATGATGTAAAGAGTGGAAAAAAATATCCTCGTGAAAATAGCCACCCTACTGAAAGATCACCATACCCTACTATAGACTCAATGCATCCCAATGGAAATTCTGGGACCATTCTTCAGAAACAGAAATATCATCTCAAATTTTATTTAGAGGTACAAAAGACCAATTCAGAACAAAAAGAATGCTTTGATAGCTATCACTGTATCTGATTTTTTATTATACTACAGAGTCATAATAATAAGAGTGGCTACAAGTACTGGCATGAAAGATAGGACCAAAAGCTCAATGACGGCATGAAGGTTATAGGAACAACCAACCACTTTCTGATTGGCTTTCTAAGGCCTACTTCAGGGAATGGACCCCATCCTGTTAAACAGACCAAAAACCTATAGACTCTTGGGGAGAAGCAAGTATTATTGTTCTCCTGAATAGACAGAATATGTGACTCCTAATGACTTATTGCTATACCCACAGACCAAAATATTTCTCAAACCTCATTAAAGAAGCTTTTCCCTGTAGTAGATGACATTTAAAACAGAGACACTCGACTAGCCAACATTCACAGAATAAAAGACTAAATAGTACTCAGTTCTTAATGGGGTGTACATACACACATCTCTCCCAAGGCTTTATGGAAGAGAGGAGACTAAAAATTAAAAGAGATAGTAGATAACATCGAGGAAATAGTATTTTCTAGAGGCATGTACACAATAATTCACTGGAATTGTGATAACATGAACAAGTCATGGACAAGCTCTAGCCAGAAAAAAAATCCCCACATAGATGAGGAAAGGCCTATGAGAACCGCCACCAGTAGTTAAGGAGCTATTGGAATTCAATAACATCTGGAAGAGATTGAGTCAAAATTTTTTCTTTAATACCTGTAAATTTACCACACACCAGGAAAGCCCTCAATCTCAAACTCAATCTCAAAGCTATCTGGATAACACAAATTAAACTAGATAAGGAAGGAAGAAATCTTAACGTTGTGGTAGGAAGGAAAGGGAGCATGGCGAGGGTCATAAGGTTAGAAGTTGGGGAGGGGATAAATATGCTCAAAATACATTATAAGAAATTCTCAAATAATTAAAAAAATTACAAGAAATAAAACTTTTTAGAGGTAATATATTATAAGGAAGCTCATAAAACCAACAAAGACTGGCTGGCTGACCAGTTCCCTGTTTGTGAGTCCCAAACATGAGAAACTGAAGCCCGTTGATGTCATTCTATTTTCATCCCTCCTTTTTTTTTTAACTTTTTCTGAGTTGTTTCCTCAGTGCAAAGAATTCATGGCACCTCTTGAACCCAGAACCCAGTTTAATCATAAATTACCAGATCAACTCCTGAAAGAAAAGATAAGAAAGTAAGGAGGAAAAATAATGAAAGGGAAAGGAAAGAAAAGAGGCAAAAAAAAAAATACCAAAAAACCAAACAACAGGAGACAGGAAAAAAGAGAACTTCAAGGACTCCAATTTAAATTGCTTGTGACTGCTAGTCCCTCAAAGAGACAATGTTTATCTCATTTCTTTTACATTGAATTGCTGCTTAGTGGAGAGATTGTAAAGCAAGTGTTGCTAAATAAATATTTATCTATGGGATGAATGAATTGATTCTTCCAATCCAGTCTTAGTTCAGACAAAGGCTGAAATCCGTGGTCAGTTTGAAGTTTGGGCTCTGCTGCTTCAACACTGGTACTTGCATATCTCAGCAATGACTTCTGACCTTAGAAAGACATGCCTTCACTCCATATATATAGGAATGCCCTCCATGACTTTGTACACTTCAACATTCCCTATTCATCTTATATTTGTGTAGGCTTTTATTGATTTCTTAAATTAATTAACTCAGCACAAGTCACCTTTGGAACTCCATCTTATTTATATTTACTAAGACCATCTGAGCAAAGCAACACTCATTTCTGTAATAGAACAACAAGCCAATTTAAATTGGAGGTATTTTCCAGAAAGATACATATAATCTATTTAATCTAGTTTCCTCTCTATACAGATGTGGTCCACAGGGGTATCTCTTTGAAAGGATTTGTAATTGTATTGATATTCTGGACCCTATAATATTTTCATGTATAAAATAGCATATATACTATATTGTTATTTTAATTTTCAAGTCTGATTTCTGAGATTTTACTGTTTTATTCCAAACCACACAGCCAGCGTGTGGATGGGTGGCTATCTACTACAGTGGATCAACTCCAAAGCATGTACCTTCTGCTGCTGTGTCCCATTATTTGACCCAAATTTGAAATTTGAAGTACTTCAGAAAAGCTGAAAGCGTATTTGTTGTTAATGGACATACATCTAGATTCCTCTCACTACTCTTAGCTTTCTCTATCCAAGTATGCACAAAGTACATATCATGTAAGTTCCTCGGCTGCTGCTGAACAGTCTGAACGTGTTTGCACATATATTAAATGCTTCCATATTAAACATTTCTGAAGCATCTCCTGAGGATGAATGCATTAAATACTGGGTATGCATGCATCCCTGTGTGTAATCCTTGCCACAAGCATTAACCTGCCCCAAACAATGTGGAGATTGCAAATATAAACTGAGGGAAATTTAAATACACAATAGACATGGATTCATCAAAAAATTAATAATAGAAGAAATTTTAAATGGACTATTCTAGATTTGGGGTTTAAAGTCCTAATAAATCTAAATTCAATGCATCATTCATAACTGTGTCTAGTATTTAAGAAATCACAAAAGTGTCTATGAATGACATTTTGAGGAGAGCCACCAATGTGAGAACGTGAGTGGCAAATTAAACGTTACTTTGTCATTTCCTCCATTGTGTTCAGAACACAAATTAAAAGTGTCTCTTGAATTTTGTTTTGACTAAACAGTACTTTATACAGACAGATGTGTTATAATTACCTAGAACAGTGGTTCTCAACTTTCCTAGTGCTGCATCATTTCAATACAGTTCCTCATGTTGTGGTAAATCCAGCTATAAAATTATATCTGTTGCTATTTCATAACTGTAATTTTGCTACTGTTATGAATTGTAATGTAAATATCTGATATGCAGATGATCTTAGATGGTCTATGTGAAAGGATTGATTGACCCCCAAAGATTGAGAACTACTGACCTAGAATATTTCACAATGTAAAGAAGAAAAACATACATGAACACTAGAACCCATAGACGGAGAAACTACAAAATAACAGGGCTAAGAAAAGCAGATGAAGATAGCAAATATTTAGAATGCAAAATAATTCTTTTAGGTTTGAAACAATTCTTTTATTACCTAGACCCAGTGGGGAATATAAAGTAATGTATGTTTAAATTTTAATTCAATTTGCAAAATTGGGTAAGCATTGCTTAATTACACTTAAAAAGGCTCAATTGAAATAAGTAGTATTTTAAATCCTGCAATATTAATTCATTTGATAAATTGTGTAAGCCATTTTGTTTTGCTTTTTTTTTTCTGTAACCTAACAAGATTAATCAGTTCCATCCATGCAAACATGTTTTTGGAGCTCTCCTGGAGAGCTGATGGGCTCCGTTCAGCAGAGAGCACATAACTTAGACTGTGACAACTCCCTCACACTATTAATAGCCAATAGTCAGAGGTAAAAAGATGGGGCCCTATGTGTGTTCATCCCATTCCTTGACTGATTGCTGCTAAGGGGTTCAGTGCAGACTACTACAGTTGGGGTGAGTTAACGACTACACTAATTGTATGGCGTCTAGGGCATGGCATTTTGCAGACCCTCACCCTATCTTTGAGTTCTTACCTACTTTCTGTCTGCTCTCTGTAATGTTCCCTGAGCCTTGGAGGGAATGGTATTAGTGATTTGTTTAGGCCTGGGCTCACACCCATGTCTAATTTTCTGCATCTTGGGCTGTCTTAAGTCTCTGCATTCACTACTGTTCATTGTAAGGAGAAACATTTTGATTAAGGCTGAGAGCCACTTTAGTCTCTGGATAGTGTAAGCTTCTATGTCAACTTAGTTACAGCTCAGAAACATGTTACCCACATGGGCCTACTGTCTCCCTACACCTTAGACACTACACAGGAGTAAATACTCAGCATAGGTCACATCCATCTCCCATGGAAGGCATTTATCTCTTCAGGGGGCAGGTTCTAGCTCATCAACCCATCAAGCCACTATTGCACATGTGCACATAATTTGTTTTACAAATGTTTTCTTTATATTCCCTCGATTCTATTTAGTTCTCCAAATCCTCTACCCTCAGCTCTCCAATTGTCTCATCTTCTTCCCTGAATCTTTCCACCTACACCCTTTTCTTTACTTCCGTTTTCCTTATATACTACTATCCCCTCCCTTAAGATAAGTAATCACACTCAGACCCATCTCCACTCACACTTATTTCCTGGTTGACAAACATGTTCCCATGTTAGACACACCCTCCGAAAGAGTTGAAATAAGGAACCTCATATGGGAGGGAATGTTTGGTGTTTGTCCTTCGGTGCCTGGGTTAACTCACTTGGAAGATTTTTCCCATCCATTTTCCTGCACAATCCACAATTAAATTTGTATTTAAAGCTGAGTAATATCCCATTCTGTATATGCAGCACATGCCACTATCCCATTCATCAGTGTGGAATATCAAGGCTGCCTCCATTTACTGACTTCTGTGACATGGATGTGCACATCACTGCTGTAGTGTACAGTGTATCTTTTTCTTTTGTTATTTGGGAAACCTCTAGACTGATTTTCAAAGTAACTATACTAGTTTACACTCCTACCAACAAAATACAGGCAGTGTTGACTTTTAAATAATTTTTAAACTTTGTAATATTCTCTAAAAATTTTTCCATAGTGGATTTTTTTTTTGGTTTTGTTGTTGCTGTTTTGTTTTGAGATAGGGCTTCATTATGTAGCCCTGGCTAGCCTGGAACTCTCTATGTAACTTCTCTATGTAAATTCTCTATGTAAACCTCTAAATCACAGAGACCTTCTTTCCTCTGTCTCCTGCCTGCTGGGGTTAAAGGTGAGCTTTATCACACTGACCTGCCCAGTGTCATCAATTAGTTGAAACATATTTATTATCACAGACAGTGCTCTACAATTGCTATACTATACTTAGTGCTATATAATGCACTAAGATACTTTCCTTAAATAAGCCAATTTTGTTTGCTAAGTGGAACACAGCTGCACTGCTAGCTATTGGTGTAATTCAACTGGGAGAACATTTTGAGCCTAGGTTTTAATCTCAACCTGAGCAGCATACGACATCTCTCAGAAGGATTTTACACAAAGTTGTGTTATAACTATATACCTATCAGGAGGCAGAATTCTTGCTGCACAGCCAGTAACTTAACATACTAACTAAACAAAAAAAATATTCATAACATTTTAACTATTTTAAAGTCATCAAATGGTGATACCATATAAATAATAAATTGTCTAGTTACACATCACACTACAAACTGGAAAACTATTCAAGGACAAAAGCTGTGTAATTCCCTCACCTGTTGAATTAATAGCCCCTCATCTACTTTCACAAAGCTTTCTATACTGATAGGGCCCACCCCTCTCTATTCCTTTCCAGTTATCTTCATCATCTTTTCATTGTTTATCATTTCTCTCTTGGTCATATAACTCTGATGCTGTTCAGTTACCAGGTCTTTTCATGTTTGAAGAGAACTGGAAATCTGAGCATGATGGTGCACAACTTTAATCCCAGCATACTAAAGGCAAATACTATGAGTTTAAATACAGCCTGATCTACATAGTGAGATCCAGGTTTAGGCAATTGAGAAAGAATTGTCACGTGGGTAAAAATTCTATGGAAATTAATACTATCATTATCAGTGGTGGTGGGAATTGAAACTCTAGGTTTCATACACACTAAGCACACATGTTAGCATTGAATTTGACCTGTCCATCAGGGAAATTCTTAGTGAGGAATATGAGAAAGAAACCTCAAACTTTTTCATTTTGTCTGTCTTTGGACATCAGTGTCCAGTGGCTGAAATGTGGAATGTTATGGTTGAAATGAAACCAGGCATCTAAAACTAAAAAGGAAAAATGTGGAACTTAATGGTTGAATTCACTTTCCTTGGATCTACCTACTCTATGTGTCATCTTGCTATATGAGATAAGAATTATTGTTCATTCCCTCAGGCCTTTGATTACTTGAGGCATGAATATACTGTTCTGAATGTCTGAGGTTGTCCCTGGTTGCTCAACTGATGAAATTCACATTTGTACATTCCAGGACTGTTTGAAACAGTTTGGCTTTGTGTAACTCTATTTCCACTTGACTACCTTCTGCTTAGCTGCTTTGCAAAGAACATTCACAACATTGGGATTACACTTCCCTGTACCTATGTCTTGTGATTCACTCAATACTCCTGATCTTCTGCTGCCCCATCTGATGCCAAAGCTTATTTGGTCCGTGTGTGTGCGTGTGTGTGTGTGTGTGTGTGTGTGTGTGTGTGTGTGTGTGTTAAGGTATGTATATTTATATGTATATGTATACTGTTCAATACAAATCTATAAATATATATATATATACATATATATACACACACACACACACACACATGCGTATACTGCACATAAATTATGCTTGTTGAGTATGGTAAGAATAGTTTTACTTGAGGCTGAAGAAAAATCAGTAAGTAACTGATGAAATGTTGGAATGTTGATTTATCTCTTTCTTCAAATATAAAAATAATTTCCTTTCATGTTGAAAAAATGTTCTGAATTAAATACAATAATGACCACTTAAAATGAAGAAAGACACAATGATAATACAAGGTGGACCAGGTTTTGTATGGGTTTTGTCTCTTGACAGTCAGGAGAGCAGTCGAAGGTAGAAAATGAAGGATGAACTCAGAAATATGCTGAAGATTTTACAGACAGGTGATATGGACCAGGAAGCATTGTCAGCAGAGCCCATAACATGGCAGAGGTCTATGGAGGCAGACATTAAGAGTTGTTGAACTAACTGGATCAGACTAGCTCCTGATCACGGCCAACAACTCAGGACTTTCTACAAATCATTATGAGATGATTTCAAAAAGACTGGGGCTGGGGAGACTGCTCAGTGAAGTGCTTATCTTAGAAGGACCTGAATTTGATCCTTAGAACACACATAAGAAGCTCGTAGTGTTGTGCCCTTGTAATACCAGCACTGGGGAGTAAGAGACAGGTAGATCCTTTGGGCTTAGTGGCCAGTTACCCTAACCTGCTCAGCAATAAAGAGTCCCTGTCTTTAAAGGGGTTGTCCTCTACCTTACACACACACACACACACACACACACACACACACACACACACACACGGTGGAGTGAGGGCATATAACAAGGGTTGACTGTAGGTCTGAGAATTTTAAATGCATTAGAAATTTGAGCTTACACATCAGTGTGACTACATCTAGGCCTAACAACAGCATCTCTGCTGCCATATGAGATATGCCTATATGTCATTGTCATTTATAGTAGTTATTTTTCTGTTATTGCTGTAATGAATCACCATGATAAAGACAGCTTATAAAACAGAGAGTTTATTTTAGCCTAGGCTTCCAGAGTGTTAATGTTCACTCTGACATGGACAGCTTGCAGCAGGCAGCTGGCATAGTATCAGGAGCACAAGCTAGTGAGATCATATCTTGAACTCCAAGCATGAAGCAGAGAATGAACCACAAATGTCACAGGGTCCTTAAACTCTCAAATCTTCCCTCTACTGACACACTTTCTCAAATGAGGATATACCTCCCAAACATCCTCAAACAGTTCCCAACTGGGAACTAAGTGTTCAAATGTCCAGGATCACAGGGGACATCTCATTCAAACCACCACACTGTTGCATCTCAAATGATGATGTATTCCTTGTAGACGTGCAATGGTATTTGGTTGATTAAACTAAATGAACTCAAGTACTTCTCTAACTAGCTAGAGCCAGTCAGCCCAAACTTTGTCTCCATCCAGCAAGCAGCAAAAACATCATCTGGAAAAGGTTGTTAAAAATCATTGTGATTGTGTGAACTAGTCCACCACGTGGTGCTGACTAAAATAACTGAGTTTTTTTCTTTATTTTCTAGCAAGATCAAAAAGCAGAAATGTTAGTATGTGTCATTAAAGAAACAGAATGGCACTTCAAATCTCCAGTTTGTTGGATTTCTTTAAGTATCATACTGCAAATGCCTATTTGTGCCTGCAACATTTTGCTGGCAGAAGAAATTGATCTCTCTGTGAATGGAGAGCATGGGCTCTGAAGAGAAGCACCTGCCGTGGAATAGCAAATGAAGGGGAGGAGGGTGTGCTGGCACATGTTTCTGGTTACAGGAGCCTGTTTAGAAATAGAAGGAGCAGAGTCACGCGAACAGTAGGACTAATTTAATTCATAATATTCTAATTCTATTTCATATTTTTGGCTTGACAAATGTTATCCATATGATGTCCTAGGTAATAGCTGAGGGAAATCAAAGAGATTCATAGATGATTGTTTGAGTTCCATATTTTAAAGTACAATAGCCAATGTTATACCTTTCCCTATACTCTGAGATGACCCATGGTTCAGTCTGTTGCTAGCCAGGGAATAAAGAAAAACATCAGGAACTGAGTCAGACATACAAAGAGTTCTCTCCAAACAGCATTCAATGCCCTGGTTTTAAGGAACTTTCTCAGATATTATTATTCCCTGCCTCTATTTGCCTTCTAAGGAACAACAAAAACATGAGCTCTGCACAGAGATGTTGTGTTCTCAATCCCGAGGACTTTACCTTTGTATCTGAATTAGTGTTCAGTTCTTGGCTGTTAACAACACAGTAAATGGCCTCTCTGACAATTTGAGACTTGTGACATAAAGAAGGCTTTACTGTTAGCTATTCATATGTAAACATCCATTTTTCATTCTTGCCTATTATTTAAAAGAATATATAAAACATCTGTAAACAATTTATTCACTGCCATTCTAAACTGCAGCAACTTCTTCACTAGCAGTTTCATGTTTCTAACCTCTCTGATCTTGCTTCCATGATTATCAGTGCTGCTTTAATGTAAATCAGCTGTATAGATTTTTGACTTAATGTGGATCCATATGTTTGGAAATATTTTCATTGCAAAAAAGTATGGTGCAAAATTAAATGGGAAAGTATAAAAAAATAGGTAACTATTCAAAATGTTCACCGTATCTACATTAGTCAGGGTATTTGGTTATTTTGTATTTCTTAATATGTAAAACTTGTATGAATAAACCTGGAACTAGAACATAGCCTCTGAGATGCCAACTTTAGCAGAAATATATTTTGTGTTTTCAAAGTTGAAGATATATCTATTTTATAAATTTAATGTGCATATATTCTCTAAAATTATGGGAATAAATTTGCATTACTTTCACTATTATAAAATTGCAGATTGAAAACATCATAAATATAGGAGTTATTTTAGAGAGAAAATTTGCATAAGTATTATTAGTTTATGTATAAAATTTTTCTATGAATAAAATAAGTGGTCATATATAAACTGATTATGTGTTGGAATAGCATTCCAAACTATTCACTACCACAAAAGCAAAGATTTTGAAAAGAGAATAAGACACATTAAAGACTTCCTGGGCTTAGACCAGATATGTGGACCATCTTCAATTGAAACAATTCTATAAAAGTACAATTTTCAAACTCATCTTAAAAGACAATATTTGTCTAATATGTAGTTTTTCTCTTAATTTAATGATCATGAAAAATACATCTATATCATATGAATAAAAATTACTTCTTTTCTAATTCATATTAGTTTTGAAAACTATCAACAGCATCTATTCTGATCAATTATCTAGCTGTTTCTATTGGTACATCTGTGTGATGAAGGGGTGATTTTTTTAATGTTGTGCAACTAAAAAATAAATTTAAGTACTACATACAGGCACTAGAAGCTAAATACAGAAATAGTTCCCCAGCACCATTTGTTGAAGAAAGTGGATTTCCTCCACTGTGCGTGTGTTTTAAATCTTTGTCAAATACCAGGCAGCTGGAACTGTGTGGGTTTATATCTTGGTTTTCTCTTCTGGTTTTCTCTTCATCCATGTGTCTGTTTTCTGCCAGTACTGTGCTGTTTCTGCATACATGGCTCCATGGTATTATTTCAAATAAGGTATGATAATACTTCCAACACTATTTACTTTCCTCAGGATCACTTTGATTATCCAGAGATTTGGGGACTTCTCTATGCATTTTATATTGTTTGGTTTCTTCCTATAAAGAGTGATATTGGAATTTTGATGGGAAATGTATTGAGTATGTAGAGTCTGTTGGTAAGATAGACCTTTTACATTATACTTTCAACCAATAGCCATGGGAAATTTGTCTATCTTCCAGTGTATTTCTTAATCTCTTCAGTGTGTTGAAGTTTTGTTTGCAGGGATTTTCCATTTCCATGTATAGGACTGTAATGTTTTTGAAGATATAAGGGATATTTGTCATTTGTGCATTAATCTTGAATCCTGCAACTTTGCTTAAAGTATTTATTAGATGATCGGGACTTTAGGGTCATGTATAGAATTATATCACATGAAAAAAGGATCCTTTGACTTGTTGCTATCCTAATTGTATCTCTTTAATCTCCTTGAACACAGAGATCAAGGAAAAGGAGAGATATAACAGACAGTGCAGGTGGGCATGGGGAGGATGGGAATAGGAAGAGAAAGGACCAGGTGTGGGGGAAAGAGATGGGGAGAGAGAATATATGGAGAGACTAATGGAATTTTATGACATTTTGGGGGTGATCTGGAGACCAAGTGCAGTGGAAACTCTTTGGAACCTACAAAGGACACCCTAGTAAGGAAGTCTAGCAACAGGGGATACGGAACCTGAACAGGCCATCTCCTATAACCAGACAAGGCTTTCAGTGGTGGAACTGGGATACTACCAGCCATAAAATCTTCTACCTATAACCTATCCTCCCTACAGAATCCTCTGGGACAAGGGAAGAGCCAAAGGAGAAAACCCATAACTGATACTCCAGAGCAGGCCAACAAATAGAGACTGGATAGCTAAGAGATGATTTCTAACAATATCCTGCTCTTCTCATAGGTCACTGCTTAGCCCATTTTCATCAGAGAGGCTTCATCAGGCAGCTGATGGGAACATATACAGAGGACCAGAACCAAACATCATTCAGAGCTCCAGGAACCCCACAGAAGTGGGGAAGGAGTGACTGCAGTGACCAGAAGGTTCAAGGACATCAAGAAAACAACCCCATGGAGTCAATTGACCAGTTAACTCTTAGGGGCTCTTCACAAAGTCTGAAGTAGCAGACATGGATTCTACAGGTTCCCCAAAATGCATCTTGTGGTTTTCTGGCTTGGTGTTCTTACAGAATTCTTGCATGCTGGAGTGGAGGTGTTCTCTGACCCTTTTGCCTTCCCTTTGGTCCCTTTTCCTCCTGCTGGGTTGCCTAGTCTACCTTTGATGTAGGGATTAATGCCCTACCCTGTTCCTTCTTGTGCACAGTTTGAGAAGTAACCCTGGTAGGCCTTCTCTTTCCTGGGGAAGGGGTGTGTGTGGGGGGGGGGGAGTTTGATTTGTGGAAGAGAGGGTATGAAGGAAGTTGGGAGAGGAGGAGGGAGGGGAGGAGGGGCATTGGGATGAGAAGATAAATAAATAAGTAAAGTAATAAAAGGGGGGAGTAGATAACCTGTCTTGTTCCTGATTTTATTACAGTGTTTGAACTTATTCCTCATAAAGTGTACTGTCAGCTGAAGGTTTGTTGTATACACATTTTATTATGTTGAGATATATTACTTTATTCCTATGTATTCAGAGGTTATTTTGCCAAAATCCTTTTCTGTAACTATTGTGATGATCCCGTGAGTTCTATCTATTTTTCATTCATTTTATGTGACACATTATGTTTGTTAGCTTGTATTTCTTGAAACATCCCTGTATCTCCAGCATAAAGCCAAATTGATCATGTTAAATGATCTTCGTTATGTGTTCTTCAATTCAGATTTTAAGTGTTTTATTGGATGTTTTATTACATCTACAATATGTTTCTATGAAGAAGAATGGTACCAGACTTGTATTTGTCACCCTGTTTAGAAATCAACTCTAAAATGATTAAAGAGTACAATGTAAGACCTAACTATGAAGCCATTAGAGCAAAATTAATGAAAAATGTCTCTCTAATAGGCGACATTCTAAATGGGACTCTAACCACACAGGAAATAACACCATCAAGTAAGATATGGGAGCTAGTGAAATTAAACGGCTTCTCTAGGGGTAAGGAGCTCATCAGGTAAAGGAACTTGCCTTGTGAGATTGAAGGTCGGAGTTTAAATCTAAATAACCTGAATAAATATGGATGACAAGTGGAGACAGAAGAATTCCTGGAAATGCCCAGAGACAGCTATCCTAGAGTACACAGCAAAACGACTCTCCCCAAGGTGAAAGATGAGTACTGATAGCCAGCATTGTCCCTGTGACTATTGTACCCTGGTAGGAACATAAACCACCCCAGCCAGATGGAAATTAGTGAAGAAGTTCTTCACAAAACCCAAACTAGAAATACCACATGATGTGGGTATTTCCCAGAGGACTCTGCACCAACACAGCACAGAAACTTGCACATCATTGTTTATCTCAGCACTATTCACAGAGGCAAAAGAAAAATGAATGCAACTGTAGAAATTTATACTGATCACATCATCAGTCTCAGAAAGATAAAGAAAAATACTTGTGTTTACTTTCCTTTGTGGTTCCAAGATTTTACACAGATATATAAAATCATGTATGTAGACATTACTTGAAAGTACAAGCAAAGCCATCTAGGAGATAAAGGAACTCATTGAGAGAGGAAAGGGATGAGGAAGAGGAAATGAGAGAATATGGCAATACACTCAATGTATAGTAAGCTCTCATACAAAGTGTGAGATGACACAGTACTCTGTATAGTGGATAACTACAGTGAAATTTTTATGAAAGAAAATAGTTTTATAAAACTAAGAATCTCTAATATAGAGTCTGTGCCTTAAACAGTTTTAAAAGCATGAATACTCATATGCTCAGTGTTTTAATTCAGGCTATGGACTATGCCAGCTAGTGCTTTATGGGCTTTACTATTTAATATAGAAATTACTGATGTGTAGTGCTTATTGTAGCAGTGAGATTGCAGCAAAATATAACATTATTACTATTGGAAATAGTAATGGCAATCTCATTGTTATTGGTTCTCAAAAGTTTGAAAACTATGTTAAACTTTCTTTAACTAAAAGCCAAATGGCAAAAAGAAAAAGAAGACATCAAAAAATAAAAGACACACACATACACACACACACACATACACACATACACACACACACACACACACACACACACACACACATGAACATAATAGAATCAAGAAAGGCATAAATATTGACCTTGTTTTAAGGAAAATCATGAAAAAATCCCTTACTTGTCTGGCTACACAGACAATGAAGCCAGCAACATAGAAATTTGGCTGATCCATGTTTTGTTTCTTTCACACAAATGATATGAGGGCTTATGTCTACAGAAAACATGGTCCTAAGGTGCTGGAATGAAAAGTTGAAAAGGTGGATCCAGTATTCTATTAATTAAGTCATGAAAACATGTTTCCTTTGTAGCTTAGATAGCATCATGTGTAACTAATGGGCCCAAGAGAGCAGGAGCTCAGAGGCAAATCCCCTAGGCTAGTCTGAATGGGGATAGAGTGATGAAGAAGCTCAAAGACTTAAAGTACTCCAGTGTTAGCCATGCAACTAAGAAATATTAAAAGGCTTGTAAGTCTCAGGCATTTGGGTCAGTAGCTCATCTGCAAGGTAAATGACATCATAAAAATCCACACAGGAAGCTAGAAAGATGGTTCAGCAGATACCACCACATACTGCTCTTGCAGAAGATGCAAGTTTGGCTCCCAACACCTATGTTGGGCAATTTACAACTGCCTGCAACTTCAGGTCCAGGGTATCTGATGCTGTCTTCTCAACATTCATAAACATACTCGGAAAAACACATAAAACTATTAAGAGTTGTTTTTTAAACATTGTTTTAAAAACCTATATAGTTCTTTCAATGGACACTTTAGCATCCTTGTTGGGGGCAAGTATACTATTTCCAACTTGGTAATACTCTCCTAAGGAGGATTAGTAATGTCTGAGCATCTTTAAGACACTCATAACCCAAAAGACATTCAGGATGAGAAATATAAGAATAAGTAGTGTGCAACATGAATACCATAAAAGACTTCATTCATTTTGCTTTACAGTAATATAAATATATATTTTGTCCAAATATTTGCACCATGATATTGATAGAAGTTGTGTAAACATTGATTCCAAAGTGACACTGCTATTGAACTTAACCTGTACTGGAGTGCTCGACTTGGCATGTAATGCTACACGTTGAAACAGTAAAAGAGAATGGCAGGTAACATGAGCCCAATTTCAACACACTAAGGCTGTGCTTCATTAAGTTAAACACCATCAACGATAGTTTCAAAACACTCTAATTTCAAACACTAATCTATCTCAGCTGAGTACAAAAAATTCCACAGTATTTTCCTTTCATGAATTGTTATACGAACAAAAATATATAAAATTTACTAAGCATACCACATGCCTTTAACTGACACAAAACATCAACCATTTGGAACTAGAATCAAAGTTGTAGTTCTTCTGAAGAAAGTCTGTATTCACACAAATCCATTAAAAATAAGAAAATGTAATCAAGGTCAAAACTTAGAAAATCAAGTGATATTCACTGGTTAACTACAGTATGGAGAATTTATGTCAAATCTGACAATTACTTCTGGCTTTCAGCATCTCAAAGAGAATCTTTCAAAACATCTTAATCATCTAATGAAAAGTGAGAATGACTGGACTAGTAATCTCCTCATTACTACCGACAAATAATTGAGGCAATGGATTTATAAATAATAATGTTTGCTTTTGTTTTCATTTTGGGGGGATTATTATGTTGGTCCACAGTTGGTTAAATAGAACTTTTTGTCTGTTTGGTTGTTTGGTTGGTTTTTGTTTGTTTATTTTGACTTGGGGAAGTCAATATACTAACATGAGCAAATGGAAGAGGAAACCACTATCTTCCTCATCTATGAGACAAATGAATGGAACAAGAAGAAGAGGGCCCAGTATCACAGAACTCCTTCAAGGGCATGTGACACAGGAAACTCCAATATTGCTGCATCTCCAAAAGTCCTAAAATACTTTGAATGCCACCAACCTAGGTACTGTCTTAGCATGGGAATGTTCAACATCCATACCATAGCAATGACTACCTTGTTATGCTAATTAGATTCCAAAAGTTCTTGGAAAAACAACCATCCTCATGTTGAAGTTCTGATTTTCTGAGTAGCACTTAAAGGGAAATAAAGGATGAAAATACATTAGCATATGTTTTAAGGATTCTTTGTATTTATTATGAGCTGTTCTCTGAGTTTGTTTCTAAACTGCAGTGCTGTAATGAACCTAACTAATCAAACTGCACAGTGAGTAATAGGACCAAATGTGAAATATCTCATGAAAACTATGCTATTTGAAAGAAAATCAATTTGTTCATAGACTTTGAGAGTGTGTTCCCTGCAACATATATAAAGGCACAGTGAAACACACTTGCTTTTAATGAACAGATCTTGTTGACTAAGCATGTCTACAGCACAGCAGAGCCCCAGGTAGAATCTGACCCCATGGCCCTCTAATATTCATTCAGTGTAGTAGTGATCTTCTGTATGACAATTGAGTATGCTTCCATAATTTTTTTTCACAGCTAGATAATGTCATCTGAGGTAATACAATAGCCTTGATTCAGAAATTTAAATTGTTCATTTTAAACTGTTAATTAACTCCACAAACTTCCTTCCAGGTAGGTTTGTTTTCTGGCATGCCCAAGCAAACCAGAATTATGTGTCTGGAAGCCTTCAGGGGAGAGTGCAATCAGCCTGTCTCCTTTTCTGTGTCAGCTCTCTAAATGTGGGGTGGACATGCAGAACCTCAGTCTTTGTTTCCCTCATTCTTGATAATGAGGTCACTGTTATGTTTCCTGCTGAGGATTATGTCCAGGTTTTCAGTGATGAACTGTGGGTAGCACATATCTTAGATCCACATTGTGTAGGTTTGCCTTTTTAAAAATTTACTTTTAGTTGTTTCTGTCACTTCAAAAATAGTAAATCATTGAAAACCATGTTTAAGAGAAAATATTTGATGTGGTATGTTATTTGATCAACCCAATTATTCTTGAATTTACAAGCCAGCACATTTAACAGATGTAAGCTATAGGACCATATATACACTATTGATTTTTTTTAATCCAAATATTGACCAATCAGAACTCACTTGTCATAATAACTTCAAAAACAATTCCCCAATCATAAACATTCCTCAGTAAACAAATTCCAAGTACCATAGGGAACAATAACTTCAACAAGTTACTATTCTTACTGAAGAATAGTAGTTATTGAAGATAAACTTTATATGTAATTTACTTATTTTCTATGAAACATGCCCTGAAACTAGAATTCAAAGAGTTGTAAGACTCCACATGGGGGCTGAGAACCAATCCCAGGAGCCCTGCAAGAACAAATGTTCTCAAGTTCTGACCCCACCCTCCAGTCTTCAAATTTCTCTTCTTGCCTAGCATGAATTAGTAAAATTAGCCAAATCCATTTCACAGTGATATCATTATTTTTATTAATGTTGCAGAGACAATTTTCTCTCTGGGATCAACCATCTGCTATTTGCAGTTGACTTCTGAGGATTGATACATTGCTCTATGTTCTGACCTGGACTCCATTTATGCACCAAGCTGTGAGTCTCTCTGCACACGCTCATCCTGCTGCAGTAAACAGTCTGAGAAATAAAAGCACTGCCCCTTCTCAGCTTTGCTTGTGAGCTTCCTTGCACTTTCTATGTAGTAGACGTAGAGTGTTTCTAATAGAATTAAGTCAAAGTTAGGTGTGTCACAAGCTCCACTCTGCCCCTGCTGACTTTCAGATGCATCTTCACAACATTAATATTAAGCCATACAGACAATTAGGAAGCAGAATTTAATGTCTCTTTGTAGTCAAACATAACCATATTTTATCCCACCTGTACTTTTGTCAACCACATCCCAAATTCTCACAGAGTTCTTTATTCACAGCAAGATCTTAAAACTGAGTTAATGAAAGAAAACTGATGTAGTCACATCATTTGAATACGATATGCAGGTTATCAGGATGAATAAGGCCTTTTTGCAGCAGTTAATGTCCCTATATGAAAGTCAATCTTAAACTAGTTTACTCATTGTTTATAACTAAGTTTTTAACTCAGTTTTATTATTTTTACTATCAGGGAACAACAACTAAAAAGTCTACAAATCTACATGAGTTCTGGAAATTATCTAACCTTCCAAATCATATTAAATCCTCCCAACTAATTTATTTTATCATGTATTTAGAGGGAGCTTTTAAAGCTAAGCTATGAACACATTTACAAGTGTAAAATATATAATGTATCTTATGCATAACTACGGACATATACATCACTGGCTATGTATCTACAAGCATATCATTTGGGGACTCACTGCTGATCTATTAATCCCTAGACACTCTGAAGGCAGCCCTATTAGTGTACTCTATATACTGAGTATTTATACACTTTGAGTCACTTTTGTTTGTGTACACCTAATTACTACCAATGATATATGAGCCTGCATGTAGAGTTGACTTTTGTTTGAAAACTGGCTGAACCAGATATTTCTGTTAGTTAGGTACACATTAACTAATATTTTATTATTATTTTGTTCTCTTTTCATAAGCCCAATAAATACATAAAGTTAGGAAAATTGAATGAGTGAAGATTGATGTTAAAACTATGATAAGACCCAAGAATGTGTATAAGAACACAAAGAGAGATAAAGATAGAGGAATTAGAGATACACATGGTAGATATAATTTTAATTATTTAATAATCTTTAAAAATTACAGTTTATTTAGTCTTAATACTGTGTAGTGAAGTTTGCACACAGGAGAGGTTTAAAATAAAGTTGAAAAAGTAGCATTCCACTCTAATTGGCTAATGTTTTTTTTTTTCTTTGTTCACCTTTGTAGTTTAATCAATGTTTCTCTGCCAAGTTCCATAATAGCATATTTCATAGTAAGCACCTTCATTTGTGAGTACAGAGTAAATGTATTATGGGCTTGACTTAGGTGAAGAGAGCATCTGCCCCATACGCATGAATATCTAAACTGCAGAGTACAGCTCTGATAATTCCCCTGTCTCCACCACTCTCTATTTTGAAGACTGACTGGCACAGGCACTGCAGATCCCCAAACAGATTTTCCTACCTAGACTTCCTGGTGAGGAAATGAATACCTTGAAATTTATTTCGGTTTAGTACCAGCAGCATTGCCTGCAAAACTACCCAGAAATGTTGATCATAATACTCATCTCTAACATGAGCATTCTAACACTTATGCCAATGAGAGACTCGCAAGTTAGATTTTATGCAAAACAGCCAGAAAGGATGCTGGAGTGTGATCATGAATGAAGTCTTTGTTCTTATAAGCAGAACACATTCTTTGTGGGTGTATGTGAAAGTTGTTAATCCATAAAAGTTTATCTTCCAGTCTATTCTTTATTTCTCTATGAAGTTATGCAGTCTAATAGAAATTTTATGATGAGTCACTACAACTATAGTTGTGCTTTCTGCCATTAAAATGGAAAACAGAAAATTTACTTAAGTGTTATCTGACATTTTCTCAATTTTATTCAATATTGTTAATATACCCCTACTCAGATAAAATTATGTGCCTCATTTCTTAACACAGTGTAATGATTAGAAAAAATAAACCCGGTTCTAGGAACAGAAACTTAAATATGTATTGGACATACATTATACTGGTTTGCTGTCTAATACAGAATTAAATTTAGAACCATAAAATATTTAAAGCACATTTTGAGACTATATACTGAAATACCAAAGACTTAATTACATGAACAATGGAGAAGAAGCCATAAAATTCCACCTGAAAGTAAATAGGTGGTACAGAATATATAGAAGATTTTCAGGAGCTAGAGAGATGTCTCAGTGGTTAAGAACACTGGCTGCTCTTCCAGGGAATGCAGGTTCAATTCCAAGCACCCAAGAGGCAGTTCAAAATTGTGTGTAAATCCAGTTTTAGGGGATCCTACATTCTCACATGAATGTGTGTGAATGAATACAAGTAAATGAATATAAGTAAAATACCAATGCCCAGAAAATAAAATAATCATGAATCAAAACTGATTTCCAGTGCTACATCACTGAAAATATTTAAATAGTATTTAAAAAAACTTACCTGAGGCCATAGTGTGAAGCTAGGATTTAACCTGTGACTGACACTACAAAATTTATTCTATTAATGGCTCTTGTCTGCTTTACAGCATTGATTGAGCGTGCTACATAAAGTTCACAATGCAAGGTTGAAGAAGGAAGAGACCTGTCAGAGCTTTGATCATGGGATGCTGGCTGAGAAACCTCATAAAAATATTGCTATGTCTCTGGAGCTGGTTTTAGCTTTTTGAGAGCATACAAAAGAGTACTTTTATATACAGAAGAGTATACAGAAGAATTCAATATACAGAAGAGTGCTTTTATCATGTTCATACTCATTGCTTACAGAAAACCCAGTCTACATCAGGTACCACTTAAAAATATCTTATAAACATAAGCCACAGAATCCACCCTAAACCCAAGTGACCTCCAAGATAAGGGGTATGTAGCATAAAAAAAAAATTGTTGAAGGCCAAGGAAAAGCTAAGGGAGGAACGGTCCTTATTTGAACCCAGTATTTTCGAATGAGGCCTGCTCCCAGGACTCTGGAGTCATTCCCATTCAGTGGTCATACATAAAATGTCCAGCTGTCATCTAGTTCTGTTGAGACTCAAGCCTCATTTTTATGAAGTAAGACTTAAGTAATTTGATGGGTGTTGTTTCCATTCGAGTGCTAAGCATAAGCCCATTCACACTCCTCAGTGTTTTGCCTGCAACTCTCCCATTCTTTGTCCAGGTGATGACTATTTCACAGTTAATGAAGAGATTGGAGGCTTCCTTACGTGGGATTCACTGATACACACAAGCAGCCTTGGGAGACGGCCCTTTCTAAAGCAAGCAAGTATACAACCTGACTGTGTTAAAGCTGATAAGTAAAATGAACTTCCAAAAATTGGTGATCTGTCCCTTTACAAAACAGACGGATTAGGAAAAATCTTCTAACTCATTTTTCTCATAGAAATATTACCCAAATAAGCAAAGACAGACTTTGAAAACTTCCCACTAGGTTAATCTAATGCTCTGTAAAGATTGGATATTTGACTTTTAAAAAACACTTGGGAACAAAACCATGAAACCTCGTGGGCCATTTGCTTCTAAACTCTCTAAGCCACAATTTTCTTTAACAACAAAATAGAACAGCTGCAGTACAGTAAACATCCCCAGTGTGCTTCAGCTTGTCCTGGGGGCTCAGCATATTCTACCTCATTTAATTCTCACCACAATCCTGTGAGGTAAGCTGACCCACCCCTCCCATGTTAAGGATGAGGAAAGTGTGTACCTGACTGTGTCTAATGGCTTCCTACAGGAGAGAGGAGGTGACCTCACTTGGATTCCTTCTCGGATTCACTCTGGCTCTACAGCCCTTTTTCTCTCATTGCTAGGCTATTCTCATTTTAAGTCAGAATTTGCAAACTGAGTATTAATTCTGGAATTGCTATCATGGACTGAGTCCAAAATGTGAAGGATGGGTAGGGGAACAGGACTAGAAAGCCATAGGGAGACTGTCAAGCATCTAACCTGCTTGATTAACACAGCTCTACATTCACTCATTTAACATTATCACATATGTTTGGTATGTATTCTGTATTTGACAGGAGTAGAGGAGAAAAGATGGAATACATACACACACACACACACACATGCACACACGCATATACACACATGCACACACTCACATACACACATTCCAGAGATAGAGCATTCTTTATCAGTATAGGAAAAGAACATAAAAATTGATCGTACTTCTGATCAGAAAGCAGTATCAATGGGGTATATTTTACTTGTAAAAGATTGCTAATCACTTCCATTAATTTAAATCCCCCATATCTCCCAAAATTCAATGCTAGTACTAACAAAGTTGATGAGAGGATTTTGGCTCACATCCTTGACAAACTATATATGGCAGGCAGATACACAGTGAGTTCCAGTGAGTTCCAGGACAGCCATAGTTACAACAGAAAAACTTTGTCTCAAGAAACAACAGCAACAAAATTCTTTCCAAAATGTAATGAAGTAAATGTTATTTTTGTGTTATTAACTTGTAAATTGAAATAATTTGATTTACAAACATCATGCAGAAAAAAATGTTCAAGAAGAAAGATACACTGTTTCCATGGCTACAGTAATACTTTACCTTTCAACATCTGAGAAAAATTTTTTCTGCATATAATCTAAGACTTTCGTTGATAGGTTTTCACATCCTTAATATATTGTCAGTAAGAGAATGAAGCAATCACTAAGTTAGATAGAAGTTTAAAGAGTCAAATACGACACAGACTACATTCTACCAACACTGTAAAATGAAGTGACCTTCTCCCTCTCATACTCCTTTCTTTATGTGTGTGATGACTGATGGCTTTTGATGGCATTTGTGTCCAGGACTAGCTTTGTCACAAGGCTTCATTCAGTCCCTAGTGGCATCCCATCTTTTTTTCTTGAAATGTCTGATTGAAAGAAATAACTACAAAGACACTTCCTGAGTTCTGGGCCTCATTTGGCACTATCCAGAGGCAGAATTAGGTATTAGATGGCAAGATGGCATCAAGGGTGAGCCAGGAGACACAAAGTAGAATTTTGTGTAACTTATGGATATACTTCTAAGTATTGAAATGCCAAGAAGAGATGAGCAACATTATCAAAGAGACAGATATCTGGAGATGCTCTACATTCAGTCTCACAGCTGATGATCCAGTGTAAGAATGATCCTACAAGCATCATTGGCTAATAAGACACTTGTAAGTATTGACTATATAATCTTACTTTGTCCAACCCTAAAAAATAAACTATCAAAAAAGAGTGTATGTAAAATGACACTACTAAAGAAAACTATCTGATAAAAATTCTTAGGTCCCTGTTCAAAACATGTTTTTTATGTTTAATTAAAATATTTCTTTGAATAGTAATCAGTTTTAAATTTAGTGAAAGCTTACAGAAACAAAGTCACAGACTTTTAACTCAAAGGATGTTAGAGAGCTAAGCCTGATAATAGTTTGTTTGTTTTTTGTTGTTGATAAATATTTTTTTTTTGCAACGTGGCATGTGCTGTTGATCATGAAGTCAATATGCCTGACACTGTAGTGTAGTCAGTGGTTAATACCTTGTGCACTGAGATCATAATCCCTTTTCTATATAGTATTAACCACATACACACATCCATCATTCCAGGTATCAAAGCTTTCAGAATTATTTTAAACGACCTGGCACATAGTAGGTCCTCAGTAAAGGCTAGTTTTTGTACCAAGAAATTAATATCAGAAATGTGCTGGTGACATCTAGTGGTCACTCTTGTAAACCTCAGGAAGGCTATCCTTGAAATTCAACTGGCCCCAAGCAATAACATGCATTTGTTAAAAGCTATGAAAAATCTGTGTTCTAGCTTCTTAAAATATCCTCTCTGGATAAAAAAGACACAAAAATATTCTAAAACATCTTTGGATTTGAAAAACAGACGCGTAAATCATTTAGTATCTTTAAAATGTAGTCATTTGTGCATGAGCTTATTCTCCAACTGAAGGAAATAACCTTCTGCTGAGTCTTGAATAAAGACAAAACCCCTGGCTCTGATTTAGTTGAGAAATGTGTAGAACTGTAGACATTTGTGTATGATGAATGAATCCCATTTGCTATAGGTATGGTTAATATGCTCATGAGCGTCGATTTCATCTTGGTCTAACAGAAAGTAAGTCTTATAATTATATTAAGACATGTGAAAGACAGAGAAGGCAAAGAAAAGAGACTAAAAGTATCCAGCAAGGAGTCAGAGCTGTTGGATGATGAAATCCCAGCTCATTGACAGTGTGGTGGGAGAGTCAGAAGACACACCAGCATGTCTCAAGTTAAGAGTTGGTCAGGATTTGCCCGTCCATAAGAGGAAGAGGAAAAAAATCTTGATTATAACTTTTCTGGGATGAGACTGTTGATATTATAAAATCATTATATTTCTATAATTATTTGTATTATAATTATATAAATTATATGCATTATATAAATTGCATACATAAATTATATATAATATTATAAAATTATAATTTTATAAATACTAAATGTTATAAAAATCCTCAGCAGAGGGACTTTCAGGAGGGGAGAGAAAGAACAAGAAAAATAGATTACAAATTAACTGCCTTGGATGCATTTCAAAACATTCAGAATATTTAAGTAATATTCCCAGTAAGCATGCAGGCATGCATACATGCAGGTCTGGAGAGAGATCTGGTTTGAGACAGTGGCTTAAGGAAACTTAGCACGGAAGTGAATATCACAACTGCCAGAGGCATGAGATTGCCAGAAAGAAATACAAACCTGTCAAAAAGCAAGGACCAACCAGGGTCAAACCCTGCGATATGTCATCATTTAGTAATGATATATAAGAACAGGATTTACACCCCTTTGCTCCAAATAGCCCATTAGTCAGTTCAAGACACATGGAGACCAAAAGAAAAAAAAATTACTTTGACAATAGCTTGTGATAAAACTATCCCAGTAATATTGGAACATAACTTTTTAAAACCACGTCTATGGTGGCTTTAAGGTTGAAGAGCAGAGCTATAAAGTGCTTTATAGTTCTAGGAGATAAAGTAGCTTTGACTTTTCATCTCACAGCCGAAAACCCCACTCTATACTTTAACTATGGTCTTCCCCTAAGTCTGGATGGGGAAGGGGGGAATGCTTTTTCTTTCACTGTCTATAAAAGGCAGTTTTCTGCTTATCTAATTTTCATTCTGTGCTTTGTTTCATCATCTTTTCTCTCTCTATTCCTTACCTTTTCTCCTGCCATGCTTGTTTCCTGCTTCAGTGATTTTCTGGGAAGTGAGCCCAGTTGGCTTCATGTTTGTTATTACAGACTACCTCATGAATTTGAGGATGTTAGCACCTTGGTGGCAGTATGGGATAGAAAGGAAAGTCAAACATGCTTGCTACTTAATGCCTACATATTTATGAGCTCCCCAATGGCACATAATCTCTGTTTTATTTTTAAAGTTTATTTTTTAATTTCTGAACATATTGGGAGAAATTATGAAATGTGCTCTACCAAATATTTTCATTGCCTCCTGACTAGCATTTTCTGTATACTAGTATTCAGTCTCTTGGTTTTCATATTCACATTAGAGTTAAAGAATGACTTTTTAGTTTATCACCAGTTGCTTTAAATGCCATTTAACAATGTTATTGCAAATTCCATGTTCTGAAGTTGCATGCTTTATACAATTTTGAGTAATCCATTAATCCTCACCAAACCTAAATCCAATTTATTTTTTGCAAGGGTGATTACAGCTGAGGATGATCATATCATAATTTAATGCTGACAAAAGACAACAGGCAATTTAACTAGTTAAGGTAATCCTGGCCTACAAGAGCAGATAAACTTTAAAATTTACTTGCATCCTAAGCTTTGAAATCATAAAACTTAGCAAATTAAAACAACTGAACCACATTAAAATATTCCTTGTAAAGAATCTTTATAATTATTTTCCCATTATTATATGCTTTTCCAATTCAAATTCCCGCAAGATGTGGTCTAGAGTTATCAGCATCTTAAGTGGAATACAATAGGGATGAGTGAGATTAAACACAATAACTTTATTATTTTATTTGTCAATGAACCTACAATACACGGCTAAGTGTCTGTGACTCATACAGCAGAAACTCTGCTGCTCTCTATCAGCTCAAGGGGGCAGTAACAGTAACAAACAAAGAAAAGTTTCTAAATGCACACTTTCACTGGCATTGGATACAAAGATCATTATTTTCATAGATATTTCGTTGTCTCTATTTGTAACAGTCACATGAAGTAAAGAGTAAAGGACCACATTATTTAATCCTAGTTTTAAAAAAACTGAAATAGAAGTAAATTAGTCAACTTATGCCACAGAGCATGTCTGAGAACAGAGCAGAACTCGCATTAGTTGCTTTAAAGTCTTACACTATAAGATGTCTATTGTGTTTCCTTATGTCTCACTCTATTGTGATTTCCTGGGTGAAGGTTTAACAGTTGCTTTTGATGTCATTTATTACTTCATCTAGAAAGCAATACATAAATATACCATAAATAATTTTCTGAGCCTACTGAAATTTCAGTCAAATTTCTGTATTGCATATGAAAACATAGGCAAATTAATCCATTATTTTTGAAGGAACATGGTTGGACCAAAAAATCAAGGGCAGGCTCCTTAAGAGGGTTTCTTGTTGCCAGAAGACATTGCAAAGTGAGCCAGAGGAAAGCACAGGAACAAGTATTAGATAAGGCCAACATAGGGAGGAGGAAGATCCTAGAGTCCTATCAAATACACAATCTGGGATCCATTTAACAGATTTCCAACTGTGGTGGCTATTCTTGGTTGTCAACTTGACTACATCTAGAATTAAGTAAAATCCAAGGGGCTGGATACACCTGTGGAGGATTTTTTTCTTGATGAAACCATTTGAAGTAGAAAGGCCCTTTTAAATCTAGATCAGTGATTCTCAAACTGTGGGTCATGACACCTTTGAGTGTTGAAGAACTTTTTCACAGGGGTAGCCTAAAACCATCTGCATATCAGATGTCTATATTATGATTCATAACAGTAGAAAAATTATAGTTATGATGTAGCAGCAAGAATAATTTTATGGTTGGAGGTTACCACACATGAGGAACTGTATTAGATGGTTGCAGCACTAGTAAGGTTGAGAATCACTGATCTAGATCCTTTGAGGTGGACAGATTCACCTTTATTGTGGGCCATTCCTTCTATTGGCAGCCTATTTAAATCATATCTTTGCCTGCTTGCTTTCACTGGTAAGTCCATTCCTTCAGGAGTATTAGAGTCTACTTTTTTGGGACTCCAGTGTATACTGAAGACCAGCTTAGACATCCAGCCTCGTGGACTGAACAGCTAAAGTATTCTTTAAACTTCTTTAGTAGATGGTCATTGTTGGATTAGCTAGATTACAGCTTGTAAGCCACTATAGTTTATCATATATGTGTGTAAATTTGTAGCTCTCTACCCATACATTAGTGCTCTCAGACGTTATCACAGAAGGTCCTTGCACAGTGCTTAAGAGAGATGGTGCTTAATACAGAAGGAAACTCACAATTGGTCAAACTCCAGAGAATAAATATCAATGCTCAGCCAAAAATGGAAACACCTACATACATACACACACACATACATACACACCTCCCAACTCATGATTCAGGAACTGTCTCAGAAGTGAGAAGGGAAAGATTTTAAGAGCTAGATTTGGTGAGGTGCTGACAAAAAATAAAAAAGTGTCTTCTGGACATCAGCTGTGTCAGCCTGCACAAGACCTGTACAAGATCAAGCCCATCAACATTCTAGCATGCATGGGGAAGGGGTTCATGAGTTTCTGTCTAAAAGAATCTCAGGACAGCTAGTGGCTCCTAGAGGATTCAAGTTTTTTGTTGTTGTTGTTGTTATGTTGCTTTTTATTTTTGTTTGTTTGTTTGTTTTAGTGTATCTCCTGGTAAGTTAATCATAGCTCCAGTGGATGATGCCTCACCCAAGAGTTTGTGGAGAGCATTTATTGATCTCCATTGGTTCATGTATACAATATATAGATCATATATATTTCTCTAACTACAAATGTTACAGTGAGTTTTCCCTGACCACAACCAGCCATGACTATGAGATCAGCCACCACTAGTCTGAATATTGCTTTATATATACATTCTTCCTTTAAAAATAAAATCAAAAGGATAGAAATAAAGCTATTACTAAAATGGTTGCTATTGCAAAGCATGGTACAGGGTTGAAACATGGAAGAACAAGGGTAAATGATGCCATGGTGTTTGAACTAGAAATACCCTGCCATAGGGGAGAGGGCAGAGGTCATTCTGGTGAGGAGATTACGGGAAAGAAGCTTCAAAGGGATCCAGCTTAAATAGAGCAGAATGGCTAAAATTAGACTATTAATTCTTTGCTGAAATTTTAAGGGGATTTTTTTTATATATAATCACATGACCATTAAACAAAAGAAAATGATAATTGTAGACATGTCACATAGACTGAAAGGTAGCTTTACCCCACACAGGTCCTCTGGCTTTTTATGAAATAGTCGTAAAATGTCATCAGCTGTGTTCCATGTCACTTCTCTAGGAGGATGGTCACCCTGAATGGTGAACTTCAGTGTTCCCTGAATCTCCATGTTGGCCTTGATCAGTGGGTAAAGGAACAAGTCCACACCTCCTTGTCCTACATCAGCAATCACAGCCACATAAGAGAAGGAAGGTGGACTAGAGTCAGGCTTGGACAGCCTTGCTCCTCACTTCCTTCTTAAAAGAGTTGCAAAGACCATGGGCCTCTCAATCTCAGTCTTCTCCCTAAGTTATTTCCTTTACTCTAGAAGTTTGCCTAAAGGCAGCCACCCTGGGTAGTGAACAGCTGGCTAGTTACCAGCTTAGGGGAGGAAGGCATAAGAAGATTTGCAACTGGGAGAAAAGAGAATAGCCCTAACTGTAAGACAATTAGCATCTTCTGACTTCTGGTTCTTGAATTCTGCCTGGAGTAGTCTGCTTCATCATGGAAAACAGATGTGGATTTCTGTAAATATGGACAACTTTCCCGGTCCTGTCATATTTTGGCTGGTACTTTGCTGTTAGTCTCTTTTAAGAATTTTCCTTCTATTAAAAAATAAACACTTTATTCTTTTGTGTTGTGTGTGAGAGAAAATAGAAGCTAGTTTATTCTAAAGTAGGCAGATAGCCAGGTCAAGTACTTTCACTTTCATCCAAAATGGTGTACTTACTGTACTTACTAGTTCTTGTCCTTTTGTGGGAGGGGGAGCATTCCCGGGAGTGGTCTTTATCATGTGGTAATTTTAAACATTTTTTTCCTTAAAACATCAAATCATGTGCCTGTTTTCAAATTAAATAGAAGAAACAACTTTTACATCTAACACTGTCAAAGCCAATGAGAGAAAACAGAGTTTCAAGCATGTATACCTAGTAAAAAAGCCTCGAGTCTCCAAGAATTTGGCCAGATGCCAGCTCTGTAACCTCCCCAGCAGAGAGTCTGTATCTCTGCTCTGTAGAGTGACTTTTACTTTTTAAAAAAATATTTATTAGACATATACTCTTTTATTTATTTTTAATTGAAAATAGATTTTTTTTCATACAATATATTACAATTTGTTTTTCCTCACCATTGGTACTATGCTGTGACTGCAAACCTCTTGCCTTATAATCCTTAGTCAGCAAAGAAATGGTGCTGAGAAAAGTCCCTGATTGCATCATATGTTTCTCTAAACATCTTCAAATCTTTGGGAGCAAAATATACGGAGAATAAAGAGGGTGTGGGGTTCTCCTTGACTCTTTGTATCCTCTTAATCAATTCTTCCCATGTCCTCATAGATGCATGATGAAGAGTCAGAAAGCACCTGGCCCTGGATGCTCTCTAATAGAAAGAGACAGTTGGTGATGAAAGCTGCCATTTGTACTCAGATTCAGATTTCCAGGACTCAGACACTAATTTCTAGTGGCAACAAGGAATTGCTCACAATGAAGAACTGACGGATCCTCTCTGAACACCCACAACTATGGTCTTTGATGTTGGAAGTACATTTATAGGTGACTGTGCTGCCTGTCTTTCTAGCTAAATTGTCCCAGCTGGGAACATCTGAAAATTGCATATGTTCAGGTAGGTAAGATATTAAGGAATTGGGAGAGGAGACAGATTATCAGAGCCCACTTAAACTTTCAAACACTTGGTTGTAAAACTGCTTGTCACTGTTTAGTTAAAAATAAGCCAGAACAATAAGCTTATTGCTGACGCAAAGTCAAAAGTAATGCTATAACAAAGAAGATGGTAGATATTTCCTTTCCCAATCACATATCCTGGGAAATAAGGCCTTAACTGACTGCAAAGTTAAAACCCACAGCAATAGAATGAAGAGAGTTATCTCCTTGGATGGCAAGAAAAGGCAAAGCTAAGTTGTAGTTCCTTGCCCAATGCTTACTCTTCCCAAGCCAATCATAGCTTTCATGGCCAGTTTTGAAAGCTAAAATCAGCAAGTTCTCTATTCTTGCTTCCTCATTTTCATTCTGTTGACAATCTCTTTTAACCTTTCTTCTGTTGTCTCTTTGCATCTTTGTCTGGGAAATCATTACAAGGAAAGCATTGGAAAGCTCAGACCACCACACTGGAGGACCCAGATGATTCTCCAATTCTCTGGTAGCATTTTCTATAGTAAAATCTATGAATCTGGTGATTCTCTGAAAACCAGCATGATGAAGCAGAAGAAACACAGCTTTTAAATGTTGAGCCAAAGTTTGGCTTGGATTTTTCTGTATTCTTTGACCTAAGATCTCCCGTTAGTACCCACCCACTTCTTAAAATGTCATAATACCCAATAATGCCAGGCTGTGAATCTAGCTTTAAACATGTGGTCATTTGGAGGATGTTTAATATGAAATCTAAGTAACTCCAGAACATGATATATTTGGGGAATAATCAACCCTTAGTGTTGTCAACAACTATGATTGAAAGAGGTTATTAGGATGGGCCCTATTCAGTCTAAATGATGCTCTTATTAGAAGAAATTTGTACAAAGGAAGAGATTACAAAGTTGTTTATGCTCAGAGCAACACCATGTGAGATCACAGCAAAGAGGCCAACAAGATGAGAGGCCAAAGAAAAACAGGTAGATGCACACTGATATTTTGATGCTGGCTTTAAACTGATATATTTCCATTGCTAAAACCAGCCATCAGTGACACTTTCCTATGGCAGCCCCAACAGACACAGTACACAATATCAATTGTTCTTAGGCTATTAGTTTGAATAACTCTGATTTCTAAGTCCCTAATATTCATTTAACATAAAAATCCCTACAAAGTGTTTCTTAGAAAATGAAGGATCATAACTACACTACACTCTGTTACAAGGTAATGTGAATTACACATTTAACCAGCACATGGGTGAAAAAGAGATTCCCCCAAAAAGGGCTAAGCATGTGGTACTCTGATAAGGTTAGTGGTAAAGCTAATCAAAGGTGGTCACCTTCTGTCAGGCTGCCTGAGAATTCAGAAAAGAGAATGGTCATTGTTGGCATTGAAATGAATATAGTAAACATGAAACTCTTGAAATTTTAGGGAACATATTAATCTGAACATTACTTGAAATTTGTCTAGTAAATTTGAATTCAAATTATTGTTTAAGCTTGTTGGAAATGTATGTATGTGTGTGTGTGTGTGTGTATGTGTGTGTGTGCGTGTGCGTGTTAGGTTTCTCATACTTACAGCTCTTAGCCATGGCTGGGCCGTTTTAAAATTTTTCTTCATTTTGGTTAAATGATGGCAGTTTCCTGAAACCACAGCAGTCGGCATCTGGACTTGCTTTCCTATATTCCTGACACCACCCCTGAAGACTCTGAGACTGGCTGCCATAAGAAATGTGCCATCACCTTTTTACTAACTCAGTACTCAACACTCTCCATTTATGACTAGCAATGGCCAGTCCAGGCCCCGCAGCATTTTCAGCCTGCTTCCCTACCCCTACTTCTGCCTATATTACCCCACTTGTGTGCAGAGAACTGAGACTTACAGGAATTCCTGCTGTATTTTCCCAACAGAATCATACACTGTCTTAAGTCCATCATTCTCTTCTGTTTTTCTTCTCCCTGACCTTTCTGAGACTCCTTCCCTCCTCCCACTGGAATGAGTTCTCACCTGTTCACTCCTTTCGACTGCTTATTCTGCTTCTCAGGGAAATTCTTCTCTGTCATTGTTTTGCACATTCTATTATCAGACAGACATTGCTTCTTTTTTCTGTGGCTAGAGATATTAAGAAAACTATGTCTGTGGCTTCTTATTCTTTTGACTATTGTAGATATGGTAAGTTTACTTTGGCTTGATTGACAAGCTCTTTTGCTTGGATTCTAGAAGACCATTGAAGAAAACCACAGAAGAGTCCTTCAGTGTCCAGTGTACAGATTACTCAGAAAAGTTGGAGGGTGTGTGTGTACGTGGCTCATACCTCAATAACCCAGAGACTTTAGATGCTGCCCTCTGAATCTGTGGGGGAATTTTTTTTTCTGTTCTATCATACGAAGTAGGGAACAAAGGGATTATTTTAAGTTAAATGGTAGACTTCAGGTAGGCTTTGATGAATTCTTTCGAATTTGTCACATAAAAACCAATTTAAGGGGTAAAATCCTCTGAAAGGTATGCTTGGGTGGTTTTGACAAGTCCACATGGATAACAAAATCTCCTAATCATTATACATTACACCTGTCTCAAGAGCAGCACAGAAGAAGGAAAAGCAGATAATGCAAATAAGAAGAGCCCTGGCAAGACCATTTACTGAGTGCTACTCACATGCCAGGCATCACTGAAAGGTCTTCATATCTATTGCATCGCTTTATCCTCTCAACAACCATATTTTTTTTTGCCTGCCCTGTCTCAGACATCATTTCTTGTCTGATACTGACTCTTCTGATTTCTGCTTCCTGTCTCTGCTTCTTGCAGATTAAATTCATGTGCTACCACTGCCTTGGATTAAAGAGGTATAGCAACATTTTTAACATTCTTTCTACATTTCACTGGGACCACACAAGCCTCTGAATGTGATCCCTTCATATAGACCCCTGGATTTGATCCCTTCATATCTATACACAGGCCTATTTCTCTACAATGGATTATAAATATAGGGAGAAACAACTAACTAAGTAGAACCCCACTACTGTTGAAGCTTTCTAGAATATGTAGATATATGAAAGATATTTAAATGGAGTCATCATATAACGGGGGAGACAATGTCCAAAGTAGACATCTTATGTCATCAAGTAAAACCTCCAGTGACCTGAAAGAGATACATCTTGTTGAGTCATTGGCCAAAGGATCCAAATGCACCCCCAAAACATTGTAACCTATTGCCAAAGCTATTGATTGCTTTCCACAACCTGATATTAAGGCCCTATTCCTGAAGATAATACTCATGTTATCACACAAGGAGAAAGTCATGCTGGTGTCCAAATAGAAGCTTCACCTTGACTGCTTATCATGCACATTCCTGAGTATGCTCTGAGCACTTCCAGAAGAAAAAGGTAGCCATCAATTTCACCCAGCTATAAACCCTGTGGCCTACAACAGCAACTGCCTGCAAGATATATCTGTGCAATAGTGTCACAAATAGAGGCAAATAAGCCAGTTTATTTTTATTATTGGATTGAAAGCCCACTCTATGAAATGTAAACCAAACCTGGAACTGCTAAGGAGCCAAAAACTAGTAACTAAATTGATCTAAAGGAAAACCTACCACGATTAGTCCTTTAAAAGGAAAATAGTGATAAAATAACTCCTGATGAATGTTACACCTATACATCAGCTCCTCACTCAACCCTCACTGTAAAAACTTTCTCTTGCAGGAGATGAAAATGAACACGTAAATTCACAACAAAGCAATGTGCAGAGAATGAAGGATTTTAGAGTACTCCATCTGAGATGGGATGTCTTCATCACTCTTTCCCTCAGCTCAAGGATCTATGCAAAAGAGGAGGTAAAAAGATTGTAAGAGCCAGAGGGTGTGGCTGACCCCACGGAAACAGTGTCTTCCAGACACAACAGGACTGACCTACATGTGAGATCATGTGAACTGACAGAAGACTGAGGCAGCGTGCATACGATCTCCACACATGCATGCAAGACAAACTTCTACTACTGCAAATGGAAGTATACAAAAGAAAAAAATCCCACCTTCACCAAGAATCTATTTTCCATTTATAACTGTAGAGAAATAGGAAGTCAGTTGTGTCCTCTAGAGTGTCACTTGTACATCAACTGTACTCCAAGACAGACATCAATTTAAATAAAATATTGATCTGTAAGCATAATGACCTCTCATTTCATTTATTCATCTTCAGTTCTAAAAGAAAAAAACAGCGGTACCTTACAAATATTCTAGATAAGAAAAGGAAAGATAAGGGCTGGAGAGATAGCTCAGCAGTTAAGAGCACTTCCTGCTCTCCCAGGAGAGCCAAGTTCATGTTAAGATTGCTGAGCAGGCAAGGGTGCTTGACATCCAGAGTTGTTTCATCCCTGCTATGCACATGGTACAAGGAGAGAGCAAAATTCCATAGACTCTCCTCAGACATGGGTCATATGCACAAAAGGGCCATACACCATAAATGCTCACACACACACACACACACACACACACACACACACACACACACACACAAAATAAACAATAAATGGATTTTTAAAAAAAATATAAAGCTGAAAAAATGTTGAAAGTATATCATGTCTTGAACATTGGATAATAAGGAATATGTGAAATTGTAAGCAAATTCCATCACAGCAAACGAAAGGACTGGCAGACATTCTAAAGAATTATACCACTGGTCTACACCCTACTCCTCATTGTTTGGTTTTAATGACTGAGTTTTTAAAATCTTTAAGCTACCTTTTACCTCATTATACCATGTTAATACAAAGCAATTAGGTTCAAAATGCAATCTTGAGATTTTCTTTAATAGATTTCCTGTTTAATAGAGCTCTTAAAGATGTATATACATAATTATAAAATGATACAACTTACTAAATTTTAAGAGTAAACTAAATGTATTATACAAGAGAAGAAAAATAAACACATAATACATAGCTAGATAGATATATAACTAAGAATTATATCCAAGGCTCAGAGATCATTGAGGAAAAGGGAAAAGAAAGAATATAAGAATCAGAAGCAGTGGCTCCCTAAAGAGAACAGCAATTTCTGGATACAACAGTGCGGCTTATCATAGGAACTCACAGATGATGGGACACCATACAAAACATGTACATAACCCACCCAGACCAAATTCTAGGTGGAGAGAGGAGCTGGGCACACAATCCCAGCCCTAGTTGTGAAGCTACTGACAATTGTTGGCTGTGGGAAGAGAAAGAATTAATTTCACCTGGTAAGTCAACCATCCTTCAGTAAAAGGGCACATATCCATGGATATTTGGGCAAAGCAAATTGGCTTTGATGTGAAAACAAAAAACAACAACAAAAACTAAATAAATAAACTATAGCCATAAAAATTGGGTGAGTGTTACAGTGGAAGTGCCTCCGGGAAGTTGAAGGAGGGGTGAATATGATCAAAACATGTATCAATCTCTCAAAGGAAAAATAAATGTTTTGGATTTTTTTTAAGTTAAAAAATTACTTAAAATATTAGATCCTTAAGAACACTGTCACCTCAGCACTTTTTGCTGACAATTACTCCTAAGAAGAGTACACTCTTCATCAATTTCATTCTATTCTTAGAAATAAGAGTTTTCTCCTATTAGTTTATAGAAATTGATCCTTTCAAGTGGCCTGACACATGCAAGAAAAAGCTAGAATTATATAACTTGACTAGGAAAACCTAGTCATAAAATTATCTGATTAAAATTTATCATTAAAACATAAATGAAAAAAACCTATGTGATTTATTTTCCTGCCACTTATTGTTATACGGACAAGTTATTTCAGCATTCAGAATAGAATTTATTTCATTTTCTCTGGGATCCCAGGCCAGAATGATTTTCAATTTCAACAAGAAATGTGTAATTGTTCAAGGCAAATATAATGCAAAGCTATGCTAGTCTAATGCATAAAACATTCAAGATGTAATAAACTAATTACTCTCATGAGGACATCACATGTTTAAATAATCCTTAATGTAACTAGAATGTCAACAGAGAAGCCAACATTTACAAAATATAAAGTTCCTTAAAATGGCATTGAGATATAATTCCCCCCAACAACCCAATCCTATTTTAATATTGCCTGTTTCTCTAATAAAATCATTGTAAGCAAAAATAAATCCTTTGAGACAAGAACTAATTGATTTCAATTTTTATTCAGCAAAGCCTCGCTGAGGGTTTCCATGAGCTCTGGGTTCCACTGGATGGAGGAACCCAGCTCATAGTCATGAAGAAATAGCTGTTACATGGTTACATTTTGTGTCATATTCTCAAAACCTGTCATCGACGGGAAGATCACTCTTCACAAATATACACAACATACATGCAACAACATGCAGAGATGCCTATACAGTGGCTATTTTATGCACGTATTCTGTTTTTAAATTTTCTTGAGATAATACATGCATCCTGGGTACTGATCATCTTTAGGTCCTCCACATACATAATTTATACAAATCATGTTGTAGTGTGTAATTAGCACAAGAAGTAGTGTGAAGGAGAGTTCCCGAAGAGAAGGAGTTTCTACAAAGGCCCACGGACTGATTGAAACTTCAGTGAAGGGGAGAGTATGGAGTGTTGCAGATCCAGACTCTAATTACAATTTTTCTTGGGCTGTCTTTGGCCCACTAAATAAGCATTCTTTTCCACCATCCCTCAAGGAGATGAGATTGACCTAACATTCTGATGACAAATAAACATTTTTGGAATGCATTTACTTAACAAAACCCTAGTTATCCACCAACCAAAAGACTGAGAAAACATTTGAGGCCTGTGGATGAGACTTCTGTGCTGTGTGTTAACCACCCACTTACTGTCTCCACCAACGTATCTGACAGCACCTTGACTTATGACTTATTTCTGTGACTGTAAACATTTCATGCAACTATGTCCATGCTGTAACTCAGAATTTAAGATAAAGACTCATTGTTTCCAGGTCACGGTTGCTCATGTTTGGCTACAGAGGGAACTGTTTCTTATTTCCTGTAAAGTGAGGAAAAAGTGCTTTTTTTTTTTAAAACATGGACAGTAGTATTGAAATCCGGCCTTCCTGCCTGGCTGTTAGCTTTGTAACAGGGCTTACCACTTACCTAAATAGCCCATTACTGCCTGCTTCAGTTTCCCATGCATGCTTAAGCTGTTGTCATGTCCTCAGGAAGTAAATAGAGCACTTTCAGTGACATTTCTTAAGCCTTCCTATAAATATTTGGCAATAGGTCCTTAGTCTTACATCCATCAATGCCTATTGGGAATGTCTGTCATTTGAACTAAGACAATGTAATTCATCTTAAACAGCATCACTGTAGTTAAATCTTTATCAGTCATGATAGGCTCACAGTGAGAAACTCTAAGAGACTCTTTTGAGGGCTTTAGAAATCCACATATTAAAATTTAACTGTTCAGAGGCCCACTGCACTTCTTTGTAATATGCACACATAATAGAACAGTCAACAGGAATCAAGGAGACTCATGTCACCTCTCCTAAGCTAGTGAGATAGTAATTGTATCATTGTTTACAGATAGCTACCTCTGAGACTTGACAAAACGGTTTCCCCCATACACTTTACCTCATTATCTTTGGCTTCACTAAAGTTTGTTACCATAACACAGCTCAGCTTTCAAAGTCATGGGCAAAGCTAATGTGAGTGGCTAGATTGAACTGAAGGACATTCAAATTAACTGGTGAACCCTCAACAGGAAATAAAGTAGTTGTTTTGAATTTTAATTGCCCACATTTGTGTTCATTGTGCAGAACAAAGAAAGGGTGGAATAGAGAAGTCATTACTGAGCTGGCATTCATTTGATGATCAAATCTTCAAAGTCAGTAGAGATCCAGTTTAAGGCATATATGTCTGTATGTGTATATGTATATGTGTGTGTGTGTGTATATATATATATATACACACATATATATATTTGCACACACACATATATATATGCATAAGGATAATATGCATATAGCATATTCATTATATGCATATAACTAGACTTTCCAATAAGCCATAAAATACTTTTGAGAAAATATATTTAAATTTACAGCACACCACTGACATGTTCCTTACATTAACTGTATTTATATAAAAATAAAATTGAGGAAATGAGAAAATATGGAATAAAATTTAATAAGAACTCTTTTCAGTGAGGATCAAACATTGTGTTTTTTAAAGTGGTATTAATTTTAAAAGTAATATTTGTTGTAAATGAATAGTATTTACCATGGCGAAGTAATATTAACCTACGGATACCCTCCTTCCTAATCTATGTCTCTGAAGGCACTGAACAAGGGTGGATGATCTGCAGCAGTGTGGCAGAGTGTGAACTGTCACTTATGATGTAATCAGTGTGCTCTGGAAGTCAACATATTCAAGTCCTTCCGAGGAAAAGCCGTTGTTGTATCTAGAGTCCTTAAGCCTTAGTCATGAGCCATTTCCCCACCAAGTCATCCTGACAAGTACCTGATCAAGTACTTTACTTGCTAAGTCATCTTGATGGCTTCTCTGTGTACAACGTTCAATATCGGATTTTTGTTTTTTTCTGCTAGAGTTTTTGATTATGAGAGTCTTTGATAATATCACTGATTTTCAGATTTATTTTAAGTCTAGGTACTGGTTAACAACATATTGTTATTGAAGCTATACAAGCAAGGAAAAATATTATTCTTCCTTTAACAAATAAAAAAATGATTTCTTTAATGTGGATGGGTGTAGAAGTGTTTCATCTGTATATGTGTCTGTGCATCACATGCACAGAGTGCCTGTGGAGAACAGAAGAGGGAATCAGACCTCCTGGTTTAAAGATGGTTGTAACCTGCCACATAGAGGACTGGACAGGAACCTGGCTCTTGTGGGAGAGCTGACAGTGCTCTTAACTGATTAGCCATCTTTCCAGCCCCTTTCCTTCTTTTATTGGACTAGGAATTCTTAATAGTCCATCGCTCTTAGTTTGCCAATAAGATTTACCTGACTTACAGAATGAATTTGGTTAGGATTTCATAAAATGTACAGTACCCTTGTTTTTCTCCTTTAGAACAGAATGTTAACTTAAAAAATGGGAGGTCATCATACTTATCAATCAATATTTTTTAATTATTTAATTTTCAAAAAATATATTTTGATTATGGTTTTTCCTGCTCAACTTCTTCTAGGTACTCCCTATTTCCTTACCTACTGAGTTCTCTTTCAAGAAATGAAAATCAAAAGGAACAAAAAACAGTTAAGACAAAAAATATCAAAACAAAACAAACTCAAATGGAAAGTCCACACATACACACTAAAAAATATATATGAATTATGCTTTGCATCGTCCAATTACTCCTGGGCAGAGTGCTTTTAGCAGAATTTCAGTAGTGGAATTTTGTCGTGTGTGAATCTCTAAATGTCTTATGCATGCTGCCTCAGTCCTCTGTGAGTTCATTCATTCACAAGCCCAACTGTGTCTGGAATCTTACTCTCTTACATCATGAAAACACACCTAAAGGATTTATCTATATTTCATACTCTTCAGTTATTTTTCTGATGTGGGCCACCAAGACAAAAAAGTTTCTCTGGAGATTCAGTACTTGACTAAAATGTCATGTACTGAAAATACCCAAGAAGAAATTTGAATAAGGAGGAAAAGAAGAAATGTCACTCATTAGGGAAGAAGTCCATTTGGAGAGGAAGGAGCCTCGAATGATAGTGGTTGAGGAAGATTTATTTTCTTCTTTTGTAAGGGAATAATGCCTCCACCTTTGCCAATAATTTTAAATATGAATATCACAGAAAATAATGATAAATTTTCTACAAAGAGAGTACAGACTTAGTGAGTCAAATACTCTACCCTTCCCGTGCCTCACACCAACTTGGATTATGAAGCCAAAATATTACACATCGAGCATGATAGAATTTTAGCAGCTGCCTTCACCCTTTGATTAGAAGATAAAAACATTCATGGTTTGATTTCTTATTGCTACTATGTGAATTCAAACCCTTGAGGAAATTAGCATTTATTAAAGAAGATTTAAGAACTCATATGTGACCAGAACAACTGTATACTATCTACAAATGCATCCCAGACTGTCATGAATTCTGCTAATTTCTCAGTAGATAGTTTAAATGTTAGGTTCCAAGGTTTGTCTAAAAGTTTTTTTTGGAGTCCGCACAAGGTCATACTGCTTCAGAAACCCATTTAAACAGAAATATTCCTTCCTTACCTAGAGGAACAGAATTTTCTTCCACTTCAAAGGAATAAGCAAAATAATATATTTACATAAACATGTATGTACAAATCCTGCTTTTCCCAGTGTGTGTGTATATATATACACACAGACATATATATATATGTATAAATATATATATGAAAATATATATATATAAATACACACATATAGTCATGTATATATATTTATATATACATATATGTGTGTACATGCATATATGTATGAATATGTGTATACATATATATTTCACATATGTACATATATATTCACATACTTATATACATATACACTCATATATATTCACACATATACGTATATTTACATATACACATATATATAATCATATATATACACATATACATTCACAATGACAGTGTCCTTAGTCACCATCGCCGCATCATCACAACCACAGTTTCTTCTTCCCTCTCCTCCTCCCTTTATGATTTCTTACCTCTCTCCCTCCTTGTACTGCTTCCAGTCGTTTCAAGCTTAAACCCTGAAATAAAAAAAAAATATATATATATATATATATAATACATAATTATACACAAGGAATTAGCTAATAATGACAAGTACACTGTAGTAAATAAAAGTACTCAGGCAGAACTTAGTGCTGACAAAGGGCTTCTCCTCTCTAGTCTTATGACTGTTTTTCACAGTAGAACAAAAAATGTATGTTCCTAAAACAGACTATGCTTAAAAGAAGGGTTAATCTGTTTATTAGCAGGATAATTGCAAAATGTGCTTATGCCTCAAGATGGAGAAGGGGATTATTGATTGTTCATCTATCTATCTGTTTATGTCTATCTATCATCTGTCTGTCTGCCTGTCTGTCTGTCTGTATGTATGTATAACTATCTCTCCATCCTTCCATTCATCCATCCAACTATCATTTGTAATCTATGTTCAAGGAGAGTCAATGCCACTTAGTAAGGGTATATAGTAGGAGACAGATTTAATATCAAAACCAAATGAAATATGTTATGCCTACAGGCATTCCTGTAGTGGTTGTTTATTTTGGAGAAATATAGTGAAAATCACATCAACAACAGTAACAGTAATAATAAGCAATGCTACACACAGCAATTGATTTTTTTCACATTTTTTTCATCTCCTTTTTTGACTCTTTTCATTCTCCTTTTCCTCTTTATTTTTGCAGTGTGTATTCATTAAATGTTTACTCTGACTCAAGTATCATCATGCTAGATATTGGAAATACCAAAGGAAATACATATAGAAGAATCCCCAAAGATCAGATTATTGAGCCAAAGGTATGTGATGACCATGCACCATGTTGGAGAAGGAAGACATAAAAAGGACTCCCACCTAGACAGGCACAAAGAGATCTGAGGGCCTGCATTGAGCCCCAACAGTCTGGTATCACCAGCACTCACTGCAATGTAGAAGTCCAGCTCCCTGCAACTGGGGTTCTGTGCACAGTAAGACTTACAAGCAGGCCTAGAGCCATGGTTCATTGGTTATGAGTACTTGCTGCTCTTGCAGTTCAGCTCCTAACAGCAGCTCCTAACAGGTCAGGGGGCTCACAATTGGCTCTTAATTTCAGCTCCCGCATATCCGACACTATCTTCTGGCCTCCACTGGCAGCTGTGCACATACCCACAGCCATAAAATTTAATAATAAAAATTAATATTTGTAAATGCCTGAGAAGCACTGTACTAACAAATTTTAACCATGCAGCTAGGAAGGAAGGAGAACAGAAAAGGAAGACACAAATGCTGCCAAATTGTGAGGATTTCCAAAGGAAGTTTGCACTTTTGTTTGCAAATGTTACTTTGACACTGAAGAGATAAAAAGGACTGACATACTCTTAAAATTCAGACTATCTTCTTCCATTTTCTCCCTTGCATATATGCATGCAAATATATGCATATATAATACTCTTTATCAACAGGTTTATTTTATATGTTCATCACAAAGAAATTATAAATTATTAAGTGATAAATATACTAATTATCCTGACTTGATCATTATAATTTGTCTACACGTATCAAAACCTCAGAGTGTATCCAGTAAAGTGATACAGATGTTATATGTCATTAAAATACATATTAACAGAGGCTGGAGAGATGGCTCATCAGCTAGGAGCACTGGATGCTCTCACAGAACACCTGGGTTCAATCACTAGCACCCATATGATGTCTCACACCATCTAAAACTCCATTTCCAGGAGATTAGATATCCTTTTCTGCCCTATGTGGGCACTAGGCACCAATATGGTACACAGACATGCATGCAGACAAAATATATATATGCACATGTATATTAAATATGTGTATTATAAAATTAAAAAAGAAAATGGAAACAGATATACATTTTTAAATAAAAATTATATTCACAAACTTGAAACATATTTTTGCATTTCTCTAAATAATTTAAAAGAGGGAAATGGCATAAACATTTTTTTCCTCATAAAATTAAGAAGCTTTATTTAAGTCAGGGTATTTATTTCTCTTGAGATTCTGAATGTTGCATAAGGAGTTATAAGTTTGCATTCTCTCTAACATATCTGGTAAAAAGGATTAATTTGGGGAAGTAATGTGCCACACTTAAATATTCTAGCTATGTAATTCATAATTTAAGAAAAACCATTAACTGTGCTCACTGCTGTGTTAATTAACAAATGTTTAACAATAATTTAAGTATTTCATATGTACAATGAGATAAAGTTATTGGGGTATTTCTTTGGGCGTCAGCATTTATGCTTAGCAGATTGTGCATTGTTGATTTAACAAATCATTTCCTCATATATGAAACTCATTTCTTTAATTACTCTTATAAAGTTATGGAAGAAAAATTTTACTTAAGCCCTTTCCCCTGTTTCACAAAGTGCACATTACTCTGTGGACTCTGCAAAGGATTCTAGAATCCTCCTGACAGAGCATGTGTAACCAAACTGCAGCCTGCCTTCTGCACAGAGACTTGTTCCCATTCATAGAACACACTTTGAACAGTTTGATTTCCAAGGAAAAAGAATGTGAAGCAAACAGCATTTCTCAAACATGGACGCTCTGGATAAAAATACCCTGAAGTGGATTGATTTGTACATGTTTTAGCATCTGCAAACAGTACCCAGAGACATGTTTGAAATGAGGATGATGTGGTTTTTAATTTCTAGCTCCCAACTTCTGTGTCTGTTCTCTAATACATTTCACAATCTCTCTCAACATAATCCTCATGCTTTAAATTAATATACATCATAACTAACACATCTGCTCAACTGGAAGCTAGGATGAGCGGTGTGAGTGCACAGCAAAGGCCAATGCTGTTTTCTATTCTTCATCTTTCAGTTCATCTTCTACTTTCTGATCTTAGCATCATTATTGCTCATGTGTTTAATTATTTTGTTCAGACATGACTTTTTCCTTGGTTCCCCATTTTGCCTACTTTCCCTAGTTACATCTATAAGTTCATTGACCTTTTTATCCACATTATCTAAACTCTGACAGTTTACACACATTTTTATTTTACCTTTATATATAATTATTATTATTATCAGTGTTTTCTTTCCCTTCCTCAAACCCTTTGCTTATTTTTAAATAAGATATAGACCTGAATGTTTCATACTTTGTCATTCCCACCTCTATTTTTGTTGGCTGGATTTTCTTCCTGGTTATAAATATCACTTATTCATTTTTTCTTTCTCAGTCTTTTTTTTTATGGTCTGACAAAGTATGTGGATTTTATTTTATGAATGCTAGATTTCACTATATTCTCTTACTAGAATGACCTCTTGCAGACTTTTAAGTTTTTGCTGATTTGGGCTAATTCCTCTGTGGCTTGCTTGAAAGTAAAAGGAAGAATCTAAAATAATTTTCAATGTTAACTCCTGCTGTACTTTCCATTGCATGGGCAGGCTCTTGGAAGTGAAGAAACCCTGGCTGAGAAGAACTGGGCTGTTGAGATTGCAGGCAATATCACACTCAGGGGTCTTTTGTAATCAGCTTCCTTCTAGTTGCTCTTCTGCTGGCCATGTGGAAGGTTAGACTAAATATGAGGACATTCCTAACCACACCAGTCATTAGCATCATCTTCAATTAGCTGAGCAATGGTGACAGTTAAGACAAGGGCAGATTGTTATGTCAAAGATGCCCAGTTTCCTTCCTTTCCACATGAGGGAAAACTTTTGGCATTTCTTATGATTTTTATTATTTCCATTGAAGCCCAATGAATTTATTCAGAAGGAAACTGATACATTTTCAATCTATTCTCTGAGACAGTTTGGGCTTTTAGCAAGGCAAATAAAAACATCAACACTCAAATTATTCATGTGTATATTCAAATTTGTCTGCATATTATCTAGCTCTTAAAACTAATACAAACTTACAGAATTTTAATTGATTTGAAATCCACTTCAATATTCTTCAGCAGTATAAGATATAGTATTTATCTAGCACATCTAAAGTAAATTATATTTTAAAGTACTCTGGGGAACAAGACTTGGGAAAACGTATTTCCCTCACTATACATATTTTCTCACTAGAGAGTATAAACTCTTTGCATTGATCAAAATTAATCACCCGGGACCAAACCAAAATGTTATAAATTGTAGGTAGAGAGAAAAATTACCCTGAAGCAAATGTTCTGCAGTGTGCTAAATTAAGATGGTTTAGCAAGGCATAAAGTAGAAAAAGCTATTAACTCAAAAAAATAGAACTTCTTACCCAAATCTTCCCTGTACTTGGATGTTTGGGTATGTGCCCCTGCAACTGTGTGGGTGGGGGATCAATGAGGATTGGTAGGGGGTATTTGGTTAGATGTGTGATGTCAGCTGTGTCAGCAAACTGGTCCTGTGTGACACCATCCTCTTCACGATTCTCATAATCCTCTTGCAATAGCTATCATGCCACACAGATTTCCTCAGGTCTGCCATACTCCAAATGTTAAAAACATAGTATACAGAATTTGTGATTTGGTTGTGTTGTTTTTATCGTATAGAAATATACAGAATGGACATGTAGAATACACATTTTACTCCTAGCAGTGAAGATAGTGCTTTGGGATGATTTATTAAACTTTAAAGGTTATGATTTAACTGGATAAAATCAAAATTTATTACTAAAACTTAAAATGACTGTGTGACTTTTAACATTTAGTTAAATGGAGGCACAGGAGAGAAATGTAAATAGCTTGGAGTTCAGTAGCTCCATTTGACAGAGAAAGGAGTCTGCAACTGAGAAATTGATTTATGTTAAGTGGCAGTTTCAGAATTCAAATCCAGGCCATTGGGATTCAGAACCATAATTATCTTTGTTTAACAAAATTTTGCTGGTATATCAATCATCCATCTTATCTGAAAAGCCCTGTGACTTTTGGAGCATCCCTGAACCACATATTCCAAATTTCACAGCTTTGGAAGTCATTTTAAGTATAATTGACATAGTCTGCATACAGCACAGCACTATGCCCACCCACAGCTATCTATAATGTATATTGAGATTTATTAGTAGTTTAAGATACTGCTGCATTGTACAAATAAAAGATTCACTCTACTACATTTTCTATAATAACCATATTTTGTGTGCTTTCTGCACAACACTATACTGACCCAGTATTTCAGGTGGTTTAATTGTATTGTTCTATTCTATTCTAGTCTAGTCTAGTCTATATTCGTATTTATTTAGTTAGTTAGTTTGATTTTTTGAGTCAGTGTTTTTCTGTCATAACTCTGGCTGTCCTGGAACTCACTCTGTAGACCAGACTGGGCTTGAACTCACAGAGATTCACCTGCCTCTGCCTCCTGAGTGCTGGGATTAAAGGCCTGCGCCACAAACGCACAGCTAACTCTATTCCAACAGTCACCTTGTACAAGGTGGAATAAAATGACTTTTTACTTGTTCTACTCTCCTTGTGAACTATCTTTTGGACAAAAATGCACACTTCTTTGTAAAATCATATTGTTCATCTCACTTCTCAGCTATGGTGTATGAACCCAAAGAATCAGAGGTGTCCAATGTCTGCCTCCTCACTCCTTAGTCAAACACTTCAATAGACATTTGGTATTTGGGGTGAACAGCCCTCTTGAAGGATGACAGCAATATTCAACCCTCTGTCTTGCTTTGCCCATCATGAAAAATGGCAAAGGGATTTTCAATAAACATCTCTGGGAGATTTAAATGTAACATTTGTTTCAATTTAGGATGGGTCTGTGAGTTCTCCTAAGGGGCTTTCTATAGTTATTTCTGTGCAGCCTGGCATGTCAGGGAAGCAGATGGAGCTACTCAAGGGATTAGTTAATTCCAACAAGACTTACTACCTTAACTGTCCGTCTTGGTGGGTCTCTGAATTCAAGCATCTCAAAATTTGGAAATCAATATTTTCCCCTGTCAGCTCACTAGTAGGCTTTATATTTAGTGTGAATTTCCACTTACTTTGCAGAGAAAAACTTTATGCACATATGCAAATTTATAATTTAATCTTTATTTGAAATTCATTTTGTAAGTGATAGTATTGAGGTACGTGACTACTCAAGTGTTTGTTGAATTAGCTTAGAAATTCACAGCATATTTTACTGCTGTTTATACTAACAGAAACCTCAAGAAATCACTCTTACATCTAATCTCTAGTCTTCCTTTAAAGATAAGAAGCATAATTTAAATATGTCTGATTTCCTGATCATTATTGTAGTCAATATATAGGATTTTTTTCCTTATATAATATTAAAATTTAAGTCGTAGTGAGATTTCAAATGCACAGGCTTAAATCTTTAGACAGCTTATCAGAATTTGACTCAACCTTTATCCAAAGACAAAAATCGCCCAAGTATCAACCAACATTTCTAAAATTATTTTTGATTCTGATCTGCTTTCAATGTTGATCATGCTAGGCACCTTTGTGTGTCTGTGCCTAAAGTCTGTTATCCACACTGGATGCTTCAAATTGCTCCTCATCTCCTGTTTCAAGAACAGAGACATAATTATTCCCAGGAATTTCACCACTTCACTTCTACGTTCTGTCATTTTGAAAATAGAAAGTGCACACTGTCTTTGAAAACTCTATACTCTTCTAAAGGAACACATTTTTACATGACATTCTATTCCAGTACATCTTCTTAAACTAAGGTAGGGATCCTTTCAGGATTGCATAAGAATGTGCAGTTATTGAAACACACGACAACCTCAAAAGGTGTCTGACAATGCAATGACCAAACGTCCAAGTCAAGCGTGCAATGAATGCAAAGTATTCCCAGTAGCAATGACTCACATAATTGCTCTTTCACCACGGCCTTGCTGCCAAATATGCATACTTATGTTTTGTGAATGATGTCACACCACACAATGTCAGTGCGTGCCATCAGAAATACTTTGGGTCAGATTGGGGACCATCATATAATAAAAATTGCAGTGATTATAATGGTTGAACAAAGTGCTCTGCACTTTTAGAAATGGATTAGTTGTAGAAGTATGCTTAATACTGCACATCATCATCCCTCAGCAGGTACGTATCAAATTAGAATATATTTGAACTATGTTGTATCAATGTACTTGATCTATTTTAAATTGCTATTAGTGTCTCTGATTTGAGTTTCATTTGAAATTTTTATTAAGTTAACTTTGCTTTAATATTAGAAAAAAAAAATCAACATCCACTTTTACAATGGCCTTAAACAGAGTTCTGCCATTTTCTGTTTCATAGTCATATGAAGTAGTATTTCCAACACTGACAACTATAACACCAAAATGGTGATCAACTATGAAATATGTGTAAGATGTTCTACATCCTCCCCAACATCAAGTATTCAGCCAAAATTTGTTTCGTTATGAAAAATTAAGTAGGCACATCCATCCTGTTAGTGTGCAAATTTTCTTTCATCATTCATAAAGCGTAAAATTATATGTGTGTCAAACACTTTTTTTTAAAAAAAATAGATTTCTTTATAACTTATTGTCAGTCAACATTTGATTTGCATATATGTTCTTTACATACCAATATATCCAACGTCATATAAAAATTACTATATGAACAAGGGGCAAATTGGAAAATATTTAGGAAGGTTTTAACTAGGTAACAGGGGCTATGGAAATCACATTGCACAATTATATTTCATTGTATTGTAGGTGACACTGTCAATCTCCTTTTTTAAGATTGAGAAATTGAGGCCAAGAGGTTAGGGAACTTGTACAGGAAGATTTATTTAGGTCAAAGGAAAGAGAATTGAATATTAAACCAAGACCGTCTGATTGTAGACACCCTTGTGACTCACACATATACTTGTTCCAAAAGCAACCTATGTGCTTACGATGGCTGTCTCGTTTGAATTAGAAAAATGTGTTTTTAAAAATGAAATGAAAAGTTCACTCATCTTATTAAAGTTCACCGAATCGACCTAAACAGTGTAATTTTTTACATTTTGAGGAAGTGGATGCAAAATAATAAATTATTGGGTTTCAATTCATTTAGGATTTAGGAAGAAATGTGAAAAAAATTCAGGTAAATGAATTTGGATTTCAGAGTTCCTGATTCCTTGGAAAGAAATATGAAATTCAATTGAAATATTTCCTGAGGCAGACAAAGATTAAAAGAAAATTAATGTTACTGTAAAGGCACAAATAACACTTTATAGAGTTTGTGATTATGATTGCTCCAGGCTAACTAAAGTATTAAACTAGTACAATACGTCCACATCCCCAGAATCCTGGCAGTTTTCATCGTCGTATACCACGTAAGTTAAATTTCTTCTGCCTCGGGGACTTGGATCCTCTGCTTTATAAGACTTCATGTGGAAAAGTTTGTCCTGACCCGGACTACTTCCAGGGTTTCTGGTTGTTCTCACTGGAGTGGTCACTTCTGATAAAAGTATCTTTCTGTATCAGATATGAGACTAATCAACAACTCATCTGATAATCATGCCTTTCTGTACCAGATATGAGACTAATCAACAACTCATAATTATTAACACTCAGTGTGGTGTCGATCCTTAGCTGATTATTTAAACACAAATTTGAAGAAAACTTCAGAAAACAAGTAATCCTCATAGTTTCTAATGAAATATGCATTGTTTTAGTGCACAGCACTGATGGAAAAACAAACTGACGGAGAGTTTACACATGTAAAGACAGGGTCAGCATCTAATGTGTGGCATGTAATATTGTAAATGTCGATTATTTTCTTATTTTTAAACTGAAAAGAATAAAACGATTCCTTAATGATACTCTGCTATACCCATAGATCAGTGCCTTATCCAGTCATCATCAGAGAGACTTCCTCCAGCAGCAGATGTATACAGATGTGGAGACCCAGAGTCAGACCTAATGTGGAGAAAGAATCTAAACTGGAGGTCTCCATCAAATCCCTCCTCTCAGAGCTCAGGGAATCCCGTGGAAGAGGAGGTGGATAGGTTGTAAGAGCAAGAGGGGATGGAGTACAGCAGGCGAACAAGGCCCTCTGAATCAATTGAGCAAGGTGCATATGAGCCCACAGAGATGAAGCAGCAACCAGGTCCTCTTCGAATTTTAGTTTCAAAAACATGAAATAAATAAGCTTTTCTCCCAAACTACCTAGTTACGGGCATAAAGTAACACAAACCTTCCTCCTTCCTCTCTGACTCTCACTTTCTTTAGCTCTGTTGTTTCTTTCACAAAGGAACCTCCCAGAAGAACTCACACAGCATCACACAGCTTTCTCAGGGCTAATACAGATGTCCACTCAGGCTTACCTTTGAAAATACTTGCCTATCTCTAGTCAGACAATTTGGTACCAGTTAAGATCCTTTTGAATATATTGCAATTAGGGGCTGTCCTTCCTGAGATAAGATCCACCGGTTAATATACTTAAAAGAAGGTGTGCAAAGACACAGAACTTCTCCACTTCAAGTTCTTTCTTTGATAGCTCATCTTCTCTCAGTGCTTTCCTTCACAATCTTCACTAACAATACAATGATGGCATGCATTTGATGGTTAAAGTTGTGTGTGACAACTAAAGATTGTCTGAATTTAGTATGGAGAGATTGCTCAGTAGTCAAGAGCATGTGCTGCCCTTCCAGTAGACCTGAGCTAAGTTCCCAGCTCCCAAATTGGGAGGCTTGCAACTGCCTGTAACTCCAGTTCTCTCTGCACATGCCTGTTCTCATGAGCACATTACCAAAGAAAGACATGTTCATAAACACAATTTTTAAAATAATAAACAACTTTTCTTAATTTTTAATTAAGAAATTTTCTCAATTTAATTTCATTTTAATTTAATTTTTAAATTTAATTTAATAAAATTTTAATTTAATCTAATTTTCTTAATTCCAAATTATTTTGGAATATTCAACTTGTCTTAAAATTTTACTCTCAAATTTACAAACACTTGGAAGTGGGTATTCAGTCTATTGGGTGTCTAGCTTTCCCACCCAGTTCATTTTTCCTTTCCTTTTATGTCAGCTCAGATTCCAAGACCTGTGATTGTTCCCAAGCACATGCAGAAATGTGCAAAACTTTTGGACCACTCTTTCCTCTGATATACTTCCCCATCAAAGTCTGAACTGTGAATGTTGCCTAATAAAGACATAACTGCACAAATTTATTTTTTTTCTAGAGAAAGAGCATGGTCACAAAATGCTTGGAACTTGAATGGAACTAAAAAAAATATTGCTGAGTTGAATGAATTAAAAAATACACTCTATGATTCTTATAAAACAGATTCTTATAAAAATATTTGTCTTGTAAGATAAACATGATATTACTGCATGGAGTTTATGCTTTACAGTTTAAAAAAGACGAGTAAAATGATTGCCTCGTTTCCCTTTAGGGTTGGTCAATCACCTGGAATCTAAAAACTACATAAATTTCTCAGAAAAGTTGGAAATTTGAACTGGGTAAATTTGAATAACATTTTTAATTCAGATATTGAGCGTGTGTGTGTGTGTGTGTGTGTGTGTGTGTGTGTGTGTGCGCACATGAATGCAAGTGGGTGCTGGGAACTAAACTCAGGTCATTTGTGAGAGCAGTGACAACTATTAACCACTGAACCATCCGTTTCCAGTCCATTGAATTCACTGAATATCTTTTTGTTGTTGTTGTTGTTCTGAAATTTGTAATTTATCTGTTCTTTTAGAAAGTTAGAAGTTTTAAAAGTCTCATTTTTAATATTTGAGTTTGTTATCCAGTCAATTCTAGCATTATGTTAATAACTGCAGATTGTGCCTCCACACAATTAGCGTCAATGATTGTTTTAGAAAGTTTCCATCATTGCTCCACGACTGCTAGAAAACTACTAGAAATGCAGGGTATGTGTTCAATAGTCAATCTTTCCCCTGGATACTTTCTATATTTACAATTATCACAATTGTACAATTATATTTACATACAATATAATTATACAATTATATTTACATTTATTGTACAGTGGATTGGCTTTCAAAGATATATGTAAAACTTCCACTTTGAATACTGAATAAGGGCATTTAAAATGCACAAGTTGACATGCTCTGATTAACTCTATTGGAAACTCAATATTAAACAAGTAACTGAGATTGTGTCACAATCTGCTGCTTAAAATCTTACTTCAATAAGCACGATTACTCCCGTCACTATTAATTTATAGAAATAGCAAAACAGAACACAAAAATAAATACAGAGTATCAGTTTAAAGTCAAAGATATACAAAGTCTTACATTTCTGCCCACAGACTGATGTTCCACAATGTGGTAAAGTCCTGTATGCAAATAAACTGACTGCTTGCCTTTCCCTGTAGCAGCTATTCCGGTGTAAGTGCATTTGAGGGTTGGAATTCTGTACAATTTATTCCTCTTGGTCTAAGAAATCCATGAATATTCAATAGAGAATGGTGAAGGTAATTGAGTAAGTTTTAATTCATTCATATTTGAGATGGCATGATATCTTTAAAAAGTCAGGTGACATTCAAATGCATAATAATCACTATTTAGATTTTTATTCAAACTACTACTTTTGTTACAGCACGAAGGAGCTAGCCATATAAATTCCATGACTGCACTTGGGAGGGTGTATTTTAAATCAATCTGAGTGTAATCCTAAAGACATTGTTCACTAGCCACTGAAGAGTTGGGCACTGTTGCTCAGGAAATACCAGTCTATCCAAAGCCTGGAAATCTAGTTATTTCTGTGGTATCAATGTATTCAGAAAAGTTAATCTATAGTACTTTTTTTATACTTAAAACTAAATCTAGTCCTGCATATTCACTAGACAACTACTTACTACCAGCAGAACTACATCCTCAGCCTCTTATCATCTTTATCATCATCACCATCATCATCATCACCATCATCATCACCATTATATCCTCAGCATCACCATGTAAGCCTCATCATCACCATCATCACCACCATCATCACCACCATCATCATCATCATCATCATCATCATCATCATCATCATTATCATCATATCCTCAACATCAGCATGATCATCATCATCACCATCATCATTAACTAATTTTTTTTACATATTTGTGTCTCACAAAATTGCTAAACAAGGCCTTGACCTTGTGATTCTACTGCCTCAACCTGAGATTACAGGCTGTATTCTATGATTTTAAAGAACTGGGTTTTCTAACCAGGAATTTGCAAACTTGCAAGAAACACTGACGCTCCAAAGCATTCCGTTCTGGTCTCTCCCCAGCAACCCCTTCAACAATGTTGACGCTGGTCATAACAGTGCTGGTGCAAGCTTGTGCTATCCTTTCTGAAAGTCATTTCACCAGCCCACAAACACCTCAATTTGTTTTCGTGAAGTGTGTCCACTAGGACAGGTCATATCCTACTAACAGAGTCAACAGAGACAAGAAAATACGACCTTTGCCATAGACTTACAGAACATGCATTAAAAGTAGTTTCAGAAGGCATTTAAACTGAGTCTCTAATGTATTTGTAGTAAATTGAACTCAGGCATGTTGAACACTGCTTCTGTAACTCAGGTAATGGGGATAGTCCACAGACTACATACAGTCCTTGCTATTATGCTTTCATACCCAGGAAGATGGATAACCACCTATGCACACCTGTGAGTTGTTCTTATCCCCATCTTCTTTAGAGACTGATTATCTTTCCACTCTAATGTGCATGACCTGTTTGAGAGAGTTACACTTTTCAGTTTGCCCTTTTCTGAGTCACCTTCAAGTTCAGGATTTTAATTGTTGTCTGACACCATAGGAACAGTCTTGGCTGCAAAGGAGGCCAGGTGAATCCCCAAGGTGTACAGCTCTGTGCTTCGTTTCTCTTCTGCTGCTAACTGTGAGACCATTTGGCACAGCTGACTCAGACCCTGAGATAATTAGCTTTTCCTCAGAATGGCCCAGGCTGAAGGAGGAGATATGTGGCATTTGTTGCTAAACTAAATCTATCATTTGTAAATGTGACCTATTTTGGTGAGTGTTTGGTATTTCTGAAAATATTTTACATAAATAAGATCCTTAAACAGTGGCTGCCCTGTGTCTCACTTCTGTGTTTTTCCCATCATCCCAATCATATCTTCCAAACCAAAAAAAACAGGGAAAGAATGTGAAAAAATATAATGGAAAGCATAAAATACTACAAATTGGGATTGAAATGCAAAGAATTTTAATTGAAGTGGATGAATAATCTTTAATACAGTGATTGAACACTTCATATAACTTCATTTTATAGACATAAGTACACTTAGCACTTTGCATTTAGAAAAATTGCTACATACCGAATCTACCAGTGATCTGACATTTTAATTCAGGCAAATTAATAGAGGAAGACATAAATGAGTTCTAAAATGATCCTGTAAGTTTTTAGGGAAATAGAGTAAAAAATCACTTGTAATTTCTACACATTTAAGGTACCAGATTAGTAATCTAATCACAATATTACTGAAATACGTTTATTAATATACAGAATAGAATTCTGCAATTTGTTTAAAGTAGAACAATTAAATCATGTTCTAAATAATGCTTATTATTCTTTATATCTAATAAGGGACAATTCAGATTCATATGACATATTAAAAATATTCAGGGTTATCTCATTATATTCCAACAATTTAATTTACTGCTTGGATGTTTTTTTATATATTTTTAAGGAATATTGAACAATATTTCCTTTCACATAGAATGCAGAATCATTGAATCTTTTCCACAGTTCTCACTTCCAAACACATTCATAATTAAATAAATATCATTAATAGTATAACATGAAAAGTACATGTTATTAACTATTAACTAAGAGAATAAGGTTGCTCTTGAATCACATTGTAATACAGCTCAATATTCCCCAATATCCCATGTATTCACAGTCCTCTGTGTTTGTTCCCAGCAGGGAGATTCAGACTGTGATATCTTTTTGCTGCAGACATCTTCAAAGATACCTGAGCTCATGTCTCATATCACTTTGTCAAGGAGCATTCAGAAGTTCTCTTAGCTAGAATTACTATTCCTTTTCCTTACACTTCCTCATTACTTTGAGTACTTATTTAAACTCACAGCATGCTCCATTCCATATGTTGAAAACCTATGTGCATCTGTCTCAACGACTATGGTCTTAAGTTAACAAAGCACTGTACTTTTTTTTTTAAGTCAATAAAACAGGCAAAAAGAACATTAAAAAAATGCATATCTTTTTGTATAGTTACCCATCTTAGTTTTTGCTGTCTTCATCATGCCAATGAAATTCTAAGAAAACTTTAAACACCAGCTTTTACTCACATACCAACAGAGAACTACTGTTGTACCTGGGTGGCTGCTCTCTTATTTTAATTGCATGTCCTATTTCTAAGCTCTGCTCTACATCTTGGCAATGGAAAGTGCACTAGAAAGTAAGCACAGCAGTCCAGTATTATTGTTCTTCCGAGAAGTCTTCATTCAGAGCTCAGCCTCTGCTGATACCTGGGCAGTTTGCTTTTGAAATTCATTAAACTTGTTGGGGTACCCACCCCCACAACAAGGCACTGAATTAGAGTGTCCATTTTACTGTAATAAATCTTGGCCTTAGGTTCAATGCCTTTGAGCCCTGCTAGTCTATCTAGCAAATCCTCAAACAAGCAGCTACTTAGATGTATTTTTTCAGTTCTTTTAAAAGACTTCTGCTAGTCACTGTTACTCTTTACAATGGATGAGCAACCTAGTGTTAAACAGAAAAATTAATTTCTGCTCTATCTTCAGTCCATAAATTCCCATTTGCTCACAAAATGGAAAAAGCATGGCTATGCCAACTTAGCAGATAGAATAAGATAAAAAGGAAGTAACATACATTTTTTAAGAATTAAGAGTTATTTTGGAAGATAATAGGGAGATAATGAAATAGAAAGAACTCTTACTAAATTTTACAATCAACTTGAAATCTTTGTATCTTTCTGATATAGGACCTTAAAGAAATCATTTAATCTGAATACCAGTCAATTCTGTGTACGTAAAAGTGGAGTTAGGAATCATTCCTCTCACTCCTTGGATATGCTCATATGACCAAATAAGTCAAATAACACACATATTTCAGTATTAAAATGAAGATAATTGTACAAAATAATTATATGAAATTTTTCTTGGATCTAATTCTTAGATTGGCTGCTGTATTTTTTGTTTTGTTTTGTTTTTCCAGGGATTCTCTGTTGTAACTCTGGCTGTCCTGAAACACTCTGTAGACCAGGCTGGCCTTGAACTCACAGTGATCTATCTGCCTGCCTCTGTCTCCTGAGTGCTAGAATTAAAGGTGTATATCACCACCACCACCAGGCTTGTTGGTATATTTTGTTGGTCATTAGAACAACTTTCTTCCTCATAAGTAGCTGCTATTTGTCTGACTCCCTTTCTTCTGTTACTTGATTTCTTTTCTCAAATGAAAGAACATACATGTTTACTTATAATCACATGAAAAGATCAGGACTTAGTGTAGTTGCACTAATTCCTGATTCTTCCTGTGGGTTTGAGCCTAAACCGTAAAAGGAAGGCAGTCATAATGAGCTATAACATAGTTCATCTGTATTTCACATCTCCTCCAACAAGGCCACACTTTATAATTCTTCTAACTCTATCAAAGAGATCCACTCCCTAGTGACTAAGCATTTAAATGTGTGAGTTTATGGAGCATGGGTACATGCAGGGGTGGTGTTGCATGGAGGTTGTCTTATTCAAACCATCACAGCTTGGAAAACAAAACTCACTATTTTCTGTTTAGTTTGAATATGACCATTCGTGTCACAGATGTATATTTTTTAAAAAATTTTGTAAAGGAATCAAAATAGTTATCTCTTAATAAAATCAGTAGTGGTTTGAGTGAGCATGGTCCCAATAAACCCACAAATTAGGATGATTGGTCCACAATTGGTGGAACTGCTTGGAATGAGTTAGGAATATGGTCTTATGGAAGAGATGTGTCACTGGTGGTGGTCTTTGATGTTTCAAAATCCATGCCAATTCCCATTTATCTCTCTCTCTTTCTGCCCCCTGCTTGTAGATCAGCTGTATGCTTTAAGTTACTGGTCTGGTGCCATACTTGCTTTCCTGCTGCCATGTTCCTTGCCATGATGGTCACGGACTCACCCTCTGAAACTATAAGACTCACAAAACTCTTCTATAAGTTAGCTTGGTCATGGTGTCTCTTCACAGAAATAGAAAATAACTACGACAGAATTTGGTACCAGCAGGGGTACTGCTGTGACAGGCCTCATTATGTTCTTTTAGAGGAATATGGAAAACTTCAGAACATTGGACTAAGAAAGAAGGTTAGAGCTGTGATCAGTGCTTAGTGGGCCATCCTAGTAAGAGTTTGGAAGGCAACAGTGTTGAGAGAAATGTGTAATTTGTAGATCCAGATCAAGAGGTTTCAGAGATCAACATTAGCAACCAAACTAGAGACCATTCTTGAAATGTTTTGGCAAAGAATGAGGCTGCTACAAACATGCCTGATGCTAAATTGAAAATTTTCGTACTAATTTTGTTGGAAGACATGAGAGCCTATTCATAGGTGCAAATCTGTCAGACCTCAGCAAAGGGAACCACAGTCATGGCCAAAGGCATACTCAACACTGGAACCTGGAGCCTCTGAGCTCAGTTGTTTTTATTGATACAGAACTCTGTAGCATGTGCAGATCCTGAGCATTCAACATCCCACACACAGATCCAACACCTGCAGAAAATACAAAAAGCCAATACTAGCCAGTCCCTCATCCAACAATGTGCAAAACAAATACTTTAAACACAACTAAAAATAAAGTTCTACAACAGAGAAGGGCCCCAATAAGCTCATATATTTGAATGAGAGTGTTAGGGAAGAATTAGAAAGTATAATCTTGTTGGAGGATGTATAGCACTGAAAATATTCTTTGATATTTCAAAGCCCATGACATTTCCAATTAGCTTTCTTGCTTTATACTGCCTGCTTGTAGATCAGATATAAGTGCTCAGCTACTGTTACAGCTCCATGCCTGTCTGACAGCTGATGGTCATCAACTCACCCTCTGAAACTGTAAAACCCAATATACTCTTTCTTCTATAAGTTACTTGGCTCATGATGTCTTATTCCAAGAATAAGAAAGAACACAAAATAAGTTCAAAGAACCTATTATTTTTTTCTGAAATTTTGATTTTGATGACTCCTTGACCTGCCTACATTTACAAACAAAACAAAAAGCAAGAAAAGAATAAAGGAAACAAATTTTAATACTTTTTTGAAAGTCATCCCAGGGAATATATTTGTGGGCTGTATTTTTTTCTGTTGCTTAGTGAAAGAGATAGTTCTTAAGAATCCTTCTGATCATATTGAAAATAGATATGTTGAAACAACAAGACAAAGGCCAGCATATAATGTTTGTTTGTCTTGCAGGAACAAACTTGGTGGGAGTAAGCTATGCCTGGGTTTTTTTGGGGGTGGTGTCTAAAATGATATTCAAAATCATCTGCTTTAATTCCAAAAATTGGTTAGTTCAAAAGAGTTCAAACAGATCTGACATGCTAGACTTATACCCCAGGACACTCAAGCTGCCAGGAGGTGGCCCTGTAGGTACCGTAGATGTTGACGAACAAGAATAGCAATTTTAGAAGATAAAGTCTGAAAAACTTTCATCTCAGGTGTGTTCAGAAGTTACCTGTCACAATTTTGGGGCCTGCACAATGAGCCTTGTAAAACAGGCAACAAGAAGAGTGGTTTGATTGGGAAGATCTGAGCATCAGACCTAACTGAAGGTGTCACCAGCATGATGAGAAGAGAGATTCTAGCTGTGTTCTATATGGCTGAAGAAATCAAATAACTTCATTCTGGTAATAAGTTTATAATATCCAAATAACTAAACGAGAAGTAAAAGTTTAATACAGAGACATTAAACTTCCTGTTGTCATCTGATTTTGCCAAGGAGCAGTCATAGCATATTTACATTCATTACATTCATAGTAAAAGCTAGAGAGATGGAGTAAAGGGACATTGTGACATCAAAAATGACAAGGATAATAGCTTAAAATTTTCCTACAAGTAAATTATTCCTTCTGGAAGAGCTAGTTACGTCCACTCTCTACTTCAGTAAATAAAATGTTAATATCAGTGAAAAACTAATTATTACATTATCTCCCCTAATTCACTTAATATCCAAAGATGTAACAAATGCCTACTATATAAAAGAGATCGTTATATTGTGATACACTGAGGAACAGAAGCTATTACATGTAAAGAAATGTAACAGCTCTGGTATGCCAACACATCTGCTTATTCATTATTCCACTTATGTCAATTATTACAAAGAAGTAGTAGAAAAAATATGGATTTTACATTAACAAATACACCAGCTAAGCAATATTTTAAAAGTCACATTTGTTTTGGTTTCAATGTTATTGACTTCCATCCATGGCCTGGTGGACCTCTGGTATAGTAGGTGATCCACATTGGCTGGAACAAAGGGCCAAGCAGAACTGGTCACCTCAACTCGTAGCAAAGGAGTTAAAAAGAGAAGGGATCAAGCTGAGCTGTGTTGGTGCATGTCTTTAATCCCAACACTCTGCAGGCAGACCTCTGTGAGTTCAAGGCCAGCCTGGTCTCCAGAGAGTTCCGGGACAGCAACAGTTACAATGGAGAAACCCTGTCTTAAAAAACCAAAAAGAAATTTTAAATTTGTTAAAAAAAAAAAAAAAAAAGAAAAGAAAAATGATCATGATCACATCACTTCTTCTGGGGCATACTGACAATGACTTGAAGTGCCCCTTAGCTAGGCCTCATGTCCTAAATGTTCTACATAACCTTTCTGGGAGGAGTTTTTACCATGTGGATCTTTCTGGGAGATCCCAGATCCAAAGCTGTAGCACTACCCACTAATGAGACACACCAGTCACCATACAGGAGATTAGAAGTGAACATGGAACCAAATCCGAGTCATAGGATAAAAGAAAGCTTCTAATAAATTGGAGTTTAATCTCAAACTAGCTGAAGAAATAAGGATTGACTCTCCTAGCTGAAAACTTCAAAGACATTTAATGCCTACACCTGCTTTGGAATTTCTCTTGAGCCTGAGTACGGAAGAAGGAAACATAGTGGCAAAGTCAATTTGGAGTGGAAACCATTGGAATTAGTCAGTCTGAAGCTTGTCTTTGTGTGTGTGTGTGAGAGAGAGTTAAGGTTTTCTTCCTTGCTTATATAAGTCTGAATTGCCTTTTGTTTCATGTGGTTGAAAATATTTGAATTGATACAGCCTGACAGAAAGTCATTAAGCTTCATATCTTTTTCATTTACCATATGAATCCTAAGGACATTAGCAACTTATTACAGATATCTAATGAGATGGCACTTGTCACTATGCATTGAAAAGTCTAAACTATAATGTCTTTTAAAAATCGTTATTAGGCAAACAAAGACAAACAAAAACTAGCAATCACATTTAAATTCACTATCTCAAGTTATCACATTGTTGTAAATTAAAATAGCAAAACAAAAGAAAAATATGTGAGTATATTTTTCATGTAGAATGACTCAGAAATAAAAATTTCAACTTTTATGACAAGCACCAAAAATAAAACCACACTAGACTTTTTGATGAAAATTGGACCTTTTCAAAACATTTCTTCTCTTATTTTCTAAGTGGAAGACAAGGTCATTGAGGGACATTTGAAATGTTTTATTTTAGTAACTGGTATTAAATTATCTTAAAATGTTGATAAGAAACACATGGTTCTAGAGTATAACAGAAGGAATAGTTTCTGGTTTGAAGACAACAAAGCAAAGCTTAGGGACATAGGAACCTGGATGAACTGCCATTTGGACATGAAGTAAGGTGTAGGAATGAATGTCCTGAAAAAAATACTACTCAGTCGTTGGAATAGCTAGAGAGCGTGGGAATGACCTCAGTGAGAGCCGAAACAAACTTATTTCAGAAAATTTCCAAGGGAGACCCGAATCTATTATCCATTTACGTTTTATCTTTATAGCTTTGAAAATTTACTCTTCTTCTCCCAACCACCCTGTTTATATCCTTGATTAAATTTTCCAAACTCTGTCAAGGGTGAGGAACACAATTGTATTTTTGAAGAAAGAATAACGGTTGTTTGTGTCTTAAGTCTCAAACTTCTCAGTGTGTAGTGCTTTCTATTTCCCGTTAATCATGTAGACTTGACAATGCACTATGTCCCCCACCTCAATGCAAGCAAAGATACTGGTTTTATCGAATTGCTGAATATTTTTGATTAAGTGAAAAAAGAAAATTAAAGATATTGGGTAAGAGAAAAGCATTTTCAGAACTAAGCAAATGTCAGTAAAGTCCAGTGAATTGAATACTGACTCCCAGAGGAAGTAAAGAGTTTGTTAAAGGGCCATGGCTAAAGGCCTGAATGAGTGATTGCCCAGCAGCCAGAACTATGGCAACAAAATTGATCCTAGAGAAAAAAGCAATTACTATTTTTGTTGGCATTTCAGCAGTGATAGAGAGGTCTGTGGGAACTCTGACTGCACAGACTAATGACCAGGCTTTGGGGCTGGGAATACAGGCGCGTTTCAAAATCATGATTTTATTATGGTACTGGTCAGACTTTGTATGCGTATTTTGGGGGTAAGATTACCAATATAAACTCATTCTAGGCTGAATTAGTTGTCGAGGAAGGGAGCTATGATTGATGTACTTGCCTTTGGATACTGTGTTTGACTAGGTAGCCAGCTGCTGCCATTGGATTCATTTGTCTGTCTCCCTCACTGATAGAATCCCTGCTGTAATCTTTTAGTATCCAAAATACACATTCATTTCTATCAATCAGCTATTATCCAACATATTAAAATTTACCACAAATGATTGCCACAAATAAAAAGAGATTCAGTATTCAACTTTGGGATTATTATCTTTGAAATGTACACATATAAAGTACACAAATCAAATCATTCATTAAATAGCAGTATCACACAAATCCATAGTCCACCTTAAATGACTTGACTTGGGTCAATGTAACAAATAAGTAAAGAAATAAAACCAAGTACCAAGACATGGTGGGGTTTAGGAGGGAATTGGTTGTGAATAATATAGGATAATGTAAGCCTGATTAGAATGTGATATAAATAAAAACCATTATCAGTGATTGTCTAGAATCAGAAAATAATACAAAGATAATACATTATCACTGCATGCCATTTCATTCACTTTTCTCTATAAAACTACATGTAGCTTTCAACCACTAGTGTGTTTCTTATTTTTACAAAGATAATAGATCTAAAATTCTATGCCTTAGAAGAAAAAGGAACAGTATAAGTTATTGAAGGGGATATGATTTATGAGGGTCCATCTTAATTCCTCATTCCTAACAGCACTTCTGAGCTGGGAAAAAGTAATGCTCTTTCCTTTTAGTTAAACATAGACCAATCCTCATGTCCTCCACTGCAAAGCCCTCTGTATGCTACTTAAACTTCATAAGCTTCCAAATTTTCATCTACAAGACAGTAAGCCCTATACTTAAATGTTTTCCCAAACTAATATGTTAAGTTTACAGGACCTGAAGGCTAGAATAAAGATGTCATACAGAAATGATGAAGAAAACTCTTTCTCTAGCATCAAGCCCAGAAAATAGAACAGTAGAAGAAGTATAAGACCTCTGGGGGCAAGAGTGACAGCATTATAAGGAAGAATAAATGAGAATGATAGCAGGAGATTGGAAATCTGGTCCCACACAAGTAACACTGTGAATTCTTTTTCCATTAAGAACTTGTCTGGAATTGGTAGATAACCTGTCTCAACACCTGACACTGGTAGCTGCAGAGGCTGCATAGATTGGTTTGCAAACAAAAAGAATTTTAAGCTTTTTTTTTTTAATGGAAGGGGAAAGGAGATGCCAATGTTATAATCTGACAAATTAGCACGAAATTTACCATAGTCATTAATTTAAATAGGAGCAGATGGAAAAATCTATAGGATATATGACATTCTGTTTACAAACTAAATTATCTGTATAAGATTGTTTCTAGGAGGGGCAAAAGTGTAAATCTACATTTTCAAGCAAATTCATATGCAGGACTGTGATGACTTGTTTTGCATGAATGAACTTATAGTCATCCACTTGTTGATGGGCATTCCCAACCTGGATTTGACTATATAAAACAGCAATGCAGTGGGCTGAAAAGTTTCTGAGAGAAAATCCAAGAATTACCAGCACAAGGACAGCCTTGACCAGAGACAAGCCATCTAGACACCACTTGCCTTCTGAGAGGAGAATGAGCTGCTGCTTGTATTTATGACTGTGACACGTTCACACTGCTTTTCAGAAATGTAGCTTTTTTATGTCACCCACCCAGCTATCAATAAAATCTCAATGTTTTAAAAGAATGAGGTGCAGAAGGTTCTGGAAAAATTACTGAAGAGGAAGCAACAGCAATTTCATATCCTGTCAAGATGACAATTACACTCACTAAGATATTATGATTATAGATATTGATGATACACATGTATGGAAATGGCTATGTACCTAGTTCATGTTGTCAATATAATTATGCATATGTAACTATGTTAAACTCTGGGGAATTTCAAAAGCTTTCAAGTTCCACAGGAGGACATAGGAAGTTAATTTGTGGAATATAATCTCTAACTCTGACAATGTCTACCCACTTAACCCCTCCTATTACTCAGCAGCTAGGCATTTGCTCCTGAAGCATCTTGTACACAATTTTCAGGAGCCAACAGGAAGAGCAGGGATCTCATCTCCATGTAGGAGGGGTCACAGCTTCTGGTCATGGAAGAAAATTGACAGTCATTGCTGCACCACATTCCCCAACCCTGCCAGTGGCAAGCCATTTCACCTAAGGTTTAAAGGCTTCCTAATGATTTACAGGGTAAGCATACAAACATTTATAGCTAAATGTTTACCTGTTTTTCAAATTCAAGACTCAGACATTCATTAGCAACTGTGTATATATCTGATGCATTTATAAAGTCACATATTTTTATAAAGTCACCATACTTAAAAAAAGACACAGATTTGAGAAAATAAACAACAAACACTCTGTCAGCCAAAGATCTATATGCTAAGCTGCCAGTGTATCTCACAGGTCTTAATTCCAGTATTACTAGAATTCTAGCCAGAAAGTCCTTACCTGTCAATATTAGTTGAAACATAGTATCTAATTTCTTCTCTAACACATTTAGGGTATCAGGTCTTAAGTTGTATAAGGTCCCTTGATCAATTTAAAGTTGTTTTATGCAGAGAGAAATAAAAGGATCTAGTTTCATTATTCTATATGTATGCTAACTCATTTCCCAGATCCATTTGTTGACAACACTGTCCTTTCTCCAATAAACATTTTGGCCTATTAAAAAAAAACAAGGTAACAATAGAAATATGGGTTTACATCTGGATTCTTAATTCTCTCAAATGCACGGGACCTAATTTTGAAACTTCAGATATGTGTGTTTAAGTTGGAGTAACCCAATGCAGTCATAAAACCAGAGACCATGAAGAGGGGAATTTCAAGGTAAGGAGAAAATAAACACAGGTGATATGAAAGGAGAAAGAAGATCAGTGGAAGAGAGAGGAGGAGGACAGAGAGGGGGATGGGGAGGGAGAAGGGGAGAGGGAAGGAGAGGGACAGGGACAGGGAGAGGGGAAAGGAGAGGGAGAGGGAGAATCCTGCAGGAAGTAACAGAACCCAGATGTCAGAAATTCTCAGTAGTGATCAGCAGGTGTGAGGTTAGGAACTCTGGAAGTCAGAAAGCAGTGAGCACAGAAGGGGTGGAGAAAGAAAACAATCTCCCCAGGGTGTTAGTACAGGAAAACTGTCACCTACTATTCAAGAAACAGATACACTTAAAATAACCATGGCTTGGACACACAGTGAGGTTGAAACAGCATTGCCATCTGATTGACCTGGGAACGTTTCCATGTAGCACTATACAGAAGAACATTTTGGCATGTTATTAAAATTCTAATAATATAAAGTTAAGTTTGAGTGTTAAAAGTTAAGATGTTAAGCATAATCTTCACAGTAATGATGAATAAAATTGTACAGCATATGTTCAATGGAACAAAAATTTAAGCATTCCACTGCAGATATCAACTAAACCCAAGATGTTTCTCCATTGATGAAGACAAAAATAAATTTAAAATCTCTAGTGACTATAGAGATAAATCAAAATAGACAAAAGCAATTATCCCTTTATCAGTATTTATTTCAAATATGTGAGGATCATACTCTAAATTTAAATGACAATAGGTAAAATGCAAAAAATAAAAGCAAACAAAAACCCCAGACCTACACATACCACCCAATAGAGTCTCATTTCATATCCAAAGACAAATAAACAGGTAAGAATTAAAAGGATGGAAAAAGGTAATGCAGAAAAATAACCAAAACAATGTATGAGTGGCTATACTTCTTTGTGACAAAATAAAACATATAAAAATATTAACAACAAAACAAATTGTAGGATTCTGCATTCCCAAAATCAGGGTCTGAATTTGCTACTCAGGGCTGAGAAGAACACACTGTTCCTTCCTCAGTTTATCAGGCTGTGTATTAAACTATGAAGCTTCTATTCACCAAGGCAAAGAATCAACAGTGAAGATACATGCTACAGAATTGGAGAAAATCTTACCACCTCTTCCTTAACAAAGAGGAGTAATACCAGAAGCATGTAAGGGCCTCAAAAACTTAACAAAGAGCAACTCAAAAAGAAAAAAAGTAAGCAATTAAAATGGACAGATGGAGAAATACGAATAGACAAATACCTGAAAATGTACTGCTATTAAAATGTGTTAAAATGTCTAGTATTAAAAATATAATTTTATAAATTCTCTGGAAGATATGGAAGAAAAAGAACTCCTATACATTCTTGTTGGGATGATAAATTGGTACATGCCCAATCAAAATCAGAATGAAGGTTCTGCAGAAAAGTAAAAATGAAACTACCATGTTATCCAACAACACCACTTCTGAGGGATTCCACATACTACAGAGACACATTCATGGTTACTTTAGCATTCGTCAAGCAGCATATAATGCAATCAGCCAGGGTGTTCATCAGCAGATGAATGACTGAAGAAAATGGGACAAATATCCACAAACTGAGCTTTATTCAGCTGTAAGGAACAATATCATAGCATTTGTGTTAAAAATCAAAGCAACTGAAGATCCCCATTATTTAGCAAGAAATATAACCCAGACTCAGAAAGACAAACATGGGGCTGAAGAAATAGCTCAATAGCTAAAAACACTTGCTGCTCTTAAGGAGGATGAGAGTTTCAAGAATCCACAACCTATACTGTGGGAATTACAATCTGCAGTAACTCCAGCTCCAGAGGATTTGACAAATTCTTCTGCCTCTGTGGGGACCCACACTGTTGTGCAAATACACACAAAGAGACACCCAAATAAAAGGAATCTTGGGGATCCTAGTCTTTATATGGGTACATAAAGTCAGATATGTACTTAGGGCATGAAAGTAGAATCAGAACTGTCTGGGAGGAATGGATGGGAATAGAAAGAGAGAGGCAAAGGAGGGCATGGGAGGATGGACAAACTCAAAGCACACCATGTTCCTGGAAAGTGTATGAGCAATGAATATGCAAAGTCAAAACATAAAAATTAAAACTTTAAACAAAAGTGTACAACCATGTTCACTGAAGCAATGTTCACAGTCTAGGATATGGGATCAGCTTAGGTGCCCATCAAAATATGATGGAATAGAGACATGTGGTCTGTACACTCAATGAAGAATTATTCAGTCAAAAAGAAAAATGAAATCTTATCATTTGCAGGGAACTGGGTGACACTGGAGGACAGTGTGTAACTTGAAACAAGTCAGACAAAAAGAAACAAACCACAAAAAAACAAAATTTTGTAGCTTTTACTAACAAAGTATATAAGAAACAGATATTGAGTTCTTGAATGGTCCACACCAGGAAGAAAATGGAAATGGAAGTAAAAGTTGGAACTGCTTTAACTTCCAGGTCACACACAGATATCAAATAAATTTTTACACAGATGACTGTCATTAACAGTTAATTGTGAGTTATCTAACAAATAACATGATTCTTAGAAGTTACTCAAGTTTATTTGAGGAAAAAATTAGGCCAGCACCTAAGATGTACTCTAGCTAACAAATTTGTATGAGCAGGCCATGTAGATGAAGTAATTACTGCATTTTAAAAACTTAAACTTTCTAATAATCGGAAAAATATGGAGAAACACGGCAAAAAAGTGAATAAGTCCTTCAACATTGTATATCAGCATTTCCTGCACATCTTTCAAGTCAATGTGTGTGGTGGTGACCAACATTTCAACATGGCTTTCCAACTTACTTAAAGATCCTGTCTTTGAGAATTTGAACAAAAGAAAATATCCTACAGTGTAATTTTTTTTTCTGTATGATTCAAGCAATCCAGAAGTAATATGTATCTTGACTTTAGTACCTGATTCTCTGCAGAAATCGTGTAATTTTAAGTTCTACTATTATTATAGGTGAAAGTAGAAGTCTTCATTCTCTGCAGAGACAGGTGTGTAGTCATGGTTTAATGGAGATGATTCTATCCTTCCATCACTTTTATCTTGTCATCTAAATGACCAGATAATTTAGAACTTAAGTTATTTAAAAATGCTTGAATAACCACACATGTCCCTTAGGTTATAGTAATATCAAGTTCCCCAAATCCATAATATATGGAAAACATTGTAATAAATTTTCATTAAATACAATTAACCAATTGAATGTGGGAGCTTATTCACTCCACCTTACTCCTCAACCATACTTAGAACCAGTGGTCCTCATCTAAGAGATGAAAAAAATCATCTCACACAGAGCCTGGTTTATGTAGTATTGAATGTCTTATGTAGTCTCTTGAATGCCTGTATTCAAACTAGTAAAATAGTAAATGTGTAGCACATAGTCAATGTTTAGTCTTATGATTCCCTGGTTAGTCAGGACTGCCACTTAGTGCTTCTTGCCAGTCTCACAAGACACATTCCATGTACACCCATGTTCCAGAAACAGAATCAAATCCAAAGTAAAAAGTATAGTTTCAACTGAAGATCCATTCATTTGTTCTGTGTCACTATGTAGAAGATCTATAAGTCAATACATAGGAAGACTGGAAGTTGACAGATTGTACATTTGTTATGCTCTCTACTCTTGCTAAAATTCCAACTTACAAGCCTTAACACACAGAATCACAAAAATATATTATTGTAAGCTGCTTTAAATGCTATTTGAAAACAGCGAAGTAGCATTGTAAGTAAAGTCCACATACAAAATGAGGATAATAAAAGTTGAAGGCCATATATTACAAATAAATATTTAAAAGTTGCTTTAGGGGGTAGAAAATCATTTCACATGATAGTGAAGTCTAGAAGGTTTATGAAAATACAAAGTTCAGAATTCTATGTGAAATCTAAAAGCAGCATTAAACATGTGTAGCTGCCTTAAGTAACACAATGAATTTTTAAAAGTCTTCGAGTTTCAGTTTATACTTTTTTTTGGTCTTACCATTCTCAAGGAATATCTGCATTATAAAATTCATGCCTAAAGCAACAGGGACAAAAAAGCTTTTATTTTTGGACAATCTGAGTAATTTAAGTCCTTAGACTCTCATATAGGAGTTTTCATCATTATATAGTATCTATCATGATTCCCTGGGTACTCACCCTTTAGAAATAATCAAGCAATGTTAGGAAGAAATGGCCAAAAAATGTTTTGGACTAAACTTTGGCTGTCAATTTTCCTAAAATTATATTTCATAACAAATATAGATTATAAAGAATTTTTTGAAGATTTTATTCTTGATCTTTTCATTGACTTATAGTTTCAGAGTTTCAATAGGTAAAGAATACTTCACAGAGCAATTTCCCTTATGAACATAGATGAAAATTTTTTCAATAAAATGCATGCAAACCAAATCCAAGAATTCATCCAAAACATCATCTACCATGATTAAGTTGGCTTCACTCTATATGCAGGGATAAGTTCAACATATGTAAATCAATAACTGTAATCTACCATATAAATGAGTAGAAAGATAAATAATACATAATCATCTCATTAGATACAGAAAAGGCTTCTGACAAAATATAAAACTCCTTAACAAAATATAAAAGTCCTTGGAGACTAAAGATACAAGAAAAACACCTCAGTATAATAAAGGTACTTTACCGCAAACTCATAGCCAACACCAACTTAAGTTGAGAGAAACTCAAGCTAATGTTCCTAAAATCAGGGACAATATAAGGTTGTCTTTCTCCATACCTGTTCAATATAGTACTTAAAAGTATTAGCTAGAGCAATAAGACAACTGAGGAAGACCAAGGGGATAAAAATTAAAAAGGAAGACTTAAAAATATCTTTATTTGAAAATGATATGGTAGAATACAGATAAGAGACCCTAAAAATTCCACAGTGGAAATCCAGCAGCTAATAAACACTTCCAGCGAAATAGCTGGATACAAAATCAACTCACAAAAATCATCACCCTTCTATGTACCAGTGACAAACTTGCTGAGAAGGAAATCAGTGAATCAATACATTTCACAGTGGCCTCAAATAATATAAACTATTTTTATATAACTCTAATCAAGCAAGTGAAAGACTTGTATGCTAAAAATTTTAACACATTGAAAAAAAACCTGAAGAAGGTATCAAAAGATGAAACAATCTCCTGTGAGCATGGATTGTAGGATTAATATAGTAAAAATGGCCATTCTACCAAAAGCGAGATACGGATTCAATGCAATCCTCTTAAAAAATCTCAACATAATTCTTTACAGATCTTGAAAGGGGAATTTTTAGCTTCATGTGAAAACATACACACTCAAAAAAAAAATAGTAAAATTGATCCTGAAATATATCCTGAACTTCAGGAGACCTCAGCATCCCCAATTTCACATTATTCTACAAAGCTAACAAATAATCAAGTGATATAATAACAGAAAATAAAGTAAGAAAAACAGCATAGTATTAGCACAAAATATAGACACATTGATCAATGTGATCAACTAAAGCCTAAATGTAAATCCTCATACCTGTGGACACTTGATTTTTGATAAAGAAGTCAGAACTACATACTGGAAAAAGGCAGCATCTACAACAAATGATGATGCTCAAACTGTATGACTGCATCTAAAAGAATCCAACAGATTCATACTTCTCACCTTGAATAAAACACAATTCTAAATGGATCAAAACCTCAACATAAAACCAGATACACTGAACCTGATAGAAGAGAGAATGGAAAATAGCCTTGAACTCATTAGCACAGCAAAAGTCTTTTTGAACAGAACTAAGTTTTAAGAAATGACAGATGAGGCCTCATTAAACTGAAAAGTTTCTGTATGGCGAAGGACACCATGATTCGGATAGGGCTGCAGCGTTCCAGATGGGAAAAGACTTTTACCAACTCCACATCTGATAGAAGACTAATGTTCAAATATACAAAGAACTTAAGAAACAATATCTAAAGAACAAGTAACCCAATTAAAAGTGGGGTACGTATCTAAACAGAAATTCCAGTTGCCATAGTAACCACACTGCAATGAATGATTGTATATCGTCTGTAGGTACTTGGGGAAATAAACCTGTAGGATGGATTTTAATGGTAGTTTGCCAAGTCAAAATCAGGTATTTTCCATCCATCCATCCTACTATCCATCCATCCATCCATTGGTCATCTACATGAATTTTTAAAAATGCTATTAAAATGTCTTACAAAATCATGCAAATGTCTGTCAGTGATATTTGTGTTTTTGCTGCTCTTGAGTAAGGCATTGCTTTTGGGCCTTCACGTTTTGTTTTCTTTTTGGAAATTTCTTAGTGTTCAAGTGTCATTTTGTTGCTGCGATAAAAAACTCTAATAAGCTGGGTGGTGATGGCACAGATCTTTAATCCCAGCACTAGGGAGGCAGAGGCAGGCAGATGTCTAGATCTCTGTGAGTTTGAGGCCAGCCTGGACTACAGAGTGAGTTCTAGGACATCCAGACGTACAACAGAGGAGCCCTGTCTCAATAAAACAAAAACCAAACCAAAAAAAAAAAAAAAAAAGGAATTCTACGAAAATTATTTTGATGTGGGGTTTATTTCTTCCACTTCCAGGACATGGTCCATTATTAAGGGAAATCAGCCCAGGAACTCGAGGCAAGAACCCAGAGCAGGAACCAGTGAGGAGTGCCACTTGTTACCTCATTCGCAGGCTCATGCTCAGCTGACTTTCTGACACAAGGTAAGGTCCAGAGGACTAGGTATGTTGGCACTTACAGTGGACTGGGCCTTCCATATTTATCAGCTATCAAGAAAATTCCTCATACACATGGCCACAAGCCAAATATGATCTGAACAATCACTTAATTAAAATTCCCTCAGATGTGTTTAGGCTCTATCAAGTTGCAAGCTGAGGCTAAGACATTTATAAAGAAGAAAAATTGTAAGAGTAGGTGGCAGCTAGGTAGTTGTTATATCTTGTGGTATTTATCTTCTGCTTAACTGTTTGCATTCTGATATGCTTTGCACTGGGTGTCTTGCTTCCCTTTCGGTATTCAGGAAAAGCTTTTATGCTCTTACAGATCTTGACCTTCCACTCTGTTTCAAAGCATCTCTATTCTCCAAACAGAAATATGTAAAAATGTTTCTTTAGTCATAAGATTTTCATATTTATGAATCTAGCTACCAACATCTACCCTGAAGGACACGGCCTTAATATGTCCTGAAATCTCAATAAAAGAACAAAGCTGAAGAATATCCCTAAACATTGAGAAAAATTCTCACACTTTTCACTCTCAGTTGAAAATATTATGTGTGAGTGGAACAAAAATGTAAAATAACATGGTAACCACACAGGAGGTCCTTTTAATTCCTTGTTTGTTTGGAGACAGCTCTTCTAGGAGAGAGACACAAGATTCTGAAAGCATTCGTTCAGCTGAACTGTGCATGTGTGTACAAACTAAGAAAACTAGGTAAAATTGAACCTAAGTATGATGTTATGATAGAAGCTGATTATGTAAATTCAGAGAAGTAGTAACTGCTTAGGATAAAAAGTGGATGAGGTGTACCAGGCCAGTGCCCAACATTGGCAATACCATGCTGTTTTTACTAATATCGCTCTGAGTATAACTTGAAACTTGTGAAGGTAATGTGATTTTTAAAATTTTCATTACGTGTATTTGTTTATGTCTATGTGTCTGTATGTGTACCTGTTTTGTTACCAACTACTGTACTACCTATTGAGCAACTTCCTCAACCAAGGTTACTATTTTTTTTTCCAAAAGTTTACACTTGTCTCTTAGTACCAGAAGAAAGCATTGGTTTCCATGCAGCTAGAGTTACAGGCAGTTGTGATCGACCCATTGTAGGCTCTGAGGACCAAACTTGAGTCCTCTGCAGAGCAATGAGTGCTCCTCTCCAATCCTGTGTACTGAGAGCAATATTAATAAAAACAGCATGGTACTAGCATAAAAACAGTCCCAGTGATCAATGAAATAGAATTAAGGACTCACATTAAAGTCCACTCTTTATGTTTAAGATTTTATAACAGCCTGTATTTTCCAGATTTTTTTTTCAATAATAAAAATGGGGGTATTAATAATAGGCCACTGATCCACCCAGACATCTGGTGGGGGGATGGCAGTCAGCACAGGTGAAGCAGGGGTTGAAGCCTGGATAGGAGCTTGTTCCACCACAGGGGTGTGGAGTTCACACCATGGGTATTACAGGGGCAACTGGAAGTCAGAAACAATGGTGGAGTTCCCCAGCAAGCTGGGCAGTTAATCTGGGGTGGAGTGGAAGCATTGGTTTTCTGAGCACCACCTTCTTCATCTGCCGAGGCCAAGGAGGGATTGTTATGGACAGATTGACACTGGCTTGTTCTTGGCCATGTTTATTATGGGCAGCAATCACCTCTTCAGGAGAGGAGGATTTTAAACTAACGATGATGCCCAAGAGGATAGGGACAAAAGAAATGAGCGGGGTAATATCAGATTGCACTTCTCTCTTCTATGTTAAAAATAGGACCGTCATTTACAAGTCAGCATCCAACATGCTCTCAGGTAGGATCCATGGGGCCAGAACAGCAGCCGTGTTCCAAAAGGCCTCAATATCTCCTGATTTAACTTTAAGGCCTCACGTAACCAAAACAGATTTTAGAGCCCTTATTTGGGGTTCCTTTCACTGGGATGGGAGATTGCCCATGATTTGGCAACACACACAAACAAACTAGAGAAAAGACAAAACAAAGAGAAAGGAAAGGTGACTATCTGACCTGAGAGTCTTGTGTTTACTGGGAATTCCGTGGTTCATTAGGCCATAGCTGTATGCCCACATGGTATCACCAGTTGCAAAAGGCCATTCGAGGGGACAATTGGCGGTTCTGTCTCTTGGGGTGTCGGCCCTAATGCGGAGACCACCAGGGAAACAGAAAGCAAAAGCGAGCATGTCTCCCTAGCAAGACAAATTGACAAACAACAAAGGAAAAAAGGAGAGATTCCCTGGCATTTACCACTCTCAAGGACAAAGAACAAAGAACATGAAGGAGCCAACGGGTAAAGAGACCTTGTTGGGGGCCAGACGTGGCTTAAGATTTTGTACCTGTTGCTGAACCCAGTTCCAAGACTCTTAAGGGTGAGGATGAGCTGGCACAGAGTCAATGACACAGACTCCTGAAGTCAGGTAAGCAGAGAAAGCAGACTCCTTTATTCCAGAAGAGGAATCCCTTTGAAACCCTCTCCCAGCATCCCATTTGCCTCCTGGATTGCAGGCTGATGCTGTGGCTCTTTTGCATTGGCTTGCAACCTGCCATGTCATCTCTCTCTGGGTCTCCCAGCAGGTTTTCAGGTTGGCTTCAATAGGGAGGCTTAACTGTACATGCATCAAGGGCGGGCTTATCTGCACATGCATCAAGGGCGGGCTTATCCCGGGCATATCCCAGGCTGGCTCTAAATGGGACCACAGCCATGCCTGCCTGCTGTATGTGTACACACTGTCTGTCAAGTCATGTTTGTGCGCTGTTCATCAAGCCACCAAGCCGCCAAGCTGCATATGTGCACTCTTTGGCAAACTACACAAACACGCTATTTAGCAGCAGGCATTGTTTTTGCCACACACTCTTCTACAACTACCTGCTTTTTTTTTTTTAATAATTAAAACTTTATTATAAATAACTAACAAAAATAGTTCATGAAGTAAAAACTAGCCAGAATAAAAGTCTATATGTCTTCTTATGTATTACTTCTCCATTATTATATTGCTTGTCCACAAATAGACATCTTGAAACTGAAGAGAATCACATTGAATTTTATGCTTTCACTGTCAAATATTACATAATTAACCACCATCCACAGAAGCAAAAAAACAACAATATAGTTAAAACAAGAAAATAATTCAGTTACTTGATATTTGACAAATAGATCAACCATACACATTGGCAGAAAGACAGCATCTTCAACACATGACCTAGTCCAACTGGTTTTCTCCATGTAGAAAATGAAACTTGATCCTTAGCCTTCACTCTGCACAAAACTCAGCTCCAAAATGGATCAAGGACCTCAACATAAAATCTAATAACCAAAATCCAACAGGAGAGAAAGTAGGGAGTATGCTAGAACTTATACGTACAGACAAGGACTTTTCTGGACAGGACTCCAATAGCATAGCCACTAAGATCAACAACTGATAAATGAGATCTCATGAAAATAGTTTCTGTTAAGATCAAGGCACCATCATTCCAGTATAGAGGCAGCCTACAGAAAGTGGGAAAAAAAAATCTGTGCCAGCTATAAATCTGACAGAGGGTTAATGTTTAGAACACAGACCTCTCAGAGGAAAAAGCTACAAATGGTTCAGAAATACTTTTTTAAATGTTCAAAATTATAGGCCATCAGGTAAATCCAAGTAGACATAGTTAAAGGAAAAATCAAATGATGGAACTCAGTGAAAAAGGAAGTAGGTTAATTTTCCATGGATTGTGTTGTGCCTTGATTTTGTGATAAACCTGAATCAAGACATGATTTCTGACTTTGTTCTGACAGTAGAGGAGCTAGAACATTGTTTATAAGAATATAAAATTTAAGCATTTTTTAATATTTAAATCAATAGGTGTTAATAATGGGGAATTCAAGCTAGATAAAATAATTGTGAGATGACTACATTTATACCCACATATACACACACACAATAAGTTGACACTATTAAAATACATTGACAGGATAGGGGGCTGGGAAGTAATAGGTGGGATAATAGCAGGATTCAAGTGATTTGATCAGGGTAATAGGAAGAGGGGCTTTTTAGGAAAGAGGCAGGAGGTAAAAATAGAAGAAGGGAACTGGGTAAAATAACAATCAGGATGTCTGAAAAATCCACAATGAGTCATAATATTAACTACTTGCCTAAAATTAAAAATCATAATATATGTAATTCTGTGGATGAATACACATATATTGTTTAAATGAACTTTTCTTATCTGGGTGATATTGCTTCCTCCAAGAGCCAAATACCACCTAATATAGACCCCAAATACAAGACATGAGAAGAACTTCCAGTTGGTGGCCAGGACTGTCTAAGAGACTTCCAAAACATACAGTCTATTGCCATTGCCTTTGGTTTCCCGTATCTCCCCGCCCCAGAGGTGGAAGGTAAATCCCTATTGCTGAAGACTTCATGACTTCAGACACACGATCCAGGAACTCATGTGCAGAAACTGAGATGAAAGTTTCCTCCCTAAGGATGAACATTCATGATACCAGAAGGTGTCATAAAATCTTCAAAAGGAGAGAGGCAACCAATAGTCATACCAACAATGGCACCTATGAACCACATCAATGACCAGCATGGCAAGAAAATCCTAAGAGTGTAATAGTGACATATATGTCTGGAGGTTAATTGTTCTCTAATTAGAGTTAAGACATGTTCAACACGAGAAAAATTGTGCCTATAATTAGAAACCTACCTAATTACTCATTGCTAGTGAAGTTATAGTTATTGGAAGAGACTCTACATCATCTAATTTTTAATTTGTAACAGCTAGTTATTCCTAACATCCTCCTTTCTGGAGGACCATGGCTCCATTATGAATCAGATACCATCTGTGTAAATTGCTGGAATTCCACTTCAGGACATAATTTCACAATCACCTGGTGTCATTGTTGACATATCTCATACTCTTTGCTTCTAGTTGTATAACTTGTCTTGCTAGTGAGCTTCAGTCATGATGTGTTAGTGGTCATTATACTGGGCCATTTCATGAGTGAAGTATCTTTTTATTACTTTCACATTTGGTGTAGAATTACAAAATTGGCCAAAGAAACAAATATTTCTGTTTATTTTTGTGAATCAACAAATTGGCACAATATAAAGAAGCTTATTTTTATGAATATGTTCTTAACTACTCTGAATTTTCCTGGATCATTAGTTTATTTTCCTTAGTAAATCATCTCATCATAAGAGCTTTACACACACATACAGAGAGAGAGAGAGAGAGAGAGAGAGAGAGAGAGAGAGTCATCCATCTTACTCCATACTCCTGGTATTCATTAAACCCTATTTTTCCAATGACATGCATCTTTGAGAGTCCACATTATGAGTTATTTCATTCTCCAGCTACACTCCCTCTTGCCTGTGGGATAGTGTTCCAATGATGCTCACACAGTCCACTCCCTTATACTACTGAGTCTTCTAGAAACATGTGGAAATGTATCATCTCCAGTCTAGAGAGACAATTGTTATATTATGGCTGTTTATTAATTATTATTATATCCTTTAAAAATGAATTTTCCCTCATTCTATTCTTATGAAGTTCTTATAAGGTTGAGCAAATTTTAAAAATTTTCATGAGCAAGCAAAATTCCTCAGGACTCCAAGTTTTTTGTTTGTTTGTTTTTCTTCTTTTCTAGGCAATTATAACATTTACAAATGTGCTCACTCAGGAAGAATCATTTGGATAGGAGGCTGTGCTCTGAATGTTAGTAAGAATTTGATTGTATGCCTATATTTGCCATGGATGCAGACATGTTTGGTAAGCCAAATAAGGGGACAGAATGGTCACTTTACTATTAAAAGAAAGTACTTTTGTAAAAGCAGACAAATACATAAATTAGGACTCTGTCTTTCTCATTCTATTTGGATTTTATAACCTAATGAGCATCATCAGCTAGTATAGCCAAAGCAAGACTGGAAATACTTGCCAGGGCATATTTTCGTGAATAATGAACTCAGACATGGATCTCAAATGGAACTGCTTCAGTCAAGCAGACAATGTCTGCTCAACCTCAGGAGTTGGCCAGGCTCCTGCCTAAGCACCTGAGGTGTATGTGAGGGATTTTTGAGAGCAGACTACATGTGAGCATCGTAATTCATGTGGACTGACACAAGTTGTTCGGTCCTTCATTAAAACAGCTGGAATTTATTTTGTTGAAACGTAAGACAGACATTTTATGTGGGGGAAATCTGTTCTGCTTACTTGGATAGGTGCTTCCTATCTTTTACTTTAGAGCTGAGACGCCTGTAACACCTGGTAGCTGTCATGTCACACTTAAGTACAGCACATGATGGCATTGTCCATATCAGGGGATCTGTCACAGGGCCTCTTTCTTACTAATTAACTCCAATGAATGGGAGTCTCCTTCATAAAAGAACTGAACATCGAATGAATTGCTTTTCGGAGTTTCTCTAATACAACTTAGAAAATAGTGCTTGTTGATAGAAGGAAATTAATAACCTAGAACAATACAAAGCAGGATTTTTATCACATGATTTGTCACTTCTCAGGCTGCTGAACTGTCACCACGTGAATAATGTTAGAGCAATCAAAGAGTCAGTCAACTCTTCATGCAGATAAAATGAAAAGCATCACCTTCCTCATCCTCTCCTCGCCAGTGCATGTTTTACTTTGATAAAAAAAAATGTCTCATAGAGCTTAGAGTGTATGTGAGTGTATGTCTCAGTTCCCATATGTAGATGTTCATGTGCACACATGTGCTTGCATGTATGCAACTCTCTCTCTCCCTCTCTCTCTCTCTGCGTGTGTGTGTGTGTGTGTGTGTGTGTGTGTGTGTGTGTGTGTGTGGCCAGTGGGCAATTTCAATGTCCTTCCATAGGTGCAGATCATTTCTAGTTTTAGATGGGCTCAGTCATTGGTACTGGAGCTCATTGATTAAGCAACGATAACTGGCCAGACTGAATCAGGGCTGCACCTGTCCTCTGCCTCCCCAATGATAAAACTCCTTACTTTTCCCTTTAATTCTAATTTAATTTAACTTATTCTTTGAGAATTTCATATATGAATACTATGTATTGAACACCTTCAACTTTAGTCTCCAACTACAAGTCTTAAGTTTTTTTTTTCTTAATGCTATGTCTCTATATTTCTAACCCCACTTTATATGTATAATATGCAATCACTGAGTTCAATTGATTCCCCTATATGTGCAAGGGTATAAGGCATTGGAAATCCACTAGAGGCCACCCTCTTAGGAGAAACCTCCTCACTCTCCTCTGGGACTGATTAAATACCTGTACTTCTTCAAGTAGGAATGGTTCCCTTACTGCAAGATTGGCTGTATGGTCCTTGTGTAGGCAATCACAGCTCCTCAGAGTTCCTGGGTAAAAAATCCCTGTCATTTTTAAAAGATATTAATTTACAACAGTCCTCCTGTTCCTCTGGTTCTAGCAATCTTTTTTGTCTCCCATTACCTTCAAAATGTTCCCTTGGAAGAAGGAGATGTAGATAGATGTCCCATTGGGAATTAGCACTCCACTGTTACTCTCTGCTCTAAAGCCAGTAATGATTCTCTGCATTAATGTCTTTCCATTATAAAGAGAATCTTGTTTAATGATGGGTGAGAGCTGTTATAAGGCTATGTATTTAGAAAGCAATTGGATACAATATCCTCTCAGCAATATAAGAGTAAATTATCTCAGGTCTCTGACATCTTTAGCAACAGGTTCTTAGCCAGGTTTGCATCACCAGGTATGGGTTCCTTCCTACTGAGCAGTCATATAAGTACTTAAATCCAGTCATACAAGTACTGGTTACCCTCAAGATATTCATGCTACTAGTGCATCAGAAACCTATCTTGTTAGTCTGGATTTACTATACCTCATAGCATTATAGTTGGGTCAGACTGTAGGTACTCTTTCTCTCCTGGAAACCTGCATGGAACCTTTCAGCACTATGATACCAAGCCATCGAAAAAGAGGTTTCCAGGTCAGTACCAGCTTGACTTCTCCATGTCCTAGGACTGAAGTATGTATTGTCTTCAGCAATAGGGCTTTACCCTCAAGTCTAGTGGGCAACCAAGAGCAATTGCAATATTTGAATTATTTGAGGAATCTCTTGGACCTCCCTGGCAAACAACCAGAAGAGAAGCTTCCTACACCTGGCACTGGCTGTTGTTTGACAATTTATGGCAGTGCTTCTCAACCTGTGAGTCACAACCCCACTGATGGTCGAATAACTCTTTCACAGGCATCTCCTAACACTATCTGCATATCAAATATTTATGTTATGTTCATAACACTAGAAAAATTATAGTTATAAAGCAGCAACAAAAATAATTTTATAGTTGGAGGTCAGCACAACATGAGGAACTATATTAAAGAGTCGTAGCATTAGGAAGGTTGAGAACCACTGCTCTGTGGCCTCTGGAAGGAGCGTTAACTCCCCACGTGATGTAACTCAAAATATTTCATACACACACACACACACATAAAACTTTAAAATACGGATTTTAATCCTTCCTTCCTGATCCCTCTCTGTTGCTTTATGTGAATTATGGGAACAACACTCAGATTAAGATGATTAGGCAGAGATTGCTTTACCAACTGAACCATCACCACATATTTTGCTTTGTAACTATGTTTCTGGTCTCTTCAGATATCTTCAGAAACTCTCCACATAGTGAGAAGTGGCTGGTCTCCAAACTATGGCTCAACCTTGGAGCGCTAATGTTGGATCCTTCTGTGAATTCTATCCCCCCAGCATGATATCAGTTTCTTTTGAATGTATTTTGTCTCTGGTTTGGAAGAACTGCCTTCTTTCCATTCTACTTAAGTTAACATTAGTTGTCTGTCTGTAGCATAGCCACTCAGAAGTCAAGTCCCAACACAGCATATATTACAGAACTTTTATAGATATGCACAATGAAATTCCCTTGGTAATGTTGTTTAATGTCTCTGGATTCTAGACTCTGCTAAGACTGGGAAAAAGATGGATTTATTTCTTTTCCTAAAATTAATATAGGGACACGGAACTGTTTGAATTTGTGATTCAAACCATAGGTTTCATATGATGCCATTGTTGAATGTTACTATTTGCCTATTAAGATCTTAGTTATGCTTCAAAATGAGTGATCTTATTTACTTTAAAGTTTCTTTTGATTAAATTACTAGAATAAATAAACAAAATATATGAAATATGGGGAAGACTATTACTTTTTATTAAAATAGAATTTATATTTGAGATATTCTAATATGAAGCATGTACTGTGTGATTGTCATGAATGTCTATGACATCTGACTGTGAGCAAGTAGCTTTTAACTATTTAACCCTTGGCATTCTCATGGCTGGTGTCTATTCCTTTCTTACATCTTCCTTTACAATATACTAAATGTGCACCAAAGAATCAAGAGGGCATCAAAAGTAAATAATAAATACCAAAGCAAAGAAGTTTCTAAAACTATCTCCTTTATCTTAATTCTACTTTGAATAATTGTCCTTACATACACAACTGATTAACACTTGTATTTGTCCATATCTATATATTATATGTATGCCTTGTTATATATACATATATAATTCTACAATATTTTACTTAATACATAATAGACATGTGTTAACATGCACATTTTTATATATCTATATAAACTTGTTAAGAATAATTATGTGTATATGAATGTAAGTATTTACAAATTTTGAAGCATATAAAAATTGGGAGTGAACAGAAGCAATTTAAGTTCTTAAACTAGGGAATGAAAAACCTGTACCATTTTTTCATGTAATTACAGCTATTGGGAAACAGAAAGCAGGTATAGGCAGATACTGGAGACATGTCTTGAACACATTCTAATAAATTTTTAAACCAACGAGTCTCTGAGGAAAACCTAGTACTATTTTTCTGGTAACTGACCATAGCAATAAACTGCTATTAAATTGCTATCATAAATACTGTTAAATTAGGGTATCTCTCAGTGATGATTGCTACAGAGTCACAACTAGCCCACATGCTGAGAACACAAGGCTGTGTAGTGTTCGTCTCCAAATCTAGAACCCAAAATTCAGAGATCATCAGGGCAGAGGTGGCAGAAAGATTATGAGAGCCAGAAATGGTAACGTCTATAGGAAAGTAGTATTTGTCAGGCATGATGGAAGCAGGGTGCACATGAGCTCACACGCGAATGCATGCACAGGGCATGTACAAACTCAAGTAAGCCAAAATATCAGCATAGATGAAGGGAGACATGAAGTCTCACACCTGGCTTCGGAGGCACAGCAGCTGATGGCTGCTGGGCAAGGAGAGGAGAGAATCAGTTTTCCTGCATTTAGGGAAATGCTTCTAAGGTGACGGCACACCCATCCCTAGAGGCAACACTGTTTATCTCTGTGAGTATGAAACAGAGAGCACATGGGGTAGGGTGGAAAGGTGGTAAGAGGAGAGAAGAGGACGTGCAGAAGAGGAAAAATAGGGCAAGGATCTGAGGAAACACATGTAAGCATGTAAGAAATTCTCAAATAATAAAAAAGAAAAAGAGCAATAGGTCATATATTATTCTAACTCTTCTGTGGGACAGACTCCCTGATTCTTGTATATAACAAAAACTATACTTCGCAAGTAGAAAATGCTAACTTGGGCTTCCTTAGGGCTCTCAGATCATCCTGACATGCCTTCAAGGCTGCCTCTGTGCCAGCTCCAACTCTGGCTCCACAGTGTCACTTTTCTCACAACTGCAGTACTTTAATTCTACCAGCCTCAAGGAAACATTCTGCATAACTGGTGCTTTCACAGCACGGTAATTTGAGCCAAGCTGAATAGATACAGTCTATCTGGAATAAAGGTAGGGAGGCACTCAAGGATGCCTTTGACTTACTGTGGGTGGACTAATCCACCAGTGAATGAGATCAAATTCTGATCCATCAGTAAATAAGTATTTAGGCTTGAAAACTAGCACTAGGAGCCATGAACATTTATATATAAGTGTATGAAATGTAATTTTGTTAATTTTTTTACTATTGCTGACAATATGGAGTATATCAACTCTCTCTGGTACCAATGTATATTTTTCAAGAATTTTAGGTTATGCACATGGTGTATTTATTTATTTATTTTGCTAATTTTATATTTGTAGACATGGCCACAGAGTGATTGTTTGGAATGTTTCATTTAAAATGTTTTCCTTTCGTTCTGTTATTTTGAAGTACACTGGGAAACAACATGGAGTTGCTGTGTTCTTTTATTGTAAATGAAATGGAAATTCATTACAGTAGCAATAAACTCAGACATTTCACAAGGATAATCTGTGCCACTCCTTCACAGCAAGGCCATGGATTCCCTTGTCCCATGGAGGCAAGCTGCTGTTCTCCTGGGCTTGGATTGGGAAGAATGGGCTATCGACAGAGTGCCTGTCAACGTATATGATGATTTCTGTACACTGGTCAAGTTCCCAATGCACTGAAACACTGAAATACATCCAACTGTTTTTCTAATTACAAATGTGAGATCTTTTTTATTAATATAAGTGTTTTAAATGTGTATTTAAGAAAATAATCTTATTTCCACTGTTTGGGGATATTGTGTTACAGTTACAGAACAAATGATTTTCAAAATATTAAATTTCTCCTTTTCCTACTAAATATTGAATTTATATATATATATATATATATATATATATATATATATATATATAGTATATAGCATATAACATATAGTATATGTAATATATAGTACATAGTATATACTAAGTATTGATAATCAGTAATTATTGAATATAAGTAACATTTATTTTATCAAATATTTTTAAAAGCAAAGGAATCAATTTTTATAAAATACATTTAAGAATATGCACATAAATCTACAACGGAATAGTTTTTATCTCAATTTTAATAAGAACTACAGCCAAGGTTAATAGGATTATTAAAATGGGTTTTAAAACGCAGTAATTGGAAAGGAATGCAGGAGAAAATAGGCAAAGAATATAGAAAGCATTGGCACTGAGTCAAAGGTGACTGTGAAGTATTTAAAAATAAACAGTCTATCAGCAGGTCAACTCCTTGGCCTCTAAACAACCAAAGTTTAACGTGCTCCAGCAAGGTGTGAAGCTTCTCAGAGCGGCAGGCAAGAAAAAGGCTTCACCAAGGGATTCCTGCTCAGCTGAGGCAAATAATCAGCAAGGGTGCCCTTAGCATCACAGATATGAAAGTGAAGGCTCAGCTCTAGAGCATTGCAGTGTGCATGTGTGTGTGTGTGTGTGTGTGTGTGTGTGTGTGTGTGTGTGTGTGATTTATATGTGTGTGGATGTGTGTCTCTGTGTGTGTATCTTTGTGTATGTATGTGTGTGTGTCTCTATGTGTATGTCTATGTGTGTGTGAGTGTTGTGTATGGTATGTATTTATGTATGTGTGTGTGTGTGTGTGTGTGTGTGTGCACATGTGGTATATATGTGTATGTGTGTGTGGTGTGAGTGTTTGTGTGTTTGTGTGTGTATGTGTGAGAGTGTGTGTATGGTGTGTATGTATGAGTGTATGTGTGTGTGGTGTGAGTGTGTTTGTGTGTGTGTATGTGTGTGAGAGAGTGTGTGTATGGTGTGTATGTATGAGTGTATGTTTCTGTGTGTGAGTATATGTGCGGTATGTGTGCATGTGTGTAAGTGTGTAGGTGTGTGTATGTGTGTGTGTATGTGGGGGGCGGATACAGATGCCACTGCTTGCCTGGTGCTGTTGCTTACTAACGACACACTTTATCTTCCAATTCCAATTCACTCTCTACATCTTTAGTTTTCATCTCCATTTTCTAACTATTAGTTTTAGCTTTCCTCTGATTGGTTCATCCTACAAAATAAAAAAAAAAGGGATCTGGTTTTGGCATTTCTGTATTAGTGTGTTGGTGTTTTATGCTGTACCTGATGTTTGGATTTCATTTATCATAATTTGTAACTATAATGAGGGAGATGCATATTGCAGCTGGACTGACAAGATCTTGGTCTGTGTATTTTCTTTTTAACGATAAATGGTGGATAGTTCCATCTGTTGTGATCTAACATTCCAATTTGAGAAAGCTGAATTTCAAACAGGCAGTAGAAATCTGGAATTCTGCTTTAGATTCATAACTTTTCCTTTTTCCTTACCTTTAAAAAACTATGTGAGAATATCCAGGAAAAGGGTATATTTTGGAACATTTATATTTAAGTAAAAATATTGATTCTTGAAACAAGTACCCTTGTCTATTATGTATTTTAATAAGAAAGCCATGAGATTGTCAATCAGTTCTTGAATAAGATAGCTGGGGAAATTCAAAATGACTTACTACTGTTCTTTGTTTTGGTGTGGATTTCATGGAGCTTCCTTTGTAAAATCATAATAATAAAGCAATGAATTGTACTGTAAAAATATTTTCAAATATGAAATATGAAAGTAGAAAACAAATATCCCCATAGATCCCTCAACCCCAAAACCTTCATCACAGAGATAAATAGAGAGCTTGAAACGAATTTTTCCGGATGTTTACAGAATGTCTTTTTTCACTGGGTTATGATAACCTTCACACTTGCTTTTAAAATGCAGTGTAATTTAATGCAGGCACCAATCAGAACCTGTCAATCACAGTCTCTGCTTGGCTGCCCATTAAAAAGTCTTATATCAGAAACGGCACTTTCCATCAGAATTCCTAACAGAAAGTACTCACCAGAAGCTCAGTTTAGAGTAACAAAATTTATGGTGGATTTTCTGTGGGATAATGTCCTTTTTGTTTCTTGGATATTTTAAACTTTCTTTTGATTAAGCCACCCTGAGAAGACAAATATTTCCATGATAATGAGTTCCTGTGGAGGAGACATGCAGGGCTAGGCTATATCAGGGTGCCCTTCACTTTGATGGAGGGAGGTGGCAAGCTGCATTGTGCATTCACCCTAAGAATGTCACTATCTACCACATTAAGATACATCACTTTCTGCCTTCCAAATGAGGTCAAAGGTGACTGGATTATTTCTGGACTCAGTTCCAGAAATAAATATATTTCTCTTAGACAATTCATCTTTCTTCCCACTTATGTGAGGCTCCTGTGCTATTGGGTGAAGTGCCTAAAATATGCTTAAAATAAAGCTTTGCCTTATGATATAGAATGCTTAGAAATACTTGTAGCTTGCATCCTGACCATGATGAGGATCTCATGGTATCTTGCTATATGCTAAATGAAATCTTTATTTTTACCTTTTGTTGTTGTTCAACCTGTTTCCACAATGTTTTAGTTTTACACATCTGATAGTATTATTTGTTGTGTATATATTTTGGAAAAACTTTCTAAAACATTTTGATTCACAAGCTCCAGGTACACATCTACACATGTGTTTGTCTAGTTTTAAGCCTGAAGGAATGTCAAGATAGGTTCCTTTCTCTATGGCTCAGTATGACCTCAGAACCATTAGAGTTTAAATTAAAGCATAACATTTCTGTTTCCTTTAAACTTCATTGAGTAGAATATGGACATTTTATTCCCTACTTTAAAAGAGATATTGTAATCACTTAAAGAGAACCATCAGAACAATTTACAGTATATATATATATATATATATATATATATATATATATATATATATATATATATATTTTTTTTTTTCTGATGCTGACTGAGCCTGGGGTTGTGCTGAACTAGTGCTCTACCATTGAGCCTCATAAGTAGCCCATAGCTGTTTTTTTTTTTTTAATTTGCCAATTATCATAATCTTTCACATATTTGACAGTGCTCTTTGAGGCAGGTTAGATAGTAACTATTTTACAGATGAAGAAAATAATACTAAAGGAAAAAAGCATAAAAGGCACCGTAGCTATTCTGTACCAAGGCACATGCAAACTTGTGTGCAAAATTCAATGTAGTCAGTAGCAAATACCTTTGAACCAAAAGTATATTTTTGAAGTTATTTTTAATTACAAAATAATGTAAAATGAGCTTTCTTTCAGGTTCTGGAATGCTTAGAATTGGTTCTGTGGCTTTAATTCCAGATGTGATAAAAGCTGTTTTTGAAACATACAAAATGCAGAATCCTTATTTTATCTGTATTTCCCTTCCTGGCTTTACGCACTTCACTCTGTACCCTTAAGTTCACTGTTGCAAGAATTAAGGGGATTCATAGAAAAACTAGCATTTGGAAAGAAATTACATATAAAGGTAGCTTCAGCAAAAATAAATTTCATGAACTAAAGTGTGGAATGAATATGTGGCATTTGGGCAAAAATACCATAGTTTGTCTGAAGTTTTGGGTGTATATTGGAAAGTCAAAGGACTTAAGGCTAAGAAGACAACTGGGATGCTCTGTCATCTTGAATGTCAGATATCATCTTACTGCCCCAGTCAGGCAGTGAATCTGCCTGGGCTCCTGATTCAGAAATTCTGGGGGGACTGTGAGGAGGCTTGATGCAATAAAGCCATTTGCAGGATTATGACTGAGAATTATAAAACAGTGCTGGTATTTACCACAGTAAACTACCCTCCGGTATTTAAAACTATTCTGAAGGATGCTTTTTTTCTTTGGTGGTGAGACAACTGAGCTCTCAGTGTCTTCTTGGTATTTAGACAAGAGCTTTGGGGCCTTAGAAGTCAATGTAGAGAGAAAGAGCAAACCGTCCCTGTGCAGCTTGAGTTGGACAATCATTTATCTCCTTATATTCAGAGCAAACAACAGGCTTTTAACAGCATTTTTGCGTTATGAGAATCTTCTGCCTATGGTTGTGTTATAGCAGGAGTATTTGAACTTTTGCTCAAACAATAGAGAGGCTCTTAAAACTGAGCCACTGTTAAGTAAGCAGTTAGACTGCTCTCTTCATGGCTTGCTGTGCCAGGCTCAGCTTGTGGCTCTCCAAATACAAAGACATAGAAGAAAAATGACAGGTGTCTCCAACCTATGTGGCAAACCAGAAGCTGGAAGAGTTATATTAGGTCCCCTCCCACAGTCATCAGCTTTTCCATGTTGAAAAACATGCAGTGCACTAGTTGGTTTCCCCAATGACACCTAGCAGACTAACTTCTGGGTGGTTTTAGCCACGAGGGGCGTGATCTGAAGACAGAAACATAAGGGATCATGAGCTGCTGTGTATGTCTCCTCATCTCCATCCTTGCTTCCAACCTCTGCCCCTTGACCAGCTTCTCTCTCATGGCTCCCACTCTCCATGATATGTGGTAACATTATCATGGACCCACATGCCTGCCTTCAAAGGACAGACATAGGATTCCATTTACTTAAGCTGTTAATACCTTTCTGTTAACCTTCTCTTCATAGATACCCCAGCCTTTATGTGTCTTGTAGATTCAGGAAAAACAGAACTATAGTTTCCCATAATTCTTTGCTAAGATACCATCGTTACTTAGGGATCTATCTCTGAGTATTTTTATGCATTTCCTTCTAGTTTTGTCTTCAGAGAACATTTCAGTGTACATTACAGGGAGGATGCTAATAATAAAAGGCAAAAAAGTCTATTATTTGTCACTCCCATACCTGAGAAGGGGCTGCCAAAGTAAAAGTTTTGCCAGAGACCGGAAGTCCACCCACCACACAAGAGGCATTGATATTGTATCTGGAAACTCATTGAAAAAGAACTTTTGTCAGGCCCTACTCAAGACTAAATTCACTAAGAATCTCTGAAGATAGGGACAAATAATGTGTTTTAAGAGACCTTCTAATTAATGTGTATGGCAAAGTTTGAGGAATACAGTGCTCGATATAAACTAAGAAACATGTTGTGTTGCCTGTGAATTAAAAACTCCAGTGTCTCCCTATTCCCAGCAACACTCTCCAATCATTGTTTAAAACATCTTGAGGTTGATTGCAACTAGACGCCTTGTCTATTGGCCTGTTCTCATCTATGGAATCATGCTAATTATTTTATGTGTGGTATAAATGCCATTGGCTTTCAAACCTATTCTGATTTTCAAATACATGGTACTTTTTTCTTTCTCTGGAATTTTTCAGAGTAACTTGTAACTTCTGTACTTATAATCTTTTTCATTTTCATAGCCTTCACTTAGAATTTTTTTTAACCTCTACTGCCTGGTTTATTGGTAATAGTAATATTATCCTGATTTTCCATGAACCATTTACTCTAGCAGGTAATCATGTAGATGTGCCACATATTACTCTCCTACAGTTACAGTTATTGCCACAACTTGAAAATGGCCATTAAAATATTACTCCCAGAGAAAATTTCTTTGAAGTCTATTACATATAATCAATATAAACAAATACTAATTAGTGAAACCATAATTTTAAAAGAAAAATAAGAGGGACTGTGCTTTACTTGTTTTTCTATTGCTGTGAAGACACCTTGGCCTGAGAGAAGAAAGATTTTATGGGAGGATTATAGTTTCAGAGAGTTTGAGTCCATGATCATTCTTGCAGGGAGCATGGCAGTAGGCATCAGGCAGCCAGGCAAGGTGCTGGAGTGGGAGCTGAAAGCATACATGTAGAGACAACAACCACTAGATAGAGAGAAACTAACTGAGCATGGGCTTTTAAAACCTCAGTGCTCACCTCCAGTGACACACCTCCTTCAACAAGACCATACGTCCCTATCCTGCCCAAACCATTTAACCAGTTGTGGAACAAGCTTTCACATACATAAGCATATAGGGGCGTTCTCACTCAAACCACCACAGGCTGAAAAGAAGACTCAATGGATAAAAGCTTTTATCCAATACCCTCATCAGTTATCTCACAACCACCTGCAACTTCTTTGCCAGGGAATCCCAGGCCTTCTGGCCCCATGGGTATTGAAGCTGCTTCATGCACATCAACTCACACAGGCACACATACACATACAAATAAAAATAACAAACTTGAAGCAGCAAAAGCAGTACACGTTCTCCTTTCCTCTATCTCTAGACATGCATTTTATCAAGTGCTCTTCTCAAACACAAAGTTTAAAAGCAGACATTACTAAGTCAGAACTTGTGGAGCTGGCAGAATGGCTTCTGTTCTGAAATGCTTATTATTAAGAAATAACCAGTGCTTCCTTAGTGTAAAATGTTTATCAAGATTATATAATATTAGGAGATGATCAGTGTGACACAAAAATGCATTTGTGGCAAAAATTTGTGGTAAAAGACTTTTTGATAGCACAGAATTTTGTGTTTTAATGATTCATTTCATTTACTTGATATCATACATATATGAAGCTGTATCTAAGTCACTATGCAATATTTTTTAAGTAATGAAATAAGCAGTCTGAGGTATTTTAAATTCCTATAGAATTCATGTGACTCCAAGGAAAGATTAATACTCAAGAAACAAAGCAACATTGCAGGAAAGAAACTTGACTATGATTACTTCAAAGAAACATTATGATACCTCTAACATTTAAAATACTAGACAGATTAAAAAAAAAACTTAGTCAAACCAATGTAACTTAGACCTTTTTCTATAAAAGGTTTGAGATTCATGATGCATTTGTAAAAGCTTTATTTCTAAGATCAAGGAACTTTTATCAGACAAGCTTTGGAAATCCTTGTCATACATCAGTAAGGAGAGGGAACAAGTACCTTGACAATCCACTTATTAAAAAATATTGTTTTTCTTAGTGCTGTTGCAGATCAAGGACATTAAGTGCTGTGAGGAAATAAGACACTTAGTAGGTATAACAGTAGTTATTGTAGGGCAGGTGTCTAGAGAGACACCTGAAGGCATTCCTTGGAACACAAAAGATACAGATTTCTGAATTTTTCTTCTCTTATGGAGCACAATTTCCCATACTGTCTCATTCTGTCTTCCAGTGCCTTGACTCAAATCATATATTTCATATATTACAGTCTAATAGACTTGCACAACTGAAGGTTAAAAAAGGGAAAATTAGTTACACACATGTAACAAAATCCACCTCACTCAGGCAATGGCCACTTCTATGGTCTGACTTATTGATACACTGTGCACAAGAAATTATTACTGCAGCCACAGCAAAAGAGAGTGACATCTTTCCCAAAAGAAATGGGCTTTCTCAGTAGAGATACACTTTCACTTTTGATTTTCCTAAACTTAAAGGCAAACACTTATGAGATGTTAGCTCATTAGGAGCTTGAACACAGAGTTTCTGAAGAGAGAATGCAAGGTCTTGGAGATACCTATTGGAAAAAGTGGTGCTCAACATATAATAGAAAGAAAACATGTGAAATAGAATTGTTCCTGATAATGAAGGGGACTTCAGAATTTAATTATGGTTTCTCATCAAGAGTGTACATTTAGAGCTAAGGAAACTCTGCCTTGAAAGGGTTAATTTGTTCACAGGTCCCCCTTGCCCCTTTTCTTATTTTTGAAGAAGGTAGAATTTTAAGTCACACCAATATGGCCTAAAGACAACCAGTCAATTTGAGAACTCTGCAAACACTCTTCATTAGAGTTTTCTGCCCTTATGTTAGATTCCAAAGGTCACAGTATTTTTCCTAGTTAACAAAAGAACCAATAGCTTTCTCACTCCACAGCCTCATGTATCCAAGTTGCCTCAGCTTTCCTCCTTCCTGTTTTCAGCTGTGTTACCCAATGGCCATGTGATATGCCTAAATTTAAATAGTAGTTGTGTGTCCTTTAACATGCAGCCCCTCGGTCATGATGTGGCATGTGGCTGCCATGCTTATCTCACAGAGAGGATGTGGGACATTTCCATTATTTTAATAATGTTATACAATAATAATTATACCACTTATTGACCCAGATCTTCTCCATTTTTATTATTTTAAATTAAAATATTATTGCACCATTTCTACTTTTCTCTTTCCTCCCTCCAATCCCTCCCATGTAACCCTCTACCTTGTTCATTCTCAAATTCAGTCTCTGACCTCTTTTCTTTAGTTGTTGTTGCACACACACACACACACACACACACACACACACACACACATACACACACAACTAGTGTTTTCTTTCCTGGGAAAGACTATTTCTCCTGCTCACAGAATTCCTTAGTTGCCTATAATTCTTTGTCTAGGATTGGAGCCACGAGATTTACAATTTATATGTTAGTGTGTCTATGGTGTCGTCCTTGCTTAGGTCTTGCTCAGGCAGCCATGTTGATGAGACTTCATGGTATTGTTTCCCTGACATTTGTAGGAGAGACAATCTCACAAAAGTTCAGTGTTTTTAATTGATAACTTAATAGAAAAATAATATTGCCTGTAAAAATATAGTTAGTATCAAAGAGCCAAAGATTGTATCAATATACAAAAGAGGAACACAGTGTTGCAAATATTCCCTTGCTGCAGGCAGAGTCCATTATTTCTATGATGTCAATAGAACTTAGCATTATAAAGCACTCCTTTAAGTGATTTATATTTTTTAATTACTTTGACCTTTTGAATAAACCATTGAAGTAGATGCAAATTTAATATGATAAAATAGGAAAGTGTGGTAAGCACATTAATTTACATGTTGTAGAATTACAAAGGTATAGAAATATTCTTGCTTTTGTGACTGTTTCTGAGACTTTGACAAGAGCAGATATTCTGCTTAAAGCCACACACCTGTTTTTAAAAACGAAACTACATTACATGATCATTATAATCACAGTACAGCATGCTGCCAGAGTTCAGCCAACACTCATTGAACTGTTATTACTGTTTTGTTTCCCAACAATCCTGGACAGATGGCCTGATATCAAATTCTAAATAATGCATAATTGATTTAAAGTGTTTAAAAGTCTCTTTTAGCATATCTTTGCCTTTACTAGATGATTTTATTAACTAGTATCTTAAACTCCTTTATACATTTTGTATATAAAAAATCATGTGTTAACAAATACTATTACAGTTACTGAGAGAGATTCAATAAAATGTGCTCTATGCTAATACCTCTTGAAGCTTTGCAAACCTATTTAAAGACTATAAGAGAGAGTGATGCCTAGTTGACTTGCAGGCTTTTCTTTGCTTTTTATTGTGGAGAGACTCATTCTGTATACTGTCCTCGATTAAGAACATAATCCAGAACATTTACAAGGGCTTTTACACTGGTTCATGGATTGAATTTAACTGCAGACTTAACACGTGACTGTTCTGTGTAATTCTTAGTATTGAGTAAATGCAGTCTTCTCCTGGATCTTTATTTTTGTTTCTTGAAGCTTACAATTGTCTTGAGCATATAGCTAATGTGTATATAAAGTATCTAAATGCTTTTACATATGGATATATATGCAAAAGTATTCCCTATGCATACAGCTGTACTTTTCTCAAACCAATAACAATTTCAAATCCATAGGGAACCATGTTCATCATATTCACTATGTTAGGGTTTCAGAGATGTTTTTTCCCCCCCTCAGAAGAATAATCAAGAAACTGTTATTAAGCTACAAAATCAAGTAGATGTTTGTTGTGTATTTGTGTAGAATTTGCTAATAGGCATGCACCATGCTTTCTTTTGTTCTCACTGTTATTTGCTGGCGTGTCTAGGAAGTATTGTATACATGTATTTCCAGGTCATAAAACAACTTTACTTTTTAACTGTATTGATTTATTTTCTTTTCACATATAATGCATCCCAACACCCCTCCTCTCTTCCTCCCCTCCCTCTACTCCTCCCAGATCCCTCTCTCCCTTCTTCTCCAGATCCACCCATCCCCATTCTACACCCTCCTAACCCTCTAAACCCCAACTCTCCCAGAAAAAGAACATTCCTCCCAGGATTGTAGCTCAAACAGGGCACATCAAGATGGAGTAGGGCCAGACACTAATCCCTACATCAAAGGTGGACTAGGCAATCCAGCAGGAGGAAAAGGGTCCCAAGGGCAAGCAAAAAGGTCAGAGCACACCCTACCAACCAGTAGAAGTTCTGCAAGAACATCAAGTCAGACAACCACAAGACATATATGGGGGACTTGCAGGTCCCATGTGTGACAATTCAGGCTTTGTGAGTCTCTAAGAGTGTGGTCAGTCAGTTGACTCTGTGGGGCTTGTTCTCCTGGTATCCTTGAACCCTCTGGTCCTAGCAATCCCTTATCCCCTTCTTCTGCAGGGTTCCCAAGCTCTGCAAGATGTTTAGCCCTAGGCCTCTGCATCTGCTCTCATCAGGTGCCAGAGGCAGCATCTCTGATGAAGATTGAGCTAGGCACTGATCTGTGAGCAGGGCAGGATACCATTAGAAATTATCTCTTGGCTAGCCAGTCACTAGTTTGTGACCAGCCATGCAGTATCAGGCATAGGTTCTCTCCTTTGGCATGGGGTTCTGCCCTTCCCATTATCCCAGCAGCTAAGGAATGAGGATGATGTGCCTTGAAAGGTAGGCAACCTATCCTTGGTGGCTTTGCTACACCCTTGCTACAGATGGAAAGCAGTGTGGCTTCACAAGCACAGTGCTATGAGGTGAGGTCCAGCAGGACTTACCTGTCTGAGGACAGGGTGCTTTCCTTAACCTATTGGATAGGAAATGATCAGTGTGGACAAGGAGAGCATGTTTCCTCTCTGCTTCATACACTCTCCAACCCACACAGGAGAAAACTACTTTACTTTTGTTACTAGATAAAGACTGGCCTGATCTAGCATTTGTGTTCATATCTCCGAGGAAAGTGTCTCTGACTCATTCTGACTAGGTACAAACTCAAAGAATATTGTTCCCTGCTGATCATGTGTACCCTGCAACAATAACAGCAGCTAATGGATACTATTTAAATGAATGAATGAGCAGCAGCTTTTAAAATTCTCTAGCATTGCCACCTTCATATTCTACCTGCAGTATAACAGGACAGTTTGGCACTGTGTGTAAGGACCACTAACACACAAGAGTATGACAAACAATTTGACAGCATTGTGACAGTGTAATGGCAATATGCAACCAGTTGACATCACTATGAAATTTCAATTGCCCAACCTGGTCCTGGCAAGTTTTGAAGCATCGTATCCCTTTATGAATTTGACCAGTAGCTACAAGCTGCATTTGCCTTTAATGTCAGCAACTAATACTGTATCATTTGCTATATTATCAGAAGTTGGAAAACATAATTATCTAGTAAATTTTCCAAGACATCCAACAATTTACTATGTCATAAGCTTTGTGTCATATGCTTTGCCCAACTATAAAGCTGTTAGTGTTCTGAGCATTTACAAGATGACTAAAATCAAGCATTTGGACAGTTAGGGCTTAAATAAGTTCAGCTTACAGTTGGACATATGGCATAACTGAGTCACAAATTGAGGAATATCTGTAAACCACACTCCTAAAAAATTAATACTTTCTTGTTTATCTATAAAAAGAGTCTGATTGAATAAATATCTGTTCTAGTTTACTAATACCTAGGCAAAAAGATGTTAAAACATGCTTTTTCTCCATAAATATAGCCTAGTGTGGGAAATTATGCTCTATTTTATAAACAAAGAAAATATTAGTGGCCATCTCTTAACATTGTCAACCAAACAATGAACTATAAATATTTGAGCAACAAAATGGAAACTACAGGACCACACCACAAAATGATCGAGTAAGATACAAGAGAACAAAACTGAAAACAACCTAATGGGTCACACGCAGAGGCAGAGATAGACAACAGAGATGACTACAACAGAGCACTGAGAGTAGGTATCCATGTGACTCAGATGGAGCGGGAGAGAGGGAAGGAGGAAGAAATGAGGAATAGGAAAGAAGGGAGGGTGGGGGAAGGAAAAGCAGGAAAGAAAAGAAAAATGAGGAGGAGGATCAAGCTTATTTAGGTTCATTAGTCAGTGCTTCTGTGATTGTCTTTCTTAGATATTATTTAGATAAGGGAGCATAATAAATAGAGAACACCAGATCAAATACTCCTGCATGTTGGGGACATCATTAAGTAAAATGAGATTTACTTCCAATAGACTTGTGAGACAACAGCTGTTGGGGTGGTGGAATCAAATTCAGTGACTAATGAGTGTATAGGTAGTAGGGAATTTTAGACAAACTTAGATTTTTTATGTAGCATATACTATATTAAAAATTGTTATTTATTGATATATACATTTAACTAAGGAGTTGTGTGTTTAATGCTACAATCATTTCTTACTCTGGAGATTTCTATGGTCAGTTGATAATATCCTTTTTAAATACTACCCTGTGTCAACACCACGAAAATAAGCTCATTTATTCTTAATTTTGATTTTTAAATTTGCAATTTAATAGTAATGAGAACTCTTAAGTTTGGTTTAAACCTACATGTTGTCTACAAACTCCATGACAGCCTTGAACCTTTTGTGTCTAAGTGTAGTAGTATTCCTATCTGTTCAGCAAGGATGACACAAAGGTCCCATTCATAAGTCCAAACTCTGCCAGACCTCAGCAGAGGTAGCCACCATCCTGGCCAGTGCCAGACTACATAGTGGAATCCCAAGCATCTGCGCTAAGGTGTTTTTGTTGATTCAGATCTCCTCAGGTGCAGATCATGAGCAATCAAACATCCCCCCCCCCCCCGCCCCTGGAAATCCAACACCCGCAAACAATACAGAATGCCCAGACCTAGGATAGTTTCTCAACCAACAGTGCATAAAAACATTTTAAACATAACTAAAAATAAACTTCCCCAACATTTCCCCTATAAGCCAATCAAAAAATTGCTTTTTATCTCCACAACACAATTTAACACTATACCAGCAAAACCATTTACAAGAGAAACAATCATGAGTTGCTAATGCACAGGACCAAATGAAACCAAATAGCTCTCAAATTTTCACAATGTCTTTGGACAGCAGAAAAACATTATCAATGTCCAATTATCTGGAATTCACTCACAATCTTCTGGGCTCCTCCAAAGGGTTTTGATCACTTCTCTGGCTCTGCCCTTGGCAGCACACATAGTTTGTCCTCCAGGGTCTGGCTGGCTCCCCTCCACTGCTGTTACTCTTGGTGGTTGTCCCAGGTAATTCCATTTTCAAAACATTGCTGGGATCCTTTGCTGCAACTGGGCTGCACTTTCACCAGTAGCCGCTCTTGGGCTCTTTTCATGGCACCAAGCCTCAACTTCTCTACACAATCCCTTCAATCTGAGCCTTTAACTGCTACTTTGGCTGCACCTTCACTAATGGCGTCTCCTGACCTCTTTCAGTGCCAAGCCTCAGCTGCTTTCCAAAGACCCCCTTCATCCCTTCAAAATCAGCATCAGCTGGGTAACTCTTACAGTACCAAGTTTGGCTCCCAGCACGAGACACAACCTCACCCAATTCTGGAAGACAGTTTCTGTATGTTGACCCTAAAGAAACACTTTCCAGATTTTCACATAGAGTCTGGTTGGCTGAAAAATTAACTGGTCATTTTGTTGGCAGGAAGGGTCCCTTGTGGGATGAGTTCTCATCATCATCACCAGTGCCTGGAAAGCTTTTCTTTCTTTTAGTCAGGTTTAGAGAAGAAAAAAAAAATAAAATAAAATAAAAAGCCAGTCAGTATAATTAAGCAGCTTTCTGGCTCTAAGCTGCAGCTTCCAGGACAGCAGGAGGCCAGGTCCTGGGCCAGAGGGAAGAATTTCCAGCTGAAACATTTTGGTAGTTGGCATTCTTTTTTCACTACTGCTATGGGTAAACGTACATTCTTCATCATGGAACTCATCTCTTTCTGCTCTTCCTTCAGGAACCTTCTACTCATTATTTTTACAAAAAATGATCTCTGTCTTCTAAGAGCTGCCCTCAGCATACTTTACCAGACTTTGTAAGGTCTGCAGTTTCTTTCTCTTCTTCCTTGTTGGATAACCTGGCTTAAGGCACTTTTCATATGTGAAAAGCACTTCTAGACTTCTACTGAGGGAACCACCATCATGGCAAGTGCCACCTCCACAGTGAAACCCTCAAAGTCTGCACTAAGGTGTTTTTACTGAGTTAGAATTCCTCAGGTGCAGATCATGAGCAATCAAACATCCTCCATAGAAATCCAACACCTGCAGACAATAAAAAAATGCCAGAGACCTAGGATAGCCCCTCACCCAACAGTGCATAAAAATATTTTAAACGTAACTAAAAATAAACTTCCCGACATCTAAGAGAATTTTAATTTTATCTTTATTCCTTAATAAATCATAACTTTTATATTATTGCATAATTTTCAGCTAATTGTATGCAAACACATGGATCCTTCCTTTACACAAGATTTTTAAATCAACTTAATAGCTTTTAAGACATTCTGCTTAGCTATTAACACAGAAAGTACTGACCCATTTAGCATTGAAATGGTGCACAATAGAGTTTAATTGAGGAATAATCGAACCGGTTCAACCTACTATTCATTGCATACAAAACCAGATATTTTATTTCCTTATCTCAAAGAAGCAGTTTCTATTGGTTTGGAACATTTCATGATTTAAAGGCATTTCTAATCTCACATCTCAAAGTAGTACATTGTAATGAAGAGTCGCAATACTGTGAAAATGACAGCACACCAAGAGTCCATAATCTCCTAAAACGTTAGAAATTTATTGGCACAAAAATAGTAAAACCCCAAAGTAGACAATCAATATAATGTGACGGCTATTCTTGCTTGTCAGTTTGACTACACCTGGAATGAACTACAATCCAGGCATGGAGGGCACACTTGTGAGCAAGTTTTTTTCCTTGATTTAAAGTGGGTAACTCTTTGAGTTACTTTGAGTACTTTGAGGTAGAAAGAAAAACACACAAGTCCATCCCTTCACTGGCATTAGAGACTACTTCTTCTGGATCTCAGCATCCACTGAAAACAAGCTGAGAAATTTAATCTTGTGGACTGAGTGACTTTTTTTGGACTTTCTATTCATAGTCCACCATTGTTGGATGAATTGGACCATAGCCTGTAAGTGATTCTAATGAATCCCATGTGTGTGTGTGTGTGTGTGTGTGTGTGTGTGTGTGTGCTATATTATATATGTTACATATATGATATATATCACATATCATTTAACATATATAATATATATCACACACATATGTGTATGTGCATAGAGAGAAAGAGAGAGACAGAGAAGGAGAAAGAGATTCATTCTACTAGTTATATAGAAGTTCTTCTCTAAACAACCCTGACTAATACATATTCTGGTACGAGAAATGGTCTAGAGCAATAGAAGAATAAAGATGGATCTTTTAAATATCTGGAATGGGTTTTCCAATTTGCCAACACATACAGAAGCCTCTCCTGGGAGCTTGGATTACACTAAAAGCCTATACTAAAAATATGAACTATTTTGAAAACTTAAGGAGATAAATGAATTTGATTATTCTGATTCATCAATTGTAGTCAGCAGTGGATTTGGTGAACCTGTATATTAAACTTTTGCCAGTTTATGGAAAAATAAGAAAAAATGATGATGCTGGTTGTTTGCTCTTAGTATTCCTGGATAAACTGATATAGGACAGATTGAGCTCTGAGATAAATTTAACCAACTTCTAGCATCTCAGAATATGGTACAGGAAAACAATGAACTCAGTGATAAAATTGACCTGCTCCAGATATACATAAGCAGACTAAATGTTTCTAAGTATGTCCTGGAAGAGAATCTTCTCTCCAGCAGCCACAGAGCTCAAGTTGTGGAAAATCAAACTGCAGCTCTCATTATAAGGTTGGCTGAATTGCAGCGAAAATTCAACTCCTAGCCTCAGAGGGTGTCCACAATTAAAGTAAGGGCGTTAATGGGTAAAGAATGGGATCCTGTAACTTGGGTTTGGGGATGTGTGGGAGGACTCTATTTAAGCCAAGAACTTTGAATCCTCTGATTTTCAAGTGATTATCTCATTTGAGGAAGTAGTCTTTCTATCCTCAGCAGAAAATGTACTTATACCTTCACCCCCTGAAATACTGCCTTTTTCACTTTTGACTGAGGAAATTAATCCTTCATTGACTGTGACCTTCTACAATGACCTTCTCTGAAGGAAATGACAGGCAAGACAATACTGATGTCCCTCAGGGCCCATCAGTAGTTGCCTATAGACCTAAAACAGACTTAAGGCTAAGCAGGCTTCTAGAGGGGAGACAGAAAGTGTAGTCCCATGAGGATATTGACTATACTTCTAAAGAGCTTAATGAGTTTGCTAATTCATGCAAGCAGAAATCTGGGGAATGCATGTGCGAATGCATTTTAAGGGTGTAGGATAATGGTGGAGGAAACATAAAGCTGGATCAGGCTAAGTACTGACATGGGCCCTCTGAGTGGAAATTTAATGTGGGATGCTCATACAATTAAAAAAAAAAAAGGTGTAAAAAGTCTGTTTGAATAGCTGTCTGAAGAATTTGTTAAAAGATGGCTACAAAAAAAAGGAGTTAGAGATGCCTGATATCCATGGCTTAGTGTTGATGAAGGGATTTTAAGGTTCAGGGAAATTGCAGTTCCAGAGTGGGTACACTGTAAAACCTCATCCTCCACAACGGGGAGGTCCAGAAGGCATACCTTCACTAATTTTGAAAGACACAAACTGAGAGGTGCACTGGCACATTCGAACAGATTTGTTGTCACCCTTTTCCCTGTGCCAGGCCTGAGGGTTGGAGATGCTGCTACTCATATGAATTAAATGCAGTGGGTTTAATTGGACTGCAAGGTAGCAGGGGCCAGGTGGCACCACTGATTCCCAAAGGCAACGTTATTGTTATCAAAATGGGCAGAACAGATAAAGCAATATTCATAATGACCTAACCTGTATGGTCAGCACAGGCAAAGTGCATTTTATGATGTCGTGGACCTTTGGTACTGGCTAATCAATCATGATGTTTCCTCTAAAATAGATTAGAAGCCTACTGAATCTTTGTTTGATCTTTATAAGCAGAAAAATTCCAAAAAAAATGAAATGAAAGAAAAGTTTCATTGGATCATGGCAAAAGGAGATTTTGGCCCTTGAAACAATTTTCAGACTTGAACCAGTTTGCAGACCTTGAACCCCTTGAATGAAGGGATGGCCAGCTTTCCCTGAGGAAGGCCCTTGATAAAATAACTAAGAGTTTTATTGTTTGCCTTTCCCTAGTCCTTCTCCAGAGGGACCTAGGGCCTTTGATAAGAGTAATTGTACATTGAGGTAAAGGAAACAACCAGATTTTCCAGGGTCTATTGGATACTGGTTTTGAGTTGACACTGATTCCTAGAGATTCCAAGAAACATTGTGGCCTTCCAGTTATGGTAGGAGCTTATAGAAGTCAGGTGATTAATGGAATTTTGGCTGAAATCAAACTCACACTAGGTCCAGTGGGTTCCTGACCTCATCTTCTTGTTCTTTCCCCAGTCCCAGAATGTATAATTATATAGACATACTTAAAAGTTGGCAGAAGTCTAAGATTGGTTTCCAGATCTGTAGAGTGATGGCTTTTATGATTGGAAAGGCTAAATGGAGGCCTTTAGAGTTGTCTCTGCCAAGGAAAATAGTAATCAAAACCAGTAGCAGAAATTAGTGTCACTATCAAAGACTTGAAAGATGCAGGGATGGTGGTCCCAACCACATCTTACTATAACTCTCCTATCTGGCCAGTGCAGATGACAGATGGACCACAGAGACTGCCAGTAACTCCGATTGCAGTTGCTGTACCAGATGTGGTATTCTTTCAAGTTAACACATCTCCTGGTACATGATATGCAGCTATTGATCTAGCAAATGCCTTTTCTCTGTACCTGTCCATGAGGACCACCAGAAGCAATTTGCTTTCAGTTGGAAAGGCCAGCAGAATACCTTTACAATTTTACCTCAAGGATAGATATACTTAGTCATAACTTTGTTAGAAGAGATCTCCATAGTCTGTATCTTCTAAAAAATATCTCATTGGTACACTATATTGATGGCATTTTGCTGATTGGATCAAGTGAATAGGAGGTAGCAACCACTTTCAACTCATTGGTAAGACATGTGTGTATCAGAAGATTGAAAATAAAGCCAACCAAAATTCAAGGGTCTTCTACTTCAATGAAATTCTAAGGAGTCTATTGGTGTAGGACATACCTTAGATACCATCTAAGGTGAAGGATAAGCTACTGCACTTGGCCCCTCCCACCACCAAGAAAGAAGCACAACATTTAGTGGGCCTTTTTCGAATCTGGAGTCAGCACATTCTCTTGATGGCTTTACTCTGGCCCAGAGTGACTCAGAAAGCTGCTAGCTTTGTGTGGGGCCTGGAGCAGAAGGCTCTTCAACAGGTCCAGGCTGCTGTGTGGGCTGCTCTACCACTTGAACCATATGATTCAGCATACTCAATGATACTTGAGGTATCAGTGGCAGGTAGGGATGTTATTTGGAGCCTTTGGTAGGCCCCTATAAGTGATTCATAGAAGAGACCTTTGCAATTCTGGAACAAATCTCTACCATCACTAGCTGACAACTATTCTCCCTTTGAAAGACAGTTCTTGGCCTGCTATTGGGCCTTTGTGGAAACCAATCATTTGACAATAGGCCACCAAGTTACCATTTGAATTGAGCTGTACATCATGAGGTGAATGTTATCTGATAGACAAAATTATAAAGTAGGATGTGCATAGCCAGCAATCTATTATCAAATAGAAGTGGTATATACAGGACCAGGACCTAGCAGGTCCTGAAGACACAAGTAAGCTATGTGAAGAAGTTACCCAAATTTCTGTGGCACTTGCAAAGCCTATGACCATCTTCATATGTGCTACAGAGTGGGTAATACATTTAAGCTCACACACAGCACGCTGATGAATGGTATTTTGTGAATCTTCCTCCTGTAACAATTCATTTTTTTGGTTAATCTGTGGACACTCTGAACACTCTAAGAAAAAGACTTTACTGAGGATTCCAGGATCAGTCTACATGTTGGTAACAGGTAGGTTCAACTGCTGGCATAAAGGACATTAAGGTTTGTTGTTCAGACTGCCTGTGTGTCTTCTAGCCCAGTGCTCAGGAAGCTCAGGAAGGCTTCCTATAAGACAGACTAGAAACAACGAGGGAAACAAAGTCAAAGCCAAATGCATTTGCACATGGAAGCGAACACCCCACATATGCATGACACACACATACACATATACACACACACACAGAGGGAGAGATAGAGAGATGGAGAGATCGAAAGACAAAGCAAAATTGAGAGCTGAAGATGGTGTAGCACAAAAAATTATCTACTAGTAACCAAAAAGAGAGTTTTGAGTTCAGTGCAGCAATATGACAGAAAGAAAGAAATCTTCCTCTTGCATTTCAGAACACTGCATATTTAGGCTGCAGTGGACATGTCTGTGAGTACCCATTATCCTTAGCAGTGTGCTCACCTAGCAAGATGGCCTATGAAGATTTAGCTGTGCCAGAAGGTAACTTAAGCCAACATCCCTCTGTAAGGAATTATGTTGGCATCAGTCTTAGTGGGAACAAAACCACAAGCAACCACAATTGTGGAGCAAAAGTATGTCTTCGCTGGGAGCTTTTAGGATTCTTGGGCTCTCCAGACAAACATCATTTCACAGTCCCACAGTTAGACTGAAAAAGGGATGACTGGCATAGACAAGGAAGTTACTACAGGGTTCTGAGAATAAATGTGATCGCTCCTAGAAATTTGGAAGTAAGACACTGTGATTTTAAAGAAAGGAAGTACCCTTAAAAAGTGATGAGACCACTCTTCTGATTTAGAAATTTCTGGGATGGCCAGCTTTGAAATGCTAACCTAGGAGAAGCAAGCATGTTATGAGCAATATTTGAGTCTATCAGATCAACACTATGAATCTTAGAACATGCATGTTTTTATAAAGATATAGGAGAAACCTGATTGCTAGGAACAATCATTGATATGGCTTACTCACTTAGAAGAATATTCTGACTGTGACAGATTTCTTTGCTTTATATTGCTCTGGAAAAATACAATTGTGTTTTTGTAACATGGGCTTTCTTACATGAGTGACACTTCAAGAAAACTGGTGGCAAATAAATGCTGTAGTAGACTGTCTACAAGTCTGAATTACCCTGTAAACATGAGTAAAGGAAGAGACACAATCCTTAGTCAAAATAATTGAGAAGTATTGGACTTCTTATTGATGACAGAACTGAAACTGAAATCAGTCAGGAAGCCATTTAATGTCTAAGGTTACCTTAAACGGATTACTACACTGTATTAAGCAATATTAAGGAAATGAAAAAAGCTGCTTATTCTGAATTCAGTTAACAGTCTTTGGATTGTTATAATTACAGACTACGGATTTCACTAACAAAAGGACCAGTTATTTTGATTTCTCTTTAGAAGCAGTATTTCTGCTAAATTAATTAGTGCTTATCAGAATTTCAAAAATACTGTATCACAGACTGATGTTTTGGAAAGTAATATTAATCAATTCTAAAAATAAATTTTTAAAAAAAATGTAAAGGGGGAGATTCAAAGGAATTGGATTCAACAGGTCAAAATGAACCTACACAGCTTGAAAAAGTTTGTAAGTAGCTTATTCCCAACTATATCTATATCATATATATCTATATGTCATACATGATATAGATATAGGTACTTAGATATATTCTGTAATAGACTATACATACTCTATGGCAGGACTACCACAGGATTTACTCTTCAGGTTTTCCTGAAGAATCATATAAGAAGATATATATATAGAGAGAGAGAGGGAAGGAGATGGTAGTGAGGATGAGAATACTATATGTAACCAGGGTACTGGGAAGGGGCAACACAAGACTCTTCCTAAAATAATAATTAGACAGCCAGATAAATAGACTGATAGGTAGGTGACAGATTAAAAATCAGATTGAACATGCATAATTCTATTGAAAATTATTAATTCTTTTTAAATTATAACATCTAAATTTTCATTTGAAATATTCTGGACTTGTGTATTTAAAGAATGTTTTGTCCAAGTTTGTCACTGCCAATATTGGTCCCTTTAGTATAAAAGCACTGACCTATGCTCACATAGACATGTACTGTTCAGAGATTTTTCAAGTAACTTCGGCATATTTGTACACAGTTGCCCTTAATAGAATTGCAAGTGTAAACGGTGTAAACAATATCTGTGTTTGACAACAAAGATTTACGTATTTAATCATGGACAGAACCATTCAGCTGTCTAAAGCTAGCCTGGCATGACCTGAGCTTGGAGGCTCCCATTCATCAATGACTGACTATGGCATTTCAAGAGGGATTTCATGTCATTCTCTGTGTAATAAGTCTCTTCTGAGTGAGCTACGTGTGATATTCTTCATCATTATTGATTACGCTTCCCACTGGTACAAAAACACACAAACTGCCCACTAGAAGGAAAAAAACTGCTGGGAGTGTGGCTGCAGGCAGAGCACTCACTATTCACCCTCTGCTTCATCATGTGTGCTTTACAAAGGCAACACAAAGCTTGTAGCAGTGGGAAGGATAGAAAAAGGAAGAAATCTTCACAGTCCTTTTTGGCTGCCCAAAGCTTAGACAGCAGGAGTTAACAGTAAGCCAGACCATCATCACAGCTCACTATCCAGGAACCCAATTTCTCTAACCAATGTTCTTCTAAGCAATAACCAACAAACTCACCCACCAACAACAAACCACCAGTTAACCAACCAACCAACCAATAACTAACCATTCAACCCCTGCTCTCCAGGCTTCAATCTTTATATATTCTAAGCCAAAGTTCCCAGAAGTCCAAGTGGCATGCACTCCGAAGGACAAGCTACCTGTGGCAAAAATATCTGCATATAGCCAAATTATAGCCTCTGGCAATGAACAGAACAAATCAAACTTATAATCATCCACCATACTTGTGATTGGAACAGAAATATAATCCTAATGCTATTTTGTGTTTTTAAAGAAACCTGAAATAACAAAACTTCTTCCAATTATCCCACTACAAATGCTAATGGTGGGAATGTCTTTACTTGATAGTAAACCAAGTTCATACTACTAAAACAAATTGTGATGAGAAATTTTCTCCTCTATTCAGTTGAAATCAATTATGTTTTCAGAATCAACAAGACACAATTTCCATTTTGGTAATAAAAAATACAAAAATTTACATTAAATTCTAAATAGTTCTATATAAAATATTTTAATATTGGGATTGAAATTGGAAACAGCCAACAAGAAATATTTTAAGTGAGAGACACAGTCCAAAACTGATTTTTAATACATTTGCATGTAAGCTTACTTATAGATAAGCAAAGACCTTGTCCTGAAAATAGAAATAGTAATAATAAATAAGTAAAAATAAAAATGAAAAGAGATATCAATCATAAAATAATACATTGTGAACAAAACTGATATTGAAAATAAAAATATTAGCTTATCACATTTGAACTGACAATACCTAGCCATACTTACTGAATGCTTACCTAGAAACTGTGTAAGGCTTGGCACATGAGAGACAAAAGGAAGCACCCTACTCTGTGCTCTCACACAGAACAGTAGAGGAAACACTAAACTGTGGAGGTCATTTTCCCAATAGCATTGGATAGACGGTCATAGGAAATATATGACAAGAGACGCTTGCGCATTCTTGGAGGCCACCTGATGGGCACAAACCTGATTTACAACTGTAGGCTAAGAAGGGCTCATGAGAGTGAAGCAGAGCAGGAAAGGAACGCATCAAGTTGAAAGTTCAAAGAGGAGAAAAGTGGGCAGTCCTGTGCACTGGTACTGAATGAACTAACAGTAAAACCAGGGTAGCAAAGGCTTTCCATTTGAGATAAGTTATAAAAACTGAAATCAATGTTTGGACTCAGCCCGAATTTGGAGGGTTTCATAAGTAAGAGAGAGGCTTTATCTAAAGGAAAACAATGTTATTGGGCACCTAAAATTAAGGAATAATGTGACTAGATATATATTTAATGAAATAACTATTGTCCGTTGATGAAGGAGAAATGGCCATGACTGACAATAAATACAGAGTCCAGCATGAGAGCACAAAAGGAATTACAGTCACAGAGTTGGTAGCAGAAGACTTCACTAGTGACTTCTCAGAGAGAGAGAAAGGAAGAGCTTGGCCATTTGAGTTAATGTAAGCACTTACCAAGGAAGAATCAGTGGAGAAGGTGCAAGTGTGAAAGTCACAGCAGAGCACAAGCTGAAGAGGATGAAAGAGCTATAGGAAGGCTAGATTTGTACCTGACATCATGGCAGGGGATGGGAAGGTCATGGAAAAGTTGGATTTCTATAGCTTTGTTGTATACACTACATATATATGTGTATACACACATAGACAGTTTGTGTGTGTAAGTGAGCGCTGCCTGTGGCACATGCAGATACGCAGCTGGACATCTCTGTGCCTATGCAGGAGCAAGTGTAGCCCAGGGACTGACATCAGGCATCTTCCTCAGTCGCATCTCTATCTTATTTTGTGAGACAGGTCTCTCAGAGAATCCAGAACTCATCAATTAGGTTTGTGAATAGAGACCCACAGGTGTGCACCTGGCTCCCTGTCCACCCCACACAAAGACCTGGGATCACAGACAACAGTGGCATGCCACAGTTTTTGTGAGTGCTTGACATTCAAACTCAAGTCCACACACTATGTATGCGGCAGGCACCTGAACCACTTAGCCATCTTCCCGGAGCCTGCACTGGGGATTTTTCTATGTAAATTAGTTTCTTCTTTCCGATTCAATACAGAATTCTTTTTCAAAATAAATCTTATAAAATATTATCAAATTCCTCCTGATCCAAGTGACCTGGGTCCCTTAAGAAGGCAGAAAATGTCTTCCTCATCATGACTACTTAAATTTATACATGATAAGACTACACATCAAGATATACACATTAAAGTTAATAGTATGATTGCACTAGCCTGACGACACAGTAAATGTCCGACTCTAAAACGTGGCATACTTTACTTACTCAGTTTCCTTGTTGATGTAGCTTCATAGAAGCCCCCAGGGTGTAATTACTGATTTCTCTGGACCTTTCTTATCACTGGAAATAAGAAAGTAACTTATCTCTCTAATAAAGCAGCCTGAGTTCCATGCTTTTGATATATTCACACAGCAGGTACTTCTCCTCCTCCTCCTCCTCCTCCTCCTCCTCCTCCTCCTCCTCCTCCTCCTCCTCCTCCTCCTTCATCTCTTCCTTCTTGTGTCCATCCTACAGTTGAGGCCAAATATGGTAGGATTTGGTTTCTAAGGTAGAGTGTCTTAGTCGCTGTTCTATTGCTGTGAAGAAACGCCATAACCAAGGTAACACTTCTAAAAGAAAGCATTTCATTGGGGGCTGGCTTGCAGTTTTGAAGGTTTAGAACATGGTAGTCATAGTGGAATGCAGACAGGCATGGTGTGGGAGAATTAGCTAAGAGCTTTGCATCTTGATATATAGGCAGCAAGCAGATATGGATAGATGATAGATAGATAGATAGATAGATAGATAGATAGATAGATAGATAGATAGATAGATGATAGATATAGAGAGACACAGAGGCAGAGTAAGAGAGAGACAGAGAGACAGAGAAACAGAAAGACTGGGCCTGATCTCCTCTGACAAGACCTTCTTATTTTTTATTAACTTATTTTTTCTCTTCTAAAATGACTGACTCCATGACAGCCTGACTCCATCCTCTACTCCCTCCACTCCTCCCAGCTGTCCCCAACTCCTCTCTCCCCCAGATACACCCTTCTTTCCCCTCAGAACAGAGCAGAACTCCCAGGGTTACCACTTAACCTGGGAATATCAAGATGTAACATGGCTGGGATTGAGCCCTTACATCAAGGCTTGATGAGGGAGCTCAACAGATGGAAATGGGTTCCAAGGGTAGGTAAAGGTGTCAAAGACCCTATACACTCCCACTTTCAGGAGTTTCAGAAGAACCCCAAACCAGAAAACAATAAGACATATGTAGAGGACCCTACTGGCTCCAGGTCTGCTGCTTCAGTCTCTGTAATCCCCTAAGAGTTCTGGTCAGTTGACTCTGTGTGAATTATTTTCCTGGTGTCCTGAACCCTCTGGCCCCTGGATTCCCTCATCCTCCTCTTCTGTAGGGTTCCTCGAACTCTGACCAATGCTTGATCCCAGGCCTTTGCATCTGCTTGAGGGAGTCTCTCTGATAATGATTGAGTTAGGCACTAATCTAAGAACACTGAAGAATATCATTAGGAATTATCTTGGACTATCTAGTCTCTAGTTCCTAGCCAGCTCTGCATTGTCAGGCATGAGTTCCCTCCCTTATCATGGGGTTCTGTCCATTATTGCCCCAGCAGATCCTGTAGATTTTGAAGGCCACACCTTCTAATCCTTCCCAAGCAGTTCTAATAAGTGGGGACCAAACATTTAAATAATCTGTCTATGGGACTATTCTCAATCAGATCTCCACAATTCCTTTAGAAGAGTTTCTTCACCTGTCCCCAAGGTGTTCTCTTCATCATTACACTGCAGTTATTCTAAAACGTGCTTATTTTCCACAGGTCTCTATCTCGGCCCCACGAGGGATAGGAAGTAAAGTTTAAGAGGATTCAAAAATTGGTACAAATCTTTACTTTTATTAAGAAAAATATAGTGTTTATTCCCTAGTGTCTATATCTAAGTGTCTATGCCCTAGGCACTCCTAGCTACTGAAACTATATTTTATGTATCTAAGCAAATGTTTTCTATCATATTCTGAAAGTATTTGTATTTTTATCTTTTGAGAACATCAACATGAGAACCGTTAGTAAGGGGAGGGTATTTAGCAAAAAAGAAATGAACTTTGTTCAAAGGATGGGCTGGGTCACAATGACAGCAGAGGTAATAAAATGTTGGTGATGATGATGATAAGAAGAGTAAAAAATTGGGAAGTGTTTAAATATGTATCTGTGATGATTCACATGAAAATGGCCCCCATAGGCTCATAGAGAGTGACACTATTAGGAGATTTGACTTTGTTGGGGGAAGTGTATCACTGAGGGTGGGCTTTGACGTTTCAGAATCCCAAGCTAGGCCCAGTGTAGCTCTCTCTTCCTGATGCCTGTGAATCTAAATGTAGAACTCCCAGCTATCTCTCCAGCACCATGGCTGCCTGTGTGCTACCATGCTTCCAGAGATGATGAAAATGGACCAAACCTCTGAGTTCTACACCAGTCCCAGTATAATGTTTTCCTTTACAAGTTGTCGTGGCCATGGTTTCTCTTCACAGAAATAAAACCATAAGACAGTGTCTAAATGTTGCAGCATGGCATGTATAAGGCACCCAGGGAACAACAGGTTTGTTGCGTACTTGAGTCTGTCACAATACTTATGCATAATTGCTATGAATTCTGCATTAAGAATGAATTTCAGGACCCTCTAAGTATGTAAAGCGTTATATGAAACTTTTTCAAATCACTTCACTGAGATAACATCTATCTCCTTACTATCACATCTGAAAAATAACAAGAACAGATTTATAAAACTAAAATCTATTCAATGCCTTGCAGTCAGCATCAAGTAGAAGTGGGGGAGACAATGGAGGTACCCGTTCTGCTATGTTTTTAAGGGCACTTTCTAGAGTTTATGTTAATAGCTTTTCTAACTTGAATAAATGTAAACAAAAGTATAAGAAATCTGTACAAGGATAAGCATTTCTAGAGTTATGAACATACTTTGATTTTAATGAAATATATTAAATCAAGTACCAAATCACATATTCTATTGGCAAAATATGCTCAACATGCTCTTTAATATCTTAAATTCAAATGGCTCTTATCTTAAAATTGACTAGTTTTACAAATGTACAGTTCTAAATATTTTAATGGCATAGAAAATAATAGTTTAATTCAATGTGAAGAACATGACATTGAAATTCATATCTGTAATCCAGTTACTAATGAATCATGTTTAATATGCTTGACCTTAAATGATTATTATATTTACATGAGTAAAAACAATCATTTACTTAGCAAACTGACTGATGATAGTATAGAATTTCTGATAAATATGTTTGAAATATATTATTTCAAATATAAAGATTAGTTTTGATAATAAATCATCTATGCCAAAAAGAGCAGGAGAAGAGATAACCATACAAATAAACACAAGCATTACTTATGCTGGCAGATTAGTAGGACTCTAAAATTTCACACTCTGAAACATTCCTTTTCTGATTTTTTTCAGGCTTTCATCAAAATTAACTTTCTTCCTTCTGCTTATTTAAAGAATAAGGAATCTAAGACCATCTGCTACAGAGAGAGTAGCTAATCACAATAGTAAATCATTTAACAGTAAACATTTGAAAGTCAGGTTAAATTTAGTTGCTGTTGTTAGTTTTTCAATGAGAAAGAGCTTGTTTGTATGGCTTCAACTTCAGTTGAAAGAAACAGTATTCATTTAAAACAAAAAAGCTGCTTTTCTGCACTTTTATATTCATACAAATTTATTTAATAGGAGAGTAAGTAAAGGTATGAGATAGCACATATAAAGAGAGATCAGCATCACATAATCAGTACAGAATGCAGGCCACTGCATATCATCAATTTTCCCCAAAAAAAGAAAGGCTTTATTTGGATCCTGTCAGAACTCCACAATGACAACCACACAGCCTCTTTAAAGCCCTTAGACTCCATGAATTTTCACTGAGATAATCTGTGGCTTTTATTCTCCCAGACATAAACATTCTGCAATTGTGTTCTAGTCCTACTTGGATACAATTCAAATGCCTTTGCTATAACAATACAAATTGTGCAGTATAGGAAAACTAAGAACATATTTTTTTGGTTTTTCAGGACAGAGTTTCTCTGCCCTGGAACTTACTCTGTAGATCAGGCTGGTCTTGAACTCACAGAGCTCTTCCTGCCTCTGCCTCCTGAGTACAGGGATTAACTCACAGAGATCTACCTGCCTCTGCCTCCTGAGTACAGGGATTAAAGGCATGTGCCACTACTGGATAACTTTAAGAATTTTTAAAGCAAAAATTATCATAAAATTTTGCTTTATTGATAATCTCTCACTCAGTATTATGTGTCAGGATATATACTAATACTTTAAAGGTATGTTTCTATTAGCTTTGACAAGATGGAAGAATCTGAGTTTCTTTAAAAGACAACAAGGGAATTTTGCACTGTGCCAAGATAGCTTCTTCAGGGAGCACTGTGGAGATCTTAGCTACTCAACACATAGAATTCATTAGTTGTAACGTGCCTAATATCTTCCGAATGCATCTGCTCTACAACATACAGCTATTGAACACACGTTTTGCAACAGGAGTAGAAATAAGGAGTATAACTAGAGGGCTTCTGACTTCAGGAGTAATAAGTTATTTTCAGAAAAGGCCCATGCCATTTATGCTTTCACCACCCAGCCTTGGTCATGAGAAGGTTTTCTTTTATTATTTTGTTTGGCAGTACTTGCAAGCATTAATCTGCATCACAAACCTAGAGACTTCTAGGACTTGAAATGGATCAGTAATACTGATAACAGACATCAAACTGTCTCTCACATTCATCAGACATAAGACATCTCTTAAAGTTCACAGACAAAATTAAAACCTTTAGAAGGGATTTTCTTAAAAATCTTATTCCCATACTTAGGAAACGAAATCACAACTTCGATCATGAGACTTATGACTGGATGCTTGGCTAGTGTTTGCATCTTAAACTGGCTGCATCTTAAACATCTGAAACAGATCTTTCAAAGCAAGGAGGAAAACAAAGAAGAAGTCATATCAGTGAGATCCTGTAGGGAAGTGTGGAGATCTCAGAAGCCACAATAGGTATCAGAATGTGGATCTGGAATAGGAAAAGTAGTAAGAGTCAGGAAACTGTTCCATTTTAATTTCTATAGTTGTTACTGCCTCCATCTTCTCTATTTAGAATGCAACTTCTGTGGCTTGCTTCAAAGTACTTCATTTCTCTATGACAAACTTAAACTTCTCAAAAATGAGGTGCCCAGCTGATAATGCCCTGATAATTTCCACTGTTGGATAGCCTTCCTTTAAAAAGCTCTGGGTATGACATAGAAATATATTTTTTCCATGATTAGGAAGCAGCAATCCTCCTCTCAGCCCTCAGATGTCAATGCAAAAACAATATACAAGGTTGTGAGAAATCCTGAAAGCAGCTTCCTGTGCCCTGGATGAATACTAAATGGTCACACTGAGCCCTCACAATAACGACACACCAGAGACCACCACTGAAAACATGTACAGCTATGAAGAAATTTCCAATTTTTGTCTTTTCCCCAAGGAAGACACATTTATAACTACTTAAGATGCAGGAATTTTTAGATTCTCTTTGTGAAAGTAGTGCTGATTCCACCTTATAAATTGAAGAACCAGCAAAAACAGATGGTACAACAGCGGCAATAAGAACAATAATTACTTAAAGTAACAGAGAGCTGTTTTACCTGTTCCCAAGTCTGTTTGGAACAGAGTAAAGCATGCAGAACACCAACTCCTGGGTTTCTTAGTATGAAGGCAAAGAGTATGGAGTATATGTTCAACACTCCAGCATTTGCAGAGGTTTCTTGATGTCCTACCTTACTTAGTGTTCTGACAGGATAAGGCCACACCTCATGACTATGGCTACTAAGAAGAAAAGAAGAAAGACAGAGAAGGTGTAGGGGGAGTGACAAGAAAGAAGAGGAGAGAACAATGAGGGAGGGAATTGGAGACAGAGGAAAAGGAGAAAATCAAACAACAAAGGAATAAAAAGAAGAGAAAAAGAACAGAACAGAAAAAAAGGGAAGAACAAAAGGGTTTTTGTCCTTGGCATATTATTCCTCCACAGTACAGCATACAGAAGCCACACAGCCCACAGCCTCTTCTTTGGGGTATAAAAGGAAGAGTAGATGTGAATCAAACATTGAAGCCTTTTAAGAGGCTACACAATGGGCATGTCTACTCTGGATACTTTGAGAATAGAAAAGAGTAGAACAGCTTGTTATTGCTCTAGAGTAGGCCTTCTCAAAGTGTTCCAGCACCACTTCTTAGCCTGAAAAAAATTATATGATTCTGGTATAAAAGTACATAAAATAGGTTGCATAAATCAAAGATTTACTGACAGTAAAACATTAAAAATATTTTAAAACAATTCTCTCTTTGGTAAACGTGTAATTTACCATCAATTGTAGAGGAAACTACATTTGTATAGTAGTAAGATGTCTTTGCTTACTTTCACTAAAGGAATTATATCTTGTTAGAATTTGCGAGCCTGCAGAATGAGTACCTCATCAGCATTTTTCAAAGTTGATTGATGTTTAGATGTTGGATTCACCGGTGCTGAACATGGTAGACTACATGCATATCTAAATACAGTATGGTAGAATTGTGCTTAGGGCTATTTCAGAGAATGAAAACGTGTCTCTTAATCTCAAGCCAAAATTAATTTAGACTTTTTTAATGAAATTTAAGTCAGCAGGTCAAACTGTAATTTTCAAAATCAAACATTCTAAACACAATACAAGACAAAGATTTTCTAATTGATACACATTGAAGAATGATGATAGGAAAATATTTTGTTTTTCATAACTACAGCATGGAACTTTCTGTAGGAGCAGAAAGCCTGATATGTTAATGAAAACAAGATAGCTTGTTTTTTAAGATGTTGTACCTGTTGCTGAACTCAGTCCCAGGAACCTTGGGGGCGAAGGCAAGCTGGCACAGAGTAAAGGACAGAGACTCCAGGAGTGAGGTAAGCAGCTAAAGCAGGCTAGTTTATTCCAGGAGGAGGAATCCCTTTTAAACCCTTGCTCAGCATCCCATTGGCTCCTGGATTGCAGGCTGCTGTTGGGGCTCTTTCGCATTGGCTTGTGTCTTGCCATGTCATCTGTCTCTTGGCCCCTCAGCAGGTTTCAGGTTGGCTTGAACAGGGAAGCTTAACTGCGCATGTGTCAATGGTGGACTTATCCCTGGGCATGCCCAGGCATGGCCCCGGCCGGCCCTAAAGTGGAGCCCAGTTGCACATGCGCACGCGCTGTCAGGCAAGTCGCCAAGCTGCTTATGTGTGCTGTTTGGCAAGCCCCTCCCTATACATGCCATTTAGTGGCAGATGTTATTCCTGCCACGATAGCTCATAACATGTACTCTTCTAAAATGGGGGCGGAATTGTTGCAGACAGGATCTGCTTACACTGTGTGGTGTGAGGAATAATTGGGAGCTGGAAGAATGATTTCTGGTCAGGGATGCATAAAGGAAAATGAATGAAAAGAATGTATAAAGAATGTAGAAAGTACAAAGAAGCTAGGCTAATACAAGTTGGTGAATACACACATCTAAGAGTCATAGAAAAGAGAAAAGAATGAGCAGAAAGTACATTTGAAGAAATGGTGTCTGAAAATCTGCAAAATCTTGGGATGGATATATATGTCCAGAATCAAGAATCTTAACAGCCAATGGCACCGCAGGTATGGTACTCTGGGATTACAGGGGCTCCACCACATCTGTCTTTTCATAGGAGTACTGACCCCAGAAGTCATGCCCTTGTGCAGAGCCCTTTACCACCTTAGCTATTTTCTGAACCCAGACATAAAGTCCTTTTAATATACTAGCTGATGTGTAGTTTTCACTAAAGACCAGCGCATTGCAACATATTAATAATTTGTTCTCCAATTTGACAGGATGACCTGTCTGCATTATATCAATTGCCTGGTGAATAGAAATCTGATAACTCATATTCAGTTTGTAAGTATTTATTGAGAATGTTGCATCTATGTTCATAAGGGAAATCTGTCTGTAATTCTCTGTCTTTGTTGGGTCTTTATTTGGTTTGGATGTCAGGGTAACTGTGGTCTCATAAAACAAATTGGGCAATGTTCCTTCTGTTTCTATTTTATGGAATGATTTGAGGAGCATTGTAATTAACTCTTCTTTGAAAGTCTGGTAGAGTTCTAAGCTAAAAACCATCTGGTCCTGAAAGTTTTGTTGGTTGGGAGACTTTTAATTAGTACTTTTATTTCACTAGGGTTTATAGGTCTGTTTAATTTGCTTATCTGATCATGATTTAATTTGGGGAATAATATGTATTGAGAAAATTATCCAATTCTTTTAGAGTTTCTGATTTGGTAGAGTTCAGGTTTTTAAAGTTTGTCCTTATGATCCCCTGGATTCCCACATTCTCTGTTATTATGCAACAATTACCTCTAATTTTGAAATTTTTCATCTGTTTTTTCTGCCTTTTAGTTTTGTTGGATTAGGGTTTGCCAATCCTAGTGATTTTCTCAGAGAACCAACTCTGTTTCATTGTATTTTTTTTGTTTCTATTTATTGATTTCTGCCTTGAACTTCATTTCTTGCCACCTACTTCTTTGGAATGTGATTTCTTCATTTTGTTCTAGAGATTTCAGATGTGCTATTTAGTTGCTATTATGAGCTCTCCATTTGTTTTTAAATATAGGCACTTAGTGCTATGTGCTTGCCTCTTAGAACTGCCTTCATTGTATTCTGTAAGTTTGGATATGATGTGTATTAATTTTCATTCAATTCTAGAAAGTCTTCAATTTTTTTTCTTAATTTCTGTCTTGACCCATTTTTCATGAGTTGTTTAGTTTTCATGAGTTTGTAAGCTTTCTGTTGTATCTTTTGTTGTTGATATCCGGTTTTAATACATGGTAGTCAAATCGGGTGCAAGCAGTTATTTAAATTTTCTTGTATCTTTTGAGACATTCCTTGTGTCCAAGTATATGATCAACTTGGGGAAAGTTCCATAGATGTTGAGCAGAAGTTATATTCTTTTGTGTTCCAGTGAAATGTTCACTGAATATCTGTTAAGTCAATTTGGTTTATGATGTCAGTTAGCGCCAGAATTTCTCTGTTAGTTTTTGTCTAGATGACCTGTCTATTGGCGAGAGTGGGTGTTTATAAGAACTAAGTAATGATTCACAACATATTCCAAGGTACTTTATAGGGAAGTATATAATTAATCATGAATCTCCTTAGAAATATTAAAATTTAAAAAAAAATTCTAATCTTTTGCTGATGATTTAAATCAATTGTGGAAAGTAATTTAGTGTAAAAAGTTTTGAGAGGAGAAAATGTATGTAAAATGGAATTATAAAACATTTAAAAATTACCTCATGTTCTTTTTACTAAATATGTCAAATTCTGGTTTGGGAAAGATACATAATTTAAGTAAATGGAATTCCTGGAATCAAAATAAAACATTTATGTTTATTTCATCTTAAATTGTAAAATGAAAGTTGGTTCAAATGCAGAAACATCAATTAAATGTAGTTTGCCTCACTCATCATGGAGGAAACTAGATTGAATGTCCCTTCATAACTGCTCTAAATTTTTCCTTGATTTTAATCCTGTTAATATTTAAACATTTAGATGATTCATAATTATTGACTTTATATAAATAGCATAAATATGAAGAAGGTATGTAAATTGAACAGCGTTGATAAAATTTGGGGGAAAATTAATTGGATTAAGGGGAAGGCAGTTTATGAGTATTTCCATTAAATATTATAAGTGCTTATACTGGAATCTGCTAACCATTATAATTTGTGTTAAAGAAAACATTCAAGACATATTTTCAGTTTTAAGATTTTAATAATTTCAGCACAAGAATGAAATCACCTAATGCAGGTTCTTCCTATGTTACTCTTTCTCTTGAGTAGTTTCTAAAAACTTTCAATTTCATAATACATAATATTCTTCTATAATATCTTCTTTATATAATACCTTACTTTGAAAAATACTTCTGTGAAATAAATTTTATCATAAAAAACCCTTAAGAAAAGTAAACATGCAATGACATGCAATGCAACATAAACATATAACATTCAACTTTACATTGTATCATGAAATAAAATGAATCTGGAAACAATAAAAGGAATACTCAGACAGAAAAGCAAACTTTAATAGTAATAAGCTAACTTTTACTTGGGACAGGCATATGCTGGACATAGTATTTTCATGTAGATATTAAGAATGCACTAGTAGAAATGCCTCCCTAAGACAAACATTAATATTCTGCTTCTAGATGTTATTATATAATGGTGGAAGAAATGTTCAAATGAATATCATTGCTGGGCATGTTAAAAAAATCACAGCATAATTTTTCTCTCTATCTTTCATAGAATTTCTAATGAAGATGTTTTCTGAGCTGTATAAAAAGAAGAAAATATGTTTTTTCAGTTTCTTTATTTGGATAATTAGAACTATTCAACAGGTATATAATCTCCATGTATGTTTTTGAGTGTGAGAGAGAAAGTGTGCATGTGTTTGTGTGGTTGCAAGACAATGGGGGGAGAATAAAAAAGAGAGGAGGATGGAGACAATATGTATGACAGCGGTGAATGTTAGAAAGGCAAAAATTATGGAAGAAATATAATCACATGATTCCCTTTATCGTACATGTCTCCTGGTATACATCATTGGAATACACATAGAAATAGACAAAAAAGAATATCACTGAATGAAAAGAAATTCTATGATGTTTCAACACATAGTAGATACATTCTGGAGGCACATATCACAGAATTCATTTGATTTTTTAAAGTGTCTTACAAGTAATTTGTTGATTGACAGGGATAAAGAAAATTAAGTCCACAATTTCCAGTAAACAAGTCAGTCCTAACAACCAGCTACTAAAATTTTCTTTCATGTCCTACAAGAAATTTTACCCGTGTCATTTTTTTTTTTGGTTTAATAAAGAGAAATTATGTGGTAACTCAAATATGTAGCAAGAGAGTTGCAGAAATCTTTAGCAGTGTGTCATACTGCATGTAACAGTGCCCAAGAGGAAATATGCTATGTGGGATCCTAGTTAACTGAGCATAAAAATTTACAAATATGATTTGCCAATTATACTGTAATTCCCATAATAGATTCCCAGAAAGATTCAAGAGCTCTAAGAAACAGCGAGAATACTTTACTAAATCAAAAGCCATATGGCACATGAAAATAAATAACTTTCACTCTGTGTGAGACCATGGGAAGGGATTAAAAAGATTACAAATTAAAAGAAAACATAAGCCACATAGTTGACAAAAAACTTTTATCTAAAACTTTTAAAAAATAAAGTATCAGAACCTAAAAATAAAACCCTTTAACTATCCAATTTGATACAGGCAAATGACATTTTACAAACCAAAGCAAACCATAAGCAAAAGCCACCATAAATTGTTCAATATTTTGAGCTGTGAGAGAAATGTAAATTAAATTCTAATATTATATCAGCATATACACTGCAAAGTGGATAAAATCAGATGTGGAGACACACCCAAAGTTGTTGCTTTGTAGATGCAGGGTATGTGAATTATTCACACACTACAAGGGAATGAAAAATGAATGTGTTACTTCTGAAGTCAGTATTAAATGCCTCCCAAACTAAACTTGCACTTCCCAAAGAATCCAGCTACTTCCATGCAGTCATTTTCTCCTGGCCCCAAAGACAGCTAGACATTCTTGTCCCCAGCACTTCCGAATATATTACTTACTGTACCTAGAAAATGAACTTCATGTGGTTTTAGTAACATCTAGGAATAGGAAAGTGAACATTAGGGCTAGGACCATATTTGTTCACAAAAGTTCACATAAGGTAAAAACAGGAAGAAGAAAGCTGTGTCAGAAGCAATGTGCTTGTAAAACAGAAGTGAGAAAGAGAAGCAATAGAAGATGTAAGGATGTTGGGTGATGGGATTGAAGATGGGGAAGAACTATGTATGATTAAGGGGAGGATTTATAAAAGACGGAGAGGGAGGATGGGAGGAGCTGGAAGGGATGGAGGGAGGGTAGGAGGGGTGTTGATATGTATTACATGAAAGAAGAAAAATAAAATTGAAAAAACAAAATGAAAAAGAAATATACACAGCCCTAGAGGCTAGAGAAGTGAGCCAGCAGCTTCTATCCCAGAACCTCCAGAAGGCCCATATATTTATTCATGCTTTGGCTTCAATACCATCAAAACTGAGGTCTGCAGAATTGTAAGTTAACGAAGTTTTCCTTACTTTAGCATGAGTGGTATTTTTATATGAATAGATAACAAATGGACCATGCAACCCAGTAGTCCATGCCTGAGCTTTTCCCCCAGAAACATGAGGTCACATAAAAAAATAGAGTTGCATTATTTGTAGCTCAACTACTAGAGGCAACCCAGTGTCCTTCGGTGGTGAAGTTAAACCATGGGACAGGTGTGTACTTCCATTCAGTAATAAAAAGGACACACTACTGATACAAAAAAAAATTGATGTTTCTCACTTGAATTGTGTCAACTGCAAAATATCAATTTAAAAATGTAATTATTGATTTCACTTCTAAAACATTTTAACATCTTCTCTCCACTGATTTAGGTAATGTGTGTTGGGGGGTGGAGTGGCATACCATGGTGCACATGTGGAGGTCAAAGGACAACTTGTGGTAACTGGTTCCCTTCTTACTCTGTACGAATTGCAGGGATGGATCTTGGGTCATTAGGCTTGGTGTTAAGTGCCTTTCCAAGCTGAGCCATTATTATGGCCCCCAAAAATATTTTGAGATGACACAAGTTTTGAATGGCAAATATATTCAAGTTTTCCAATGACTTGAGATGATGAAGGGGGAGAGAAAGATTAGATGAATTTTTTGGTAAGATTTTTGATAAACTATTATGGGAAATTCCACAGTTAAAATAATTCAAGCTTTATTTCAACTGATAAAAGTCATATATTTCTTTTTGGTTATTCAGTTAGAGCTCAAAATGTTCATATTGCCATTTTCACTGATTCAGTTTATTATTTTCTTCTCCAATACCCACTCCATGAGTAAAGAGATAGAAAACTTAAAATATAAGAAATAAATGAGAATATAAACTAAATGAATTATTAATAGACCCACTAACTTTGGAAGTTAACAGTAAGTTACATGGACCCAAAAATAGTTAAGATAGCCTGCAATGATCTCAACCAATGAGAAGTTTGTGAAATAGAAACTCGAGGAAATCTTGAGCACTAATATCCCTCATGTGTAAGGGACCCAGATGTGGAAAACAGTGTTTGGTGATCATTCTCAAGAAATTTGGTCCTAGTGCATGATTCTTGTGACTGAAATAGCACAGATGAAAGTAAAACTGCTAACCCAAACCTTAAGCAAAACTCTCTTTTGCAGATAATTTTTTTCTAATTTACAACATTTTTGAAAAGGTAAAGGATCACTCTTATTTTGTAAATCATGTATCTGCATTTTAATGTAGATTTGACAATTTTTTCAAATTTGAGCAAGTAGAAAATTTTATGTAGAGGCAATGCAGTAATATGTATTTTTCTTACAGTAATTCAACCTTTAAAAGAATAAGATTAAGACGACAACAAAAAAACAACATATCCTCTTCTTCACGGGTCAAGCAAACGTAAGAGGCTACAGATTCACTGAAGGCCTGTAATGAGATTAACGATCTACTTACTACGTGGAGAAATGGAGGAATCACAGTCTCAATTTGGCTTTCTACAGGACAGTACACAGAAATAATATAGTCCTTCCCAGTTACTATATTACCCTCTACATTTTGGGTTGAATTTATATTCATAAATACTAATATAACAGTAACAAATTTGTAATATTAAATCTGTGATTTGCTATGAGTACAAAGTATTAGAAGTTTAAATTGGGTCTTACTTCCATATGTGAGTTTCAATAATAGCAAGTTTAAATTATATAGTAAAAAATATTTAAAAGTGCATTACCAGAATCTCTATGGGAAGATGAAATTACTATTGATAATATTCTTTCTTCAGCTTCATTTTTGCGTGGGCCACAGAAGACAATCAACGCAAACAGAATTCACATCTAAGGGCTGAATATCATTTTACTGTGAACTATTCTGGGCAGTGCCCAGAGCTAATAGAAAGCATATAATGAAAACTTAAGTAAACAATTTCAATTTTATACAGTGAAGTCAATGATAGCTGTCATTCCATTCCTCTAGAAGCTGGGTCCAGAATATCTAATGGAAACCTTGATCTTCCAATCAGCTCACTGACTTCCCTTGAAGAAAATATTTAATTATTCTGCATCTAACTTTATGCATCTTTAAAATGAAGATTAATGAATATTCATGTTCCTCATGGGCTATTTGGAGGGATTCATTATTGAAAAATACAAAAAAAAAAAAAATTTGTAGATGAAAGTTATTCATCAAGTTACTGAGTGGGGATGAAGTCAAAGGGCTTTTCTTCTCTGTATTTGTAAGCACCAAGGAATGCTTGATAATAACAGCATTAATAATGTCAATTAGAAGAAGAATCATAACTATGCTGAGTTATGTGAAGAAATTAATACATTCTGGTGAAAGATAAATGTGTTCTGAATGTAACCTTCTTTGTGTGGATTAACATCATCAAAGAAAGAGGCTATAACAGCTCTAACAATAAATACCATGGCAAGAAATCATACATAGAATGCAGTAGCCTAACCATGGGCAATAAACTTAGGTATACTTAGCTTCAATTCATGCTGTATTTTACAAGATGACCGTCAGTAAATGTATTTTTATGATACCAACCTAATCAGTAAAAGAAGATGACCAAAATTGAAAATGACAAGAGATTATATAAGTATTGATGAATTGATACACATGGAACAATTAACATAATATTGGCATAAACTAGATCTTGCCTATTATTCAGTCTTTTTCTATGAAGAATTTAGTCACTACCTATTATGTACCAGATTCAGATATAAATTATTGAATATTTGCATCCTTTAATATTCATATGTTGATGTCCCAATCCTCAGTATAACAGTATGATCATACTTGGAGATCAGGTCATCATTGGTCAGTAAATAAGTCTCTAAGGTGGGATCCTTATACTGTGATTGGTGCCATTATGAATAGAGCTTTGAAACAGATAAAATCTTTTTGTCAGTGTTTATATACACAAAATGGCAGCCATTTCCAAATCAGAAAGGAGGTCCTCAGTAGGAACCAAATTAAATACTATGTTGATAATGCATTACCCAACCTCTCAATATACAAAAAACTAAATGTTCCTTATTTAAGCTAGCCAGTCTTGGTACCTATTATAGCAACTCTAACAGAATAAGACACTGATATTTACTAAGCAAACTTCCAAGGAGTTTGAATCCTAACATAAACTGAACAAAATAAAATCTAGTAAGTGAACATGTTTTCAGATTTAAAAAAAAAAAAGGTTGTAACAGAATAGATAAAAGAGAGAAATCATTTGTTACTCTCATTTTGAGGGTATTATAGATAATAGTGATTATCAGTAATAGTTTGTATCATCTGAAAACTTTTAGAAATATTGATGCTTGTGTCCCACCTAAAAATAATTAAATCACAGCTCATATCTGCGGGCCAAATGCAAAAGTTAATCAATTTATGGTACCAGGAAGCACAGAAAGATAATTCATTCAGAGATATGACATATACTTCAAAGGCAAGCAGAGGCCTACTTTCTCCAGAGAGACCAACCTCCTAATAGTCCACTCACACTCACCTAGGAAATACCAAATGGATTCAGACACTAATAAGATTGGAAGAAGATGAATAAGTCAACTCTGAAAAATTCCACAATCTGGGATCAAGTATTCAAACCACAAGCCTTTGGAGACACCTCATTTCCATACAATAACACTTGACAAAAAGAGAGAGGAGCAATCTAGAAATATGGGATATAGACATAGATGGAGATATGGACATTGAAGTAGATTCACACAGAAGTAGATGTTGGTTGGGGCAAAAGATAGTTTATTCTTTTATCTAAATCACTAGTTCTTCCCTATAACCCTAGAACATTTTGGCCTCTACACAATCTAGTTTTAATCCTTGAACTAGAAGGCTTCAGGCTTCTTACAATCCAGAACATTTAACCAGCTAGACCAGACCTACAAGGCTTCAGTCTTAGTCTTCTGAAACCTACTGCTGACTGAGCCACTCTGACTAGCTCCTTTTGAACTCTGACTCTTCTGGCTCAACTCACTCTCTGTTCTGGACTTCTTCTGTGGGGGTCTGCTGTGTCTCTGTGTGTCTCCCTGTGCTCTCACTGCTCCATCTTCCCTCTGTAACTGACTGCTTCAACTTCTCTGTAACTGACTCTTCAACTAGCTCTGTAACAGCTCCTCAACTGACTCTTCAGCCTGCTTCTCAACTGACTCTGTTAACTGCCTTCTTTAAATAACTATTCTGTCTGACTGTCAAGTGAATGACTCTAACTCCTATGTAACTCTCTTTTACTGAGCTAGGAACTTTTTTCATGAGAGTTGGGCATTTCTTTATTCTGCTAACTCCTATTCCGATTAATCACTTTATCTGCCATTCACTCTGACTCATCTCACATGTCACTTTCTGTGTCACACTGACTCCTTCTGTGTTTTCTTGTGTCTGCTTCTTGTGTCTGCTTCCACTATTTTCTAGGGATTAAAGGCATGGACTACCACTTCTTTCTGAACCCTGGAATTAAAGATGTGTCTACATCCCATCCATAGCACACAGACCTCTGAATGTAGCCCCTGGAATGTAGATCTTCGCTTTCACACAATGTATTCCTCTACAATGGGAACCAGGTTGAGAACAGTGTCACATAAGACTGTCAACATTTGTATCCACATATCTGAAGAAATTTAATTATACAAAGAAAGATCTTAGGGGAGAGATTTGTACATAGGTATAGAGTTTATGAATAGCCTGAGGATAGCAGTTGAAATCATATGTGAAGGTAACATTTTCTAAACCAAAAAATTTATAGTGGCAAGATTGAGTATGGTGGACAGAAGACATTTATTTTAGGTGGCTCTCATGTTCTCCACGCCTGTTTGGGAGCCTCATTCACTGTGCATCAGAGAGATTGATGATCTCTTTCAAAATAACAAGAGTGGCCATGGCTACAAAATCATGATCTGATGGCTACATATAATTTTAGATGCCATCTTTAGCGCTCTGTCCTTCCCTCCCTCCTTCCCTCCCTGTCTCCCATTCTCTCTGCCTCCCTTCTTTCCTCCCTCCCTCATTCATAGGATTTGGCAAGTAGTTATATTAGGAATTCTATATACCAAGGATTTGTGAGTTGCCTTTAAAACCTGAATGTAGCTGCATGACAATAGCCAGTGAGAAGTGCAATTCATCATAACCATTAGCATCTGAATTTTTCCAAGAGTAAGAGTGATCTTATAAGTTAACACTTCTCAGCTGAGCCTCAGACAACACCAGTGTTTGAAAGATTACCTTGATTTCAACCTAAAAAGGACCTAAGAGCCAGCTAAGCCATATTGTACTGTGACTTCACAGGCATTCATACACTCCCTAATAAATATGTGTCTGTTCCTTTAAGATGCTAATGTAGTTGTCATTTGGCCACTTAGCAAAAGGCAATTAACACACAAAATCAAATTGATGATTAGATAAGAATAAAGAAGTGCTGGAAGATATGGAAAGAGATCAGGATGCATACTACATTATAATATTTATAATACAATTTTAAACACTTTTATGTAAGCCTGATCATAATTTATGAGATTACAAAAAGCAGTGGAATTGTCTTCTGGGATATTCATTTCAGGTAAACATTATATTCAAAATAGTGACTGTAGCATTCAAGGAATAGATAGCATCAAGTTCCTATAGATGATCATGAAGATTTTGTGAAATAGTTTCAAACCTTTAGCTAAAACAATGCTTATATTTGGCCAAGATTTATCTGTTTTCTTTCATCAAGACTTATTTCATAGCTCTAGTGATTAGCTAAAATGAAACTAAAAGTCACACATAACCAAGTTGTCTTAGATCAGTTCAGGTATAAACTGACAAGAGGAAAATACACTGTACTCTGGAGTACAGGATCCACAACAGGTAAGACAAACGCTAACACATAGCTTTCAGATTTTTCTCAGTTGAAACTTCAATGGTTACTGGAGCAGAAGTAATTGGAATGGCAGTAAGTCCCCAGAGCCAAGTTGCAGTGAATATGACAACAGAAGTGATAACAATGTGGAGGCCATTTGCTCCAGAATCTTAGCATAGGAGAGGACAGGCTAACATTGAAACTAAAGTGTGTGGTCGACAAAACAGCATCCTGTAAAAAGGTATATTGAGATCAGTCCTAGGTGAAATCAAAGCAGGAAGGAGAGAGCCATGTGAAGATGAAGAAGTGCAGAAGAAAGACCCCCACCCCACCATGAGACCCAGCAGGGGCTATTTTAAGGGAGCTGTAGGCTAAAGGATTCTGAGCAGCTGGAAAGAGAAGAAAGGACTCTCCAGGGTCTGTAGAAGGAGCATGACCTGTTGGGCTCTGTTTCAGGCTTCTAGCTCTCAGAACTGCCACAGAGTACAACATTGTTTTAAGTCATCTAGTTGTAGGTGGTGATTTACCTGCTATGACAATCAGTAGAAATTAATAGAAAAGTCAAAAGAAAAATGTTAACGATTTGAGTATCAGAATATTTTTCACAGTGAGGAGACAACTAGGAAACTTAGGATTAAACTGGGAAGAAAGAAAGGACAACAGAAAGATCAAGAGCATGGCTTAATGTGGAGATCACACTCCTGCAGGACTATTAGGAAAGATGGTTAGCCATGTAACTCCTCCCAGACTCCAGTCCAAAATAAGCAATCTATGAACTCTGAGAGAGGTACCTGGAATTTAGTAAAGTTCTTTGAAATCTCATTACACTACAATTTCAAGAAATGCTGACAGATTGTAGGTAGCAAAAGCTTGTAGGTTTAGAATTTGTAATCTTAAAATCCCAGGTTGGTTTTTAGCCAGTATTTTTGTTGTTCCTTAGTAATACCCAACTCTTCTCTCTTAGTAATACCCAACTCTTAGTAAATTTATATATTTACAGGAGGTAAATAGCCTTTCACGCTCTGACAGTAGAAGATAGAAAATCTGTTTCTAAACCCTAGGTACATTAGAAAGTGCTATATTTTAAATAAAAGGAAAAACAAAACAAAACAAAACAAACAAACAAACAAACAAAAAAACAGGCATAGTAGTATACACCCAGTACTCGGGAGGCTGAGGCAGGAGGATCACAGTGTGCTGCAGAAAGTCTGGACTCCATAGTGAATTTGAAGCCAACTTGGACCACATAGTAAGACCCTGTCAAGAAAGAGAAAGAGGAGACAGAGACAGAGACAGAGAGCCCTATGGAGTATACAGTACTTGAAATTGACAAGGCCCTACTCCGCATAGGAGCCAAAGGACAAAGGCTGTTCCAGAAACAGCCTTCTAGGAGTATTCACTGCAAGTTAAAAGTAATTGCAGGGTCTGGTAAAGCAGTCAGAGGGCTAATGAAATACTTGGCGTCATTAAGAGCTGACAGTATACAGAGCTATGGTAGTCAGATAAAAGAAAGGAAGCCTCTAGTCCACTCCATGACTAAATTGAGGCTGAAGTAATGTTTTGTTGCACGCATCATATTTTAGGAAGCACATGTATTATCCTCTGGTAGATTTCAGCTTAGGACATACAGTTGATATTAACAGTACCTGTGTGGTACAGAGTCATTGCCTGTGTCAAGATGAGGTTCTCTCCACTTGCAGGCTCATTTTACATTCCATTGCAGGGAATTTCATTTTTAAAGAGGAATAAAATATTTACTTTGCATCAGCACTTATGGCAACTGAGGTTACATCTCATAATGCCCAGCAGTCTCTACAACCCATTTGAAAGCACAGCCACTGTGCCAAAGCTTAGGGAAAGGCAATAGCTCTGGTTTATGCTGTACACTTGAAATTCCTAGTCCTTCCTGCTCCCCTTCAAAGGGAGCTGTTTATCTCACTGTCACCACCACTATTCCCAAGAGTCAGTCTTTCCTTTACCCTTAGATCAGACTGACCCCCTCAATCATTCACTGCTTCTTAGTAGAATTAGTAGTTTTACATTTTCCCTTGAAAGTACTAATTTCCCCAACTTTTCAAATGTTCTGGACAGAAATGAATATGTAATATTTTAAAAGGAACAAATAACTTCTTATTTTCCTTCAACATTATACCACCAGTGTGTTCCATCCCTCTGAGAAATGACCTACACAATGTTGAATGTACAAATAATTAATTGGGAACCCAATTAATTATCATAATGATTCGTATTGATTGTGTCAATGTTTAGCGTCTGTTCTAGAGTAAAGTACGAGTGAATACGGCCAGAACACAGTTTTCAATTTTACCCCAAATTCCATGTTCCAACTTGATAGCAGTTCCATGAACGTTTTGTAATAACAGAAAAAAAATCATAGATACTTTTCAAATACACTGGTAGGCAGGCTACAGAATGTTAAATTATCTTTCGATCGATCGCTTAATGAGAGTCCATCGTTGAATTTTCCAATGCTCTTTATTAATCACAAACCATGTCAAAACTCAGGGAATTCTATACCCGGGCAGCTAGGCAGAGAGCTCACTCCAAGGCTTCCTCACCCCATGCTCTCATCTTGGTTCTCCTCCGGCTCATCTCTTCCTGCCCTTGCCCTAGATGCTTTTTTATTCCAAATCCTCTCTGTCTACACCAGCCCTCAAATATACAAATGAATGGAACCTAACCTTCGTCTGCCTCAAGGCTAAGGAATGTCCTATTCATGTGGAGAGCTGGATAGCCACTCCTTTGTTTACTGGTAGGAAGCCAGTCCTTTACAGTGCTACAAGGACAGTTAACTGGAATATTATCCATAACTATAAAATTTCCCACAACAACAGAAAATATGGAAATCTTAGTTATTGGCCTTTGATTTTATCTGGTAAAATTCTTAACATTTTGGTTGGTAGAAACATATCTGCTTGTATATTTCAAAATATTTACCTAGTAGTCATAATGATGTTAATTCAAACACAGAGAAGGGCAAGGATAGCTATGAAGGTGCCAGATAACCCAACTAAACTGTTGATCTTTAATTGCCTAACTTCCCTACATTCACAGAAGTGTAATAAGTTAATCAGCCTAGCAGAAAGGTCAATGTAGGATGCACTTGTTTGTTTTATTTTTTAGGAAATCTCCTTCATGATGTCAGCTCCTCAGCTGGACACCTGGAAGGGAAACTTCCCACCACACCTGTGACATACTGTAGATTAAGATTAGCCTCTGAGAGTGTCATTGAGGGATTGCTTGACTATACTGGTTGGGAAGACCCATCTTGACTGTTCCAGCATAGGGTTCAGTAATGGGGGTATCCTGGAATCCTGTATTGCACAGTTAGAGAGTTAAGCCAAGCGCTAGGAACCATGCACCTACTGCTCTGGCCTTGACTGTAGAGATGATAGGACCAGCTCCCTCAGGCTTCTGCCTCTGTAACTTCCCTACTATGGTGAATTGTAGTCTGGAGTTCTAAGCAGAAACAAGCCTCCTTTTCCTTAAGTTGCTTTTGTTAGGATAATTTATCTCTGCAACAGAAAAAGAATCTCAGACAAATACAGTTTTTCACCAACTTGAAGTTCCACAGTGAGGATGCCTAGGCATATTTTTGGTAGAATGTTCAAGGGGAAACTGAAAAGCCTGTGTACTCACACAGAGATTCAAATGATTCTTGTGTGTTCTCAGATGTAGAATATTTTCTTGAGACAACACTAAGTGCCTCTTGAGTATAGGAACAGGACATAGCCTAGAAATATCTGGATCTGCCCCCAAACAATCAGAATAAATTTTTTGAAAACCTGGGCCAACTGTATAGAAACTTTGCCATGAATTGCTAAATGGAAGTCCAGGTGAGTTTCTAGAATATATATATAAAAGCTTATTCAAAGGCTTAATGTTTCATTTTCTACCAAAGAGATGAGTATAGCAACAGCTGGTGATTAATTTGCCTTCAAGAGGAGAGCGAAATAAAGTAGACTGTCAACTTGTGCCAAATATTGTAGAGAATCTCATTAAATTATTTATTGATTATAATATCTTCTCATGTTACATGCTTTCTCAAAGCTTCAAAGTATCAACAACAAAGAAAATATCTGAGAGTTTCAAATGATGGATAAAAAAATTAGCTATCAATCTTATTTTAAATATTTATGATTTATTTTGCTCAGGACAAATATGAAGTGTTAGTTTGACTGGCATCCCTCCCATAATGTAAAACGTAAATTTCAGAAGTGTCACTTATCATTTTTCAACGTCAGATAAGCACGTGGCATTTGTTACCAGCAATACTGTGCTGTTTCACTATAATACAAATTCTCTCTTGGCATTTCACAGAGACTGTTGAGGAAGCCAGAAATGCAGGTTAAGAAAAAAGAAAAAACAAACAAACAAACAGGATTATATCATACCAACTAACAGAAAGGCCAATAAAATATTTTCCTTTGCTTTTCCTCTATTTCAAGCTACAAAATATAAAATGGTATTCTGATTTTATGTAAAATAAATTCATTCTAATAACGTCTACTACAATTCATCACATCTGTGAAAAATTATGACAATGGGAATAGTCAAACTTGTATGCTTTTATATAATATTATTTTCAAGTCCAGTGCTTGAGAAAAGATAAACCATGGTTAACTTTACACAATTAAAAAAAACAAAACACATTTTACCAAAAATAATGAACATTAATGCTTTTCCTAAGCAACTTAATCAATATAGCATCCCTGAATATTAATGCCCTGATAGAAGAATCATCTATTTAGAAAATTTGCCAATATTTGAAAATCTCAAGAAAACATAAATTAGCTTCCAGGGGAATTTATTCAGAAAGTACACCCTTGAAGTGAAGAACACAGGGAAAGGCGAGTCTTCAACAATACAAAATAATCCCTAGGAAAAGGAGATAAAGGACATATGAGTTTACCTTGAGCTCCTGATGAACTGTGAAGTATCTATGAGGAGAATATAATGCCTCACCAAATGCTGTGAAGGAGCTAAGAGAGAAGGGTGGTCAGTGGCCCGAGGGCTATATAAAAAATAAAGGCAAACCACAAAACTCCACTAGGACTTGCTAAGCAGACACAATATAAAAGCCACAATTTTCCTGGCAACCTACCTAAACTTAAATTTTATGGTCACCTCCTCATGCATAAATATATCTTATCAAAGTTGTAAATATAAGTATAGAGTGATTTGTCATTTTCCTCTTGTAGTTTAAATTTCCCATGTTAAACAGCTATGAGCCCCTCAGCCATAAGGTTTACTCCAATGACTTCTTAATATTTGCTGGACTATATGACTCAGCTTTGAAATTTACTTTACTTTATTTCAGCTCAGTTCTTTACTTTATTCAGCTCAAGTGGCTTGGCCGCTTCCTCAGTTCCACTCTCTGAATCAATTCATCTCAGACTAGCCTCAAACTTGCACATGTTCCCTTCCTCAGCCTCCCAGCTACTGGGATTACAGGCATGGGCCCCCACATCTGGCATAGCTTGGCTTGTATTAAGTAAATTACCTACAGTAATCAATTCATTTCATATAATGGGCCAAACTCCATGGGTTATAAGAATACAAAAAAGAATAATATTTACCTAGACTTTGATGATGATTGATCCCTGCAACTGATGTCTCGGTTAATAGCTCTAATATTTTCATTGTCATGAATATTCTTGCACCAATTTCTTGTCATTGCTAATCGGAAATGTAATTATCTATTCTTTTATATTTTCTGTCTTCAATCATCAAATACTGGGGATAAAAATTGCTAGTCCTTAGCATCAGGAAGTGAAATTAACAAGAGAATGAGAGCACTAACAGGTCAAGTCTAAATGAATGGTAAGTCACTGGCAGGAGATGATGGTATACATACAAAATAAAACATACTCATTTCTAATAAAGAGGGTTCACATGATGTTCTTTTATTGTTTCTGCCTCAAAATGTTGGGGCTGTTTGGGGATGGCAGGCTGGCTGCGAAGCTCAGGGCTGCCAAAATGTATTTAAGGCAGTCAGTGTACTATGCTTCCATTGCCTAGAACTGATTTTGAATTATCTTTATACCAATACTAGCTGGTATGATCATGGAAGTCTGACATCCATACTTTAAGGATATGGGCCACTGTATTTAAAACAGGTACAATGGTGCAATAGTTTTATTTTATTTCATTCTTCATCTTATTATTCATTCCAACATTCTTGCGGAACCACACTGATTCAGTTAGCATACTATTCCTGGGACGCCACATCATGACCAAAACAAGTTTGTGAGAAAAGGGTTTATTTTGCTTATACATATACATCACAGTTCATCATCAAAGGAAGTCAGGACAAGCACTCAGTATGGCAGGAACACAGAGGCCGGAAATGATACAGAGGCCATTGAGAAGTGTTGCTTACTAGCTGGCTTCTCATGGCTTGCTCAGTTTGCTTTCTTATAGAACCCAGAAGAACAGCCTAGGGGAGCACCACCTGCAATGGGCTGTACCCTCCACAATCAGTCACTCCTTAAGAAAATTCCCTACAGGCTTGCCTGACACAGCTAGATCTTTTTGAGGCATTTTCTCAATTATGGTTCCCTCCTCTCAGATGGCTTTAGCTTGTGTCAAGTTAACATACAAATATCCAACGGATACACCATGATATTTCTATCAATTTACTATGAAATCCCAGTCTGCATGATTTCCGTGTTGATTTTGCATTTTTCCATTTCAAGCACTTCCAGTTCACAAGCAAATACGTAGGTTCCCCGTGCTATGTGGTCCTGGCACATTATCTGCAGAGAAATGTTGAATCTTTTAGTAATGCTCTTCTCTGATGAATTCTTTTGGAAGGTGATTCATTTTTTTCTGATTCTATAGTCATTTTTGCATCATAGAAGGAAGATCACACTGTCAGTTATTTGAAGAGCCTACCTATGTAATGTAGAACCAGGAGAGCACCCTTGATGTGTTAACCTGCAATCAAACTATGTTGTTTTATGATTTACTCAGTTTTCCTTCTATTACTTGAAAATGAAATAACTGTAAGACTCTTTGTCCCTTAGGCTTTAATGAGCTGATACAAGTAATGTTTGTGGTACACAGTACTTTTCCAAAGAGGACATCCAGGGACAAATGTTATCTGGATGGCTTAGACAATAGAAATTGTTCAATGCACCTTAGCAACATTAATTCTTCTCTACTACGTGTTCTGTTTTAATTCAACTAACCACACACTTGTTCATTTATTCATTAATCCAAACGACATGGGATTTCATTATGAGCAAGGCATTGTTCCCAATACTGTCATTTATACTGAGGAGTATAATAATGATTACCTCGACACTCTTGCTGATACAGAAAAAAAGAAGCCAGTATTTCATCAAATCAAATGAGTTGTAATCTCCCAAGGAGGCTAGCATTTAAGGAGCTGTATAAACAATAAGCAGTTTTGTGCCAAGCTCTATGGTACATAAGCAAATGATTATTACAGATGGACTACTGAAGAGTTACACAATGGAAGGACAAAGTACTCTGGAGAAAAACATCTGGGTGTTAAATTTTATTCTAGCTAACACTACAGTTAAAGTGTGTGAAAAGAAAATATTGAACAACCCAAATAAACAATTTCTATCCCTTCGCATTTGGGGTTTACTTTGTTGTCTTTGTTGTTGTGGTTATCTTGTTTTAGATATTTGGTAATTCATTCTTTAAATACTTGTAGATTATTAATTTTCCCTAAGTAGTTCGAAGCTTCTCTACACTGGGTTCCTTGGACTCTATATTGTCAGTAAACAATAAGAAAATGGGAATCTTCAGGTATTTCTAAAATAAAAACTTCTAGAAAGGGGCCAATAACATTTAGGTAGAAAATCTCAGAATTTTAATGGTGTAGTTGAGAATCCACATAACTCTTTCTATTCTCAAATTATTTATGGTGTTAGCATAAAAACGGTTAATTAGTATGTGAAGAAATCAGATTAGACTCTGGAGATTAGAAATACAAACATCTGTAGACATTAGAAAATGATGTATAAATAAATGATCACTGAAAATGAATATGAGACATCTACAATAGAAAATCTATTACTGTACAGGATTACATTTATCCATATGTTAAAAAAAAAAAGGATCTCTAACAGCCTTGATTTTTCTTTAGGATTTTATTTTAAATGTACTTCTAACTCTTGAAAGGTTATAGTAGTGATTCCTGGAAGATCATGCTGGGCCCCATGCTGGAGGCAGTGCAGAAGAAATATGCGTGACTTAACTCATGCTGCTGACTGGTGAGAGGTTCTAGGAGAGTGAGACAGATTGAGGTCATGGGAAACCTGAGGAGATGAACTTAGATGCATTTTCTTAACCACCGATTTGTCCTCAGCCTGGGGGCTCATGAGCATGGGTTCACCAGCCTATCTCTAAGAATTCTGATGGATCTTGTTTCCTCCTGTTTTGTTTTGGCTCTAGGGTCTCAAGCCTCAGAACCATTCCAGGAGTCTTATTACCTGTCTTTTCAAGCTCTTTTCAGCCTATTAGGATCAAAGGAATGACCCTCTTTTCTCCCTAGGAGAACACCTGTAATCTGGGTTTTGTCTTATTTCCTAGAAGCGGCTTGCTTATTTCAGGCTCTTTGGTTAGCTGCACTGCAAGGCATTATCATTTTCAGGACCTTTCTTTTTATTGTTGTTGTCATTTACTTGCTGAAATGCGGAAGGAGGACCTGTCAGAATTTCAGTGAGTCTGGTCTAGCATGCTATAGTGTGGTTTCCATTCTTGTTACAATCCTCAATTCAAGTTGAAGATTAATAATGATGTAATCATGCAAATTTCTATTCATTCTGATTAAATGAATCTTATATCTTCCCCCTTAGATTCATACGTTGAAGTCCAAACCTCAGTGTAGTACTTGGATGTGAGAACTCTGAGAGGTGAGCTGAGCTCAGGAGCTTCCGGAGCCTTATAAAACGAGAGTAGAACCACTCATTCTTCCCACCATACAAAGACGGAGTTTGAAATGCTAGTCTTCAGGAAAAGAGACTTCACAGCACACTGAATTTGTTTTCGCTTTGATCTTGGAATTACAGCCCCCAGGACTCTAAGAAGTAAATATTTTAGCCAATCCAATCATTTGTGGAATTTTATCACAGCAGCATAAAATCTCTAAGGGGCTCATTTTTCAGAAGAATCGGTTTTAAGCGTGGGTTTACACCCACTACTGAATGGGTAACTGCCTGCTAAGGGAGAGGAGGCAGTCGAGGCTAGGCTGTACTCTAATTACTTTAATTCATCCGTTTGGGGACTGGATACATTTGATGACTTCTCTTAGGCTTTACCGGTGATCTTATAGGAGTGTCCTAATCATTGCATCACACACAAGCATGTGTCACCCTATAGCTGGCTAAGATTTTCTTAGTTGGTCATTCACACTGATTTGAAAGTTACTTTTCCTTCTGAGCTTAGGATGATAATCTCTTTAACGCAAATTCCTCAGCAAAACTAATTTCTCTGTCAGATGGAAGTAACTATTATTAATTCAAGTATTCTATGTTTGAGTTATGTTACAGATTCTTCTAAGTCTTTGGGATATATCAGTAAGTAAATCTTTGCTCTTATTTTATTTCAATTTATATTTATATAGCAGTTTTCCCTTCTAACAGCCCTTAATTGTAAACATCATGTGTGGAATCTTTGAACTATGACAAATATCCATTCACATTGACAGTGTAAAATTTTTGATTGTTACTTCAGAAAATATTTAACAAATGACAGCAAAGTACAACCATCCTAATGCTCAAAACTGTCACTACCAAACCTATTTTATTGTGGGCCAACCTAAAATTAATTTTACAAACAGAAAAAAACATAAAGTATTTGATGAAGTCTTTATGCAGATGTGAACTGTGGGTGTTTGAATTTCCTCATAAATAGACCTGATCAAAACTTTTTGGGGAGCTTATAATAGGAAATTTCATTTGAGAATGGAGAATTGGGAAAAGAGGAAAATGAAAACAGGCTGAATTGAGGCGTATCATCATTTTAAGTGTTACTGGTTCGTTTTAAATCCCACTAGGAAATGCTAGATGCCACTGCTTTCACCCGATGGTTTAGGAGCTGGTTGTTCCTGCAACTGAGTAGTTGCCTGAGGTTTTCCCTAGAGGGACTTACCTTTCTGACACTTCAGTCCACCTGTAGCACTCTGTGCAAAGGTGAAGGCTGATTACCTACACACATGGAAAGGAAAACTTATCGACAGAGGATTAAGGGCAGGGAACCAACACCTTCCCTAAACCTTATACAAAGGGCAACATAAAGAAGAAAACGACCTTGATAATACGTTACTCCCTTCATATAGCTGAAGGCCCAAATGAGCACCAGAATTCAGGATAAGATCTTCCAAGCACCTGTCTGGGCATTCCCTCTTGCCTAAATTTCAACATTCTTTGGGTCTTTTTCAGGCACCCCCTACCATGCTACACACCTTTCGGTTCACCTTCCTTCAGTCATAGAGAATCCTGCTGGATCCAGCTTGATGTTCTTGTTTTGGAGAGCTCTCCCACTTCCAAATTCATACCAATCTGCTCTGTTACAGCTTCTTACCTACTCTCCCTGCTGCACCGGATTCTTTATCAAGAACTCAATACGGTCTTCTTAAATCATGTCACCAATGTGTTCAAAGGCTTTCTGCTTATTCTCACCAAGGGCTATGAACACTGACTGGCTCTGCACTCACGCTTTAAGGCACTCACTGCTCCCAAGTCTTTCCTTGCTCAGTCACCACAGACACATGGCTCTGTGGTGTTAACATCCGGTGTTCTCTCATCTTAGGGTCTCCATCTCCTCACTGTAGGAGGTGGGGACTGGCGGGGCTGAGGTCTGCTCCTATGCCTGCTTAGCTCACAGCTACATTCCCAACACTTGGCACGGTGGTGTATCCATTAGGATAAGTTTGCTCATGTCTTATTATCAAAAGAACTATGACATTTTAACAGCTCAACCCAGTGAAAGTCTCTTCTACCTCCAACTACATAGTCAACAAGACTCTAGAACAGGTCTCTATTCAAGGTCACTAGGCCACACAGACTAATAGAGGCTCTAATCGCCATATGGCTCACAGCCACCCTAATGTTTAAATGTATTCAGGACTGTATTGTGCCATGCAAGTCAGGTGGCAAGAATTGGGAGGTACAGTCCTCTTCAGTGTCCTTGAAACAGCCTGCAAAGCTACCAGAAATTGCCTCATGCTAGATAATAAGCACTTGCTGGATAAATAATTTAATTAGCCAGTTGAATACACAAGTTATCTGAACTGTTTTTTTTTTTCCTAAGTCTATCTAGTAATACACATAAACTCCCCCAACTATCACAAAAACAGCAACCATCATTGACTTCCTTAAAATCTGCACATTTAACATGCAAACTTCAGGTTCTCCCAAGAGATACCTTCTGGTCTAAGGGAGACCAAGACAAAAATTGAATTATGGTCTACAGACACATCATTGCAAATTGCATTTGAGAAGAATCAAGCTCATTTTGACTCAGTTTTGCTTAGTCTGAAAAATTACATTTAGATTGACAAGCAATGTTCAGCATTCAACGTAGCACATACTTTGAATCTATATTAAATTTCTATAAGATAAAAATATTAAATTGTTTCAGGTTTAGTGAAGCGATAAGAAGAAAACAAAATAACATATTTTGAATAGACAAGCTTTGGGGAGGTACTTTTAGTGATAGATCAGTGTGCCCTTTGACTGAAACCATTATTGATAGGAAAGCACATTTTGAGAACTTTTTATTCATTCAACATAATTCCAAGTGCTTTGTATGAATTAGCTTCTTGAAATCACAGAAACAGTTAATAAGGAAATATTTATCTTATCAATCAGGCTTCCATAATAAAATCAATAAACGACTGGCTTGAGTACTCTGAGCTAGCAATCGGGGACTCCAAGTCATTGCCCACAGATTTACCATAGCACCTGTGTTCTGGGCTCCACAGAACTTCACTTGTACAGTGCATAGTAACGCATGAGAGGTGCATGTTTGGAGACATATTCTTGCATGTCAAACCCAGATGAGAACAATGAGCTCCAAGCATAGTGCTTCCTGTTTTAGATGGACTTTTCAGATACCAGAAACTATGACTATAAACTGCAGATAGCATTAGCGAGGGAATAACAACCTCACTGATTGGTGTTCACATGGTGCCAAGTGTATTGAAAAGGAATTGAGAACACATAAAGAGAAGAAACCACACAAGAGTAATGTCTAAGAGAAACATTAGAATTTTAATTTATCTTCTAATCTTTCATCATCTAGTAAATGCATATGACAGATCATTTAGCAAAGGCTCCCGCCCATCAAGAACTGGCACATCACATCAATGGTTAATCCTGGCTGACTATTCTGTTCAAAATCTCTATTTTGTTATGATTTAATCTTGGCAGGTTGTATCTAAGAATTAGTCCTTATGTTGCAGATTAATCAAATTGCTGATGCAGATTTATTTCATAGCAGTCTGAGACATAGCAGTATGAGCCAGTTTCTTTTCATTTCTGATTTTAATCCTCTTTTTGCTTATTCTGACTAAAGTTTGTAAATTTTCTTTATTATTCCATTTCATTAATTTCATTAATTTCCTAATTTCACTTCACTAATCTCCTCCACCACATTTCTGATATCTACTTCGTTTATTTCTGCCCTAAATTTATTCCATACCTTTTATTAATTTTCCAGTTAATTTTTTCTTCTTCTCCTAGTTCCTTTAGGTATATAATGAGGCTGTTTATTTGAGATCATGCTTTACGTATCCTTTGTCTCAATCTAATTTTGAAGACTCCAGGCACATCCATAGCTAGAAGGCCATCAGGGTCTACTGGCAAAGCTCTACATTGCACTGCCCTGGTCTGATGTGGACGCTGTTCTGGGAGACAGTTTAGGAAGCTGGCTAGGCTTTTTTTTCAGGCAGTCATGGTGGTTACAGGGTAAGGTTGCCGTGGTCATTTCACACTAAACCTACAGTCAGAATTTGATAACTTTTCTTGTGATTATATTTTAATTAAAGTTTGTTTTGCCTGATCTAGAAGTGGTAAGTCATATCTTCTTTTGTTGTTCCCGTCTGAATGGAATTGCTTTTCTGTTCTTTCCCTTTCCATCTATGTGTAGTCTGAAAGCTAATCTCCATTAGATGTATATTTTTTTTAAATTTGTGTTTTTTCAAGAAAGGGTTTCCGCTGTGTAACTCTGGTTGTCCTAGAACACTCTGTAGATCAGGCTGAGTTCAAACTGAGAGATATATCGGCCTCTGCTTCCCAAGTGCTAGGATTAGAGGCATGCGTGAACACTGACCAGTTTATTGCAGGTATTTTTATTGAGGACTTTATTATTTTTGTATTATAGAATTGATATGAGACTATTAATATTTTATTATTCTGCTTTGCAGACCTTTGTTCTCTTCTTCCACTCTTAGAGTGGGCCTTTGTGGTTCCTTGATTTCCTTTGTGGACTGTGCATTAGATTCTCTTATCTTTGCTTTTTGTATATCTACTTAAGGATTTTCACTTGGGTTACCAAGCTGCATATACAAAACAACTTATAGTTATGAGATCATTTTCAGCAGATAGCAATTTCAATCAAATGCAGAATTGCTACTCTTTTAATTCTTTTTATGCTTTTGGTGTTCCAATTTACATATTTTTACATATTAACTGAAGTCTCTTTTAACACAATACCTCAAATATTATACTATGACAATTATAAAGAAATTCTCCAAAGTCAAGAAAAATAAAATACAGATATGTATACAAACACACACATACACACACACATATATAGTATAGATACTATTATTTTAGTTATAATTATTTTACAAAAGAACTAAAAGAGTCTTATCCACAGTCACTTGATAGTCAGTGGTAACTGTCAATTTAACAGAATGTAGACTCTGCTGTGAGATGGGCCTCTGGGCATGCCTTGGGTGACTACCTTGATTGAATTGAAGTGGAAAGACTCACCCATTGGGAGAAACATTCCCTAGAAGGGAATCTGGAATGTATAAATGGAGACAGGGAAGACAGCAGCAGCATGAATTCACTGGCATGACCAAAAACTCTTCTCCAGTGTGATGAATTCTATCCTGAAACTGGGAGCCAAAACTAGCCCTCTCTCTCTCTGTTGTTTTCTTCAGAATATTCTCCCACAATAAATAAATAAATAAATAGTAAAAGGTAAAGAAAGAGACACTTACTCTGAGTATGTGTATACTCTAATTTAACAATATATTTACTTTACCTGTGATTTTTATCCCTTTGCAGTTACAAGTTACAATACTTAATGTGCTGTGGATTCAACTTGAAGTGTTTGTCTTTTTTTCTGTTTCTCATAAGTGATGTCTAGTATTAGACATTTGGAACATTTTTTGAGTTCTCTTGGATAGGGGGGAACTACAGTGTTACAGTGGGATAATTACAGGGATATTACAGTATGAGACCTGTGACCAAGGCAGTAGCTGGGTTACTGTGTTGCAGTGCCTTGCACTTTTGTTTATTTGGGAGTATTTAATACTCCTTTCTGAAGGACAGCATTATCATTCTGCAGTGTTTCTGTTTCCACAGTTCTCCTACATCACTCACTCTGTCCTGAACTGCAAGGTTTCTGCTGAGGGATCTTCCGGTCACAGGGACTCCTCTTATAATTTGTAGCAAGCTATTTTGTCTTGCTATTTTTAAAACCATTTGTTCTTAGCCAGGTGGTGGTGACACACATCGTAAATCCCAGCATTCACAAGGCAGAGGAAGGCAGATCCCTGTGAGTTCAAGGCCAGCTTCCTCTACAGAGTGAGTTCCAGGACAGCTGGAATTGCAACTAAGAAAGGCTGTCTCAAAAAAACAAAACAAAACAAACAAACAAAAACCATTTGTTCTTGACTCTGGAGGATATGGTCATAAAGCCTCACAGTGAATCTTCTAAGAAATGTTTATAGGAAACACTTTCAGCTTTCTTCATGGGGACTCCATATCACTCCCAAGATCTGAGAAGTGTGTGGGCATCATTTTCTCAAAGGAACTTGATTCCTTGTGTCTCTCTTTTCCCTCTGAGACTCTGCAAAGCATATATTGTTTCCTTTGATGATGTCCCTCTGCCTTTGTTACTTCTTGTTTACTCTCTGGATCACTTTGCCTGGCCACTTGCGAGGGTTAGCTGGGAGTTTTCAGAATCACTCTTGAGTTCAGATGAGTCAGTTTCCAGTGGTCAGTTTTACTTCTTTATCTCCAGCTGGACCATTTTCTTCAGCTCTTTTTATGTCTACTTTTGTTGACATCTCATTTTGCTCATACCTTCTTCATTTTTCTGACTTTTGTTAATTTGTCTACTTGTATTTTGGCTCCTGGGCTGTCATGCACAGGGCTAGCTGAGAGGGTAGACATGCCATTTGAGTTGTGGCCAAGCTGTTGCTGAGGCTCAGAAGTATAGAAACCAAGGCTTTTTGTTAAGTTCCCTACCCTGGCTTCTTTGCGCCTCTGCCTTTTCCCTTTTCCTTGCTGTCTGCAGATCATTTAGTCCTGCTTAACCCTCAGTACCCTGAATGCCAGGGGAAATAATTGGAACTCTTGGTGTCTTTAAAAAAATATTATGAACATGGCCTTTTGTCTGCATGAACACCTAAGAGAATAGCTGATCCCTGGAACTGGAGTTACAGACAGTTTGGAGCTGCCAGGAATTTAACTCAGGTCCTCTGGAAGAGTAGCCAGTGCTTTTAACTACCGAACCATCCTTTCAGCCCCCTTTTCTGGTCTTCAGTTGCTGCAGCAGCCAAACATTCACTATTCATTTGCTCTGCTCCACCAGAGGAAGCATAGGGTTGAAGACGCCTCTCCTGGCACTAAGTCTTGCTTCCTTGCAGAAAGAGTATTAAAGGGAAAACAAACCAGTGTGTGTGTGTGTGTGTGTGTGTGTGTGTGTGTGTGTGTGTGTGTGTGTGTGTGTATACATACACATATATATACATACACTGCCTCATTTTGGAGTAATTTGCACCAGGAAGTTACTGGAACCTCACTTCTGTTCCCATAAGTTTTTGAATCTATGAATAGTTTGGAGATTTTGTGGTTCTGTAAGTAAATAAGGGAAGAAAATACGTACTCATCATCTTTCTGCTACAAATTCTTGATTTTTGAGGCAAACCTATTTTGTTTTTGGCTGATTTTCTTTAGATGTTTATTGACATAGCTGTCGCCTAAAGCTACGCCAATATTTCCTTCAAAGTTTTCCTAAGAATGTTTTAGTTTTACTTATTACTTTTAAGGCATTGATCCACTCTATATGTTGTGTAAGAGAGGTTTCCTACCCTTTTCTTCCATGTGTCCAGTCACACCACCATAATTTGTTTAATTTGTTCTTTGCCCATTACAAATGACACTCATTAAAAATCAACTATCATAACCATCAGAGATGACTTTGGACTCTCAATTCCATTTCATTTATTAGTGGATATGACTCTGTGCCAGTATCACACTGTTTTATTACAGCAGATTTATAAAAATTTTTAACACTGGGAAGTATAAGCTCTCCAAATTTACTCTTCATTTCAGTATTAATTATATTTTTCTTCCAATTCCACGTGAAATATAGAATTTCTTTTCAATTTATGCAGACATATTGGCTGGATAGATGTGACTGTTATGAATTTATAGGTCAAATTAAGGAATATTTTATCTTACCCTTGTTGTCTCAGGATTGACTAATGCATATTAATATAGTTTTATGACTAATATTACAAGTTGTTCTATTTGAAATCAGAATAATGAAGTTATAAACACAAATGCATCTATAGCATTGAAAGGGTTTAAGAAATAAATGCAATCACATATAGGGGGAAATGCCTTCCCAAGCACGGCCATTAACAGCACTCTTTAGTCTCCTCCCCACCCACAGGGAAGATGACCATTGAGCTTAACACCTGTCAACAGGATTCCTTCTTCCCTAGCCTCCTCCCTCCTGCATATCAGCAGGGATTCTTCCTTCCCGGGCTCCATGGGCGCCACCCTGTCTCAAAGGTGGCTTCCAAGGGCACAGGTTGACCACACCGCCCCTGGATCCCGTGTGCGCGAAACTCCCGAGAGCTCGGAGCCAATCAGCTGCACGAGCCCCCATCCCCAGACCCCTAACCCCTGAACCGGATAAAGGGCTGGTGGGGAGGGGATCGGGGCCCGCCATGCTCATCTCCTGCGTGTGATAGGCGGGACCCGGAGCGCGCCGGTATCAAATAAATGCCTCATGTATGTTACAGCGGTCCGTGTCTCGTGGTTCCTTAGAAACCCGCCCGGCTTGCCCTAACAGCATCTCTAACGTTTTCTTTGGGCAGTTACTTACCCTGAGGCTGTATCTATTTGCGTGCATTCACTTTGTTGCTCTCTGCTCTATCCCAGGGTGAAGGGCTTCCTTTAATATTTCTATCAGGACAGGTGGCTAGTCATCGGCTCACTAAATTTTTGTGTAAATCTAGGAGAATACCCATTGCATTTCAATTTTTAAAAGGCAGTTTGGATTCTTGGCAGTTTCTTTTTCCTCCTAGCGCTAGGAATACGTCAACAGCCTCCTGCTGCTTTTGTTTCAGTGAGAAGTCAGCTATCTTCTCCAAGAGCTCTTGTATGACTAGAGTTGCTTTGATCATTCTGTGTTCAAGATTCTTTATCTTTCAAGTTGGACTATTAGATATTGGGGTGTAGACCGCTTTAAATGTAACCTGCTGAATCTTACTAAGTTTCTTTGTTGGTTTTTTAATTTGCTTTTGCCAAATTTTGGAGTTTTTAATAGCATTTTTTTCAAATATTCTCTCTGACATTTTTTGTACTATCTTCATATTTTGCATGAATGTTTTGTTTTACTGGCTTTTGAAGCTCTATTCACTTTTCTTCATTCTTATAGATGAATAGCCCCATGTCAAAGCTAGGAAGTCTACTATATTCCAGGAGTCTACATTCAGAGGCCTGTGTGGTCTGGATGGAATGTAGACATGCCTTTAATCCCAGTATTCAGAAGGCAGTGGTGGGTCACATCTTTAATCACTAAAACGGGAACAGATTATAGAAGCAGACACAGAAAGCAGAACTCAGAAGGAATTGGTGCCACACCGGAAGTGACAACTCAGCTGAGTCAGAGGGAATGACAGGCAAATTGACTAATCAGATGAAGAGTTAGCAGAGTGAGGACACACTCAAGTCTCACAATAGGAAAGGTAGGCTCTAGGCTCAGTCACAGCAGAGGAGTTACAGTCAGTTACAAGGCAGGATAAAGCAGTGAGAACTCAAGGAGAGACAGAAAGACACAGCAGACCTTGGCAGAAGAAGTCGGTATCTGTTGTAAAGAATGAGTCAGTTGGAAGCCAAGCAGAGCAGTTTCAGTCTGAGGCAGACAGAGTTAGCCAGAGTCAGAAGAGTTCAGTCAGAAACAGTAAACCAGCTCAGAAGATTAGTTTGAACCAAACAGCTTGGAGAAGAGTTTGAGCCAGATCAACAAGAATGAGCTGAGCCAGAAGAGTCTAAAGTTCAAAAGGAGCTAGTCAGAGTGACTTGGTCAGCAGTAAGTTATGGAAGCTTAAGACTAGATAGTATGGAGGTTTATATGTTCTAGATTGTATGAAGACTGAAGCCTTCCAGTTCTAGGCTTAAGAGTAGAGACCAAAAATGCTCCAGGACTCCAGTAATAAGGAACAATGATTTAATTAAACAAAGAATAAAAGCTTCTTCCCTGAATCAATGTCTATATCTGGCATGAATCTATACCTACATTCTTTTATTGCATTTTTTTCAGAATAGATATTCCTGAGGAGCCTATGTACAGTATATTATCAGGTACTCTGTTTCTTTTCATGTCTTCATTTGTTGTTGTTATTGTGGTTGACAATTAAGTATTTACTTAAAATATACTTTTTACATATGAAACTTAAAAGCTTAAAGGTTACATGAGAACTATTTCTGAACCCTGGGTTCTTGTCATACATGGCCAGTGATATTTATTCTTTATCTTGGCCATTGGTTTGTGATTGAATGGTAATTTCCTTAAATATTTGATCAGTCAGCCTGTCAGCCTCTACAAAGTGATTTTTTTCTATAGGAATTGTGGCATAATTTCAATATTCTGATAGTTACACTCTACCTTACCCCTCATTTTTTACTTTATATTGAAACTTCAGGTGACGTAGCAGTGAAGAAAGAGGACTCTGCCATATTTTCCTGGAAATATAAAATTTTCCTGGAAATATAAATACCTTCCCTATGTATAAAGCCTGCACTATTATGTGAAGTCTAGAATCCCAGGAATATGTCAGGTCTTTATACAGACAATAGCAGACATTTGATTCCCAGGAGTTTCCATTTAAATTGTCTTATCCAGGACTGGGAAGATGGTTCAGAAAAGAGATAAAGTAATAGTGTCACAAGTGTGAGGCCCCAGTTCTAATCTTGAAAATCTATATAAAGCTGGACAAGATAGCATTCACCCTGTAATCCCAGCACCCCCATGGAGAGTTAAGAGACAGTGGCAGAAGAATCTCCAGAAGTTCCCAGACTGGTGGACATGAAATATGCAGAAGAAAGCAACAAAGAGACCCTGCCTCAAACTGAAGAGACCAGATACCCCATTTTGTGTATGTGCTCAGGTCCTTGTCTTAGGCTGAGTCTAGACCAGCAAGTACATGCTCAAACCCCCGACCTGGGCCTGACCTTTCAGGCTATTAAATCTCAGGGACAGGCAATAAACCCCTGCCCCTACTCTGAGGGTAATCAATTTCATCCAGCCAGATAGCCCTGAAGGCCATAAAATTATCTAATCTGGCCAGGTAGCCCTGAAGGCCATAAAACCAGATGTCTTAACTCTAATGACTAACCAGGTATAGCCCAAGAATGTGGACAGTTAGCAACTCAGGCACAGGCCAATCAATAACAAACATTTGTAATTGCATCTCTGTTTACCAATTAGAAACCAGGCTACCACATCTATGTGGAAACTCCCTTTTTCTGTCAGTAAAAGAAGCTGTAATTCTTTGTGCAGGGTCAGCCATCTTACATGGTGCCAGACCCAAGCATGCTGGTTTGCTCTGCAGAATAAAAGGGCTTTTGCTTTTTGCAAACATGGTCTCGCTGGTCCTTGGGGGGTAAATTTTGGACTCAACAAAACAAGGTGGAAGGGTAGGATTGACTCAGAGGTAGTTCTCTGATCTCTACATATTGCACCTCTCTCTCTCTCTCTCTCTCTCTCCCCCTCCCTCTCCTCCATCCCTTTCTCTTTCCTTATAAGATATTTTTAAAAAATTATGGCCAGCCTCTCATTTTCCCCATCTTACATAATAGCCTCAAGCAAGAATAATATATAATAGTTGACTGTTTTTAACAAATGCCTTTGGAATATGGTTGTTTGCACTGAGTAGAATCTAGATCAAATTATAAATAGCCTGATTTACTCAGTTGGGAGGCAAAACAAATACTGATGAATCTCTTGGAGTGGGGATTATGAAAGGACTTCAGATCAATGAAGCCCACTTCAGGATTTCAAGAGCATTCTTAACCACAGCTTGCTTTGCTGCATACCCATTTACTGTCAAGAGAAATCCCCCAAGAAACAAAGAGGTAGGGGTAGGGGTAGGGCAAGCTAAATAATGGCAGAGTGAAACCTGTAACTGTGATTCAACCATCTGGCTTTACTAAAAGTGTCTTGACTTTGTTATCGATGTATTGAATTAAATCTTTCTTGATAGCAAAAGCAACCAACCTTTCGACCTTACATCATTATTCCAATTATTTTCTAGATATTTGATTTTTGCATGTACTGCCATTACAAAATTGTTACCTTTTGTTATGTTTCATAGGTAATTTTTAACCTCCCTAATTTGTGGAGCAATACTAGGTTAAAAATCATTACGTGTATATATATATATATATATATATATATATATATATATATGTATGTATGTATATTGTTATACATATGGATTTAACTAAAAATAACAAAAGATTTGTACATAAAAGTCTGAATAACACATTATTATTATTATTATTATTATTATTATTATTATTATTATTATTATTCAGCATCAATCCTAAAAGAACCATTGTACAAAAATGTCAACATATAGAAAAGTATATATCAATTTTATGTAATTATTTTTATAGACAGCTCTTGCCTTAACAAACAAGTTAAATGACCTTTTCAAAATCACATAAATGAATGAAAATCTAAGATTTTTCTATGAGTCCTTTGCTCCAGAATGAAGAGAAGTGGAAGCAAACAGTATTTGGCATTAAATCTTAACTTGCTGAAAAGAAATGATTAGCTTGAGAGTTTAAAATGTTGTGAAAATCTGTGCTAACTTGCTAGAGCTTCTCTATGGAGTACCATACCTGTACTCTATGGAGCACCACAGGTTGGCAGCTGAAATGCAGGAATGTATGGTATCCTTCCTTGAGGTTGGGCTTCCTAGGAAAAAGTGTCCACAGTTTTAGACTGCAGAAAGCTGCTTTCTCATGCCCTTAACAGGAAATTTCCTATGGTTCCATTTCTTGGCTTCTTACCTCTTTTAGTAAGAACACCAAACACATGGGATTATGGGCTAGCTTCATTTACATGATCTTATTTAATTTTAATTGTAACTTATACGCCCTTTCTGAAGACCATATCCTGTTACTGGGAGTTAAATTTACCACATATGAATTTTGGGAGGACAGAAATCACTTCCTAAAAGATACTAGAACTACATGGACGCCCACTTCAATATCACCTGGCTATCAGTGTTCAAAGCTCAGATACTGAGATTCCAAAACTCAAGGAGCATAGTTCTGAGAGTCCGTGGGGTCACTATCTAAGAGCCTCTGAAGTTTTTCACAATAAATACAGGTCAAATTTTCTTCAGTATTTTAATGCCAGTGTTGGTTTCTAAGGTTCTTCTCTTCGCCAAATATAGAGATGCATTAGTAATAGTCAATATAGCAATGGCTTTGTAGTTATAATTACTATTTATAACTCTATCTTTTAAAGGGCTGGAGAGAAGGCTCAGTGGTTAAGAGCACTGTATTTTATTCCAGAAGACCACGGTTTGATTCTCAGCACCCACATGACAGTTCACAACTGTCTAATTCCAGTCCCAGAGGATCTGACACAACATGGTGCATAGACATATATCTAAGCAAACACTCATATACATAAAATAAAAATAAATAAAATTTAAATATAAAAAACTATCTTTTAAAAAACATCTCTGAATAGTTAGCAAAACACTGAACTCTGGCAGCTTACTTTGCTAATAAATAATGACATTTGAATTTTTAATAAATGATTTTTCTCTTGCTTCAATATAAAAATATGTAATTATCTACATCCATGTTATAATTTGCCCCTTTCATTCTATTCTGGCTGTATTATCATTAATACTAATAAATTGCCTTCAGTGACTACAAGAATTTCTCATTATCCTAAAGTGAACAAATGAATATTAAAATAGCCCCATGTTAAAAATATGCATACAGTGGTTACAGGGTAAAGTAATCCAATCCTATTACACTTGTAACATTAGCCTGAAGGTGAAAGGTAAGACCTTAAGCCAAATCTTGCCTTTTGCCATTAATTAATATTCTGTCATCTCTAATGAGCATTACTCCAGTAAGTGCTGCTTGCTTAACCATTACATATTTAAGTTCTATACTTGGACATTACACTTCCCCACTTGTAATGTGATTATAATCAGTTAGGATATCAGCTCCATGAGTCACAGAGACACATTTTGAGGAGCAAGTTTAGAGGGCATAGAAAATTCACAATTTTCACTACTCTTTCATTGCGTTGTCAAATCAAATTTAGATTTAAATATTCCTATTAAAATTAAGCTAATGTAGTCAAAATATTATTCTTTCATTACTTCATCTAAATGGCATGCTAAGTATAGGGGCAACAGATTCTATTTCACAGTTTTGACTGTAGTTGGACAATGTTATCATTTCAGTTTTATAATAAAAGAGAAATAAATAATTTTGCCCTTTTCCATTTTTTCATGCTCATTTTATAGCATTGTAATTTTTACCTTGCAGCTAAAGAAAGTAATATTTGTATACATGGCATCATAACTGAGAGTCTGTAGAGTCTTACATGACACAGAAACTCAAGTATAGCAAGGCTGGTGATGGGTTGCTAGCCTATGGATTTATTCCAAACTGAAATAAAATGAATATTCCCAGACCACAGAGTAAGTGCTCATTGCACAGACTTTCAAGAATACAAGTTTCCTAAAACACTATCATCTAAGAATTGCGAGTGCTGGGACTTTGGTAGCTGAAAGCAGTTGTCAGTGCAGAGATAGCTTGAAGGGGAGATTGCACAATCATGAGAGCATGGACGCTATTCTCAATTTTTTGGGTTATTTCAACTTCCAGTCTTTCTTAGCTCATATATCAAGTGGGGATATCATGACTACTTTCTGTGTAGTATTCACAGAGAACTTATAAAACTGCCTAATATGTAAGATGGTGAAGACTATTCCACAATTTCACAGAACAGATCCATTCAGTTCTCCGGTGTTTAGGAATTAGTTAAGAGAAGAAAAAAATTCCACCACATGTAGCATGAAGAAAGGATTTGGGTTTCTAAACACTGAGCCCCCACTGACATTGGGGAATGACAGCAATCAAATTGAATGTTAGAGCAAAACATTTGCAATAGATAGCCTTCACAGAATGACTGACCTAAAGTACTCATTGTCACTCCTGTCTACATCAGGTTCAGGGCAGCTGGGCTTCCAATTAGGAAGCCAACTATTGTTAACACTTTAGTGTAATCTGGATGGAAGAGCAGCAAGGTGATGAGCAAAGGTATGTGACAACAAGTCACAGTTGACAAACTAAGTGCCACAGGGGAAGAAAATACAGAAGTTAGAACCACGAAGATCCATTCTTCTAGTGAGTACATTTCTTAACGCTTGAATCTACTTCAGAATGATGTCCAATTCTCACCTGTGCATCCTTGAGCTGTGGGTTAGTGTTCTGTATAAAAATGTACTAAATGAACTTCTGAGAAATAGTAAGAATGATTAATGAAAGCAATGTTCATGGAAGTGCCCTGTGAAATACAGCTTTAGGTATCACTTCATTTTAACCCAAGGTATTACATGTGTAATTCTCATTAAAAAGTTTCTTTTTCCCATGGCATGTGTTGAAATGAGTTTTGGTACACCACTGTTCTAGAGCACAGTTTAGAAATGAGCTCAGGTAAAGCTGACTCTGAAGTCAGACCTAGGTTGTTCATTTGAAGCAGACCCAAGAGACGACACTGATGTCCACAACACAAAGGGTCTGTATCATGTGACAAAGTTAAGGCCAAGAGTGGCGACCACAGGTTAGGAGGGATATGATGTGGTTAAGGTCAACACGGATGGTGGGGTGGCGGCAATCAAGACAAACTCCTATCAGAGGCACACGGAGATACCAAATAGCCCAAGACCGCAGCTTCTGTGCTTCTCCTTCTTCCTCTGCTCATACTCCACAGTAAGTCCTAGGCAATGGTATCTAATTTATCCTCATCATGTTATTTAATCTTATTTCATTTACACTTTCATAAGGTGAGGGTAATAATTGTTATTTTTAAAATAAATTGTACATGACCAAAAATTACTTAGTGAGGTGCCTACAAATACCAAACTCAAAGTAAGACAACTTGAAACTCAGCCTTGCTGTATATTTGTGGTGTGAACTGTGGAAAACTTCTCCTCCTTGGGCCCCAGTTTGTTTATCTCTAATAATTTGCTTGATATGTATTTTGTGAAGTAGAGAGACTGAGTGTAAACATCTAACCAAGTGTTTGGTTTGAACAGGTACTGAGGACAGAATAATCAGCAGGATGCCTTGTGCATCTCCAGTTAGAATATCAAAATATCTCCCTTTGGTCTATTTCTCCAAGACTGCTTAGTATAGTCAAGAATCACTGCATAAGAACTGCTAAAGCATGTAAGCACCAGGAGTTTATAACTGGGATGGATAATTGGGTTCTGTTCAACAAGCATTGACTAGCCCCTCCTTTGGCCAGAGTATACTTCCTGGTCTAGGTATATTGAACTAACACTGAAGCTGGCATTGGCTAAGGGCTCTTACAACAGCTGCAGTCTTCCACAGGTTTTGATTCTAGGTGTTGTAGACACTAAACTATATCGTGGTGAGCCCAAGGAAAATGAGAACACATACACAGCCAGCTAGAATGCAACCCACACACACAGGAATCAAACATAGCAAGTCTCAGTGCAACCCAGTGTAGCTATCACAAATCCACAGCCCTCTGAGCAAAGAAATATTTATTGCTGCTAGGGCCAGGAGAAAATTTTTTTATGTAATTATTATAGCAAATAAATGAATAAAATCCCAATGTAAAGACTAATAAAGTGTTCAGGAAGAGGATAATATGGTAAGATAGCCTCTCAGTTTCTTATTGAGAGCACACAGCAGAACCCATGCTATCACGGGAAATGCGTTTGGGTCTGGAGTAAGTGTACTAAAGCTTTACATTGCTTACAGGTTTGTAGCTTCTCAAATGAATTTCAAATCACTTTAATGTTTTGTTAATACTTCAGTTAAGTGCAGCATTGCATAAAATCTTTGAATGACAATCAGTTTTATAACTTTATGGATTCAAACAGACTCAGAACTGTAAATGGTAAATGCCTTTCTGTTATGCTAAGCCACTACTAAAACTCTCATCCCCCAAACCACAGTGCAGTGTGGGTAACATCTAACAGAGCATCTATAGAGATGGGATGTATTAACATCTTTTACTTAAAATTAACGGATGTGTTTTCTTCTCACTGTGCTTCTTTTTCCCCATAGTCATAATAAAATAATTCAAATTAAAAAAATTAAGTGGATTTCTGAGCCCATATTTCCCAGGAAATGCCGTGTAAACAATGCCAACATTACGTATACAGCCTGCATGTTTATCACGAGCAAAAGAAGACTTTGCCAAGTCCTGCATCTTGTTCTATATCACAGTTAATAAGGCTTTCTTTGGTTAAATTTGGGTCAGAAATAGCTATATAATGCTTCTACATTTGTATCTCATTCACATTATATGGGGATATTATCTTTAGATATGATAAATTATAAAACTCATAAAAGCATCAATAAAGCATTTTTCAAGAAATTATGTTCCATTGTAAATTTTAAACAAATATTTTAAACATTTATTATGTGGATGGGGGAGTTGTGGGTGAAGCATACCTTACAATGAGAAAGAGAGCCCCTCCCTGTAGCAAAGTCAGGAGAGAGACATATTAAAGTGACAAGATATTTATCATATGAGATGTATTGATCAGTGTCCTCTGACTATTCAGACATCACTCTCTACCACATGTGATGAGTGAGACCCTCTGTGAGGGAGCATTTACTAACAGGAGTTTGGTTTCATGTGACAGACACTTTATTGCTTTTAATTTACTCTCTTGAAGTCAATTTGTTTTTGGGGGAAAGATAATTCCTGCCTTTGTGATCCCATGTGAATGCTTTGTTTTCTTTTGTTTGTTTAATCTCGTGTAGTGGTTAAAACTAACACAATTGCTGCTCTCTTGCAAAGTGACACTGGCCTTCTATACAGCAGACATTGGTATTCCTTTATTCACAGGACATTTACCTAAGACCTTCCTGTGACAGCTACTCTTCTGAGTACAGGAACAAACCAGAAAAAGTACACTACAGTGTCTGACTCTTCGCTTTTATATTCAATTGGAGATAATGAATAAATCACATGTGATTCATATTAGATGGTGATGTCAAAATGGAAAGGAGAGATATGAAACAAGGACAGGGTATTAGATATCTATTAGATGCGTATTTGTAATCATATTCAGGGCATAAAACTCTAAGGTGAAGTAACAAAGGTGTCTAGAAGAGCATGATTCTAGGCAGAAGCAGTAGAAACCCCAAGGTAGGCCCTGTGTGCACCCAGGAGTAGTTAAGGCCTGTGGAAAAAAGGGATGTGAGACTTCAAAGCAGTCAATGTGATGGACTGGCCAGTAAGTCAACTTGGGTAATTTAAATTTACCATACAGTGAGACTAATTCACTGGAAGGTTCAAAGTAGCAGTTCTTTAGTTTATCTGTGGCAAACTAATTAAAGTTGCTCAATGCTGGGAAGAAGGAACACCTTTTTCATGACCCTTGTCAAAGACACATAATAGTTAACATTATACACAACTACACTTACTCTTCATATATTATTTTAAATGTATGTAAATGATATGGCATTATTGTAAGGTCAGGTGTTGATTATAGAAGAAAATCTGGTAGCCAGACGTTAGCAGGGGGGAATTCACTGAATCCTGACACAAACAAATAAGCACAATTAAATGAAGTGTCCTTCTATTTCTTTACTCCCTCTGTTCCCCACCCTTACCACCACCAACCCTCTGTCATATATGAATCACATCCTGTGTGTTGATCTTTTCAATGTGAAAATGTGGCAGTCAAATATTGGGTGCCTTCAGAGGTATCTGTTCTGAAAGATAGTGTTACTTCAAAACTGATCAACTTAGGGAAACTGCAGTTTTAAAGATATCAACCATTTCATCACTGCCAATGTAAATTGTTTAAAGCAGTGGACTGCTTTTCCTCCTCAAATAGTGACCAAATGCAAAGCCAACATATTAGATCAATGTCTTCACATTTCCCTGGTGTAGTTGCTTTGATAGGATTCATAAAGTATTCTCTAAAGATGAAGGAGAACTGTGTATGCTTTCTCATCCACAGCATGCTTTCAGTCAGCCCACTCTACCTGGAAGTTGGAAGCACTTTGTATGGACTAACCATGGGAACATGCTAAACTACTTTTAGCAATTTTATTAAGAACTTGGTAGGTGAAATATGGTAAGAGTTCACTAAGTTTCTTGTTATGCAATACACTTATTCTGGTTAGTTTTGTGTTAGCTTGACACAAACTAGAGTGATCTAAGAAGAGGGAGCTTCAATTGAAAAAATGTCTCCATCAAATTGTAGGTAAGTCTGTGGGTCAATTTCTTGACTAATGAATGGCGTGAGGGGGTGAACAACATCACCCATGGATAGATGGTCCTGGGTTATAGAAGAAAGCAAGCTGAATGAGCCATAAGGAAGCCAGTAAACAGTGTTCCTCTATGGTGCCTGTTTCAGGATCCTGCCCTGCTTGATTGAGTTTCTGTCTTGGCTTCCCTCAATGATGGATTGTGATAGATACATGTAAGCGAAACAAAAACCCTTTCCTCCCCAAGTTGCTTTGGTTGTGGTCTTAGTTACAGTAATAGAATTCAAACTGATACCACATTCATTTTCATGAAACAAATTCCCAGGGAAGTATCGAGTAAACTGTAACTTATATGCAAATGAACATGTAATAAATTAATTATACATTGGATCATTTATTGTTACAATGTAACAATATTAATATTTACTTCCAACCTTTGGTTCTAAGAGAACATAAATAAGCCCTGACATCAGCTCTCAAGCCCTTTCACTGAAGCTGGACAGGTTTCATGCAGCCATATAGCATGAAAATTTTATTGCACGTGGCCACACTAAACAAGGGAGTGATACATAAATTATCATGGAACATATGTTTTGAAATGGGTCTGTGTAATGTACCTCTATAAGAATATGCTATAGAAGTTGTCATTTGTTGAGTGGAATGGGTTTTCATGAAAATTAACAAACCTTGGTCAGAATTATAGAAGCCACCTGAGAAATATCTTAGAGGAGAATTAATGAAATATTAAAGAATTTCAGAGACAATTCTAATGAGCTTTATAATTTTATCTTATTACTAAGGATATGACTCTAAAAGTTATGCTGTTTTAAAAAAATGGCATGAAATTTTGCGGGGGAGGGAAGAAGAGTTTTGGTTTCATTGGAAGGTTTGTAGGCATAAAGAACCCAAGCAAACCTGTAGTACAAATTAAATTATTCATTGGAGAATCAACAAGTGTGAGCCAATACAAATTCATCTTCTTCTGTATACATATCCATTTCATGCAAATATATCTAAAAACTAAAAACACAGACTTTAACTTACAATGGTCTGTCCTGTGATATTTTTACTTTGCTACTGTGCAAAATCATTATTCAGTAAGTGAAAAACAGACTTCAGACTTGGAATGTCAATCCTTTCATGGGCTACTGATCTCTGGTTAAAGTGCTAGGTGAATTCAGTACACCTTTTTTTAACCTATAAAATTTCAACCTATGAAAGTAACATCATTGTGAAGTGGGAGATATCTATATTTAATTATAAATATGAACAAATCCTCAAAATGAAAAGCAAAATCATATTGATCTGTGACTACATCAAATATAGTTATAAATGTACGTGTGTATTCATGTATTAATATGAATACAGATGAAATAAAGTATAATTCCTTCTTTGTTTTCATATTTATTTGTGCTTTTTAAAAAATGGTATATTCTTTTACTGGGAGATAGCTCAGTGGATAAGAATGCGTGTTACAGAAGCTTGAGGACCTGGGTTCAAATCCTCATCACCCACCTAAGAAGTTGAGTGTTGACTCAGACACTTGTAATCTCAGCAGCACCCTGTTGGGCAAGCTGGGAAGACTGCCTGAGCTTGAGACCCAAATACAGGCATGATGAGAAATTCTGGCTGGAGAAAGTAAGTCATCTGGAGTTGAGAACAGGCATCTGACATTCTCCTGTGGCCTCCATGTGCAGGCATAGGTGCTCACTTTCACATGAGCATTCTTATACAGCATACTCTAATACACATGTAGTAAAAATAAATAAATGAATAAGAGTAAATAAAAATCATATAGTATGAAAATTTTCTCTGTTGCTAGTTTACAGAGTACCTTGCCATGATAAATGATCACTGAGTATTTACTGAATTAATAGTGCTTGGTAAGAGAGATTTAATATTTTATTAAATTAGTATAATTTAATATTAATTAAATTAATGTTAATTAAATGAGGTGTTTATTAAATCAATTAATTTAATATAAAATATTAATGTTTTTAACAAATTCATTTATTTAAGAGAGAATTGAATTTCTTTATCTTTATTGTTGCTGTTTAGACACGAAGTCTCACTATATAGCCTTGCTTGACTGAAAACTCACTATGAAACAAAGAACTCACAGACTTACCTGACTCTGCCTCCTAAATGCCACTGTGCCCAGATTCCTTTATTTTATTAGGTTTATTATGTATATGAGTGTTTTTCTGGCATGTGTATTATGCAGTGCCTATAGAAGTCAGAATAGAGCATCAGATCTCCTGTAGCTAGAATTTCAGATGGTTGTGAGCCAAGATGAGGGTTGTGGGAACTGAACTTGGGACCTCACCCAAGAGCATCAAATTCTCTTAACTAGTGATCTTTCTCTCCAGCCATGAGAATTCCTTGCTGAAATCAAAGCTGGAAAATATTTTTCTTGTTTTGTTTAAGGTGATCAACTTGATTTCCAATATCATACTTTCTGGTTTAAAAGAAAAATGATCTAGTAATATATTGAGTTGCTCTGTTTTGTAGTCACAACAACAAACGCTAGCTAGGTACTTGACATTACATGACTGTAATATACGTGTTTATCAATGTGCATAGTTCCATGTGAAAAACCTTTCTATAGAAAATTAATATACAAAAATGTAAAGAGGCAAAATAAGAGCAATGAGAAATCAGAAGTTAGAGTGATTTCAACATATGGTCTTTAAATTTAGAATCTTTAGAAAAACTGATTCAGGCCATTACTAGAATCATGTCTCTGTGTTCTCCATGGTGTTTTCAGGGAGGTTACAATTGCATAAGATTTTCTAAAATCTAATAGCGGTGCGCAGAACCCCATATAAAATTAATCTAAAAGCTTATTTTCCCTATATATTGATCTAAAATTTTTGTTTTGAGTCCAAAATGCCTACATTGGTCTTGTATTTTATACACCTTTTCTCCAGCTGCTGGTTCTATTTTGGGAAACTGTAGAACTTTTAGGAGGTAGACCTTAATGGCAGGAATAGACATTGAAGTACGCCTTTGAGGGTTTGTGGTTTGAGGGTTTGAGGTTTCCTAGTTTCTGCATGCATTCTTTTTCTTCATCTACCATGACATGAACAACCTGATCTGTACTCATGCATTTCACACCTTACTTGCCATGGTTGACTGAAACCTCAGACACTACTAGCCCAAATAAATACTTCTACCATTAATTTTGTTCTGTCACATATATTGATTTCTGTGATTGTAACTAATATCAGGAGCTGGTTCTGTTACTCAATAGTAGACCTTTTGTCTGGTATTCATGGGTATTTGTGTTCAGTTGCATTACTGTAATCAAAACAGTGACACAGAAAGCTGGAAGAAGAGTCAGTCCACTGCTTTAACTCAGTCTGTTTACTTGACTTTTGCCCTTTGAAACTGGGGAGTTTATATATGCAGGCTGAGAAAGACCTCCAATGAAACAAAGAACATTCTCTTTGTATCAGTAAGTATCAAATGGGGCATTCTTACATTAACTTGGAAGACCACAATGCTGGGAGGAATGCAGAAAGGGAAGAGCAGGCTCAAGAGGTGTCAGATGGGGACAAGGCTTTTATTGAAAATGGGACTACAGTTTTGTGATATACTCTGGCAAAAATATCTGTTGATATTTTGCCTATGTCCTGAAATGTTGAGAGGGCAAGTCCAAAAGTAATCAAGACAGCATAACACTCATGCTGGGGCACTGTTGTCAGTGGTTTCTTTTAGCCAAGTTCACAATGCAAACTCACAACAAAATGAAAAACAGAAAGATGTAAAACAAACAAACAAAAACATGCAGTTTGTCCAGAAAATGAGCTTTTTTAAACCCGTGGACATCGTAGTCATTAAATAGATGAGTGCCATTACAGAGATTCTAAGCCCTTTGCTATGAAAAGGTAAAGAAATACTCTTAGTACATTTCAGGAAGTAGAGACAGCTAGCTCCATGGAGCTAAAAAGGTAGATGCATTTAAAAGATTTTCGTAAAGAGATAATGTCCCATGGTGCTCTTTTATTGGACATGGACTCTTATGAAAGTCTTTTTCCCATATTCAGCCTGCCAGCACTAACTGGTACTACAATGGTGGTACAAAGGGCCACTGTCCAAGTCATTGGTAGGACCTGGTATTGTTCACATTGTACAAGTTTTGCAGATATGCACAATGCCAAGTTGGTGGTTTACAAAGTCTTCCACCTAGATTGAGGAAAAAAAAACTGTAAGACTATACAATATGTAGCAGAGATGGGTTCTCTCAACAGAGAGCCCCGAGAAGACTATGAATGAGTGGTAAAGGTGAAGTTCATGTTGAAATGGAGATTCCAGGAGGCTGCAGATGGCAGGAATATGAGAAATCTGAGAAACTCGTGAGGCACTCAGTGTAGACAGCCAAATAGAGACACGTCCTACAGGAGCTCTCATAATGACAATAATAAATGCATACACTGTATGTCTTGGATGCTGGCCATGAACTAACAGGACATTAATGTTTTTGAAAATTTTCCTGTTTGGTTTTCTTTGTCATCATCTTTCTATGCCTTCATAACTCCTTTTAGAATGAGAATTTTACTTTATTCTCTTGCGCATATTGGAAACATATGCCACATTTTTTTCATTGTATAGTTGCCCACCCAAAAAACTGCCTTCAAGCTCAGTAGTGATTTTGCACTTGAACTTTTAAACAGTATCATAACTTTTAAAACACTGTAAAATGCTGAAGTTGGAATACATGTTTTTTACATTATAGGAATCTCAGCATTGTTTGAGGGGAAGATCAGAATGGCGATATTTGAGTCTGCAGTGCATCCTTTGTTGACAGCACTGTTTTTAGATGACTTCAAGCTTTGAGGACCTGAGGCCAAACTGGGGAAAGCTGGGCTCTAGTAGAGGGTTTTCAAAGACTTACCTTCCACTGGCTCCTACAACACATTGTCCTCCTGGGCTGCCATGATGTGCACAGCGCTCACCATTTCTTCTGTTATTAAGGACAAAAAGCCTCCAAATTCATGAGCAGAAGGTAAATATTTCCTTCTCTTAGTTCTTTCTGTCAGGTATTATGATTACAGTAACGGGGAAATTAACTAAGACAAATTTTGCCACAGGAAGGTAATAGACTGAAAAGTAGATTGTACTTAGACAATCATGGAGAAAATGTGCTACTTCCTCATAACAGGGACTTAGAGATCATGAGTTGGAGGAAAGGAGACAAGAAATGAACATCAAGAAATGAATATGATCCAGGGAATATTGGAGAATGGGGCTTCCTGAGGAAAGGCATTCTATGAGAGAGTGGGTAAGTCCTGTGATTTTCATGAAAAGTACTGAAAACACTATGCTAGGAAACAGCTCACACTATTGACAAATACCATCTAGGCAGGGGTTTCCCTCTCTTTGTGCCGTGAGAACTTGAGGTGCTGGAAGATGTTTTGTGCACGTGGGTACTGAACAGCATCACTAGCCTCTTCCCATTAGGTCACACTGGATGCCCCTGTGCTGACTTCTCTTTGCTTCATACTTGTCCATTCCTCCCTGAGGACTACAGCTGCTTCAGTTGAGTATTACCACTTAAAGAAAATACCAGAGTTAACATGGACTCCCCTAGTTATAATGTTGTCCTACCTCTCCTCTCTTGGAATACACTATTTTATAATATTTGTTTTGCCATTCAACAAAAGTAATTGTATGTTGGAGACTGCTTTGTGAAGGGCTCTTCTAATGATTTTTTTCTTGTAAAATAATTTGAACTTTTCTTTCTTTATATATATATTTACTCCCAATTGACAAATCAGGTATTGTCTTCTTCCTATTCATGATAGTAAAATGTAGAAAGAAAAGAAAGATCACATGTATGTGTGTAGTAAAATTAACATTCGTTAATCTCCTATTTGAATAGCCAGCCATAACCAGAGAAACTCTCTACAAGTGAGAGCCCCTATGTATGACATGCCCCATTTTCAGCCTTGAAGTTCTTAACTTTCTAATTGCAATGGTAAAAGACTGAAACAATTAGAAACATTCAGAATAAAGTACTATCAGCGATGGTTGCTTGAAGTCTTTCTGCTGTGACCCTCTTGGTACCTGGACATAAAATTCTGCTTTCCTTTGTAGAGTTACAATAACAAATAAAAATGAAGGTTTTTTAATAACATATCTTCAATTACATTTATGAAAAACACCTCTTACATTTTTGTCGGATTTCTAACAATGCTGGTGAACCATATACAGAATGTTTCAAACAGGAGAATTTATGAAAAGTTAGAAAGAGAACACTTAATCCACATTTCCAGTGCTCTTTGTGTTTTGGGAGATTTATGAAAGTAAAGTGACTGAAAAGAAAATCTCTACTTTAAAAAAAAATCAGTTTCCATTTCATAAAATAGAAGCCTTTTATTTTCAGTGTTGTGTTTCCTTTCTGGCTCAAAGACTTCTATACTGTAAGGGATGTCTTAGCAAGATGTTCATGTGTAGAGTGATTTCTGTAAAGTAAATTTTATCATCCCTTCTTGAGTAAAAGTGTAAGACTGAAAGTCATATGCTCGGACCCTGCTTCAATTTTTGTCTATTCTATGGAAAATAAACAAACCCAAGACCACTCAAAGGAAAAAAAGTTGTTTTTGTATCAATCCTTGAGCATGAGGTTGTGGACCTGAAGGACCTAAATGCCAACATTCTTGAAACACAACCAAGGATTTCTTAGAGATGTTAAATTATTTATCCTCAATATTTATACATACTGAGTAAAAGTCTAGTGTTAACTCTGCTTACAAAAGTGCCTGTACTGGCAAAGATCCCAGTAAGTGATTATTAAGTGTAAACCAGGGTTGGTGAAAGATGTCACACTGGTTTATTTGTGATGCTGAACATATCTGTGGAACTTAGAAATAAGACATATGGTTGTCTTAGTGTGTAGAAAAGAAGCACACCAAAGCAACACATCAAATCTGTTTTAGTCTGTGAGGATAGGATAAACAAATACTCCACTGTGCAATCATACTACTTTCAGGCGTACCCAGGAATGCTAAAAGTGGCTATCTCCATCTCCAAGATACCAGACTTGTGGAGAAAATCCTTGCTGAGTTTAATTAACAAGTATGCTTGCTAAAAAGTCATCAACCTTCTGACTCCACATGACTGCAAGTAGCCTGTGTACCAAAAGAAATGAGTTAGAGCCTACCTTCCTTAATTAGATAGTTAGAGAAATGATATTGCAAAAATTTTAAAGCATTTTTCTATTCTCTTAGTAGATAGTGACATTAGAACTCAGCACTGGAGTTTTGCTTTGTTCTTTATTTAGTCCAGCTTCCAACAGAAGATGTAGTTGATAATAAAAATTTATTTTAGCCTCCATTGAGTTTAGTTAATTTCTAGGATGAAATTTGAAGTGTAAAGTATCTCAATATGATAGTTCAGTGTGAGAGGTGATGTGAGAAACTGGAATTCAAACTCATTCATTCTCTCCAGGAGGCAATCTAGAATATCATACTGTAATCAAAACATTATGAAAACTGTCTACTGCCTTTTTACTTTAATAAACAGTGTTAGTTAGAATTTTAGGATAATACTTAGCAAGTTAATTAATTAATAGTTAATAAGAGAGTTAATAATTCTGCCTCTGGTTCTTCTAATATATCAGCCCTCGTGTCCAAGATGGAGTAATTAAAACCAACCTTCTTTTGCAGCTTTCCCTGTATCTTGTGCTGCAATGATGTGATGACAAAGGAAGTCTCTCTGATGTAAGATCAGCTCAGTAAAACTGTGCATGGTGGTATCAGAGCATGGTTTATTGTTTCTAATCCCAACGTTCTCAACTGCTCGGTAGAGGTAAAGGACCTGCCATTTGAAATCCTTGTGTAATAAGCGAGACGTAAATATCATGTAAGGAGAATACTAGTTACTGTTACTGACTACCTCAAATTTTTCAAAAATTTCCATCACACAAGATATACTCAAATCTTGGCAATGGTGATGCAGGCCTTTACTCCCAGCACTTGGGAGGGAGGGACAGGAAGATCTCTGTGAGTTAGATGCCAGCCTGGTCTAACAGAGTGAGTTCCAGGACAGCCAGAGTTTCAAGAGAGAAACCCTGTCTTGAAAAAGAGAGAGAGAGATACACAATACATTTAGTCAAAGAAAGTATTAATGATGTGAGATATACTTTACTACATTTTAATAATTTGTGTTCATAAATGTACCAAATTAGAACAGAAGACACAAGTATGGGAGATGTCTCACCACTGGATGGATGCTTATAAAGTGATGCTTCACAGCCTCTGTCATAAGGAATGACTACTCTACGCCGACTGTTCCATAGAATCTTCTGATTTTGTAGCATTCGATATGATTTAAGTATGAAACATGAAATTCTTTTAGATTATTTACTTTCCGAGGAGTTTTGTGCCAGCTAAGAACATTTTGCAATTATTTCATTTTATACAATTTAAGTAATTCTTAAATATTTGTTATAACTGTAAGGAACATATTAGTGTTCCAATCAAAGAGCAAAGCCAGAGAACGAGCCATAATACAAAGAGCTCTGGGTGTGACTGATACTCATGATGTTCTTAATATATCAGTTTCCCTTCTTATTCTCTTAATCAGTGTCCCTCATAATCCCTCATAATCCCTCAACTCAGTAAGTTGAAAGTTGATCAAATATTGTGGTAAAATATACTATGATCCTGAAATGATCACATTGGACATATTTTTGATATTGCAATCATAATTTAAGGAGTATTGTTATCATGATTGCAAATCCTGCCAGACCTTACTTATACCATGATTTTGTTTGTGGAGTTACTTAGCTTTATAACTCTGACCCCAATACACTGTAGATGTCCAGCAACTGTTTCAATTAAGAAAAAAAAAAATCCTGAATGGACAATTAAATGAAAATGCTGAGAATACATATATGCCATGGTGTTCAGAAAAGTTTGTAATGACATCATACTAAGCCTAGTCAGAATATTTTGTTACTTTTTTTTTATAATAGGAATGTTGGTATTACATATTTTATAACTTAGGGTTAACTATTGTTAAATAGCAGGAACTAACAACAAAATTTGGACATTTATTCCAAAGTTCTAGTGGTAGGATTTCCAATTATGAGAATAGCCCATAAACTCTGTATTTATATGTACTTTTTCTACGCCATGTGAGATAAATATAAATGTGTGTGTTGTGTGTGTGTGTGTGTGTGTGTATACACATATATGTATACATATGATAAAAATATTTAGAACAAATAAAAATGGCTTTTCTCAAATTCTAAGTATATTTATCTCCTAATTTTGATCTACCACATTTTAGATTTTGAAAAAGTTGAGTCAAAAAATTAGCATCTAACTCCATATATGTACGCATGGAAAATAGATGTGTATATACACAGGTTGAGATTAGTAAAACAATAGATTCAGAGTTATGCTAGTCACAATCTTAATATGTTAATGTTTACTTATTTAACTTGAAATTAAAATAGTTGACTTTTTTTTTTGGGGGGGGATCACCAAACTATAAAGATTGCAAACATTTCGTTTCACTTTACCTTCAACATTGAAGTTCATGCAGAATTACACCACAGCTTGCTTGGTTTAAAAATTATAATTCAATAGATGGCTTCCTCATTAAGAAAACATGTACACTGTGTAATGAGGGACTGAAGGAGATTTTATGTTTACATTGTGCAGATTAAAATGTAACATATGGTTTAGGAGACAACATGGGAAGATTTTGAAGTACATTAAGCAAGAGAAAAGAATGCATGACCCTCACTTGTCTGTCTTGATGCAGATTACCTATTTGTGTATCAAACAAAGCATGTTATTTAGGAGCAGGAAAGTCATTTTTGTTCATACATTTAAGATACTTTACTTGTCACTTAAAATCTCTAGAGATATTTACAGAAGAAAAATGTGTTTAATGGTAAAGTTATGGGAAGGTAAATGACTAAATGTGTTGCTGAAACAACAGTGTCACAGTAAATTACTCTGGCAGGTGCAATAATGATTCTGAGATAAATATTGTCAAGTATTTATTGTCAGCTGTCTTCACACAGTTACAATGGGACTCCAACAGGGAAGTGGGTTGCCTGACTGTGGTTCTTCACCTCTTCTTTGTCTCCTCCAGGTCCAATACTCCCTTCTTACCTCCAGCTCTGGAGCAGCCCACCTGCCTAGGCCTCCCTTCCTCTCAGCCTGCATCTCCAACTGATCACGAAGGCTTTCTCCTCCAAACTCCCTCCTCACTCATCCTCTTATCCTTGCCTCAAATACCAGCAAACATCCCTAGGAACACTAGGCTTATGCAAACTGGAGGAATACAGGTCCTCATTTCTCCCTCCTCACCTCCAAATCCAATCCCCAAGTCTCACTGCAAGTTCTGCTGCAACCTCATCTCCTTCTCTGTCACCTACTCCAGTGGATCATAAAGACCTTTAATTGCAAACTTTCTTCTCCCTATTCATCATTTTATACCAGTCCCAGACTCCAAAAGACATTCCCTTGGAACTCATAGGCTCTTCTGGCTAGGGAAGCAGATATGTTAGCATGTAGATATTCGTCTATCCCTTCTCTCTCTGGATCCCATTCTCCAGTCTTATCCATATCTCTATAATAAACCACCTTCTGTGGCCTCCCCCTCCTCTCTGCCCACATCTCCAGTGGATCATGCATATCTTCTCCTCCAACATTCCTCCCTGCTTATTGCTTTGACCCAGTCCCAAACTCCAGCAGGCATCTCTGGGAAATCAACAGCCAAAGTTGACAGAGAAGCAAGTAGGCCAGCAAAGCAGGTAGGAAAGCTTCTCTCCTCTCCTTCATAATCAAGCTCCGGTCTTATCTACAGCTCTGTAGTAAATTATCTACTGTGGTCTCTCTTCACTCTCAGCCACAGATGCTGGTAGAACAGCCTGCTCTCCTCCCTCTTGTAGACACTCACCCTCCCCAGTATATCCCCATTCCTAAGTGTCAAATCCTAATACCTAGAAACACATTTTCTCCAGAACCCCCAGTGGTCACACCTGTCAGAATCACAGAAAAGTTCCTATTCAGAAACACACTGCCACCACACTCTCCTAAGACACAGAGACAGATAGTGACAGAAACCAAGGAACAAAACATCCACTCAGCAAAGATAAAATCAGATATTAGACCTAGAATTACAATCCTCCAAAACCCAGATGCTTAGGCACAAGTGTAAAAACACAGGTCAGAGTTTAAGATCAATAAGAGTGAGATCAATACATCTCTATGAGAGCCCAATAACTCTACTAAGGTAAGTCCTGAGTATTGCAAAATACCTGAAGCATAAGACAAAGATCTTACAACAGCCTCTATGAAGATGATAGAGGTCCTTCAATAGAAAATGGATAAATCTCTTAAATCTATGAAAACACAAATAATGGAAGGAAATGAACAAAACTGCTCGAGACACAAAAGTGGAAATAAAATCAATAATGAAAACTCAAACGGAGAAAAATCTGGAGATGAAAAATTGAAGAACTCGAACAGGAACATCAGAAGCAAGTCTCACTAGAGATGGGAGAGAGAATCTTGGGTATTAAAGACATGAAAGATGAAATGGATGCATCAGTCATAGAAAATTTTACCAAGAAAGGTGTCTGACTCTTGTGCATCTGATTTTTGATATGAGGTACTAAACATTCTTTGTCGTTGTAACCCAACATACGTTTTCAATTTACATGATGCTTCATGATTGTCCTTAAAAACAGTATTTTCTTTCTTAAACTTTCACTCTGATCACAAATTATAAGGAAAATAAGATCAAGGACCACATGTTTCTACACATGTAAGTAACCTCCTGCTGCTCATGATTGATTGCCATGCATGGTCAGTTGTCCAGAGACCAGTCGTTAATTTTCAGGAACCTGTCTCTAAGTTCATGTACCAATAAATGGATGATGGAGACTTTCAGAAACTTAAATCACAAAGCTTTATGAACATTTACAGAGAATGTAACTAAATAGTAAAATTATTTCTTAAATATAAACCCTTCGGGAAACATGAACCAGATGGTAAAGAAAACCAGCACACTTATTTCTGCATGAAGCTATTCCTCTCTCACTTTTACTCCATCGTGTGTCCCAGGTCAGACATCTCACTATCCCCTTTATCTTAAGGTAAAATTTCTATGAACAGTCCAGAATGGAGGGTAAAGGACCTATTCTTATTCCTTCTCTGAGACCTTTATACAGTGGGTAGAAGAGAAACAATGGCTTTTACTCCCTGGAGAGATGAGGGAACACTTTCTCCATCCTGAGTCACTCTCCTTTCACTGGAAACTTAAAAGGACACTAAATCTCAGTGATGAGGTCAGCAGCGTCAGTTTACCATCGCACAGCCACTGTTTCTCTACATCAGAAGCAAGTCCTAATTCACATGTCACTGGTCTTCCTGGCACTCAGTAAACAGTGTCATTTCTTCACTATGAATACGGCAATAAAAAATACAGTCTTCACTTCAAAAGAAATGAGAAAGAGTTTATTCTGGAGCCAAATATGAGTGACTTGGGTGCTCTCAAATACTGTGCTCCACTGTCAGGTGGATATTTGATTTTACAGAATGAAGAAAGCTTTGAACCAAAATATTTGCCAAATACAATGGGGTTGGAGCCATGGTTATCTGGGTTAGAGCAAAGCGAAGCAACTGGTTATGTTATCTGATGGAATTTTAGCTTTTGCCATGGTGACTGCTACTGGCTTGTTAAAAATATGTTTTAAGGTTTGGATACTCTCAGGAGATCAGGTCTTTTAAATGGACTAGTAATAGGTCATCCAACATAATCTTTTAAGAAAATGAACAAGAAAGGAAATGGTAACTTTCTGAAAGATCGAAATGGAGGGGGAAAAATAACATAAATCAGTGAAGTAACTGATTCGAAGCATCAAAGCCGAAGCAGAGAATCTGTATGTTAGTAAAAAGAAAAACAAAAAGTAACTGAAAAATCAGAAACAACCAAAAAAATTTATCCTGTTAGATCTCAGAAAACAAGCATATTTGTGTTCAAAATTGCAACTGTAGAGTGAACATGTAATGTTAACATATAAAATTAACATTTAAAGACGAAGCATATAGAGCTAATATGTAGAATTAACATGTAGCGTTACCATATAGTGCTAACATATAGAGTTAATATGTAAAGTCAACCTATAAAGAGTTAACATATGAGATTAGCATGTAAAGCTTTTTTGTCTTTCTTGTATTATGTGCAATATTGTGTGTGTGTGTGTGTGTGTCTGATGCTAAAGGAAGTAAGAAGCAGGTGTCACATCTCTTAGAATAGGAATCATAGATGGTGGTTAGACATCATGTGAGTGCTGTGAACTGCACCTGGGTCCTCTGCAAGGGTGGAAAATACTCTTAACTGCTCAGCCATCTCTTCACCTTACCACGTGAAAATATCCTCACATACAGGCTTGTCCTTTTCTTCTTTTTTAATCTTTCCAATTTGCATTGTGGCTAGCAAAAATAAGCTTAAAAATTATCATTTAGATGCATGACATAGCAGTTGTCCCTCTTGTAAACTTGCAAATTATTTTTAATCCTTCTTTACTAAGAAGATATTTATAAAATGCACACACAAATACCTTAGTTAAATGTACATTTAACTTTCTGTCTTACTTTTTGTATTTTAAATAAAATTTAGAAACATACATAAATAAAACAACTATTTTTTCCAAATGAAAACCCCGTAAGCTCTATCTGATACAGAAAACACACATCTGATTCAACAATGATGTTTTTTAAACAAATTTATATTGTCATTACCTGATACAGAACTTTCTTATTTTAAATTTACTTTTCACTGTAAACAGTGAAGGTATACCACAGGATTCTTTTATGGATACAGACATCTGTCTAATAGTATCCACAGGGGACTGGCTCTTCTAGTTTGTATAGTCCAACACACTACAGTATGATGATCAGTAATGAATGAGCACACCAAGTCAGAGATAGCTTTTTTGAAAATGTTTATACGTGGACAATTAAAATAGGATAGAATCATATTATAGAATACTATATGGAAAAACAAGCACAAAACACAACATAAAAAGCATGTTTGTTAAAATATACTTTCCTTTGCCTCTAGTATAAGTAAAAAGATATAGATTGTATTCAACATGTAGGTAAATATTTAGGCATAATGTTTTCCTTAATTAATAAATACTGATGGTATGCAAACTTCAGCCATCATACATAACCTCTGCCTATATTTCAGCATTGGAAAACAATTATCAACTTCAGTTTGTGTGCACCATGATACGCAGATGATTATTTTCATGATGCTCATGTATTTTTATAGAAATAACTACAAGCATTCCCATTAGTAGTTCATACATGTTTTATGTAATTGAGTAGCGTTTTCAAAACAACAGTGTAACCGTTAAATAAGAATGATGTAAAAACAACCATGCTCTACAGTAAGCATGTATAAAATTCTGAAAATACTTCTTGAAATGGAAAGTATTGGCTTGTAAGCATGCTAACTGGTAATAGAATAAGAAAAAGAAAAAATGGAGAGAGGGGTCAGAAAGAGATGAGAGGGGGTGTCAAGGTCACAATGTAAACAGTTTGTTGTTATTAAAGGTCCATCCTGAAGTTGCACCTTTGAGGCAAATGATTTGTTTCATCTGTATCAACAGCTAATGCTTTACATCTTTTGAGAAAGTCAAAAGGGCTTTTCCTTATCGATTGACTCTCGTAATTAACCCTAGATTTTTGTTCTTGCTGTCTCTTCAAGTTGTCATTAATTGAATTCCTCTTTAAAACATACTGACCATGGAAGTGGATGAAAGAAGTTTATGAGGGCAATGCTTTATGAAAGAGAATTAAGTTTTGCTTTATCGATATATAAAGATTTTAAATGTAAGACATCTAAAAGAGAAATGTTTTTGTATGTTGGACTCTAGAAGACTATTTGAAGGGATAAAGTCAATAAGGGAACATACAATGTTTTGTGTAAATAAATATATTTATAGTTTTATTTAACACCATAGTTTACACCCAGAATTTGGTCATTCATATTTTATGTTACATAGAGTTCCAAATAATTTAATAAATTTAATAGCATATTCTACACATTACCATTTATAATCATTTCCTTGTGTCTTTACAAGAGGGAGGGGGCCTATTTAGCCCAGCTCTTTTCTCCGGAGTCTTGTGGCCCTTCTACTGACCAACATCCTGCCCACACTAAACATCCTCGTACTAAACTATACTACCCACAAGTGCCTTCTGGTTATTATGGCATTTGAAAAAGTGAGATATCATAGAAAGGCAATATAAAGGGGCCCACAGAAGTCGGGGAGTAATGTCAAGTTCACAGTAAAGCCTCTTCTTATACCACACACATTAGTTTTTCTGTTGCTTTTTAAGGATATAAGTTGCCTCTGTTTCTGTATTATACATTCTGTGGTCAGAAAAAAGCCCCACAACAATTATTCCATTTTCTGACATTCAGGTTTTACCTCCTGGTGTTAACATCATGGAAAGAAGTTACAAATAATCCAATTTATCATTAGGAACTATCCCACTAAAATGAAGTAACTAAGGCTTCATTTCCATTCTGTCTAATGAACATGGAATGTGACATGAAAAACACAAAGTTTATCACCAAAGAAACAAATGATATGGATAAGGAAGATGATCAAGCAATATGAACTGCCAAGTGGAATATTACATCTTAGGATATTTATTTTTCTATAGATACAATCTTTAAATAAAAATATATGTTTAAAATACAATAAGCAAAAGCAAACATGTTCATTGAATCTTCATCAATATTCTTTGACAATTGTTTATAAATGCAAAAGTATACAGTTCTTGGAATGAAACAATGTCTGTATCACATATTCTTAAAAATAGTTAACAGAAGGAATCTTAGAAAAATTGATTTCATTCAATATCAGTGATGAATTATTCATGGTCAAATGATTGTTTAATCTAGCTCGAAATATATACTGGTTTAAATAAACCTCCAGTGCATGTAGGATTCCACAGGGCCTTGAAAAGAAGAAAACAAAAAGAAATAAATGGCAAATAATAACTTAAATGAAAATTTAAATGAAGATATTAAATGTTAAAACACAAAAATACAGATTGACATTAAACTCTTCTGTTGGTGATTTTATGTCAAAATTTGTTATTAGAATTTACAAAATATTTATTTAAGTAAAGTGAAAGTTGACAAAATTTTATTATTTTCCTTAAAAAAAAAAGCAAGTACAAAGTAGAGTTTTCTTAAACTCGTTATGTATTCTTCAACTGAAAAATGGCCAGTAATTATCATAGGATTCTCTTGAAGATTTTGTGTACCACAGTAATTTTGTAAGCCCTACACACAAGCTCCAGGTTGATCTGCTTAGTCTGCAGCTGTTACTATTCTAAATATTTAGTCTGTCATTTCTACTGAAACTTCACATGATAAGAAATTAAAACATTTCAAATCATTTTACCTACTTTAATACAAGGAAACCCATTTAGTAAATATTTATGAAAGGAAGTATAATGGCTAAGAAGTACATATACTTCTCTTATTCCTAAGGACAGTAACGTTGTTGGCGAGATATATGGGACCATAGGATCAATACTAGAAGATTGTGCTGTGTACTAATATATAAGATACATGTGCATGTGTGCCATGTGTCAGTGTATAAAATATAAATCACGTATCAGATTGGTAACTATGTGATAGCTCAAGCAGCACTCGCAGATTCTGAAGGAATTCCACACAAAGAGAAACCTTCTTATTTGAGTCCACACCAAGGATGCCTATACAAGACAGAACGTGAGAAGAAAAGAGGTGTTCAATAACTGAGGCACAGAACAGCAAGTAGTGATGGAGCAGGGCTAAAGACATGCTTCTGTAAGAGGACAGGGAGTACTATTATGAAATCATATAATCAGGAAGTGAGTGGTCACAAGGTTTGAGGAATTCTGGTATTCTGATTTTACCCTGAAAAGTTTAGTGAGATGTGTGTGTGTGTGTGTGTGTGTACACATATTATATTTTAATAGCATTTTAAAGGAACTTGTCTGGGAGACAACAGTCTCCCAGGATATTGCTCATCACTTGGCCATCCAGGCTGATGAGTGCAGACTGCAAACAAGGCAGAAAGGCTTCAATGCTTTCAAGTTAACACTGAGGCCATTGCTTCACTGGACAGAGCTGCACTACCGAGTGTGTGTATGTGGTGGTAGGTAGAGTGCCTAGTTCTCTTTGTCCTTAAAGGAAACTTACTGAAGAGACACAACCACAGAAATGGGTAAAAAATTTAGAAATTCACTTTTCAAGGTGTGTTTGGTACTGTTTAATGGCCAGTTACGCTCATGTTACGGCCAGGAGTGATTTTTATCTCTTCCTTTTCTGTCTTCCATGTAAACCTTATTTCCAGGCACACTCAAAGGAAGATTCCCTGCTCTCATCTCTGCTGTTCTTACCACCAGCTTGCTTCCCTTCTCATGTAAGCATTCTATTGCCTCCCTTTGTGGGGAGAGGGGCAGTATAAAATTAGATAACATAAAATGAGGTACTACATGATAGATACATACATTATTTCTATTTATTAGTAGTTTAAAGATGTTTCTCTACGACAATATTGACATTTCCTCTTCTTGCCTGCCTGGATGCCCATCTATTTGATAATGGCTTGGAGTATTTTTGCTATTTTTCATCACTATCCGTGACAAGAAATGCTGATGTGGGAGTATGTCTGGTATGTATGTAAGTGTCTGTCCTGGTAGTATTTATAGATGGCACTGATGAAGTATTGGATCACACCATTTCATTATATTCTCAAGAATCTCTTCAGCATTGGGTGTGCATATGACACGGTTACTCTTTTAACAGGATACGTTTTAAGGATGCATAAAAATGACTAACATGTTCACACGATTAAATGACATTCAGCTGCTTAAATTGTTAAGAAAATCATATTTTACTATTGTTGCAAAACAGTAATTATTTATATGTAAAATTGCAAAATTTAGGATTATATGGCCCTATGCATGTGATATACAAACAAGATCTTTTCCATATGTTTACTTTAGTGAAAAAAACAAGTTGACAGGAAAAGCTTTCCAAGGTGTAAAAATACTACACACACCAACTGATATTTGCATACTTTATCATTTACATAAATTCATTTTTATTTCTCATTTTATAAATCACAATCATAATGCTATTGATGTCTCCAAAAAAGAAGAAGAATTTAATCTCTCAGATTCAATGAATACTCGTAAAACCTCTATTAACTAAAAGGTAATGTTCTAGGTCTGGTGTGATAGCTCAGGCCTTTTTACTGAGCAGAAGAATTGTTGTGAATGGTAGGCATTTTTACATGACTTAGTAAGTTCCAGGCCACCCTACGCTAGAAAGACCTTGCCTTTAAATAACAGAGAAAGAAGGACCTTAGTTGCAGCTTTGCAGCCTATTTCCCATAACGGAAGAGTTGGCAAACATGGTGTTTTGGGAGCCATGTTAGTCTTTCTTTGAATCGAGAGAATGAACAACTCATCCAGTTCCAGATTTTGCTAGAAAATGGTAAACCTTTTATGCTAGTTTTCTTCCAGAAAATAATTCTATACTGAACTATAACATCAATTTGATGGATTAAGTCTAAATCCATAAATCCACTTATAAACATGAAATTCATAAAATAATGATAAATCTGAAATAATTCTGATATTTATAGAACTGACTCTAAGTATTCTGAACTTCAAATTATACTCTTTGGGTATAAATTTTCTATATACTAATTCAGCTTCATAAATTTACAATTGTAATTACCATCTTAACACAGCATCACTAAAGAGTATAATTTCCCTGCATTCTTACTTTACAGTGCATAAGGTTAATGATATATGTGGCTTGCTTTTAAGAAACTTTCTAATGGAATATTCTAAAAATTCCTGCTCCTGTGCCAGTTCTGTATAAATACATTTATGAAACTTTTTCCCTAGTTCTCTATGACTGTATTGTAAAATCACTTTACATTTTTATTTTAAATACTTTCAATCTATAAATTTCAAAGCCTTTGTTCCCTAAAATAAAATCCATTTCAGTCCTTTATCTGGCAAAAGCTAGATCAGCTGGAAGACCATCAAATCCTGTGAAATTATCAATCTCTAAATAGTGAAGCAAGCATTTACAGGTTGTTTATGTCACATAAAGTATTACATGTGCCCTGGAGAGGACCCCACATATACAGCATGACACACAAATACTGGACCCTTTCTGTAAGAACTTGAGTCCATACAGATGGTTCTAATGGGGTCCTGGAACAATCTCCCAGATATGCTAAGGGACAAATGTGCTTATACCAGTTCTTCCAGAGAGAAGCAATGAGGGCCGAGGAGATGAAGAGGGAGGAAAGAGAAAACTCATGTGTGATTATCAGCAACTATGGTTGAGTTCAGCTTAATTCTCCTTTCTTGTGCCAAGGGGAACTGACAGGGGGTTGCTATATCACTGTTATGTCTAGTGGATACGCAATGGAGGCCTGAGTCTTCTGTCCCCTTGGGTGGATGGGACACTATAGGCCTGAACCATTGTTCCCAGATGACACTGGGTCTTCTGTTCTCTCTGGTAGGCTTTGTTTCTCAAGTGTGAGTATTTTGACACACTCAATCTGTTCCCAGGCTTAATTGCACAGAAGTCCCATTTTTTTATATGAGGCGGCCTCTATGTTAATCTGACTTTTCATACCTGGGACTGTGACAAAGATAACAAAATTCTCTCACTGTTTGGGGCTTCCAGAGGTTCTGCAGGGAGGAAATTGTAGTAAGAGTTCTATCAAAGATGCTTTGCTCTTCACTCGCAAAGCACACAACTCACCCCTATCTGTCTCAGTGTCTGTGTAACACTTCTGATGCCATCCCTATTCTCAACCTCACACAAGATCAGTCGCTGCTTCCTGTGTTCCCCTCCCTCTTCACAATGCACTTAGAACCTTCCGATGCATTCTATCATTTCTTCATTTGTTATCCTTAATTTAATTATGCAGATTACACAACTGCACATTCTATATGCGAGTATCTGGAGCTTTTCAGTTAAATGTTCCTGGGTAAATAGTGGTATTTGCTGAATATTAATTCAACAGATTTTCAAAGCTGTGTTATAAGAACATAAGTGTTGGACAAGCCAATGTTGGATAGGCATTACATGGAAAGAAACTTGTTTCCTGTCAGCACTTTAATCAAAGTTCCTAATGGGCATTTAATATAATTTTAAAAATAATTGTCCCAGAGCAAACAAAATTTTGTAACTCTTTATATACATGGCTTAATTTGTAGGAGTAAACAGAAATACCTGAATTGAATGAATATTAACAAATGCAGCATTTGGCGAAAGGCTTTATTTTTCTCTGCTAAGGGCCAGGACATATGAATGCACCACCAGAAATTCTGACTATGAAAGATCACAGCAGCAATGTAGGTCTATCCAGGAGGATTTAATATAGCACAGGTTGTTAGGAACCAATGAGAACACTGATTGACAGCCATTCAACTGACATAATAGATCAGCATGGCACAGAACCTTCCTGCTCTAAAATACAGCTAATCAACCCTTGCAGTAAAAGCCAAGGATCCACATCTGTCCTGAATGAGTCAGGATACACTCTTCTCAGATATTTAAGGCCTCTTTGAACACTAGCTTACATAAGAAGCTCCAAAGTGAAATCTAATAAAGTCCATGGAAGTTTCAAAATGCACAAAAAAGTGTTCTGAGAATTGTCTCAATATCTTTATGGATAATGGGCATTTTGCTATTATTTTTCTAGCATATAAGTAGAAACTTTCTTTATAAAACAAATATCCTTGAGAAAATAAGTTAAAGTAGTTGAAAACCACAGAGCAATACTTAATTGAACCTTGTGATATATGTGAGTGTGTGTTTATATATGTATGTATAGATATATTTGAAACTTCCACTAACTTTATAGATTTCTCCTTGGACCTTCTTCTGACAGCTAGTGTACAAAAGCCCTTAAGTATCTGAGAAGAATGTATATGTATGCATATACATACATGCATACATACATACAAACATGCATACAGATATACATATGTGTATATGTATACATACATATATACATATATCCTGGACTGAGTCAAATATGAGTGATTCCACATTCCACCAATTTTAAAAAGGGAAATGAAAACTGTAAATAATACATAGTCTGATAATAACAATTTAATATCTGATGAAATATTTGGTAATTTTTCATTTAAAAAAGTGATAAAAATCTTAAAAAACTCAATTCTAATAAACACATTCTGTAAAAATTAAAACACACAAATATTAAAGTAGTAAATATCTTTACTCAAAATTCTAATACTGAAAGACAAGTTTTGTGATTATTCTGAGTGAAATTAATGTATTACTTGAAAGTTTACAAAAGATAACATCATTTTATAAAACATGGTAAGGAAGTAAAATCTTTCTGTAAGATACTTAAATTAATGAAATCCTAAATTTTTCATTGATAATATTTAAGACATTTTCTGCTGAATTTAGCTATTTACTCTCAAATATTTTGATCAAAATATTAGTTGCAGTAGCTCTCAAGTTCAAAACATTTACAAATACTTTATGTGCTATGTGGAGGCCTTTATTTATATGGTCACTGCAATCACAAAGATCCCAATCTGTTGACTCGGTCTTCTAGGGAACAATATGGCTTCCTGACTCTACCCATCTGTTTTCTATCTGGTTTTTAAGAATTCTGATAAAATTGCTTCATGGAAGAGTTTATTTTAAAAACTTTAAAATTTGTCTATAGTGGTCTTTTATTAACATATTTCACCCTGTGTTCATACAGATTTCTTTCTTACCCAGCATGTGTACCAAAAACCATAGCTTGAATGCTAACGGTGACTTGTCCTTTTGTAGTGTGGCATTCACTGCCCTGACACATTTTCACAGTTGATCCATAAAGAGCAACTAGCGGCTGATACTGACAGCTTCAAAAAGCAGGAGGAAAATATAAGTGCTAAGATGATGCACAAGGTTTCTACAAAAGTCTTTCTTTCTGAGAAGCTCTAGCAAAATTATGAATAGATGTAGTGTGTGTGTATGTGTGTGTGTGTGTGTGTTCATAAAATTCTAATATAAAATACTTTTATGAACTATTGTGAAGAAAATATTACAAAGATACTGATTCATTTCATATGCACATGAAAATATTAAATTATTTACAAATAAAAAGGGCAGTTTGATAGATAACACTTCCTGCTCCTGGAGAAGTATGGATGAATCACTTGTGTCCTAGATATCATGTAATTCATTGCAATCCATCATTCTAAAAAATGCCTTAACTTCTAATTTATTAATGCTATTTCTTTCCCCAGGTTTTCATATAGAAAGCTCTCTACAGTTTATGCATGTTGTTAAATGTAGCTACTTCCCTACGTGTCTGTGCATGTAGTCTTTCTTTTTCTGATTCTGAGGATTGTTTCATATAATGAATGACTAGGATATGATAAGCAAGTCAACATGAACAGAGTACTGTCCTGTGTTACAACTACCCAAATTATAGCAAGCGCTTGCATATTGAGATTCTTTAGAAGTCACTACCAAGGAAGTATTCGGATGATCTGCCCTTGTCACATGAACACAAGCTAAGAACAATGAGGACTTTAATAGAATTAGCATAGTCCTGATTCCTTCTTAAAGTTTGTATTTACATATTTAGAACACCAAGTACCATGATATATTCTACAAAAAAGAACATAATGAACAACAGAGGAAACAAATTCAAATGAGGTAGCAGGTAGCTAGGATCTTAGGGGTAAGTGTTCACAACTTAATTTTTTGGTTGTTGTTGTTGTTTGATTTTTTTAACCAGGAGCAGCATTTAAATGTTGCACAAAATTCTTGTAGTTTGTGTCTATGTTGAGTCACTGAGCCAGTTGGAATGCGGGTTCCCAAATATTATTTCAGAACTGAAGTCCAAATGCTCAAGATTTTCCTTGTTTTTCTTTTCAGAATGTTTTACTTTCCCTAACAACACAGGCATCTCACAGATCCCATGATAACAAACGGCTTCTCCTTCCTGGAATTCTTATAAATCAGTGACAAACTGAGTGCTTTGAAGTAGCTGGATTCTAAGCTAAAATGTAGTGCACGTATGCTATGACGTATATTGCAACATAGCTTGATGGGGATCATGCTTTTATAATTCTTTTTGAAACTTCTGACTTCCAGACTTAGAAACACATAAATAATTACCTGAAATATATGCTGGTTTTAATCCCTAAGAACTGTTCACACAAATATATTTACAAATGTTATATTGAGGAAAAAAGTCCTTAAAAGAGATAAACGATAGATTACTTGTGATAAACCATGTTAAAATTATAAAAACAATTTTCTTTGAAATATAAAGATTAACAGTATGTATACAACCTATAAAACTGGGATAGAAACATTGCTGTAATGATATCAGTATCTGCAGAATATTCAAAGCACCTAGAAGAAAATATTAACATGAATATTATAGAAAAACTCCCAGTAAAAGTATAGCTTTAAGTATTTTTAAATTAAAATTAAAATTTGAAAGTGTTCTGTGCTAGAACTCAAAACTGGTTTATTTTGTGAGATAGACATGTACTACAATATTAAAAATATTGCTGTGGTTTTGCATGGCAACACAAGTGTGACATCTACTTTTATGTTATCTGATATCATGAAATATACACATATGTTACCACCATAGTGAAATGTTCACAAAACTCAAAGCCGCATGCATCCAGGCTCTGGTCAGCACGGTAGTGATGTCTCACTCCTCAACATTTCCAAGTGTGAAAAACACATTCTCCCAATAGAAGACAGTAAGTTAGAGAACTCCTTTATCTTTTAGCAGAGAGAAGTTTAAAGCCTTCAGCAAAACACAAATCTTAGAGCTATGTTTACGAAAAGATCGTTATCGGGATCAGCTTTCCACAATCATAAAGGGTTTCTAGAGGAATATTGGGTTACAACACATCTTACAATCCGATCAGCAAGTATTTAACATTAAGAAAAAATACTGACTTTTAATGAAATTACTTGCATTGCCTACACTGAAGCCCAAGAGCTAAAGCATTATTGTAAAATTGTTTGTGAAGTCGAAAGTTTTCTTTTACATGCCTGTATGTAAAAATAATCTTTGGCCTTAGGTTATTGCAAACATAATAACTTTATTAAATTGCTAATAAATACATTAGCATTTTCTTAAAAACAAATTATGCTAGTATTCTTATGCGCATTTCGATGGGCCTTAACATTCACTAGCTCAGAAAAGCATCTTAGAGATACTGGTTTAACACATTAATAGGACTTCAGCGTGCCACTTGGAGCCTGGAATCCCCTTTTTCAGTTCTACAAGGTTTTTGGCGATTGTTTGAAAAGAAGTAATGAATAGAGCAAAGCCCAATCCTGTCCAATCAATGCTGAACACCACAGCAGAGGAAAATAAGCTGTCGAGGCTTGATGACCAATAAAGAAGATAGAAATGGTTTCATATAGCTACTTACATCACAGCCTAGGAGTTCAGTCTGTGTGGATTTATCTACTCGTGAAGCAAAAGCCTTCTGTAAATGTTGCACTTTTTCCTGAAAAGCAAAAGAAAAAAAAATAATGATGGTGAGCCATGTGCTTTTATACTAATATTTTCTGCTTCCTAAAATTTGATCAATCTCTAACTCATGAATCACTGTATGTGTATGTGTGTACAATTAACTATGGTGGTGTTTTTTGAATTGGCGTAAGTATTTACAGGTTAGTTTCCAAGTCCCAACCATCCCACTGGGTCATCTTTCCTTCTAGGCCAAGAGTGACTGTGGTGCTTTTGGGTGAGTAGCACCCCTAAAGTCTCAGGCATTTGAACACAGCTGTCAAAGTATGTCTTGTAATTCCAAAAGATTAGCACATATTTGTAGGTGGGGATGGAGAAGCTACTGACAGAAGGAGCTAATGACACTACTGTACAGCTAAGAACAGAAAGATGAATTGCTTGGTGGTTAACATAGAGGGTATATGACATGGAGCTTTTCTTGGGCAATAACATTCAGAAATAATTGAAGTCAGAGAAATTACTACATGATGGGCCTAAACATACACAAGTTCAAAATTACTTCAGGCAAGTCAAGGAAAGGAACAACAGTAGGGAATAAAACCAAAGAAGCCAGGCCATGTGAGAAAGTACAGGTGTGCCAAAGGGTGGGTGCAGAGTGGTAAGGCCAGACCAGACAGGACAGAGCGCTGCACCAAATGATTTCAAATAGCTTCTGTTGCAAATTTTACAATGAAAAGGCCAGGAACATATTTGAGATAAATTCCAACACACTTATTTCAACTTTCCTATGACCTCATATTACGCATAAAAAGAAACCAGAGCAACATAGAAAAGAGGGAAGTGGCATCTGATGATAACCGAGTGCAAAGTTCTTAGCTACCTGTGCTTCTCCTTGGCTCCCGAGTCCTCTCAGGATAAGAAAACACAACTCTTTTCTTTAAAAAAAAAAAGCTCTTTTCTTTAAAAACAAAACAAAACAAAAACTAATGAAACATACATGCACATAAACTAAAGAAACCTGGCAGGATCTGAAGAGAATCAAAATGGGAGGAAAAAGATGTTTCATGATGTGTATCTGCTGATGTTTTGGGTACTACATGTTGCATGTTGTATGTACAACTGCATGATGCATGTTGATTTTGGGTGTCATGTGCTACTGCTAACTGAGTACAAATATTTTTTCCTGTAAAAACCTAAGAGTGACTAAATTGTAGATCAGAGGTATCACAATGTTTATACAATAAAACATAACTCTTTTTATTTTGTTTGTTTGTTTGTTTTGATACAGGGTTTCCCTGTTGTAACTCTGGCTGTTCTGGAACTCACTCTGTAGATTAGGCTGGCCTCAAACTCACAGAGATCTGCCTGCCACTACCTCTTGAGTGTTGGGATTAAAGGTGTACACCACCACCTTCCTGGCAAAAGATAACTTTTATCATAAAAATAAATGCATATGAGCCAAAGAAATACAGGTTTTGAAATCATAGTAAATACTTCACTACATTTACACTTTTTCCTACTGTAATCTTTACCACTGTAATTATCACTACTTATAGCAGATGTAAATAGCACAGTAAAGGTTAGATATCAGGAACTATAGCAAGCATGCACAGTTTATGTATATAATTGTCACTTTAAAAACATTATTGTCACCAAGTACATGTAATAAATGAATAAAATATCACACAAGATAGCTAGTGGAAGTGAAATTTCAAACCTTCCTCTGTCTTCAGCCTTAGTGTTCTTGTATATAAAGATATTCTAACTCTGAAAAGCTATATAGAAATATTTTTATTTCTATGTCCTATATGTTAAGAAAACATACCAAATATATAATTTATGTAGTTTCTGTACAGCCAGTAATTGCAGGGTAGTAACAAGCTATTTTTGAGGCCCACCTGTTTATATTCTTTTCCAGACTTTACTAAGTTATGTTTTTCTGTGGAAAAAGGAATTTAAGATTGCTTTAGATTTACCATTATATTTCCTATAAAGGTTATAATTCCACAGAATATCTACTACCATATATATGATCAGTAATGAATGCATTTTACAATAGGAATCAGCAGTGAAGGACAAGGTTAATGTTAGGTCATAACACAAGTTTGTGGGAAGAGCAATGTAGGAAAGTAAACACATAAAAGCCAAATTTTGAGAAGGCATGAAATTCCTTTAATAGCCATGATAGCTAATCACAGCACAATATTCTAAAAATATTCTATTTATTCTAAGAGCCATGTTCATAGCACAGGTGTGTGTGTGTGTGTGTGTGTATGTGTGTGTGTGTGTGTGTGTGTGTAGCATATGATCATTAAGGTGAAAGAGGTCATGAATTTGAGAGGTAATGGAGGGGTACACAGAAAGAGTTGTAGGAAGGGATGGCAAAAGTAATAGTCACATATGAGTAATATATGAGTTATACTCATATATGACATTCTCAATAATACATTTAACAATAAAGTTCTGGGAACAAGTCTAATTTTTATTTTGTTTTATATTTTTTTTATATTTAAACTTCATAATTTACATATGTATATTCAATGCCTGAGGGAGAAAAGAACCATCGAAGCATATTTTTTTCAGTTGTTTATGTGCTAATTACAGCACATGCCACTGAAGTAGCATTTCAATGAGGCAAGTGTCTTAAGATGAAAGGCTTGAAAGAGCCATGGAAAAGACAGTAAAACTTTTTCTTTAACGAAACATTAAACATAAAACATTAAACAATGAAACCAGACCTGACTCTCCCCATGTATAAAACCCAGCTCAAAAATGTATTAAGCATTTGGTACTGTAGCCCTAGCATTGATCGTTCTTCCAGAAGACCAGGGTTTGAATCCCGGTGGTTCACTGCCATCTCTAACTCAGGTTCCAGAGGATCCCATGCCCTCTTCTGGCCTTGGCAGGAACCAGACATACAAGTGGTATACAGACATGCAGGCAGATATACATATAATAAAATACATAAAATATATACATAAAATAAAATAAGTTTAAATATTTCTAAAAATTTAAATTTCAGACCTGAGACTATGAAACAAAGAGAAGGAAACAGAAAATGCTTCAAGACACGGGAATGGACTAGAATGATTTAAATAGGACCTTCAGATCCAAAAAAGTTAACGTAGACAAACAGGATCGCATCAAACTATAAAGTTTTAGCACAACAACCATGGTGGTGTGTTATAGGGATACACAGGATTGCCACTGCACACTGGGTTGTGTACTTTGAGTTTAAAGGACAAAGAAACCACTATTGTTATCCCTAGTTTGCAAAAGAGTTCAGAAAAAGTAAGTTTAAATTGGGAAGTTGACTTATAAGAACTTTAAAAGAACATGAAGTCTGCTTAAAACTAGTATGACCATAACATCATGATGTAGAGATTATAATGATAGAAATTTAATACTGTTATTAATTAATTCAAAGGGAGCATAAAAGCTAACTTTTAAAGTGAAAAAGCAATGCAATTCATTATAAGAAAATCTGCACAATATTATGGATCAATTTTAATCTATGAATTAAGTGAGTCAAAAATTTGAACATCATCACGTAATAGACTTTGATGTCTATAATAAGAATCGTTAACATTATGCAAAAGCAAAGCTGAGAGATAAAATCATTGGGATTGCTTAATAATGCCAAAGTCAGGGATGAGACACAGGGAGGGCAAAGTCTAAACTGCACGGCTCGCATTGATTATTTTACCCCCTTTAATGAGCATGTATCAATGAAAACATCAGCAGAATTAGAAAAACAGTGACCAAGCAAATACACTTCCTCAAACAGAACTTGAGTTTTCCGGGAACCACCAAGGAGACAGGACTACATTTTAGCAAAATCCAGTCAAATAATGGCGACTTCCTTGATGCATAAAGCTGATTATGCTGTTTTTCAGGATACAGCAGTGGAACTCTGACTTACAATGATCTTAGTGACCTAGTGAAAATGAAGGTCTCTGATGAGCAGCACCTAATGAGTAAGAGCAGGAAGAACAGGGGCTGGCAGACAGGCTTCAGAAGAGGACCTTTTTTTCCCCCACTATTGGTCAGGCTACATCAACGGAGGCTAGAAGCTCCTGAACTACAATGCCTTTGGAGTGTGACTGCCTACAGGTACATCAGAGTTACCATGACCTTCAACTATGAGCAATGGGCCCTCTACATCTTCTATTTCTCCTTCTCCAAGGCTGCTTAAATTATGTTGCTACACACTCACTGGGAAAAGATATTTGAAAGTCTCTTCTGTGACATTGCTGGAATTTGTTTGATGTTTTTTATTGCGGACAGTAGTACATCAGCTTTGACTTCTGTGAATGTAGAACAGAGAGCCCTACTCAGTATCTTTACTATCCTTTTCTTTTTGGAATGCAAGATTGTTACAGAACAAAAGTAAAGAGAATAAGAACTCTTTCACAATCATCAACAGTGAACACTGGAATATAAATAAGTATCAGTATTAGCTCTATCCTTCAATGACTCCATAGATCTTTGCTGCCTTTGACTTAGGTAGAAGTATCTGCTCTTGCATGCCTCTGCCTATGTGGAGATTCTGTGAGGCTAAATAATGTGACCCAAATGCTATGTCTTTTCTACTTGACTATTCTCTAAAGATCCAGAACACTGGGACCACTGGCAGTTTAGCATCTGTCTGTATCAATCCTGAGGAGTCAACAAAGAAGAAGGAGTGGGTGGCTGACTACTGGAAGACACAGAACTTATGTACTCTTTGTGTTACTCACACACATACTCAGGCTCCTAGAGAGAGAGTTCAGTGTACACTAGGTTGGGCTGGACCCAAGGCTGGCTCTCTCTGTACTGTTAACTTCCTATACAGAATGCTGTGTTGTAAAAAACAAATGCATAATTTAAAAATCTGTAATTTGAACATAGTTTTTCAAATCATGAGCAAAGTGTAGTTGCCAAGATAGGATAGAGCTTTGTTGATTTACCAGTTTCTAAAAGGCCTGATTTAGTTTTGTTCTCTGAGTACCCATTCATGATGCTGGGCTGGAACTCACACATTTGCAGCTGAGATGCTTTCAGTTTTCAGTTTGCCTCACCTGAAAAGCAGTGTGAGAATTTAACAGGTTCAGGAAGAGCCTGTGATAGGAGTTACAGTTTTATTTTATGTGAAAAAAAAAGTTGGTTCAAAACAATAAAGGCATACAGAATACATGTCACATCAATAATTATCTGAAGAAAACTTTATTTTCATTGGCTCTCATGATACCTAAACTAAGACATTTCCCAGAACCCACCAAAGTGAGACTGGTTTGCAGTTTATTTACACCAGATGTATAGCTAAACACATTGCACAGCACATTAGAAAACTGTAAACAGATTATCTACACAAGACTGCACAAGCTGAAATCATCTATTTATCTTTAAGAGTAGTTCGGTTCATTTCATTTAAGCAGTAGCTTGACTGGTAAATGAGGAGTGAGTATGATTAGAGACTGAAATTATTAGGAATACTTGTAGTCCAGATGAACACATACGTTGTTCTAAAGGGGAAGCTTGGGATTTTGTTTTGTAAGGTGACGAGGCAATCACAACTGTCCTTTCCACTCAGTTCTAACACTGTAGATCCAAAGTTGTTGGATCTGCCTCAAGGCCTTGCACTTTGGTGAACAGCAGCGAGTGGTAGATAACTCAACTTTCATTTTGTTTCGTGTGCATATGGAAGGCTAATCAATCTATTTATTCTTATCAATTCATGCTCTTACCAAGGAGACACAACTCATTAAAAAGGTCCACACAATGTAGAACATGGAAGAGATGGCTTTGAGTTAGATTATTTCAGAAGCTATGGATGTTACTGTTTAGGATAATAACAGGGGGCCCTGAGTGAGTATTCAGAACGAGCAAGAGAAGAGTGGGAACTAGAAGATACCATGCAAATCATTTGATTTTCTCCCTACACGCTCATATAATTAATAGTTTCTGTAAAATTCAATCCACAATCACATTTGTTTAATCTGTACTGCCAGTGCCCTCATCTACTTCCTAAGGTGAGCAATGGGTGGTACATAGGCAAATGCTAGTTGTGTTGAGAATACCACCTCTTACTCCCATAGAGTCTGGTCTAGATTAAAGGGTGGTCCCTCAAAATATCTACCAACCCGGAACCTCTGCACATGACTTATTTTTCACTAGAGTCTTAGAAGTTACAGTGAAATTAAATGAGACTGGTTTGATTAGCATGCCGTTAACCTAATATGCCTGGTATGCCTAAAAGAAGAAAGATATTCTGACAGTTTACAGAAAAGCTGTCAAGAAGGCCTCATAGAGGCAAAAGTGGCGGTCACAATAATGAGGCACAAATTAAGAAAATGCTCAATTTCTTCCACACATCTTTCCTTTCAGATAAAGTCAAATAACTTTATAAATTGCCAGCAGCTCTAAGAGGCCAAGGAGGCTCCTTTCCCTAGAGTTGTGGAAAGATGTGGTCTTGTATATGTTGACTTCAGACTTCTGGTCTGCAGATAAGAGGCTGTGTGCTAAATCTGCTCATGGCCCTTGTTAGAACAACCCCAGGGAGCTGATGAAGCCTCTTATCTGGTTCCTGCCTTCACACACTCTCCATTTCAGATTTCTGTAAAAACATGCTAGCAATGTAAAAATATAACTGGACCCCTGTTGTGTTGCAATTTCCTCCCCGTTAAAACTGTTCTTCTTTGTAAGGAAACTGTGTAAAACAGCAGATGTTAAAAGGTAGATAAACTGCATGGTGTTCTAAGGGGGAGTGAAACATTTCAAACTGAAGGGAAACTGGATAAAGTCAGGGAGTGAACAAGTCAATGGCTTTAGGAAGTATCTAAAACTGGTCAGATTCACTAGCTCTCTCCCTCCTCAAACATGTATAAACTGTAAGGAGTGTTGAGAAACACTCTGAAACAAGTTGCCTGAAGGAAACAGAGAATAGCTGAAATGCCTGGAAGAAGCTCAGTTCAACCGCGCTATCTGTAAAGGACACCCTCCAATTTGCAGATCTGTCTGCTGTGGTGCAATGCATTCAGGGTTCCAGTTTTTGTGAGCTGCTCCCCATTTTGGGTTGGCCTTGGTGGTGCATTTCTACTCCTATAAATAACCTTTCACCTATTCCAGTAAATAACTGCAATACAACTCTTTGGGTCACCAAATTGGATTTTGGTAGTGTCTGTCCTTGGATACCTATCTGGAGTCAATAGAAGTTTGCTCATGTTTCCCCAGGATAGTATGACAGAACAATCCTATCAGGCTTCTGTTAGAACCTCCCAACAACCAATGGGCTATCTAGTACCAAACAGTCCTGAAAATATATACATACAAGTAACATTACATAGACAGAAATGGTTGCAATTTATATATTTATAATACACACACACACCCACACACGTAGCAACAATTAATGAAAACAGAAGACATGAATTTTAAAACAAGCAAGGTATGGTATATGAGAAGGAATGGAGAAAGGAAAGGGAAGGGGAAAATTATGTAACTATGTTATAATCTCAGCAAATTAAAAAAATAATTAAAAGAAAAAGCAAAATTAGATAAACAAGCAAACAAGTAAAACTTTAGCTGGTTAAAAAATTTCTAAAATTTGAGATTCCAATGAATGACACTAGTCACATGTAAGAAGGAGTGCTTGAAAAGCCTCTAATCCAAACTAGATTGCCTGTTAAGGTGTAGTGATTGCTGGGTTTTGAAGAACCTGTACAAAAAATACCATTAATTAAATATTCCACGAATAATTTTATGTTTTCAAATTGTGTTGTCTTGGAAAACATTATACTATATGAAATATACTTGAAATATTACTGTAGTCACCTCCCTGTAGCTCATTTTATGTGTCTTCTGTTGCAATCTGGCCTAGAAAGTAACAATTAAGCCTCTTAGTATTCTCTGTCTTACATGCTCTCTCTATGATACTGGCTTCACAACAATTTTCCAGAAGCACACTGGAGTCGTATCATGCTAACCCTGCAGTTGCCAGATTGGACCAACTGAAGAATTCCACTGTCTCAGGTAAATCCTTCTCTAAAGATAGATTCCAGTCTACAGGTACTTTTCCTTCTAAATCTCCTTTTGCATTGTCTCTTATTTCAATTGCTATCATTTCTTTTAGTCTTTTTGTCTTTAATTAGCCTGAGCTTTGCCCTAGTGTGTTAATCTCTTACACAATTGGTCATGGATTTTTAGAGCCATACAGTCTCCAAATTGCCTTCAAATGTTTGGGGACATTTTCAGTCTTCAGTATTGTTATGAATAAAAGAAGTAGGAAATGGGGTTTCAGTGGCACTGGCAATCAACTTGTGAATTTGACATCTACAGAGGGATTTTCTGTATGGACAATGATGATGTTGAAGTAAGAAGCTCTGTTTAAATGTCTGGCATTAGCATGGTACATAAATTTAAGGATGGGTAGATTGGAAATAGAAAATGAGCTCAGTGGTTGGACTACTAATAGCAGGCTATATAAATGCCTTGGGATAAAACAAGGAGAGGGGGACATTGGTGGAAAAAAAGGTGAAGATATTAAAGAATAGGCATCACACATGTCCTTGAAGATTTAGTGACAAGTATGGTGCGTTTATCTTTATGTACAGATTAAGAATTACACTATTTAGAGAGAAGCTCAGATGCTCCACTTTCACTCTTGGTTAAATTGTACACTGTGAGAAATTAATGAAGTAATGAAACTGATGATGATGGGAATTAGGGAAACATGGTGATTGTAAATGTGTTTTTGGGCAATAGAACCCAAAAGAATTTCTGGAAACTAACCATTGTTAGTCCTAACCATTGGCTCACTATCAGCATCCTGGTCTGAAACACACAATTATTTTTTTGAGGAATACTATCCAGGTCCATAGACCTTTATCTACATGATGTAGGTAAATTCTGTTAGAAATGTTCATGCACATTTATCTACCCCTAATGTGTTTTCATCTATAAACTTGTAGTTGACTTGGGAGAAAGAAATGTGCTTTGCTTTCTGTTGGCATGAGCTTTCTGCAAGATGAATCTGAGTGGTCCAGGAACTAGCTTACAGCATCTTGCCCTGGGAGAGGTCTATAGTTTCCTTTTGTGTCAGCAAATCTAGAGGATCTGTTCAGGTCAGAGAAGAAAGTACTGGAAGCTAAGATGGCTGAGCTCTTGAGTATGTAGGTGTAGGATGTTTTAGTCACTTTCTTTAAATCTTCTATTTTACATTTAGCTCTAAATTCAAGGGACACAGAAGGACATTTTTCCTTTGAAATACATCCAGACAATGAATGAATCTGGAAGAACTGAGTATGAATTCAGTCACTGTGAACACTCCCAGAGGAGCTAGGACAATTCAGACAACACAAACCGTGTAATTTGACTTTGAAAACCTATGAAGCCACGAATCAGCAGAGAAAATATTGCAGAATATTGAAGCTTTTTCTTGCTTGATATTTTTTATTGGGGAAGATCAGAATATAACACTGTGCCAACTTCATCACTAAGACTCCTGTTATGAAGAAAGTTCACTTGAAGGGTAGTGAGTATTTTATCATGTGGTAATGATTCAGTGCCAATGTATATTAAATCTCTTATAATAAGTCGTGAAGGGACACAAAATACTTCAAGGTAGTCACTCATTGACAGATGATGACAGCATTCTGCAAACAAGAGCATGAGAGAGACAAGATCACTGGAGCCTCACTGAGTGAGCACATCCTACATTTGACAATCAGCTAACAAACAGTGAGTGTCATGAATCAAATCACAGCAGACAAACTGTACACAAAGATCCAACCGTCCTGGCAAGCCCAAGAGGCTCTAATGTTGGGCCATGCACTATTCTTCAGTTTCTCCTCAAGCACATTCATAAGAAAAAGTAAAATACAAAATTTAGTACATCTATAAATGCGTTAATTATATGAAGACTAACCCTAACATGGTAGAGAATATAAGAAGGATCACACAATACCAGTAGAGGAATTGCTTACTGGCTTTGAGTACTTGTTTATTCATCTTTTAATCAGAAATGGTAGACAGAGATAGTTAAAACTAGATAACTGATTTCATAATATTAATAAGAGTCAAATTTTTTGATGGTATTTCATCCACCAGTAACAGTAGTATATTTAACTGTGTAAACAGATAATATGCTCACTGTTTCTCTGTGAAACTAAAAATAAAAATGGAAGTTTTATTTAGTTTACTATTAATTGTGACATTGTATCATTTTTCATGCAGATGCTATTCTATTATAAAACTTTTATTCCAAAAAACTCATTGTAGATTGAAAATATTTAAGTAAAAAAAGATTTTAATACACATAACATGCTAAGCAGAATTGCTTAGCAACACATCATACTGAAGAGCATGCATCACTTACACTGGTGACCATGTGGCTGGCCACAAGGGATAACTTTGCTAGAGCTAAGCATCACAAGGCTATTGACCTATATGTCAGCAGTCAGGAAAAGGATTTTGGGCAAATTAAGTAGAGAGAGCAACACCAATAATTTAGAGCTGTGGTACTTGGGGAAAATATTCAAGTATGAAAGTGAGTGAAGGTCAAGGTCATATCCAAGCATACTGGAATACCACCTGAGCTGTGGTTGTCAAAGAGTCAGAGGGGGTAAGGTGGGGATGTATATTAAAGAGAAAGGGAAATGGATGGGCAGATCTGAGTCTGTGATTCCAGGATACTGTGTTCTTGGTTTAATGAAATGTTGAAGCCGACTTAGAACAAATTCCCATTTTAAGTAAAGGAAAATAAATTAGCTTTCAGACTCAAAAAGATACAGTCAAATAGAAAATTGATTCCTAAGAAATTAAATACTTACAAGAACTAAAAGTAGGAGTCCTCAAGTTGTCTTGTTTTCTGCTTAAGAAATGGTTTGACTTTTGTATGTAAGCTCATTGTTAGGAATCATGATATCTGAGACACGTTTTTAAATATAAAAATCATATAATCACATTTTTGTGTTGTTGTGTCAATTTTGCCTGTTGATTGGTCAATTCAATCACATAATCCACACGCTATTTTGAAGCCACCTTTTTCCATTAAAATGTGAAATATCAATCAATTTCAATTAACACTGATGTGATTTCTTTGAAACTAGACAATGCAGATGTAAAAGATGCAATACCCTCAAACTGTTCTACTCAAGTTTCTAAAGGGGAATAAAAATCAAAGGAGAGAATCTTATCACCCTGCTCTAATTCCTCGTATTATTCAACTACTTCAACATTCTTTTGAAATTATGACAACCTTATATGAAATCCCTTGTTTCTTGATTCACATATATCATTGAAGCCCCTCCCAAAAAAAAACCTATAAAGAACAAACATTCTTTATCTGTTTCTATTATTTATCTGAAAATTAGAGTTTTCATTGACTAGAATATTACTTAATATTGTTTTTATTTCTACCAAGAAACTCTAATAATTTAAATGATGCAGGTAAAAACTTTTGTTTTTAATATATAAAATCTAGACATTGCCAAGTAATATACTTATGAAATCTAACTCTTCTTTAGTTTTTTTTCTTCAAATAAGTTTTAATCTTTATGTATTTTTATTTTATTTAGTAAACATTTACCTCATCTGGTATACATGCATAATTCTACAGTTTTAGTAGAATTCTTTACTCACAAGTTTATTACACATAACACAGACATTAGGATGTTTGATATGAAAATATCACATATGGAATAAAACAAGCTCCATTTTGCCCTATGAAAAATAAATTTAAATTCTATTGTTTAATCATTTGTAAGCAAAAATAAGAGTAGTCTAAGATTTGAGGTTTAATTGAAAACATTTGATATTTTAATTTCATTCTCCTTTTCTGACTTGTGAAATTGCCATGGTATATAATACCGTATTTTTCTGATATTGCATTACTTTTGACTCTTGGGGATATTCAAATTAATTTGTTAACCATGGTGAATATTGTAATGCCTATTTTTCTATTTGGAAATATTCCTTATGATAAACTTTAGGAATAAAGATAATCAAATAGGGTATCAGAGAGTTGGCTAAGCCATTTAAGAATGCAAACTACTTTGGCAGTGTACTCTAGTTCGGTTCAGAACCCACATCAGGCTCTTCGCAACCACCTGTATCTCTAGTACCAAGTGATCTCACATCCTTTTTTGGCTTCCAGGGGAACCTGCACTCACATGTACACTCCCAACTTATACATCTGTAAAAATAAATCTTTAAAAAAAGAAATAATCTCATAAGTCTCATAAAATCTTACTGAGCATCCTACATATGACTAAATTATACTGAAAGACATTAGCAAACAAAAGTATCACAAGAAATGAATATACACACATTTACACTGATGATGCCAGCATCAAATTTGTACTTATAAATATTGGTTGAGATATTAAATGTAATGTGTTATTTCAAGGTCACATGTGGTTTCTAATGAGGCAGAATATACACTACTAATTTTATACACTAATATTGCTTCCCTAATTTATCTATTGACTCTTTCTCTTCACAATTATTAAATTAAAATACTCACAGGGATGGAGGGATAGTGCCATGGCAATATCTCATACTGCTCTTGAAGGGAACCTGAATTCAACAGCTGGCATCCACGTATGAGTTCAAGGGATGCCAGAGACTTAAATCCAAAATTCATTTCTAATAGTAAAATAAAATCTATGATTAAGCAAGTCAAAATCTTGAAAGATAATCATGCTCCTTGTTCATATTCCTTTTACTTGGAAAAACTATCTGTGATGGAGGAAACGGGCTGGGAAGTTGACACACTTGTGAAGAGGGAGCCACAGCTGAGGGACTAGCTCCATCACACTAGCCTGTGGGCTTGTAAAGAACATTTGCTTGATTATTAGTTGGTGTGGGAGAGTCCAGAACACTGTGGTTCTACCATTCCTAGACAGGTAGGCTTGGGCTTTATATTTTTAAAAAATGTAGTCAGCAGCAAGCATAGAAGCATACCAGCAAGCAGCATTCTTCCATGATTTCTGCTTCATTGTCTCTTGAGTTCCTGCCTTGACTCCTCTCAGTGGTGCATTGTGACCTGGAAGTGTGAGTCAAATAAACTCTTTTCTCCCCAAGTTGTTTTTCATCATGGTGTTTATCAGAGCAACAGAAAGCAAACTTGAACACCATCCAACTTTTTAAACTAATGTTTATCCTTTCTGTCAAACTGCAGAGCAGGAATGTCTACTTCAATATCTGTCATGCTTCCCAATCTCAGTGTATTCTTAATAAAATTTGTCATCTAGTAACCTTCTCCCTTCTTTTAGAGTCTTCACACAAGCAAACGATACAAAAAACAGTTCTCAATGAAGAACTCCTGGGTGCTTAGCTTCCTTCTTTTTCTATCAATCTATCACATGCTCCAGCAATTCTACTCCCACATAGTTTCCACACTTCTCACCTCTAACCTTAGCTGTAATCTTAGAGTTTTCTCTGAGATCACTGGAATAAGCTTCTGAGAATTCTCCCCCTCTACCTAATTTCCCTGACTATGTGCTTTGCAGAACAACAAAACTCCTCTGCCTAATATAAAATAAAAATGTGCTTGACTGATTCCATATAAATTCAAGACAGGGTGAGAAGCTTCAAAACTATTCAAGTGGTTCTTTGTGATCTGGTGTCAGACTATCTAAATGGTATGTCATTTCCTAGGATATCCACAAATACCACTTTCTCTTCAAGGAAACTAATGTGCTTCCCAAGCATCATAAAAGAAATATCTCCCTCAAGTCTAAGCAATGCAGTTCTGAAAATCTTCACATAACTAAGGATCATGATTCTTATGACTGAAATTGCCAGTGACTTTGCATACCATTTTTGTAGCCCTCTCCAAAGAGAAACTAGTTAGACTCACAACTAGAATGGAAATATTTTTCCATTTGAAATTTTATCACTTTATTTACTTACTAATTTATTTATTTTGATGGGCATGCATACCAGAGTATGCATGTGGAGCTCAGTGGACAACCAACACAAGTCACCCTCTTCTTCTGGTGCTTTGTGGTTTACAGGAACCAAACTCAGGTCAACAGTCTTGCTGTTAAGTATCTCTACTTGATAGGTCTTCTCACCATCTCCATATTTTAGTCTTTCTAAAACACTCAGGCAAAGAAAACCATGTGGCAGAAAATTTTTTTAGAGAGAATATCTAGTTTAAACTTAGTCTGATGTTATTACTTTGATGTACAACAGTTTAATAAAGAATTTCATGATAATGACATTATACTAAAAGTCCATTACCAAATCACCCAATGGTGATAAAACCTGCCTACCAAGAGGCAGCTTTAGATTTGCCTGTATCACCTAACAAATTTTCTTCAAAAAGCACAATACCTCTACCATATACAATAGATTCTGTTAATTTTATCATAAAGTAATACATTTTTGTGTGGTCTCCAAAGAGAAGTAAAGAAAATATTTTAAAGAGTTGTTTGTTTTATAGGCTAAAGTTATAAGCAATTAAAATATAATGGTTTTTGTTTTTAAATATCCCTGCAGCATTTGAGCTTTGCTTCATTTTTAAATCTATCTATGGAGAATTCACAAAGAAAGGGGCTGGATACTCTACTAAAGGTGTCGTGTACAACCCTAGAGCATTCTACTCTATCACCATTAATCTAAATTCAGTGGTCTATTCCTTTTAGTTTAATTTCAAAGCTGTCAGGGCATAATTTTAATCAAACCACACACAAATTGAATTGAACTTGTCAATGAATCCCGAGCACTACCAAGTGTAATTACTCATCTGATAAAAGGCAGCATTCAACAGCCAGCACATGGACAGCATGTAGTGACTGATGGCTAGGGTTAGCTATTAGCAGTTATAAGCCTGGGAGGTAGTACCACTGTGGCTTGACAACTCAGGAAGTAAAGAAAGCAGAGGAGAAACTGTGAGAAATCAAGAGGAAAAGAGTGATAGAACATGCAGAACAAACTGCAGATGAGAGAGAAAGAAGGATGAGAAAGACAGGATACAAGAAAGGTGTGGAGAAAGGGACAGGAGGACTACGGAGTTAGAGACAGTGCAGACGCCGAGTAGACAGGCTACGTAGACATAGGAGAATCAGGATGACCTGCCCCTCAGTATTGCATGCGCTCCATCCTAATGCTAAGACAACGCACTCACATTCATGATTTCCTGTAAGTGTGTGCATTAAGGAAGATTTAATCAGCCGTTGTTTACTGTGTTGCTGGTTCTGAGCACTGGACCTAGCCATGGGACTCTGTGTGTTTACTCAGAATGCACATCGACTGAGTTGAGTTCTCAGCAACAAGTAGCAACACAAAAGATAAGGTTGCTCAACTCAAAAAAAAAAAAAAATGTGTAGCAAGTATTTAGTACCTAAAACACGCATTATGTAGAAATTTTATTTGTGTTAACAACAGGAAAATTGGACGTGATTTCAAAAGTCTTATTACATGTTGTCTATTTTTAAAAATATTTTTAAATATTACTTCAAAACTGTATGTAAACATAAATTTTTACAAAAGGCTTTTTAGCTGATGTTTGGCATTTTAACACTTCACAAAGTATCCTTCCATAGAAATAGTTATAAGGTCGGGTTTTGTAACACCTATTTTTGTTGTAAATGAAGAATTTTTTGGCTGTAGATTAAACAAAATTGTAAGCTCTATGATATTTCCTAGGAAGAGAATATATATATATATATATATATACATGAATAAAATAACAAAAAACAAAAACAGTATCAAAGAAGAAATTAAGTTATAGAATAATTATATACCACATAATAGCACTATTTAACAATGATAGCACATAGAATTTGATGCAAATACGTACTCTGAGAGCTCAGTTGTTTGAAAATGTGAGCAGTTTGCATAGACTGCTAGTGACTTCCTTTAACAATGGCCATGAGGGCACCATAGGGTAGTAGAGACAGAATCCAATAAGACACCAAGAAGTTGATTTAAATTGTGTAAGCAACCCCGAGCCATGGTTTAATATAGAGTACGGGTACAGGAAGCACAGGGACAACATTTTAAATTCTTCCATAGCTTGCTCAACCCCATCTCATTGACTTTGTTCTGCCATGGCGCACCCCTCCTCCAGAAGAACTGCTGTGGGTCTATCCGGGCAGCAGACCTGCTGGATGAGGTGAGAGTAGCAGACGAGTCATGATTTGGGTGTTTCTTCCTTTGTTTCTCACAATTCCACGTAAGTTGTGTGGATTGCAGTTATAAAAACTGGAAATTGTATTCAATTAAAAGAACAATTAAGGGGTGCAAATCTAGACGACAGTCAGAAGGTGCCAAGTTATTCCACAGTTAAGTGGGTAGAAACCCATCTGGTGGCTCATGGCAGCATGTTCCAGACCTCAAACCACAACATCCCAAGAGCAGCAAGCAGTTTTACATCTTGAACCATATTTCTAGACCCAGAAGGAAAGATGTATTTTAATTTTTAATTAATATTTAAATATAACATTTCCCACCTTTTCTTTTCTCTTTAAAGCCCTTTCTATATTCTGGCCTGGTTTCCTCTCAAATTCATGGCCTCTTCTTCTTTAATTGTTCTTGTTTTATACACACACACACACACACACACACACATACACACACAGAGACACATATATGGCTAAATATGTTAATAAAACTTTCTCAGTCTGTTTTGTGTTATCTGTATGTATATGCCTTCATGACTGATCAATCGGCACAGAAGGGAAGATTTTAAAGGTGTTATAGGAAACTTGATTACAATTTCACTGTTGGTGAGGGTGAGTTAGTAACACAATCATGCTGTCTAAGCTTAATGACAAAGAAAATTCTGCACTCTGATTCACTTCCCATCTTGAGATTTTGTGAAGCCAATGATTAACAGATTTTTGCACCGTTTCATTTAAAATGTAGCCAGTTCATCTAACATAAAAAGAGAATGCAGAAGTTCATGTCACTTTGCTGGCTCATTTCGATCATGAGTGCATTGCATGGAACGCATGACGGCAAAGAAGGCACTGGAACACGTGTGTGGGTATCACTGTGTGGCACACGGCCCGTCCACATTAACCTCCATCTAGCATCTGAGTCTTCAAGGATATGTCAAAAATTATATTGCCAAATGGTGGGTCTTCGGAATAATGTTTGAAATTATTGATTAGGGAAAAAACATGCCTGCAACATAACCAAAAACATGCTATTAACCTTACATTTTCTTTTTCTCACCAGACAGATGAAAGCCTCCCTTGTAGGTTGGAATCAAAGGAAATGGCTATGACACAGAGACAGTAAATGTCAGGTATGGTGGCTGAGCTCATGTTTCTTCTTATTAAACTTGCCAGTCGAGAGGAAAAATAGCAGTTTGATAAATAGGCATAGACTAGAGTTCTTCTTTAGAAATATTTTAGCTTAAAAGAGAATACATGCCACTAATCCCATCTACTTATATCGATGAGTATCTAACAAAGTATAGCAGAATGCTTTATGCTTGAATATAACTTTGAAAGATTGTGTGTGTGTGTGTGTGTGTGTGTGTGTGTGTGTAAGTATTCATAAAAACATGGGCAGCAAGATGACTCAATAGATTAAAATGCTGGATATCTGAGTGGAAAGTTGTCCTCTGACCTCCACATGCATACTGTGGATGGCACCCACATTTATTAAACACACACACACACACATACACATACAATATATACACATACAATGATAACAAAAATAAAACCAAAAATAAAATAATTTGAATTATTTGACAATGAAGTAATACAAATTATTTAAGTCACCTATTAATACCTACTTTTCACTAAGATAAGAATTTCTATGAAATTATTTTATTAGGAAGTAGTTTAAGGAAAACTTCAGAATGAGAAACGAAAGCAGGGAAAGGAAGAAGCATCAGGATAGAGTGACATCTTCAGCAGTGTTGGCTCCATCTTACAGGAAAGTTCTGGAGAACAGTGGTGGGTCTCATCTTTCCCTTCCAGGGGAAGCTGGCTGTGAGTCGGCTCTGCACTGGTCAGGAGTAGGCTGCATGCACTCAGAGGTGGCAGGTAATGGAGCCTGCACAGCTTGCATGCATCCCGATGGGTGGAATATAACAGTAAATGTTCACCATAGTATATACCATAATAATGCATATTTGTCCTTCCACGCGGGCAGAGGGACCATGACCCAGTACTGGCTATTACAATTTACTTAGAAAGGACTCCAAACCTTGGCGACAGAGAGGACCATTTCCCTAGGATGTGGCAGTTAAAGGACTAGCATCTCCATGTCTAGTCACTTCTAGTTACAGTGTTCTACACACACACACACACATACACACAAAATCTTCATTATCCTTATAACTGCTATTCTGTGCATTTACCATTTCCTAATATTTCCTTACAGAGTACTGAAAAGCTTTAAATTTATTTTAATTTAAAAGATTAGAACTTTAGCATATCATTTGCAACTCAGCAGGAATAATTTTATGTTTCTTTTATATCACAATATTTACTTTTTAACACCACCAATACGTTTAAATTATTTATAAGCCCCTTTATCCTGTGTATTTTTCATATTTTATTTATAATATCTTTAATCTCAGCAATACACATTTCAAATAAAGAAGAGCTGAGTTTATTTTTGAAGAAAAATTTAAATGTTATATCTACAAATTCATATATACTTTTATCTTTTATTAAATAATATGTTCTTTATTACAATAGTCCCCTTGAGTTGCATCTGTGTTGTGGCCAATGGCGAGGTATTTTTAAAGGCATAATAATACTGCATTGCATTTATATGTTAGTTTATTTATCCATTCTTGTGTCTGTGGATTCAAGGTTGCTTCTATATCTAGTTTTCATAAAATGCTGCTACATTGATTTTTTTAAAATGTCCAGGGACTAAAAGATAGCCCAGTGGTTAAGATCCCTGGCTGCTGTTGCAGAAGACCTCGGTTCATTCCCAGCATCGACATAGTTTCTCACAAACACCTGTAACTCCAGTTATGGGTGACCCAACACTCTCTTCTTGCCTCTGTGGGCACCAGGCACACATATAACGTACTCCCTGATGAGTGTTTCTCTTCCTATATTCCCTTAGTTATGCTATTTCCTAGAGTATTTAAAAAGTTATATATTAGGTTCCTATGAATTAATCATCTAAATGAAAAACTAACTTCTGTACAGGGCTAGTGATCAAGTTTGTATATACATTTATCCATATGGAGAAAGACATGCAGGACAGGATAAGTCGATTTTTAAAAAAGTAGTTTCAAGATAAACACTAAGGTGTGGTGAGACTGCACACTGGTAATCCTGACATTTAAGATGCAGGGGCAAGATTCCATACGTTTAAGTCCAGCCTGGTCTCTATCGTGAATTCCAGTCTATCCTAAGCTACATTGTAAGGTACTAATTCAAAATAAAATAATAAGACCAGGAAATAAAAATGGATACAAAGTTGGGGAAAACATTTAAATGTAGCATAGAAATTGAAATAAGTTGTAAATGTAATTGTGACCCACATTAAATTGATGCTGGAATCAACTGACAGGTTTTGTGAGGTGAAACTGATCTACAACTTTTGTGCCTCTATTTTTTTTCTTCATTTTAATGGTATACTGACCAGCAAGTATGTTAATTAATAAAATGAAACAAAAGTGTGACACTGATATGTAACATATGTAACATAATATGCAGAATTTGAGTTGAAGTGTTTCATGTATTATTTATAAACTTGCTAATCTGGTTAAAATGAAAATATTAATACATTTTTATGCCTACCAGCTCTACAATGGAGGATTAAAGAGTTGCTGAGAGTGGAGCTGTAGTAGTAATGGTAAAAACAAACAAACAAACAAACAAAACACCAGGATTCACGTGGTGTGCTTGCCTCTCTAAGGTATTTGCCTCCAGATACTGCTTTTTCCTGTTGGGCTTTGTGCTCCTTTATTTTTCAAAGAATCTTGTAGTTGTAAACTACTGTCTTTTATCCTCAATTTAGGGAAAGAGAAAGAATGGAAAGAAAGAAATGTTCACTGCTTTTTCAAACAGCCTTCATATAGAATGAGAGAAAGGTAGAAATCTTCATATCCTCCTTTAGGCTCTCCTAAGCTTAAAGAGGACTAGCTGACAGTGAGTCAGACTAGCATCTCAGCTCCCTGTCTATAAACTCCATCCCTCCAACCTTTATTCTTTTAGGAATTATCACACTAACAACAGCAACCCAACCAATGAACCACCAACCAACGCCCACCCCAGCTCTTGGGGCTTCAGACCTTTTATACACTAAGCAAAAGGTTCTCATAAACCCATGCAGCACACAATTCCAAAAACAAGCTACACATGTCAGAACGGCTGAACCTAACAAAATTATAGCCACCTCCATCAAGCATTCCATGTCCAATTTATAAACATCTACCACACCTGGGGTGGGAACACAAACCTAATCCAAATGCTATCTTGCATTTTTAAAGAAATCAAAATAACAAAAACCTTCTTCCAAGTGTTCCACTACAGAACCTGCTTTTCAGTGAGAGGTTATGGAGATTGTTAATGTGACCAGTGATTTGTTTCTACTGAGTTAAATGTTAACCTCAGGTGTGTTGTTTCTCTCATGTCCTTATTGTAATCAGGCTGCTAGACTGAACAGCGGGGATTATCAAATGGGGAAACAGAATGAAGTGAAGACTAGGCTGTCTCTTTTGCCTTTCCCCCCCAAAAAAAGGAGACAGCTGGATATCCTCTGCATGCTTTCTATTGCCATTTATTAGCTTCTTTCTCTACTCTTGCCCTTTAAAAGTAAATCAAGGTGTGCTCTTAATCTAAGAGTATAAAAGTTAGAGTGAACCAATGATGAGCAGCATGCTGAACCAGATATAAAACTGTTGGCTCTTTAGTCCACATGTTACATGTTCCATTGTCATCACAAACTAAAAAATTCAACTCAAAGCAAGTTACTCCATACCATACAGAGCAGTGAGAGAGAAAATTATAGATGTGTAATGGTTTATTTATTTATGAATTTAATTGTACATCTCACATTTTTCCAGGGTCTGTAACTTCAGGGGCACCGTAAGTAGAGAAAATATGTTTCAAATTTGGACTTGAAACTCGTATAATCTCTGAAAACAACTCTCCAACGTGTTTACCTTTAATTTCTCCAGTTATGAGATTGCACTTAAATCATATGTACAGCTTCCTTCATAGTAACATGGAGAAAGAAGGATTCAAGTCTCCTGGTAGGCAGGCCTGACCAGGGCAGAGCATCATTCCCTCCCCAATACCCTTCTAGGATGGCAAAGAAACAGCAATACAGTGACTCCTCCTATGTCCCTATTTGTCTTAGTTACTGTTCTATTGCTGTGATGAAACACCATGACCAAGTCAACTTATACAAAAAGTATTTAATTAGGGTCTTGCTTGCAGCTTCAAAAGATTAATCCATGGCCATCATTGTGGGAAGATCAAAGGCAAGCAGGCAGACATGGTGCTGGAGCAGTAGCTAAGAGCTTATATCCTGATCTGCAGGCACCAGGGAGAAGGAGTGAGACTGGGCCAGGCATGGTCTTTTGCCACCTCAAAGCCTATCCCCAGTGACACACATCCTCCAACAAGGCCACATCCCCTAATCCTTCCTAGTCCTTCCTAAAGAGTCTACTAACTGGGGACCTAGCATTCAAACACTTGAGCATGGGGTAGGGGTTCATTCAAAATCACCACATCCATAAATGAATACTGCTCAAGTTTCATCAGATAAACTACTTGCAGTTGCTGTTCATTAACACAGAGCCCCATAATGGGACAATATGTAGAATTGGAGACATTGGATCATCATTGTCTTTACCATCTCCCTCTCATTAAGGCTCAGGGATCTATACAGAAAAGAAGACAGAAAGACTGTGAGAGCCAGAGGTGGCAGATGGTTTTATGGGAAAGAGTATCTTACAGACAAAACAGGACTGATACACACATGAACTCCTACAGACTGTGGAATAAGTGCAAGATCTGAACAAGTTCAGACCAGACAAAACTCTAGCACAAAGAAGGCAAAGTGTACCAAAAGTCCCACCCTTAACCAAGAAGCTATTTGTAATTGATAACTGCTGGGAGAGGGGAAATTAGTTCTCTCCAATGGAGTGTCATTGAGAAAATCAAGTTTATCAACCACACAGAAGGGAAGTCCTCATGCCCTAAGTAATTAGACACCACCAAGATGTGCTCCATGATTTTTTGTGCACAGATTGCTACTTTTGTGCAGCAGATGGCTACTGTGTAGCTCATCAAAAAAAGACACAGAGGCATTTTCATAGGTGCAAAGCCTGCTGGATCTCAGCAGGACAGGATAGCAGAGGGAGAGGGTTAGGGTTAGGGTTAGGGTTAGGGTGTTTCTCTAAATGTTCTTACAGGGAGTAGTGCCCCCAATCTGGGAGCTACTTCTCCTTCTTGGAGTTATATAAGAATTTCTACGTTTGCTACCCTTTGTCCTTGCTGAGCTGCTCTAAGTTTGAGTAACCTTGTCCTCACTTTCCTATTGAAATGTTTGACGTGGCTGTTTTTCTCACTTCTACGGAGTGACACTGTATGACAGACACATGCTTACTCAAAAGCAAGTTATCATTCAAATTGGGCATTCTTAGAAACTTCTGACCTCGTGGGGGTTATGGTGAATTCGGCATAGACTTAATTGTCTTTTCAAGTCACAAGACGTGTCACTTTTAGAATGATTGTGTCCTTAGAGAATCTGTGAACACTGCACAAGTTAATAAAACATCTTCACATCTCATCCTTCGGTAAAATAAAGACAATCACATATTATACGTTAAAATTGTTCTGAGGGTTAAATGCTAAGAAATGTAGCACATAAGTGTTTGGTATATTTTTATTACCAGTGGTGATAATCTAAGATTCAAATCTAGAGATAAATATTTTCTGACTGGTTAACATATACTTATGGAGCATCTCAGAAATATCTAAAGTGCAGCCAAAGACAAACCTTTTACCCAATGAAGTTTTAAAGTGCATACTAAATCCAATAGGCATTTCTTATTGGTTACTATCTATAATTATTGTAATTGAGCACAATGAGCTGATTTCTCCCATGAAAAGGCAGGAGACAGAAGCAAGGAGATTTTTGAAAGTTAAAGAGGGCCCGTAGCTGTAAGATGGAGAACTTGCAGGTTGTATTTGTCTCATGCATAGTTCTCCCAAGTAAAACTCCATCTCAGCTTTTCAAATGGTAAGAGATGTCATTGACTCTCAGTGCTGTTGTAAAACTTCCAGCACCCCAAGGTTGTGCTCACCTAACTAGGAAGAATGGCCAGCCCATATGTGATAACTCAGTTAATTCCAAGGAGAAGTTATTGGAGCAAACTTAAGAATAGCTGCTGAATGTCAGGGCACAGAGGAACTTCACGGCAACTTGTCCAAGATGAGAACGGGTACCCCAAAGCAGTTGTGTGTGTGGCAGTGGTGAGGGAGAATAGCGAAAGGATTCGGGTAAAGTCATCAGAGACAAGGCTCTGTTGTCACACAGTCATCACAGTGGCAGGAAGGCCCTCAGTTGGCCAACATGATCAATGACTTGATGTGGTTCGTGTACTCGATACACTCTTCTTTCCACTGACGCTTCCTGTGCTAAGGAGATGGCTGCAAGATCTTTTTGCACTCCTGGTCATGAGTTTTCTAAGACTCCCACCACTCCCACCACTGTCATGCTCTCCTTGACTCTTGCATAGTCCTTCACGACTAAATGGAGAAATAGGGAGGATGTTTCCAGCAAAGGTAAAAAGTCCTTCCAAATAAATTACCCAGGATTTTGTAAGGATTTCTAATCCCCAGCATCACAGCACAAGCTATGGGACATAGTCGGTCAAGGGAGTTACATGTAGCCTGGGAAACAATTCTTGAAGTCATCCTGCAAGTCCACAGCACAAGCATTGGCTTGTGACAGCCTGCAACATTTCATAGCTTCAATTAAATCATCTTTTCAACACACTTCAGCATTCAAAAGTACAGAATTACATATGGATAACACGTATTTCCTTGTCCCTTTTCTTTCAGTCTGGTTTCTCTTTCTATTGTGTGGTAAGGACATGGCCTTGGGGAGAGTCTTGTAGCTGGGTGGGGACACCTCAGAATACTTAAGTGACTGTCATGCAGGAAGTAGCTCATGGTCTCTCTCTGAGGGGGAGAAATGATGTGACTTTGTCTTAGTATAAATTTCTAGAATGATGTCATCTAACAGGTGTAATATTTCCCACTTGGTTCTTTATTATAATGCAGAACTAGGCAAAATGAGTTTATGCTTTCAGCAGAGGCAGGAATGTATTAAAAGTTTTTTTTTCCTTTTTCTTTTGTTTAAGGTCTACCTCTACAGTAATGAAATTTTGAAGGAAAAATCCCATGGAATACAAGGCCTTTCTCATTTTGTATTTCTTCTCTAGCTCAGTGAGTTATTCCCTACCGCTATGTTTCAAGCACACTCTCCTTCTGACCTTGCTGTCAGTGATAACACGCAGAGGTCACTGTCTTAGAAACACGCTTTCCCTGCCTGTGTCCATTCTGTCTCTTAGGTTCCCTCTCTTTTCATTCCAACTTGACAATCGTACTTCACATATAACCTGTCTACTTTCTTGAGTTCCTCTTGCTCAAAAACAATCAGAAACTATTTTCAAGCATATTGGCATTTATTCTTAAAGGTAATTAGTTTTAAAATAGCATATAATTACACACTCAATAATTGATCTCTCAAATTTTAACATACTATTCCTGGATCAAGGCTGAAGTTTCTTTTCCTCAAGCAAAAATTAAAAAAAAAACAAACAAAAAAAAAAAACAGAAATGCTGAAACTCCTTGTAGAGCCTTTTAATTTACATCTCTAACTAGAATTGATTATTACAATATTTTGATATTTACCTGTCCTAGCTTTCACCTAATTTGTCTGTGCATGTACACGAACAGATGGTATTTATATAACTGGAATCATGTAATATTTGTATGCCTCCCTTCTCTGTGGCGCCTTTCATTGCCTTTGAATGGTGCTATTTATTGAATGCTTTTGCCCTTAAATTTTCAATAGTTTTATAGAATTTACTAGATGGCAAACATTGTGCCAGAAAAACTATTCTTTATTAACTTGGACTAGATGCATTGAAACCTGTGGGTTGCACTCCTTGACCCAGTGGACTGACCTCTGCTCTCTGCCTTGGACAAGGCTATAATAAGGGTCCAGACACCTGAATAAAAGAATTATAGTCAGTCCATCCACTCTCTCCATTTCCTGTCTCTTCCCTGGAATTTGTGAATATCCACACCAGCTTCACATTTCACACAGTTGAGTCCTGCTGCAGGTGACTCTAAATCTCACTCTAATTACTTACTAATCTTTGATTTCACTCCTAAAAATCATGCCATGCATTTCTCTCACACCTGCTCTCCTTCTCTCCAGTTACCCTCTGAAGGTCCTTGTCAACCTTCAGTATTATTTTAGTCTTGTTATGTTGAATTTCAAGCAATGTCTTTAGGTACAGCCTGTGGTGGTGGTGGGGGGGGAGCTTGGAGCAGCTCGACAGCTTGAAGCCATAGCCCCTCCCTGTCAGAAGACAGAAGGTCTAACTGGCACCTGTCTCTCCCTCAGCTCTGTCTCTGTTCTCTCCACTCACACTTTCCCCATTAGCACCGGGGTATTTTTAGCTCCCTACGTAAATTCAGTTATTTTAGAACTGTGTATAGACTTTCCCTGCTTCTCTATTTTCTCTCTATCTCTCACAGATCCTCTGCTTTTCAGCTCTGAAGAATTCCATTTTTCTCATCTTCATCCTCATTTATTCCAAATACTATCCCTGGTATATCACTGTAAATAAATGTTAAGTCAGAAATGAGCTGAATTCAAACATTTTGGGAATATACATAATTTGGCCATAACATGTTTTATGTTTTTAAGTACAAATATTATGATTTCTCATTGATGACTCATCATGCCTGTCAGACATAGCCGACTTTTAAAATTTCATGTTGTCATTAATTATGCTGACAGATTAATTCAACATTTATCCTTGTGCTTTATATGATTAGAGAGATGACACAGTGCACTGCTGAGATTCTGAACTGTAGGGGTTCAAATTCCATTCTCACTACTCTCTGATTAGTATTTATGAGTTTGTTACCTTATCATCCTAAGCTCCAGTTCATCCAAATTCCAGTATGTTTGGAATGAGGATAGAAGCTACATTATGGAGATGTAAAAATGAAGCAAAGCCACAAAAAAAGCATATACTACTATTTGTGCGTTTTTTCCAAATTCATCAGTAGGTCAAACTAATATGTACTCTAGCAAGACATAAGGTATCGCCCTTCTAAGAGGCTCTGACACATGGCATGATTCCTGGTGAGTCTGTCTTCACACTTTCATAGATAAACTTAGGCCAACATTCTAAAACGAAGAGGAGAATACTGTTGGTGTTTTCTGTATAGAAAAAGTGAGTAAAAATAGAAGGATGCCTGTTTGGTGATTGGATGGAGCTGGCTATAGATGTTGTGGTGATCTTAAAAATACTTTGAAACGAGATCTGAGCCTTAGAGATGGCTCAGCTTGTAAAGGCACTTTCTACCAAACCTGAAGACCTGAGTTTGATGTTTAACTATACATAGAATTGATGCCAATCTTTTCTTTTTTAAGAACAAGGCCTTAAGGAGTTTATTTATTAGGAATAAAAGACTCTGGCTCAGGCCCAGTGCCGAGGTGAGCTGGGGAATCCATCTGGACTCCACATCTTGAGCCCTGCTTTCTTCTAACTCCTCAGTGAGGTGGGTTATCAGGTGCCCACAGTACCCTGAACAATGACAGGGAGGTGTTTGCAAGGTCCTGAAGAGTGGCTTTTCCCAGAAGAGTGTCTTGGACTATGACCAAGGGTTAGCTTACAGTGAAGAGGTCGATCATCATAGCAATGACCCTGGTGACCTGGATCCAGCTTTATGGGGTTGGGGCAGTGACACAGGGAACACCCAAGAGTAGAGCAGGGCCAATCTTCCTATTCCTGATTTCACTTTTTATGTATGGTTTCAGCTGGCTTCATTCATTTACTAGCAAGTTTAAGAAGGCAGGCATCTCTGGTACCAGCCTGTGGTGAATCTGGAAATGATGTTTCATGACCAGCGCTTATAATTGATGTATTTTTTAGTCACGGTCTCTTTAGAATTTATAAAAAATACAAAGAACAGTGAAATAATAAAAAGTTGTTAAAATGCTATACTATACTATAGTATAAAGTGCTATACTATAAAGTGAAGGGAATCTTCCTTCACCTACAGGATAAAACTATTAGAAATTGAAATTATCCAAAGTTATCGCAATATTGTTTGCTGTTGGCCAAACTTAACTTTTATTAGTTGAAATCAATATGTGCTTTTTTTCTTTTATTGAAAATAGATTTTTATCTCACAAAATATATCCTGATTATGTTTTCCCCTCTCTCTACTCTTCCCAATCTAGATCTGCCCCATTTCTGTTTCTCATTACACAGCAAATAGTTTTCTAAAGGATAATGACAAAATAAAAAAAAAAAAAAAAGTAACACATCTGAACTGGAGAAAACAAAAAGGGAAGAGCCCACTTAAAGGCACAGGAATCAGATACTCACTGGCTGACATACTCAGGAATCCCATAATTGGGAAGCCATAATAAATATGCACACAGGTGCAGACCCTGTGCTTGCTACCTCAGTTTCTGTGAGTACATATGAGCTACGATCATGCTGATTTAGAGGGCCTTGTTTTCTTGATGACCTCTATCCCCTTTGGTTCTTACACTCTTTCTGTCTCCTCTTCCATGAGGTTCCATGAGCCCTGAGAGCAGGGATTTGATAGTGACATTCCACTAGGGCTATGTGTTCCAAGGTCTCTCTCTCACTCTCTACATATTGTCTGGCTGTGAGTCTCTGTATTTGTTCCAATCTGCTGCAGGAGGAAGTCAAATAACCTAGCTATCAAAAATGTGATTAGAAAGTTAAGAAAGAAGACTTCTTGAAAAAAAAAACCATCCTGGGACAGGCTGTTGGAGGAAAGGCATCCAGGATGGTGTGGGGCTGACTTGCACAGTGGGTCACTGTAGTTTTCTAAAATGACAGCATGAGGAAGAAACAGAAACCATCTCATCTGCAGTGACACAATATCACATGCAAGAAACATAAAACTCAGGCTGTTGGTCTGAAAGCTGTTTTTATTACCCTGTATAATCTGGGTGGTATTTATGTCCTTTCCCACCAGGACTAAAATAGGTAAGGAGAGACTATTTGAAAAATCTACTTTCTTGGCTATGTCATGTCTATATATTTTGTTTCCTTTTATTTCATTTTCAGTCATCAATACAGCTTCAACCTCTAGCATCTGGTCACATGACACAAGAGACGCATGACACCTTTTTCTTCAAGAGAAAGGTGGGGAAGATATATATGTGTATATATATATATATATATATATATATATATATATATAGTATACACACACATATATATGTGTACATATATATACATATGTATATATGTAAGTGTATGTGTGTGTGTGTGTGTGTGTGTGTATACACACACACATATAATAACATCTGTGGGCCAAGGTCTTTATGGTTGTTGTTTTTAGAATTGCCTCATTCATTCCTTACAATGACATTTAGGAGACAGACCTGTTTCTCTGCAATAACCAAAAGGCATCTAGCAAATGAAGTTAATAAACACGGCACGTTCATAATCAAGCTTCACACCCAGCTTTCTCTACAATACAGACCAGCATATTTTCACTGGTCATACTTTCTGACAGAAAGAGAAGATGAGACAAGGCATTTTAGTTTTGCCTCTGAAACCAACTCACAGGAGAGCTGGGAGAAGACAAGGTCAGGTTAGGTTTACTACATCTGGGGTGGAGGCTTCTTTGAGCAACCAGAACGCAAACAGTTCTAAACTCTGGCTTGATGCAAAGCAGTCTTTAGTAATTCAACCTTGTTAACATTCCTACAGAGCAGTGGTTCTCAACCTTCCTAATTCTGCAACCTTTTACTTCAGTTCCTCATATTGTGGTGACCCTCTCCCAACCATAAAATCATTTTCGTTGCTACCACATAGCTGTAATATTGGTACTATTATTAGTCATAATCTAAATATCTGATATGCAAATGGTCTTATGAGACTCCTGTGAAAAGGTCATTCATTTGACCTCCAAAGGGGTTACAACCCACAGATGGAGACCCACTTCTATAGAGAAAGTCATTGGCAGGTCTTTGATCCTGGAAGTAATATTAATTCATTTTGCTTAAAAATACAATGCTTGTGAAATTTCATTTATCCCATTATTTTAGAAAAAGGAGCATTACTGCAAAGAGCCATTTTCTTCATAAGTTGTGGGGAATATACTCCTCTGTGGGTATAAGGACAAGTATTAAAGTGTAGTTAGGGATTATGCTGAGATAATAAAGTAGCAGGTATCAGTTTTCATCCAACATCCATGGCTTTACAAGCTGTGGATAGTTGGCTAAGATTCCAGTATAAGGCACAATCTTCCTCTTGTTGAGCCAATCTTAAGTCCAGTTAGAGAGCTGTTGGTTATAGCCAAGGTATGAATATCACTACCACACCCATTGGGGTTACTGTGCCATGGTAGTCTTTGTTGTGGTTCATAAGCTTCATAGCTGACTAGGACTGTTGGTTGTTTATCTCCCATGTAAGCTTACATGGTACCATCTGGTACCATAAAAGTTAGTCTTCAGGGAGGTAACATTCAGGTCAATTCCAACCAGGAGCTTCTTGGCCCTTTGACGTACATGGTGTCTTCAACAATAGGGACTTTCCTTCTACCTCTTGGGAGCAACCAAGGGTGATAACAATAATCTGTCATGTTTTGGTAGTCTCTTGAACAACCATGACAACTCAAAAGAGACTTTCTCATGTCTGATGTTCAGGATTTTGTTAGGTGGTATTTGGATCTTTGAGGGAGACTAGTATAGAAAACCATGACCAAGTGAAATGCAGACTTGTAGAGCCCAGTCCTATTGGATAGATCTGTAAAACAATTCCTGAACCTAAAGCTCTGGGAACATTGTTAAAGTGGAGGAAGAAATATTGTAAGAGCCAGAGATTCAGGGGATTTTCTGTGAGATTGTGTCTCCTAGGAATGTCAGAAGCTACACTAATAAAGTCTCACCAGCATGGCTGCCCAAACATGAGCTGAACAAAGACAGAAACAAAAGGTATGCCAAAGTGGATGATAGAAAGACCAGGCTGCCTAAATGATGCACAAATAACTATATACAATTAAGGAATACTGAGAGTGAGAGAAACCGTCTTCCCTGGGGAAGAAGACAACATTTTATATTCCAATGCCAAATGGCCAGTCTGAAAACATACATAAAACTAACATTATATAGACTGCAGATTATACTTAAGAAAAAAAAATATATATGTAGATGCATGTAACAATTTTTAAAAATGGCCATGAATTTGAAAGAGAACATGGGTATATGGTTTGGAGGGAGGAAGGGAAAGGGGGTAATGATGTAAATATAATCTCAAAAATAAAAAAAAACAAGAAAGACCATTTTATTATAACGATTTAATACATTTGAATACACATTAGTTACACGCACGGAGAAAGAAGAGTGATATGTATGGTCTGAGTAATGTTAAGGGTCTGTTCTTACTAGAGGTTTGGTCTTCATGATGGCAGAATTGGAAAGTGCTAGAACTTTTAAGTTATAGAGACGCGGGTTCTAGCACCAGGGTCCTTAAGCCATTACAGTGCTGTATCGCAAGAGATCTCTACTGGGACATTTTTGAAGGGCCAATGGGAATGTTATTGCAGAAGGAGCAACCCTAGCCCCCCCTGTCCCCTCTTTCTCTGCCGATGCTGTAGTCCTTCTCACATACACTCGCCCCCTCCCTCCTAACCTGTATATACAGATGATTTGCCTGAACTTTGCCATTTGGATGTGTGGCCACAAAACTGTGAGCTAAATGAACTCCTTTACTTCATTAGTAGCCTATATCAAGTGTTTCATTTTAGTCATGAAAATCTAACTACTATATGAGCTAAAAAAGAGATGAATAATATACCCATCAAAGATGTTTACACTCTGGGTGTCAAAACAACTATAATATTAAACAAAAGAGAGTCTGTAACTAAAATGTCACTGGACAGTGAAGGAAGATTTTATTTTGACTGGGAGGATTTAATGAGTATGTACAGTGGTAACTAAGGAAACACACTCACACAAAAACTGGGGTCAGTGATATACAAAGAGGTTTGGGCTCCAAATACCACAGTAAGTAACAGCTCTTCCTGAACTGAGAGATGATTAGGTAGGTGGTAAAAGCAAGTTCCAGACTTCTGTTGGTTCTCATGTGGTTGTAAATTATAAGATCTGAGGACTGATAAGAAAATAACTCTTATTTACAAAACTTAAAGTACTATAGCATTAATCTTTCACACTAACTTTTGTCTCTGTGTTGTGTTTCCAGCAAGGATTTGGGAAGCTTTGTTTTCTGATGTAAGTGAGAGTTATTTTACATCATGAGCTGCCCCAACAATAACATTTAGAACTAATCGCTGCAGGTTAGAACACCCTTGGAGTTACAATAGTCTTGAAATTGGCTTTCATTATTATAAATGATTATCTTAGCACCGTTGCTTTCAACTTCTTAGCAACAGGCTCTTGAGAAATTCAAATGGAGTTAGTTAAAAAGAGACCTTTTCTGGTCTTTTAATTGCACAGGTGGGAGGGGGGCTATATTTGGGTGAGACAAATGAGACATTGAAATCATGTTCAGTCCTTCTTCTCTAGCTGTGTCTCCTTGAAGATGTGATGATGTTTTCAGTTTGGGGGGCAAAAAAAAAAAAAAAACGCAGGCAGAGCCATCTATCAAGAGTAGGGGTAAACAACACCCTCAAAGCACAATGTTCATTTTTTTAAAAATGTTTCGTTGTAAACACTGTTGTGAGAAAAAAAAAAAAAAGTTTATTCAGTGTTTCCCATCAGTGAAACAACATTGCAACCACCTACTCAGTTCTTTGGTTTGGTTACATCTCATTAAGCATATTCTGCAGAATGCCTTTTAATATGCCCAGAGAAAATTTACAACTGACTAGGCTAAATGTGCTCTGACCTTCGCTCTCCCTTTGAATTTGCAGTATGGCTCATTTTGGTCAAGCTGTTGAAACATTTGTGGCGTAATGCATCAAATTAGAGCAACCAGCTGTGATGTTTAATTTAAGCTAAAAGTTTATGATCTACAACCACACAATACCTTCGAGGATAATTGATACTGTATGTAACTGCACTACTGCGACATGTGAGAATTGTTACAAAATGCCTATAAAATGCCACATACTTTATCGCATTAAAGCCATTTGGACCTCAGGTTTGAAAAGAGGACCGTCATTTATTTAAAAAAAAAAAGAAGAAGAAGAAGAAAATGAAAACCAGAGGATAAATGAACAGACTTCGAAATCACTCTCTAAATGGAGATGAGATGTGAAGTCATTTGTTCTCATGTGTCAGAAAGAGGTCCTTTGTTTTATCCTCCATTGTTTATAATAGGATTTGCCCAATATTTATAACATTCTAAAACTTGGAAATGCCATTAACCATGAGGCTCCACTCTGTTTACCACATTCTCATTGTTTAAAAGTGAAGTCATTTAATAACCACCCAAACAAGATGATTGTCATCCATCATGTTCCCTTTCTTTGTTCAGTATGATGCAGAAAATAATTGCGTGAGTGTCCCAGCTGATATTGGCTGTGTCGTACCGTAGATCACCAAGGAACTCAACAACTTGAGAAAACACGAGGTGTGGATAGGTGGTGAAGGGAGGTAGCTACTTGGAGAGATACATAATATAAAGTTGTGATCGCCAATATCGGCATGCCACTGAGGTTTTTTCTGTAACTGAAGATGAGCAAAGAAAATCATTTCTTATAAAAAAAAAATTCAACAAGAATACTAAGTTTACCTTTAAACATTTGCTGAATTCATTTTGATGACAGTTTTTGTGTTGCATTTTTAGATAAATGAACAAATAAGTAGGAAAATAGAGTAACATTCTCAAGGGCTCACAATGTGGCCAGGGAAATAGCAGAAAACAGAGAAGGATAGAACATTTGATGACCTGGTCAAATGCCCCATCCATGAAGCAGCCTCAAAATAGAAACCTATTTCTTCCTAGGAAGAAAAAAAAAAAAAAAAACTATCTCTATGTTTGAAAGACATAAAATACTTTCACAAATATCAAGGGGAAAGAACATTTTAAATAACTTCACAGGTTTGCTACACAGTCACTGGCTTTATATGCTTATTTTAAAGACTTCACATACAAACCCTCCAGTGATTTGTGTTTGTAGATAAAGGATTTATATAATCATATCATGAGAACATATTTGTTAACTTTAAAAATATCCCCTAAAGCTGTGCCTAGAGATAAGTGGAAGCAAAGGGGAGAAAAAGCTTCGACAGCACTTCTGTGTAGAAGAGAACATTTTCCGGTGCCTCTGTCTAAGTGCGCAGCTCAAGTAAGCAGAGGACGGAAACAAAGAAAGAATCTTGTGCTTTGGCTGCACCAGTGTTTCCTTTCACCTTGAGAGCAGATTAAGGAGAGGTGAAAAGCTGAATCGTGAGCACATCTGGAAGCACAACGCTACGTTGGTGTTTGCCTAGATTTTTTGAAACTAGTTAAAATAAATTCAGTTATTAAAAAGACATCTTGATAGATCTGAAATACAGGAGAGGCCCTCTGGGACCATCACTGCCATCTGCCAGTAGTGTAGGCCAGGAGAACAACCCAGAAAGTGTGGTCAAGGCGCTCCTGATTTCCGGTTTATTAGTTGTTTTACCTTAATATTGGTATAAAAATCCATTGCTTCTTTTTTCTTTCAAAATGCACACACACATACTTACACTCATACATAGTTCAGTACATGGTGTTTATTTGCTTAGGCAATCAAAGGACTTAAAACAACAGAACAGATAGAAAATAGCATATAAAAGAGCACCTTTGGAACTAAGGCAAATGAGTGTTCAGCACCAACAAAGGTTAGAACACTGCTTACACTGTCATCTATGTGTATTTTTAATGCTAATTAAAGTTTGGTTTGCTACTAACAAGATGTGATCACCAACAATTAAAATCACACACATATTACATAAGAGTTTTCAATAGAACTTGTGCCCTACTGGAGCAGTGGTTCTCAACCTTCCCAGTGCTGAGACCCTTTAATACAGTTCCTCATGTTATGGTGACCCCAACCGTAAAATTATTTTCATTGATAATTCATAACTGTAGTTTTGCTACTGTTAAGAATATGCAGATGGTCTTAGGTGATCCCTGTGAAAGGGTCCTCAACTGCAGAAGGGGTCATGACCCATAAGTTTAGAAATGCTGTTCTGGAGGATACAGAAATCACAGCAAATATTTTACTATTTTTTAAGTTTCTTTTTTCTTTTTTCCAATAATTTATTTAATTTTATTTTGTGCGCAATGGTGTGAGGGTATCAGAGTCCCTGGAACTGGAGTTACAGACAATTCTGAGCTGCCATGTAGGTACTGGGAATTGAACCCAGGCCCTCTGGAAGAACAGCCAGTGCTTTTAACCCTTGAGCCATCTCTCCAGCCCCTATTTTTTAATTTTTTATAATAGTTTTATTAATAATTTGAGTTTCATACAATATATCTCCGTAACTTCCTCTTCCCATTCGTCCATGTCCCACCCTCCCACCATGTTGTTTGGTTATGTGTCCTAATTTAGGATTACTGATGCTATGGAACTGAAGAAGTGGAGCAAATGCCTAGCTCCAGTAAAGTGCATATCCAAGAGCTGTCGTTTATAGTTCAGATCAATCAAGAAATGAGCTGCTGAACATGTAGTAGGTGCTGTGAGAAAGACAAGACCACATTTACAGTCTGTGTTCCTCAGCAGTGTTCAATAGGGATGGGGAGGCCAAGATGACAGAGGTGATTTAATAATGATTAGTGGAACTACAGAACCACAAAATGAGTTGCTGGATCCTAGAAAAGAAATGCCCGTAAATGCTGTACTCATTGTAGAAGCTTCCTGGAGTTAGCCTCACCCTGGTAAACAGTTTTATTCACAAACAAAACAAAGCCACAAAAATCAATTACTTAATGGAGGTAGTTAGTTCTCAATATTCCCTCTAAAAGAGTGTGTCCATCATTTCTATAAAGCTTCATTCACTTTCAAAGTGGTATGCCTGTCCAGAATTATCAAGAACCCTCACTTAAAAGGTGAAAAGTCACTCAAGCTTGCTTTTCTCTCATCTGTCATCACACAGAATCTCACACTTTTCTGATTAAAACTCAAAATTCACATTCAACTTTCCAGTCCATAGCAATTACTTCACTGCTGTTAGAGATGATTCAGTTAACCCAGGTGAAACGCCTCCTTGAGCTCGCAGATGCCTCTCCAATGCTGCAATTTACATGTGCCTTATTCTTCCTTTCATTCAGAGGACAAGAATCGACTCACAGAAAAATACGGATCAATCAAACTTCACAGTAAGGTATCTTAAGAAAAACAAGATTGCTACAGCTAAGCTAAGCCACCTCTAAAACAGATGACTCGGCCTCAGCAGCCCCTTCTATGAAGTGGCAAAAGCAATCGTTTGTAAATTTTAAGATAGGATGGCTATAAGAATTTAAAAAATTTCACACAAAACTAAAGAAGGTAGGGTTTACAAACAATAAACACTAGCTGGTTCTTGGTTTAGTTAACATTTCCCAAAGCCTGGCCCCTCAGTTGTGACTTGGAAGAGGCTGAGGACCTTCAGCAGGTGGCCGTAGTATGAACCAGTTAGCCTACTGTGGGCATGCTCTGGAAAGAGAAGTGGAGTCCGAAGCTCCATCTTCCACGTTCAAACTGATGTCTCCACCGTGTGCTTCCTTCATCCTATACCAGCATGCCAACATGTGCAAAAGAAGTGGGCTAACTGGCCATGGACAGAAAACTTCCAGATTATGAACTAAAGGAATCTGTCCTCTTTGGGATTTTGCTTATTTCAGGATATTCTCTATGGCAATTAAATATTGTTTGACATTTAATAATATTACAACTGTCATTGCCCAAAGTCATTTCAGGGGCCATTCGGAGGAAATAAAAAAAAATAATAAAGTAAAAACAAAAATAAAATTATGTAGGATATTCTCATTCCTGAGAAGGATATTGCACAACATAGAACATTGTTTTATACAGGCATTTCTGAAATTTTTATATCCCTACAACATAATTCAAAGACAAATTCTCTCTATATAATTGTGCATGTGTATATTGACTTCATACATACATATACACACACACAAATGGCCTAGTGATCATCTTTATTCTAAAGATGGAATCAATTAAAATTGTGCTATTACAACTTAATATAATAAACATTTTAAACCTTGTGTACCTAAGTTGTAATAACAACTTAATATTTTAAACATTTTAAACCTCAGTGAACACAGCTCCTTTGATCTGTGTAAAATTTCAGAAAGAAAAGGAAAGGCAGTTAGAGCCAGATCCTACCCAATAACCTGCAGCAGCAGCTCATCCATTCTTGGACATTGCTCTTCCCAGAAATACGCCATGATGGTCTGAGCCTCCTCTATAGAAGTGAGCTGAATGCCTGTTTGAATGTGACACTCTGAGACGCTATGGACACTAGCTGTATGTTGGTTACCATATACTGCTAATATATTTCTGAGTCATAGTAAGACAATCCATTAGTAAGTATATTTACTGTACTAAAAGCAAGGTTGACTATTCATGAGCTTTTCAAACATTTTCAGCTTTAATTCTCCATCATGAGGAACAGCCGCACCTGAGAACACAGGAGTCAGTGGAGGATGTCAGAGAGGTGTGCAGAGGTATGCTGAGAAGCAGCCTATTTGACCCCTCCTGTGAGCAGAGAGCCACAAGAAAGTTTTCTAGATGGAACAGAATCACTCCTCAGAATACAGTTTCTGGGCAAAAGGGAGGATGTGGCTACAAGAAACCCATCTAATTAAATACTTAGATGAGAAAAAATAGTGTGGTTCTTGTCCTTTGTGAACTCTCAGAAGTGACATAGTTCCTCAAGAAACTGAACTGACATTGTTTTCCACATATTTTCTTGTTATAGATTCAATTAGTAGCCTAAAATTTAAACCAACGTCTACGGTAATGTTAACGGAAATAATTTTGAAAAGTGTGTGAAAGGAGAATAATGAAGCTCAAAATTCTGAGACACAAGTTGGGTTTGCGCCCATGCAAACGTTTTCACCCATTCCCCATGTTGGGCAGTGAGATATGATTGATGTCTCTATGCCGTTGGAATTTGCTTCATTACTTCAACGTCTAACTCATTCATAAATGCTCAAATATTTCCTCAAAGCAAATGTGTCACACTGGTAAGTGAGTTCAGATTTTGAGTAATTTCCTGAGCTAACCACTGTAAGGAAGATAAGGATGGGCGGATGAGAGACTGACAACAGTAATGATGTATATGTGGGCGTAGAGTGGGAGAAGGAACAGAAGAGACTAAGGGGACAAGGCTGCACTGCTGCTGGGTTCATTGTAACCTAATAAAGCTTTAATTACATGTAAGACTAAGATGCATATCAAACACGTGTCATGACAGTCTTGCAGATAAAACATTGATGTGTAGTTTCACAGCCAACAGGAAATCAAGGAGGGAGGCAAAACAGTATCAGATGTGAACTGAAATTCCCAGAGGGAAATGACAGCTTGAACAAACTTGAGAGTCTTCAGTGGTTGATTAGAATCTCATTGTTTACAGAGAGTTTGGAATGTTGCTGGTCGAGAGCCTGAAGACAACTTATCTTTGTTTACATTTAGCCCTCCTTTGAATAGCCATTGATTGCTCACCTCTGTGTGTGACATACATCCTTGTGACTATTAATTAGGTAAAGCCATTGGAGTAAAGCCCCTTAGCCACCAACCCAATAACTAAGAAAGCAGTCAGATAGCACCTGGGGCCTGTAACAGCTCTGCTCACTTTGCCCTAACCTGCCTAAGCGCTGTTTCTAACAATGTATTTGAAAAGTGTGTTGATGTATGACTTCCTTTATTGTTACTATAAAAACCATGAGACTGCTACATCACTGGATCATGCCATTTGGGGCACCTGAGTCTGTGTTCCCACGTCTTGCCATAATATTTAACTCTATAACAATATGTCTCCAATCCCCTTAGAGATGAGTGCTATGTGTTTCACATCAGAGACTTGAGGAGCTTCTGATACACATGCTCCAACCTCCACAGTGGCTCACTTCCCAATTCCCATCCTAAGTTCTAACTAGCATGAATTAGCATTCAGGAGAGGATGAATTGTCTTCTTGCCACTCAAAAGGTCACATCTGACAGAATCGAACTGCTAGAGTGGAGAAGAAATAACCCTAAAGGAACTTCCTGCTGAGAAGCTGAGTCATGGAGCAGTCTCACCCACATTCACGCCCATGCAGCAGTCCAGTTTCTGATTAAGCACCGGCGGACAGCCCTGCCCATTCCTCTCACATGCTTCTTTCTTTCTATATCCTTGGTCATTAGCTGGCCTCTATTACAATTACTTATCTATAAATCAATACCTAATTTAAATGACTCAGACGTTCTTCAGTCAAAGAAAGTTTTGAATTCAGTAAAATGAGAAATTGCTACATCATTTAAATCAAAAAGTCAATGTCCTAAGTTTCATCAATTACATACATAAGAACATACCTAGAATTCAGTTCATGATGTTTAACATTCAGTTGTTAAGACTCATCACACCCCAAAATGACAGTCAGCAGTCCTGTAAGTTAGCAGTGTATGGTAACTAACACACAGCTTGTGTCCACAGCCTCCCAGAGAGTCACAGTCAAACAGGCATCCAGCTCACCCATGTAGGAGAAGCTCAAACCATCATGGAAGAGTGATCACCCTGAGTGGATGAGCTGCTGCTGAGGGTTTTCAGGTTGGAAACCAACTCTATTGCCTTTCTTTTCTTTCTTCTGACATCTCACCCGGGTAATAGAACGGTGTTGATGATCAGAGATAAAAAGAAGCAGGGTCAGAGCCATCCAGTGTGTGTGTATTGGGGAAGGGGGTACTCCTGGAAGTGGGCAAATACTTTTAATAAAACAGGAGAGAACAGGGGAGTTTGAAGCACTAGTGGGGAGAACAAGCAGCAATGGAAATGAAGCCCAGGAGCACGAGGTAGAGCAGGTGCTCAGCCCAGGCACGCAGATGAAGTGATGGCTGTCTCAGGACTGCAAAGGAAAGAGGAAATCTCTCTCACAGCTCTGCCACATGTACTCAGTGAAATGCCTCACATTTAAGAACTGAAGATTTGACATCATTTTTCCTTTTTTTTCTCCTGTCTTCCTACCTCCCTTTTCCTTTTTTAAATTCCTTCTTCGTTTCTTTTAATCCTGCCTTATTAAACTAATTTTTAGTTTTTAAAAAATCACTTTGTTTTATATTTAATTTTATTTTATATATTTTTATTAAAACATAATGACATCACTTCCCCCTTCCTTTTACTTCCTCCACTTGTTTCCAGGTTCCCTCCCACCAACTTCAGTGTCCCAACTCTCTCAAGGTGATCATCTCTTCTTCCTCAATTTTACTACTGATGTGAAAATATAAATATATATATATATGACTATATATATGTATACGAATATTTAAATACACCTGGTTGAGTCCATTTTGTTGTTTGTTCACATGTGGCTTCAGGTTTGACTACTCTGTATTGGCTGAAGAAGAGGCTGACATTCCCTCTCTCAGTAGTAAGCAGCTGCTGTACTTCCTGGCCCATGGGTGTGACCATGACATTTTCAGATTTCCCCATTAGCACATCTATGGAGATACTCTTTAGACTAGATGCCTTATGACCTGCATATATACAGCATTCTTTGCCCTAATTACAACCACTGATAGCGATAAAAATTGCAAGAATATCCAAATTTGGTTAAGGTGAATAACTTATTCTTATGTTAAAATAGAAGAGAGCTGCAAAGAAAATTTAGAGTTGAAGAAGCTAAAGAGGGCAACTGCTCGGTGTGCTCATGGGTCGCAGGCAGTGATGACTTGCACGCTGTCCAACTGAAAAGGAAAGGCAGGCCAGCAGAGCAGAATCCGTGTTCTACGAACAATGCATATTTGAACATGGAGAAGGCAGTAGTAAAATAACCCCTCAAGATTATGTTTAAATAATTTTATGAAGTGATATCCAAACCTCATAATGATAGAATATAAATGAAATATCTCAAAAATAAGGTATTATATCAGATATTTCCCTTAAAGGTGAAAAATATTGTCTGCCTACAGATGAAGGATTAAGAATTAGGCATCTATTTTCTGTCTACTAAATCTATGTGTTAATAAAATAACGAGTGAACAGCAGCCCTCTTTTCAAACTCAGCCTGCGTCCTAGTGTCTGGCATGTTGAGCATCTTACATGCTTTGTGGGAGCCCGTCCTCCTAGCTCTGGATCAACACTCTCCAGTGTCCTGCTGCTCCAACTGGGAAACACCAGCTACTGGATTTCCCCTGCATTACCTAGTTTCCCCACATAGGTAGACTGAGAATGGGGCGAGTTTTTGCGTGAATAATGTAACTCTGCCATGATGCTGTCTTGAGTATGTCACAATCTGGTGAGGATTTTATGATGTACTGTACAGGTAAGACTGCATGACAGATTCTTGTGCTGTTTAGATGCAGAAGTATGAGGTGAGCGAGAGAGCCTAAAAACTAGCGAAACCATTACACTAATTGTTACTTCTAAGAAGACGAAGAAGAAATGAAGGATTCCTATTTATATAGGAGGCAGACAAATATCTTTACTAAAATGCTTCATTATAAAGTAATTGACTTTCCTTTGAAAAGAGGTACCATATGGCACGTGGTTTCTGATTTTCAGAATTATCTGCTTGTCTCGTAAATGTACTTAGCTCAGACACTTTAAATACACATGAAAACATGCTAATTGCTGACATATAATTTACACTAAAAATCTCTCCAATCTCTTAATACAGAGCAAAATCAACTTCATAAAAAAATTTTGATAGCATCTGGTTGAATTAAAACATGGCACATGCTCTGAATATCTAATATCTCATCAAAAAATTCCTCATCTATCTAACTTTTCACTTGTTTGCATCTCAGTTACCTGCTGAAGTGTTGTCAAAACTGGACTTCAAGGCTGAAGAAAAGGCTAAGTAGGTAAAATGCCTGTCTGGAAGCCAATAAATTGGAATTCAATCCCTGATTCACATAGTATGAGAGAAACATATCTCATAAATTTTCCTCTGATTTCCATATATGAACCATCATACAGAGAGAGAGAGACAGAGAATAAAATGTAGCCACTTTGTTAAACCAGTATAATTACTAACTGCTTACAATATAACTCCCACACGAAAGGAACAGAGAACATGAACGAAAGGGTAGAAAGACTGTAAGAGGAGGTCCAGGAAGTCAGCCTGAGATTGCTTTCTCAATATGACACAGAAGCTACATTTATGAAGTCCCAAAAACTTGGTTGCCTAAATAAGACCTGAAAAATTCCAACAACAGTTGACATTCCAATGCAGAATGGCGGGGGGGGGGGGGGGGGGGGGGGGGTGTGTGTGTGTGTGTGGGGGGGGGGTGGGGGTGTGGGGGGATGGGGGGGTGGGGGGTTGGGGGTGTCTCACTAGGTTCTCCCCTACACAAAGAGCTACAAGCAATTAACAACTGCTGAGAGAGTGAGTCAGTTCCCCAGGAATGAGGCCTCTTGTTGATTATCCAAATTGAAGTGATCAGCACAAGAATCATGCATTTGTATGCATGCAGGCAACACCTAAAGAAGTCATCAAGTTGTGTTTATATCTTTATTTGTATTTAAACAACAAAGGTTAAAAGGGAGGGAGCCATGAATGGGAAGGACTTTTGGGTGCAGAAAAGATACGAAGAATATGAGGGGGAAAATGTTATATTGTATGTTTTGGTTTTATCAAATTGTTTATTATTTTCCCACCACCACCAACCACCAACCATCAACCACCAACTGTTGTGGTATGTTTTAGTTGTGGATAATATTTTAGTTAAGATTCGTCTTTTTCTTGTTTACACCTCTGTGTCATCCCCAGCTTCCACCCCCCACCCCCTCACCCCTGCAGGAGGTTCCTGTTATTTGTTTATTGAGGGTCTGTGTGAAAACAGGAAGAAAAACACCTGGGGGATTGAGGGGTGGAGTGAGGAGGGAGCAGGGAGGAGGACACGGGAACAGAATTAGAGAAGAATAACCAAGAGGAGAGCATGGGGTGAAGAAGCCTTGGAGTGAGCTCTCTGCCTAAGCCACCCGGGTATTGGACCCCTGAGATTTGTAATATAATGTGTTAATAAATAGTGGTATTATGAACAACAATGGATGTTTATTAACAACCAACCACCAACCTTCTAACCATAAGTACTACTATGTTCAATAGACAATATGCAAAACAGAGAAAAGAAACAACATCAACAACAAAAATGACGAGAACAGAATAGAAAAACGATGGAGATTTAAGTCACAGAATCTTTGTCTCTTCTCATGACCATCCAAGAACCCCTCCATATTGATCCTGTCTTCTGTAGCTCCTCATCTGTATGCATACCTTATTTCACAGGTTTTTTGAGGCTCAGCGGAGACATGCAATTAATAAAGTGCATTGAGCAGTTCCATGACATCTCCACATTGGAAATTCTAAGAGGTGAATAATCTACAAGTTGCAAATGCAATAAAGCAAACAGTTCACAGCCTACCCTAGCATACTCTATTAGATGAAGCTCTTTCCAAATCCTCCTCCACAGAGTGTCATGTGCTTCCATAGTTTATCCTAAAATGTAACTTGTTGGTTATTAAATGAGCTAGCTAAGTATACATCTACAGCTCATGTCTACATCACGTGTCTGTATCACCACACACCATGGCACTCACAGCTTCTGCACTCCCATCACTAGAAACCTTTGGGAACTCAGTTAAACACACATCACTTCCCTCTGTGATTTATTCGGGCTTTATTACTTCTTGTGTCTGAGGATGAAGCTCTAACCAGTTCTGAATCCGAAGACTCAGTGATTCTTTTCGCTCTCACATGCTCAGACTTACTCTCCAAACAGATCCTTGCGCGTTGCCGTCAGCCTCCACTCCGTGTGCTTCTCCTGGTATGCTTCATATACCAACTCATAAATTGTTGTGATTTTTATTATCATTCATAATAGTTTTATCAAGCTATAATTCATACGCAGTAAAATTTATGCTCTAGTGTGTTTTACTGTACAGTGCCTCCCAGAATGTGTCTCCCAAACTTAAAACTCTAAACCCACCCCCACCTACTCAACAGCAATTGGTCAACTTTCTGTCTCTATTAATTTGTATATTTAAGACATTTTCTGTCTACTCTGGGGTGCTTTATATCTATACATCTATTCGGTCAGCAAGATTGTTCACTAGAAAGAACCCTGCTGCCTCGTTGGCCACCTCAGTTCAATCCCTAGGATACACAGTGGAGAAAACAAATTCCAATCTTTTCCTCTGACCACCACACATGCCGTGGCACATGTGCCACTTTCCTACAAATAATACAATAAAATCTTGGAGGCTGTAGCGATGGGTCAGTGGTGAAATGTAGTATGTAGCCATTGTGTGGGGTCAGCAAGGAAGAGACAGAGGTCTTTTCCTAGGTGAAAGCCATGCTAGACCTCTGCAGAGGGAACTGCCATTATGGCCAGTGCCATATTCGACAGTGGAACACTGAGTTCTGAGCTCAGGTGTTTTTATTGATTCAGGATTCTTCAGGTGTTCTACTGATACCACATGCTGATCATGAGCAGCCAAAACATCCCCCACATAAATCCAATACCAGCAGATAATACAAAATGCCAAAGCCTATTTTCCCAACAGTGCATAAAACAATTATTTTATACATAACTAAAAATAAACTTCCACAGCAGTTCGGGATACTTGCTGCTCTTGCAGAGACACTGGGGTTGGGTTCTAAGTTAACAGAGCAGGTGACTCACAAGTCCCTGTAACTCCAGCCTAATGGGATCAGATGATTTCTTTTGGCATCTGTGAAGATCTGCATTTACATGGTATATATGCATACACTCCAGGCAAACATAAAATTTTTCAAATAAGTACATAGATAAATAAACACATAATAAAAATGTGTAAGACATGTATGATTGTTCCCTTTTTCCCTAGCATATTTTCAAGATTGTCCCATGCATTTATTCTTAATTGCTTTTGACAGCTATTTAATACTCAAACATGTGAATATACCAATTTGGTTTAGTCACCAATTTGGGTTATTTCAACTTTGCACTGTTCTGAGTAACATTGTTGTGATCATCATATACAGGTTTTTGTAGGCATACATTTTCAGTTATTTTGAACACGCACACCTAGGGAGGGGCTAAATCACATGCTAATCATGCATTTAACAGTTGGAGGAAGGGAGAGGCATTTCCATCACAGTTGCTGTGTTTAATAACCAGCCCCAAAGTGAGTGTTCTATTCTCTCGCCATTCTTAAAGCCACACCAGTGGGACAGAGGAAAGGACATGTTTCTATTCCAACCAGCTCTGCTTATTACTGGTTGTATGCATCCCTAATGCATCAGTTTCTTTTAAACTGACATATTTTTCTTATTCTATGAGGAGTTTCATATGCATAATGATTACAAATCCCATGCCAGATTTATTATTTGAAAATTATTTCTGCCATTGTGTTGGTTGTAGGCATGTATGTGCAAATGTCTTTAGAGGTTACACATGTAGATGTGTGGGTATTCATTTATGTGCACAAAGGCCTGAGGACAATCTCAGTTTTTCCCCAAGTCCACTCTGGTTTTTGGAGACAGAGTCTCTCACTGGCCAAGAACTCTGCAGGAGGTTTACCTGGCTGGCCAGTACACCTTAAAAACACTCCTGTCTCTGTCTCCCAAGCACTGAGACTACCAAGTTGCATGAGCATACTGCCTTCTTTTCAATGGGTAGTGAGGATGCCAAGCTCTGAATTGACTGCTCTGGCTCTCCATTCTGAAGATAACATTTTAAAATATAAATTATGAAGTATATAAGTTATATATTAAGTAAAATTACATGTTTGTATGGTGTTCCCTCCCCCTTAAGAATTAGATCACAGATGGGATGAAGAGAACGAGGAAATAAGTGAATTCCATTCTATCACAAAATTGTACATGAAGAATAAGACTAGGCATACTATGTGTCTATGTTTATGACTTTGTCCTAGTTACAGCTATTTCTGCCACTTCATATATTATTTCAATATAATTATAAATATCTAAGTTCTCATGTACAAGCTGAGAGGAAGCAAGTAGCTATTGGTTACATGTCTTATGGGGAAGCCAATGTTACAAAGGTCAACAGACAGTGAAGGAATGTAACCTTAATCCAATAACCAACAGCAAACTAAATTTTGCCCAGAGTCTTATGATTGAGCTTGAAATGGCCCTCCAAGCCTGTGAAGACTGCAGACCTTTCTAAATACAATTTTATGTGGCCTCTAAAACACAGCTTAATAATTAAGCTGTCCCACATTTCCTGGTCACACTTCCTCATTGCAAAGGCATAATGTAGAATTAGCAGTGAAGAAAAAAAAGCAAAGAGAGGGGAAGTAAGCAGTGGAGGCAGGCGATGCAATTTAATGTGAACAGTAGTGGTGTGAGCACCATAAGGGCACTGACCCTCTCTCTCAATATTTTCTCTGCACTGTCTATTGTAACATCAGTCTCTAAGTAAGTTTGCTGCTGAGAAGATATTATGTTGAGTGGATGGGGAATGAATGTGCTATTAACCATATGTAATAGCTGAAGGATTCTGCATTAGTCACGTTTCTGTTACTATGGCAAATCATGACCAAGGAACTATGGAAAGCAGAGTTATCTGGGGCTTTTGTATACAGAGATATCCAGAGTCCATCATGACATGAATGCACAGCAGCAAGTAGAAGGCAAGGATACAGGAATAGGGAGCAGAGAGACCACATCTTCAACTGCACTCACAAAGCAGAAGTGAAAGAATGGGCCAGGCTAGGAGCTCTCAAAGCTCTCCCCAGTGACATGCTTCCTCCAGTAAGACTGTACCTGCTCATCCTCCCCAACAGTTCTACCAACTAGGATCAACTGTTCAGATGCCTATGCCAATGAGGAACATTTCTCATTCAAATCATCACAATGTTGAGCCAAAAATCAGGTAAACATTTAAACTGTTATAGCTATTAAGTACTCATATTTCCTAATTTCAAAGGTATTATTTTCCCCCTTATGTAAAAGTAGTCCAAAATAACTGATTCTTACATCAAGTCTAGATCAGATCAATCAATACTGAATTGATTATGAAGTCAGAACATGAAAGTATTAGCTAATAAGTAGTATGGGGGTCTAAAGAAAATAATAAAGTTTTTCCTAACATATTTAGGGATAAAATGCCAGTAGATAATAACTTCAAATAAAAATTATTGAAGAACACTATGAATAATGATTGTAAATTAGAGTAGAAGCTAATATACTAAGATTTAATATCAAGCAATTGTCCTTTTTACCGATGGTCTAAATTTTTTATACAGATTTTATGCTTAATAGTTCTATATTCATCTCTAAAGAAAACATAGTATAAAATGAGTATATTAAGCAGATAGCTGTAAGGCTCCAAACATCTTTGTCAAATTCTTAGTGACCTCTAATGGCTGAGGGAGCCAGAGCCACAGAATGCTGAACCCTGCTGTAGGGCAGTGACACCAACTGGGCACACATTTGTATTGTCATTAGTCATCCTGTGGCTTACAGAATGAATATAAGTTAAGTTTAAATGTTAAAAGCCATGACCAGGAAGAAAAGGCATAAGGTAATAAGGCTGCAGACATTTGCATGATTAAGCTTAACAAAAGACGGATCTTAGTGGAGGAAAAATGAGGCATGCACAGAAGCTGAGCCAATGAGAACTTGGGGAAGTGCTCCGGGGTGAAGCACTGTGCAATGTACATAACAAATCAATCAAACAAACACCTCCATATTGCTTATTCGTAGTAGATCCTACAATAAAGTAGCAATGTAAGCCATGAGCTCTGAAAGGAAGAGTAATATAAGGAAAATGGTACATGCTATGCATAAACATCCATCAAAGCAAAGGAAACCTCACAGAGAGTTGGGGGACATGAACAAATACTGGAGATGGCCTCCCATTTTAAGAATCTGTTGTTCTTGTGGATGACTTTGCCCAGGATGAAACCTTGTGCATCTTATTTTCTTTATCTCTTAAGGCTTCCCCAGGCCATCCTAAACCCACAGGACAGCTGCAGTACCTTGGTCTTGAAAGTAGCTTAGCCAGGTAACTGGTTTGGGGCAAATGACAGCATCTGCCAGAAGCTGATGCATGAATTGCTCTGCAGGAAGATTGCCAGTCTCGGTTTTGTACACATCTTTGTCAGATCATTCTACAAATTACATATAGTGCAATTTAAGCAAACACACTTATTTGTAGAAGGATTTTATGTCATCTTGTCCCTCCACTTCAAATTTACACTTCATTTCTGAGTCTATAAAAATGGAGCTGAGGGCATTAAGTGTTCTTTCTCACTAGCTTGCAAGATGTTCAGTTTCATAAGTAGAAGGTGCTATAAAGACATTGTACAAAGGAGTTTTCTTCCTGGCTGCAGTATGCTCTCTAGGCTTCTACAGAAGCTCTACAGGCTTCTGTAGTGCAAGTCTTTTCACCAGCTTCTGCTCCTATAGCTTCCTGCTCCCACACTGTCCAAAGCTATAATTCATGACCATAAGTATTACTCAGTGGCCAGAAACTCCCCACAGAGACATGCTTAGTATATTTGGTAGAAGAGTGCCTCTGCCTAGGTACACTCTTTTCTCAGCATTCCCCAGAAAGGTAGATTTCCAGAATGTTCCAGAAGGCTGAAATTCAGGAGATTTGGCCATCCAGTAATCCACAAGTTAACTTACATTCAGACATTTGTAGCTTAGTTCTATCCAGCACTATATAGACATTTAGAGTCAGTGAATTCTATTACGGTTATTTTATCTCAGTCTAGGAATAATGGCTACCTCTTACGGCCACCATTCCTGCATTCTTTAGAATTATCCTTCTTGTGCACTAGTGATAGCTGTGTTAACAAAATGTATTGATACAGGAAATGATGTTTAGATTAAAATTTCTTGTTCAAATTATTGCGCAATTTTAGTTCTTGATTTGACCATGATTTGATCTCCACAAAAGACTTGAGGTATAAATATATAAGTATAAATAAAGTATTCATATGTTTTGGTAAAAGAAAATGATAGTAAACAAAAAAGAAGGAAATCATATTGCCCTGGCTAGTTTTGTGTCATTTTGACACAAGTTAGAGTTGTTTGGAGAAAAGTAGTCTCAACTGAGAAAATACATCCACAAAATTTGCTTGTAGGCAAATTTGTAATAATTTTCTTAATTAGTAATTGATGTTAGATGGGCCAGCCCACTGTAGGTGGTGGCATCCATGGGCAGATGATCCTGAGATGTGCAAGAAAACAGGATGAGCAAGCTACAGAGAGCAAGCCAGTAAGCAGCACTCCTCCATGGCCTCTGCATCAGCTCCTGCATCCTGGTTCCAGGCTTGAGTTCCTGTCCTGACTTCTCTCAGTGAGAGAGCGTGACCTAAAGGTTGTATGCTGAAATAAAATCTCTTCTCGCCAGTTTGCATTTGGTCATGAACTTTATCACAAGAATAAAAACCTTAATTAAGACAAACAAAAAGAGCTATATACTCATGGATGACTGGGTGCATGTTTAAGCCAATGGCAAAATGTTTAATGCACTATGCATGATAGAGATTATGAGGTTTTAAAACTTTGAGAAATATCTCTATAGGAATTGATTTAGAACATCACCAAAAATACATTCTTTTTAAAAGGTTTATTTGTTTGTTTAATGAATGTGTACCACATGAGTGCAGTTGCCCTTGCAGGCCAGAAGATGGCATAGGATACCCAAGAGTTAAGTACAAATCATTGTGAACCAGCTGATATGGCTGCTGGAACCAAACCTTGGTCTTCCACAGGACAGCAAGTCCTCTTAACTTTGCAGCCATCTTTCCAACCCCCTGAATGTATTTTATATCAATCCTGAATTCCAGATTTCATGGCTTTCAGGCCCAAGACATTATGCTCCATGCTAAGGTTCTAAGAACATGTGTGCTAAGCCATGATTCATTTAGTAGGGCATGCTATAATTTTGACACAGTGGATAAATCTGTTGTTTAAGATAAATAAGCAGCAAAGCCAACGTGAATGCCTTAAACTAAGAAACTAAGTACTAATTCTAAATTGAGAAAAAAGAAAACATTTCAGTGATTAGTGTTCACTTTTTAACACTTTAGTATTATATTATTTCATTCATATATATCTGTTGTTGTTTTTTATTTGTTAGAGATAGTGTCTCATGCAGACCAAACTGACATGGAACTCATTCTGTAGTCAGTGATGGCCCTGAGTTTTTGATCTGCTTGCCTCTGCCTCTCACATGCTGGGGTTAGAGATGTAAACACATCACACCAGTACACTGGTGTGTACACACCAGTACACTCTGCTTCTGCAGTGTTGAGGATGAATACAGGCCTTTGTGAATCCTAGGAAAGCAGTCAACTAACTGAGCTACAATTCTAAGCCCTTAACAAACATTTTTAAGAGTCTGTGAAGTGTCATACATTACTAGCTATCTACAGGCCACAAAACAAATATAGCCTTCACTCTGCTGTGTAAATAAGAGTTTTGTTGGGTTGCAGTCACATATATTCAATTATCTACATTCTGTAGCTGCTTTCTGTCCATAATAGCAACGTTTAATTGTGACAGAGGTAACCTGGAATATTTATAACTTAACTTTTATAGGAAATGTTTGCTAACCCATTGTCTAGGAACTAGAGATAAATGGTGAGCAAGTCAAAGTTCTTTGTTCCCTAGCACTTACATATTGAATGTTGTAGACAGATACTAAATACAAACATACAAATAGAAATAGCATCAAGACTAGAATGCTATAAGATTAAATGCTAATGATCAAGAGAAGAGAGTAATGAGATGAGCATAACATGTACAGGGGCAGATTGAAATATTAAATACACAGGTAGGGAATTTGAGAAGGTAATGTTGAACAAATGTTTGGGTAGGAGAGGTAGCAGTCATAGGGAAAATTGGAGATAAGAATGTTCTAGTCTAGGAAGGTAGGGAAGGGAAAGAAACTCAAGAGATAAAGAGCAATGAACCTTTTACGGCCATTCTGCAATGAGAGAGGGAGAGGAGTTCTCACACAGAGGATGACATATATTCTTCAGAAGAACCATTTTCTACTGTAAGCAATTGCTATAAAATGAAAGTGAGGGCTTAGAAGTATTGTCATCATGAGTCATTAAACCAGCATAATTTGAGAACTTGGAAGTACAGTTCTACTTCAATAATATTCTACTGCAACATATATCATGATCTTTGTCTCACTTTGTCTCTGTGCCTCTGCCTCTGTCTGTCTGTCTGTCTGTCTCTCTCTGTCTCTGTGAAACTATGAGCCAAGAGAATTCTGCCCTCTGTAAGTTGCTTCAGTCACATTGACAAGAAAAATCACTTATGCAGTATGTAGTATGGTTGTAATATTTTGGAGAACATCTAATGGCTAATAATATCTGAGGTTGCAGAATGCTTTAAAAAATCTACAAGACCTAGAAATGGTTGGCTAATCCTCAAGAGGGCTAAAGCATGCAGTAATGCATTTTACATTATTCGCGTTAACATTTAAGAAGCTAAGCAACATTATTAGACTCAGATTCAGCACAGTCACAGTAATAGTTACAGACTAAATATTGGTCAGATGAATGGCTAGAAGACAGCATATTTCTTGTACTCTCCTAGAGTAGATTCATATTGCTAATAAATTAAGAAATTAGAGTTTAAGCATGAAAAAAAATCCTAACTCATTTATTTGGACAAAAAGCATCAAAAGCTTTACTGATGTTGTCCATTTAGTGAATAATAATTAGTTTAAAAGATAAGAAATTGATTTTGTATTCAAGCAGAGTATACATAAAAATGTTTTAAATAAAGTCTTTGAGAGAAGTTAACAAATTAGTTCCATGAATGGTAGCAGGGTAAAGCAACTATTTTTTTCTAGGCACCCACTCATCAAATTATTATATTTTTAATGGGGAAAAAAAGCAGTCTTCAAATAGGCAAACCTAAAGAGAGGAGACTCAACAGAGGCAGCAGACATATGAACCAACTGAAGAAGCCTCTACTATGACTTGAAGCCTGGCTCTCTTCACTGGGCAAGTCACAGCCAGAACCAGCAAGAGGAGTCACAGTCCTTCTGTATAAGGGTTTGGATACTGGTTAGGAAGCGTAAGAGCCGTGATGCACCTCCAGAATCCCACAGTGACTTTAAAACAGAGGCACTAGAGCCCCATCTTTGCAATTGTGTCACTGAAAGTTACGCAGCCTTAAAATTCTAAAACACTCAACGCAGGCAAAAGATATAATGATGATAATAACGTCTAGTACAATTTTCTTCCTGAACCAGCATGAGTCAAAGAAACACGTGAAGTATCTTTCTTTGCTAACCACTGACTTTCATACTTATTATCAACCTTGCCCTCAAACACATGCCTGATTTCTTGTCAGTCACAAATTACTGTTTTAGCAGTTAAGTCTATTTCTGAAGAGATGTGTTTCTCTATGGCTTCTGTTAGCTATACAGAAATGAGATGCTATACTTTTTAAATACACACACACACACACACACACACACACACACACACACACGCACACACACACATACACACACACATATTTAAATGTTTTTTTCATAGACTACATTTTGACCACATTCTTCCCTTCTGGCTCTTCCTGGGCATTCCGACTTCCCTAACCACCCAATTCATGTTCTTTCTCTCTCAGAAATTAAAAAGCAAAACACAAAACAAAACAAGAAACTGACAAACTAAAAAGAAATAAAAAAATCAAAGCAAAAAAATATCAAAACAAAAAGTTCACACACACACACACACACACATACACCCACAAAACCAACCAAACAAACAAACAAAGCAAAACAAAACAAACTCCCCCCAAAACAGAGTCCATTTTATATTGACCAACTACTCCTACACACAGGGTCTGTCTTGGAGTGTGGCTGACATACTCTGTGTCACTCCATTGGAGAAAACTGATTTTCTTTTGTCTTGCAGATATTGATTATAAATAGCTTTTTGATTAGAGGTGTGGCTTTTTGATTAGAGTGTATCTGTTTCCTCTTCTCCTTCCTCGGATTTTTGTGAGATACTGCTCTTACTGCTCAAAGAGTTTAAGAAGACTTACTCTAGTGTACAGAAAACACATAATAAGAACATATCAGGCGTGCTCTCTTAGAGCAGGAAGAAATCTTAGATAATCTTGCTGCCTAAGATAATTAGTCCATATACGATGTTACTCACTAGCTGACACTTTTCAAAGATATTTAAGGGCATGAAAACTTTTCTATTTTCTTATTAACCTGGTTACAATTATATCAAGCTAAAAAAGAAGTTATTCTTTCATAAAAAGTCCAAAACTTTTTCCACAGTAATTTCACAGAAATTCACAGTAGCTGGCAGCCTTCAACGTAACCACTAAAAATCAAGTCAGTTGCTATCTTTCCTGTTTGAAATGTACTGTTGGTCTAAAGATTTTGCTATCCTTCTGCCTCCCTCTCTTGAGGGAAGAGATTGAAAGTATGTACCACCTCTCCACCTAGAAATCGTGATTTTTGTTTGTTTGTTTTTGTTGTTGCTGTTTTTCAAGACAGGGTTTCTCTGTTGTAACTCTGGCTGTCCTGGAACTCACAGAGATCCGCCTGTCCCTGCCTTGGAGTGCTGGGACTAAAGGCATGCACCACTACCCAGCAAGAAATCATGAATTTAATAAGTCTAGAATTTTATTGTTTCAGTGAATTATTTCAAGTAACCATAAAACAGAAAAATGTAATGATTGTCTAAGATAAACTTCTAATTATGGAGAGCATTTGAGGGCATTTCAATGCATAATTTCTCAAATCCTTGCAGTAGTTCTAATAAGTCTGCATTAAGTTTCTGAAATTACACTGTATGAGTCCTTAAACTCATCCACATTTGGGCACAGTTGGATATCATCCACAGTGCATTTTATTTTATTCTTGGTCACTACTACTTCTGATATTTTGATGACCACCAAATAATACCCTCATAATTTATCTTAAATTGGTTGGTTTCCTACAAATTATTTCTGAACTGATTCAGTGTCTCTGTTCTTACCTAGTCAAAGCAACAGACTTCACCGATGACTAGTCACTGTTACTTAGGTACTGGGCTAAGCATTTATAAGCATTTTATATTTTAACTTACAGTATTGATAGTATGATGAGGTAAACAAACACTAGAGTCCCCATTTATTTATTTGTTTATCTATGACATGCATGTGGAAGTCAGTTTGTTGGAGTCAGTTCTCTCCATTGACTCTGTGGGTTCTTGTGAAAATCTGAGCTCTTTAGGCTTGGTAGCAGGTACATTTATCCACTGAGCTATTCCACAGGGTCTATAGTCACCATTTTGAAAAATACAAAATGATAAAAAAAAATCTCCAATAGATTACATAGACAAAAATACGCACATATTTGTAGCACATGCACTTACACAGTATACATAATACACACACACACACACACACACACACACACTTACACTTATGCACTACACAAAAACACACTATGCACATCCATGTACTCACACTAACCACCACAATAACAATGGGGTTAATAAAACAGAACTGGAAAAAGAAAACAAGCTTTCAATTCACTAAAATACTGTTACACAAAATTTATTTTTAAAAAATTAGTTTATAAGAAGCATCACTATGGATGATTCACGTATATTTCCTCCATTTACTCTTCTTCTTCCTCATTGTTGATATAAGCTTTGATTACTTTTCAATGTGGCAATAATTCTCAAAATACTTTCTACAGAGACAGCAGAAGGAATTCATGTGGACTTGGTCTGGGTGATCAAATTTCATGTTATTACAACTATCCTAGAGTTTGTCTTCTGAAGATCCATGTGTTGTAATTTTATTTTAACGTGGAGTGGATCTATAAGAGGTCAGGTCTAATAGGAAGTCTCCTTGGGAAGAAGTAAGGTATTCTCATGGGATTCTGGTTAGTACTTGAATGGACAGTAGCAAAAGAATATGATGTCCCACACACCAGCCTGTGGTCTCTGGCTCCTATCTTACTCTGCCATCTCCCATTTGCACATTCTCAACACTGTGACACCACAGCATCAAGACCTCACAAGGGATGATCTCATGCCAGGGACATGCCCTTAAGTCTCCAGGACTACGAATTAATTAGATTTTCTTAAAATACATATTACCCAGCTTCTGGTTCTTGATATATCCAAGGAAAACAGGCTAATATAAATAACAATTATATATATAATTTATATGTGAATATTTAAATATATATTTAATATACTTATATATTACATTACATACGTAATATGTAATCTATTTTTAGTAATGGCCAATTCTAATGTCACATCTATATGGATTTCATTCACAAAATATATTCTTGTATTTTGGGAAAAATGAGGACCAAGTGCCCATGAATGTGTTCTTATTTGTGATGTTCTAAGGAAACCAGGAGCAGAACATTACTTCATTTAGAGATCATTCTTGCAGGGGTCAAAATAGACTACAAGGCTGTTTTGAACTGAAACAGAAAAGTTACTGCTAATGATCTTGAAGGATATAGAGATAGTACTAACATACCAAAACTTTCTCCCACATCAGGGTCCAAGCTGAGGCTTTGGTGGCAATGTCCATTCCTCCAGTGTGGAGCTATGGCCACTGCTGCATGCTGCAGCTTCCTAGGCAGAGTGGTGGTATTTGGCATGTCTGACATAGAAAGTTAAAGGAATAAAGATTCACTTGACTCATGATTTTAGAGCTGTTTGGGTTCATGGCTTGGGTTCATGGCTGCTTGGGTCCAAGCACTTGCAGAGAACATCATGGCAGTTAGAATAAGAGGAAGGCTTTGATCATATTTCTTGGGGCCAAGAAATAAAGAAATGAGCACATCCTCAGAGGAGGCATGATAAAATAATCAAAGATATCTCACTGACCTCCAGCTAAGCCAAACTTCTAAACTTTCTACAACCAGTCAAAATAGTGCCACCAGCTGGAGACTAAGCTTTAACACACAAACCTGTAAGGGAAATAAAACATTCAAACCATAACAGTGTCTTAGTCCATTTTGCATTGCTATAGAATAATATCAAAACTAGGTAATGTGTAAGCAAAATAAATTTAATTGATGCATATTTTGGAGTCTAAGAATTCTATAGTTGGAGAATGTGTCTGGTGAAAATACTTACGGTAAACCTACTTGCACAACTACCATACAAGTCTCTGGGTAAGGCTCTCATCAACACTGTCAATTAAGTTTCAAACACAGGAACCACTGTAAAAACTCATTCAAACCATAACAAGGGAATATAGTGTGTTCACAGTAAATTTGCCTCCTCCACTCTTTGCAAACCCCTAACTGGAAATTGATTCATGTGACTTGTTTATCTCTGGAGAACACCATGGGTGAGTCAGAGAGGGCAGAAGAAAGAAAAGACCTAGATGCAAGGCCTATGAATGAGCACAACCCAGCAGGACAGACGCTTGTACACACACTGTAAAGTCTCCTAAACAGGCTCTTTTATCGTTTCTGATATTTCAGACCACATTCATCGGAGTGACAGCTCAAAAGGTTATGCCAGCCTAAATGCCTGTTCTGTGAGCATGTTGACCATGCCTTGGGGCATCAGTACCAGACAGTTAAGAGACTGAGAGACAAGGAAGAAAGCAATAAAATCCTTCCATGTTTATTTTGTTTTACCTAACAGTTCTCACCCAATTTTGCATATATAGGAATACCAGAAATCTCAGGACGGTTGCAGAATAGAAACTATTTATTTTAGAACACTGCAAAATCAAGCCAACATGAAGATATCTCCTCCAAATCCTGAAATAATCCCAAGCCTGAAAAGCGTCTCAATTTTAAAACACAGAAAGCCTTTCATTGTATTCTACTCCCAAGTGAGTAACATGGAATTACTAGAAAATTAGAAAATATTCACAATTATGTCCCAGACCTTGTGTTGCCTTTAAGAAGGCAAATTCTTCACAATGACACAGAATCTCCACACTGCAACAAAAGCCTCCCAGATGTCCTACACAAAATTAAAACAATCTGGTACAGGCCATTTTAACTTCACAAAATTAAAACTACAGTGTACTTGGATATGTCCCTTTGGAAAAGCTGAGATTTTATAAACTCTCATCTCTAATGAGAGTTTTAGGTACCAGTGACAAAGCCGCAGATGCTACTGATGACTTATAGACAAATGAAAGAAAATTGTTTCAATCAGATTTAAATCAAATACCCTCACAGGGTAAATCTTATGCATCAAAGTGCAGCAGCCCTAGGCATACCACTAAAGCCAGATAATAGATTTAGTGAGTGGTCCCATGGCTCCAAGGCAAGCAATGGTAAGCCAGTAAGTTTGTCATCATGTCAAATCCAAACACGAAGCTGTAAACAGTGGCACTGTTTTGGAAAACCATTAAGTAATATACTAAAAAATAAAAAAGCAGAGAGAAAGGAAGAAGACCTTTAAAATAAGTAATAGAAGCAGGTGAAAAGGCATTCTTAGTAAAGACATAGTTCCAGTGTTGGTGACCAATGTCTGAAAATTGTACATTTACAAAACAGAATAAATGATTTTTCTCTACACTGTCATTCTCCAAGGATCTTACAAGGAAACGGGAGATTATGTTGCAACTATTAATTCAAATGGTACCTCTCATCAATATGATGTAGGCATCAATTATTCACTTGGTCTACTCAGATATTAGTACTGAAATTACTTTTTGGTAAGCCTGTGTGGAATTCTAAAGGCTTAAAAAAGTCATCAACTCTTAGCAAGAAAACAATGATTCACTCCGAAGTTTGTCTTAATCATTAGTTTGGTCTGATTACTAAGTAAAGAAACATACTAGAGTGACATTTATGAAGATAAGGTTGGGAATTTTAAGGAAGATTTCTTATGTCATGAAAATCAACAATTCATTTAAAGCATAGCACATTGAAGAGATTATTTGTTTGTCTCACTTGACAGATCAGGGTTGCCTTTTGCTCACTGAAAATAAGATTCATTTACTAATTACATATGTGAACGCTGACAGGTTAAGATAATGGGTCTCAATTTTATCGACTGGATTGCCCTGAAGAAATAAAATATAATCTAGGATTTCTTAAGTACTTTTGAATAAGCTATTAAAATGTTTGTGTTATTTTATTTTATTGTCTTATTTTACATGTATGAATATGTTACCTGTGCATATGTGCGTGCGTGCGTGGTGCCCTTGGAGGCCAAACTAAATCTGGAGCTACATATGATTCTGAGTCACCTTCTGGATGCTGGGAATCAAACGTGAGTTCTCCAGAACAGTAGAAAATGCTCTAACAACTAAGCCATAATTCCAATGCTTAAGTCTTTCATTGTTGTTCTTACAGGAAAAACAGTGAGAAGGGCTAGAAATAATAAGAGGATCAATGGAAGTCTCCATAGATTCAGGAGCTAATTGATATTGTCCCTGCATTAGAGGAGAATGAGCCTCTTAGGGTTTGGGAAAAGCACTGGGTAAGGAATAATGCTATACATGCAGAATTACATTGTATGTGTTCCTACTCTCTGCAGAGGAAGTGTAGATAGACTGAAACGCAGTTCACTTGTAGGTAAGTCTGTGTCTTCTTATTTAGCTATGGGAAATGTATAAAAACTAAGATTTGCATTTCATCTATGGGTGCTATGACTAAAGTCACAGTGTTATTGTTCCATAAATGTCCTTAACATTTGTGGCTGAGGGACAAAATTCAAGGGTTAGTCTTAGCAGTATTCTTTGGTGTTGAGTTGTACTCGTTCAGGGCTTCTGGGTAAAATTTTCTTCTTTATAATAGTCTAAGATGAGAACTTCAGTGAACATAGTTTAATTAATAATAGTAGATGTTGAATACAACTGGGAGAAGTTCACCAGCTGAAATTAGCACCTTACATTCAGTTGTTAATGATGCAGATACTTTTTATATCCTATAAGTACTCATATATTTATTCACCCATCCATTTTATAAGTAGCATCCTTATTTGCTGTGTTAAGAAAAAACAAGTAGTCTTAGTTTATATTTACAAAGTGTCCTATCTGTCCCTATGACTTGTATATATAGCCGAATATAGAGGCCCAAACTAAAAGAAAATCTGTTAATTGATAAACATCTGTAATGAAAGACTAAGCTTTAAAAAAGCTCCACTAAAATTAAGCTTATTTTTTTTAAAGGGAGCATTTAAAATAAACTTGCTATTGTATATAACTGGGAAAATATTACGAGTAAATATTTGTGTTAGAGTAATGAATTAGAGGAAGATGATGGGATCATTGATGCTATGTAATAGGAACTTTACTTTCAGTGGACCCATTAATTCTACTGGCAAAAATTTTGACTTAACAACAACCAAAAAAAAAAAATGTCACTGAAGCTATGTGTGACCCATGCAGAAGAAAAAAAATAATAATCATGCATCTATTATTATTTCACTTATACAGTAAAAAAGGTGTACCTGAATACATGGAGGAGTTGTAGTAGGAAAGTTGCATAATTGGTGCTTTATCTCCTGCTACTAAACATTTTTTAGTTAAAAAAAATATTCTAACAATGCAGGATATATTAAATTTTACATAGTGCTTAGCAAAGAAAATTTTCTCAAATCACACTTTCCACTATAATATGGAAATGATGAGTCTTCTTTACGAAGGTTTTGTCATTGATATAATGACAGTTGGTTTCATAAAGTTTCAAGGATAAAATAGAGTGTTACCTTTCTAGTCTTAAGTTCAATTATATGGGATGGATGACATTGCCAAGTTTCCGTCTGTTGCAAAAGGTTGAGATAACTCAAATTATGTAGGCAATTTTGAGCAATGTAGCAGGCACACTGTTATCCTCTTAGGGGTTTACCTGTTTTTCCTAAAAGAAATATGCCTATTGTGACACAATTCAGAGCAGAATAAAATGTACAGACCTTCATTCATCCTTAAGAAATGATATGTTTCTTCAATGACATAGTACAAGAAAGCACAGAACTTAGACAGCAGTCTGCATAACAACAAAAAACTGAGAACACAGTGCCTATTGTTCTACTTAAAAAGTCCGATTAGCTAAGGAGGAAAAACCAGAGGGTAAATATTTGACTCATCCTCTTTAAATATCAAATATGAAACCCAGTTTTGAGTGCAGGCAGGACAGTACTGTGCAAAAGCACCTCTCCAGCATTCTCTCACTGAGGCTAGAACCCTGCAATCCTTGGAGCCTTTCCATGTTAATCCTGTTTGGCTGTGTGATGACCTCATGGTGTGTGGTATATTAGGATTGGAAATTTAATGAAGGAAAACAGCCTATTGTGATAGGGAATTATAAGAAGCTTAAGAATCTCTTATTTTACAGTGAAAACATCCTTCAAACTTGTAGTTTTGCAGCAACATTCACAATAGCAGGACACAATAGCAGGAAAGGGTCTCAATGGTGAAGCCTTCTGCTATTGACCGCAAACATAGTCAAATGTATACAGTTTTTTTAAAGGCACATTATAATTCTCTAGGACTAGGAATTAACAGCTTTTAGCCTCGATTTCCACAATAATGAAAGAAAAATATGACTAAATATGCAGCGAGTTGCATAAGTAAACTGACTCACATAGCAATGTATACTATAATCAGTTGCTGGCCCTGTGTGCTTCTCAGCCTCTCAAAGTTTCATATGTTTGTGTACATATGTGTGTGTGTGTGTGTGTGTGCGCATATACATTATATACACACACACACACACACACACACACACATATATATATATATATGTGGAGTTTTTCTTGCTCAAAGTACTATTGGTTTCTATCATTAATTGTTGACAATTCAAATGTTCCTAGATAGAGTCTCCTTTAGATTAAACATTCTACAAATGTAAAGAATGCCTACTAAAGATGCGGTATTTTGTCTGAGGATGGAATGTAGACCCAGTACAAGCTGAGTAAGTTCCTCAATGAGGAACATCAACAAAACTCTTCTTAGACAGTGTCTCATGAATTTATCCAGGCTGACTTTGGACTTAATCTGTAACCTAGGCTTACCCTGAACTACCAATCCTCCTGCCTTAATCTCTCTAACATTACTGTTCTTCATTGCCTGAATTAAAATGTAAGTTGGCCTGGCTCGGTGGATAATTATCTCTGTGAATAATTCATTTCAAAAAGTAGATTCTCTTGATCTTAAGAGAATCCTGATAGGTTAGAAAGATGATTCAGCAGTTAAGAGTAATTGCTAAACTTGTCAAGGGAAAGTATGGTTACTAGCACTCAAATTAGGTGCCTCACATCTGCCTGTTACTCTAGTTGCAGGGTATCCAATGTCCTCCAGCTTCCGTGGGTATCTAAACATGCATGGTACACATAAACTCATGCAGCCAAACCCATTGTCACTGTGGTAGTTGAATGAGAGTGGCTCCCAAAGGCTCATATATTTAAATGTTTGGTTCCTTCTTGCTGGAACTCTTCTGGGAAAGATTTGGAGGTATGTCTTGTTGGAGGAGGTATGTCACTAGGGGTGGGTTTTGAGGTTTCAAAAGTCCATACCAAGCCCATCCTACTCTCTCCATGTCTCCCTCTCTCCCTCCCCTCCTCCTCCTCCTCTTCCTCTTCCTCTTCCTCTTCCTCTTCCTCTTCCTCTTCTTCTTCCTCTTCTTCTTCCTCCTCCTCCTCCTCCTTCTTCTTCTCTCTCTCTCTTTCTCTCTCTCTCTCTCTCTCTCTCTCTCTTTCTCTCTTTCTCTCTCTCCAAGTTACTTGTGAATCAGGACATAAGCTTTCAGCTGCTGCTTCCAGAACCATGCCTGCCTGTCTCCTACCATGTGTCCTACCATGATGGAAATGGACTACCCATCTGATATTGTCAGCAAGTCCTCGATTAAATATTTTCTTTTACAAATTGCCTTAGTCATGTTTCTTTACAGTAATAGAGAATTAACTAAACAGAAATAAACAAATAAACCAAACCTTAACAACAGGAATGTTGCATTATGTCAACAAATGCTTTTGCTGATGAAAAAAGAAACAGACATCATTATACTGCCTATGAATATTTTGAAGTCACATTTTCATAAAGTGTTGTTCTTCAGTTTTTGTTTCATTTCTAATATATTTCAGACTAAAATGTTCTTGACTCATCCTTTCTATAACATATGGCCTGTCTTCACAGCAGCTCTCAGGCTTCCCCAACTCTGCCATATGCTTTGCATTCTTCCCAGTGACATCACCTAACGTTTCATTTGCTGCTTTCGTATTTCTTGGCAACTGTACTCTCCAGAGAGTTTTCAAAACTATCCTCCGGGATCAATGCTTTCCCTCCCACTTCTCTTCCCATCCTTTCATATTCCAAACAATCCAACTTAATTGATACAATATTTTCCTGCTTTATTTCCCAAGTATTATCCTATAAGCTATATAAAAAGCATGAACTGGGATGCAAACTCTATTCATCAATTCAGTGTTGACTAACAGCTCACTCTGCTGCTGAGCCCATCCATATGCCAAGGGCCCATCACCAGAGGATCTTCCAATGAGAAAGAAACCTACGAATGACAAAACCACGTGACTGTGAAACAAACATGCAGGAATGGCAATTAAACTCAAGCTTCTGGATGGGGATCATAGGTGATCAGTTTATATCGTTTCCATCAATACCTTGCAGAATCTAAAATAATCCTAACTCAGAATCTCAGTGAAGTGAGGTGAAGTGAAAATGTAAGAACTGACTTCCTAGCCGAGTACAGCAGAGTGATATGTCTGATCAGATACTTACTCTTTGTTTAGAACTAATGCCTTTCCCCATTTTTCACAATTCCTGTCAGATCATTCAGTAATTCCTGTGTGAGGTTGAGTTAGTAGGTGTTATGCCATACTTATGATACAGAAGCAGATAGCTTTGAGACTGTCTGACAAAGATGGAATCTCATTTATTTGGCATGAAAATAGGAGGACTGCAAGTTCCAGACCAGCTAAAGTAACATAGCAAATAATAATATATAATAATCAACGAATGATTGCTTTCTGAGCCGAAGTAGTTCAGTAACATGCTATCAGAACTAAGCCTCCTGCTCAATTGCTTCTTTTGACCTGAAAGTTCTTGGGATTCAATGGACTGCAGGAAGAGATTTACTTCAGAGCCCTTCATCTGCCTAGACAGTGGTCCTCTGGAAGGTCCACTGAGTATCTATAACCCAGTGAGAATGAACTCTGCTCCTAGGAGAATAAGATGAAAGTCAGTGCCGTAACACAAACTTAGTTATATATTATCTGATCCTCTGAGGACTACGGATCTCCACTTTAGCCATCTCATCTCTGTTGCCTCCTCTCCACTTTGTATGTGATAGGTATATACCACTTTACATTAATTAGGTTATGAGACACAATCGTTTTCCAATAATATCCTGGTTTATATAATACATTTTTCCCTCCTGTTAATCTGTTAGATCTACTTTATTTCTTACATTCAATTACTGAACTCGTCTTCCCCCTCCATAGCTCAATTTACTGTTGGTTTATTCTTCATTTTTCTGATAATTCTAAAACACTATTTTTCAAGTACTTTAAAAAAAACTTTGTTTTTAATAAACCTAGGTACTTATAGTTTGCTACACTTTCTAAAAACAGTCAGTATTAATGTTTACGTTATATACCCTCTGGTATTATCATTGTGTAGGCCTTGTTTAGATTACCATGTTGTTGAGACTTTGTGGGTATAGTTTTCTTGTCATATCTAGAAGACACTACTTCATAGCAGACATTCTGGTCCTCTAGATCTTATAACCTACATATGATCTCTTCTGAATTCTTTTTTTTCCTAAACTTTAGGTAAAGGGGTTGTGTTGTAGATATATCAGTTGGGGCTAGGTATCTCTTTTCATTTTGATCAGCTATGAATTTCTGTATTGATATTAGTCTTCTGAAAATGAAGTACGTAAAAGTCACACTTATTTTTATTTTTATTTTACTTTCTTTTTATTAGGATGAGTTTTACAAGGCAGTTAGGAATTATACTGGTTTAGGAAAGTGGCGGTAGTAGGTTCTCCTCAAGAGTCCACAGCATCATAAGCCATGGGAAGCTAGCTGGGCTTACAGTTACCAAGGATGGGTTCTCTCCTATTGAGAGGAACTCTAAATTCAATGGGAACATCATGCCATCCTGCTCACTGCTGTGGTTCACAGGATTTACACTTGAGTAAGACTATTGGTTAATTTTCTCCCTTGGCAGCTCATATGCATACTATATACTATATACTGCATACTATAAGAGCTAGTCCTCTTTGAGGAGGTTTTCAGGCCATTTACAGCTTGAATTCTCCAAGTTCTGTGTCTGAGTTCTTACAGGAAAGTAATCTGAAGAAACCAGTACCCTTTTTGTACCATGTTGTTTTATTCTTCCTGTGAAAAAGCCTATGTATGGAGGGTTTTCTCTAAATTTTCAAATGAGACTCATGTCTGATTTATTAATTACTTATGAAAGCCAATTTGATCTTAAATTTTAGTTCATTTTAATTAAATCATGTACATCTAAACACATATAAAATTTCCTTTGTATTAATTTCTGCTATAATTCAGTAATTAATATTTTTCTAACTCTATATCTTTGTATAGCCTAGTATGCTCTGACTCTAAATGGCTTGCTTTTTTAAAAATAAATTTTACACTAAGCTTTAGAATATCTATTGGTATAAAAATTAAATACAAAATCAAAAACCAAAGAGGATAGAGTGTGGAAACTGTAGAGTACACTTGATAGAAGAAGTTAAGAAAACATAAAAATAGTCAACTGTTTCAATTTACATATGCATTAAATTCTTGCAGGAGCCTTACTTGATCAGGGCAGCTATATACTCTTTGAGAGACTCTGTCCATGACTTAAGAGTTAAACCCTTTTCCTACTTTCATTAAAATATGCAACAATTATTTCTCTGTATCTATGACATGCTGCAATATGACAACACTTTGTGATAAAGATTTAAATAAGTATGTAGGATTGCTACAACAAATGCTGTGGAATATTAAAGACTGTACCTTTTGGCAGCTCTTCATCAGGGTACTGGAGTGTGGAAGGAACCAGAGGATAATCCCTATTATGTATCATAGGATGTTGTCAGATTCATATTCTACATCTGTCTCACAGCGCTGACTAGGAGAGTAATTACTGCTGAGATAAGCCCTTTCTGGAATATGTGCAATTAATTCTCCTGGAAAAAGAATGAAAGTAGCCTGACACTTTAATAATGTTTAAGTATACCTAATCTATTTCTTTTCTGTCCCTAATGTTTCCTAAATATGAAAAAGAAAGAGGATTTGAAAGTACTTACAGCTGCCTGTTCTTATGTAAATCTTCCACAGGGCTGTAATATTCTATCTTAAAGTGACTGGCATGAAATAATACTATAAATTATAATAGCATGTAGAGCAAGTAGGGAATTACTTTCAAGCTGAATTCAGAATATGATTTTTTTGCAGAACGGATGTTTCTCTTATCAAGTAAGAATTATTCTGTTATTAAATCTTCAAGGGTGTACAATTTCATTCAATTTGAATTCTGAAAATATATTTAAACTAAATGAAATTATTTTTCTCTCCAGATTCTTGATAAAGTGGTATTTAACCATACTTATTAGATTTTGATTTCTAGCACCCACCTTACGGTATAGGTAGTAACCTGATTACACATGATGCTACATTTTCAGTGCCTTTGGGTTTCCCAAACTCATCAGTTCTATGGCTCCTAAGCACCCCATGTATTGCTCCTTGTGTTGACAAACCATCCTCAACCTTGGCCTATATTCAATTAATGGCAACTCAGAGGGATGAGAAGCGACTGTTGTTTATTTACATCAAAGAACATCATTTCCTTATTTATTATGAATGAGAAGAAGAAATCTCTTCATTAAACAAGGGATTCTTTTTCTAATTTCTTTTATATTACTTGACTTTCTAGAGTTGATTTCTACCAGGAGGAAGTGTCAACCTCAGTGAACTACTGTGTTGGATACCTAGAACAGCATTTTAATATTCTCTTTTCTGAGAGAAAACCTTATGATTAAATAGTGTCCATTATATGAAATGAATATTAGCAATGCTAAGAAGAGAAACACCTCTGACTAATAATACTTTTATTGAAGCTAGAAAATATGAGTTTGAAAAAAATAGGAAATTTTAGTAAGAATATACTGAACCCTCCCTGCGATGTGCAGAATATTTGTTTTTAGTCAATATGTGTCTTTATTTTACTTAAAAATACATATAACAAACATGTCAAATGAGAAACAAAAACCAGTTTTGGAGATATTAAAGTGCAGTAGAATATTTAATGTATGAATTAAAATTTACAAGCGTCACCTAAAACATGTGCAATTAATTTTCACAGGCTATTGGTTTAATTATTTACATTTTTATTACATTTATTTATTTCTGTGTACATTTGTGTGTAAACATGCCAAATATTGCTGTGTCAGTGGAGGTGAGAGGACAGATTGAAGAGGTCAGTTTTCTCTTTCCATCATGTGGACTTTGGGGATTGAGGTTAAGAAGTCAGACTTGCCAACAGACACTTTTAACTGCTGACCTGTGTCACCAATTTAGTTCTATGTAAACAAATGTCCCAAATAGTCCCATTAGATAGTGGAATTCATTAAGTCAAGTTCCATACCTTCATTTCTAATTTTGAACCTAGAGCTTACACAGCCAAATTTAGCAGACCCAGTTTATAAACTATACTTGAAGCTAGCTCTGTTTTGCATAGTTACTAATTTATCTTTGTCTGCCTCTGATTCCATTTCTGTTTCATCTGTGTAATTGGAAGTCTTCTTAGCTAGCTTTTATTTTAAAATTTATTACACATTAAAAATACGTAACACTTACATAAGAAGTATGTAAAATTTAATGACCTAGAATTAGTTACAATGATATATATAAAACACACACACACACACACACACACACACACACACGCACACACACACACACGCACACACATAGAGGAATACTTCTTGGAGGAATTATAGCACTGATATATTTAGAATTTTGTACACCAAAATAGTAAATACAGATGACTCTCAGGCAATATATTACTATTTCCACACTGTATCCACACTCATGCTGCTCTACCCTAAAATATGAGGTAACTGACTTAGAAACTGATGTTTTTCACTACTCTCTGACAGTATAAATGTTGTCATATTAATAAGCACAAGCTCTTTATTCATTCATGGGATAATAAACTTCTGTTCTGGAGTCCGTGATAGTTAATCTCTACTCTCAGCTTGGATAGAAGAAACAGCCCTGGGCATTTGTAAAGATAAGGCTGAGGATGAAGACCTATTCTGAATATAGTCAGCGTCTTCCCATGGCCTGAGGTCCCAGGCTAAATGAAATGGGAAAAGGAGGAAAGTGAGTGAGCAGGAGCTGGGCAGGGCATTGTGCTTCTCTACATCCTGGGTAGGAGCAGCAGCCAGCCCCCCACCCTGTCATGCCCTCCGCACCGTGATAGAATACATTTCAGAATCATGAGCTCCAACAACCCTTCATCTCTCAAGATGCCTGTTGTCAGGTGTTTTGCAAGGGCAAGAAATGTAAGATGGCAGTATGGGGAGTAGCGGGGCGCTGGCTCCCCGTAGGGAACACTCATTTTCTTTATCATTAGAAGTGAATGTTTTGCAAAGAAAAAAGACTTGCAAATAATACTTGTAACCCAACCAGGTAGAAGATGAGGAAAAACACCCAAAGAAATGAAAATCATCACAACAGAACATGTGAAAATTCATTGAGATATTTTCATAATTTGTTTCAGTTTTACAAATCATATATACTTGTATGTTTCATATTTTACCAAGTAATAAGTATTATGTACCCAAATTCCTAGTAAAAATCCTAGTGCATAGCATGGCAGATCAATACAAATTGGGACACTTCAGTTCTATTCTTCAGGGTCAAAAGATTAATTTTGTTTCTAAGTAGATAATATCGATTTACTTAAAATGTTTTGAATGAACCTACAGGTGAAAGGCAAATATAGATTATTTTTTTGAATCACATAAAACACAGTTTTATCCCAAATCTGAAGCTATGTATGAGAATTCTGCAGACACTTACATGATTAATAGGCACCTACAAGAATATATCCATTCCCTAAAACACAAGGATACATTTCACCAACAATGTTCATGACAAAGCTGGCAGATTTACTGTAGCTCATGAAGATAATGTTTACAGTGTCCCTCAATTTCATATTAAGAATAAAAATAAAATTACATGCTATTCCTCAACATGACCTTCAGTAAACAGGTGAGAAAGACTAAAACTTTTCATGGGCAAGAAAAATGATTCTATTTTATGACAGTTTAAAAAAATTAAATTTATAAGACATATAAATTGCTCATTCTACTATAATTGATTCTGACTAGTATAAATATATTCAGCTACTGTATTTAGACTTTTGACTCTAATCCATTCTGTATTCATTAAAAATCTCAATTAAGTAAATAAGTAAGGTCTTAAAATCTAAGTGCAGGGTTGGAGAGTATTCATTCCGATATATACAATGCCCCATATACTCTATGAAAATATATCCTTATACTCAAACATACTTCCATATTATTAATTATAAAAAAACCCTTTCTAGCATTTATGATTATGAACCTTGATTCTGTTACATATTCTTAGCTAGCATCTCCCTCAATCCCCATGATGCTAAACACCTGTCACAGAGGCCTCTAGCTGTGAGTTTACCTCCTGCTCAGTTCCCCCTTCTTCAGTTTAATGACTCATGATAGTCCTCAGCAATCATTCTGTCTGTGCTGTTTAATTTTATGTTGTAGCATTTCATTAGGAATATAAAAATCAATAAAATTGAACTATTATTTTTCAGTTTTAGTATGGGGTGTGCAAATACAGAATTCTTCCCTGGTGCTTTTTATTCCTCCCTCTTATACAAAACAAGAACAAAAACTACTAAATTCTTCTAAATTGTTAATTTATTTTTCTAAATATAAGTATCTTAATTTTTATGATGATAAAAGTAATAAAACTAAAATTAAATGCTAAGCGGAGTGAAATAAAGAATGCCACCAACCCAAGACTATTGCAGAGGCAAGAGGATGACAAGTTTGAGTGCTGCCACAGACACAAAACAATACTCTTTCTACAAAACAAACAAGCAAGCAAATAAATAAGAAACAAACATAAACAAGCAAAATGCAAGCTACCAAAACATGCAATTCAGAAACTGAACATTCTTATCATACAAGCAAAATACTATTAATTATTCCATACTTTTGAAACAAATATAGTTTTGAAATTATCATTCAATTATCAATAAAATATATATCCCACCCTTCACAGCTTGATAAACAATATAACTATATAAATATATGCAATGTAATATATAATGCAGTTGAGTGCTGAAGTTTTTCTATCAGATCACTTCTCATGAACATTTACCTTCTGTACATTAAATATTAAGATCTGTGGCCTGAAAGTATCTCCCAGCATTCACAGGGACGAGGCTTGAATCCTCAGGACAGCAGTATTGGGAGGAAGATATAAAAGGAATGAGGGGCAGTTTCACTATCCTCTCTGTGAGGTGGTGCATTCTTTCCTACAGAAGGACAGAGTTACTGGAGCTATTTTAGAAGTAGAGATGTCAGGGCTACTCTGGCTGATGCCTTAATGTTGGAATTTTCAAAGTCTAGGAGAGTGAAAGGCAGATTTCTGTTCTTCATGGATTAATAAGGCTGTGATAATTTACAGAATTACAAAAAAACTAAAGAGTACAGTCATATATATCTAACATAGACAATTCGAATGATCTAGGAACATAGATTCTGATCTTTTGTTTCTCTATATTGCCTTGTCCTTCTCTTCAAGCAAGTGTTTGTCCATAAGAAGATAGATAGCATTAATTCCTCACTTGCTCTCCTAAACAGTTCATCTTCTGGCCCACTGTGAGTTAATAAATCTCAGGTTAGACCTCCAGACTCCACTGTCCTCTTATTATATTGCTACAATTGAAGAAGGGGTTCATTTGTATTTGTGCTCATCAGAAAATATATGAAGAAAGTATCTCAAAGAAGGCTGTATCTTTAATATGGTATCCTGACATCATCTACTCCTGAGGTTAAGCTAACTGCTTTTGAGGTGAAAGGGCACTGATAAAGGCCAAGATTGAAGTCCATGTGGGAGAGTTCAGGTGCTCATCAGTGTTGGAGAAAAGAACAGGCTTGGGACTTGTTCTCTTCTCGAATTAACTGGAGCCACTATACAAGTAGATCAGACTCCTGGTGAAGCCAGATACGTTAGTGCATTGAATGATCCCAGCATATGGAAATCCAAGGAAGAAAAATAATGAATTGATATCCAACCTAGGCAGCATAGCAAATGCCTGGCCAGCCTGGGCTAGATATGAAGACTGTGTCTCACACACAAGCAGAGAGACAGGTGATTGTGTGTCCCAAGAACATTTGTCATCCTAGGAACAAACATAAGGACTTCATACACAACAGATGTCTTAGAAGACAAAGCAAAAAAATACCAGCCAAAATTAATTTTGAGAAATTTAAACAAATATAGTTAAAGGCCACATGTTTATGCTACATTTAAAACATGATTTTTAAATTTGAATGATCATCAGACCTTAACGTATAGTTATTTCTGAAGATCAGGTTGGTGGCCAAGGGTACTGCTAAAAGAATTATGCCAAGAGTGAAAACTTAACATTGCTTAGCAACAAATTGATTTCAAGAACAGATTAAGGAGACAAAATATGAAATTGGGATTTTTGGATGAAAAACACACACACAACTTGAAGAAAATGTGAATGGGTTGGATACAATTTCTGAATACTACACATCAGAAGAAAAACTAAAATGCACCTAGATAAACAATGTCAAAAAGAGACTATGGATCAGTCTAAATGGACCATAATCAAAAAAGGCTAGAGTCAGACATAGCATTGCTTGAATTAGCACAGACCCCCATGACAAAAATATCACAGTCTGAATGGACAAAGAGGCTAGGGCAAGAAGGACAGAAGAAAAGAGTCAGACAGACAGATATGGAGACAGAAATTTCCTCTTATAAGCCACTCACTGTCATGATCAACATAAAATGCCCTTACTTAAGAAGCCTGTGTGGAGTAACAACCTTGCCCTGTGCCCTGCGATGTGCCTCTGGCAGAGCACAATGGCTCTGCTGGGGGTAAAGCAGCTGGGAGTAGATGCTCCTGCTGCCAAGCAGTTCCTTTCTGCCATAACACAAGGGGTCACAGTATGTAACTGCGTTTTTTTCCTTCCAATTAGTTGCCCTATGGTGTATATAACCTCAGTAAAAGCTGGTGTTTTACCATTTAATGTTCTCTTGGACATCATAAAACAGTGTAAATCATTACTTTTATCTGTCAAAAACCAATAAAGCTCATAAAATTAAGTAATGCATGAAAATTTCATAGGCGTTAATATCAGACTCTTTGAAATTATTCCTGAGAGAACTAATTGCTTATTGTCTTCCTTTTTGCTCAGAAAGGAAAATATTGAAAGTTTGCTCACATTATAAATTTTAATAAAGGGGATGCTTTTCTCATCTCGTACAAATGTATAACATAAAATCAAATGACTATTTTGAATTTTGTAGCATGAATTTTTTTTTAGCATCTTCATGCTCTATAAAGTCTACGAAATCATGAAGCAAGGAGAGTAAAGCTATGGTGATAATTCTACAATCATGGAGAAGAGAAATAAGGATACATTATGTAAGAGCTGGTAGAACTTGCAGGCTGCAATGCAAACTGATAAGGATAAAGAAGCCTGTGCACAACCTAGTTGCCCTGGTCTGAACTGTGACCTCCTCCACTCACACAGTGAATCCCCTCAGAAGAGGGAGCACGGGGAGGTGGCTCTAATTAGAGAACATCATAGGGTAAGGCCCACAGACAGATTAGATGGAAAAACCACAGAGCTTGCTATCCTCCTTTCCCTGTGTGTGCAGTGAGAAGATGGTCAGCCATCAACCAGAGACAATCCTCACTGGCATGCTGGCACTCTAATATCAGACTCCATACCAGACAGGATTATGAGAAATTAGTTTTCTTACACCTAACTATGATATCTTTAAGGACAAGCCAATCTTTTCTGCAGGATTCCAGTTCCCTGGGTATCTGTGTGCATGTGCTTATCTTATGCAATTTCATTGGCTGACTAAAATTACTAAGGCACATATAAATCAATTACTCAAATGGGGACAGTTTTAGCTGCCACAGACATCTAGTAATACATGTGGGCTGCTCCTGGAGTCTCTTGGAGAAGTAGCCGAGATGCTGTTGAAACCCAAACACACAAGGCACAAACAGTCACAGTAGTATTACAACAGTGCCATTAAGAAGAACAGTTGGGAGGATGACCAGAAAAAGGTGAAATCACAACTTTCTCTTCTGCACCAACACAAACTGACCACAGATTAATTCCTTATGACTTATGAAAATACCAAGTTAAGTGTAACAATTAAATTAATCTGATTGTCGATTTTATTAGATTAGGAGATAACTGGGAGGTTAGTTAAATACATTGCTAAATGCATTTGAAGGCATTTCCAAGAAAGATTAAATCACGGTGGCTCTGAGTGAATGAATGAAATAATAAATGGATGACTTCTAAATTCAAAAGTGTGTGGGAGGTAGCAGATCTTCGGAAGATGGACCTGATTTGGAGGAAGAGAGACACTGGGAAATGTTTCCTGACTACCATGTAGTGAGTTTTCCTCTGTCATGCCCTTTCTCCATGATGCTTTGCTTTGCTTTGCTTTCATTTGCTTAAAGCAATGAAACCAATTGTCCATGGACTGAGCCCATAGAAACCATGAGCCAAATCTTTCCTCCCTTTCTCCTTTCCTCCTTCCTCTCATATTTTTGTTACAGGCATGAAAAGTCTGAATGACATCCTTCACCTAAATATACATGATTACAAAAAGGTAGAGCTTTCTTAATCAATGCTTTTACTGGAATAGTTCCTTATGAATTTGTTCTGCAATATACAGTAGATGATTTTGCTTATAATAATATCAGTCATCAAGAAAAACTTATAAACTGTTCTGCGCTATTAATCTGCATGATAATAAATACCAGCTAAACTGAATAATGAACTTAAATTTTGTTTTGTCAATCACAAGTTAACCTGCTATAGTGACTGACATCTGTAATTTCTGTTCTTGAGAGACTAAAGCATGAGAATTGCTTAAGTTCAAGATCAGCCATGGATATGTTTTAAGTTCTAAGCCAAGGTGGGACACGGAGTGAAACCATGTCTCGAATAAACATATGCAAACCGAAAGCAAAAACAGTTGCTAATTCTCAGCATTAGAATCACATTGGCCCATATTTCCCATAGATTGCAGCAGTTGGCAGAGTTGTATGCACTTGTGTCCTCATGCACTCTGCAGATCCGGTTTTGTTTGTCCTTTTACCATTTCTTTGTTCTTAAGTCATCACATCTTCTTTCTTACCAAAAGTCCTCTTTACAGAAACAAACTTCATTGCAAAAGGTAATTTTTTACCTTTGTTTAAGGTAAAATTTTAATCTTTTAAATTAAAAATTTAATTTTTCCTTTGTTAAAATCTTTCCTTTGTTAAAACATTTGACATGCTTATGATAACTGTGTGGCACAGGTATTGAAGTGGTGCCTTGATATTTACTTTGGACAATTTCAAGGCTAAGTAGACAATTTGGACAATTCAAGTTTAAAAGCCCACAAGTATGTAATTTCAGGATGTCAGGAAACCCAAGCTTTTTATGGAGGGAGGGGGTACTGCATTATTGTAATTATAGCTGTAGCATTGTCTCTGGAAGCTATGGTTTTCCTTCCCATTTCACTCATAAAAGAAAGGTCTGCTTCTTGTACATTCTATCTTTAAATCTGATCAAACTGATGGTAAGAAGACAACTGGAGAACCTTCTTCTGAGTCAATTGTTGAAAATAAGCACTTGCTGGCAAACTGAATAAACAGATATTCTATTATTTAATATTAATTATTCTATTTGGTAATAGGTATCTGTTCTTTATATTTATTAAGTACAAAGACATTTTTCTATGTCATGTAAAGAAAATTAAATTCAATATATACCCAGAGGAATATATTAAATATACAATGTTTTCATTATGTAAGAGATACTATCTATATTATTAATATGCTACTGGTCCTGGGCTATTCTTATAGTACAGGAACTGCTCCTCTTCTCTGTGAATGCTTCTCTATTTTTAAGTGGTAGGTTAGAGTCTTGTGAAGTCATGCTTACATGATTGTGACTGTCAATCCTAGTCTAAATAAAGGTCAAGTTCCAGTAAAAACACTGCCAGCTGTCTAAAACTCCATAAAATATGCTGTGAATTTGAAACCATGCTAGTATCTGAATAGTTCTGAAAATCCTGTGAACTCAGTTATGCCACTGAACTGTACTTTAGAGTTCTGTAATACAGCAACAATGATATAGGCTATTATTAGATCAGCTTACAGTATGTTTTTAAACTAGGACTTATTTTGAGACACTGATAATATGTCAGGGTGCTTTCTTCTATCTTATATTAATTTTGCTGGTATCTTAAGAACTCCTGATGAATGAGCATTACCCTTTAAATTCTTATTTTTATAATTCTATGATTTTTATTTATATCTAGAGTACTGATATTCTTTTTAAACTGCCGTCATAATGTTTATGAATCAAAACATCTAGAAAAATAATGCCCACTGTTCTTCTTTGTAGCAAATGTGTTATTATGTTCTAAAATTTTGATTTCTTATAATTCTTTTATGATAACCTCACCTCAAAATGTACCCTACAGATTATTTTATGAAAACTGTGTATTTTTTTGGTATTCTACAATATATTGACAAAAAGCTATATTTCGTAATCATGAAAACACAAATAAAGTCTGTTTCATTTGCAAGAGTAGTAAATGCCTTCCTTCATACTGTAAAATTTTCTCCGTAGGCATTTCAGTATGGAGGGGAATCACACAGTATACAACATGTAATGTGGTCTTAGCCTTTATGGATACAGATACAACAGAAAGATAGCACCATTTTTTCCAGTAGGATATAAATATCTGTACATGTAAAACACCAATCCTTTTCTTCCTGTTGTCAAGGAACTACAGCTTTCATTACCTAAGGATGATAAAATTGACAGTCATTTTGAATCATTTGTCACACTTATAAATAATAATATCAATGTCAATAGATAAAGGTTTATAGCAAATCACCCTGAAAAGCAAGCAACTGCCAGCCAATCACTTACCAGCTCTGCCTGAAGCTGTGAAATGAGCTCATCCCTGTCTTCCAGCTGCAGCTTCAGCACTGAGCATTCATCTTTCGTTATGTCCTACAACATATCAAAGAGGAAGGAGAACAGGCTTAGCCCTCTGACTTAGCTCTTGACAGAACAGTCATCTTCACACAAGGAAATAACTGTATGTGACTAGTGAAACTCAGATTTCTCTACGCTGTGATATTTCTTAAATACTTAGAAGTGACAAAGCAAAGCAAAAGTTTATGTATCCAAAACATTGCTATGCTGTACACACTATGCCTATTCCTCCATATATATGAATTTTTACACATATGTTACATTTTTATGGTACTTATTTGTCAATCATTCTTAATTATTTCACCTCATGCAGGTATTTAATCAATATAATCAAATTAACTATACTCTACAAGAGATACTTTTGTTCCCCTGTTGTAGTTAAGTATTAATTCTTAAACCTAGACTGTGCAACACTGTCATCATCAAAGAGGGGTGTAGGATGCGTCACTAGTCCCTTACACTAGGAATCACTGCAGCTTTGATAATTCTCAATGTGAAAGCAGGTTCAGCATGTACATCCACACCCACAGCCTCTGTAATTCTGTGTTTATAGTTTTCAGATACAACTACCCTTTACAGAATTCTGTTTTCTAAGTTTCTATCTGAGCAGAATCTCAGCATTGTCTGGGGACATGCCAGCCCTCCATTCATTCCACGTTTTTTCTCAGCCCTCTATTCATTATCCCCTATTTTCCTAAAATAACAGAGGAAACCCTTTGATGCTCTAGGATCTAGTCATTGAGCCAAACCTAATGCTAATTCTTTATGATTTATTTCCTTCATATCTCTAACTCGCATGACCAACCCTACTGTAGGAGCTATTGGTTCTTATGCACATTTCTCTAAGGTGGCTTAGCTTATCAGTTCCTTATTTTTGAGAAAGATTCTTGAGTGGGAAACAATGGCATGCCTTCCAAGTGTGACAATGAGTCATCTTTTTTTTCTTGCATTTTTCCTTTTTTTATTATACTTTTATTGCTTAAAACAATTTTTAACTTTAAATATATTTTGATCATATTCTTCCACTCCTCCAAGTTCTTCCAGATCCTATCCTTCTCCTTACCCAATCAACTTTAAGTTCTTTCTCAAAAACAAATGAAAAAAACTCCCACAAACAAAGAAAACAAAATAAAACAACATGCAAAAATAAATAAAACAAGCCCCCCCCCAAAAAAAAAACTGTCATCAAATAAAAGCACACACAAAAAAATGAAGTCCATTATATGTTGGTCAACTACTCCTGACCATGAGGTCTTCCCTGGAGTGGTTGAAATATCTAGTGTCACTCCATTGGAGAAAGTTGATATTCCCTCTCCCAGCAGATAGAAATGATAATTCAGTTGTTAACCTTTACTCTTGTGTCTAGGTTTTCTTTCATTCATTCATTCATTCATTCATGTTTTTAATGTAACAAAATAAAATATAATAAGATAAAACAAAAACTATCAAAAGACAAACCAACAGAAGAAAAAGAGCTCAGGAGAAGGCACATCAGAGACCAACTTATTCACATATGCAGGAATCCCATAAAAACACTAAACTGGAAGCTATGATATGAGATCAGAGGACCGGGTACAGACTGGTGCAGGCCCTGTGCATGCTTGCGTCAATCTCTGTGAGTTCATATGAGCTTCGCTCATGTTGATTTAGAGGGCCTTGTTTTCTTGGTGTTCTCCATCCCTTTGGCGCTTATATGCTTTACTCCCCCTCCCCCTTCCTCGCCTCCTCCTCCTCCCTCTTCTCCATGGGGTTCCCTGAGCTTTGAGGGGAAGATTTGATTCAGAGATCTAATTTAGGGCTGAATGTACCAAGGTCTCTCATTCTCTGTATATTGTCTGGATGTTTGTCTCTATTTTTGTTTCCATGTGCTGCAGGAGGAAGCTTCTCTGCTGATAGGTGAAGGCTCTATGTAGGAATCAACTGGACTACTTCATGATTAATGAGTTGTGTGGGTGTTGTCTTCAGCAATGGGGTCTTGATGTCAGTTTGTAGAGAGCAACCTATAGTCATGGCAACAGTCTGTCCTGATAAGAAAATATCTAAGGGAGAAGATGAAACAGCATGTGGTAACTAGGCCACACTGGACTTTCTCTATGGTGAGAAATACTGTACAATCTATTCATATCTCCTTGCTTTTTCTGATGACTAACTTTATAGTTTTGTTCCTATTGCTATAATAAACACTGACCAAAACAACTTGGGGAAGAAAAAGTTTATTTTAGTCTGGGTTGTTTGGGAATTCCTGTGGGGAGCCTTTGGCCAACAACTCAATTTAAATATAAGTCAGTCCCACTACTGGAAACTTTGGTGACAAGAGATGGTTTGGCTACATCTTCTCTCCCTTATTTGGTGATTTCATTTATGTCACCTTCATATATGTATACATTTTAGGAAGTTCCTACTACATTAGTTTTCCTTTTCAGGGAAAATCAAATTCTCTAGCACAGCATACTGTGTCCTTCATTGCCATCTGCATATTCGAGAAGATCCCAAGCTTTTGATTTCCAGACACTTTACAATGTTTCTTCATACTAAGCAGCAATGTGATACTCACATTGTTGGATTTTACTCTCTTCTCTCTCCATCAAGCCCTCTGTCCCACATAATGTGTCCTACTGTATGACAAATCTCAAAGTTAACTTCTTATCCACTGCTGACTGAACTAGTAAATGAAAGGCTTCCCTTCAGCACCTAAACCATACATCATCTCATATGAATCTGTAAATGTGTGCTGGTTCCTCACCCTCACTGAACTTTTCTTTTCCTTTCTGCTTCAGCATATAGATTAGTTCCTTAGGTTATGAGCTTGCCAGTGAGCAACAAGCATAGTACTTGATACTCATAAGATCCTCAATTCATGTTTCCATTTAATGAAAACGGTCAATGAATATTTTATATATTAGGAGTACACACATTTTTCTCTTAGGCAGTATCTCTATCTAATCTGATAAGAAAATATCTAAGGGGGAAGGTTAAACAGGATTTGGCTATTCTAGGACACACTTGACTTTCTCTAGGTGAGAAATACTGGACAATTTTTCATATCTTCTTGAATATTCTGATGACTACTGTTATAGTTTTCTTCATAATGCTGTGATAAACACCAATTAAAAGTAACTTGGGGAAGAAATGGTTTTTTTCAGCTTACAGTTAGAGGTCTATCAGGAAGAGAAGCCAGGGGAGGATCTCAGGAGGAACCTGGATGTAGGAACTAAAGAAGACCTATGGAAGGATGTTGCCTGTTGGCTTGCTCCCCAGGGCTTCCTTGATTTGTTTTCTTATGCAGCCCAGGATCACCTGTCTAGTCATGACATTACCCAAAAGGGGCCAGGGCCTCTCACATTCATCATTAACCAGCAAAATGTTCCAGAGATATCCTCACAAGCCAATCTGGTAGAGTATAGGTTCTCAATCTGTGGGTCACAACCCCTTTTGGGTAGAACAACCCTTTCACAGTTGCCTAAGACCACCTGCATATCAGATACTTACATTATGTTCCATCACAGGAGCAAAATTACTGTTCTGAAATAGCAAGGAAAATAATCTTATGGTTTGGAGTCACCACATGAGAAACTATATTTAAACGTTGCAGCATTAGGAAGGTTGAGAACCACTGTGCTAGAGGTAATTCCTCAATTGAGGTTTCCTCTTTCAAGGTGACACTACAGTATATCAAACTGACAAAAACTGACCAGTGTAGCCATGTTAAATAGAGATGCTATAATGTACGAGTTCTCTTATATGTCATGGGTTTCATAGACAGAGTTTATACCCATTCATTTTATAATTAATTCTACATAGTACTCAGAAAGAAGAATTTCAAGTTTCACATTTCAAAGAAGGGATGTTACTAATGTAACACTTAGAAGGAATGGAAAGCAATCATGATTTTTCTTTAGTAATCAGAAAATAAATAGAATCAAATCCTTGACATCTGATCCCAGTCAAGTAAATAGTTATGTGTTTCTGTGCTTGGTAGTTAACTTCATTAACTCCATGGAAATCTACGTGGTTGTTAAAAATGATGCCAGGTTAGTAACTACCTATTGTCAAGCTCTCTGTATTAGTGCTACTTACACTTCTCAAACTTCTACACTATCACATCTGATGGAAGTTAAGCCCATACATAAAATGATACATATTTTCTCTTTAAGAACTAAATACTGAGATGGAGTTAAGCGTGCTAACAGTTTGCTAGGGAAGGGGGCAGGGTATACAAATAGAAGAGGAAAAGTAAAGACTGTAGAGAATAGAACAACCAGATCTCACATTGATACTGTCAGTTAGACAACTGAACTTCTATAGGGTATGCCAGGACTCCTCTACTGAGGAAAGCATGTTGGCTCTTGTTCATTCAGTGGGTGGAGAGTGCCTGAAGCAAAACTAGATCTCAGCCACCACTCTCTGAGTTTATCCATTTTTTCAGATCACATAGAGATGACCTTGGACTTCATTTGGATACCAACCAGATGCTAAATGAGATAATGGTTAAAAGGAGTCAACTTAACATAGGCCTTGCCATGATCAGCGAGTCTTCTGAGATTCAGCATGTGTCTGTTCTAATTTGGTTGGTGTTGATGATGAACAGCAGTTTTTAGGAATTAATTGGCATTTTTGTGGATAATTAGTTTAATATTGTAGATTTGCCTCTTTCTTCCAGGACATTATGAAGAACTTGATTTTTTTTCGAAAATATGCTCATTTAAAAAAGCCTCAGACTTTATACTTGTGGAAATTTCTCAAGATGTTTACAGCTTCACAACTTTAAAACAGGCAAATGTAATCTATCACTGATACCTGTTTAAAACATAAAGTATATTATACATTATATACATGAAAAAATTCATAAGTATGTTCTCTGAATTACTTTGTCAATAAATATTAGTTATATAGCATTTTGTTTACTATTGTAAACATAAATATAAAAATAAATATATAAAATATTATATAGTATATAATTTATATTTATATAAATATATAATTTTCCCTAAAATCTGTCCAATATGTAAAGCAAAGGCAGTGTAAGAGCACTCCTTCATTCCAAGATGAAGGCTGATAATCATGTTTCTGAACAATTCATTCGATATATCCAAAATTATGAAGCATATTTAGCAAGGTGATCTACTGAGTTGTAGTACCACTTTTCTTAGGAAACACGGATAGTCTATACTCACCCTACCTAGGGCACTGACAATAGACTGAAGTAAAAATTCCATCAAGTACTAATGAGCTTGTTGGGATCTTTATAGAAACATGGGTGAGGGGTTGCTTAAATTAATTAATTAATTAATTAATTAATTAATTTAATTAAATAGGTTGATCACCTATGAAACAACACCCTTGGATCTCCCTTAGCATCTAGGCAGCTTCTGCCAATTGCCAATTTGCCAATTCTGCCAAATTCAAAACATAATTTTGTAGGAGAGGGTTGGATCTTGTAATTTTACTCTGTGTTTTATGAGCTTTTCTTCTAACAGAAAAAAAAAAGATTCTATTTAGAGGAAAAAGTGTCTAATATGAGCTAGAAATCATAGCTCTGGATAGAAAGGAAGGACTTAATATTTTTGACTTATTCATTCACATTGAACTGGGTCTGGTATTCTTTACTGGCTCATCTCATGCTGATCTCAGTAGATCTTAATGGCTTGCTTGCCAAATAGAACATGATGGGCATACCACAGGGTTCATGGCTAGTTCAAGAAAAGTGTTTCTGTTTTTGTGGTAATGGCCTAGAATGCTTATCTCATGTTGCTGAAAGAATGAAGCAGATATATGGAGAAGAGTACCGTTCTTCCACCAACAGTAAAAGAGCTGCCAAAGAGCATCCTATATCAACAACTAGCTATGAAATCTCAAGTCAGAGAGAGCGTTCAGGATACTGATCATCTCTGCATAAGAAACACAAGATACATTTGTTCATTACATCCCTTTGAATGGTTGAATTATAAAATTATGAACCAACAAAATGTGAGTCGTAGCCACTAAGTTTTAAGAGGGTTTATTACTGAGCCAAACAATATCCAGATAAAAATCTGAGTAGTCACATTGGAGTAAGCGTGTATTAAAAACAAAATTATTTTGTGATTTAAGTTAAGTTTTGATTTTCCTGATTTACATTACCTCTGTACTTTTATTTTATAAAACTGTAATCTGAAAGCTCAATTTTCAGAAATTTGGAAAATATGTCCTAAATTCAATTTTGAGTTGAGTCTTACATCGTTTTAGTTCTGTCCTGTTACTAGAACCCTCTTTATTTATTTTTTTTTAATCTACTATTAAGGCAAAAATTAAGTGTCCCAAAGTAAAGGCAACTTGAAACTGCTGTTAATCTTTAAACTGGCCTAGTTCTAAAATGAGAAATTCAAACAGAAAAATCAGGTAATTTGAAATTCCCAAAGACCCCATGATGATTCTTCAGGTAAATATTTGAACATACTTGTTTTTTAGGAGTTAAAAGGACACATAATATTTGTGCGAGTCTATATGATTTGTCTATTTACAAGCATCCTGTCTTCTATCCAGGTTTCACTTTACAGCATGCAAGCCTTTTTCTCCATTGTAGAAATGAGGTCAAAAGACAAACTAAATAAACTAATGACGGAGACAATTTTATTGAGCCAAAGAGGGAATGTTATTAGCGAGTGAAAAGGCAGGGGGCATACTAGAACTGTGTCAGGAAGGAGAGCAAGAACAAGAGTAGACAATGTACGAACTTTTAGGAACTGGAGCCATTCTACCAGCAATCCCTAAACATCTGCTTCTTGGGTCCACATTGTTAGAGGGTCGCACATGGGCTTCCCCAGTGGGTCACTAGTAAGGAAAGGTGGTAAGGGTCATCATCCTAAGTCTCCATCCTCAGACTGTGGAAGTCAGGGCCAAAAACAAACAAACAAACAAACAAACAAACAAAAACCCACTTAGCCTCTGACTAATTTTAAATTATTAAAATAGTCTACAATCCACTGTAGTGTTACGAATCACTACGTGATCGTGTAAGTTTAAAAATTGAGTAATTGCCATTATATACTTATTGAAACGATGACCTAATATATAATTATCGAAGAGATGATGTAAATATATACTTATTGAAGTGATGACCTAATATATACTTATTGAAGCGATGATTCTGTTGCTTTACAGTATTTGTGATTTTCATGTTTGAGTCACTTTCATAGAAATATGAAAATAAAAGTCATAATATTTTATATGTTAATGAGAATAGTATATGTTGAACACAGCCTTAAAATCTAAAGTTCTAAATACTCTTAAATATAAAATGTTTTGATATCACAAATTCCAGACATTTTGATGAGAGATGCATACATACACATCTGGTTGGGGTGGGGGTGGGGAGGATTGGGGTGGAGCCTGTGTTTACAGAGGCAAAATGATGACAGTTCACTCAAGAAGTGTTGTTCTATTCTTTTACATAAGTAAGAAGTATCTTACAAAATATCATAGGTCATATTTTCTAAATGTTTTTAAATTTCAACAAATGTTTGTCAGATACTATGATCATGATAATTTACTCTTGTATTTATAAAAATGTTAAATTTTTAAACAAAATGAAAAATGTAATTAACTTATATAACGAAAATAGTATTTATTAATATTGACTCTGAAACTATTATTAACTTCACTTCCCAAACAACTATCATTGAAACATCTAGCTTTTCCTGTAAATCAACACAGGAAACAACACAGACTTTCAGTGCAGTGGTGCATCTGCAGCTGAAGTGAATGTTGGGATAGTGACAGTGGTTTTTTTTCTTTTTTTTTTTTTAATTTATAGAAAGTTCCTTTAGAAATAATCTAAGAATCTTATCTATTTCTGTCTCTTAAAAGATCACAGTGTCTCAGATTTGTGTGGAGGCTTTCCAATTCATAAACACTTGATGCAGAGACTCATTTTCACTATAATAATCTTTTTTAAACCAGCTATTTTAGAAAAAAAAGTAGATTTCTGGGATAAAGGAGGCTTAGGTACAAAATAAAGGAAAAAGATAATTTCAGCAAATATTAAATAAGAGGAAAACACAACATTCTGGAGAACCTGAAATTGTGTCCACCACCCTCTCAACAAAACCTATTAGAGGCCCATGTTTTATTTGGTGTATACTGAAAAATAATGTTGATTGCTTTAATGAGACATATGCTTACTTCCAAATTGTTTTCAATATGTTTTTGACTTAGATCTTTACATAAATGACATTGGAAATGAACTCACACAACTTAAAATAATATACTTACAATTCTTAATTTTCTCTAATTAGAAAGCATATTTTAACCTAAGTCATGGTTTCTCTCACGTTTATATACTCAGTTCTTTTACCACCGTATTCTGTGTTTCATCCAATATTTTTGTAAAGACAAAATATAAAGGTAAGATTGATATTGATATTGAAAGTTTGAAAAGATTTATTAAGTTGGCTATTTTATGGCAGAAGGAATATGAACAAAGTTTTCAGAAAGACAGAAAAGTTATTAGGCATGCCAAGTTAGTTTCTGTTCTTTGAAAGCCCGTGGGCATCATCAAGATGAATTTAAACTAAACCAAGACAAGTCTATGAACTCAACAGCAATAAGCGTCTCAACAGTTCACTATCAAGGGGTTCATATTTATTCATATTTTCCCACTGAAATTGCTTGGTAGTAATTCTTGGAGCAAGAAATATCCTCAAGAGCCTCGAGATTGTCTGACACTAGCATTTTTTTTCAGATGAATAAGATTACAATATTATATTTTAAGTCATGTGAACAGCTGTTTAAATTCCATTCCCATGATGCAGACTAAATGGAGAAAAAATTAAAACACCATAAAAAAGTTTCTATGTGTCATCAAGTATGAATTGAATGTCCCAGAATGTAGGTAAGTGAGGGAAAGAATATGTCCTGTGTTAAAGACTCTCCAATGTTGGGTGATTAAACTGAGATTACAGCAGGTTAAAGTGCTGCAGACCAAAGCCAAATTTATCTTGGGCTATTTTTGGTGTCAGAGAAAGCCATTCACAGCCCACCCATTTAAAATATGTTCTTGGCAAACCAGTGACTTCTATCAATCCAAAAGCTAAGAATGTCTTCAGATAGCATCTGAGTCCTATATGAGTTTTCCTGACTTTTGATAACTTGCCTGACATCCCCAGTATTACCTGATTTAGGACTTCCTTTGTTCTGTAACTAAGAATATCTCATATAACCATGTCCACATGGCATTAAGATTATCTGAATATGTTCCCAGGCCATAGTTATACATATTTCACTACAGAGTACACTTGTTAAATTTTTAGATGTATTTATTTTAATTTATGTATGATATTTTGCCTATATGTATCTATATGCACTAGGTACATGTCTTTTAGATCCCCCAAAACTGATGCTACAGATGTTTGTCAGGTGTCATGTGAGTGACAGGAATCTAACCCAGGTACTCTGCAAAAACAAGTGCTCTTAGCCACTGAGCCGTCTCTCAAGCTCCCAGACTAAGTTATCTTTTGTTCCCTTTGAGGTAAGCTGTGTTTTCACAGTGACTGAAGTATTTTGTACTTTTCTCATATTTTAAAGAAAGATAATATTTTTTTCTACATCCTGGAGTTTTAATAAGAAATTGAAAAGTGCAATGAACTTACAAGTTTCTGGAAAGAAAAGTAAGCAATCAAGGAATGAAACTTATTTTATTACATGAAACTCCATTCGCCAACAGAAAAGCACAGCACAGCTGTCTTCTGTTTCAGTTGTCAAATGCCACCTGAATCTCATGTTGAGACAGTGTTTTGAGTCCAGTGAGCTTCCTTGTATAGTGTCTGACTAATATCAATTTCCTTATCGGTCTCTCACCTGCAGGGCCTTCATATGTCAACCTTTCAGCATGCAATATTCCAGCAAACCAAACTCCCATCTCAAAACTAAACACTGGGTAGCCAAAGTAACTTCAAAGACCTAATAATTATTCAAATTATCGAATCCACAAGCCTCCTATGAAATCCTAGTTAACTTCATCTCGCTTGCTATGACAGGCTGCTTCCTACATCTATAGCCTGTTGCTACTCTTTCTCAGGGTGACCTTTGCAAGTCCCTGTGGGGCAGCCTTGGTGCTTTGGGGCTGTCACAGAGTTCTGTGTTTTACCTACCAGTGTGATGTGTCAGTGTGCTATGTTCTATCATTAAAAGAATCTTTAAGTTTCATAAAACAAAAGTGCCAGCAGGAGATTGGCTGCATGGTGGTGGCACCTCCATCACCCTCCTTCAACAAGAGAGCAAAGGCATCTCTTGGCTCTTGAACATTTGTATCACCATCAGACATAAAGGTAATAACACTGGCCATTTTTTGATACACACACATACACGCGTGCACACACACACACACACACACACACACACACATATTTTTTTCATTTTAAAGGGGGGGTGATATTCATGCCCTTCTGAATTCAGCTGTCAATAAAGGAGAATAAAAGCCAGAGAGACTTTGTATTTTACAAAGATGCTAAAATACGTATAGTATCCTGTTCTATGGAGTGCTGAATTATGACCTGATGAAGAATAAAAAAATATGGAATGCTTCAGAATCCTTTTAAAGACTTTTCATAATTATAGAATTTGTGAGAGTTTGAAGAGCATAAAGATCATCACTGTGAAGGTCAAGAATTGCAGATAATATGAGCAGTTTAAGCAGTGGTTTCCAGCAATCTGAGAGGTCAGGTACTAAATTGCACAAAGGCAATGAGCTTTCATTAAAGATACAGATACAGTCACAAAACAAAACTCAGAGTTACAGAGTGAGGCAGGAAGTGAAATCATGCTTTGATCTGTTCAGAGACACTAAGGGGCGGCAGCAGCATACACAACAGTGTCTACAAGTGATCATTATCAGAGTCTTTATAAACCAGAATTCTTTTAAGGCGGCGGAGAAATGGGTTTGAGTAATATATTTTTTAACCTATCATGTAGATACACTATAAATGACTACTTATATAGTAGATCCCTTCATACATTGTAAAATTAACATGCATAAAAACACACATCTGTGTATTAAAGTGCCTGCAAGCTAGACTTAAAATCATTGAGAAGTCTTAAATGATGACTAACCATTAAAGTATCTTTTATAGTCCAGGATAGAAGAAAACCTAGGAAAAATCACAGAATATATTTTGTTGTTTTTGGGCTGCCAGAGAATATTCTTTAAGATGATAAATGGCACTTGTTCTGCAAGACTTTGGATAATACATATATACTTTACTTTAAGTGTATTTATCTATACTTTAAGTGTATGAATTAAGATGGAAATGCTGATTTGAGAATAATCAACATATTGGAAATTAAAAAAAGATAAGGTACCAGAATAACAACACACACACACACACACACACACACACACACACACACACACACACACAAACAAACAAAATAAGTACCAGTGAATCCATGGATCATAATAGAACAACAGATGAAGAATCAGGAGTGTTAGATAACATGATAGATTAGGCAGGAGGAGTGTGGGAGTTCAATGAATTTAGGCAAAATAGACATGTAAAGAAAGACTGAAGAGTTGTTTGGCTGACCACAAGTGTCAGTCAGTACTGACATCAACAAAGCTGTTTCTGGTGGGAAATGGGAAAAAAAAATCCATACTATACTTGGCCCTATCTATGAGATACCAACAGCATGATTAGCAACATGCAAGTTTCCTCCTGGAAATATATGGACTAGCAGATAGGAAGAATATTAGTTGTCGTAATGCATATTCTGTTTCCATGCCAACATATATGAAACTTGGTATTTATAAAGAAAATAAATTTGGTTTATTTCTGAATGGTAAAGAGCATGGTCCCAGCATCTCCTGAAGTTAAATGAATGGCTTTGGCATAATGGGAGCACATTGTTGAGAGAATGTACAGAAGAACATAGTAAGCAAAACACTGGGGAAGAACAGCACCCTTCTAAACAGGTGTTCATGGGAACTAATCTACTCTTATTATGCCTGACCCACCCATTCAAGAGAGAAGAGCCTCTATAGTTTAGATACATTTCACCAGGCTGAACTTTCAGTAGTCCAGCTCTTAGGATTGTAATACAAGGCAACCTGTTTTCAGCATAGTGGTCCTTAGAAAGGAAACCATAACTAACTCTGTTAATAGTTAATAGGACTGAAATAATAAAATGCTGCTCTTGCTGTAGCTAGTGCTCATGTCATGGTGATGATGGTGGTGGCAATAGAGAAGAAGAAGAAAGAGGAGGAGCAGACACCATGCATGTTTTCAGAAAGTTTAAGCATTTTCAAAGGTTCATGGAAATATAACAAGTGATTAAAACGCAAGGTTAAGAAAATGATTTAGGAAAAGAGATCCTTTGAATGCTAGGGAAAAATTAGGTGCAATTTGTAGAGAAAATCTTTAGCTTTAGCAAAACGTGTATGTAAGCAGAACAGAAGAAAATAATATTTTCAATGGTGAATAAATGCTAAATTTCCTCTTCCAAACAAATCTAACAATGTTATAGCGTTAAGAACGTGTATTTTTCCTTCCCAAATGGTAATCTTAATTCTTAGAAGCATGTGTTATCTTATTTGGAGATGGTGCTATTGCACATATAATTAACTAAGATGAGAAAATACTGGAGTTAAGTAACCTTTCATGTAATGATTGATATTCCTGTAAAGAGAGGAAACAGTGGCATATGATGAATTTGCTGTCTCAGACCCCAGAATCATAGGAAGACAAAAGCAGTGTGTGAGAGAGAGAGAGAGAGAGAGAGAGAGAGAGAGAGAGAGAGAGAGAGAGAGAGAGAGAGGGAAAGAGGAGGGGGGGAGAGAATGAGAACTGTACAGCGTACAGCTTTCATAATCATGAAACATCTTGTCATTCAAATTCTAGTCTCCAGAACTCTGAGAAAATACCTATATTTCAAGCTACTGACCTTGTGACACTTTGTAGTAGCTTGTGGAAATGCTGCAAAACTACATTATAGACACAGCCACAATTTCCAGTCCTTGTATCTTCTGAGAGATTATGTATAAGTACTTGGCTTGACATGATATGTAATATTTAATAACCAGTCAACAAAGAAAAAGAAGAAAGGGTAGGAAAAATCGTGCATAAACTATAACTTAGCACCTGAGTCTTCTATTTCAATGTTCTCCCAGCATATATTCTTATTTTTGACAAAGAGTGAGAAATTACACATGGCCGTGCTTGCTAGACTTCTGTCTCCTTCTTCCTTCAGTCTCTGCATATGGAGTCACCACCTAATTCTTGCAGAGTCAGCTACTTTAGACTGCACGTGTCTTGAGACTTTCACCTTCATCACACTCTGCTAATCACTGGAAGTGGGACCTGGCTGTATTAGGCATGATTCGTTAATATTCTTACAATGGTAAAGGACTAAGAGATACCCTAGAAAAACACATATTAGAAACAAAATATTTGACCCAAAAGATTTAGCATCATGTAACATACTGTCCAAAGTTTATATAATATAGGCTTAGAATAATGGTATGTTCCAAAGAGGATATTGCAGCATTTAAAAAAGGCACAACAGAGACTTTCACATGTGTACCTGGAACATCATTATTAAAACATATAGTTCAGTCATTTTTACTCTTGCACCTTACTCTTCCTTCTGCCTCTATCATTCCAGTAGCTCTTCTAAGTGCCTTGCTGTCAGGTTTTTCTTCTCCTCCTGCATCCAAAAAGCCATGGAGAATGGACAGGTCAAAGAACCCTCTGAGCAGAGACCACAGGGAGACAGAGCAGAGGTAAGGATCACAGGGAGACAGCCAGGAATAAGTGAAATTCAGAAACAACAGTATGTAAATATCATACATCAGCTCCACAAAATTCAAATCTATGTGTGCACTACATAGCCAACATGTGTGTTGTAAAGTTTAGGTTACTGGAATCAGCATTGAAATGATTGACGTTTTTCAATCCTTACGACATTGAAAACTTTATAAACAAGAATGCTACACATTTTGACAACTAAACTTAAGATAATACATACTGCTCAAAGAGATATTATAGTAAATCTGCTAAAACATTAGGATTGAAAAGAAAATGGATGGCAAGTTTTGAAAATTAACATATTTATAGCATATCTTCTTAAATGGCATGAATAGTGGTTAATTTGGAAAATAATGCTATGTAAAGGTGAACAGTATCTCATTTCTGTCGAAAACTGTCAAGTTATTTGACTTTAAAACAGAAAATGTATTTGTAACTCATGAAGTCTTTAATTTGAACATGTCATTTTGAGAGTCTTGGACTTTAATAGTATTACACTATCTTGAAAAGAACGTATCTCTCTGTTCACACTGACCATGAATTTAGATCTGACTTCTGTTTCTACTGCTGTTCTGACTGCATCTGGCTGTGCAACACCTTACATCACAGTCAAATCGTAAGGTTAGAACATAGCAAAAATAAATCAATCCTTTATGTACAGTCCCAGAGTACTCATCTAGCATGCAAGAGGGCCCAGGCTCAATCCCCCAGTACAGGAAAAATCAGTCTGTTGAAGTAAGCCAATATCATAGAGAGCTTTCAAAAGGCTGGGGTGAGACTATTACCAAACCATCTGGGAAGCACTGCACAGCTGTGTAGTCTCCTCCCACGCCCAGGTTCACAAGAAGTGACTAACATGTAAATGGGAGCTTACCAATCTCATCATTGTAATCTCACTTTCTGGAAAATGCTTTCCGGAACAATTACAGAAGTCTGGAAGATGAGCATCTGCATTTTACAACTGGAGTGATGTTTGCGCATTGTAATCACAGTGGCTCATCAACTATTCTCATGTGGAAAACACTTTGTATTATGTTGGATGTTGGAGAAAAGGCGGGTTCCTAAGAATTGTTCAGGGTTAGTGAATTTAAACACCTGTTCACTAATGTTCAGAGCACTAGTGTAGGAAGACCACTCTTGATATCCAAGAATTTCTTTAATACTTAGTTATCTGAGTCTTTTAGGTGATGTAGTTTTTATCTTTCCTAAATCAAAAACCGCCACAACAACAAAATTTAACAACACATATTCACGACATGTGAGAATCTAACTTCTACACCTGACTCTTAATTCAATGGTGATATTCTTTTCTTTAGAAATTAATAAAGAAAGAAGCAAAAACTTTATTTTTATGTGTATGTATGTTTATGTCCATGTAATTGTCCAGGGAGGCCAGAAGAGGGCATCTGAAGCCCGAAGCTGGAGTCCAGAGGTTATGAGGTATCCGTCTGTGCCGTGCGAAACAAACTTGATCTATCCCTCTATTCCCTTTAATGAGATTTTTGAAAGATGAGCTACATTTATAGGATCTGTGTCCTCATTTACCATTTAGCCCAACAATTTGATAACAGATAATTGTTTAATCCTCTTGTTTCTGAAAGCTGACTTCCTGACTAGTCACTTAATTGAAATTTCATCAGTGTTAATTAGAAAATTATTTTCAGTTCTCAGCTCAATCACTGCTTCTGATTACGTGTTGCAAAGATTCCTTAAGATGTTTCTTACTCCCAGGTTTCTACCCTTTAGAGTCACTGACATTTTGTTTTCTTTTCACTGTTCCGTATAAAGTTCATATTTTCCAGCCTTCAGTTCTAAGCCCTCTCCCACCTGCCTTCAAATCTTCACTTGAGCAATTTCTTGCACAGCAACTATCTATAAATCAACGTATGAAGAATATGTTTTATTAATTCCTTCCGCTTGAGGAAACCCTAATCCAAACCTGCAACTGCTTCCCAGGGATTGAACCTTGACCCTCCTCATGCCTCAGACTGAAGCTAAGCAGCTTGGCAGCTTGATGCTTTTTCTGCACTCTGTGCTCAGACCACACCATCTCACCTGTCTTGTCGGGAATGCTGATGACCCCTGGCTTCCTTTCACAGCTGTAGTCTGGCGTACATCCCTGGGAAACTCTGTCTATCTTTGCTTTTCTGTGCGTAACTCATTTTGTCCCTTTGTCGTCTTTCAGGATTTTCTCTTTGTCTTTGGTCTTCTATACTTTCAATGCAGTGTGCTTAGGGGTAGAGTGGACATGTGTGTAGGTACCATGCTCAGAATTCTCTCTACTTCCTGGATCTGTCTTGTCTGTTGATATGACATCAAGGATGTCTCTCTGCCCCATTCTCATCCTTCTTTGGTCCCAGCTTGTGCTCCTGCTGTGTTCTTTGAAGCCACTCCAGAATCTGTATTCTTTACTGTTATTTTTTCATGTTTTTCCTCTTCTCATTCAATAAGAAGGTATCTGTTGACATATCTTTATTAATCCTTCCATCTGGCTCATGAGCTTTTTAAATTGCATTCATAGTTTTGGTGACATTTTTTAATTTCTAACACTTATTTTCAGTTCTTTCTTAGAGTTTGCATTTTACTCTTTCTGTTTTACTTATTTTGTCATTAGATTCTTGGTCATATTACTTCTGGATACTTCTCTTAACATCTGTATTTGATATTTCTAAGAGTCTGTATCATAGAGCTTTATCTGATGGGATCCTGTTGGTGGGGCAATAAAGAGTTGTGAAGGGCAGTTCTGTAATCTTATGATTAAATTATAGTCTTTTAGAAGGTCTGTATTATTCCTCTCACTCTCTTCTTGAACTAAATTGGCACATACAATTTATCACACTTAGTTTTACCTGCCCCCTCAATGGAGGAAGGAGATTAGGCAGAGATGGAATTGGAAAGGTGTTCTTTCTCTGAGGACAGCGGGCCTTTGTAGTAAATTCATTTCTGCTGCAAAGTTGAAATCTATAAGGAGAATGTGCTGGGCAGATCACAAGTGGTCACTGTTCCCATGCTTCTCACCAAGAGAACGCTATGTAACTCCTACAGGTAAGGCTCATAGGAAGGCTGAGCTTCCCCAAAGATGTACTTTTAGGTGTTCTAACTCTAAAAAGTCTTTACTCAACCTCCAGCAATTCATCAGCATTAGCAGTGTCCATGACCCAGCATCCAAGACCAAAGTCCCAGTTTATGGTTTTAGTGGCTCTGTTTATGGTGAAACGCTCTCTGGTGTGACTTCCGAGTACTTTGTCTCCAAAGTGTAACTGACAATTGATTCTGTAACCTCATGTGTCTCCTATTTTCAAATAGAAGGTAGATACCCAGTTTGTTCGGCTGTTTTTCCTTGTTGCAATGGTCAGAAATTGTGTCTTTCAAGCTTTTCATCTGTTGTACTCAGTGCATAAGCCACTGGCTTGGTGAGTATACTTGCATTTGGAAAGCATTCTTAATGGTCTCACAATTACCTTCCCTGCCTTGGTCTAAAAGTCCCTAACAGAGCTACATCACTCTTACTCATATTTCTATATTTTAAACATATTACTAAAAGCTGTTACAGTATGAGAGCTGTCAGCTAAGTCTGTACATTGCAAACCACATAATCTGCTAATGTTCACAGATGAGAACTTCAATAACAATCAAGTAATCAAATGGATGAGTGTGTAATCTGCTGTCCAATGTGCCCTTGGTATGCTAGCTGAAAAGTTAGGATAACATTTGAAATTAAACTGATTTTGATTTCCTTAGTTTAGGTACAGACATTCCTGTAAGGGAAATATTTTATATACAAATATATTCCATCAATGATGCCAATAGCTGCCTCCTGGTGCTATTCAAATTAACAATTCAATAAGAACAGCACAGGAGATGGGCTGAATAATCAACACCCAATCTCTGAGTATTCAGGAAATGCTTTATAGGAAGCGACTCTACTGCCCTCCATAGAACTAAGACAACTTTGGAGGAAATTTTGTAACAGAAGTAATGGCACTCTTTTGCATTTAATATTATTCTATCTAGAATTTAACACATGACTCTGATTTTCATTATTGTTTTCAAAATTATTTTATTTTATATGGTACATCACGATCATTATTATCGTATTTCATAAGCAAATGGAAATAAAAAAGATAAGTAACTCATTCAAGGCAGACACAGAAGTTATCAAAACAGCTAAAATAAAAGACAATATTTCAATAGCAAAAATAAGACTTTGTATCCAGAGAAAACAACTTTAGAAAATCAAGAAAAGGCAGATTCTTTTATTTTAGTAATAGCTTAAGCCTGGACTGTATATTCAAAGACAAGTTATGTTTCTAAGAAACACAAGAGTTCACCAAACACCACACTGTTTTAGCCTCAGAAGGATTGAACTCATTTTATATTTTATCAAGGAAAACACCTCTCAGCTTTAACTTTTAGTTAAATAAGAGGTGACTACTCATTCAGTCCCATGGGCTATAAGTCTGTTTGAGTTTACACGATGTCAATATATGAAGTTGCATTACAACACTAAGATATTTATAGAAGAATGGTTCAGAAAAATCCAATATACATGATTTCCCAGTTAACCCTGTATTATAAGAGACTTACACATCAAATCTGATGAATGAAACAGCTACTGCCTGCTTCTGATGAGAATGACTGCTATGAGTGTTGTAGCGAATGGACACCTTTTCCTGTCTAGGTTACCTGAGTGCACGGTCTCCTGAAGGACACATTACATAGAACTGTAAACTCTTCCATGTATCTAGATTACTTTTGTGAAGTACGTTAATAGAATGAAAGATGAGGATTCCTGGAGCCAGGAGCCTTGTGTAGGACCTCAGGAGTGCATCATTTTCAAAGAATCATTTAAATGATAACCATAGACTGTGAATGCCCATTGACTATTGAATATATCTTTCCACTTCAGAATTACTTGGATGGAAAGAAGTTACTCCTTTTTTGCCTCCCATCTCCATTTCTAAATAAGTCACAGTAGATAACCTTCGCCTACTTCCTAGGACTCCATCAGACCAGGAATACACTAAGAATTCCTGAGTGCACATGCCTTGCAACTGCAGTAAAACAAACCTGATTTGGGGTTCCTACCCTGTCAGTCTTTCCTTGCATTAGGATGGGATTACTGAGAAGCTTGGGTGTTGTTTAGGGTAATATAGTTTGGAAGCTTACAAGAATACTGTTATTTCAAACATTTGGGAGTTTTCTTTAGCCCCTCTTTTGGAAAATGGTAGAATAGAAAAGCACAAAACCACAGATTCAATGAGAGTGAAGTCTCTGGGAATCGATCCGTATTAGTGAAGACTCTTTGAATGTAAGTAAAATGAAACATCCTTAAAATCATCTTAAACAACAAATACACATTATTTACTATCTTAATGGCAAGATGACCAGAGTGCATACAGACTGAGTTAACTCAGTAATAAAGTCATCAAAGGCTTATTTATTTATTTAATAATAATAAGATTTATTTACTTCTAATTCATCCTCAGAGAATTAAGGTTTAATCTTTCACAGTTTTAACTGTTATCCCTAATCATGCTCTTAATCATCTGTTCTTAACAGTGAGGGCAGTTTTCCTCCCAGTATCATTTTAGCAAATTTAGAATCTTTCCTCTGATCTTAGTGTTCATGACTAGGTCACTTGATTAAGACTTCTAGAGAAAACTCAATATGGTTCAGTGTTAAAGAAAAATATCTGTTTGAAGAGAGTCAAGTATCCTACTGTCTGCTCTGGATTCTGACGTCATAGAGATTTAAGTAAAACATGAGAGAAGTCTGACATGGGTCTGTGCTCTCAATGCTCATAATTGGCAACTCTTCCATTTGTCAACACATGCAGCAAGGAGTGGATATTACATGCAAGCTAATGAACAAAAGCTTTTAAGAAAAAAATGAGGATGTATACAGCTAGTTCAAGGGACTTTTTAAAATTATGACAAACATTAATGTAAAAGAACTACTATGTTATTGAGTGTTCTACTCTTGCCTTCTTAGAGGAAGCTATAGATGAGTTTTGAAGGGTTAATATGCTACTATAGTGGTAAAAGAAGAAAACATTAAACGATGGCAATCATATGTAAAGGATAAAGAACATTCAAAGAAATGGAAAGATGCTTAGAAGAAATAGGAACTGCAATGCACCATACCGGCCTGCCCATCTGCAAGGTAATGGATGGTGGGAAGGAAGGGCAATAAAATTGACACCAGTGAAAAGAGGACACCAAGGGAAAGGTGATACTGGGGGAAGGAAGGGACCTTGTCAAAGTACATTCAAGGAGGCTGAGAGTGCTGACTCCATATGACAGATTTTGGGGCACAAGTACTCTAGAAAAATAACCTAATACTCTATAAACTGAGACTTTACAAGGCATTAATGCACCTGAATTTGAACTATATAAGATCAAATGTACTAACTAGACTCCTATTGCTGCAACAGTTACCCGAGGTAACTTAGTTTCAGTCTATAATCATGACTAAGTCTCAACATCCTGCCTGGCTTCCAGAAAATGACAAGTTTCCCCCTACCCCATAGGGTCATCTTAGAATTAAAGGGGACTTTAAGGGAGAGTCTCTATGTAGGGAGTGCACAGACATGAGAGCTCCTGTTGGTATTCTTTCCTCTTAGGCTTGGTGAGGCAACATACTACATGTGTTAAAACTAACCTTCTGAACTCAGGAGGGTAAGTAGGAAGACTGACACTTGAGTCCATTTTACATGATCTAAGAACTTTCCACTAGGCACCAGCTCTTGAAAGGGCACCACCTGCCAAGGGTGTCATAAGCTAGGGAACAAGTCTTTGACATGTTGGCCCTTAAAGACCATTCCAGATCCAACTCCACAACACATTAATGAATATAACTCAAATAAATTTAAAAGCCAATCAACAAATGCTCTGCCTTATTCCTTAGAAATAAGGGATCTGATGGAAGGGAGGCTTCTTACAGCTCACAGCGCCACATGCAGTTTGCTTGCCTCACTGCAGTGCTCCTCCTCCCCCCGAAACACAAAGGAGGGTACCGTCATCTCTGGAATTCATTTAGAAAATGATGGATTTTACTTTTAATATGTTTGCCCTTTGGTTCTTTTTGGGATTTTTTTTTTTTTGGTACAAACACATTCCAATAACATATTGTCATTTGATGGTGAACTCAGCTACAATAAATTTTGCATCTTAGAAATGTTCATAGCAAGGTTTTCTAGCAGCTATCGGTCACTCATGCACAGCCTGCTTTCAAATTAATCTTCTGTAATGTATTTTCCGTGCGTGACTAGCACTTCTTTCTATTCGGGGACTTATGGGTACAAGGATAGAGTAGGAAAAAAATCTTCCTGTCATAGCCTTCAAACTGCTGCTGGTCTGGAAAGCCTGGACTCAACAAATTAACTTTTGTTAGGTCCGAATTTACCCTGCTTGCAATCGTAACTTTAAGCAGAACAATATAATTTGAGTTATGTGGATCTCAGACAAGAAGAGTGGTTATATTTGAGAGAAGGACAGGAAAACACTTCAATGAATGCATCCAGTCACGAGGCGAGGCGGTAAACTGTCTTCTTAATTCCCAGATATTAAACTAAACGGAAAAGAGAAAATTTAAAGGAAAAGCAAAATATTTTTTTTTTAAAAACTGGATCAACTAATACTCATTTGATTTTTAACTCTATGTGAGACATTCTAGATCAGCAGTTCTCAACCTGTGGATCACAACCATTTGGGGTCACAACCCTTCCACAGAGTCATCTAAGAATTTCTGCATATCAGATACTTATATAATGATTCATAATAGTAGCACACTTACAATTAATAAGTAACAGTGAAAAAAATTTTATGCTTGGAAGTCACCACAACATGAGGAATTAACTGTATTAAAGGATCACAGCATTATGAAGGAAGGCTGTGAACACCTGTTCTAGATGTATTATTATTATTATTATTATTATTATTTATTATATAATTAATAATAATTATATAATATATAGTTAATAATATTATTAATATTAATTATTAGTCCTTAATTAGCCTGAGTAATGAAAGTTTATTTTGTGATTAAATATTGGGAACCTAATGTTGTAAATGTGTAAATATCTCACTAAATCTTTCAGAACTCTAGAGTAATACTATACGTTCTATTTGTCTATGGTGTCTAGATAATCCAATATGATATAGAGCCTATTTTATTCCTTGTAAGAATATAATAGCTATTCTCAAGTGTTTTAAACATATTTTGGTTTAGAATTACAACAAGTATGCAGGTTAGCTACAGACTAATACGTATATTGCAGAAATATGGATGGAGAAAAGCCCACAAGGCCTACCCATAGAACTTCAGATGACTGAGGAAAGCTGGGAATAGGAGACATGGTTTTCAAAAAGCACTCTTAATTGGTTGTTCAGGGCCAAACTGTCAGGCCTGAAAACATATATACAGGTAGCATAAATGAACTGAACAATTTACACACACACACACACACACACACACACACACACACATATGCCTAGTATATATGCATGCACATATATGCATGCAGTAACAATTTTTTAAAAGGCCATGAATTCGAAAGAGAGCAGGGAGGTGTTTGGGAAGTCTTTTGTGGGAAGGGGAGGGAAGTGAGACATGTTGTAATTAATTTATAATCTCAAAAATTAAAAAAAGCAGAACTCTGAGAAGCACAGACACATCTACAAAAGTAACCCAGTTACGTTACATGCATGGGGAAACACAATCGTGTTCTCATTTGAATCTCTGTGTAATGACATCTAAATGTACTATTCAAATTCTATGGGATGAACATGGAAACAGCAGCTGGTGGTCATTAGTAAATTGAGTGAATGGAACAGGAAGGGCTGGGTGTGAGTATTAAGAGTTCACCCAGTCTTGCTTGCAGGCACTTGTAAGGCTGCCACTTTTATTGTGTAAATTAGTCAATTATTTCTTAAAGTTAGTCAGAGGTATTCTTTGGATACCTTTCTTCTGCCAGATATTGGTGATATATTGTTTAGAGAAGTGACTTAGAGCAGAGAATTGAGAAAATTAAATGTCCTAAGAATTATAGAGAAGGGAGTATGGAGAACAAAGAAGGAGGAGGAAGAGAAAAGGAAAGAAGAAAGGAAAGTGAAGGAGGAAGAGGAGGAAGAGACAAATGCACAGGGTAACTGGTGCTTATAGAATGAACAACTGTATTTTCCCCCATGTTTGCCACCTCTCTGTATTGAATCCTTTGGTGTACTGGTGTCCTCATACATCACAGGAGTAAACTATGAGTGATCATTTTATGGAAAAACTATGACCATTCAGCTGAGTACAGAAGACCAGCATGTTAAGGAAATAGAAGGACCCCTGAAGCACAAGAACTCTGTAAGTATTGGCTCCTAAGCCTTAAATAAATGCTGGGTGTAGTGAGCATGAGCTTGTCTTCTCTTTTGCAAAACAAAGTATGCTTATTTTTATTTAATGTCTTTGAATGTTTGCCTTTATGTATACATCAGATGCACACCTGGTGCCCACAGGAGCCAGAAAACAGTATTTGATCCCCTGGAACAAGAGTCAAAGATCTTTGTGAGTCACCATATGGGATCTGGGAACTGAACCCATGTCCTCTGCAAGAACATAAAATGCTCTTAACTACTGAGTCATGTCTCCAAGTCAGGCTTTTAACACTGCAGTCTACTGCCAATGTTTATCTATCACATACTATGTTTTAGTAGCTGTTATTAATACATCTACTAATTGAAGAAAAGCTTTTCAAATAACAAATGCTATTCAAAACAAGGTCAAGTGGAGCTTTAAAAATTTCCAAAGGCTTTTGCATAACTGTCTATTATATTTGAGATACAATTTGCTTCTTCTAATAGGAAGAATCACTTCTGACAGTCTTCTGTTCAGCACTACACCATTACTGTTTCTTAGCAACTAAGAGGTGATGTGTCAACTTCAGACAGTGAAGTTGGTCGATGATAAGTAAGAACTAAGGATTTGTGGCAAAAATTATATCTGTGGGCTTTTAGAAGACTCGGACTATAGTTATAAAGAGATATTATTTATTTATATAATATAAAATTATTAATTTTTGTATTCAGTATTTTTACAACACCAAAATTTACTGTTTGTGCTTTCTGCATTCTGGAACAGACTGCTCAAGACTGAACTCCGAAGCTTGCATAACTGCTAAGGCATTAGATTATGTATGAATTAATCTGTCAAGTGAATGGAGCTGGAGGCCAGGGGAGTTTTTGCTGAAGGTTGGCACTCTAGTTGCTCACTAAGCAACTCATCATCACACACAGATGCTACTGATGGCCATCAAGACAGGTTACCCTACATTGGGAGATAGGTGACAGATTTATTACCCTCTACTGATTAAAAAATATAAAATATTTAGAATAAAATATTGGCTTAAAATCCTCATATTCATAATTTGGCAATATTAGATACATAAACTGAATTATGACCACACTGTTTCAGAAAAACCTAACCCTGCTATAAGAATATGGAATCCTGTGAGATTGATTTTTAGGGTTAAGTTTGAACAGATGCATGGCCACAGTCAAAGGCAATAACAGAAGGTAACTGAGTTTGGGTCAGAAAGGGGACTTACCTAACACTACAATAGTGACTTCATCAAAGCACAACACACTTGAGTTAGCTCAAAATAGTTACAAAGGTATTAGGTATATTCCTGGTGCAAAGGACACCAGGATTTGGTTTCAGGGATCCACATACCACACCGATGGTTTTGTAAGTTGGAAGGAGTATTGTGGAAATGCCCCAGAGTCACTCAGGGGCAAATGTTGGCTTGGACTCCAGATATCTGCTGTAGTCAGGTCAACTGAATCCATGCACACCTCTTTGTAGCTAACTCATCACCATTACTCTTCATTAAATTTGAAATTTATGTATGTATGATCTACTTCTACAGGAAGAAATCCAAGCATGTGCCATAGCAGGAGTGATCATCTTTACAAACTGCCAGATTCTGAAAACATTAATTAAAATGAAAACAAAAAAGCAATCATTTCAGGTTAAAAGTTGTCTTTCCATATTTCACACTTAAACAACCACAAATCTTTGACTGTAAAATTATCTTTAGAATGCAGTTCTATATTGTAAAACTATTTGTAGTTGAATGTGACAATACTTATGCAGTTTGATCAGACACTTGAAAGAGCTATAGAAACATTAATGAAAATTATTGTTATGCTTTGGCGTTTTGAGAAGACACATAGCTTTGTCTGGAGAAGAAACAGGCTGCATTTTTACCACTTGATCTCAAGTATCTATTCATCATTTTCTCATGATGTCTGGGAGGGATGTGAGTGGGTTTACTCAATTTTAATCTTTGAGATGCTTAACTTATTTCACAACAAATCATTTTTTTCCTTCACTAAATCAAGTATAAAAAATTGAAATAGAGAATGATAAATATTCTGGGAGGAGAGAGGAAGCATACATTTTATTTAAGACATTGATAATTACAGAAATCTGTAACTGTGAGCTTGACTCTGCAGTCCTTCTGAATCTGTGACAGCCACTTTAAGGCTGAGGATCTTGCTGTTACAGATCCTATCAATGGACATTTTGGAATAAGAGTGAGTTAGATTGATGAATTTATTATAATTCATTACAAAGTGGTATGTGGATGACTGCCTACTTTAATTAGTTTTATAACTGTAGGAAATTGTTTCATATGCCAGGCTTATCACCGAGCATGCCTGGAAAACCTCAAAGCAGTAATCAGACTTGATTGGAGAAACTTTTCCTTAGACAGTGTGACTAACGGCACTTGTATGGGTTGGGGAGGGGACTGGGGAGAAGTACATGGCAGCATCTGGCAGAGATGAGTTTATCAGGCCAACTATTTTTTGGAGAAATGTGCAAAATGTAATATGACGTCATGTTATGTCGAACTGGGTATAAATCTATAATTATATAGCAAAATGTTCATTGTTTGCAGTTTATCCATAAACAGCAACATGTATTTTCAATGACTCATAATATTTTCATAAAATTAATCTGCTCAGCAAAGAAATTCTTCAGCATAACTTCTCTCAAAGACACCCACACAGACCTCCAAGAAAGTGGAACAATCTTTAGTAAATCCACATAGAAAGCATGGAGAGATGAGAGACAGATAAGGAAACAACCTATCTATCACAGGAAAACTGGCCAGAGTCTTTCAATAAATCCACAGCAGTAAAATGTATTCTTCCCAATGTTATCAGTATTTTTTTAACCAAGGCCCAAAAATATAATCTTACAGGCATAAATAAGATTTAGGCTTTCAAATATTATTTTACCATGAAGATTTTACTATTTAAGACTGTTTGAAGCAGGACAGTGGTGGAACACACCTATAATCTCAGTACTCAGGAGGCAGAGGTAGGCAGATATCTGTGAGTTCAAGGCTAGCCTCATCTACAGAGTGAGTTCCAGGACACTGAGAATTACAACAGAGAAACCCTGCCTCAAAAAATGTTTGGTACACATAATTATCATTTTACTGATTAAAAAGTAATGCCATTATCTTTTTCTATATAGTGACAAGATGTTGGAATCCCATTACTCAGTTTATCCTTTACTTTTATGAGTATATCCTTTTAAAAGTTAGCTGTACTTCTGAACATGTGAATTATAAACAGAAAAATACTCGTTTTGCTCTTAAATAAACAATGCTATCGTATTTTTATGGGAGAATTGCAATTTTTGTCCTCCTCATATTCTATCCTGTGTTATTGCAAATCTATTCTAACTGTAAAGCATTGGAATCCATTATGATATCATTAAGTAGCTGATTCAAAAATATCAGCAACTCATTTTCCATTAAATATATTTTCTCATTCATATATATAATGTATATTCCTCTATCTATCTCTCTATATATATATATTTCTACATATATTGGGGGTATGATATACATATGAGCATATGTGTGTATATGTGTATGTGTATGTGTATGTATATGCATATGTTGGAAAAAGTTAAACCTTTAAAATGATAGGACACAAGTGAGAAAATATTAGAGGCATATTCTTGATTGAGTGGTCTGGAGAAAAAAAAAAGCAAGGGAACCTAACCAGAATCACACATGACAGCCCCCAAAATAACAACAACAGCCCAACAACAACAGCAACAGACCCAACAACAGCAACAACAACAGCAGCATCAACAGCCACAATAACAACAACCAAATACCTCAGTTCAGAACCCCAAGTACTGAGTCTCTCTAAAGTGCCTTGCATATGGTTTTCTAGTATCTCCAAAAATTACATGGCAGGCCTGCAATTCCAACACCAGAGAGGCAGAGACAGGAGAATTTCAAGTTTGAGGCAAGCCTGGTTACACAAATAGACTTTTAGTTGAATAAACAAGCAAAAAGAATTCAAACAACCACTAGATGACACACTGAAATATCATGATTTGCTGCCCTGTGCTGTGTCGACCATCATGCAAGTCCATCATCACTTGCTTTTGTGGCAGGGAAACCAGATCATCCAGACTGCTCGCATTAGGACACGGCTGAGCACTAGCACTGCTGTTTGTCTATTCTGAATGGTTTCAGTTATTACTCCTTCCAGGTAAGGCTTCATTTTGTTATCTACTCAGATATTATTGATCACTTGGTAAAACAGGATATAAAAACTTGGGAGGAAAAGGACATTTTTCCTTTCAGGTCATAAAAGAAGAAGATCTTCAGAAGAAAAGACACTTAATAGATAAAATCATCCTTTAATGCAATAAGGAAAGCCTATTTTTCTTTAAGAGGAAATCAATTTCCACAGACAAGTCACAGTAATTCTGGCAGAATGTTCTTGAGATTGAAGAATGATTTGGGGCTTCATTTTATCTGTGACACTGCAACTCCAGTGTCTGAATATGACAGTAACTTAAACCCATGCATGGAAATGTTTTCAAGTGGAGAGCAATCTGGTGATTGATTGATATTCCTTGCAAAGTTATATTTTCTTGTCAGTTTCTACAGAGACACTGAATTGTTTGCTTCTTGCTCCAAAAGAGAGACTGAGTTATACCTCTCATTTTCCCTAGTTAAAATTTTAGTTTTATCATGTGTTGAATTATTGCATGTAAATATGATATGAATATTAAAGATATCATTAATCCATCACCTACCAACACCAAGTCCATTTTTATAATAAATATTAACCTGAGGTTAGTCACGTTTCCTAACTCTATTATATGACATTTTTAGATACTTTATAATATATGGATTTTAAACTAAATCTGATTTGAAGCTTGTGTTTTCATGAAAGATTGAATATTTAAATAATACGTGAGAAAATTATCTAATTATTAATTGATAATTTGATATGTATACTACATACTTTCTTATAGACCAAATTTACCTAAATAAAATTGTGTGTGTGTGTGTGTGTGTGTGTGTGTGTGTATGTGTGTAAATATATTAGAATAGATATTATCAAGGAGACAAAGCTGGTGGACAAACAGGGCTAGGTAATTTTTTGCCATAGTCCAAGAGCACCTGATTTGAGCCAGACCTCAGAACTCAGGGTATATACAGGCCAATCTGATACCTATTACACACTTTAGTCCTTATGAACTACCCATGGCAATACACTAAAAAAAATCAGCATCAGCAGCAACATCAGTTTCCACTATGGCAATAAAGAAACAATAATGAAATAAGAAGGTAAACCACCACAGGATATGCCAAACGAAAATCAAGTGTCTGCTGTGGTTGAAGGATAAAGCCCAGTTCCCAAGCCAATACCAGGAACAATGGCATTGTCATAGAACTGGAAATCTTCAAATTAAGTAACCATGTAGGGCTCATCACAGCAGACTTGGGAGGCACTTGCTATCACAATGGTCTCTTTTAGAAATCAATGTTGTTCTACTCTTGTTTTTAAGTTGCAGGAATTTTCTGCATATGGATTTTGCTTGGCGACAGAGTTTTAATGTCTCTGTAGTTAGAAGAAAAATACAATTGAACGGTATGAAATAATAGACTTTTACAGTCTAAATCCCTATTTAAAACTGATAAGTGGTTATAATTAATCAATAAAAACATTTTAATAATAAGTATTTGGAAATAAAATCCTGTGCCGATGCTTCCAGAGGAAGGCACATGGTTATCAAATCACTAATTAGACAGACACCATATTTCATTTGTAATGCGAAATTAATAAATTAATGAAAATATATTTCATTTCTGTAGAAATTTACTGATAAATTTAAGAAATGAAATTTATAGTCTCAGAGTAAAAATGTTACATGTAAAAATCTTCAGAAATGAAAAATATTTTACCTTCATTATCAGGAAGTGATATTTCATCATAAACATAAAACCAACAGGAGGTTACTGATAATAATTTATATAAATATTAGCAGAGTATACTTTAGTAGCTATATTAAAGGTTGAATAAGACATTAAACTTTAATAGCCGTACTCATGGTAACAAAAGCAATCTTAAATTAAAAGATAGTATTTGAAAGTTAATCTTCAGGTCTGAATATACTGAAAAACAATTTTTCTAGCACTCATTTAAAAAATAAATGGAAAACATAAAAAATGTTCTTTAACCAAATGAGAAACATTACAGTTATAATGTTGTCAAATGGCTTGCTCAGTTCAGACTCTTACTAAACTACTTAGTAAGGAGATCTATATGGACCCTACAATTTGGGGTATATCAGTAACTTGTTTGTTTCTTTGTCATTGACATGCCCTTGTACTGTGATAAGTTTGTATATCTGTGAAAGTAAAAAAATACAATGCTGTGAAGAAAAATGAATCAACAGAGCCTGGGAACAAGTGTTAGTAAATGTTCTAGGAAAATAAGCAGGGAGGGATGGAGTGAGGGAGAAATAAAGACAATGTTTGGTTGTCTTGGAGCATGGCACCCACTGACTCTGGTGAAGGTTAATACAGTTAGTGTAAGTCTTGTAAGTTGGATTTGGCTTTCTCCCTCTAACTTTAGTATACAATTAAAAAGTTACCCAATAGCTCATTCTTATCATATGAGAATTAAACTCTTGACCTAAAATATCAATGACTCAGACTCAAAAATATAATCTTCATATATCCTTTGTTTTTAATTTCTTTCTTTTCATTTTTAATTTTTTTGATTTATAATATATATTATAATATTATAATATATATTATATATAATATAATAATGTATATATATAATATATATTATAAAATTATAACTTTTCTCTCTTCCCTTCCCCCCCCCACATACTCTTTCTTGTTCTCATTAAAATGCATGGCCTATTTTTTATTAATTGTTATTGTATACATACATGTATATGCATATGCATACATATCATTAAATATAGCCCTCTCAGTCTGCATAATGTACTTGTTTTTGTGTTTTCGTGCCTTTCCATGTGGTATTGGGTAACTGATTGGTACGCTCTTCCCTGGCAAAGACTACATCCTCACTCTCCACATTCCTTAGTTGCCTGGTGTCCTGAGTTAGGCTGTGACCTCATAGGCTTTTGTTCATTTGCTTTGTCATGTCCATTGGTGACATCTTTCTTCAGCCCATGTTTGAGGAGTCATGTTAGTGAGATTTTAAAACATCCTAAATGTCCTTCAACCAACACATAGGGAACGAAAATGTGGTACATATACACTATGAAATACTATTCAGCTGCAAAGAAAAATGACATAATGAACTTTGCAGGTAAATTGATGAAACTAGCAAAGATACATTGAGTGAGATAATCCAGATCCCAAATGACAGATGTTTCAAGATCTTTCTCATTGGAGACTCCTAGCTCCAAAACTACAGGTGTGAGTACATAACCTGCAGAAAATGCAGAAATCAGGAAAGGAAAATGAGACCTTTGATTTCAATTTTTAACTAGAGCTTATATTTTCATGTCTTATTTACATATATTTGGTTGCAAACATTTGATGTGTGATGTATCAAGTATCTGGATGCATAATAAGTTATTAGGGACATACATTTGGTCCTCACACAACTTCTGTATGGCGAGCATATTGTAACTTAAGGTCCTAAGGTTGTAATGAAACATCAAGGCAGCGTGATAACCTTCTTTGCTATAGATCACATGAAGCTAAAGATTCTTTTCCAAGCTGAAATATTGAGTTCACTACAGGGTGATTCAGACTGAAAGCATTTTCCTGCAAATAAGTCACTCAACGAAGTATGAAAGAAGAAAGCTTCAGCCTTTAACAACCTAATCTCAGAAGTAGCATGCATCACTTCTTGTTGTAGCAAATCCATTAGAAGCAAGTCAATATGTGTAACACTTAGTCAAGAGCCTACAAAGAGGCATGATTTAAGATAACCACACTACTTATGGCCTCCGATATCTGATACCTCTCTGCAAAAACAAAAACAAAAACAAAAAAGAAAAAAACAAAAAAAAACATATCAACTCACAAGTTTCCCTAAAGATTAACATTTCAGTGTCTTCTCACAGTACTTTATTTCTTCACTTCAGTCAAGTCCATCCATGGTCATGAGACCCAGAATATTTCCATAGCATATTGAATAATTTCTTGCTGGTCTGAGTTAGATAACTATTGGGGCTCCAAATACCCAATATGCAATAAAGTACATAGAAAGGCTGAAGACATCCAGAAGCCAATAGTCTGCAGCAAATCAGATGTCCCATCATTCAATGTTGCACTTAAGGTTAAGAAGATAAAGCATAATTCCTGTAACTCTTGATTTTTTTCTGCCGAGCTCCAGTTCTGCTCTTTGAGTCATCCTTCTCCTGCATAGCTCCCTCTCGATCTGCATCTGAACTCAGGGTAGGAATGCTCTCTAATTCTCAGTTGTTTCTATCCCCCCTCTTGCATTTCTGAAGTATTTTACAAGTCTCTTATGGATAAAACTGAAATTTAAGGCATTTTATAAAAGTCACATTCCTGAATCTACAGAAATAAACTCTTCTCTATCATGGGCTCTCAGGTTCATGGCTGAATCAGTAATGTCCTTAAGTCTGCAAGCTATTCAGAAGCCATCATGAAATTTCAAAGGTCATAGTGGTATGTGTCTGTGTCAGGGCAGGTCCGTTCTTCAGTTCTGTAAGGGCCAGGGCTGCCAACATTTGTTTTTATGAGGTCTTAATAAAAAGTTTTATCATGACATCCCAGCTTTCATCTTTATATTTCTTGGAAGCACCCTGGATACGATCTTTGCTTGAAGCCATTTCTCAAACACCATAGATTACTAGAGAAGCAATCACAATGACCGGATCCCATCTATTTAACAATTCTTCCTCTAAATGTCCTCCTTATTCCGGGACTCTGCTACACAGTATCAGCAGACACAAGGTGGTATCTTCGTCACTCTTCCGGGACATCTTTTTTAAGTTTATCATCAAGCTTGTTGAACACTTTCTTTATTTTTCTTCCATCAATAATCCTATTTAAATTCACCATGAAGGACACTATGAAATAAAGATTTTCCTTCTCAATTTGCCAATAACAAATACATAACATTTCTACAAATCTGAATTGCAGACTATTGGAGAGTACGAGGGTTCTAGCAATGGCTTATTTAAGGCATACTGAATGTTCACCAGGATTCTCTCAAAATCTTCCCAGGGCCTATACCACACCCACATTTTAGACTTCTGTTGTAGTAGCACCCCACACTTAGAAACAAAATCCGTATTAGGTATCCACCATTGCTTGAAATGTATCCCCAAACTCAGTGTGTTACAGTGAGTTTTAACAGTTTCAGTTTCTGTGGGTCAGAACTCTAGACAGCTTATACAGGTGCCTACATCTCATGGTATCTCTTGAAGACATTTTGACACTCCTGCAAAGAGTACAACCATCCCAAGCTATGGATAAAGGGTACTTCCATAAGGTTGTTGGCAAGCCCCAGAAAACACAGCTATCACTTCAATCTGTTGAAAGAGTTGCCTCATGTCAGGAAGATGGCATCTCCCAATGTACCTAGGCCTGATTATAAGACTGAAGTCATACTATAAAATAATCATGGAAGAAACAGATCATTAATTTCCTGTATTTTATTCATGTAAAAGTAAGCCAGTAAGGGAGAAATTCTAAAGAAGCATGGGTATTGAACAGAGGTAATCATGGACATGATTTTAAGTCAACCTACTACTAGTAGCTGTTGGAACTACCTCACTTTGCCCCGTCTCTGGTTTCAGTATGCCCCAAAAGCCATGAGTTAGGAACTCAGTGTTCTACCTCACACAGAAATCAGAATTGGAAGTAAAATCTTAGGAGCTATTTGGGGACAGATAACTTTAAGAGAGCGGAAGTCCCAAATGGCAACTAGGATTTCACAGAAAAAAAAGAATAGACACTAGGTGCTGTATGTGATCTATGTTGCCCTGGGATGACTGTCATGCTGTCACACAGGGAGAAGTCCTTCTCAGAAGGCCTTCAGACTGTGATCTTCCAGCTTCCAGAATTTTATGAAATAACTTTATGTTTTTAAGATATTTTCACTTTAGTATTGTAGAATAAAAACACAATGGACTAACACAACTACTGTGTTACATGGAAGGACAATTCTCTTTTCAGTAGCCATAATAATAAAAAGCAAGCTGTCAAATGATTTAGATATATGAATCATATTTTCTTAGAGATAGTTGATGATAGCCATAAAATAAATCATTCTTAAATAGTCATGTTTGCTCATGAAGTTGGGACAGCTACTTGGCTGAGTGTAGACTCGGCAACCAAAACTTTAACTGATTTGCAGAGAGAAAAAAAATGTTATCAATAAATATAAAAGTATAGTTCCTATTAAAACTGTAAAAACACGACACCATCAAGGGATCAACAAATCCACAGTTTATATCCAGTCACATCATGGCCCCTTCCATTAGAAAAAATACATTCTACATTTGCATTCATCACTTTTACAGCTGTGATGGACTGCTCTTGTAGACAACCTTCTCATATTAATTTATCTCAAATACAGAGTAAGTAAAACTGTGAGTGCAGAACAATGGATCTGTCATGTTTTTCTTTAAACACTCACTATGCAATTGATACAGGAGGTTGTCCATTAGGAAAATATTGGGATTTGGGGATAATAACCATCTTGTGAATATTTCCAATTTTGAATGACACACAGAGCATCCGAGGGCCAGCTTTGCATCTGACAAATGGCGTTAGACTTGTTCAACAATACAGTCATGCTCAACAGGCATTTCATTTTATGGAGAACTTGGAGCTGAGGCAGCCATAACTTGCTGCCACACTCTCAGGCTCCACAGCATGGATCACAGCTCACAAAGCTGTCTGCACACTATGATGATTCTTGGACCTCATGTATGTTTTGTGTCTGTCTTTGCATTAGCTCCCATTACAGCATCAGTAAGGAATAAAAAAGAAAGAGTGATTGCACAAATATGTGAATACAAAGAAAAAATATTTGAAAGCCATAATAGATATACACATGCATAGAATTTAGTTGAATAGTAGATGACATTTGTCTTACAACGGCAAGATTATGCTGTTTATTATTTCTGAAATGCTTTGAGTACTTGTGCTCTGCGGGTAACATACACAGACAAAGTGAATCCATTCCTTTCTGCCTGAGCATTCCAGTATTTTATGACTCTTTACTTAATTGTACCTTATGTTTAAACAATCTTGAGCCTAAAAACTTCAGTTGCAGGAAAACTGCTTCATAAAAAAAATGTACATGAATGGTGGAAATTATGCCAAAATAACCATCAGGAAGTTATTTTCATAAGTAGAAAATCTCTACCCTACAAAGGCTCATCTACTGTGTTCAACAATGAGATTTGTTTAACTTAGGTTGTTTCTTTAATGGCATCCTATAAACCTCCAAATATCCAATACAGTATGCTGAAAAATAATTCAGCATATGTTAGCATGGGGAGTATACGAAGTCCTGAGTGACTGCATCACTGTCATGAGCAACCCAATGCTCTAGACCCATCAGAACAGCAGGGCCTTCTTCAGACTGGACTCAGAAGACTGGCAGGCCCTTCTTGGCCTGATCTATAAGAATGTTGACCACATGTGCAGAAAGTATCAGGAGCAGATTCCTACTGCCAGAAGGCTGCAGTCTGAGGCTGCTAGCCTACAGAGTTCCTCTACTGAGATTAGCTAGCCTGCCTGCTCTTAGTTTGTGAGGTGTATAATAAGCATGCCATGTCTCAAGGCTGCTGCTGGTGTGTCGCCAGCAGAGCAGAGACCAGCCATTATCAGATGTTCTGAAACTCTGTCCATCACTTCTTTTGCCTCTCCAGTCAGTTCAATCCCAGAGCTGTCTGGGTCGTGGTATATTATACACACATACACACACACACACACACACACACACACACACACACACACACACACACATATATGTATAATACACATATATGTGTACATATGTGTGCTCTCAGAGAGCACAGCCATACTGCTTTGTAAATTGTAAGAACTGTAACAAATGCTCAAGAAAAGCATAATGTTTCCTTTCCTTCTGTCTACTTTGTCTCTAACAATGCTTTCCGTAAAACTCTTTGGGCTTCACGCTTTCTCTAAACCCCACTTCCCTACCATATGGCTGCCTGCCCTTACCAGGCTGACCTCTGTGCCAACTTAAACCATATAACCTCTCCATTATCCTCCTATAGGCAGTTGCTGAGATTTACAGCTTTTCTTCCCTGAGAGTTTTCTAAACACTAATAAAATAGTCCTAGAACTTCAAAATAATGACAATGATGATGATTTATATATAATGAATTCTACTATCACTATACATTTTACTATGAAAAATGTATTCATATCATATACATATTTTTTTTTCTAAATGTCTTCAACAGTCCTACCCCTATTTTCCTCAGGCACAGCCATCAAAGGATTCCATACAATTGACAATTACAAATTTCTAATTTTTTCAGTAAAATAATGATATTTCCCTCCACATATCCATCTTTTTATAGTCTGCTCATAATGGCCTTCTCTCTTGTAGTAAAATCTGATTCACTGTTAATAACTTACATTAGCTGTTACTCTCAGTGAAATCTTAGTCTCCTGATTTTACATTGATGTAAAACTCTGCAATACCACTTACTAATCCATCTTTTTATCTTATCAATGCAGCACACAAACAGACCCTTTACCCCATCCACACAAATGTCCTGTTTTCCCCAATCTTCACTAGATTGCAAATTCCTGAAAGAAAGCAAACATGCTTAATTTATTTTGTGAGTTTTTCTGCAAATAACAAATATTTTAAACAGAGCAAAAATCCTGAACAGAAAATTTAAAAGTGGAAATACTCTCTTGCAGATGTTCACACATCAGATCCTAACAACCAAGGTAAATGCAGAGAAACCCAAAATAGTTCTCAGGTTATTCCTCTTGTACCAACATTTGAGGGAGAACAGCCTTATCAGGATGGTCCCCAGGGGAAAGCGAGCTCTCAGCTTTGGTAAGTGCTTTGGGATTGTATGTAGTTATTCCAAATATTTTAAGGAGATCGATGGCTACATCGAATTCACTTGCATTTCTAAAAATAAAACAAAGTAATGAAGCAACCATGCAAACAATAAAACCAACACATTTCCCAAACCTCATTTTATTTTTTGTTAGAGTTATCACTGTTGTAATGAAACACCATGAGCAAAGCAAGTTGGTGAGGAAAGGGTTTATTTGGCTTACACTTCCCTATCACTCTTCATCAATGAAGGAAGTCAGGACAGGAATTTAGAGCAGTGACCTGGAGACTCTGGAGAGGTTCTTACTGGCTTGACCCTCCTGCTTTGCTCATCATGCTTTCTTATGGAACCTAAGACCATCAGATCAGGGATGGCACCACCCACATTATACTGAGCCCTTCCCCATTGATGAAAATTGAGAAAATTCCTATGTGCTTTTTATTATTTTCTTTTTCTTTCTCTTTTTTATTTATTTATTTTTTTTTTAAAAAAAGGGCTGAGTGGTTGTGCATCCTTGTAACCTCAGAGCTTTTGAGTCAGAGACATGTAGATTCTTGATGCTTACTGGTCACTAGCCTTGCATAATCAGTGGCCTCTAGGCTCAGTAAGAGACACTGCCTCAAAAACTAATGTGAAGAAGCAATTAAGGAAGACACCTAATGTTTGGTGTCTGGTCTCTATGCACAACCATATGAACACATACAGCTACATACAGAAATACACTACACAGAGATGGAGAGCAGAGACACACAGAGACTGAGACAGAGATAGATAGATGATAGAGATAGATACATAGATAAATAGATACATAGTCTGACAGGGAGAGAGAAACTTGGCATATTAACCACCAAATATGTAACCAGTGTGGTCAGTAAGTGGAAATACCATATTATTATCAGTATTTTTTTCCTTGCCTTCTCATAGTATTTATTATTCTTTTGGTCTTAGGTTTCAGTAAAAAACAATGAGTCCATACTTTCTATGACAGCTGTAAAAAATTCACCACAAACTTGATAACTTAGCACATCTATTTTGATGTCATTGTTCTGGAGTCCAGATCAGCATCACTAGGCTGTACGTTCATTGGGAGCTCCAGACAGAACCATTCTGCCACCTCATCTGCATTCTGCTGGCTCCCAACATCCCTTGATCTGTCACTTCACCATGCCCATCCCTGTGTCTACGGTCACATCACCACTTCTTTCTGGGGCATTTTCTCTCTGCTTTTAATCACCACATTCTCAGTTGTTTGCCAGATTCATCATTACAAACTGTAATAATATCATCTCAAGATCTTCTTTTGTTCAAATAATCCCTTTTCTCCCTGAAGGGAATATACACAGGTTCCATGGATTAGTACATGAAAACCTTGAAGGACCATGTTCAGCTACTACAACATGCATTTATCATTCTTTAATGTCAGAGTGAAAAAATAAAAATAACTTGGGACTTGTACCCAAGCACTATCTTGGAAATTAAGATGCCAGCAAGAGAAGCTGCTAAAAGATTGAATTTAAAGCAAGCCTGAATCACAGAATGAGCTCCTGTCTAAGTTCATGTCAAAGATGACTTTGGAGAGGAGAGCCACAAGGTGACATCTCTTGTGTAACTAGTAACTCTGCTACATTTCACTGTATTCTTTGACTGTATAGTTTAAATAGAAGTGTTGATGGTGGAGGTGGTCTACTACTATGATAAAAAGAAGCACTTAGCTGGGAACAGTTCACCCTTGGAACTTCATGGAACTAAAGATTACATAAATCTTGGTTTCTTAACTCTAGTGATTTTATCTCCTAACATATTTGAGCAGTTACTACTCAGGAACTTGAATCTCAACAGTCATATGTTGGTCAACTCCTGAAGAAATGAGTAGGAGAGAAGATGGTGCAGCTTGGGAGCTTATTGCTTTGAAGATTAACTGCTGTCAGAAATTCACTTCAACTCTACTCGGAAATTCTAATAAAGACACACAAAGACAATCAGTTATTCTCTTGTTAAATTCAGCAATGTAAGGTTTATTTCAGGCATGTTCAAAGCTAACACCACATACAGGGAGGGATCTTTTCATTTCAATCACAGTCCAGGGCTCTGTTTATAGACAGGAACTCACTGCACAGCACCTGCTCCTGATACAACAGATAACAACAGTGCATTATTATTTAAAAAAAATATTTATGGAAGACTTGGGAACCTAGAATGGAAACCCAACTTGAAGCACTAACTGAATGATACTGCATCTAGTTACGAAGCCGTCTACTGTACTGATTGCTGGGAGCTGTGTAGTCCCTAATGGAAACCCAACTTGAAGCACTAACTGAATGATAGTTACAAAGAGAGCCGAGAGCTCTGTTGTCCCTATTCATCCCTAAACCTACCTGCTAAGGAAAACTTAGAGAATATTTATTAAGTCACACACAGTGTGACCAGGATAAGATGCAAGGATGAATACAAAAGTTTCCAGCACCCAAGTTGGGTAGCTCACCACTTTTTGCCTTCTTCTTGCTTCTGTAGGTACACAGACACACACATACACTCTTTCTTTTAAGAATTTTGAGTATTGTTGACTCACCAGGTTAAATTCCTTTTGCAAACAGCTAAATGCAATAGTTAAAATGTAATCACGCAATTGCTACTGTAAATCATAAGGTACAAGAGAACTGTAAACAATAGCAGTATCTCCCACTTCCCCAGTCCCTGCTGTTTGACAAGACTGAGCTAAGGGCTTCACATGTGTTATTTTATTTTAATTTTAGAGTCCTGTGAAATATGTGCTATTGTCATTTCATATATGCTGGTCCTTTCACACAATTTTGGATTTTTCGTTCAGGCACCAGAATAAACAGCACTTTCCTAAGGACTTTCTGATTCTAAAAAAAAAATCAATCAACAGTTCCTTTGCTTCAGTCCAACACCCACTGCATATCTGTTACCATATTAGGGGATTCACTGCCAGTATTCACCTAAGTTGGCAGCTTCATAAGGACTGGGTCTTGTCTACCTTGTTTGTATTATAGACTCAGCAAGGAACTCACTCATATGTATATGTGAGTGACTCGGTAACAGCAGAAACACGGCCAGAAAACAGAATGGACTCAACCAGCATCTGTTTGTAACAGTTGCTGTTTAAATCGATATATAATTTAGTTCCTTAAGAATGAGCGCATTTTGTTTGCTTAAAACATTTTCAAGTAAAATATTTCAAATATTTTTCAGTGTGTTATTCCCAATAGCTCAAAAGTACTATGATAACAAGATAAATAAGAAAAAATAATCTGAGCTTTACTTCTTGCTAGCTTTTGTGTGTGTGTGTGTGTGTGTGTGTGTGTGTGTGTGTGTATGTGCGCATGCGTGTGTTTGTGTGTGTGCATGTGTGTCTCTGTGTGTGTGTCTACGTGTGTGCGTGTGTGTGTGTCTGTGTGTCTTTGTGTGTGTGTGTCTCTGTGTCTCTGTGTCTATGTCTATGTGTGTGAGTGTGTGCATGTATGTGTATGTGTCTGTGTGTACGTCTCTGTGTGTGTATCTATCTCTGTGTGTGAGTGTCTCTGTATGTGTGTCTATATGCATGCATGTGTGTATATGTGTGTGTGTGTCTACGTGTGTACATGTGTGCATCTGTGTATCTTTTTGTCTCTGTGTGTGTGTGTGTGTGTGTTCACGTGCATATATGTTGAGAAGTGCATGTGCACTTGTGCTAACTTCTATGAAGTCAATGTTCTGTCTTTCAGCTTCTGGTTGCTTTGCACTTCAAGTTTTTGAGACTGGGCATCTCACGGATCCTGACACTTGTTGACTGTGTTAGGCCGCCTAGCCCAGGAGCTTCAGCCATTCTGCTTCTCTGAACCTGCTAGCACAGGGTTCATGGTGCAAGTGTTGCCATGCCTATCTTGTCACAAGGTGCTGGGAATCTAACCTTAGTCCTCATGTGTATGTGACAGACGCGTTCCCTCTTGAATCATCTCTCTAGCCTGCTTTTTGTCCATTATGAAAACATCAGTAGATAACAATATCTTGATTTTTTTAACTATACCTGTGCTATGGAAGATTTAAAGTGCTAAATAAAAATCCAAATTTTTGAAGAAGATTGCAGGTTTTACGTGGTAGGAAAGGATAAATGAGCTCATCTCTGTTCCTGCTAAATGGTAATGATAAAATCTCAATAGTGCCATTAGTCACACATTAAAAAGGATACTCAGATCTTAAGTGAACATAATATTATAGCTTGGATATTTAAAAAAAATAATTTACTGATTGGACTGATTCACTTTTCAATCTAAAATAGCATGTATAAATTCACCTACTCTCTCATCTATTATATATGCTGCACACCTTATTCTAAATAAGCAGTAATTACTATTTTAAATTGGTCCAATTCTGTTTAGTAAAAGCCTTTAAATATTCACATTATAAAAATGTTAGTCTAATGTTCATTCATTCATAATCACTATGTTAAACTATATTGGTTTTGAAGAAACTAATATACTTTATGACCAATTGAACCTATATGTATATATTTCTTACATCAAATATTAAAAATGTTTTAACATTTGGAAAAGTCAAATTTTTCTTTTGATTTGGACATCAAAGTTTTTTGTTGCTTCACTTTGAAAACTAATGTAGGGATGAGGCGAGAGAATAATGAAAAGAATTAAATCAGTTTTATGCAGTCATACACTGGTTCTTATTCCAGAAGATATGATATACACAAACAAAAAACACACATATGTAACACACACATATAAATAGATAGATTACACATCTGTGCATTAGAATTATTTAGTATTTTCTTTGTTCAGAAGTACATATGCACATAAATATATCTTAGTGTTATGAATTTAGGCTTTCATATTTGACTTAAATTTAAAGGCAGGATTTCATGGTCATGTGATGAGGGGCCTACTAGACTGGTATGTGCAGCACTGCAAATAAAAGATGCAAACCAGGTGGAAAAATCTAGCGGCTGTGTCAGCATTGCCCATGACTTCCACATCGCTCAGCGGCAAGCATGCAACTCAGTCACACACTGGAACACACACACACACTCGGACATTAAAAGAATTCTGTAGACACTAATATACTAGAACCACAGTGATCTGTAGAAAGGGATCCATGTCTTATCACTGCTTTTTATTGTGGGTTTTTAGCACATCACAAGACTCTGAGATGCTTACCATAGTGGAGCGGATAGCCTCAGAGCTAACCCCAAGGCTGCCTTAAAGGAAGCCATTCAGGGGAATACCAACCTTAGTGTTTTATTCTACCTAGTTGCTTTCCACTTCAATAAAAACCCTCTCAGTTGTGAATATCATCCACCCCTCTTGACTTTGGGAAGGGAGACAGTAGGTATGACTCAGCAACAATACACGCACACACCAGCACACAGAAGGAAGTATGCGGTGGTGGGATGACGTGATATCAATCCTGAGCAGAAGTTACAAGAAAAGACAGTCAAGAAAAGCTGTTGTTTTCTTAACAGTGCATTCAGTGACTTGGCATGGCAGTTTGTAATCAGCCAGGAGTTCCAGTGACACCCCAGAACTTGGTCAGTGCTACAGATTGGACTGTGTTTTCTTTAAAATGATAATCTTTAAGCAGTTGCCTGCACAACACTATTCTGCTTTTAAGACCCTGTGGTTTGAAACTTAAATGCCTCCCAGAGGTTTATATGCTAAAGACTTGGTCACCAGTCTCAGGCTCTATGACTAAGGTTATGTTGAAAACGCAGAAAGCAAGCACAGAAGAAAAAAACTGTCCACTACCTGAGAAGAAATGTTGGTGCCTGGAAGTGCTGCTCAGGGGATTGAGGAACTTTTAAGGGAGAGGGCCGACTGGGATGAAATTAGGTTATTGTCATTGGAGGTCTCTCCTTTATCTCTTCACTTCTCAGCCATAAGGTGGTCAATTTTATTTTTACCATATTCTCCTTGCTATGTTATCTTCCTGTAGGTCCAAAGGTAATGAGAACAATTAACTGTGAATTGACAAAATACATGTCAATGTAAAAAAACAAACAAACAACAACAAAACACAGTTCTCATCTTAAAGGGAATGAGAGATATTTTACTTTGGAGCCATTTTGAGTGACCATGGCCCAGAGACATAAGCTTAGGTTGCCCCATAATTCCATGTTATAATAAGTAAGAAGTTTCATGAGGTTTTGTACCTTGATTTTGAACAAAATCCAGGCAAGGTTGGTGGATATCAGAAAAGAGATTACAACAAGATGGGGAAGATTGATTCCAGAAGGTTTCTATCTAATAGTCAGAAGATGTCAGTTCTTGTAGGGAGCACAGCACTCAGGTCCTTGCACCCACAGATCTCCAGAGAAGCCAGGAATGCTAATCACACAGGATTGTCTTTCCAATGGGAAAGATGAAAAAATCTGTTCTGCCACCCAGAAAGCTGAGAGTTGGAAGTGATTGATAGCCTGATGCTCTATGTTATCTATTGAGCCAGGCCACATCAAGTTCCTACAACAAGGGATGGAAATACCTAACAGTCTAAATGACTCTTACACCCAGAGGCTCCTCAAGCTCCCACAATCAGGACCAGACATGGCTAATAGCCCAAATAACCTCTGCATTATCTATATGACTGAGACGAGGCCAGACACTTAGGCACTTTAGCTGTACAAGTAGCCTGTCTCTAGAACCCATCTTCTTGGAGGAAATAGCATTCACACTGAGTCCACTTGCAATGTAATTATGCTTCCTTGTGCACAGATATTATATTACACCAGGAAACTTTTTCCAAATTATACTGGGCTTAAATATGTTGGGAATAAACCACCTGATATCTGACTCTCAGAAAGTCTTGATCCAGGTTGACAAAATCAATCTGAATCCATGTTTTCATTATCATCATTTGTGTGGTTTGCTTCTCTGTCTGACAGCAGCGGAGACCTCCCTCAAGTTCTGACACAGAGGTGAGCAGGAGATGGATGTTCTAGAGGACTAGAGCTAGCTGAAGATAAGGTAATTAGCCTCCGGACCTGCAACATTCCCATCTCTCCACAGGACTGAAATTTTTATCAGTGGATCATTCCTGGCAGACACAGCTTCTTTTCAGGAGTTTTCATTTACAGACAGAATATTTAATTTCCTCTTCAATTCTTTTTTTTATTGATATAGCCATTTTACTTTGTGGGTTTTTTTTTTGTTGTTGTTGTTAATATGTTTGTTTGCTTTGATTGCTTCTGTTCATTTTCATCCAACCTCAACTCTTTAACAAAATGGATACAATTTTCCAGGTTTCCTCTACATTCACTGAGATCAATTGAAAGTGTATCACCAATTAACTACCATAGACAATAAAATACTCAAACCTTATTCAGAGATAAATAAAATAGCACATGTGTTGAAAATGGCTTCAGTCTGGGGAAACAAGATGAAATTAACAATTCATGGTTTCCTGTTCTATAAAATTAAGAGTACAGAGGATACACAAAAAAGTGAGATTTCCCATTAATTGAAAAGGAGTACTGGTATTTGGACGCGTTGCTCAGATTATTTGATAATGGAGATTTGTCATTAAGCATGACGAAGCTTTGGTGACAGAGGTGTTAGGAGGAGGTATATAGTAGTCCCGAAGAGAAGAAAAACAAGCAAGAATTTTAGGAAAAAATAGTTAAGAAGAAAGTTATAGGATCCTACTAAACGGAGGGAAGCACACAAACCGAGAAGCTGTCTGCAATTGAGACCTGCTGGAGAAGGGAAATCGGTTTTCTCCAATGGAGTGACTCTAAGTGGACCAACCGTACTTGAGCACAGGCCCCATGCCCAACAACACGACACAAAATGAACTCTGCATTTTTGTTTGCTGTTGTTGTTTTGTGCTTTTGTTTTGTTTTAGTTTGTATTGACTTTTTTTTTTTTTTGAGAGAGAGAGTTGGAGAGGGAAAATATGAAGTTGGGTGGGAGGGAGGGGATGAGCCAGGTGAAAGAATATGAGCAAAATATATTGTAGGAAATTTTTCAATAATAATAATAATAATAAAAGAAAAAATTGTGACAACAAATGGCAAGTTAAGATATAATGCCCTGCAATATCAGGTTCATTTTTTCCCACTCACCCTCCTTCACTGACACAAAAAAGATCTACACTGATCTTGGTACATTTAAGCTACTAAATATGTTTCACTACAGTATTTCTGAGCTGGTCCCCAGCTTGACACAGTGCATTTTATTCTCTTAGAGAACAGGATCTGTACCTGTGCTCACAGCTACATATGACTTCACATGGTCCCCTTTCTGTGGAGGAACTGAGAACACATTTGAGAACTCAAAAACACACTAGTGCAATCTCACTGAGCTCATGCTGGGAAGCACACTTAAACACCACTTGGTTTAATATCGTATTACAATTAAAGTGTTAATTTTATAAATAGTAAACTTAAGTATGAGAAACAGTAAATTTTGAAACTTTTAAGATGTACCTATGTAAGTAGGAATGCTCGTCTTATTAGACAAATGGTCTCTTGCCATTTATTAATATGTTTGGATAATTATATGTTAGAGGTAATCGTTTTCCGTTTACCACAATCTCAAAAAAGAAATCAAGAAACATCAACTTTAATGGACTAATAAACGAACACGCAGTTCTCAAAATATAAAATAAGGGATGGTCAAAAAATATTTGAAAAATAATCAACTCTCAGAGAGACACATATCAAAACCACCATGAGATCCCTCTCACCCCAATTAGAATAGCAATCATCAGGAAAAGGAGCAACACAGATGCTGGTGAAATTTTGAAGAAAAAGGAACTCCTACATATTCCTGGGAAGGGATGTAGTCACTGTGGACTTTCCTCACCACCCCATGAATTAAATTATCCCCATTGTCTGATCTAGCTGTACCAGTGTTAGGTGTACAACTATTTACTCTAACATAATTCATAATTCTCTAGTAAGGGCAAAAGCCTAGACATCTGTCCACAGGTGAAAAGATAAAAATAATGTGTCACATATACACAATGGATGTGTATTCAACAGCAAAGAAGAACTTATTTATGTTGTTTATTGGGAGCTGTTGTAACTGGAAATTATGCCAAGTGAAATAAGCCAGGCTCAGATACACACATTTACATGGAGGCAGGAGACTGGGCAACTAAGGTGGAGAACAAGTAAGGGAGTAGTAAACAGGAAGAAGAAAGGGGCAGGAGTGTGAGTATGGTCAAAGCACAGGCCATATCCAAAATGATCTTTGTAAACCTTGTAAGCAAAATTACCTACATTTATTCTTTACAGAATGTTTTAAACTCACAAATGCCTTGGTTTTGCATTCTGTTGCTGTGATTAAAAAAAATTCTGTACAAATGCCATCTAAGCAGTGAAAGGTTTGCTTTGAGTCACAGTTCCTTGCTACAGACCATCAATGCAGGGGGTTATAGCATCAGAAGCTTAAGACAGCCAGTTGCACTGGATCCCTGATCAAGAAGTATATAGACACAAATCAGTATATCGATGCTTATGCTTAGCTTGCTTCTCCAGTCTTATGCAATTCAGAATCCCACATTGGGTGGATTTTTTTTTTCACTTTTGTTAAGTTAACACAATCTATATAATCCCTCACAAACATTCTCAGAGGCCCTTCTCTTAGGTGATTCTAGGTTGTATCAATCTGATAATTAAAACTGATCATTACAGGGCTGGAGAAACAGATGGCTAGGTTGTTAAGAGGTGGTACAGCTCTTGCAGATGACTAGAGTATGTTTTTAACTCCCATGTTGGGTAGCTCACAGCTACCTTTAACTCCAGCTCCAATGGGTTCAATGTTCTCTCTGGTCGCCGCAGACTCTGGCACTCACACACACACACACAGATACTCACATAATTAAAAATAAGTCTTTTCTTAACTAACCACCACAATAAGCAACTACTAAGTAGCATGCCAAAATAGAAAAACTCTATAATATTTTTTCACTTTATTTCTATTATTTTGGTCACACAAATACACTTCAGTTTTCCTCCTACTGGGAGCAAAGGGTTCGTTATAATAGAAAAATTGCTACTCTGAAACAATTCGCTATTCTTTTTCCAAATCAAATTCCACCTGCTCTGTGGTTGAACCACACTTAGACAGAAAAGGAAATACTGAGATCTAAAAGGAAGAGCCCCATGGTCTCATCAATATCTTACACAGGTCAGATCACAGCCCTTAAACTTGAACAGCAAGGACTGGCCCCATTCTTGTTTACAGCATAACAGAGCTCCCTTGAGCCTAAAGCTCAAACTCAACATGGACTCACTACCTACTTGGAATCTGACTCTTGCCTGCTTTCTTGGTTCCCTGATAAGTAGATTTCTAGAGCCAATCACCATTTGGATATTACTTTTTACCCAATTTCACTTCAGTGCCAAGATAGCCTATAATAAACCATGGTAAACTTTCTTATATAAAAGAACATTTTTTTAATAGTAGGATTAAAAATGTCACCCTGAAATTACTTAGAGTTTTAAGTCTGAGTTTTAATAAATTCATTTTTAGTTTAAATAAGATATTCATATTTATGTCATAGGGAAGTACTTGTGGCATCTTATGTGTTTTAACTAGCATTCAGCAATAAACACCTAAGGAAACTTAAGGAGCACTTTTATTTCCATGAGTGCATAATGAAAATCTAAAACATACAGAGTACTTTGTCAGGTGATTTTAGAGAGGATACACTACACACACACACACACACACACACACACACACACACACACATACACATACACACACATACATGGGCACACACACGTACACACACATATATACACACAAAACACACACATAATGCACACATACACATACACACAGATATATACACACAAACAATACACACACACACACAAAATAACACACACACATACATACACATACACACACATACATGGAAACACACACACATGCACACACACACACACACAAAACACACACACACAATACACATATACACACAGATATACACACACAAACAATACATACACACACACACAGTGGGTGGAGAAAGAGAGAGAGATGGAGAGACACACACACACATATGTATGTACATGCATTTCTTGCAGTTCATAATTTGATATTACAAGTATGAAAACTGTAAGACAACAAATATGTATGTTTTCCATAGGCATTTCAACATTGTAATTTAAGGTTACTTGATGCATTACATCAAACTGTTGAGAGGACAGGAAACAGGAATTGGTCAAGTAGGACAGGAAACCGAGGTATTGGTTCTGAGAATAATCTTGCTGGAGGCCAAGAATGCAAAGTAGAGGTGTGCTTCCTTTTGATTTGTTACTTCCTCAATGAGTCCCTCAACCTAACAGCTACTCCTGATTAGTGAATGGAACTGAGAGGAGGCTTCTGGGCACATTGTTGGGCTAACTGACCACATACACACCTTCTATAACTCACCCAGTTACTGTGATGAGTCCTGTCCAAAACTCCAGAAGAGCAGTTCAATGGTAGTGTGGAACCATTCATGCTGCAGAAACACTGTGCCCATTGCTCTGTATCTCTGTGTGTGTCCTTCCCTCTGCCAATATGTTCTACAAACATATTTATTCTGTTATCTCTGATATCCACAAATTTCTTTCTTCAAATTCCTGAGATAAGAACCCAAAGGGCACTGGCCTGGGGGAGCTTTGGAAGCTGTGTTGTTTCCAGGACCAGACCCTTGGCTGCCTGAACAAGACTCTTCAGAGTAGCCCAATATCCCTCTTAGTGATAAACTTAAGCCCTGAAAGCAAGCCTTTCTCTGGTAGCTAATGTCAACACAAAAATACAACTCTCACCACAATGGGGACAAGAGAAAATTTACTCTGGAGCCAAATATGGGTGACTGCAGCCTGGGAACACAGGTTTATGTTACCACAATTTCATATCCCAACATGGAAGGAGTTTTGTGAAGTTTTTATAGTAAGAGAAGAAAGAACATCAGGAACACTGTTACTTTTCAAATATATTAGTGAAAAGAATAAGTATGTGAGAGAAATCTCCCATGTTACAACTAGGGTCTTGCAAGTTAACAGACTTCAAAAACTTTGCATTTTTAGTCACAGGATGTCAAGTCCTACTTGGAAGTGGGCATGAGCATGGCTGTAAAAGGCTCTACAGACAGATAAGTGGAACCTGCAACATTCTAAACTCTCCACAGCTGTTGCCATTTAATCCATCATCCAGTCTTTGCAGACCTAGCCTTGTGCCAAGAAGTCTCACTCACATTAGCTTAAACTTAACATTTTAAATTATTTTAATGCATGCCATTATTGAGTAATTGACCATAAAATGTTGGAAAGTAGCTCATATTTTTGTAGATAATAATTTAATATGAGACAAAATTCATATTATGAGTCATCACAAAGTTGTAACAGACCACAGCATCGTTATTTAGCATTTGGAAAGAAAGCAATCCATGACACATTAAATATTTTATTATGTATTATAAAGTCTTGGCTTTAGGTAAGATGCAAACACTGGGTAAAACAGAAGCATATTATAGACATATAAACTCCTTATTGAATATAATTTAGCCAAAGTAATAACAATCATTGGCTCTTTCTCCTGTTTAACTGCATTAGGGAAATCAATGGACCTTTCATATATAACATCCTTTTAGGTGGTTCAACTTTTTAACTGTTTTATTAAATAAAAACTACAGTTAGCAATGTTTCTACATCTAGTAGTGAGCCCCCATAACCCCCCCAAAAATCTGTTGGTATCTCAATGGAATTTTTTTTCAAATTCAGCTGTACAGTTTGGCCACTGACTTGTGAGAAAACAGCACTGAACAGACTGTGTGCATTTTTCTTATTTTTAGATGACCTTCAGAAGTGCCACAAGCTTCCCTGGCTTTGAGCATCTGCCAGCATGGAGTGTTAATGAAATCTGCTAATAGATTTCCATCACTTGAACCCAAAGTCAACAGGTATTTATTATTTTGTGAGCTTTCCATCATTTGAATACAAGCATAACAAGAATTTACTATTTAGTGACAGATGGTACAAGATGGGAAAACAGATACAGAGTAGAGGACAATGTGGTGGGAGGGCATATAGAAAATGTACAGAAATAAGTGCTCAACAATAAACTAGACCAGCAGCTGAGTAGGTCCTTTAAGACACTAAGTTATTTTTGGCATCGATTGTTACTGATCTGACACTTACCCTCTATGGTAGTTCAGTTACAAACCCGCTGTTGGCTAGAGCAACAACGTATTGAGTCAATATGTTACATCTTTTTCCAGACTGGAAGCTGTCCCAGTTAGCAAAAGCATTTCTCTTCTCCTTTGTCCTCCTTTCATATGACCTGGACACTGATGTGATGGTAGGAGATGTAATATCTCCATGAGACATTCCAGGGCAACTCCTATAGAAGGTGGAGATGAGAACACTACACAGTAGGAACCAGGCCAACAGAGACTTCCAGAGCAGCCCAGTGCTCTAGACCATTAAGTTTCAGGATGATTTTATGTGTAAGACGCAATCAAGGGATTAAATCACTGTTATTTTCTGTTACTGCAGTTTTTCTTGTTTTGCTTGTCTGATTTTTACAGGTGAATGAAGTGTCTAACTAAAATAAAGTACCAAAATGTCAACAAGGTGTGTGCATCAGAAAAAGATTAGATGCATTTGAGTGGAAAATAGAATACAAAAGGGAAAAGATAACTTTGGAAGAATGTTAAAGTGTCTTCACTGTGGGGGTTCATGGGTTATAGCAAACTAAAACTCAGTCCTTTGTTTTTTTCTGAAGTAAAATATACATTGATCTACATGCAGTTTCCTAGATAATTCTTCTATATAATTATCTTTTGTAATGCTGGAGATAGAACCTTTTACACTTAATAAACTCCCAGGTGTTATTTTCAGTCATCTTTAGCTAATCTAGAAGCCAGATCAATTATTGCCCTAATTCCCTAACATTTTAGGGTTACATCTTCAGAGGAAATGAGAGCAAGAAGTATAATGGGTTATGGGGTTTAGGGTAAAAAGGCCCCAAAGAAAAGTGGCCTGTTTCTTTCTTGGCTAAGAATGAGAAATGTACTTAGCCTTGACCTAACCAGAGGCCAGGAATGATTAAGCTAAGATTGTCTGAGGCTGGAGATGGAAGGGAGGAGAGCTGGTTTCCTATTACCTGGTTTCCTGTCCTGGAAACCATACTGAGGATATGATTTGCTTCCAGGACCTCAAATGACCTGACTTGTTCAGCCCCATTCCTCTTCTACATGCACCAGAGCCTCATTAACTCCCAGACAGTGAGGTACAATGGTATCCCAGGAGGCCTCTCTTCTTTGCAGGAGCCCTGTATTTCTCAGTTTAGTTCTTTCTAAAATTCAACTAATTTTAAGTGTTTAAAAAATTATATACTATACAGTTCAATTAAGAAACCTATGAGTCATATATGCAATTAGTACTTGGTCCAGTCATCATCAGAGAAGCTTCTTTCTGCAGCAGATGGTAACAAATGTAGAGACCCACAGCCAGACATTATGCACAGACAGGAAGACATAGGGACACTCAACCCTAAATGGGATGTCTCCATCTATTCCCTCTTCTCACATCTCAAGGAACCCCTTGAAAGAGGACGCAGAAAGAGTGTAAGAATCAAAGACGATAGAGGACACTAAGAAAACAAGACCTCGAGATCTACACCATTAAACCCCATATGAAGGCACAGACACGAAAGCAGCATGCACAGCGCCTGCATGGATCTTACCAGATCCTCTCCACATTCACTATGGCTTCCAGTTTTGTATTTTTTTATGGGATTCCTGAGTGTGTGAACAAGTAGATCTCTGATTCTTGTGCCTTCTATTGTGCTCTATTCCTTCTATCGGTGTGTCCTGTCCAACTTGAATGTGGTAATTTTTGTTTTATCATATCATATTTTATTTTGTTATTTTTTTAAATGAGTGAATGAATGAATGATTACTTAGCCACTGGGGTAAAGGTTAATGGCAGAACTCTTATTTATACTTGCTGAGAGAGGGAAAATCAGATTTCTCCAATGAAGTGACACTAACAACTCCAGGACAGGGCTCATATTCAGAAGTAGTTGACCAACATATAATAAACTTCACAGTTATTTTTTTCTTCCTGTGTTTTTATTTTGTTATATTTCAGTGGGTTTTTGTTTTTTCTTTTTGGGTGTTTTTTCCCCCCCTTGGTTTGGAGGGGTTATTGTTATTTTGGGTTGTTGTTTGTGTTTTTGAGCTAGCACTTAAAGTTGAGTAGGTAGGGAGGGGAAGAGGATCTGAAAGGACTTGGGGAAGAGGAACAATATGATTATAATATATGTAAATTAAAAATTATTTTAAATAATAGAAAAAAATTAAAAATATCTATTGAGCCATGTATGAAACTGTGACACGTAAAATATAAATTGACGTGAGATAATGTTTTGCTTTATAGAAATAGGACCACATAGGTTAAAAAAAAATACCCTATATGTTAACAAAGAAGTCTCAAAATGGTATTACTCAAAATGAGCATGATTCCCTGAAGCCAACAACAAGAAAGTACTGGAAATTCAATCAGTACATCAATAATTCAATAAAAAAATCAAATTCTTCAACAGCTACTTAACAGTCTATTAAGTACCACTAATTGTTGATTTTTCCTTAGGTCCTTAAAGCATTATTTATAGTGATGCTTCGGTATAATTTTTATTCCCTTCAAGGAACTCTTGAGAAAAACATAAACACCATATGTTACACTGTGTTAAGACAAAATTGTAATTACTTACTCAAGTCAATAGGTAATTTAATTCTGAGTAAGTATAAGGCTGTTTTAAAGGCAGCTGCTCTCAAACTGCTTTTACTACATAGCAATGTATTAAATTATCTGGCTAGCAACCTAGTTATTTAGTGTGAATACATTGAAAAAATATAGTTTCTGTTGAAAAAATAATTCTTTATTTTTGACCTAGGTATTAAAACTGACTTATAAAACTGAAAGGAACAACATTTAATCATTGTTTTATGAAAATCTGTCTCTGTTCTTTGCACATGTACATCTTTTAGAGGCAACATGTGATCGTATTCATATACGAGAGCTTATAGACTTTTTGCTGCTTTTCCTCAAATCTTTCTTGCAGTGTAGGAAATGTAATTAAATAAGTTAGCTCCAGAATATTTCCCACTAGAAGTGATTGCTGACAAAGATCTAGTAGTTTCCCAAGGTGCAGTGCTCTATCAGGGTCGATTTCAAAGAAGAGACAATTTGTTAACCAGATCTGTTCTTAAAGAGTGAGTGTCATTGCTGTGACAAAGAAAAAAACAGTTAAAATAAACTTCTTAATGGGAATTCCAATTTGGTCTTGCCAAAATAAACAGATATAGAATACTAAATAATTAATACAATTATTATTGAAAGGAAGAAACTGTTTAGGTCTCAAACCTTGGGACAAAGGGCTAACTGTGGTGTCTAACAGTTTCTTTGTTTGTATTAATTATTTAATAATTATTTGGAAAATTAATATCTTTCCCAGGATAAATATAATGTATAATAATATATAATATATACATATACATATATTTAATATAACTGTCCAAACATTTATGAACAGAACAAAGATTTCATAGTTAGTAATAGAATTCAGGTTTTACATATGTGGTATTGATGGCTATTGTAGGCAGAATATTACCTATGGTCTCCACCCTGCAAAGATGTGCCTGACAAATAGGAATTGGAGGTGAGAATTAAATCAAGGTTGCTAATCAGTGAACCTTAAAACTGGCTCTCTGGATAGACTCAGTAAAGTGGGGGGGCACCTCAAATGTCAGGAGGGACAAGGGAAAGGGCAGAATGACGACATGAGCAAAACCTGCCGTGGCTGATGGCTTTGAGGATGCAGGTATCTAGGCGCTAAGCATCACAGGTAATCTCTAGAGGATCCAAAAGGCATGAGATTGATCATTCCCCAGGACCTCAGAAGGAATTTATCTCTTAGCTTCCATTTTCCACTCCCAGAATTTTAAGCCTATAAAGATGCATTAAGATGCCAATTTCATAATGACTTAAGACAGAAACATAAACCCAAAGTTACTCTGTACTTTTCTAAGAAATCATCCCTAAATATTAGTCTAAAAATCCATCTGGTAGAAATTCATTATCTCAACATCTTCTATAACTATGTTTAAATACAAATACAGGCAGTTTCGATTCTATTTAGACCATACGCAGATAGCTAACCAATAATAATATATTTAAAAGTATCCATATACCTTATTCTTTTTTATTTGACCAGGTTCATTTGATAGTTTTACAACTGACAAATTTGAAATAAAACTGAGACCCCATTCTGTGAACTTTAAGCTCAAGAAGCATACTTTTTTTTTATTTGCATCTTTCATGTGAATCTTTTGCCTGCTTCTTGTACCTTACTTTCTATAGAAGAAAGCCTACTTTGACATAAAATATCAACTGCAGTCCACAGCAGCATGAATTCACAGGCCACTCTTAGACACTGCACAATGCTTGCTGGCTTTCTATCTGCATGTCTAGCTTGGGATTTTATAACTTGTCCTACATTCAGTTGGAATACTTTGCAGTTTCCCAGGCTCAAATACAACCCACAACATAACTTTCTGAAGCTTTCTATAATTAGAATAAGATATGTCCTCTACAATTATTAGGCCTTACACATTGTATGACTCATGTTTTTTTTTTTTAATTGTTGTGACAAGGATGGTGAAAAATGGAGATAATCCCATACTAAGGCCAGGAGAAATAAAGAAGGAAGAAAATCCCGGTAAATGTGAGCCAGAGATCTTACTGCCAAACATGGCTCATTTATTTTCCTACAGATCCTACTGCCAAAAGTCCCATCTCTGGCAGAGACATGTAAAGGAGAAAAGTGAACTGAGCCCTCTACCTTTAGTTATGCTGTGACATTGCTGACCCGCTGGTAAAAACTGTCTCCAGTGAAGTTTCATTTTTTTAAAAAGCAGGACCTTTGTAGCTTCATTGATAAGGAGAATGTGTAACATAATTTAACATAACAGGGATAGTCTGCAACATGGGTGATGATCTATGATTGTAACCTAAAGAACCCTGCCAAACCTTAGGATAAGAGATTACATGAGAAAAAAAGGAGATGCTAGGTATTAAGGGATTCTGGCAAAATGCTGTGACTCTTTACCTATTTGAGTATCTAGTGTTCATTACTTTCTTACACTACTAAAAACAGTATCTGCAGTTTATGTTAGAAGATATTGCTAATATTGTGTGCACAGCAATGATTTCTGCTTTCCTAAGAATAAGTAGACTTTTCTGATTTTCTCCTAATTATTTTCCAACCTCTAACTTTGGTTATCAGCATGTCAGTTTTGCTTAAATTTCTAAAAATAATAGAATTACTGCAAAATTAGTTATATGACTATGAAAAGTGCAAGGAAGTACTAAAATTATAAGCAATAATGAATTTCAAAACAGAACACTTGCTTAATTTATTAATTTGATTGCAATTTATTAATTTAATTAATTTGATTGAATACCATGGCTATTCAGTACTTCCATGCAATACAACAAAAGCAACAGCAAATAATTTTTCATTCATTCCATAATTGTTAGCATGTATAATTTACAGAAGTGCATTGTGCATTGTGATAGACCCATGTGTACATACATCATGCACTAATCTTCTCTATCTAACCTTCTACTCTTGTCTCCATCTGTCTTTCCTCAAAGGCATCCTACTGCACCCTGGTAAGTTGTAGTACAATTTTATTGTTACCAGAAAAACCACAGCCATTTCCAAATTGTTTCACTTAAGGTCTGATTAACTGCACTCAATTCCCTATTCATTATATTTTATAGTTTCAAATGCATTACATTAGTCTGCTTTGGCTGCTGTAAAAGAATCCACAAAGTCAGTGGCCTGTAAGTAGTGAAATTGCATAACTTGAGTTCTAAAAGCAAAGAGTAGACGTTCAAGAACAGGAGCTCACTGTTGGTTGATGACTCTTTCTGGATTCATAGAGGGAAGTTTCCACAAATCATGGCAAATTGAGGGGGATGCTAGTCTAAGAACTCAGTAAAGACAGCACAGTGGTTTTCATGTGAATCCCCACAGGTTAATATATTGCCAGTTAGTTGCCAGCTGATGGGCCTGTGGAAATGATTAAACATTGTGGGCTCTGACTCAATCAGTGTTTTAACACCTTCCCAGATTCATATTATGATGTATTATTTGGAGGTGGAGAACTGTAAGAGGTGAGGCCTGATTAGAGAACTCAGGTAACCAGATGTGTCCATCAGCACTGCATCTTATTCTGGCTTTGTGATGCTGAATCTTCTCCTGGCCTTGTGATGCTGCATCTTATCCAGCCTTGTGAGCAGCCTTTCCTATATGCTTCTGTGGTCATGGCGTTCTTCCTCACCAAAGTTCTACACCAGCAGATCCAAGGAATGCAAACTGACAGCTCTGAAACTGTGATCCCAAGAACTCCTTCTTCCCTTAATTTACTTCCCCTCAGGCACTTGGTCACAGTGACACAAGGGTAGAAGAGTAGACACTAACACTAGTCATGAGGTATCAGCTCAGGCCTTAACAGCTAATATGGTAACATTAGGGGAAATCTTTTCAAACTTTGAACTTTCCTGAGGGTGCACACTTTCACACTCTAGACCTTGTATTCGTTTGTTTAAACCTTCATTTGGTATTTATGTAGACAATTCCAACCTCTTACAAATATAACTAAGTCCCAGTTAAACTAATTTCACCCTGAGTTCACATTTGGTGACCTTTTATAGTCATAGTCTCTCAAGTGGGTGTTCTAATAAAAAGTCAAAATCTTTCAATTGCATCTTGGATGTTAAATTCTTAAAGAGAACACATTATATTATATTGTAAACATAGATGTAATTCTGAATAATTAGGATTATTCCCAGTTACATCAATATTCCTGCAAATGTCTTACCTTTGTTCTTCTTTACATCTGCATTAGGTCTTGGGAGTGTGTGTTTCCCTTTCCCACAGGGGTGGAGTAAGCAGGGTTCTGTGACTGTGAGCATGACAGACTAAACACCCAGGAACAGCTTCAGAGAGACAGCTCACTCTATTGTGCCAGAGTCAAGGTATGTAAGGACTCATAAGGTAACTGGTCATCAACTGATTTGTTAAAACACAATACTATACGTATCCTAATTATCATATGGAGAAGAGCATGGGGAGGGGGAAGCAGGACATGCACAGAGCCATTCTGGGCTCCATGTGGGGGGTCCTTTTCCAAAAAGGGTCAGGGATCCAAGATGACTGGAGACTTTCTCCAAACAAGGTCAGGTGGGAGAAAGGAAGCCCTGCTATGGAAGGGAGTCCTCCATATTACTGTAAGCACAGAGAGCTATCTGGACATAGTGGACTGGGACCTTAGAGGCAGGGCTATGCAACAGGGAGATCTTATGAATACTGATGTTCACAGAACTGGTCATTAGCCTCTCCTTTTTATATCAAAGCTTCTCTTGGAGACAGCAGATGATGTGGCACAGAATCCAGGTGAAGCATGCAAAGCCGAGTTCATAGTTCTCACATGACGTGACCATTCCATCTTGCTCACAGACAGAACATACACTGATCTACTCTGAAGTTGGGAACCAGACTAAGAATGTGGTGACAATGGTTGCTTCCTAAAATTCTTCATTGAAAAAATATCATTTGAAAGTCCTGTTTCTTTTCCAAATTCTCAAGGCCTTTATTGGCCTTAGGATTTTTCTGCTAGCGATACAATATTCGATTCTTTGCATACAATCAAATTCAGCAGTCAACCAAATGAAGTATTCAGAGATAACTTCTAATACTCTGCACATGAAATCCAGTGCATTCAAACTTCTTTTACAAAATCTACAATATGGCTCAGTGCACTGTATTATAAATATTTGAAATGGATCACTCTCAGAGGTCCTATTTACCTAAATGTCATAAAATGTGGATCCTTGAATTAATTTTCCATGATCATATTTTACTGAAATCTTTGCAGGTGACTTCCTATAATTTCATTAAAGGGATTCTTTTGTCAGGACACAAAGACAGAAACAGGCCCTGTGTCTGAAAGCCTGCTAAACAAATCCTTGCAGGGAGGAGCGTTTCTTTCTGTATCAATTGAGGAACCCAGTCAGTCAGGCAAAATCTCAGGTACCAACACAGATAAAGATGAACAAACTCACTTAAATTTAAATGAGATGAAGACTGAGTGTGTTAGTTCTAGATAGGATGACAGGGCAGACTATTATTTTTAGTAGATATTAATACAGACATGTTCTTTATCTTGTACGTAGCTTCGTGAAATTATTTGGACAATGTAGGAGAAGAATTTGGACAGCAGTATGAAGCTAGTGTGCAGCATCAAATTATTCACTTGCTTTTCCCATTAAATATTTTTCCCCAAAGGTCTACTATGTCTGAATGATATTACATTTCTTTTAACACAAATTAAGTACAATTTTCTTTGGCTTTAATTTATGTACATTTCATTACTTTGATATAAACTCTCATTTTCTGATACTGTGGGGGATCATATGCTCTACGGCACCAATGCTTTCTACATAGGTCAGATAACAGGCACATTGTGTAAACTTATGACAGAATAAGAAGAGAATATAGCAAAAAATAACTAGAGAGGCATTACACAAAAAATACTGGTAGTTGTTATTTCAACTTGAATTTCATATAGCGTTTACATTCTATGTATTCAAGCATTCAAGATTTGACAGGCATCTATTTAATTCAAATTCTGTGACGTGGAAGTTTAATTACTTAAATTAATGGAAATTAAAATGAACATGGAACATATAGTCTTGATTGTACTGATGCATACACCTGATGAAGAAAATTCTAAATTCTTTCAATATCCTTTCAAATCCAAAACTCCTTTGCTTGGCTAAGAATATAATAGCACCACAAACCATCTTAACAAGAGACTTCCACATATGTACAAGTAGAAAAATAATAATGTAAATTCTTTCTTTGCCATTTCCACGAAAAATGAAATTTGTTTCTCTTATGCTTCAGCAATGACCTTTCCTGTCTGCATTCACACAGCAGGTCTGGCTCTGGAATCTCCTCGAGCATGAATTGTGTAGCCCCACATCTACAAAGTTCACAATATAGCCAGGTTTAGAGACAGGAACTTTAAAGAATGATAGGTGTGAGGTGAAAGATGATGCTGGCTACATCAGGGTCAATAGGATTAGTAATGAGGAGGAAGTATGATGGATTCACACACACAGGACATGGTAAGACAGTGGCCTTCTCTAAGCCATGGAGTCATCAAAGATGCAGAAGAAACCAAAAATCCTAATGACTGAATTTTCAGTATCTACTCCCCAGAACACTGAAAAAGCAAACTTCTATTGTTTGAGACACTTGGTGTGTGACATTTTGATATGACAGCACTAGGGATTATAACGATCTCTCTAGGAAACATTTCCTATGAGGCTGCTGTTTGGTTGCATCTTTGGGCTTATCTGGTGGTCAACAAAGCTTCCATGGTGGTTAAGAGTAGTTAACCACCACTCATAAGAGTGGTTCAGCCCAGTTGCTGAAGTGCTTGCACAAAAAACACAGCTTATGTTGGATACCTGAACTCATTCTAGAAGTTTGGGATTTCAGTGCACACCAGGTATAGGATTCCCACATAATGAGATCACAATGGAATTCTCAGGGGTGAGTTTATAGCGGGCTTCACTGAACAAAAATTTCACATGTGTGCCACTGGATTTTCTGAGATACAGGAGAAGAAAGGTTAGTAATAATACAAATATAGAACTTATATAAGAAATCTCAAAATAAATAAGTGAAACAATAAGGATAGATATTAATAGGGTAGTAATCATTAGGTACTAAAATAATGCTCAATTTGTCTTTGTTTTAGGTATTATGTGTAAGGTCAAATTAGTCAGATTGTCATTCTGAAGATTAATGTTTAAACAGAATGTCACTAATGTCACTATCGTGCACACTAGAACTGACACAAGTTATATTCCTTTAGCCCAAACAGTCCTAAATTAATCGGAAATGGATATGAGCAACAGAAGGAAGTGATTTATCCTGCTAATTTCATTACTTTCCAGCAGAAAAGAGAAAAGCAGGATCCTCCACCAGCCAGCAATGCACTCCTTTCAGAGATGTAGTGGCTTTGTTTATATTCAGTGTTACATATAGGTTTGATTCCAGAATCACTACAGTTTAGAAAACCAGTGTTGTACCTTGAATGTTAGTGGGATTGGATTAACAGACATCTAGGCTATTAGTGAGGCCTTTGGGGGTGTCTATGTGGGCACCTAACCAACTGTAAAACTGCAAAGACTAACAGAAGGGTGGAACTGCAGAAGGAAGGAATTAGATGAAACTGATGCTGAGGGTACACCATTGAAAGGTACATCTTATGCTTGGACCCTTCCTAAGATTCCTCTCTCCCTCAGGGCAGCAAAGAAATGAGTTACAGTACATTGCCTTCACGATACTCTACTCACCACAGAGCAAGAAAAGTGAAGCCAGCCAATATAGACTAAAGTATCTGAAACCATGAGCCCATAAACATCTTTCATCTTCTAAACTGCTTCCCCCACGTGTTTGTCATTGAGACAATAAAACTGACTAATTCAAAACTTACAGGGTTTATTTTTACTAGAAATACTTGGTTACATTCTTGAAGAAAGAAAAAGAAAAGGTAACCATTATTATTATGGTTGTTTTTTTTTTTTTAAGTTCAGACAACTGTATGGCTGCTAATGGAGGGAATTGTTTGTTCATTTGTTTTTCTCTTTTCTGCTGGTAAAAAATTAGGTTAGTAAATGAAATAAATCCCTTCCATTAAAAAATATTACCGTATTAGTTAAATATATTTGTGTGTGTTCTGGTACACATGCTGTGTGCATCTTTGTGTTTGTGATAGTGCATGCTGGTGTATGTGTATGCATGTGTGCATGTGTGTGTGTATGTGTGTGTGTGTGTATCCTAGCAAGATGTATGTGTGGCTGCACATTTGCACATGGAGCCATTGGATGTCAGGCCTCAGATACTGTCTATGTTTTTACTGTGAGACAGGATCTCTCATTAGTCTGGAACTGCACAAGTAGGCCAGGCTGATTAGCTATCAATCGCCAAGAATATTCTTGTTCCTGCCTCCCAGAATGGTGATGTAAGTCCACTGCACTACTCTAGGCATCTCGAGAGTGTTTTTTTAAAATAGGTTCTGAGATTTAATTGGGGCAAACACTTTAGTGACTATGTTCTCTCTTCAGTACAATATAGTAATTTTGGGTAATGTATAGACACATAGGTAGTACAATATCAGGTTTTTCTTCTTGTAATGATTATGAGTATCTTAATATGCTCTATATCTTAGTAACAAAGGTTTCAGATTGTAAACATTATACCACCAAAGTACAGTCCAAAATATTTTCTTTTATTTCGTGTTTATATAAGAATAAGCAATTGGTATATTATTCATTTACATGATGTTAATTTATAAATATAAAATAAGATAATACTGGAGTTTTAGTGTATATTTAAAAAGGCTAAATTTAAGAGTCTTTAAAGTACTAATGGGATGTTTTATAAGTGTGAGAAGTTTTTGAAGTCTATAAATCATATTTCTGTCACATGATAAGTAAAATACTGGGAACATAGATTATATTGGATACTCAAAGCCAATGCTACATATTTCAGGCTCCTGAAAGGCTTAATTGCTCTCAAGTACCACTTATACACATTAGCTCAAAAACAGTATTGATCTCTTAGAACCAGTCAAATAACCCAACAAAATAATTGTACTTACATTAGTTTTATATCATCAGATTTTAGAATATAAATGACACTTTTTAACCTTTGTTAACACATTCATTTTTTAGCATTGTAATTTATCCATATATTACGAAGATGTTTCTCATGACACTCTGCAAATTCAATTGAAATCTTTGTAAAGATAGGATTCTTCTACAAATTCTGTCCTACATACCACGAATAAAATACCAAGTGATGCTAGACTTTGAAGCACACATTATAGTCTCATTTTGTCAAACATTTGTACCCCAAGAGATGCCACTAAGTATTAACAGATTCTTTGGTACAGAGATGAGATTTTTTTTTATAACTTTACTCAGTCTGTTACTTATCTTAAAATAACTTAGGTTTGGATAGAAACTAAAGGTCCTCAATAGACATCCTTCTGGAAGGCTTACCTCAGAGATACAATAATGTTGACTAAAGGGAAACACTAGCTATCACTACACAGCCCATCTACAACATGGGGCTTCATTACATGCAGTCATTGTATGAAAACAAATAAAAAACTCATTAATAATTTTGTTTGGAACTGTCCTGAAGATCTGAACAGATCAAGCACGAACCACTCTAATTTTAAAGCAAACTGAGCAAAAACCTTTGAACTTAAGTGCATTTTCCCAACTTCCTATTTTTTTCATCTAAACTGTTGTAGACCGTCATGATTTATAATAATATTAATGGTATACAAACATTCTTGGTACAAACAGCTCATTTTCAAGCTATGTGTAAACATTTTAACCCTAATAGGCAACAAAGAAATTTCCTTATTTGTAGTGCACGCAGACTTTCAAGTGCAAGTAGACTCTCAAGACTCTCAAGGCTATGGTTAGGAGAATGAATCCATACTTAATGCTCACTTTCATTTTGTAATGACTGCACCATTCACTAGTGTTGCTAAAGAAAATGCAAGAGGGATAAAAGCTGCAGATGCTTCCATGTAAGCAATGATTGACTACAAACACATGATATAAAATCCCTACGCCATATGGACCAAAAAGTTACAGTACAGCTCCTGGGTCATACATGATGAATGGCTCCATGAATATTCCAAACTTCCGACTTAAGTAGTAATAGAATCATGGAACAGAAACAACACTTCCGAAAATGCATTTTAAAGATGAATGAGATCTTAGCACTGTGATGCATACCTCCAATCTCAGCACTGAAGAGGCTGAAACAGAGCTCCACTTCATGGGCAACAAAATAAGACAAACAAAGGTAGCCAACCAGGTACGATGAAAGAAGCAGTTCACCTCACATCTGTGATGACCATATAAGATAAACTGATTGCTTATGTTAAAGCACGGAAAAATGTTGTTTGGGATGTGATTTCCCTTTACCTTGAGAGGCAGCGGCTCCTCAGTGAGGGGGCTGATGGGAAGCGAGGTGGTACTGCTGGAAGGGCTCACTTCACTCTGCAAAGAAAGAACCCTGCTTTAAAGATGCCATGCCAGAAACCATTTTCAACATTCATAACCCAGAACCTAAAAGGTTTTTTCAAGAAAAACAAGTAAAGCTGGGTGGTGGCAGCACATGCCTTTAATCCCAGCACCTGGGAAAAGAGGCAGGCGGATCTCTGTGAGTTCTAGGCCAGGCTGGTCTACACAGTGAGTTCCAGGACAGCCAGAGTTACAACAGAAAAACTCTGTCTCAAAAACAAAACAAAACAGAACAAAAACAAAAAAAGATAAATAAGTAAATATGTATAAAGAGAAATTTAAATTTGGATTATGTGGAAAGTTACTTTTAAAAGTACTTATTTGGAAATTAAGCAATATTCAGCATATATATTTTAATTAAATATAATGGCTACCTTTTCTGTTAGGCAATCTTCACTTAATTCATAGATTTATCTCTTCTCTGAAGATAAATCTATAATGAGTCATGACGTCATGTCAATGGCTTTCTGTCTGGCATTTAAACATGAATCACATTTTGTCCCCATTTTTGTAGAGATTTAAACTGTTGTTCTTCCCTTATGTCCATAATATAAACCATATACAATTAAGACAATTGAAACCAGAGAGATACAATTTTTATACTTTCCATTCCTAACCCTTGACATTTACATTCTTTTATTTTGCATAGGTTATTAAATCTAATATTTTATTAAAGATTGGGAACTTCGTGCATGCAAACAATGTACTTAGATCATATTCACCCCCATTCTGCCCCTACCTCATGCAGGTCTCACTCCTATTCTCCCTACCAACTTTCCTCTCCTTTCCTTTCCTTTTTATTTTATAACCTGTATAATCATACTGATGCTGCCCGTATGTTCATGGATATTGGGCCATCCACTGGAGCATGAGCAACCTACCAAGAGCCACACTCTTAAAAAAGAAAAGACTCCCATCCCATAGAAGCCTTTAACTCCTTTGCAGGAGCCTGTGAGTCCCTCACCTTCCAATGGTGAAATATTCAATGTCTTGATTTTGTTCAGAGAATCACAGCTGCATTGAACCTTGAATGTAGTGGCTTTGTCATCTTCAGAAGACACTGTTTTACCCTGGCTTTCCCCATCTTCGGGCTTCCATAATCCTTTAAGCCCCTTCTGTAATTATCCCTGAGTCCTTAGAAAAGGAAGGAGTGTGGCTGAGACACTGACACACTCATACCAATTCTTCTCGCTTTGACAAGTTATCATTTCTACTTCAACCTCTGTCCACTTCACAAAGAAAATCTCTGATGTGCCTGAGAGATGAACTAGTTACAGCTATGAAGATACGAATTTAGAGGGAAGTTTAATACTAAGTCTATTCAGCAGATTCATAGCACTAAGTTCACATCTAAGGTCTTTGAGCTGCCAATGGGTTCTTGGCCAGATATGCAGCACCACTCATGTGTTTCCTCCTTTATAACAGACCTTAAATCCACTCAAAAGTGGTTGGTGACTCATACAACATTTGTGGCACTACTACATCCATGAGCATGTCTTTCCAGTCTGATCATTACTATAGCTTGAAGGGGTTATATGACTTGTCTCTCCCAGCACCCTTACAAGCACCCACCAGTAGTGGGACACCTAGCCAGCCAAGAGGACGCTTCCTGGACAGCATCAGCTTAACTTCCCCAGGTCCTGTAACCGAAGTGTGTGATATTTTCAGCAATATGTTCTTACCTTCAAGTTTAGGTGAAAAACCAATAGCCTCTTTTTGTTGTAGGGTCTTGAGATATTTCTAACTAACTAACACACTTAGCACTAGGCATTTTACTGGGCAACTTGTCATGTCTTGGAGAAACAGTCCCATTGTAGGTTAACTTTAATTAAATCCTTTAATATGAACACATTTATATAAATATATAAACATTTATATATAAAGTATATATGACTTTAGGTTTCAAGTTTGCTTTTTCAAGTATCTTTAGTGCTAGTAAGTTCTTCGCTATCCCACCTCTGTCCTCTCCCTTCCTTCTTCCCACCTCATTATTCTTCCACCCTATCTAAAATCACTTATTCTAACATTCGCCTCCCCTAAGATATTTCTTTTCCCTTCTCTACCAATGGCTCCTCTCTAGTTCCCCAAACCAAAATAAAACATTTATGCAAAATAAGAGCATGACTGCAATGTTATAATTCCTATCGCAGTACCTCCAAGATATGACTAGATAAAACTCCTTAAACTAACTTAGTTTTTAAAAAGATGTATGAGTTTGCTAAAAGCAAGAACGAGCAACTGAAAATGGGCAGTAACAAAAGATACTTCAACATATTCTTAGTGTAAAATTCTCAGCTTTCAGAGGCTGGCTTAGGCCTTGGCATCACTAACACATTGAATGTGTTTGTACAGAGAGCTTTGTTCTGCCTTATCTGTAAAACTCAATTCATAGTGTGACACTTGAGTTCTGTTACTTTTAGAAAATCTTGACATAAATGTTGTAAAAAAGGAATCAATCTTACACAAAAAAAAAAAATCTGAAGAACCACATTCAAATATTAAATTGAGAAAAAAATAGTGGAAGTCAAATGAAAACACTTTCGTTTTCATCCTATGATTTGTGCAACTCTTTTCAGTGACTTGCAATTCATGTGTTGTCTGGGCATGTTTATTCTCTTAAATAAAATTACATCAAACACTTTGGAAATAAATATTCAAAACCTCACACTTTAATTAACTTGCCCTTTTATTCAAACATTCTAATATTAACACAATTGCCTAGCAAGATATAAATTCACAAAATACAAAGACACTCCACATTGCTTTTTATATTTTTAAAGGTTATAATATATATTAACTCTAACTTTGTTGGTGTTAGGGCTTCCTCTGTTGTATTTTAGACTTTGGAAATAGCTCAAGAATTCCATGGAAACATAAAGGAATTGTTATTCTAGAAAAGGAAAAATCCCCAGAGACTGGATTTCCTTTGTCTCATGCAACATCTTTGTGCTTCCTTAAGCAACAAGGATGGCTCTAGATATTTCAGGAACTTGTTAAAAGCCTGTCCTAATTCTCATAGGTGTCGTTCACTTGTATGTCTGATTCTAAGTCCAATATGTAGTGCACTCTACTCAACACCAAAAGGAGCTTGTAATATAACATTTTTTTCTGCCATTGAAATATTTCACTCAAATTAGAATTCCCTTTTCTACTTCTGCTGCAAACAGATGATCTTCTCTTTTACTTGTCTACACATTGAGCTTAATGTTATGTATGACCTTTGAGTTTAGTGACTTCAAGAAGACAAGAGTTCCTTTGGAGCAATTTGGAGACATTCTGGACAACACTGTCTTTTATTTCTGCATCCTGTTCTCTAGTGTTCTTTCAAATTTTCTAATTTTAGAAAGACTTTGTTCTTCTCAGTCAATGCTGCTTTTAGACCAAAGTTCCTCTAAATTATGATGAGGATATGTACCACCTGTTACCCATGGTCTTCAACCTGTGTTGCTCTGGGGAGATGGTGAATACTTTCGTAAGTGCTGCCTAGTTAGAATTCTTCCAGTCACATGGGGCCATGCTCTTGGACTGGCTATTGTGACCTGGCTCTTGTTCCTTGTCTCTTTTGTTCTCCATTACCTAGGATGTGAGTTGTGCCCTCTATAGTATATTTCCATTGTGATATACTGCTTGACCATGCGCTGAAACCTCCCAGTCTAAAAGCCAAATACGTCTCTGTCTTTTTTAAGTTGATTGACATATATAAGTTGATTGACATATATATATATATATATATATATATATATATATATATAATTAAACAAGGGAAAGCCTGGGCATACTAATTTGTTAATTTTCTCTTAGTGTAGTAAGTATAACATTTACCAATCAGCTATTTGTATATCATACCATAACATTTTATATTAATTCCAGTTTCCATTATTCTTATTTCATAAATGAAGAAGGTATTCTTCCATCATTCCAAATAAGAGGAATTATTACAAGTTTTATAACTCAATAGAATCTTCCTAACAGATTTCCTAAATCTTGTTTTTTTTCTATTAAATCACAGGTTCTCACCCTGTGGGTCTCACCCCTTTGGGTGGGGGTGGGGATAAAATGACCCTTTCACAGGAGTTGGCTAAGATTTACATTATGATTCACAACAATAGCAAAATTACAGTTAGGAAGTATCAACAATAATAATTTTATAGTTGGGTGTTACCACAACACAGGAACTGTATTAAAGGGTCACAGCATTAGGAATGTTGAGAACCACTGCATTAAAAGAACAAGGGCTCCCTAGAGAAAATGATGAGTCATTTAAGATATGGTATGGACTGAATAAGAGACTTCTAGAGACTTCTGTGTTAGTAAGGGACTGCTCATAAAACAAAACAGGCAGAGTAAACCAAAGAGAAACCTAGCTGACATGAAATAGCTCCCAAATGCCAAAGATGGAACAAACTGCATAGAAGTAATAGAGTATTGGGTATAATTATAAATTCCTCGAACCATGACTGTACACAGAATAAGTAAAGGATCAAATACAAAAACGGGAGAGAAAAGACAAATATTTGTAAAGGAATATCACAATTTACGCAAGCGCTATTTCTTTTTCAAGGAGTAGGACTTAGTACCACAGACCACACACAGTGTGCCTTCAGGGACATCGCTTCCAGAGGAGAACACAATGAGGGAGGGTTGTGATCCATCAGTTCAGGCGAGCCGTGTCTTAGCAAACTGATCATGGTCAGCATCACACAAATGGCATATACCCTTGATAGGTGAAAAGAGTATATTCATAACCACATGATGAAGAAGTTTATTTTTAGATATGTTCAAAATGGGTTTTTTTTGTGCATTTTTGGTAAAAAGGCTGCCTAGGCTCCAACATTTGTATGATCTGCAGGTGTTGGATTTACGTAAAAGATGTTTTATTTCTCATGATCTGAATGTGCTATCTGTAGAACACCTGAGGAGTTTAGAGATCAATAAAAACCACCGAGATGAGAAGTTCAGGGTTCCACTGTCAAGGATGGCATTTGCCATGATATTGGTTCCCTCTGCAGAGGTCTGGCAAGGTTTTACCTATGAGAATGTCTCCTTGTCTTTCTTTCACTGTGTGGTGAGTCCACACAGTGGTAAACAACAACACCCCCAACCACAATAAATCAATCTACATAAGAATATAATTAAAAATAAATAAGAGATATTCTGTAAAAGATTTGATTTATGTTCATTCATACATTCATAAAAGCAGTAACATTAAGAACAGGACAGTCCAAGAAAGTTTTATAGATCATGTTATTAGAAGGACATGGTTGTCAACTGTCATCTGATATCCTGGGCACGATCATGTAGTAAGAAAGAAGATATTAGGGAAAATGGGTGAATTTGGATGGACAGTTATGCTAACAGTCATGCATCACCATTAGCTTCTTAAGTACTGTACTCCACTGAAATAGGGTAACAGTAGGAGGGTAGGCTAAGACAAAAACATGAGTTCTCTATAGTATCTCTAACTTCCCTGAACATCACAAACTAGCCTAAGACTAATAGTTTATTAAAGAACAACTCATTAGCATATAGGCAGACAACTTGAGACTATGAGGCAGAATAGCCATTATACTCTTCTGAGCTTTACTGGACTTTATACTTTTCACAAAAATAACAGGTCATTTCCTTGGGGTGCCTAATGTCCTCCACCTCTAGCCTTTACTGAGGATGGCTCTGAAAGGCTGACCGTAAATTCCTCTGTATACTTTCATGTTCTGTGTGGGACTGCTGAGCGAAAGATTCGGCCATATAAATGATCTATATCTTTAGATTATTTTAAGGTGCTCAGTAGAGTGAGTTTACATTATTAATATTTATTGAACGCCATAATTCCATAGCACAAATCCATTAATTAGGCTATTCCAGAAAGCCTGATCAATGGACCTGTCTTGTGGTATTAAAGTTTGCCTATACGGATTTCTTGAAGCAAAACATGATCAACTGTGTTTCTGTACAAAAATGGATGTGTGAATTAGTGAAATATTTTCATTTTCAAACCCTTCAGTTAATTTTATTAATTATTCTCAAGTTCTAATAATTAAATGGTCACATAAATGTGTTAAGCTTAATTTTAAAGACATATTTTCATAGCTGAAAGCCACATAGAAATACAAACACTCACTTCAATAGACTGGGGCTGTAATTGGTGTGATGACTAGTAAACTATTGAGATAATTTGGATTTCTATAATACAAATACACTATTTTTCTGAATAATTTTCTTTTTTTAATCCATGAAAATTGGTTCATTCATGCAACCATCCAGTAAGTGTTAAATACACAAGGAGACTTTCCTCTGCTCCGATTTTAGGTTTTTATCCTACTTTACCTAGCCAAATGTTAGTGGGCTTGCCCTCAGCCATATGATGTAGTAAGAAAGACTATGAAGGTCACTGAATGATGGCACACAGAAATATTTTATAAGTTAGTTAGTCTCTTGAGTTCTGTTGGGTGCTTTCACAGCTGCACATGAAGCAAAAGGAGCCAGTGAGCCTGGGTTTCACCAATCAGGGGAATGACCGCAGAAGATGAGACACCTGTCTGTGAGTTCTCAGTGGCCTGAGGAGATGCTGGTCCCCTTACTTCATTCCTGCTGCATATGGCATATAGCTTGTGTCTACTTGGCAATTGTTTTAGCAGTAATCCAAGATCAACAGGGGTAGAGGTCAACCTGTAAATCAGGGGTAGGTATGTATACTTTCGATGGACAACAACCTCCCCTCTGTCTTCCATTAAATTCTTCTCCTTCAGTTTTCTTCAAATGAATATGTAGAGATTTAAAAATGTATCTTCTTACTGATACTGGACTTGATAATGGACACTTTTGCCTTTCCATTCTCTAATTCATTTCATGTAAGAAGCATTCCTATTTTCTTATAAAGGATGACTCCATCCAAACCCTTGATTTATTTCCTCTGTATATTTTGGATCAGATCTTGAAACAGACCTGAGCACATGTGAAGGCCCAACCTTGGCTCCCAAGTGCTCACAGAATGCGCAATATACAAATTACATAAGTGAAGGTCAAATCTCAAAATTGGACTGAGGGTTTTAGGAGATGATGTCTTCATTTACTGGAAGTGCTGAGGTCATAAGTACATGCTTCTCAGAGAATGGTCCCTGGCTGTAAGTAGATCAGAAGTCCCAAGGGTCAAAGCTAACTACATCTATTCTAAGGAAACAGAGAGAAAAAACCTAAGTCTAAGATGTATTTTATGTGTCAACAGTTCCAATCTAGGTGGTCAAGTTAACTTTTAAAAGCCACTGTACCTGATATCTAAATTTCCTTTCTAATATAGTAATAACCAATGTGGCTAGTAGGCACCTATATGTTAGGTCTAAAATTAGGATTGGGGAACTAACATTTATATGACAGTGAAGATTATTTACTGAAGCATTTTCCAAAACATTTTTTAGTGAGGATTACATAATTATGAATAGTTGCTTTTTTGGTAAAAAATTCCAATTTTAGAATTTTAGGTAAAAAATATCTGTAAAATTATTTTTAATTAATATATGTTCATATTTTAGACGAGATAACACTATCTACAATACTGAAAATTCCAAAGTTACATGAAATTGTTATTGTCGTCTATATAATGGCATCTCGGTTTTAAATAGTTTTAGAATATTCTGTGACACTATTGCAACATTCTTGCTTTAAAAACATAGCTGAAATTAATAATCTTATATGCACGTATATCTATACTTTTTAAATGTATTTTTCCTATATCAATGAAACAGTTAGGCATTTTTTCCAAAGGGAACATAAGTCACCTGCATGTTTTACTTTATATTAATTAGTCTTTCTTTGTGACTTTACACAGTGGGTTTTGATCGCATTCATCCTTTCCCCCCAATTTCTTTCTTATTTGCCATCCAATACTACCCAATCAAATTTTTGCCTCTTATTCACAAATACTTGACAAGTACATTTGTGCTTCCCATACACTCTTGGATGTTCTGCTTTCCACTGTGTCATGGTCACCCAACCATTGGATGCGGTCTTAAAGAAAACTGACCTGACTGTGCCTCTTCTAGTAGCTATCAAATGCCAAAAGCCCTTGTGCTCACCTCCCCAACTCCATGTTGGGATTTTGTTTAGATTGAGCTTGCACAGTTTCTTTTCTTTTTCTTTTTCTTTCATCCTTTTATTTGCATTCTTATAACCACTGTCAGATCATATGTGCAACTATCCTACTCTTATAATAAAGATCTTTCAAAAATTGTCACATGAAAACCTACTACTCTAGAAACTTCCAAAAAGTATATACATATTTATGTACAACAAAGGTTTAAGTGGAGTCACTATCATTAGAGTGACAATTCTTCTACTGGACACCAGAAGCTAACAAATACAAATTTTAGGAATGGGTTATGTCTGTTAGAGTTGTTGGTCAGTGAGGTCTCATGACTCCCAAAACAACAGAGAACCTACAATTATTACTCCGTTAATGGGCTTAGTAGAAAACTGACTCCTAATGATTTTTCTTTTCTGTAGCCATATATTTCTCAACCCTCAACAGAGAAACATTTTGCAGTAGACGGAAGTTAACACAAAAACCAGTAAGTGGTCACTGAACAGAGAAAAGAGACTTTGGAATGCTCAGACTTAAATAGGACCCAACACTTCACAGGGCTCTGGAATCACTGTAGAAGAAGGGATTGAAAGATTTTAAGAGCAACAAGCAGTGGATACTACAGGGAATTACTAACATTTTCAATGACACAATCAAATAGCCACATATCCTAACAGTTGATACCTCACACAAGGTTTAGGAATAAATATTATCCCTCTCTGACCATACAGTCACCATCTGAAAATACTTTCAGTATAGAATCAGAAGGTGAGAAAAAGATTTAAAACATTTAAAAAGAAGATTTAAAAGATTAAATCCTTAAACTCACAAAATTAAGAACTGATCAATTATTTCTGCTATTCGATAATGGGGAAAAGTAAACAAATGTAAAAAAAGTAAAAAACTCAGCAAATGGTTTTGGATCTATTGGGTCACTTTTGCTCTTGGTCTAATTCTGATCTCATGGTGCCATTATAGCTACTGATCTTACTTTATTTATTCTGTAACTGAATCAAAGCTGTGACTAAACTGCCAAATAACCCTTTATCTATAGTAAAGAATTAGGCTTTTTCATTCCTTCAGAGGTGTCCCACTGGAGCAATTGGGGACTGGCCATTTGCTTGGAAGGTTCTTAAAATGAAATAGAGTAATTTATGTATGGCTCAGTATGTTTTATATGAGTGACTCAAATGAATAATTAACTTCTCAGACACTGGTAAACATATTAAATGGTAATGAAAACTAAAGTTGGCATAAATAAGATCTCAGGGTGATAACCAATTTGAATTGTCTCTCGAAATAGAGGCATGCAAAATAGCTTAACAAAGCACATAATTCTTTTCTTAGTTTGAAGTTAGCAAAAAAGCAACTGGATCCTCCCAAAGGATGCTTATATCAAACTGTGATAAGATGTATAAATATAAACACTGGGAACTGGAGAACTGTCTTCATTGAAGAGTCACATCTTCTTGATAGTGACAGAACATACATTCAGCCAATCACTCAAAGGAAATCAATAACTTCTTGCCACACACATGACAACCCTACTTCAGGAAAGGTAGACCTCACCTGAAATAGATCTTTAAGTCAGCTAGCTTTGCTGGTGATAGGATTGGTTATGGAGACAATGATCCAACTTGTTAATTTCATCTTGTTTTTGTTTGCTCCATTTTAGGCAATTGCAATTTCTAATTCTATAGCCAAATTCTGAGCATTCTTCATATTTGAATTTTAAATTCCATGTACCACCCTTCCAAGTTCCAGCACAGACACCTTACAGATGTCTTTGTATTAAATCATTACTTTTCTCAAGGTGATAAATTCTCTCTCTCTTTTCATTTATTTGTTTTTTTTGTTTTGTTTTTTGGTTTTTTTTCCCCCCCAGACAGTATTCCTCTGTTGTAACTCTGGCTGTCCTAGAACTCACTCTGTAGACCATGCTGGCCTCAAACTCACAGAGATCTGCATGCCTCTGCCTTAACCGTGTGTGCCAATACCACCTGACTGTACTCTTAATCTCTATAATTGGGTCAGATTAATTGATGCTGGACAGCTTCAAGGTGTGTTTGTTGAATGTGTTCCCTATTACCTCTTTTAACATTGCTGGATATTCTTAGTGTGTTCAACAACGAGTCCAAATTCCTCTCTAATTTTATTAAAGGCATTTAATAGACTGTAATGAGAAGCTCCAATAAAGCAGACACTGTGGAGTGAATTCAATAAAAGAAGTCTCTACCTCTAATTATGTGAAATGTAGTGGGGTAGATAGGCCAGTGAGGAAAGTACAAGTTAGATGAAAAAATAAACAGATACAAAAAAGGGATGAATAAATTGGAAAAAAAAGAAAACTCCAACTATAAAATGAAAAGAAGAGATAAAATATCTAATTACTTTTTCCAGTTATGTTTGTATATGTGCTTATGATTATGGTTATCGTAAACTTCACCCCTAACTATGCTGTAAGGATGTGTCACATCAGTATTACGTCTAAGCTTATTTTATGATCGATATAAAAACTACCATTGAAAAAATAACCCTTTCTATGTTGGAGATTCCTAATTTTAGCCAGTTTTGCATTTGGTTTCTTTGTATACTTCTGTGATAAACTTTCTAAAGCAAATGTGCAATGATTTTTAATGCCCTAGCACAGTTATAACCTCTCAGTCAAGGATGCACACATGGCTGAATGTCTTCACAATATCATTAATATTTCTCCTAGTCTAAGACTCTGAGTTCACTAATACTAGTGAATACAACTTGCGAAATCACTGTATTTTGCAGTAGACAAAGAAATGTTTCCATTTTTAAAAGCTTTTATTTGCTTGGTAAATTTTAGAGGAGAAAAATAGAACTTTCAGTTGCATTGCAAACTTAAATGAATTAAAACACAGAATATAAAAGCAAACATCAGATACAATTAAAGAATAGTAATCCATTCCCTACTGTTTTCATAGAATCAGTTAAGGCTTTGCTGAACACAAAGCCAAACAAATGGTGAACTGAAATACGGATATGTGTGAAGTGTTAAATTTCTGTCATATAAAAAGAACGACATAAACTTACAAACTGAAAGTATCTGGAAAACTCTGGGGTTTCTGGGAACACTTAATTCTCAGTCCTGATGTTTCCTTTTGGTTGGAGGGAGCTCTACCTGTGTTACCCCCTCAACTTCTCTGAGTATCAGTGGGCTCAACTATTTGTTGGTGCATTTACAATTAATTCAGAGTCTTTTCTCAGCTCAGAGCCCTTTCTTTAGCCAGCAGAATCACATGCAGAGATCTTGTGCTTTGCTCAACAGCTGTGTAGTTGGCTCTTTATTGCCAAGGTCACAGTAAGGGCTCAGGAAGTCTTAGATTATAAGAAGATCTAAGCTAGAAGACAATCTGCTGCTTGTGAAGGCTTTCTGTTAGGAAGGAAGCTATTTTTACTTGGTCTTTGGAGACTGAAGTAGCTTGAAGGATGAACAGAGATCACCAAAGACTCTAGGCCAAAAAAAAAAAAAAAAAAAAAAAAACTCAAAAAAGAAAATGACCACTGGGAGCCTCAGCCAAAACACATTATAGCAGAGCCTGGGGGGGAGGCTGTCTCTGATTGGCCTTGATCTATATACTGAGTTTGCATTTGCCTATATATCCTTGACCAGGAGAAAGAGATCTTTCTGATTTTAGACTTTTCTGGTGTTGGTACATAAGGGAGTAATGGTTTTTAAACTAAATACACCTAAGATCCGTATCTGCTACAAAGTACTCTCAAGCCTCTGTGAGAACCAGATGCTGCAGTTTCAGATAACATGTGGCTTCTGGGATGGCACATCTCTCCAGGTATTTGCACTATGGTATAAGCACTTCCTTCCTAGTCATAGCTGGATATAATAACTGACTCATAATAAATAAAATATAGTGAGTGGTAGGTTTACAAAGTCTGCAAAAGGGTAGGGCCATTTGGAAAGCGACAGGTGGTCAGTGTTTGGCTTGGGCACTGATGTGGTGAAACCTGAGAAGCACACAGATTGAAGGTAGGAGAGGCAGGATGTTCTGGTGGTCTGGGTGTGGGCTATGAGGAAAATAGAGGAACCAAAGATGGTTTCCAAAGTTTTGTCTGAGTGAACTGAAAAATTAAGAAAGAATTCAATGGCTAGGGAAGATAGTATTGGCAACATAGGTCACAGACTGAATGAAAAAAGAAACAAACCAAAAGACAGAAAGACAGACAGACAGAAAGAAAGAATGAAAGAAAGAGGGGGGAAGGGAAGGGAATGGAAGAGAGAAGAAAAGAAGAAAAGAAAGGAAAAGAAAAGAAAAGAGAAGAGAAAAGAAAAGAAAAATCCCAGTTAAGCACTAGCATTCATTTCTTTGTGCTTCTGTAGTGTGGATCTAATGTAGCCAACACTACACAGTCCTGTGCCACCACCCTGTACCTTCAAATCAAAGTAAACCTTTCCATGCTTAAGTTTGTTTTTGTGTCTCCTCCCTTGGGCTATCGAAAGTATCTGCAATGTTTACTCAAATCTCTTTTTATTTGCTGATTCTCAAGAACAATTTCTGGAGATGGGATTTCCTCGACTACTTCATAAGTCACTCTGCTAAGGATAATTTAAACTTCATATTCTTGTTGCTTTGATAATTTCTCAGTTTTTGATATTCATTTACTATGTCTAAATGAGTGTGGTGTGATGACGTGGGTCAGTGGGCTAAGAAGAAAGCACCTTCAGTCATCTTGCTGGCTTTCTTTTATTGTCTTTAGTTTACCACACAATGCAGTTTTGGAGTGCTATTGTTCACTCTGCTGAAAAAAAAAATATATATATATATATCATCAATTAGGTACCTTCTAAACAACATAAATTCATTCATCACAGTTCCAGAAGATAAGAAGATCAGGATAGTGATACAGGCAAATTTGGTATTTGTTCTAGGCTCTCTTCTTCTTTCTGAGTGTATCCAAGGTTACGATTAATGGTTCTAGGGAGCTCTCTGGGCTTTCTTTTTTATGGTCACTAACCCCACCCATTACAACTCCAGTGTCATGACTTAATTCCTCCTGAAAGGTCCCATTTACTACTACCATGCCACCGAGGTGTTTGTTTTTATTTTGTACATTTAAGACACACAAGCATTTGGATTCACATATAAAGTGTGGGAGTTCTTGCTAGCGCTCCCTGAGTGCATTTTATACATCTCCTAGTGAACATACTAATGGTACAGCTAGGGAACAAAAATTAACATTAACCAAAAACTTCCGCACAATTAGCCACCCATAGCAACGTTAGCTGAACCTGGGGAGAACATCCCACATGTCAGTTGCCATGGCTCCATCTGCAGACATTTCCTGTTTGAAAGAAGGCTGATCCTGGGCACAGGGCTATAAAAACTCAGTGGCCAATTAGAATCTAAAATTCTGCTCAAGTTACATGTCTGTATAATTATTTACCTCTGGCCATAAAACCATTTATCCTGAGTCTCAGCCCATCAATATAAACCTGTGAACCTATTATCAGTTCTCCAGACACTATTCAGTTAGCACTAAGTTACTATTGGAAATTACCTGGCAACACTTTCCAAGTGTTATGTTCAGTTAGCCCACCTCAACTACTTGACCACTGCCATGGAAGGATCATTCATGTACAGAATCTAACATATCTTACACATGTTCCCCTAGACATGATTAAAATGACCAATTTCTAATCAGGATGCTTCATCCATTGCTATACTTACTATACTAAGGCCTGATTTAAGACAACTGTAACCTTTTTCTATGCCACATATTTTATAAAGTCTCTTCTTTCAAGGCAGCCACAACCCTGACATCAAATTGATTTTCTTCTCAAATATGTCTCTTTATTCCCCCACTTAAAAGATCTGAGTATTTCACATAGGTTCAATCTCAGGAGGACTTTTCCTTTTAATTCTCATTACCCTGAATCAGACCAGGTCTCAAAACAAGTATTATCAGCTGTTTTCCAAGACTCCTTTTAACTAATATTACCCTACCTACAAAGTACTTGCTTTCCCTCCCTACACATCTGAATGAACCCTTTTCTAGTGACCCTAATATAAAAATGCCATCAGTCCTATCCAGCCAAGATTCTATGCCTAGTCCTCCATGAAATCTTCCTTAATGTCTTCAACATCGACCAAGTGTTACCCGAGGCCTTTGCAGCACTCACAATGCTTTGAGTTTATCACATTTTGTGGGCATGCATGTCCTATTACATTCATAGATTTCATGCTCCTGAGAACAACACTCCTGCATTGCACATTGCACACATTGTGCTCCTCAGGGTACAGGCTAATGAAGCTTTCCTGTGGTAAGTACAGACAACAGAAACTGCAAATAAATCAATTGTTCTTTTATCCTCTTTTTATATAAAGCACCTTCAGCCGTGCTTATTTGCCACCAAGATTGAGAATCATTATGTTAAATGAATAAATAAGTAAATGAAAGCTGAACTTGGTCATCGCTCTTGAAATGTTCCCCATTGAGGTAAAGATTTTTTTTTCAAGTAGCAAATAAATGGAGTAGAATGACTGAGAGGAAATGTAGTGTCTAAATAAGAGTGTAGGTAATAAATGACACATTCTGTGTATTTCTTTACAGGACAGAGTCAAGTTCTAAACAAGGTACTTATTTCTGCTAGACTGTACACTTTGCTCCTATTTTTAATATGTTTCACTTTATTATGCATTTTAAAATATTTCTTATCTAAAAAATAACAGGACAATTCAAACAGCATAGAATGATCTAATCCTTATGCCTTCTCTTCATATATCTACTCTTGATCTCTACCATCCTATGCAGAACCAGGGACTCTGTTGCATCCCAGCAATCATCTGACAAACACTTTAAAATGTTCATTTTAAATTCCCTAGTAGAGATTGGCTCAAATCTGGGAATATGTACTCTCAGCAGGTGCTTTACAAGCTTTTTCAACCAACTGCAGGTTGAGTAAAGGAGCTTTGTGGGAAGATACTAAGGAATCCAACTGTATCCATCATCATAGCTCTTTCCTCTCTGTACCACCACCACCACCACTACCACCACCTCCACCACCACCAGAAGTCACTGGATGGTCCTTGTCCTTCCCCAACTCCCATTTCTGTTCTCCTATTGTATATCCCTGAACTAGCACATGCTGACTCCATTTTCAAACTGTAATCGCATGGTACAACTGAACTCTGTGCATATATATCTCTTTCAGCCAAATTCAATTTTATATGCTACATTAAAATGTAATCATATTTACTGAGTACCATGTGACTTTTCATACAGACATACAAAGTATCGTTTTGAACTGTAACTAGAATTTCTATAGCATCAAACATCATTTCTTTATGGTGAGAATACTTCAGATCTTTTCTTTCAGCTGTCTGAAGTATACACTACAGCCTTTACTGCAGCCAACCTATGCAATAACACACAGAGATGCTTGCTCTATCTAATTACAACTTAATACTTACTTACCAACCCTTCCCCCACCCTACTGTCTCCAGCCTCTAGTTGTCACTACATAGTTCTCAACATCTGTGAGAACAAGTTTCTTAGATGCCACATGAGTGACATCATGCAGTATTACTCTTCGAGGCTCATTTCATTTCATACAATCCCCAGGAGCCACTCAGGTTGTTACAAATGACAGAATGTCATTTTTCATAGCTCAAAAGTATTCCCGTTAGAACATTTTCTTTGTAACATTTTTCTGAGTGATATTCTGTATGGTGTACTTTGAACATGATTCCCCTGTTTGTACATGTGACCTCTGGCTGGCAGTACTGTTTTGGAAGATTGTGGAACCTTGGATAGTTCTGTGGCTTCTCTAGGCAGCTTCTTTCCTCCTGTGTGATCATGGTAGGTGTATAATGATGTCATACACAATTAAGCTGTGGGCAGGCTTTGATGGTTATCTGATCCTGCTTCCTGCCTAAGTTGTCTGCTTCTTATCCGATGCCACAATGTCTGCTGTCATGTGACCAGTCTCCCAAAGCTCCAGCTACCATAAACTCAGAAACCCTCACCACCATGCTTTCACTGGCATGGTGGACTATGCTGCTCCTCTGAAGTTGCTTCTATCAGGTATTTGTCACTGCAACAATTAACAGCCAATGAGTCAAGTTCAAATCTTTGGTCCGTGAGTTCCATTGTGCCTTCAATGTTCTGTGGCCTCCCTGGGCAGCTGCTTTCCTCCTGTGTGATCACGGTAGATGCTCCTGACAGAGAGTTGGGAGCAATAATCATGACTGACATAAACAGACCCAGCACCTGTACTGTGAGAGCTGAACTCTAGTGACCCTCCTGTTGCTGGGATGTTTTTAATGCATCCATTGCTGCGATTGTATGCCAGCTACACAGGAAATCAGTGTGCTCTTCATGTTTATGTCATTATACAGTCAGGGTTTATTATACAGCCAGACGGAGGTAATCCGGTTAGCAACAAGACCAAGTGTTTACTTTGTAAAGCCCTTATTTTGGTTAAGTTCTGCTTCACAGCTTTCTCTACATAGCTTTAGAAAAATTAGTGATTTCTCATTAATTTTAATTATAGCAAAACAATAGCACATTAGGATTCCTATCCTGTCAGTACGGCATGACAAATGGAATGAGACATTTCAAAAACAGTTGTTGAATACAGCCTGTCTTGCCAGGAAATGGTGTGGATGTGATATTAATTTCAGCTCCCCAGCACGGGAGCACATGACTAGACATCCTTCTGCTGGCCTAGAAATGTGCTTGTTTTCAACTAAAATGAAAACACAAAACATGCATATTTCTAATATCTTAAAGTTTTCTTAATTTTTGCACTATTTTAAATACTATATTTGGATCCTATTCACCCCACCACGTCCCCCTAACTCTTCCCAGATTCATCCTCATCTACCTTCCACTTCCCCCCAACTTCAATTCCTCTTTTTCATCAAAATTGAAGACCTCGACTGAGACTGACAAGTTAGCATGGCTGGCTGTCCTGAGCCCCAGAAGAAGGTGGTTTAGCAGCTCTGGCTGGAGGCAGAGCTCAACCGAGTGAAGGTTCCCAGGCAGCTGCAGACTTGAACCAGTTTTGCCTGTACAATACTCAACATGGCCTTCTGCTGACTGGAGCATCTTCAAGTACAAATCCCCCCCAGACCCCAGAGAGTCTGCCCCTTTTTGTATTTATAACTTTCAGAGGTTTCTCAGACACCTTTTTATGAACCAGTGAATATTCAAGAGGACTAACTTTGAAGCTTCTGTATAACATGTATGCCATAATATACCATCTTCCAACCTCTCTGAATGTTAATGGATTTCTGTGTCACAGGCTTTAACTATTTTATACACATAGGCTGCAGCATATGATCAAAGAGCGTACAAATTTAAAATAAAATGAAATAACTTATCCATTGTTAATTTGTGCTGTCCATTTACTCCTAGATGTGGGACCACCCACTGGATCATGGTGTATCCACCAGTAGTCTTATCAGTAAATAAAACTGACACTACCTTCTCACAGAAGCCCTCAGCTGTCCACAATTCCCTTGATAGGGATGAAGACTCCAAAAGACCTGCACAAGACCAAGTCAGTCATCATTCTAGCATGGATGGGGGGGAGGAGCTAATCTAAATTTAGTGTTCCCTCAATTAAAATTTGACCTTTCCAATTGGACTAATTCATATTGGCTAAAAGTAACCAACTCAGTTTTAATATTTGGAGAAAGTGAAGGTACTTTCCTGCTGCTGTAATAAAACACCTGGCCAAACCAAGTTTAGAGAGAAAGGATCTGTGTGACACACAGTTCCAAGGTGCAATCTGTCCTGGCGGGGAAGTTCCAGCAGCAAGAGGTTGAGGAGGAAGCTGGTAATGCTGCATTCTCATAACAAGCATGATGTGATTAATGCCTGCACTCAGATAGCTCTCTATTTTTATGTAGTCTAGGACCCAGGTCTAGGAAGTGGTGCCCCACAATTTTATGGTGAATTTTCCTAGCTCAGTTGACCTCATCAAGATAATCCACACAAATTAGTTTTCCTCTTCCCAGAAGACCCTACCTTGTGTCAAGTTGACAAAAATCTAACCAGCATAGGGATAAAGCACACACATGGTAGGGAAATACCCAGAGTCTGTGCCTTTGTGGAGAAATACACTGTGGAAAGATACACAGGAAAAGGACGTTGGGCATGGGGAAGTGAAGCCAGGAGCTCACAGATCTGTAGAGTCATTTGACACAGGACATATTTTTGTAGGAAAGACTTAGTAAGTTTCAAAGAACAATAATTCTTCCTGTAAAATAATTTGTGACAGAGTAAATAAAATGATTAGAAGAACCCTTCCTCTGAATGATGCATAAAGTATTATCTCCTGGAGGAGGTTTATACTTTTAGTTTAGCTGACTATGGCAAGCAAAACAGAATTTAGCTGACTTCCTCATCTTTCTGAACTTTCTATAGTCTTTGCTCTGGTTCAGGTGAGGTTTGTCTCCATATGTCCATGTCTTAGAAGGTCCACAGATTGGGAACTTAGTCTCCAACACTGAGAAGTGATGGGATTTGGAAACTTAAGAGGGGATGCCTACTGAAAGTTAGGCCATTCTTATTTATTGAAGGATAGTTAGTTCCAGAGATAATGATTATGAAGTGCTCACTGTACTTGTCTGACTCATGGTTTCTCGTGATGATACCTTTGATGAGATGCAGCTAGGAAGCCTTTTCATCTGGCTATTTTGACTTTAAGCTTTCACATCTGTGAGCTAGATAAGCAGCTACTTTTTATAACTTTCCCAGGTTCAGAAATTCTTCACAGTAACAGAAAATGAGATAATTACTACCACAGAGTTATCAAAGCTCCCAAATATTGTGACTTCATTGTGAATACATAACTGTGTGCCACTGATGTTTCTAAATCTTAACTCACATTTCAAAACAGGAATTTCTTATATCATCACAACAGTCTCTGTGCTGGATCCAGCAATCATGTTCCTGACTTCAGCAGCTCTGCACATGCCTTCCTGGTAGTTGCTAGTTCTGCTTCTAAAGGCTACTGTGGAAGTTTATTTTTAGTTACATATAAATAATTGTTTCGTGCACTGTTGGGTGAGGGGCTGCCTAGGTCTTGGCATTTTGTATCCCGTGCAGGTGTTGGATTTATGTGGGGGATGTTTGATTGCTCATGATCTGCACGTGCTATCAATAGAACACCCGAGGAGTTCTGAATCAATAGAAACACCTGAGTTCAGACGCTTGGGATTCTGCTTTCGTATATGACACTTGCCATGATGATGGTTCCCTCTGCTGAGGTCTGAAAGGATTTGCACCTGTGAAAGTGCCTCCCTGTCATTCTTGGTGAGTCCACACAGCAGCATACTGCTACAAAAGGCAAACACCATTAGCATGCATCTGTTCAAGGACTGGACTGGAAATTGCAGCTTCCTCCCATGAAGGTGCAAGGTGGTCCTGGGTAGCAAAGCTGCATGTCTGCTTCTTTATTGTTTCTCAGCCTGGTCAACACTGATGTGGAACTGTAGCAGTTTTGTTAAAGTTTCAACAAAGTCTGATTTGTAACTTATACCCCAGAGTTCTCTGTGCATCAGGCTGCCTGGAACTTGCAGTGAGAATTCTCTATCACCAGAATCTTGAATCCTTTGTCTTTCTACTCCTGATTGCTCCATATTTTTGCTGCTTGCTCTCAGAATGTTTTCAATAATTTATGCCTAAACCTTAATTAAGTTCAGGGTCTACTAATTAGGAGTCTAATATATGGTACTTATTGAATGCATGCAATTTGACTCTTTTGAGGATTTTTGATACAGCAAGAACTATAAGAAGTAACAATGTTTACATTAAATATTAGGAACCATAATTCAGTTTTATGTAGATTAATTCATTGCATAAAATACTTTTCTATATTTAATGCATATGTTGTGTAAATGTATGGGATTTTATATGACATATGGGAAGATTTAGTCCTTTAACCCAGTACTATTTACTTCTGTAATTTAAGCTCTGATCTCTTGAATGCCCCAAAGCACTCACAACTTGAATTATTTTCTTCAGTCATCCCCAAAGAGCATGGATCTTGTTTGCCTCTTCCACACATCCTTTTCTGTTATTTTAATGTTTTGAATGTGTAATGCCGAAAGGGAAAGTATCTTCGAGGTCCAACACATATGTGTTCAGAATTTCTAATAATTAAAATACTTAAATTATTTAAAAACAGAACTCAGTACAAATTAAGAAAAGGTGGCATTTCTAAATGGTTAGGTCTATGTGCTTTTCCATCAGAGTTCATTTGGCATGCCTATGACTTTTGCGCAAACACTAGTACTTACGTTCACTTTAGACTTATGCACATCACTGTCCAAGCAGATTTAGCAACACTCTAGGATGGCTATATGAACATATTTTCAGATGAACAGTTGAACAGAAAAAAAAAAACATTTCTCAGTTTTGAACTGTGTCAAATTCTGAAATTACGATTGATTTTAAGTGAGAATTGTATAGAAATATTTGCTTCCCCAATGTATATATTCCATTTAAAATGCTTAGATTTTTTTAAACAAATGTACCAGTTATATGGATTGGTTATTCGTATATTTGTGCCAGTATACAAATATTTTTAACATAGCAAAAACAGTTTAACAGGTGTCACAAATAGGTCACAATATCTACCATCCTACACAAGAACTAGGAAGTCGCTTTACCTGAAAAAATTTACTTCTAATTCTTTGTTTTCCCTAGATGTTAAATTTAATAATTCCCATAATGAGATGAGATATGTAAACATTCAGGAGCTGATCCATCCAGGCAGTTGCTTGGACTGCTCCACTGTGAAGCTTTTACTCTTTTCTCAGTTCTAGCTCAAAGCATGACTTTTGCTTTCCCTTTTCTATCTTTTCCTTGTTACCAGTCAAAAATCCTAAGAATGCTTGCCTTTAAGCTCCTGTATTCTCACTCTCTTCTCTGAAGACCACAGTCCCTCTCTGTAGCTGGTAAATCTCCTTTACTGCCCCAGCTCACAAGACATGACTCTCTCTTCTCTATCTCCCTTCTCCCCATCACTGCTAGATTTACAGCTTGCCTGCCTTGTGGTTTTCTTCTCTCAAACCCAAATAAAAGTGTCATTGAGATTCTTTCTGAGTCTGCTTTTGAATTATCTTATCAAGGAGACTAAAAACTCCCAAAAGAGAACTCTGATTTTCTGGTAACAACTGTTTCATTCAATTATTTGCCTGAGATACAAAGAACCTGGACAGAATATCATGAGACACTCTCAAGACATTCTCCAGTAATGACTGCCCCAATTCCTATGTTCATGCCTAATGAGGACTACAGATATTCTTAACACAAACCTGACTTCAGACCACTTCTACAGTTGAGGAAATAGGCTGCTAGCTACTATCTGGACTTCTACATTAGTAACTCATGTATTCTTTGTCATTTAAAGAAATGCTTATTGAGGCAGAATAGACTGACAAGGAGAAGTACAGGGGCATAAGAAGAGGTCTTTCAGCCTGGGATCTGGTTTGCCATTTCTACTGAGAGCATGAGAACTTCAACTCTGCTTCATATTGGCTTATCCAGAAATTATTATCTATAAGGAAGCCAAGAATGCATGGTTTGCCCGAGGGAAGGTCTATACAAAGAAGTCTCTGAACAGGGACTAGAAGTTTGCCTCAATCCCTACCATAGCTGAAAGTTATGAATATCAGGCTTTTCAGGTTTTTGAAGAAAACTCAGTATCACCAAGGCAACTTTAACAAAAGCGGTTGGGTTTGGAAATGCGGCATGTTTATGTGAACCCCTGAGCCCAGATATTTCTGAAAAAATATCTAATTCTTATTCTCTGGAAATGTATATCCTTAAAGTCTGAAGTAATTGCTTCTTGCTGGTAACCTGTGGAATTTGAAAACTGTGTTCCTGAGAACCTTACATTGGAGACAGTGAACATCAAGGAAAAAATTATGAAGTGCTTCTGTGAATAATGTCCTCATGAATATTAAACAATTGGAAAGAAATCATTTCACTTTCTCTTCCATCAGTTATGATCACTTTGTCTGAAGGAGTGGAAATTACATTATGGTCATCCTCAGAGAAAGACATGGTTAAGAGCACAACAGTCGTGCTGGATGCTAAAGTATTGTCTATAGAGATATCACCAGATTCAGTTATAAGGGACAGTTTTCTTTAGCTGTAAAATGGTTTGGCTGCTGTTTTCTGTTACCAAAGGGAGGAGACTGTACATCAGAAATATTCTGCAATGTGTTCAACTCAAAGGCAGAAGAAAAGAGACACCAAGCCTAAGGAAGGTTGATCCACACTGCAAAGCTTAGTGCATACCAAGCCTTTTGTACCATTCTAATTGTTTGTCTATCTGGGGCACATTTGGGCAAATGATAGAGAATTCCCCAGTTTGATGGTTAACACCAAGTATCAACTTGAAAGGACCCAGAATCGTCTAATTCATCTAGCAGACAAGTCCCTGGGAATGCCTGAGAGGGATTATCTAAGTTAGATTAGCCTCTGAGCATGTCTGTTACACACAGTTCGGGTAAGGGGAGTGAACGGGGGTGTCCATCCTTCTCTGCATCCTTACTGTGGATGGAATGTGTTCAGCCACTTCCAGCTGCCATGACTTCTCTAACATGGCTGACTGACCTTCAAATTACAAGGCAAAAATAATCCTTTCCTCCCTCAAATTGTTTTAGTTATTGTTTTTTAATCACATAAAAAGGGAAAGTATACATCACACAAAATTGGTACTGGGAAGTAGGGCTGCTGCTATGGTAAATCTGACCATGGGATTCTCAGCCACTGCAGCTTATTTTCAGTAGGAATGTGGAAAAGTTTATAGCTTTGGATTACCAAAGCCCCAGCCTGCTGCCTCTGAGTTTATGGAGCTATAATTCTGAAAACTTAGAAGACAAGAATGCAGAAAGGAACAGGGCAGTATCATCCTGGCTAATAGAGGTTCAGAGAGGAACAAGACTCTGTTCAGAAACTGGGCTAGAAGCCATTTCAGTTATAGTCTACCAAAGAATCTAGTTGAATTTTGCCAGTGTCTGCGGAACTTAGTAAGGCTGAATGGTGGAGCAAATGGCTGATTTCCTTGATGGAGGACATTTGAAGGCAGCAAGGCATTCAGACTTTGGCATGGTTACTCCTTCCCATTCTTATTCAGATCTTTAAAGACAGAGAATGTCAATCTAAAACTTCAGGGAAGTGACAGGGAACATTTTTGTTTGTTTGTTTGTTTGTTTGTTTTGTGAGTCAGGGTTTCTCTCTTCTAACACTAGCTATCCTGGAACTCACTCTGTAGACCAGGCTGACCTTAAATTTACAGAGATACACTTGCTTCTGCCTCCTGAGTGCTGGGATTAAAGGTGTGCACCACCACTGCACAGCTTAGGGAGGGAAAATATTTTAAACTTCAGTCTTTCTGATTTTACTGAACATTATTCTTTCACAGATACAGAACATTCCTTGACTATGATTACATCTCAAAAAAAAAAAAAGTGGGATGAAATAGACCCATCTCTTCTTGCATAGATCACTGCATTTCTAATTTTGAAGTTATAATCATTTAAAATTTGAAACATGATGTGAAGTTGTTAATTCAAAGCAATATTGGAATCAATCAAACTGAGAACATTCGCTAAAGTGCAAAAGAAATAAAACATGTCATGTTGGAGTCTCTGAAAAAACATCCTTCTGCGATTGCTGTTAACCTCTGAAGGCTTTGAAATGAGTTAAAGGAAAAAACTGAAAGAAGGTAGCAATGATTGTTTCGTTCTTGATTCAGTCAAATAGACATGGCTCATGTCAGGTGTCATAGAATCCGTGCTGGTTGGTTTTGTGCACTCGACACAAACCTAAATAAATACGGGAAGAGGGAATATTACTTGAATAAATGCCTCTTTTCTTAGATTGGCTCTTAGGCAAGTCTATGCGGGTATTTTCTCAATAAATAACTGATGTAACTCAGTTCACTGGGTGAGTTACCATGCTTGAACTGCTGGTCCTGGATGCTAGGAGAAAACAGGCTAAGCAAGCCATGAAGAGCAAGCCAATGAGCAGCACCCCTCCATGGCCTCTGCATCAGTTCCTGCCTCCAGGTTCCTGTCTTGCTTGAGTTCCTACACTGATTTCCTTCATTGATGAACTGTCATCTGGAAGAATATGTGAAACAAACCGTGATGATTTCTCACAGCAAAAAAAAAATCTCTAAGTTTCAACACCTTGTTGTTTCACTATTTGAGACATACTTGATTTATTATTCTTATTAAATCCCTAATTCTGCATTTTAGAAATATATAACTTTTATCTTGACTCAAATGAGTATGCTATTTTCTTTTAAATGCTTTTAAAATAAAAGCAAAATCATTATAGCAAAAAGAAGTTTTAAGTACATGCATTTAGTTAATAAAAGGGATTGGTCCCAAGGCGATTTAAATAGCTTATCTATTTTAAAGCCATTTTCATTGCAAAAGTTTTTAACTTCCCCTAAAGTTTATTTTTTTCCCCCAGAATAAGGTTATTTAGCAACTAGTCAGAGATTAATGGGATATAGTTGAGATCAGTATTATGCGTTTAACACATGGATTAACTAGGAGGAATATGACTACCACCATGCTGTCATTCATTGGGATTTCATAGTCAAAGATGATACAAATTAATTTTTTTTTAAAAAAAAAAGGTTTACTTTAGTTGTTACCAAATTTAATTTTTAAAAAAGTTTTCAAGTTTTTATAATTAAACTTTATTAAAAATTTAGAGGCATTTAGCTGTCAAGAAAAGAAAATTCTATCTTAACATCTATGTAATCACTAAAATCAGGGAATTTACATAAATTGTTGAATTTGTTCAAAAGTAGAAGTTTCATGAGTCTTGGTTGGCAGTCTACTGCTCCCATAGGCCCTTCCTGTCAAGACAGAAAGGCTGGATGGCCTTGTCTGGATTGACTCATCTGTTGGCTTGGGAACAGGAACAACTGTCCTGGGATAAAGCTGAGCTGAGAAGCCCAGTTGTGCTCTTTCACACTGTGGGTGACTGATGATGTGAGCTGCATCGAAAAGAGTACCATCAGCATGTGAGGCCCCTGCATGATACGGTGAAAAGAGCATTGTACCTGCAACTTACCAAAAGAGAGGGAACCCCCAGGACAATCAAGTAACCTAAGTCCTAGGCACAGCAAGATCCAGGTTCAGATTCATGAAACTTGCAAAGACCAATGCAAGGAGCAGATTTGATCATTATCACTAAGATCTTGTATTGATCTACTAGTGACACAACAGGCTTGCCTTGCCTGATGCACACACCAAAAAAAAGGGCTCCAGAGCTTGTGACAAGTTAACTGAAGCCATGACTATACCACTAAACAGATCAAATTATTGGCTATGGAAATGGATTAATCCATACAAGGTTTACAGCACAGGGGTGAGGACCAGAATTTGTGTCCTTAAACCCTCATAAATACTGGGAGGATGTGGTAACAACCCTCCCGCCCCCATAATCCCAGTGAATGGGTAGCAGAGAGAAGGGTTCCCCAGGGCAACCAGGTAACCTAGATCCTAGGTTCAAATAAGACACTCTGCAAAATACATAAAGTGGAGAGGGATGAAAAACACTTGATTGCAATCTCTGGCTTCTACACACACACACACACACACACACACACACACACACACACACTCACTCAATTGAATTAAGACAATGCAATGTTTTAAATCTAATAAATTGTTTTTGGCATGTGCATCATTTTTTGGCAATGTGATGGGAACAGATTATTAGAATTAGTATATTGCCTAGCATACACAAAGCTTCATGCACAAAGGTTCAGTCCTTAGAGCTGCAGAAATCACATGTGAAGTAAGCCAAGAACTCAGGAATCGAGTCTAGAAGATCAGAAGTTCAAGGTCACACTCTGCTGTATGGTAAGTTTGTGGATGCTCTGGGCTGTATGAGACTCTATCACAAAGAGAATAAAGGGCAAACAGTATATATTAGAAGCAGATGAAGCAATTTGCTTACTTGCAGGAATCATTTTCCTCTGTTCATTTTACTTTAAGATGCAGCAAGAGAAAAAACAGTTTTTTTCATTTTACAGAAAATAGATTTTTTTTCATACAATATATTCAGATCTATGAGTGTAGAAGAATGTCATTAGGCATCATTTTATTACTGTGTTACTTTTGCATGGGATTTTCAGGTCTCTGGGCCATCTAGTCTCTTGGTCTTGCTCACCAAGCATCATTGTGTATGGGCTTCACCTCAAGGAGTGGGACTCAAATCAACTCAGATATTGATTGGCTACTCCCTCAAGATTCAATGACTGAAAAGCTCTTAAAGAAATGTTTAACATCCCTAATCATCAGAGAAATGCAAATCAAAACTACTTTGAGATTTCATCTTATACCAGTCAGAATGATGTAACATCAATAAAACAAATGACAGCTCATGCTGGCAAAGATGTGGCAGAAGGGGAACATTCATGCATTGCTGGTGGGAGTGCAAACTTGTACAGCCACTATGGAAATTAGGATGGTGATTACTCAGGAAGATGAGAATCAATCTGCCTCACGATCCAGCTATACCATTCTTGTGCATGTACCCAAAGGATACTTCATCCTACTACAGAGATAGTTGCTTAGCCATGTTTCTTGGTGCCAGAAATAGGACAGAAGCTTTATATCTGTCAATGGATAAAGAAAAGGTGGTACATTTACAAAATGAACTATTACCCTGCTGTTAAAATGAATGAAATCTTGAAATTCAGAAGTAAATGGATAGAATTAGAAAAAAATCATCCTGAGTGAGCTCGCCCAGACCCAGAAGAACAAACATGGTATGTGTTTGTTTATATGTATGTCGGGGGGGAGTGGAATGGCATGATTAAACAGGGATGGGGAGGGAAGGAGAGGATAATGGAAGGAATAAGGGGAGAGGTAGCTAATTTAAGGGCCATGTGTGTGGTCCTATGAAAACATAGTACAATAGAAGTTACCTAAATTACTTACATATATGAAGGGGATCTAAATAAAATTGCCAAATAATATGAAAGGCAGAGTTCCAACTGGATATCTCTCATCACCAAATGAAGCCTCAGTAACAGGGAATAGGTTACATTGAATTGAGTTGTCGGCCAAAGAGGTCCCATGGGAACCTCAAAACAACCCAAGTTTTGCAAAGCATATGGATTGCTCTCCAAAAACTGAGTGCAAGGCCCTATTGCTGAAAATAACACATACAAAACACATGAACACAGAGAAATTGAGTTAGTACCTACGAAGAGCCTTCATCTCAACTGGCTAAGTGTTCTTGGTATAAGAAATTACCATACAACACTACCAAAGAAGAAAAGGAAACACCAAGCCAGCTACAAATCCATTGATTTACAATGGTGTCCTGCCAATAAAATAAGCTATTGCAATGATGGCACAAAGGTTTGCTTTTAAGACTTTTTTTTTTTTAACTAAAAGACTTAAACTATAGTGGGAATATGTTTTTGCCTAAAGAAGTAAAGGTTAGATGATGTTTCATATTATTGTTTTAGTTGTAGTAGTAAGCTTCTCAGCCAGGCAGTTGTCCAGTTCATTAGGATTTTGTTCCTGAAAGTATCTTTGGAGAAGAGGCTAGAAAGGATGTACTGAAGATGAGAAGAAAGCTGGAAAATAAAATAGGAGTAAAGGTAATAGTCACGAGTGGGATACTAACCTCACACCTCTTCCAATCCACAGGCAACAGATGTGTTATTCAGGTCTTTGGCATGCATGTTTTCAGCAAGCACTGAAAGGATTCATCAGACCATCCCATTTAGTTGCACAGGATCATATTTCTGTGGCTAATCCTATGGTCCTAGGTTCTACAGTATTTGTATAACTATGACCAGTGTAGTAATGATATGTGTCATATATGGATAGGACATTTCAATCAGCTTTCTTGACAGTGAAGGTTCCTTCATTGTAGTATCTTAGCAAAGAGATCACTCCCAAAAGACTGCAGCATTCTAATATACTGCTTATTCAATAACGAAAATGTTTATTTTGTCTGTTGCTCTTTTTGGAGAACAATTCTGGAATGCAAGAGATTTTCTTCTTACATTTTCCTAACAATAGACTATGCAAACAGCTCACCATGCTGGGTCCTTTACTGTGACTCTGAGGAATTCAGATATCTATGTTCCCCTTGTGTACTTATTTTAAGTCTGAAAGTAGAAGCAGGGTAATAGAGAAGTTGCTACACATGGCCCCTGTACAGACCTGGGCATATGCAGTATTTGCAGAGAAGGAAGATGCTATATATAGCTGAACTTTACTGTAGAATAGGCCTGAGAAGTTTCAGTTTAAAAATCAGAGTAACAGGTGCTGGAGAGATAGCTTGGCAGTTAGCAGTACATGCTGCTAAGACCGAGAACAGAGCAGTACATGCTGCTAAGTTAGGTTCCCAGCACCCATAGGCTCCAGGAACTCTGATGCCCTCTTCTGGGCTTCCTCAGGCAGCCATACAAATATGGCATATATTAAACATACACATTCATAATTATATAAAATGTAATTTTAAAACTTAAAATATCAGATATATATTTGCAATTAATACTTGCTGGCAAAGAAAAAATTGTTTTTCTCCAGTGGAATGTCACTGGGTATATCAACTCTAATACAAGGCAGGCCCAGGCCCAGAAGTAGTTGCACAACCCAAAATAAACTACATTGGTATTTTCAGTGAGATTTTTGTTATATTTTGTTTTATTTGGGCATTTTTTTTATCTTACTGGGTTTTTTTGTTTTGAAAAAGAGAGCACAAGGGAGAAAGAACAGGGATTTTGATGGGTAGGGAGATGTGGAGGATCTGGGAGGATTTATGGGGGTTATTTTGTATATAAGAATTTAAATTAAATATTAAAAACATATAAGAGGCACCAACAGTAGAGCCCTCTATCCTTTATAAAAGTTGAATATTAATTTGCTTATACACATGATCTATTGACTACTGGTATACTTGATTGATGTCCTCAGAGATTTTTCAAGTTTTATTTCAATATTAATATTGTGACAATGATAATGATGATGATTGTGATCATGATTATGGTGTGTGTGTGTGTGTGTGTGTGTGTGTGTGTGTGTGTGTGTGTGAATTAAAGACAGCTTTGTGAAATCAATTCTTTCCTCCAATCTTTATGTGGGTTCCAGAGACTGAACTAATGTTTTCAGTCTTACATCTTATGATATGCGCAGTCAAGGATCAATATAATGTTACTGATTCCCCAATACAAATATATACCTGTTTGGAGGTTTTCTTCTTTCCTAAGACCACATTTTAAAATTTACATAGGAAATATGCTTAAAGTACCCTAATATTCTTTTGCCTGTCTCATACCCCTCAAGACTCAAGGTTTATAACTGATCATATATTTAATATATTTTTAAAGAAAAAATACAATTTGAGGAAATAGCATGAAGAAGGAAGAAAAGAAGGGAGAAAACAGAGAATGAAGAGAGGAAAGGAGGGGGGAAGATGGTAAAAGGAACAGGGAATGAAAATCACCTGTTATATTTTAGATATTTACTTGCAATAGTGTCTGTTTGGGTAAAGTTCTCTAGTTGACGGTGTGAACCTAGGAAAGCAGAGCCTAAAAATGAGGCAGACTAAAGTCTCATGTAATAGTCAACTTTATTCAGGACACCAGACAATTTATATTCTAAGAGTATTCTGAGGATTTAGCATGGTCATATAAGCAAAGTTCACGTGAGCTATCAGAGACTGAAGCAGCAAATTTTTACCAGTCCTCTGAATATATATCTGTCATCTTAGTATGTTATGGGATTCTGAGCGTGTGAATGAGTAAGTCTCTTGACTCTTGTGCCCGCCCTTGGGACTCTTTTTCTCCTGTTGGGTTTTTGTATCCTGTTAAGGAAGTATATTTCTAGTTATGCTCATGTACATTTAAAACGATTGTTTTGTACATTGTTGGGGGAAGGGCTGCTTGAGCCTTGGTATTCTGCTTTATCTGCAGGTGTTGTCTTGGTATAAATCTGTGATTTAGATGGCTGCCTTCTCATGGCCTGCACCTGTTCAGGAATCTCTGGCAGAGCCATTGTGTTAAGAACAAAGCTGCTGTGGAGAAGTTCTTGTAGTCCCTCTCCCACAGTCTCAGGCAACAAGGATATTACATTCCCCTTGAGTTTTGAGCATACCCACCTTAAAGATGACATAGTTTGGCTACTAAAGGACTGTGGTATGAGACTAAACTACAGGTTTCTTTCATTATGCAAATAGGCCTTTAGATGAGGGGGCGGGGTTTTTATCAGGAGAACCTCTGAGGAGCTTCTGTATCAATAAAAACACCTGAGATCAGAGGAACAGGGTTCAGTTGTCCAGGACAGTGCTTGCCATGGTAGGCGGTTCCTTCTGTTGAGTTCTGGCAGGATTGTTTCTGTGAAAATGTCTCCTTGTCTTTCTTGCTGAGTCATACTGTATCAATCAGCTACAGTGTCCAACACTGATATGATAGTTTTTGCTTCACCTTATTATATTTTATTTTGTCATGTTTGGTTTTTACGCCTCTTTTCTGATGAGAGACAGAAAGGAAGTATATCCAGAAGGGAGGGAAAGTAGGGAGGAACTAGGAGGAGTAAGGGAGGGGAAACTATAATCAGGATGTATTGTATGAGAAAAAACATATTTTCAATAAAAGAAAAAAACTTATCTGAAGAGAAAGATAATGAAATGAACTCATTCCTATTCTCTACACTCAGGAGGGCACAGAGCAGAGGTCACAGGACTCTTGTTTTCTTACAAGCTCTCAGAACTCTCCTTACACAGCTCCAACCATGGACTATGTTCTGGCAGGTTCTTGTTGCTACAGTATTAATTCTTTGATTTTGATGGATTATAATTATATATCCAACATCCCACTTTTCCAATCCATACTTCTGTGTCCTAGCTGCAATGTAAACAGAGCTCTGACTATCAAATTTCAGTTATCTAGCCTCTCATAATCTCCACCCTGTTTTGCATTTTTACAATGGACTGTATCTTTTTTTTTTAATTGTACAATAGTTATATGTACAAAACTAACTTCCAAATTCCTACTAATTCCCTTAGGAAAATACCAAGCTGATTAAGTTTCATGTTTATTAAAATGGTCATTCCTGAACCTTATACATATTACGTATAAACAGCAGTCCAATCAAATCACACTGATGGGACACTCCTAACTAGCTAGTTATGATGAGAGGGGGTTCAGCTCAAAACCAATTAGGAAGCCATCACCTCACACATAAAAAGAATACTCTTTGAATTCTGCTTCATATTTGAATTTAACTATTTAAGCAGGATATACTTGGAAATATCAACCACTGATATCTTTCACGGGGTCATGTGACACCCTTGTGAAAGCATTCATTATTTTCTTTCTCTTTACTAAGTTAATATCACTCCCTGATGACTTGGGAATATTTTAATCTAAAATAATAAATCAGAATAAATTGTGATATTCTTCTCCTAGCAAAGAAATGAGCATGTAAGTGGTTTCAGGACATCAGTCCCCAGTTTGAAACAAATGACAAGAGGATGACATTTAAAGAGATGGCTCTTTGTCTTAAAAACCTTTGGCTCTCCTGAAAATTGAGTTGTACAGGGTAATTCCCCACTGAAGAGTACTTGGCGCAGAGAGCTAAGAAAAAGACGGACAGTTTTCCAATAGCAGAAGTGACAGTGGATTATTCCTGCTTCATTCAGGTGACAGTAGATATTTATTGTGACTACAACACTCAGGAAAATCATTTGACCTCCTTTGTTTTTAGTGACAAATACGTTTCTCAAGAGTATCACTTCTAGATGATCATGGCTCTTTTTATTAAAGAAAAATAAGCCTTCAGGAAAGTTTACATTACAAACATTGGCATCTTTAGATCTACCAAAATCACATAAACCATAACATTTTTTCCTATCAACTATGTTGACATAGTTCCACTGGAACATGAAAGCAAAGGTATCTCTTGCTATCTATCTATCTATCTATCTATCTATCTATCTATCTATCTATCTATTTATCTATCTACCATCTATCTTTCTATAAAATATGTTAAATATATATATATATATTTAACATATTTTATCAGTAGTACAAATAAAACAAAAAGACATACACAGATTTGAGGCCTAGCATAACTCTAAATACTAAAATACCTCACAAGTGGGTAAAAATTAGTGAACATTAATAATAGTGCTAATAAATACACTCATTCAACCTTCACAAACCCTGGCACAGCTGTATTCCACCTTTACAGCTGAATATCTAAGGTCCAGTGAGTAGAATAAACTAGAGTAACTTATTCAGCCTTGGAAGGATGAGGGTGCAACTGCTTTGCAGACTGTTGGTTGGTAAGGGGCAACTGAGTTCCCAGGCTCTTGAGATTGGCTTCTCAACCCACAATCCTGTGGCTGTAACTAAGAAAACTAGAGGCTTACAGCTTTAAACTTCCAAGCTGGAGTATCCTTCTTCTAAGTGTCCAAGGTAAATGCTTGCTACTGTGAACTTCCAGAGTGCCAACTCCCAGAGGCTACAATGGCCACTTCTGAGCTGTGTGTCCTGGGTTTTCAACAATTCAACCCCTGGCAAATTACTTGTCTCTTCTGCCACCTTAGGCTCTTCCCACCCTTCCTTCTATCGTTTCCAGTTCTCAGACATCTCTTGCCTTCTTGATGTTAGTCCAGTTGTTGTAGTTGTAGTCTCTGGGAGAATTTGCCCTTAGTTTCTCTCTGGAACTCTTTAGCCACTTCTTAGCACTGCAGAGTTTCTAAGATCAGCACCCTTAGCAGCCCGTACTTATCTGGAACTTTCAGGAGTCTCTTAATGCTACAGCTTTAAGAGGGTTTTCCTCTGAGACCATCATCTCACCACCTGTTGCTCACCAGAAGTCACCTTTAGTGTAAATGTTGCCCCTGCCAGGGATGTAAGACACAGGCTTTTGTCTGCTGGTCATTCAGCCATCTCTGTCTGTTCTACTTGTGACAAAGGCCACAGATAAGGAAAGACCATTTGTTTGAGGAGCTTTTATTGGGTCTAAGATTGACACATGGGTAGTAGGGTTCCCATAGGGAAAAAAAAAGCCCCTTAGGATAATCAGAATATGGTAGACAATAGCTATTTGTATAGCCAGGTGAAGGATATAGAAAGGTTAGACCTAGTCTGCATTTCTACCCATCAGAGTCATGCACATGTACAGCTTCTGGCTTCAAAATCAAAAGCTTCCTATATGGACCAATCATGAGCCTTGCACAGGAACCATTATAATGCCCACAAAGATACACCCTCATTTGGGCCAAGCATAAGCTTTAGATGAGCTACTCCCTTCCTGCATGAAAACAGCTGCAAAGTGAACAGGTCAGCTATGTTCACAGATACACAGCTTTTCAGGAACCTCAAAATCCAGTGAATCTTGTCCAGTGTGGTCAAAGCTAGAGTCAGGCTTCCTGAAGAGGGAATTCTGATTTTTGTGGTATAACACCGCATAAGGATTACAGGGAAAATGTATATAGGTAATGGCCACGTGAGGAATAACACATGCTGTGGTTTTCTTTCCTCTTAGTTTCAAATGACAAAATATCTTTGTAGCATCAAAGTATTGCATATGAAAAAGGACAGGATACTTATTTTGTCTTTCTAATAAAACAGAAAAAATCAAAATCAAAATAAAAACAATGGTCATAATTTCTCTGATCGTGGAAAATATGACACAATTCTGCTAATTTGTGAAACTTTCTGGGTAAATATTTTTTGCAAGGTATTAGAGTAAGATTTTAGTGTTCTAGTGTTTCCAAGAAGTGAAATTATTACTAAAAATGTCATACCAAGTGGGATTTAGGCATCATTTTTGGATTCTGACCTACCAGATTCTCAGGTACAGTGGTACTATACTGATTCCTAATCCAAAGCTTGCTGGGGCAGTGGGCAGACAGGAAACATGATGTAAACTAATGTAAACGATGTGCCATATGGCTTATATTAACACCTTTCACAGTAAGTAGCTTTCAATTATTTACAACTTATTTTCCTTCATACATGGCACATGCTAACTATAGAAAAGTAAATCAAGTTTAACTTAAATATTATGCACTTACAAGACTTTTTTTTCTACGAAAAAGTTCCATTACAGTATACACAAATACATCTACAGGAGCATTTAACATGACTTGATGCAGTAAACTAAAAATGGCAAATCTGTCTCTTTTTTAAAAGCAGGAGTCGAGAAAGGCTTTTCCTCACCAGGATAACCTTCTCTCTGATATTCCCTACATTGTGTACTTTTGAGTTACATGTGATTAAATCTACACTATTCTAAAAAGGCTTGACCTAATTGTTATAGATGCTCAGACTTTTCAATCAGACTAGCCAAGAGTGACCCTGAATAGGACATGGATACTACAGGGAATTGGGAAGAGCATACACTCATTTCTCCAGCCCACAGCACAGTTCCATAGCTATCACCTAGCTCGAGTGGTACTATCACCACCAGCTCAAACTCCAGTTAGATTCATTTATTTCTATGTTATGCTCCTCTTCTTCATTCAGGATAATCTGTTTGATTAATTCTCCCACATTACCATGGCTTCTTTTATTTAACCCTCCCATTACTTTTTCCGCTGTTATCTTACAGAAAAGGGAACATTTCACTACCATCATAACTGAAAATCACTGCACATACTAAAACAGCTTCTAGAAAGCAGAGGCTGATTTAGAGGGAAAGAGAATATCAAAACTCCATTGTAAGTGATTCTGTTGGCTAGTCATAATTTATTAGAGTTAGAGAAAAGCAACAGAGGGAAGCTTGCTTACCACTCTGTGCAAAGAAATACAAATGACTGAGATGCTGAGCTTCAGTATCCAGCCACCACGTGGGCACTGCTGTATTCACAGCCACACTGTACTCAGTCTCTCCACAAAAACACAGAAAGCACCTGCAGCCTGCTGAGCAGTGACTATGCACCATGTGTTTTATACATACTCATATTATTTGCCCTTCATTTAAAATTTGTACAGTAATTACTAATATACTACTTTTTGTATGACAAACTTGAAGTGCTATGAGGTTGTAAAAATCCTGCTGAAAGTCTACATGGTATAAGAGGTGAGTTTGGCTAGTAGCCCATCCATACACTGCAACTAGCTCCATCAATACTTCTATTTTGGTTCAAAATTTCACAACTGATTAAAATATACTTGTAGTCTACTTTAGAATAAAAAGATATTCTGAAGGAAGCACAAAGGAAAAAAGTGTGTGTGTGTGTGTGTGTGTCCCCAGCCATGGTCAGCAAATATGGTGTCAATTAAGATGTCCACCAGCTCTGGATCTTACAATATTTCTGCCCCTTCTTCTGCAATGATGTCCACGATTCTGAAGGTGGAAGTGTCATTTAGATGTCCTATTTAGGGCTGAGAGCTCCAGACTTCTATTGTTTGTTGTCTTGTTCTGTTTCCAAGTTACTAACCGACATCAACTGCAAAAATAAGCTTCGCTGATCACGGCTGAGAGGTGATCTCATCTATGGGTATAATTATAAACACTGAGGAAGGGGGGAGTTTATTACTATGTCCATTTAGCAGAATAAAGTATTAGGTTTTATCTTAGGGCCTATGACCTAGCCAGTCACAGGTTTGGCACTCAGTTAACAGTATCAGCCATTAATTCTGTCTTGTGGATTAGGCTTTATACCCAATCAGAAAGTCATGGCACTATTTCACCTATAGCCATACCTTGTTAGGCTAGTTGTTGTTGCAGTTTCTGGAGTTCACAATTGGATATGACAGATTGCTTCTTGTTCCCCTGCCCTGAGAAATAGGCATAAACCTCCCAGCACTATGAAAGCTAGCTAGAAGAGATGAAGTTTTTCAGTACAAACCAGCTTGATTTCTCCATGCCCTGTGACTCAAGTATGTGGTTCTTCATCAGTAGATCTTGTCAAGTTTGGACAGTAACCAATAGCAGTAGCAATGACCGGTAATATGTGTGTGGGGGTGTAGGGGAGTGTCTATAGTACTCTGTTGACCACCAATTTGAAATGAGATAAACCATATCTGACACTGGACTTTTTATTTTATAGCCAATGGGAGGCATTGTTACTCCCATTATAAAATAACTCCATTTAAAACTTGTTTTATGCATATATGTTTTAGGAAGATTCCACAGGAGTAGGTTTCCATATGGCATTTTAAAGGTCTTTTGTTTTAGTTATTCCCCTCCCAAATAATAGCCACTGACTTGTATTTCAAGAACAAATGAACAAAAGTCTTTACAAAGGTAATCAAGTTATTAAAAGCCAATTAAAAAGAAAGTTAAAAGAGCCCCAAACACATTAACTTCCAAAAAGCAATAAAATTCTCATTAAACACAGGCAGAAAATTAAAGCAGTAAAACAAAAAACAATTGCAATCACCAAATTCCATATCTACTAAGAATATTTTAAATAAAAATAAAAATATATTTTAGGGATAAATAAATGAAAAAAGACAGAAGGAATCCATCACTATCACTCTTATAAGAAAACAAATATTATATTACAAAGTCTTTGGGCATTTGAATAATGATCCTAAGGAGAAACGTGGCCATGTAGTATATAAAACATTCAGCATAAAGTTAAGACTGAAAGATAAATGTATTTTAATATAACTGTTTTAAAGTAAAACATGATGCAGAAAATATATACGTTCACTGAAATTAGAATTTCTATGGCTTACCTACATATATGACCTCTTATATATCTACTAAAAGAATATCTTCTAAATATTGTTTATATAATAAGATTTTAAGTCAAACAATTGAATAATAAAAAATAGCTAAGACAAAATGATCCAAAATGGAATATAGTACAATTGAGATGAAAAGAAGAAACTAAAGTTCTATATCTCATTTCAAATATCCTAGTACCCACATTAAATATAAACAAAATACATGGTCCTATTAAATGCAAAAATTATTTTGAATTATTAATTACTAAATGAATGGCTATATGTGGCATGTGTATGCACATGTGGATTTTAGTGTGGGCCCTTACAAGGTCAAAGGAGTACTGCAACCAGGTGGCTGCTCTACTATTCTCTGCCTTATTCTCTTGCATTAGGGTCTCTCTTAACCTAGAGATCACTGTTTCAGCAAGGCTGGATGGTCACTGAGCTTCCAGAATCCATCTGCCCACCAATTCTGGGTTACAGGCAAGCATAGTTATACCTTGTTTTTTCATGTGCTTTTCTGGGGATTCAAATTAATGTCTTCATGCTTGTTCAACAAATGAATTATCTCCTCAGGACCCCTTCCCAGGTGATTTTTAATCCAGGTTTTAAGACTAATATGAAATTGTATTTCCTAAAACACATAAAACATAAAAATGCACAAACACTGCCAATAAAATGCTGGAAATGAATAATACACAAGTACGCACCAACAGAAACTACAATGGCAGCATTAATATTAGATGGAGTAAGCTCATATCAGAGTATTCAAAACAGATGGAAAGAAATATATCAGTTGATTAGAGGTAAAGTCAATCAACCTTATAGTTAACAGTATAAAAACAGAAAGGGCAGGACAGAAAAGCATGTCACAGTGAAAACTTTTAACTGACCTGCATTAGATACATAAAGAATACAAAGTATTTATAGATGTAAGCCATTCTGAGGGTGGATTTAGGCATTCTAAGGGGTTTGAATTATCTATTTTATCAAAAATCAACAGCAAAATCCACAAAGACTTTGAATGCCAAGGTGTCACACGAGTGAGTATCTCTTTCTCTATATAGAATGGTAGTTGAAATAGATCTGATCAAAATAATTTAGAGTGTACATCTATGTTTACTGCTGCACTATCCACAGTAATCATGATATGGAACCACCATAGATGCCTCTCAAGAGGTGAATGGATAAAAATAACGTGGCACAGATGTACAATGCAATTACATTCAACAGTGAAAAAGAATGAAATTATGAGATTTGCATAAAAATAGATGGAAGCAGAGATCATTATGTTAACTGAAACATGCCAGACTCAAAAGGACATACATCACATGTTTTCTCTCACATGTGGGCTTAATTTAGGAAAGGAAAATGAAACATGTATTTCATGAATGCAGAAAGGAAGACTATTGGGGGAGCAGTAAAGAGGACCAGCAAGAATGGGAGAGGAAAGGTGGAGAGACAGGGAGAGAAAATGAGTCAAATAGTAATAATAAGTAGATATTATGTTTCTTAGTCACTCTTCTATTCATGTGAAGAGACAACATGTCCAAGACAACTCTTAGGAAAGAAAGCGTTTAACTGGAGGTTTGTGCGGAAGCTGCTTGTCTCCATTTTGAAGGCAGGAACCATTATGCTGTATTGTTAAAAATAAGTTTCCATTGACTGTAAGATTTGAGTTGCTATTTTCAAGTCTGTTTCCCGGAGCCTGATCTGCCTTAACCCATGACTTTGACTTGTTTTTAAGAACACCCTGACTCTCTCCATTTTTTTTTTTAATCACATGATGACCACATGGGATTTTTTGAGATTTTTTCTGTATTTCCCTACTGTTTCATTGTCTATCCCTGTAGACCTGCTTTGCAACCATTCCTGATTTCATTCCTTAATAGAGGCACAAGAAACAGACTCTGGGCTGTTCTCTTTAACCCGACTTAGGAGGCGATCACTGGCAAGCTCTCAGGTGCAACTGAATAAGAAATAAAATGCTTGCTCCAACTTTGGCTCAAAAAACGTGGTACTGTTCTTATTCTTCCCTAGTGGGATTAACACTTGTGTACAGTTTCAGTGGATTAGTCCATTATTGTCATAGTGGGGAGCATGATGGCATGCAGGCATGTCCTGCAGCAGTAGCTAAGAGTTACTCCTAATCCACAGATAGAGGGAGAGAAACTGGGCCTGGCCTGGGCTTTTGAAACACAAAGTCCATCCCCAGTGATGCACCTCCTCCAACAAGGCCACACCTCATAATCTTTTGAATTCTTTCAAATCACTCCCTTGCGAGTAAGCATTCAATATATGAGCCTATGGGAGCCATTCTTATTCAAACTACCACACTATGTGGATATTGACAGGGGGTATTTCAAAGGACCCTACCCATAGACAGAGAACTGCAGGCAATTACTGACTGCTGAAAATGGAAAAATTAGGATTCCTCAGGTACTAGCCTCCTAATCAATTATCTAATACCTAGTGGTCAGCCTGAAATCATATACGTACAAGCTACATTACATAGACTTATCAGGTTGCATTATATGTGTATGTATCTATAGTATACACTTAGACACACACAAAATGTGTAAATATGTATATATACATATATATATGCTTCTATATACATATATACATATATGTAAATATATGTATATATGTAACAAAACTAATCAAAGAAAAGGAGGCCAAAGATTTGAGAAAGACTAAGGAGAGGACATGGAAGGAGGGAGGAAAGAAAGAGGAAATGATATAATTATATTCTAATTAAAATAAGAGTCATTAAGTGTCTGGGTGCCTTTGAGATATCCAGGTCCCTGTGGAATGTCCAGGTGCCTGTGGAAGGCACTGATGCATGTGGGTAGTCCTGGTGACTGCCAGATGACCAGGTGCCTATGTGAGGCCCTGGTCCTTGAGGGATGACCAGTAGCCTGCAGGATTCCCTGGAGCCTGTAGGATGTCCTGGTGCTTGCAAGATACCAGGGAGCCTGCTCAGTGTCCCAGTTTGGGTGGTGAGGCATAACTTCAGGTGGAGCACTCATGTTTTGTAATGGGCAAGTATGGTCCAGGTCAAAGTATACCATCAGAGCAGCCTTCTGCCTTCTGCCTTCTGCCTCCTAAGACCATGGGGAAGCTCATCATCCAGGCTCCTGCCATACAAGCTTGACTTAATTATCTCTTGCTTTGTTTTGTTTTGTTTTTGTTTCTTTTTCTTTCTTATCTGAGAGCATGGGGGTAGGATGGTAGAGCAGGGAGGATTGGGAAGAGGGTGTTATCAAGATACATTGTATGAAACTCAAATTATTAATAAAAGGTATTATATTAAAAAGTAAAAGTATTTAATTTGCTGTTCAGCACAAAAACATATTGCAAGGAAAATGATACTAATCTTGAGATATTTAAAAATATAATCTTAACCTTCCATTTCCCTGTCCCTTCTTAAAAATACATGACAGCAGCTTGCCAGGCAGCTCTCCTCATATATAAGAATGCAAGAATATAGAGATAGACTTCTTAGGACTAAAGCCATGCCACCCTGAACAAGCCTGATCTCCTCTTATTAGGAAAGAATCTTTCTATCTTCAATATTGTGCAACATGCTTTTCTTTGAAGATGTATAATCACTTCCATTTAGAAACAAATGAGTATACCAAAAAGCAGTACAGTTTTGATGGAATTTCAAAGCAAGAATGAATTGTTTTTGAAATGCGAATTGTTATGCTCAAAGAGATGCATTGTAGAAAGGAAATAGATTTTCTGGGAAGGAACACATATCAGGAATTTGTAATGCGTATAAGTGGATCACTATGACACACTTTCACTAGGAAAATGCTGATGAATATGAGATTATTCTAATTTTTAAGTAGATTTTATTGTGTGCATTTCAGGATTACAACATGCTGATATGGATATGTAAGGACTAGGAAATGTTTACAACTGTGAAATAAATTACGACAGCTCAGTGAGCTCCCTTTCTGTTATAAGAACATCTAAAATGTATTTATTTGACAAAATTTATATTTCAAATATGCCTTTTGCCTTAGGGTGGAACACTAACTCTGGATGGTTTATTCTGTAAACTTCTCTGAAGAATAGTCCAGGATAAAAGTTTTTGCAAGAAATGAAATGAAGGACTGTTCCCTGGAAAATATCCTCCAGTCCATGTCTACATGCATTTTTACACCTTGAGCTGTGTCTCCATAAAAGCAAGGGTCATGTTTTTCTCATTTTCATTTGACTCTGACTGTGGCACACATCAATCAACTGTAAGTTTATCAGACTCAGTTCAAACAAGATGTTGTCAAATTTGCTGCTGGCTTGACAATGGCTAAAGTTCAGGTGTTTTAATATGTGTGATCTGTACATATGTGTGCTAATTTGCTTTTACATTTGCTAAGTATTGCTTTTAGCCTTTGTTTTCTATTTTATAGTCTTAAAACAAATTGTAATGAAATAAAATCCAGAAACAGTACCTTCTGTAAGGCCCAGAATCCAAGTTGGCTGAAATCATCAACATGAATTTAAGATATTTATAGAGACTATAAAGTTGTTTTCTTTTCTCTCTGCAATGTTTTTATGCTTTCTTCATAAACCTAAGAAATATTAGTCAGCAGTCCTCTACCCACCAACAAGCAAGGTGCTCTGGGATGTGGAAAAGAAACAGAGACCATGTCTGCAGCTGGAATCAATGCAGCAATCTCAGAAGTTAAACTATGGCTTAGCCATGTTGATGAATAAATGCAGACAATTAGAACATCAAGGAACTTTACTCCAGAGGTGAAAATTGAGCTTCAAAATACACACAGCAAAGTGTGAAAAGCAAGCATGCCTTGCCATAGAGATTCAAATGCATTGGAATCTGCAGTAAGGTGTCAACATTGCATATCTGCAGAATAATAAACAGGCCAAGTTGACTAGTCCAGAACTAAGACAGGAGCTGAGATATAACCAGATAACCCAACAATAAGGGCTTTGAATGAAGAATAAGGAGTGTGAATTTTTTTAAGGACTTTATCATGATGCCATTATGACTTACAACTGCAGAAATTTCAGTCTTTAATCTTCACTATTTGAGTGAGTGTGTGTGCATATGTGTATGTTTGTGTGCATGTGTGTGCATGTGTGTGTGTTCGTGTGCTTGTGCGTTGGTGTGAAAACGTGTGTATGTTTGAAGAGGCCAGAGGACAACCTCAGATATTGCAGCTCAGGCACAAGCCACCTTGTCTTTTGACACAGACTCTCTCAGCTTAGAGATGCAATTGGCTCTCTCTGGGGATCTTTCTGCTTCTACATCCCAACTGCTGTTACTACAAACTCATATGTGTGCACTATTCCATGCTTTGTTAACATACATCCTGGGAATCAAACCCAGGTCTTCATGTTGCATTTTGACAAATGAATTATCTTCCTAGACTTCAATTTTCTTAATATTAACCAGGAATGCATTTAGTTTTGGAAAGCAAGTCCTTCCTTCCATGCCTATGTTGGTCCTTCCCTCTCACACTACCTCCTTCCTCTCTTCCATCTTTTCTGGCCTCCTTTTGCACCCTGAGTGCTTGCTTTCCTGCCCATATTCCTCCCTCCTCACCCTTTCTCTTTCCTTCTTTCCTTTTGTGTCTCACTCCTACATTTTGTACTTTCAGAGACAGTTTGCTCAAAGAAAATTTGTTGACAAACTGAATAGAAAATTGCGACTCTATGCTTAAACTGAATTGTGTGACTACAGAAAATGGCCTATAAAATCAAGCACAGCACAGTTTAGTATTGAACTTTAAAATGTAGAAAGCTCAGAGAGTTTCTGAAGGGGAATAAATGTCTGAGAAAATAGAATCACCATAAAATGTAATATAAAATACTTTATTTTAAGCAGGTTTTGTTCTGCCTGCTTTTCCACAATTATATTCTAAAGACAGGCCCAAAAGTAAAATGTTGCTTTTATATGCTGATTGGCTAGTTTCAGTTCTTAGGACAAAGACATAAGACCATTTTATCTTGTTCTAACAGTGTAAATTAAACAACCTTTAGGGTCTTGAAAAAAAAAAGTCCTATCCACAAACACAATCAATAGTGTTTTAAAAGAAATATTAGGTATAAATTAAAGAATATCAATATCATTTTGAAAATTTGAACTTTGTTGCAGAACATTGTCCTCTAGGCATAACTTGTCATTTTAGTCAGAGCACCTTCAATCACACCAAGAGTTCTCCATGACTGCAGGATGTCCCCCACAGAAAGAAGAGCCTGAGAGATTTCTTCCATATTTAGTTCTGACTCTAGTTCATTCTTCCTGAAGCCTCCCTTTCAGCTGTATGTAATTCTGCCCCATCTGCCTATGGGCTCATTGTCTCCAGAACTGACAGAGTACATAGACTGTGGAGGAGTAATGGAATGGAGGCCTGTAGTGATTTAAATCAGAATGGTCCCCACAGACTCATATATTTGATGTTTGGTTCTCAGTTGGTGGAACTATTTAGGAAGAATTAGAAAGTGTGGCATTGTTGGTGATGTGTCAAGAGGTATTTTTGGGGATTTAGAGTAAAGTCCATGTCAAATTTCTTCTTTATTAGTTTAGGATAGTAAAGAGATATAGCAGGAATAATACCAATGATAGAATTAGTGCTAAGACAGAGAAGTCACCTCAGAACCAACATAGCAGACTGTTTGCTGAATGCAATGAAGAGTAGTTAAGAGCTCAGTGGCCAAAGTCTGAATGTGTGACCTCACACCAAGGGTGTGCTGAAGGAACCCGCTGCTTTTGAGGGGTTAGAGAATCCTTCAATAGGGCAAAAATTGAGGATGCAAGTTGAAGGTGAGGGACAACTGGTACCACCTGGGGTCTTTGCTCTCTGGGCATAGTTATTAAAACACATCAGATCCTCTGGCCCTATCAATGCTAAACTCAGCAATACCACAGAGGTGGGCCTATGCACCATGTGCATATGTCCTTACACACACACACACACACACACACTACATAGTGTGGTATCACTTCTATTCACTAATATTACAATATTCTTAAGTTCCTTTGGGCACAAAATTTCCCCCCAAAATCAATTGCAGCAATTTCTTTAATCTGTGTTACAGTGAAATAATCCAGGTACTTTACTATTGTTAGTATTTTTTTAAGGTTTCATTTTAGAAGGTTTCCTGAGGGGAAAGTATAACTTTTATAGACATTATGTCTGAACAACAGGCAGTTTTAGGCGTCAACTAAGTAAAGACAAATGTTCAGATACATTCTATTCAACAATATTCAAAGTTTGCAATAGTCTTTCCAGCGAAGCTTAAATTTATACAACACCAGTCAAGAAAACATCTACAGTATTAAGTAATGTGTCACAAAAACATGTAGTAAGTAAATGAAAAATGGTGGTCCAGTGGTTCATATGCTGATTGTGAGCTTTTAAATGTCCTCTGTGAGAAAAATATTATAGCTAAGACACTAAATTTAAATAAATCCCTCCTTAGCAACTAGTAAGCATGAACACGGAGGAGAAAACAAAAGCCCAGGATTTAAGTAACTGTCCAGCATTGTGTGGCTATGGATTGGATGAGTTTGGACTCTATGCTCTGGTTTTCTAACGTGATGATCTTCAAAGCCTTGTAGTGCCACTCTGCTCCTAAGGAGTGCAGGATGCCAGGCTCACAGCAGGCCTGAAACCTGCCTGCTGCCTGTTCTTGTAAATAATGTTTTATGGACAACACTTGGTCATTTCTGTAATGTGGCTTCTGTCTCGGCACAACTTAAGTGAATCGTAGAAATACAGACAGTATTATAATAAAAGCCAAAAATATCCAACTAGCCTTGATGTAGGTCTTGTGACCCCTGATGTAGACCATATGTTCAAATGTCATTTTAAATTATTTTTTTCTATAAGTACAATGAATCTTTCATGCTAATTGCTTGTTCTCTTTAAACTAGACACTTCTTCAACTTGGTCCAGGAGCTCATCTAATCAAAGAAGCAGGATAGATGGCCATGTTGACATGTGCTTACCAAGGTATAACCTGACTTGGTTCTAATTCTAAAACATCAGGAGCTATTCCTGTAACTGTCTTTAACTTTAACCTAAAAAGAAAGAAAGAAAGAGAGAGAGAGAGAGAGAGAGAGAAAGAAAGAAAGAAAGAAAGAAAGAAAGAAAGAAAGAAAGAAAGAAAGAAAGAAAGAAAGAAAGAAAGAAAGAAAGAAAGAAAGAAAGAAAGAAAGAAAGAAAGAAAGAAAGAAAGAAAGAAAGAAAGAAAGAAAGAAAGAAAGAAAGAAAGAAAGAAAAGAGTAAACCAATATTCAGCATTTCATGTTCTCCAGTTTCATCTTCACTAAGGTTAAAATGCTACAGTTACAGTTAGATAATTAGTTTCCTTCTATCTAAGCATGACACTTGAGTCTCATCTAGGAACAGTAGAATACCTCCAGGTCAATATACCTCCTTATGGATCAAATGGTAATAGGTGATCTAATTGTAAAATCATTTCCCTGGGTATGATGATTAGAAAGAGACTTTCCAGTCTAGCCAAATTAGGAAAAATAAAAAATAAATAAAAGTCTCAGAGGATAAAAATCCTTTCTCTAGTACTACTCACTAAATGGCCACAGAGAACTCCCTCCCTGCTCCCTCCTTTACCAGAGAAGCTCTCCCCAGGAGGCTTTCTGGACTCTCTGATGCCACCTGCTGTATGTTTGCTATGCTGCAGCCTCAAATGCTTGGTAACAGAATCACAGAAAAGTGGATAGTTACATTGCAAGGGGAACCCTGATGATGGATTTGTGAAGAAAACGAGAATTCAGGCATGCATAGTAACACTACTCTTTAACACTCTCTTATATAAATCTATATTTTTTAACACTCTGCTCCAGGTGAATTTAACTGTAATGTAAATTCCTATTTTATATTGACAAATAACTGTAAATCCTTTGTTAGAATTGCACACAAAACTATACCAGGCTCTCCTGGGACATCAATTTCATATCAATCTTTTTGGAACACCCCGAGATTATCTAGCAATTTTGAGGATGAATTTTTATGGTACCCCCACAGCTGGAAGCTAAGCATCTTAGGAAGAAATTTATCTTCTTTCCCAAAGATGCATGTAGTGAGTGAAGTTTAGAGCTGAAAATCAAATATGAACAATCTCTTCTAGATTTTTAATAGTGATCATTGCTAGATTACCATTGTATTTAAATAATAGCTCAAATAATTTTAGTAACACTATTTAAAGGAATGTCAAGGTCTTATCTTAACACATAGGTCATGCTACATAAAACATTAGTTACTATTCTTGATTTATTCAATATAATTTGTTGTATCCTTCTAAAATTAAAAGATAATGGATATATGAATCACATGGCTTTTATCGTTGTTGTTAAGACAAGATTTCTCTATGTAGCCCAGGTTGGCCTCAAACAGGAAGTCCTTCTATCTCAGGATCTCCCAAGTGCTGGGACCACAGACACAACATGCATCAACACATGTGTCAAGTGCTATGAGGAATTTCATATCCTCCAAACTCATAGAGCAGTTCCTTGAAAAGGAATAAGCCAATAATTTGTGAGCAGGAAAGACTGATTATTACTTTTCTTCCAGGTTTTGGCTTTGCAAATCAGTACTTCCTGTGGATTATTGTAAATACTGATGCTCTGAAAGTTTTTATAGTCTGTATTTGGGAACAACTTGCAGCTGTACACTGATGTGTCATTCAGTAAGGAGACAAGGAAGCATTTTAATATCGGGAAACCCTCCCAGACCTCAGAGGGAACCACCATCCTGGCCAGCATCATACTCAATTAACAGTGGGACCCCGAGCATCTGAGCTCAGGTGTATTTATTCTTTCTGAACTCAGGTTTCTACTGACAGTACATGTAGATCATTAACAATTAAACAATCCCCACAGAAATCGAACACCTGCAAACAATACAAAATGCCAAGAACATAGGCAGCCCCTCACTCAACAGTACATAAAACAATTTCATACATAACTAAAAATAAACTTCCCCAACATAACTTTGAAGGGCTTTGAAACCTAGTGCTTGCTTACCACCCTTACCCTGATGCTCAGCACCATTCTTCACTTCGACTCTCTTCCAGACAGACAGACATCACACCTGCTCTGTTCTTTCTTGGATTTCTGGTCATTAAGTATTGAAGAAGCATATGGTGGCAACAAATGTAAACTGTCTGATCCGTAGCTTTAAACAGAATCTATATGTTCAAGAATACTCAACCTATATTTCTTCCCTGATTTTCTTGAATATGCAAAATGACAAACCCAAATGTGACACACAGAGTTGCAATTAACTAATAAGTAAGTATTGCAGCCCTCTTCTGTCCTTATGAGGCTCACATTTCCTTCAGCCTCAAGTAGATGCCTCTACATGCTCGTCTCAGGTACAGAAAACTGCAGGGATATCTGCTCCTTAGCCAAACGGTGGCATTCAGGATTACTCTTGCTTATTCTCTTTCTGTCACGTCTATTACAATTCAGTAAGTACCATTGACATCAAAAGTGTAACCCACGTGTCCCCCTTCTTTCTCTCCTTAATGCTGCAGCCTGGCTAACCACATGTAACAGCTTAGTTACATGCTGAACTGAAAAGGACAGTTGGCTCAACTGACATGTAGTCATTCTTTTATCGAGAAATATGAGATAAAGTTGGTGCCATAATTGAATAAGTTCACAAACTCACATTATGGTAACAATATTGGTAGTTTCACTTCAGCTAGCAATGACTTCAGAGTAGTGATTGATTTTGCATTAGAATTATTTAATACATGCAGTCTTCACATTATTAAGGAGGATTTACTGTTTGACTTCAATGTATTTATGAAAGCACAAATGTTTGGATTTACACCTATCCACAAATGAGACTATTGCAGTAGTTCATGTTCATGGATGCTCAGTCCACACTCCCACTGGATGTCTCTAATAATTTATTTGTGAAATGTTCAAATAACTTGACCATATAACTATTAATATTACAAATGATGAAAATAGACTCTTAAGCTTTTAGACAAACTTTAGTAGCTATTAAGTTGCTGTGTAAGACTTACATTCATTTATCTATGATTCAGTATTTTGTCCATCTTTACCACTCTAATAAACTTTTTCAAAAAAAAAAAAGGGTTATCAGTGAACTCGAGTCAGGGAAGAATTTTGTTTGCTTTCTTTAAGCTTTCACAGAGCACTTGAAAAATTTGGAGATGATCACATAGAAAAACAATCAAAATTATCTTTTCTTTTATCTGTTTTCTATATCAGGATTCCTAGCTCCATAAAGAACAAGGCCTTTCATAGGCAGATGTCCACCTATTAACAACCTGCAAGTAATCAATGAACCTAAAGGTCATTATTGAAATGAGAGGTTGTCAGGCAGAAGAGAATATGACCTATTTGTGCACATGAATAAACTCTTACATGGTTGATTTTTAACATGTTTTGCTAAAACAGAGTAGCAAATTAAGCATCAATAACATTTTTTAGTGAATGGACAATAGCAACCTAGCTTAGCATATATGACAAAGATATAGGTCATTTACAGATAAGCCAAGGGTAAATGAATACTCTATAAATAAATGTGTTGACAGTGATACCATCAACACCATGGTGACAATCCATGTGATGCTATCTTAGGTCTAAATAATTCAGTGAACTCTGATAAGCCACAGGGATGGGATTATTTCCTATCTATTCAGAAAGATGAGAGGTGTGATGGAATACCAGTCTCCCTCTGATGAAAGCTGCTTTCTGTTAAGATTTTTGAGTTTTGTCCCATGGGACTTCTCAACAAAACAATCACAGTTTTCAAACTCTAAAGCATCTGTCAGTCACCTACAGCTGGGATCATCTAGAAGAGATTTGTGGGTGTGGCTTTTGTTTGATGGACTGAATCACAAACAGGCACAGGCAATTCAAATAGTATTAGTGAGTTATGGCCATAAAAATACTTTCCAGTTTACACTTACAGGCTAAAAAGATTGTAAAATGGAAAGAAGCGTTTGGATACCTGTCTCAAAACACATAAAAGATGAAAAACATCTTCCTTTCGACCAGAACCACAAACTCCCAGTAACGTTTTAAAGTCGTAAACTCAATGGGAAAGAGGACAGGCCCCTATATATATTCTCTAGACCTTTTAGAGAGTGTAGTTATTCCTTCAGCCACATATTTGTCAATCTGTAGGATGGATAATATTGTATACTTCAAAAGATTGTATACTGTTCAAAAAGGAAAGTCCCCGAGATATTACCACGGAAAAAGATGGAAAACCATGCAGCATCACTCAGAATGATATTAGCACTGCAAATAAGCATGTTAGAGCAAGACTCTTATCAAGAGAATTATAAAGCAGATTCTGCCTGTTAACATTCTAAGAGCTGAAATAGCTTCTGGAACTGAAGAAGGAAAATGAACAGGTAAAGAAAAAAAAGCCAAAATGAAAGGTAACTGGGTCCAGCTAAAGTGCCATTGTGCTCCACCCAGAGAAACACACTTGATGTGAACTAAAAGAAAAGAGTCTATGGTGCTGGACTTGTTCCCTATGAAATCATGGCTTAATGGATGCACAAATAAAAGAGCCAGCATATAAAACTTTCTAACTAACAAAATTATTAACCTGGAGTGAATTCAGATACCCAGAATATAAAAAGCAATCAAGATGTACATGTGAGTTGGTAGTGGACCTGTAGAACCCAGGTATTATGAAGGGAGAAACAGGAAAGTGTGGTTGGGGCACAGAGACTCACCTGGCAAGAGACAAGTATTAGTAAGTAAAAGGAGGGATTGATAACACTAAGGATGTTTCAAAAAGCCATAGGGTATCATATTATTTTATGTCTATTTAAAATTTCATATATATAAAATCACATGATATTTAAATGAAGTTATGATACTTAGGATGACAATGTTTCCTCTGAAAGCCAAAGAGGACCTAACAAAACACCCAGTGGCAGGCATAGGGAATCTGCTTTCAAGTTATTGGTTGGGGGAATCCAAGAGACCCCCAAAACAATATACACTTTTGCTGTGTCCCTACATTGTTTCTCAGAAATTGAAGGTAAGGTAATTGGGGGTGGGTTTTTGAGTTTTCAAAATCCCAAGCCAGGCCCTGTGTCTCTCTCTTCCTTCTGTCTGTGGATCTGAATATAGAACTTTCAGCTACTTCACCAGTACCATGTCTGTATAAATATCACCATGCTCCCCGTCGTGAAGATTATGGACGAAACCTCTAAAACTGTAAGCCCTAATTAAATGCTTTCTTTATAACAACTGCCATAATCATGGTATCTCTTCAAAGCAATAGAAGAGAGACCAAGACAGAAGTTGGTACCAGAAGTGGGGTATTGCAGTGATAGACCTGACCTTGCTGTTTGTAGAAGAATGTAGACTTTGGGACTCTGGATTAGGAAAGCAGTTGTATGCTTTAAGTGGGGCTTAATGGGTCATACTAAAGGAGCATAGAAGACTGTGCTAAGGATGATATGAATTGAGGGGCCCAGATTAAGAAGTTTAAGAGGGGAAGAAGTTGCTTTGGCCAGACCTGTGTCAGGATGTGCTTATCAGAAAAATCATGGCATAAAGCTGTGAAGGTAAAGCCTACTTTTTTTTGTTTGTTTGTTTTTCGTTTGTTTGTTTTTGCTTCATTTTTCTGGTGACTTGAAGATATTGGAAATACCAGTATCATGGAATACCTGCCAAGGAGAGCTGCAGACCAATTGTGGAATCAGCCCAATAGAGATATGTGTGTTGCAGTCAACAAAGTCAAAACACTTTGATATCAGACCTAGAGATGCAGAGCTTGCAATTTTCCCTGCTGGTTTTCTGACTTTCTTTGGACCACTATTTCCTCAGTATGCTCCCCTTCCTCCCATTTGGAATGTTAATGTACATTCTGTGCCATCTTACATAGGAAGTACGTGATCTGCCTTTTGATTTTGATTTTAAAGTTAAGAAATCACCATGAGTTTCAGAAGAGACTTGGAGCTTTGGAATTGTAAATTGTTGAGATTGTTATGGACTATGGGGACTTTTGAATGAATTTCTACATTATGGTATGGCTCTAAGCCTATGGGGATTAGGGAGTAGAAGGTGGTTATTTGAATAAGAATGACACCCAGAGGGTCATATATTCCAATGCTTAGGGATTGGCATTAGAGTTGTAGCCTTGTTGGAGATAATGTGTCACTGGAAATTGTCTTTATGTTCCCATCTACTGCTCCAATGCCATTCTTGTCTGCTTCCCACCATGATGTTCATGAAATACCCTCTAAAACTGTAAGCAAGTCCCTAAAGAGATGGTTTCTTTTATCTGAATTCCATTGGACACAGTGTGTAATCACAGCAATAGAACAGTGGCTAAAGCAGGAACCGACAGCTGTCTAATCAGATTTAAGTAAGTCCTACTCAGTAGGCAAGAATGCATGCCTGGCACTGTAATCTTAACCCACTCCATGTAGTTTGTGAGGCCAAGGACCCACAAGAAGAACTTTCTACTGCCTTTTATTTAAACCACCATAATTTCTAACTGTGTTTTAAACACCTATCCTTACCTACACAGGTAAATGTAGTCTCACTCCTCATCAAATCAGTGCCGTTCTGCAGTAGATGTAGATCATTACAGAAACATATACCTAGTAAAACAGAACAACTGACCTGGCAGATACATGTAAAACGTGTCCTCTACACCTAAGACTAAAGGAACATTGCTCAAGAGGATGTGGAAATTTTGTAACAGATAGAATACCAAGGCATCTGCTTTGAGATCTTGTCTTCCATATATGATAGGGAAGGTACACATATGAAATATTAACATATGATTGCCCAAACATACTGGAAAAACAACACTAACAACAGACAGGTCAACATGGATAGGAGAGATCACATAAGGGTTCACCCTTAGATGAAGAGCTACAAGCAATTAATGGCTGTCAAGAGGAGAAAAACAGTCCTTTCCACAGACGAACCTCTTGGTAGATTACTGAATACCAAGTGGTCAGCTCTACACACATACAGAGTTAAGCAATACTAAATAAACAGGTTGCATATTTAAGTTTGTATGTATATCAATACTAATTACAGAGTAAGAGGCCATGTATTTGAGGAGTAAAGGAGTTGAGGAGAGTGTTGGAGGGAGAAGGGAAGTATGATATAAAGAAGATACTCATATGTAAAGTTCTCAAAAAATAATAATATAATAGAACATTATCTATCTGTAAATATATGCTAAAGAAAGAAGGGAAGAATTAAAGAATTAAAGCCATGAAGGATTATTCCACGGCTTGGAATGCTAGTCAAGAAATTACTAGCCTGTTTATTGTGGGAAACTGTGTCTGGCTGTCCCTAAAGATTGATGACAACTATATATACTTCATATTATGTAATTCTTTCCTTTGTCTGATGCTATAATAGAATGCGGGCTGGAGTGAATTTATGTATGGGAGAGATGCATTACTAGAGGCCACAGGCTTACTGTGCTAGTGAGCCTCTGCATGGAGACACAGCTTTCCCATTATCTGCTCACCATGCCTTACAGTGTATTCCAAGCTCTATAATGTTTGCTCTCAGTGACCAATCAATGCCATAGGCATAGTGAAGTAATATTTCTGAAACAAATTCATAAAACACGTTGTGCAGTTTGTCATGTTCTCTTAGACTGTATATTTTAATTTTCTTTTCTCTAGTTACTTTTTGTAAATAATCTTGAAATAAGAGACAAAATAGAATTTCCAAAGACCTAAAGATACTCAACATTTTTAATAGAACAGTTTATATTTGATACTTTAGAAAACTGCAACCACCTTTTAAGAGGAAGGGACCTTTAAAGAAGACCAGATTTAGGAGTGCGATATTCTTTCAGTTTCTCTATGTTCAGCTCATGTCAGAATTTAAAGCTTAGATGTCAACAGATCACCATTACCAAAATGGTAGGCCTACCCAGCTGAAAAAGTAATAAAAGTTTTACACAAGAAGTTAGAGAATTCTTATACTTATACTTGCAGTTTCATAATGATTTATATTTATTCATTTCCCCTGAGTGTAAAATAAAGGTTTGTAGAAACAAAATTATCTATATTTGGAAGGTGTGAGGATATATGAGAGAAAATAAACAAAGTTCCAATCCACTAAGCCTGAAGACTTTTCATCTAATCTTCAGGATTTAGGAGATAATTTTTAGAATACCAGTTAATGAATCTTAGAGCATCTTCTCCATGGAAAGATCTGCAAAGCTTTGGGAGATTATGTACTTGGTCTGCGATCTTCAGTGTATAGGGGCATGATCAAATTAAATCTTATAATGGTTGCTATGTATCTCTGGCTCATATGCTGAGAAAGTCACATTCCCCTGTCCTTGCCAGGGCAGAGCCTGAAGTAGTCATCCTTTCTACATTTTAATTGGCACTCACATTTGCCAGCTTTACTCCATTAACAGTATTTTAATGGCTGACCAGAAGTTGAATGATATATATTTTCCTTTCATTTACACTAGGACAAGATGGCAAAGTTTAGTTCATTCATGACTCTTAGTGTATCACTGGGGATAAAGAATTAGCAATTTCAGGATCAATGCTGTAAGACCCTAAGATATATATGCTGTTATCCTACAGGAAACTTCTAAGTGTATTTAGAAAATGCTCAAAGTGTTACAAAAGAGTAATGGATAACATACACATTTCTTTCTTACTTCTATAAGGTAATTGGATTGTATGTGCAAAACCTACAAGTAAGAAGCCGGAACATTGCTCAGGGAAGAGCAACTGATAAAAGAGAGACAGCAGAATTCCAAGTGGAATCTCAGGGGGAGGAAGGCGTCAGCTGTGTCCAATGCTACAATGTCTATTAGATAATACCATAACGCAGTGCCCATGTTCCAGGACCCACAGAGAAGTCTGCTGAATGCCTTTGGCATCTGCAGGCTGGGACTCAGCCCTGGGCTTTCTGAAACTGACTCCAGTTTAGAGCCATAGCTACTTCTCACATGCACAACTGTTCCCACCAGGAAGTCAATCAAGAGCAGCACAAGGGCCTAATTTCACTTCTGTACTCACTTTGAGAATTGCTGTCTAATGAAATTCCATGGTGTAGTCTAGCATAACAAACACGATTCACAAAGCAGATTAGTTCACATTTATATGGTTAAACTAAGTAGGAACTACTAGCTGCCAAAATACATAATGCATAATCAACATTTTATTAAACCCAAGGAGGTTGAATAACAAATGACCATTTAAAGACTAAATAATTAAAAGGAAAAAAAATCATGAATGAGCTAGTAGAATTTAGTACTTAATTGATATCTTTAGTGCAGTTTGCAAATAAAACATTTTGAAAAAAATATAATATTGGCAAAAACCTGTAAATAAGAAGTAAATTTTAGGGCTGGAAAAATGGTTCAGTAATTATGAGTATTTGTACCTCTTGCTGAGGAACTGGGTTTAGTTCCAAGCATGCATATTGTTCACAATAATCCTTAATTCCCAGGGGATCCAACACCCTCTTCTGATTGCTGCTTGTACTAGGCACACACCTGGCACACATACATCCATGTAGACAAAAGAACTCACATAATAAAATAAATTACAAATAATACCAACAAAAAGTAAATTTTAAAACTTTAAACTATTACAAACTGAACCAAAGAATAGTGTTCATAGTCATTCAAATGATACATGAACTATTGACTTAATAGATAAGGTAATTTGGAAGATCATATATTTCAAAATCTGTGGGAACTTAACCACAAAAAGTGCTTCTTGTGTCCTACAGTGTTAATGAGCTCTAGAAACTCAGGAAATAGCCTTCAGCTCTGGATTTTCTAGCAGTCTGCCCTTCGCTGCACATTAAGTGCAAGGTCATATTGAAGTATTTGGCCAAAATTTTCTGTGATTATTTTATTGTTATTTTCTAAACTATTTTTATTTTCTAAATTTAAAATTTTTATTTTATTTTCTAAAGCATTCAAATGCTTTACATAGATGCCCTCATGACCCCAGGGAAGATAAACAATGTGGTCATAAGTATAAAAATGGTACAAGTACAGTATACTGCACTAAAGAATTGTTTCAAGCAAACCCACTAAGAACTGTTTCAAGCAGACCAGTGGGAAAGGGGTTATAAAAGCAAAACTTAATCAAGATTCATTATTCAGTTTATTTGTTGTTTTTGTTAGTTTTAAGCCCAGACTAATTCTTGATTCCATCTTATACCTCTAGAAATTAGTTTATAGCAATAATCACCTTAAGGAGGGCTGTGATAATTATTAATTACCTGAAAGGCTCAGGTGGACTGGGAAGCTCAGGACAGAAAAGTCAACAAGTACGGAAGCTTCTGATCAGGAGCTCCACATACCAAACCTACCAGCATCTCCCACTTCTGACCACAGAGGAACTGAGCTGCAGATGGACTCTTCCTCCCCAGTCTTCCCCCTTTTCCATCCTCTAAAAACCCAAGACCCTCACCCCCTGTGCATACAGTCTTCACTTCCATGGACAGACTCTGGCCTGTCAGTTGTTCTGAATAAAGAACACTTCTGCTTCTAGAGATGCCTGCTAGCTTTCTTTTGCTTCTGCTTCATGACCCACCATCTCAATCTAACAGTTTTCATAGATGGAAGTAGGAAACTGATAAAACACACGCATTTGTCTGGTAAATGCTATAAGATAGCAATCTCTAAGAGTAGGAATTAAAATATCCATCTATAGGCCCGGTAAGATGATGCAAACTCATGATACTGAAGCTAGGGAAGTGGAATGAGAAGGTGATGAATGCAAGAGAAGCCTTTGCAGCACGGCGAGCTTGAAGCCAGAATGAGTTACACGAGTCTCTGTCTTGAATTAAAGAGCAAAATATATAGGAAAAGTCTACATAGCTCATCTGACCAGCAAGAGGGGGAGAGTGGAAGAGTTAAATGTTATAGACTTTGGAATTTATAGCTTTTAATCTAACAGATATTAAGTTTTTGTTGTTCGTAGGGGGCCATTCTTCATGGTAAGACAGATGCCATGGAGATTCAAACCTATCCAGTCACGCACAGAAAAGCAACCATGGTAACAACAGAAAGCTCACATGCAGTAAGTGGCATGCTAGTAAAAACTGAAATGATATTTGGCTTGTCAAAAAATTTTTAGAAAAAAATAATATATATATATATATATATATATATATATATATATATATATATATATATAGTTTCTGCAGTACAGAGATTTTTTTTAAGCTAACCATCATGGCTTGTATGGATTATAATTAGAAAGATGTAGAGACACTGATATAGGATACCTTCATCACACAAATCCAGTAGGTGTGAAAACATTCACAAGAGGCTGTCAGAGGGCAAACCTATTCAAGAGACATTTCATTAACACCTGCAGACTGAGGTATACTGGGATGATTACGATCAGAACAAAATCACTTTAAAAATCCTGCTTTTATAATACCATATAGTTAAGTCCCTAGTAAAATCAGGGAAAAGAAAATTCAGTAGATTTCTCAACCCCTTGATAGCGACATAAATGGATTACTGAATAGCCGATGCCCACTTCTCCTTGCCTGACAGATTAGGGAAGGCTGGGCATCACATGCCTCTTTCATAGAAGGTGGGGTTTTATGGATGAATTTCTGAGCAGCTATTTATACACCAGAACTTGAACCTATTTATTTGTTTGACATATGAGGAAAGCTAAGGCTCAGGAGGACACCTGACCTATGCCGAATGCCCACACTTAATTAACAAGGGAGCAGGATATAAGCAGGTCTATAGACCTGCTGTTACAGATCAGCAGGGACAAGTGCTTACTGCAGAGCAGCCCTACCTCTTGAAGCACTCTCTTCATCTTCAGCAGCAGTGTCTTCACGGCTGTGCAGTCTTGGAGCATCAGCCTGAATGGCAGGGAATCTATTCCTCCATTTTCCTCCACACCCAGCAGGGGCCAATCTGCAGAGGGGCTGCTGGGCATGTGGCTGACATGGGAACACCGGACTTCTTGATCATTGTCTTTTGTTATTTTCAGGGAAAGGCTCCTAACAAGAAACGAGATCAAAAATTACAATGTGGTGTGCTTATAGCAGCATTTTCTCAGGTATCAATCAATGATAATATGACACGAAAGACTTCCTGTGAACCTTGCCATTTTCTCAAATTAGTCTTTGAAATACTCAGACCTTCAGCAGAAATTATGAATTGCATGTTTAGTGGTAAAATTCAATGATGATTACGGTTTTAGACTATGATATATTCCTAATCAGTATTTCATTTATACATGGTACTTATTTAAATCACTTATAAATGATGAGACAACAAAATCCACTAGAAGACAAATTTCATATCTAAAGTGTGATGATAAGCTTACATTAACTTGAATGAAAATATTCAGAGGCAAAGTTTAAAAGAATTAATTTAATGGCTATTGATTTAAATTGCTAAAGCAACCAATAACAATTGTAGTTAGAAAGGCAGCATGCATAGGATATTATGTTAAAATAGTGGCATGAGTGGAAAATGAATAATTCCACAGTGGTGTCAGCAACTGTGCCATGCCTAGAGTGTCAGTCTAGTGTGAGGCCCGTTCTTCCCTGAAGACACCTGACAAAAAGACTATTCAAGAAAAGTGCCCTGTTCTGCCCTCTGTCCCTCACCCTCCCCACCCCACACAACTATTTGCCTAAAATCAGATGCAGGCTTCCAAAGGTCACTCTTCCTTTCTCTGCTGACATCTGAAAACAATTCTCATTGTCTCAGTCCAGAGACACAGCAGAGGACTCTATGAAGCTGTGCTAAGTAGGCCTTGTCTTCATTAATTTTCTCATCTATTTCTTCTCCATCTCTTGCTGTCCTAAAACCACAGTCATGTTATTCATCTTGTTAATTCTCTATAATTTACCATTCTTTGCTTAAGATGATCAATAATTTCAATGCTAACTGACCTTAGTTTACAGGACCCTAGCTATAGAAACTAGAGGGAGGGGACAGAATCAAACAGAGCTTATGTAAATAGCTGTGTTTTCTAAACAGGTAACAGATATTTCAACATGTGTGTATGACAATCTAGTAGCAAAATAAATATTCCATACAAGACTCTCAGAGACATAAGAACTACGAAAGTATTGTTATGTTTACACGCACTGTTGAATATCTGGGAAAACCTTACACTTACCTCTAACCCCAAAGCTACTTACTCCTGCCTCAGCTTCCCCAGATGTAAAATGAAAATATAGCTATATTTGTTCCCTAGATGTGTTCAAAGTTTAAATATATTGACACAAGTGAAGTGACCAGGATAGTAATTGGACAGTAGTAAACTCTCAAAACATGCTATCTATGTTTATTTATGGTTCAACTACAGATGCAAACTTAAATAGCAGCAACTATCTTCTCACTTTAGATAATACTTGTAATTTATACCCATAATTCTGAGTAGGCAATTGTGACACAAAATCATATAATTCATAGTGTAAACTATTTATACTAAGCAATCTAGTTTTTGTAAAATAATTGAGAAAATATTACACTATTTGCCTCTTTCCCTGAATTTAATAGCAAGACCAAGACAGTGCTTTGTGTGTTCCTAACACAGATTTCTAGAGCTTATGTTATGTGTATGTATGTGTGTTTACATGTATATATACATGTAAGCATGAATGTGATGCATGTATGTGCATGTAAACCTGAAGACCTCTGTAACTGTCAAAACCTAAGATGGGCCAGATACAAAAATACACTCCAAAGATAAAATTAGTCACGTGTCTTATACTCCAACACTTGGAACAGAGAATGGTAGCATTTTTTCTCAATTGTGAAAACCCATACTCCTAGCCAGTAATGGTGGCTGACTTTGTGACAGCTTAGCATTATCATTGACTTCGGAGGATCTCCTAAGCTTTACACTTATAGGTAGTTGATTCCAGATAATGATGATGAATGAGAGTTCCCTGAGGTATTTTCCTTGTACAAGAAAGAGCAGACCTACTGTGTGCACAAGTGAATACAAATCAGGCAGAGTCTGTTAGCAGCAAGAATGCTGAGCTGCCCTGGCCCTCAGAAGTACTCCTCACTTGCTAGCCCATATGCTTATGATTCTGAGCACTGCTATTCTAACTGCTTAGAGCACGTGGTTTATACTTAATAATAAATACCCAATAGAATAGTGAGTACTGTAAATGTCAATGTTTTTATTTTTAAATCAGAATTATTGTACCTAAATCATCCAATCCTCTGAACAAATGTTCCTATGGTGAGAAAAGCACACAATATTATCAAGTAAAGTTCTAGTTCTCTCTGGCTGATAAAGGTAGATACCTGATGCTCTTCTGATCCTAAGTAAGCAAATCTCACTGGAAAAGCAGCCCCTGTACTTGGGGCTGACAGCTCACTGTTGGCCACTTTCTAATTTCTGGGTTCAATGGTGCATTAATCATCAAAACCACCACAAACAAAGAACAAGACTGCCCCTCTCTGCTATATACCACTCCTTCATGTCACTGACAGGAACTTTGGTAGTATGGTATGATAGTAGCCACACATTCCTTGGTACCTAGAATAGCTGAGTCTTTATAATTTAAATTTTAGTTATATTTATGTAAGACTGAATTGGGACTCATGGACCTTTCTCAGCCCATAACTAAAATAAATGAATTCCCATAAAAATGAAAGATGAAATAAAAAATGTGCTAGTAACAATATTCTCAAAGAGTAGAGGATTTAAGACTATGAACTGGTACTTAAAACATTTAACTTTAATCTACTATAGTGAGTTGGCATCATAATTTTGAAACTGGGACTCTGTGACACAAAAGTTTATTTTTGTCAACATCTTTCTAATGTAAATCTATTTTCAGTATGACAGACAAGAATAGTGGAAAATACATTTCTTGACACAAGATACAGAAGCATTATTTTTTCATAGAACAGTGAAAAACATGAGTATTTTAAGAAAAATTTCCCCACATTTTTGTAACTAGGAATACCGTTTTGATAGTGACAAGCTTTCTTTGCACATAAAAGAACTTTTTCAAATCATTCAAAAACACCACAATACCATAGCCAACACAAGCAATGAAATGCAAAGTGTGTTATCTACCAGGTAGTGACCATCTTGCTGTCACAGGAGCCTTTCAGAGTTTAGCATACTGAAAGGCTCACTGTTTACAGTCAACACACACCTCAGTGATGTCTCTACTGAGAATTGAAGAATCAGTTCAGTGAATTATGTATCTTCAAGAAACAGACAGGCCATATTCACTAACCACCCAATGAAATAAACAAACATAAAAAACAGACTTTCAACCCATATATGTAAATCAGTAGAGAATCAAATTTAAAAAAAAATCTGAATTTGGGAAATCTACTACTATCTAGATCTAGTTTCATGAAAGCTTAGTTTATTTGTGTTGAGTTTAAGCTGAGCTTGAATATGACTAAGACACACACAGCAACATAAATAGAGATTAATGAGCTGATATCCCCGAGTCTAACATAAACTGCCTGTTCAAGAAATGACGTACAAAAATCTAATGATCATTTTTTTTCATCAATCATCTATGTTTCCTTTCGATGTATAGTGCCTGTGTTGTGTTGGGAAATCCATACTTTCAGTTATTTCTTAACTGAATATTTAGAAAGATTTCTGGAAAGAACAGAATCAATCTCTCTCTCTCTCTCTCTCTCTCTCTCTCTCTCTCTCTCTCTCTCTCTCTCTCTTTCTCCCTGCCCTTTCTCTCTGAAAGTTGTAAAAACACAGTGCATCACTTTTAGATAAAAAGTTACACACAACTGGTTATTTTACCACAACCTTTGATTCAGAAAAAAGCAAGGTAGATTGAAATTCCCTTGGCATAATCTCTGAGTCTGCCATGGTTCAGCAACTGCCTGCTTTTCCACATCTCCCCTCACTCCTCACATCCCATCCTCACTCTGGAACCAGTCGTACTGCCCTTAGTCCGGCCCTGTGAGTCCCAGACTCTACCAGGCCTTAGAGACTTTACACACCTGTATTCTCTGCACCAAAAATGTCTCTTTCTCACCTCAGGTTTCCTTCAAGATATATGTTCAGGGAAACCTTTGTATAGAGCAGGTACAACATTCACCAAAATGTACACAGATTCCCCTTTCCGATAGTAAGCTTTTCTTTATAGTAGTTACCAAATATGCAGCGAAGACATATTTTGGAGAGATCACTCTGAACACACTGAGCTGTGCTAAATTGCACACTTCAAGTTCTAAACGTAAACAAGTACTCCACAAGGTACCACCACAGTTACCTTTTAAAATATCACCAGGCAAAAGGGAAAAGACAGATGGATTTCCAGGTGTCTCAACAGGAAATTGAAGCAGCAGTGTTTATGCAAACTGCAATTTATGGTGGTTTCTCTCCATACTTGAGATAAGATACATATGGTGTGAATGCTAAGCTGCTCAACAAAAAAATCTGAAAGTTCTTGCTTTGCCTTAAAAAAATATTGTTTATCTTAGATGTCTATTATTAGGGCCTTTTCCACAACTCCATATTTCATAATCATGTCTCTCAGGTTCTTTGATATCACATATGATTTGAAATCAAATGTAAAGATCACTGCACTTATCAAGAGTTATAATCAAGGAATATGGGGATGTTTATAGTAAGATGGAGAAAAGAATGACACAAGTTAGCGTTTAAAGATATTATTCCACATATGTAAATTGGTTCATGAATACATATGTTCTTCACAGTGATTAATAACCTCACTGCAGGAGTTCTATGCACCGATTTTTCTCTTAACGGGGTTAATGTACAATAAAGTGTACTCTCCAGAGAACTAAAACATACAATACCAAAGGCAACTCATAAAATGGAAATAAATTTAACTCTCATTTGTTTTTCTCTCATACTATAAAAGTGATTCTTTAGAAAAATCTCACACTGCCTGTTCTTCCTCTGTCTAACAGGTAAGGATCAGTTTTATAAACCTGCAAATATTTACTCTTGAGTCTTCTGTGTAATTCATAAGTTAAACAATGTAAATTTTATGGCACAGTGTCATATCTCTATATTCATTTCCTAAGCTGTACATTTCTCTTCTGTAATATTTGAGACAGTTTCCTATAAGTTGTCTATCAATGCATGGAAAATGATTACCTAAAAATGGTAGGAGCATAGAGAGATGGATCAGTGCTTAAGAGCATGTTGTAGTTTGCTCCCAAATGCCGTGATAAACACTACTTAAAACTAACTGGGAGGAGGAAAGGGTTTGTTTGGCTTAAATATCCTGGGTCACAGTCCATCACAGAGGGAAGTAAAGACAGGAATTTAAGGCATGAGCTTGAAGGCAAGAACTGAAGCAGAGAATATGGAAATATGATGCTTACTGGTTAGTTTCTCACGGCTTGGTCAGCTACCTCACTTTTATAACTGAGGACCACTTGGCAAAGGGTGGCACTGTCTACAGAGGGCTAGGCCTTCCCACATCAATGGTCAATTAAGAAATTGCCGAACAGACAACACTAAATGTGAACTTGAAACAATTTCTCAATTGATATGTCCTCCTCCAAGGTATGTCTAGGTTTATGTTTAGTAGTCAAAAACTATGGCAGAGAGTGTACATTACTCTTGTAGAGGATCCAAGTTTGATTCCCAGCATCATATCAAGCTTATGATTAACTGCAGCATAACTCCAAGGAAATTAGCTCCTCATTCTAGGTTCATCAGGACCTGCGTGTACAAACACGCATACACACACACAAATGCACATGCACACACACACACACACACAAATACGCATGCACACACACATACACATACACACAAACACACACATACATATAAATTCACACATACACACATACTCAAACACAAATATACACATATATACAGACATACACAAACACACACACACACACATACATCACATAAACACAGAATTTTTAAAAATAAATAATATAAAAAAAGGAAATTGGAGTTGAATAATCTGAAATCTAAATAATATTTATCTGAAGAGGTTCTGAAATGTTAAAAGTCTAGATCTACTGTGGTAAATTATTACTATATATTTTATTATTATTACTATATTTACTTTTAAATGAATCACAAAGACAAAGACCATCAAAAGGTGTGTGTTAAGAAGCTAGAAATTAACCACAGTTACCTATGATAGCAGGTAACTCATGAGGCAGTTTGTTTCACATATTTTGACTAATTTCAACTAGTTAGTGGAAAAACTTCACTAGAGAAATCATTATTCATTTTATTTTCTTTGACAGTTCACAAACTCTGACTTAAATATTATTGAATTACACCTACAGAGATCAGGAAGCCACCACATTCAAACAGGGCAGAATCACATACCAATGGCCAGGAGCTCTGGAAGGGAGTGGCCAGAATCTCAGGTCAGATTCCATTGACCATCCCCAGTGTCCTCTTCTATGAAGGAACATTAAGGCAGCAAGTCTGAATCAGAAACTCTTAGAAGTCATGGAGCTCAAATGAATGAGACAGCTGCTAGGTTTGGAGGATAGTGCTCTAAACCCCAACTCCATTCATTCGTCTCTTCAGAGCAAGAAGATATTGTGACTAGCTTTTGAAGCTCCTGTTGCTGTAACTTTCCTGCTACAACACACTGTAAATGGGAACAGTGAGCCATATAAACCTTTTTTGCCTTAATTTGCTTTTGTCTGGGCATTTTTAATCATATCACCTGAAAAGAAACTGTAACACTAAAGTAAGTAAGCATACAGCACGGTAGAAGAGATTACACACATCCTTTCAGTCACTGGCCACGGAAGCTGCATCCACTCAGGCTGATGTGCTGTCCTGCACAGCACACATCCCACCGCTTCTCATCCCCACACCCCTCCCCAAATGTTCATATTGCTCTGGGCTGCTTGTTCTTCTTGTAGGTCTAGTTACAAATAAATCTACTCACACTTCACACAACAATTCATTGACCTACAAATAAAGCAACTTCAAGTCCTGAGTGAAGTATAATTTGTGCCTCGAGTTGCATTAAAAAAAATGAAAAGCAGCTGAAAATTAAGGTATTTGTAATCAATCAATAGCGTTCCTTTAATTACAAATCCTAATTATACCCCCAGTTATGATGTTTTTAAAGATTTTATTTCTTAAATGCTTTGTTACTAATATACTACAAACTATAGGCTATATTTAGCTAACATGAAACAACTTTTAGTGTGGATCATGGAGCCAGGCTAATGAGAGCTACTTGTAACACACCTGAATCATGTAGTAAATGGAATAGCTAATCCCCATCAGTCCTATCCAGACTGGATATCTGCAACATTATGAAAAATAATTACAGATCTCGGGACTAAAAAGATGGTTTGTGAAAATAAATAAATAAATGTTTAAAAGAATATTTAAATTATTAAATTTGTTTAAATTCTTGTGTATTAAATACTTAGTACTAAATACTTAAGTATTAAATATTTCTAATTACTTAAATACTTAATACTAAATACATCAAAAGTCATGATATTAGTATAATAGTAACTGACAAATCTGACCAAAGATTTCACTTAACTTTGTTTAATCCTGTATGTCCTAAACATATGACAGCTCACATTCATGAATGATTTTTATAATAATATGTATTAATTTTCTAAAAACCTAAAACTGTGGGAATTTGACAAAACCAATTTCCTAAGAAAGAGTGTAGATAGATTCGTAGGAATTACTCCAAACCATTATCTTTCCAATGCTGATGCTCAAATTCCCATAAACTTTCAGGTGAGAAATTACTGTTGCCGGATAAGATATTTAAAAATACCTTACTATAAAAATTTAATTACTTTGTAAATAATAAAAACTTGACGATAAGTGGAAAAGAAATAAAAACCTATGTTTCCTTCTTTTTCTCTGAAACAGACACTCCAGTGGATATGTTAAACATAACAGGTCTGATGACCAGTATCAGGAAAAATCACTTCTTAGTTATTATGTAACTGTCTTAAAAATGTGCACGGTATAAATCCTGCTGCAACAAACAAAACCCTTCATATTAGTAAGGGAATCAGAGGCTAGAGCTTGAAACAGAAGACACAGATCGTCATATCTGAACTGATTAAAGGACAGTTTATAGTTAAAGAATTACCCTTCCTTATTAACCAGTACAGCATAACAAAAATGATACGGCAATCATACATATAAACACTGTACTAAGGCTACAATTTCAGGGTCAGATAAGTCAGAAAGCACACAATGGTTTATGTTGCTGTTGACAGGTCCTTTCCAACTCTGGAGACACAGACACATAGATCCCTGGGCTCTGTCTTCTTCTTTGAATGTTATCTCTGGTTCCTCCTCCCTGTGCTTTAGTGTACTTGACATTTAAACAAGATAACAGCAGCTGTGGGTAGCATGGCTTCTCTTTCAAAGAAAAGGCAAAGACACAGATTGATATCAATGTTCAGTTGTTTTTGAAACAGGACTGAGAATAAAAAGGAAATATGCAGACTCTTTCTTAACATAACCAAAGAGGAGCTGAGAAAAGTATACTCCATTTCATTCTTCACCTCAAACCAGCTCTCTTAGAAAGTATAACGGAAAAATAAACTTCAAAAATCAAACAATCCCATTCAAAGTAAGCAAGACTTGAGAGGCATAGTTAGCTTGTTTCACGTCTACTGTTTTATATTTGAAGAGGAAAAAATATTTTGGACTTTAAACATCAACAGTCTGTCCCCAGAGAGTACATCTTCAACCCTCTACCCTCTTCAAATAAGGCTACTTGACAAACACCTCAACAATGTACCACACCGAAAACCCTAATCCTCCTGGATACAGGTACGGCCAAAGTTCATCCTGGAGCAATTGTAAGGTTTCTAGTAAAAGATATTAGCATTGTTTATTCACAGGCAACACTTATGTTTCTTTTTCTTATGGAAATATCTTGACTAAATGGTTGATCTTCTGAGAAAGCCCTTGTCCTCACCATTGCCCTTACTGCAGTCTTTATGTGCAGTCTTTTGAATCTTATCTCTGGTTCCTCCTCCCTGTGCTTTAGTGTATTTGACATTTAAACAAGATAACAGTGGCTGTGGAGTGAAGTGAGGTCCACCCCCTCTTGCCTATGTGTCACGACAGGTGATGAGCATCATTTAGAGGCCAGTTCTCTTACTGAGCTTTTACATTTGTTTTGCTGTTCTGCTGTAATCACCATACCTTGCACAATCCTTTTTCACATGATGCCTCAGTTCTGGCTGCCCTCCATCTAGCTCAGCCCTGAGACTACAGCTCTTACCTCTCAGTCTCTAAAGATTGACCTGAGCTACTGCTATACTTTAGGTATCTCTGAAAAATTCTCTCTGTCTGAAAGTGGGTTTCTGGGACTTCTATCAAAGAACTCTACATTCTGCTCTCAGATAGCTCCAAGAACGAAGGCTCAAACACAGTGTGATACTATCCTACTACTTCGCTACCGGGTGCATCCCTGCCATAACCCTCTCTGTGATCTTAAGCTTTGTTTTGGAGTATTATCGCTGCATATATAATCAGAATTTATTTAGTTAGATGCTGTGTCACATTTCATTCTCTTAACTCACAGGCTAATCAATTTTTTCGAATGCTCTGTCCCAGCATTCCACTGCTCTGCCCTGCCTCTCCCTCCTCTCAACCTTCCAGGTAATTAATTCAGCTAATGAGCTCTTAGGTGATGAGGGCCTGGACAATGTTACTTTATCAGATTACTTCTCATCCATCGGAATACATCATGGAACATAAGATGCTTAGAGCGTGGTGTCTGCTTAAGGCACTTGGTGAATATATTGCTACTCAGCAAGGAGCTATACATCCTATCTATAAGTTGTGCTGCATTTAGAGGAAAAACATGTTAACTATTCTGCAAGTGGACTCTTTCTTTTTTTTTTTAACCTGGGAAAGAGTGCCCAAGAGTTCAGCAGAGGAACATTATATGAGTTGTGTTTTAATGTGGAATTATCCTGATTTAAAATGGAGCAACACACACTATAAATCTCATAAGTTGTACATTATAGTGTTCAAATTTCTTTTCAGAGGTAGTGCTAGTAAATCGACTTTAACTCATTTTCTCTCTTTGTTCATTAGAAGAGCAAAAATTGATGGTTGGTTTCCATGATTAGATTGTCTTTTAGATGATAGACTATTCTCTCTTCTCAAAGTATTGTCCTCTTAAATAATCAACAGAAACTTTAGGACATGCTTTCCAACATTATCCATTCAATACTTTATGGATACCTTCCTAAAAGTTCTGTAATCTGAAATTTTACCTTGAGATTAAACAAATAATTGGAGTAGATATCAAAAATTTCATTTTAATGTTTTTATTAGATATATACTTTTCGTAAATGAACACAGTAAATTATACTGACCTGACAAAGCTAATACTTGCCATTATGTTTTCCATAGCAGTGTTTCAAAAGCAATACAAGAAAAGAAGGGAAAGCAAGAGAGGAAAATATATGAGAGAGTCTAAAGTTTTTGGAAGAATTTGAGCAGGTTTTATATATACAGAGAAATTTCTATAATACATACACTGACTAAACTTAGGGGACAGAGTTTATCTTTCCATTTAAGATGGTGTCTTAGGTTTTCTGTTGCTGTGACAAAATACCACAGACAAAAGCAACTTGGGTTTCTTTCTTTTCACAACTTTCAGGATACACCCATGAACTGGGAGAAGTCAAGCCTGAAACTTGAGGCAGAAAGTGAAGCTAAGAAAAATGAAAAATGCCACTTCTTGGCTTGCTCCATGTGGCTTGCTCATTCTATTTTCTTATACCACCCAGGACTACTTGCTCAGGGACAGCACCACCCACAGTGGCTGGGGACCTTCCACATCAATCATTAATTAAGATGCCCTATAGACCTGTCTACAGGCCAATCATTTGGAGACATTTTCTCAATTAAGATTTTCTCTTCCTAGAAATCATTTAGGGACATACTTTCATGCTATATTGTTGTCTTACATTTTATGTCAGATAAATGGGTTTTATATGTTTTAAAGTATATACTAACCACTGAACATATGTATAATGTGTACTAAAGAGTATGCCTAAATTGTTACAAAAACGTGAGTCTCTTCAGGTACACTGGTATTGCAAAAATATTTCCATGAGAATTATTTAATAATGAACACACATAAATGAAACATGCCAACCATGTTAAGACCTACACTTACATTTTAGAAAATGTTTATATTTGCTTTTTACAAGAGACTACCTAGGCATTAGTCATTAACACCTTTTCTGAGATTAGTAGTGTTCTCTCTGTTAACCAACTGAGATTTGAATATATCCTTCTGATCCCAAGGGACATTAAAGTAACAGAGGGACAAAACACTGTGCCTTTGACCTCTAGCTCAAGTTCTAAAGTAACTGAATTTACATTTCATAAGAAAACGATTAGAGTGAAACCTTAGCTGCCAAAATAGCTCACTGTTTAAAGAAAAGTGATATGCACAGTGTCTTACATTTATATTGCTGTGACGAAACATGATCAAAGCAACTTGTAAAAGAAAGCAATTGATTGGTTTTACATCCCAGAGGGTTAGAGTTCATGATGGTAGAAAGAAGGCTTGGCAGCAGGACCAGCTAAAAGTTCTCCTCTTAACCCACAAGTAGAAGGCAGAGCTGATATACTGGTTATGGCATGAGTTCTTTGAAACCTCAAAACTCCACCCCCAGTGACATACCACCTCCAATAAGGTGACATCTCCTAGTCCTTCTCAAATAGGTCCACCAACTGGTAACCAAGTGTTTATACACGTAAGTCTCATTCAAGACACCATACAGCATTCCTTTTTCAATAGTTGTGTCAGCACAGACTGATTTTTATGTTTGATTTACTTACTGATGTTTTGAGAATCAATGTCTCCTATCATTACTGTAAAGACACAGGAGTTAGCCTGCCATCTGTAATGTTCATTTTGGCTCTATTTATTCAGTATTTATTAATAAATATGGTAATATGTCTGGATATTATAAGTGGATTTGTTTCTATCAAAAATTCACATTTATTATATTAAGACAAGATGTTTATTACATAGTTTATAGAAAGTATTGATTTGACTTTTACATATTCCCATAATTTTAGAAGCACATCATTCAAGTGGTATAACCAATAATATAAACACTGTGTTTATAAACATTGAAGGAGGGTGATATTCAGTAATTATTGGAGTTGTGTGACCTATTCATGTTGTAATGCATCAAAGCCTATATACCGATATACAATTAATATAGGTTAATATCACAAATAGAAATTTTCTTCTCTAGCATGATTTCTTCTTTTCTATCAAAAACGGAGACCACAAAAGATTGATGTCTGTCTTACTTAACAGTGATGGCATTGTTTTTAATCTGTCAGGCAAGAAAATTCCACAACAGTGTTTGAATACGTTTGTCATCCATTTATTTTAATTAATATGTCATCTTTTATGAATTGACTTATAAAATAAATATATAAGTCCATCAATATCAACTTAGTAAAGAAAAATGCTTAACAACTCAATTCTTTCTTCCTCAGGCAGTTGAAAGAACAGTGACTTCATTTGTCCTGATTTCTATTCTTAGAGTTTCCATTATCTAGTAAGGGATGTAGTTAGAACAAGTGTTTGGTTGTGGCCATGTGGCTGAATAAAGAAGCCCACCCACACCTCCATTACAGCCATGTGCAGCAAATGCACATGGACGGAGCTATGTGTCCAGAGCTATTCTAGACAACTACAGAAACTCAGGGTTTTATCTTGGAAGTCGCTGCACTTGGTGCAAGTATCCGATTTCAATATGATACTTTCAGGACAAATGGTGTGAAGTGGGGACATAAAATCCCATAAAGACAGAACCAAATGGGACAAAATCATGGCATGAAGATAGCTGAATAGAGAGATAAAGCTTCAGAATGAGCAGTTCTCTTTATTATAAAAGCATGAAGTTGCTAAATAGAAGACTGTTTGAAATGTCCACAGTAAAAACATCTCAAGAGAAGCAGAATGATTGGGAATGAAACAAAGAAAACATAAAACAAACAAATTTAAAATGCTAAAGAATATGAGAAAATACAGTATTTTTAGATTAATATTCTATGCATTTAGGCAGTTAGTAGAAGCATAACATTACTGTGATGTTTATTTATAGGTATATATCAGTTTTGTTACAACTTTATGTGTATATTTTATATATGTGACAGAGTATATTTTGGTACCTAAAATTCTACTCCCACATACACATGTATATACCTTAATATTTCCTTCTGAGAGCATGTATGTGAAAACTCTGTCTGAGACAGGATGTCATGAGCCAACTTGATTATTAGGTACCTTTAAGTTAGTTATACTAGTCACAAATAGTTCATCTTGAACTCAGACACAGTCAGAGGATGTTCTAACAGAGAACAACCATCATAGATATGCACTCCTGGCCTCAAAGTTGAAGATACAATGTGCTCTGCACATAGAGGGGAATGTGTTTCTTAGGCTAAATCTACATACTTGTTAAAAACATTCAATAATTAAGAATGTTTTCCATTATTTGAGATGTCAAGAACATTTTACGAGTGATGAAACAAAAACTTTGATGAAAAATAAAATGTTTCCAACTTCATTCTACTTAGAAAGTGATTAGTTAACCTGACATTTTCACTACTGAAGTCATAAGGGAAAGAATTCTGGACTAGAAACAAAAGTCTCTAAACATCCAGCTGTTTGTTACAGGGTGATACAAAACAACCAGAAGACATCCACAGTGGCAATGGCTTGTGTTCCCAGAAGGTAAGCTTGGAAAGTATTCTTTGATGTGCACAGTGACCAAGTTTGGTATTTGTTACATAAGGGGCACACTACCATGGCTTTCCGAGGTCACATGCCAAACTGTCCATTGTGTCATCTGAGGCTGATTTCTGCACAAACAAGGATTCTTGAAAGGACATTTACGAAGAAATGTGGACACTGTGTTTACTTGCAAAGGCTGCAGATATGAGATCATCCTTCTCACAAAAGCCTTTGTGTTGTAGCTCTTGTTATATGCATACATTCTCTTCATAAGAAAATGTATGCTTGCACTGCATTTCCCATTGTCTCTGAAATTAACATATCCAGTATTAAGTCCCTTGTCTTGTACTTTTTATATAGTGTTCATTGTATTCTCAAAATTTTTTTGCACATAAAATGCACCATTCCATGTCACTTCAACTTCCCTGCTGTCATCATTTTGAAGTGCCCATTCCAACATTAATTCTCAGAGTTCTAAGGCTGTGAATCCCAGCAAAGATAGTCTGGACACAGTATTAGTCTGGACACAGTATTAGACCCGCAGCTTTGAAGTTGACAGATGTGTCAACAGGGTGAAGTGAGGAGAGATCAATCATATTATTTTTGAAAATAAAATGTCAGCTAGAAACAAAAAGAAAATTCTTTACATTGGTAATCCTTAATAACACAGATTTGGTTCTGCCCACATATAAAGAAAGGAATTTACTTTCATCAGAGCAGGCATGTATATTGTTGTCAATAAATTAAAAACTTTGTACCACATCTGTGAGCAAAGGTTTAGGGTGAATTTAATGAGAAGTCATTAATATTTGTGTAACATACTGACATCCCATAGCAGAACTTGCCCGGACTGAAAATGAATGCTCCCTAGTGTCTTGGAAAATGGTTAATATAGCCGATAAAACATTTTTCATGTTTCTGCATTTGTGTTTCTTCCTTCTAGTACCAATCATCTGTTGATGCCTGTGTTACATTTGTTGCAATTATCCTAGACCTCAGCCTCAAATGTTTGAAAATCATCACAACAAACAAATTCAGGCCCCAAAATAATTAAATATACAGTATAGGTAGCAATGTTATTGCACATAAAATGTGTTTTTGTTCATAAATTGCCCATGATTTTAAACACCAATTTCTCTGCCACTGTAATTTGAAGTTATTTTTTTCTTTTTCTTTTCTTCTTTTTGGGGGTTTTAATTGTTTGTTTATTTTTGAGACAGGGTTTCTCTGTTGTAACTCTAGTTTTCCTGGAACTCACTCTGTAGACAGGGCTGGCCTCATACTCAGAGATCTGCCTGCCTCCCAAGTCTTGAGATTAAATGTGTGTGCCACCACCAAAGTCCTCTGCATGAAGTTTTGAAAATATCACTGAAAACATTTTCAGCCCATCAATCTTGACTTGCCTCATTATGTATCACCATGCAAGTTCTTCAATTTAGGTTTGTACATAAGTACTTGGAAAGGACAATGCTTACCAACTATTGTACCATTGTTGAAAGGATTCAATGGAAAAGGCAAATAACTTCTCCTATAACAGAGTTACAAACACATGTGTAAACAAAATTACTTAAATTTAAAATCCACTTCCTTAATCAGATTAGCCAGTTTTGCAGTGCTTTGCAGGATATATGCTTATATGTACAGAACAGATAACATTCCTACTAGTACAAACAGTTCCATAGGTGAACCACCTTGCTCAGACTACATGTACACACACTGTGGTGGACCACACTACTCACTTTGTATACACACACTGTGGTGGACCTCATCATTCACACTGTATACACACACAATGGTGGACCACACTGCTCAGACTGTATACACACTCTATGACAGACCACACTGCTCAGACTGTATACACACTGTGGTGTACCACACTCATACTTTATACACACCCTGTTATCCCACTTCACCTATGAAAATGACTGCTACATAACAATTAAAAAATTTTAAAAAATTAAGGCACAATGTGGATAAAATGGAACACGTTTAAACTTTTAACTTAGTGCTTCCACTAAGATAGCACTGTGAATGTTTTTAATGGCTCAGAAGTATTGTAATAAGCGGCCATACCACTCCTGGGTGTGCACCCAAAAAGATAAACTTCAGCATATAAAAGAGGCACCTGTATACCCATGTGCACAATGACACTGTTCCCAGCAGCCAAAGATATAGAAGCTGCCCTGGTGAGTGTTTAAGGACAAGAAATATACTAGATATACACGTGAAGAATAGTGAAGAAAAAACTCTCATTATCCATAAGAAAGTACATGGAACTGAAGGCTATATCATGAAGTGAAATTTAACAAAATACGAAGTATTGCATATTTTTCTCATAAAAATAATAAATATGGATGTAAACAAAAAGCTGAAAATAGGAGAAGCCAGGATGAAATAGTTAGCAACAATAATAGAGAGGGCAGATGCAGCAGCAGTGTGGTATGTCACTCATGAACACAGAACACTACAGTGCTGTCAGTGTATTTTATTTTACTAACATAAAATCAGGACACAAGCTAAGAAAACCTCTAAAACTATTCAGAAAATTTAAGTTTAGGGTATGTACATTCTTAATTTTGTAAATTACCCTGTAGTAATCATTGTAGTGGATTTTTTTTCTGTATTATTGTTTGTTGTTTTCCTTTCCTGGGAACAGAACTAAAGGGCTCAGGCATGTCAGGCTCAGGCAGTTCTGTCCTGCCGTTTCTGCCCTGCAGCCCATTCATCAAGGAGTTACAGATAAGTTTCCCCCCACAGTGTTTTAAACTTTAGGTGACGGCCATTTGAAAAGAGAACCAAAAAATGTCTTTCTTTTAAACAACATATTTAAATATAAACTATATCAGTCTTAAAGTGAATTTCATATTTTTCATAAAAATCCATAAGTAAAAACGTACTCAATTGAAATAACAAACTACTGATAGAAATTTATAAATAATGAATAAGAATACCAGAGATATTAAATACCCTACATCAAAAAGTAGTCTAAATTAAAAAGAAAAGTGGTTTTAAGATATTTTATTTATTTAAGATATAATCTATTTTAGTTGCATATATGCTTACAATATATATATATGAACATATATTTTGCCTACAAGCTCAGACTTAAATCATAGATCCTAATTATAATTTACATTTGATGTGCTGACCATTTGGAACAAAATCTTCTTGTTGGGAAATATTATTTGACAAAATGCAAATAATTTCTCTTAAAGGGAAAATTAAATTTTGTTGATAAAATAACTTAATTTAAAATAAAAGTATAAACCAAGATTTTCTTTACTGTCTACTGTGTAGCAGACTCTATAATATGTGTTTTAAACAAACTGCATCAATGAGTACCAAAGAAGACAGACGGGGGAAGACAGGAGGGAGGGAGACAAAGACAGAGGCCCTGTTTTTCATCAAGAGTCAGAAGAATGGTTTTCAGGTATGAATTGATCAGGATCCTGTACTTTTGGCAAAGTTATAACAAGCCACAAATATTGTAAAGTGCATCTATAAGAAATATGGGCTGCTACAAATACCCCCAAAGGGAAGAAACACAGGAGAATGAACAGTTAATGGAGGGATTATGATGAAGCATTTCATATTAGAGTACTTCAGTGACAAAGGAAACCTTCCGATGTAGTAAAGAATTCAGGGATCAAGTGAATATATACATTAAGAGACAGCTATTTATGTCTCTTCTTAGTGGTCCTGTGTTTAATATGTCATCACGTTGAATCCTGTTACATTCAGAGCTTTGAGTTTCCCAGCAACCCGGCAAAGCCATCTGGTAGGGGACTTCTTGTGAGATCATTGCTATTAAGTCAATAATCTCCTCCTTAGTGCTTATTACGTTTTCTATGCTCAAGCAATTGATTTAGTTACATATGGTTTGTTCTATTAAATATGGAGATACACATTAAAATGTATACAAATGTCTCAAATAGGCTAAAACTTTTCACTGTTTTGCAGATACTGAGTCAATAAACAGCATTAAATATTTTAAACCTTTCGGTGGCAACAGAACACATTTTCAAGCAATTCAAGTTCCCTATAACTGAATGTGTAACTAAGCCTGTATGTAGAGTCTTTATCCTTTTTGGATAGGAATGGCTCCTGCTGTGTTTGTCCCCATTAGCAATGATTACTATGATCCTGGAATGCTTCATTTCACTAACAACATGTAAACAGAAAAAGTCATGAAAATACCTTCAGGCCAACATTTATCTATAACAACACACTTTAGAATGACAAGTACATGCAGTGCAAATGTGAAGCCGCAGCCTGGATCCCGGTGGGGACATTAATATTCATACTATTTGTCTGCATGAGTGTCACAGTAACTCTCATGATCTGAAGTGTTGTTTCAGAGTTAGGCAGTCTGCATCCTACTGATCATTAGCACCAAAAGGCACGATGCAGCCAGGCAATAAACCCCTAGAAATAAACATTTCCATCTTTTCTCTGCTGTGTCTTCACTCATGGACTTATGAGATGAAGTACAGTGCTTTCAAAAAAATAGTAGCAATAAGTTATGCACCAGAAATTTAAAATGCTTTCAATAAGCAAAATAATGAAACACAGAATAAAATGAGGATTCCAACATATGCAAAGTATAATAGCAGTTAGAACTGTGGGGCAGCTCACTGGCAGAGCCCAGATTGCTTGGCCTATAAAATGAACTGGTTTAAATCCTTAGCACCACAAAGTATAAGAAAACAAAAAGTAACAATTGATACAGATTCCCCCTGGTAAGGAATAGAAACAGTAAAACGTATTGATAGTTTCCTATGTATACATCTGTCTCTTCTACATTATATAAATTAAACACATTCTTTATTCACTCAGAAATTATCCTTAAAAATACAAGTTTCTAAATAAAGTGTAACTATGCCTAAATGAATATCACCATTATACAATTCTGAAACATATAGTACCCTCAGGAAGATTTCTCAAGTGTTGTAAAGGAAACAAGCCAATGCAATTTAACCATACTAAACACATTACCCATTACTCATATTGTGGTGTCATTTATTTTTAAAGAATTGTATGTTGGTGTTATAAATCTAGGAAAGCTGCTAAGAATATGTTGTGGTACACAAATTAAATTTGTTTTCTTGATACATATTGTGAAAAAAAAAACTTAGTATTTTCTCAAAAAGTATCTACTCAGTTTAGCCACATTGGCAAACAAAAGTGTAGAAATTATAAAAGGCATTCATTTTCATCAAGAAATCACGAGATATCCCTCTCCTTGTTCTGTGAACACCATAAGCACAGTTAGCACAATTATTTCATCTGCACTGTGGCCAGAAATACAAAACCATGGCTAGAGAGTGCTATAAGGTAACTTTCCAAATGAAGAAAACATGAAGACAAATTAAAAACATTTTACAGTGGACTACATGGGCTTATAGATGTAGAATTGTTCAACCTTTATTTTCTGTCTTTAAATATTTTCCTTCTTTGTAGCTTTCTTTCTTTTGGGAAGAGAAAGGATAAAAGCATTTAATCTTTGACTTGGGTAAGTGTTGAATGTCAACTTTAGGAATCCACATTTTTAGTAGCTTTGTGGTACATATGTGTGGCCATACATGCCACAGATTGTCTGTTGAGGTCAGAGGATAAATTGTGGGAATTTGTTCTCTTCCTCCTTCATGTGGGTTCTGAAACATATGCTAGCTTTGCCCTTCCAACTATCTCAGAAACCTCTAAGCTCTTAAAGTAAATAATATTTTATGAGAAACTACCAGAATGACTTCGACTTTTTTTTCTGTAGAATTTTAGCTAATATGGTCAGGAAATTATCTTTACTGAAAAAAAATTTGCTATCTAACTTCTTTTAAGATTTGAGCTGTTTCTCCTCTAACAAAGAAGCCTGCAGGTCTATTCTTGGTCTGCACTCTTTCCGTTTCCTAACCTTCAGAAGAATATCATATCATGATATCATGAATATCATGAATATCATATTATTTACTTTCCCAGGAATAATGCTTCATGTTACACTTATACCATACTTCATATGAGTTTACTGTTTCCATGCAAGATGGATCAATGTTAGCGTGGTATAGTGAGCTAGCCTAGAATGTGCTGGCTGCTTATAAAATACATGGACACTTCAAAATATAATGGAATACTATGCATACATTAAAGTTAATAATACAAACAAAGATGCAAATTAGGATGCAGCTATAACCACTCATGAGGCAAAGAAATGTGAAGTTGATTCCTGTATCAATAGCTAACTATACAGTGCCTATAAAAAACAAACTTCATTTGAGACAAAATTAAAATTAAATCATGAAACAACATATGTAATGTAACTATTAATCAAAAGAATGGATGCAATGATATGGTAACAGTAGCCAAAAGAGATTTCAGGGGTTATTACTAGGCAGCAAAAAACATATTTTGTATTGACAAAAGGTTAAAGTTCAACTGAAAAAAAAATAACTAAATGATTTGCCCCCCAAATATGGAACTTTAGAGTCCAAACAGCAAAACCAAGAGAACATAAATCCACAGGTAGAGTTCTTTCAACAATAAGAAATCAGTATAGACAGAAACAGGAAGTATGAATTAAGGAAATTGTAGAATACTGGAACATCAACCCAAATTTGTAGAATACTCACCCAAGAACATAATATGCATTCTCCTCGAGTTCATAAAGAACTCTTCCTCAAAAACTATATTTAGGACAGTAAAACAAATCTTAAAAAACTAAGAATAATTCAAGCATATATCTTCTAGCCAAATGAGAATTTTTCAATTACTTAAAATGTTTAATTTTTTTTTTCAATTTCCAAATATTAGGAAGAGAAAAACACACCTTTTTTAGGTGTGGGGTCTTAGGTTCAATCCTTGGCATTGGCAAAAACTAAAAAAAAAAAAAAAATTTAAAAATAATAAAATAAATAAAAATTCCTCGAACCATGAAGTTGAGAATGCACTGAAAACTGAATTGTATTAAGACAAAAACTGTCAGGTTATATCCAAAAGAGACTGCTTTGAATTTACCTACCTTTAAAACTGTTAAGAGTCAAATAAGGAAATAAACTGCACGACATACAGTCTTGAAAAATCTTGGGAGGTTGAAAACATACTTTTCAAAAACTTCATGGTCAAATTAAAAATAAAAGAAATACTTCAAAGTATTTTGAACAAAAATAAAAAATATATAGTATGTGAAGATTTGTTGGATGTTACAAAGTAATACACAATGAGAAACTTAGATCACTAAACATAAGAAAGAATGCATAGAGATATCCAGTTAACTCGTGATTTAAAAGCAAAGCAACAAAAGCAGCAGCAAAAATGAACTTAACAGAAAATGAGAAATGAAAAGAATTCAATCGCCTGATAAATGGTACATGAATTAAAAAAAAAAAACAGAACAAATCCAGAAACAATGTAAGAGAGGCCACATAGTAGCCTTGATTTGGTTCACCTTCTAATTTTCTTTTTTGGCTTTACATTGATGGGAGAGAAATAAGTAGTCAGTAGAAACTACATCAGATTGAGAGTTTTCATTTTCCTCCAAGCTAGTGATCTTCAGTGTGTTATGTTCTTCCAAAACTAGGCAGTGGAAGAGACACAGTTGTGACCCAGAGACGTGATCAGCGCTCTCCAGGGTACTGAATGGACAAGCTATGTTCTTCAGTGTTTTCTGTGAATTCATCCCAGTTTTGAATTATATGTTCAGCTTGAAGCTGTACAAGTCAATGAAAGCCTATAAGTCTGTATATTCATTTGAAAGTCATTTGAAAGTCATTTGAACATATGTTGAATAAAAGAGAAGTCATGTTTAAAATGGTCACAACAGACAATGGTCATTATTTGCTGTCACAGAGGTAAATTCCTTAACAGCATATAAGAATTCTAAATGCATTTGCATCTTACATGGAAGAAATTAAATATGTAAAGCAAATATTAATGTACATGAAGAGGAAATTGGTAGCAATACAAAAATAGTAGGACCGTGCTATTTGGGGTGGAATGTGGGAGACTTTGATACTTTGGACTAGGAAAGCTGTTGAATGCTATAAGCAGAGTTTAAAAGGCCATCCTAGTAGGAGCTTGGAAGCAAGGTAAACTGAGAGCAATTTGGAGTACAGAAGGCAAGATAGAGAGGTTTCGGTGGGGAACAATATTAGCACCTGGGCTAGATACCATTCTTGGGGTATTTTGGCAAAGAATGTGGCCACTTTTTGCCCCATCCTATAAATATGCCTGATGCTAAACTGTAGAATTTTGAACTAATTTCTTTGGCAGGGGAAATTTCAAGACAGCTTAATATGGAATGTCTTTGGCTATCAGTGAGCATTCTTATGCAGGTTTACAGGGCAAAAGAGCAAATGGGGCAAAAGGAATACAAAATGAATAGTTTGAGAAGGAAAAAAGAGCACTAGTAAATTTAATGTTGAAGCTTTGGTTTGTACTGAAAGAGATAGAGAAACGGAACTATAAGAGTGGTGCCTCTGGGCAAGATCTCACCCACCTAGTCTTGAAACCTATAAAAAGAAAAGGCCTAAGGAACTGTCTCTGTAAAGAACAACAGCAAAGGAAAGCTTATGTGAATTTAAGTCAGGAATTTAATAATTTAATTTAATTTAGATTCCATCCTGAGCATGCAGCTGAACTTGGCAGCATCAGCCTTGTGGATCTGGCTTAAGCGTCATGGAGGATAAAGAATAATGGATTGTAGAATCTTCCTCATGGTTAAAAAAACAAACAACAACAAAATGCTGCTGAAGCTAGGCATGTGAGACAGCAGGCACTTAGAGGCCATTGCTTGAAGCTGTAAAAAAGCCTGGGTTGTGTTGGAGACCCTAAGATGTTGGAGATGTCAGAATCTTGGCATATTGGCCAAAGAGAACTGCATACAGGGAGTTGAGCCACCCCACGAAAGAGGTAGAAGGAAGGCATTGGCCCTTTGCCAGTAGACATGGAGTTAGAGGATTTGGAGTCACCTGCTGGGCTTTGGCCTTGTTCTGATGCAGTATTTCTTTACTATGCCTTCATCCCTCCCCTTTGGATGGTAATATATATTCTGTGCCACTGGATATTGGAGGTATGTTGCTTTATTCTTTCTTTTTAACAAGTGTTAAAATTAAGTAATGACCTTGCGTCTCAGAAGAGACTCAAGAGATTTTTAAACTGTATTGAGACTGTGAACAACTATGAAGACTTTTGAAGCTGGACTAACTGCATTATGATATGGCTATGTACATATGGGAGCTGGGCCAAAGAATGTTGTGGTTTGAGTGAGAATGGTCCTCATAGTTCATATGTTTGAACACGTGGTCCCAAGTTGGTGGAACTGTTTGGGAAGCGTTAGTAGGTTGGCCTTGTTGGAACTGCTGTCACTAGGGGCTGGTTTTGATGCTTCGAAACATTAAATGTTAGCCTCCCCCCATGCTCCCGCCTCCTTTCCTCCTTCCAACCCTCCCTCCCACTGTCCTTCCCTCCACCTTGCATCTTAGGATGTAGCTCTCAATTACTGCCCCAGTGCTATGCCAGAATGCCTGCTGCCACATTCCCTGCCATGATGATCATGGACTCTCACCCTCTGGATCTGTGAGTCCCAATAAATGTTTTCTTATACAGTTTGCCTTGGTTGGTTGTGGTGCTTTGAAACGTAACTAAGACACTAACTATGTACGAGTTACAGAGAATAATATATATTTCTGAGTCACATTTACTTTTATTGTCTTTATAATGAAGACTTAAAAACAACTAGTTGTTTTAACTAAGAAATACTATGGCAAATTATACTTTTTCAAAACAAAGTTAAGAGTCCTCCTTTTAAATTCTATACGTTTTATGTGATGTAATTCACACACATATAGTATCTAATATATACCAGGCAGTAGTCTACAACTAATCAACTTAAAGCACTTAAATTATTTAGTGCTTTAGATTTTTATTCAGACAAAAAAAACATTAAAAATGAAAATTAAATAACAAGTCTTATTTGTGGCAAAAAAGAATGATTTATTTTTCAGCTACTTCGCAATTTAGAACATATGTTATATTTGAATATAACATTCTAGTAGACAAAATTTTATTGCATAGCAGTAGTAAAAATACTTAAATTTTTACACTTTCTCTTAAATCCTTGCTGTGCTGGCTTATGTAAAAAGGTGTCAAAAATACTTTTCTTAAGATATAAATTTATTAGTGGAATACATTTTAAAAACATGTTATTTAAGTTTTTAGCATTGGAATTGTCTCAAAATATGAAAAAGCATCTTCTGATGGAACTTTTACATCCACCCATGAAGAGAAGACACAGAAAAAAGACACTAGAGGATAGTCCATGTCATGTCAAGCCTCATAAAACTTCTCATGGCACCAATAAAAATAAAACCCATGATTAAAAATATGATAAATATTAGGTAATAGTTTTGTCCGTTTTATTAAAATTTAATATAGTGATATTTAATGTACACTTTATTATGAAGTCAAGACTTAAGAATTTAGGTAATGAACAGGTTCAAAAAGGATATCTTTGGAAGGCTGTGAGTCATCCCACCAAAGTTATTGGCAACAGTACTGATAAAGTTCTTGAAGAGCTGCTGACTCTGTGGAAATTCAGACAAACAACTTATGATAGTAATTTAAGGGAAACTGGCAACAGTCTGGGTGACCCTCAGCTAAGTGTAATAGAAATAACAATTGTGTATAGAAATCTAAAAGAATGTCATCTAGTACAGATGACTGATTTCCATCTGGCAGAGGGAACATCCCAAATGTTTTAGTTGCTTTAGGACACAATTTTGTAATTATTAGCCAATCAATCTCAATATTCCCCCACTGACTATATAAATCTCCTGGTCCCTCCTTAATTAGGTGAATAAGAATCACTGACTTTATTTATACTTAGGAAGCTCAGTTTTTTTAAAAAAATACTTTAGTGGTAGAGTAAACCTATATTAAAACATTCTTTACCAATAAATCTTCTAGGTGATTGTTTTAAATGTGTGCAGATAATTTACATGTATGTTAGGCTAATGACAGCAAATAATAAATTCTCCTAATGATATCATGATATAAATGAGACAATAGAAACAATATGTAGCCTGAACATAAACATTTGCTACTGAAATTTCTGTCAGTACAGAAATATCTGAGAAACCACTCCTTTGTCATTAATATTTTTAGTCAGATATGCTGACGTTACTTAAATGACTATTTTAAGAAATATTTCCATGTCTGTTAATCAGAAGTAAACAGCAGGAAAGTTACTCAACATAGTAACTGAGATCTATATCAAAGGTGTATTTCTTCGAGACTTTAATGATTACTTTATCGTTTGAGAGTTTCAAACATGCATGTAATTCATTTTAATCAAACCCACTCCACATTCCTTCTCCTCCAATTCCTCCCCTACAGTCACCTCCACTTTCTCTCTCAACTTCACACACTCCTTTTGTAAAAGCTGACTGATTCCAGTCAGTGCTGCTTGTATGTGCAAAAACGTAAGACCATATGCTGAGCATCCCTGAAGAAAACTGATCCTCTCCCAAAAGCCATCAGTTGCCCACAGCTCCTCAGATTGGCATGGGGCATCATGAGCCCTACATTCATCCACGCTGTGATTTTCAAAAATACTTCAAAAATTCAAGTTACAGAGAAAACAAATGAAATTCTTAGTATGACAGTAAGTAATTAGGTTTATAAGAATAAGAAAACATTGGGTAAGCAATTAATAAAAAAAAAGGAATATTTAATCCCTTTTTGTGATCATTTCTTTGTGTTCCTAATGCACAACAAGATGGGTTTTTTTTCATTAAAAAGTAAAGTAGTTCAGTGTTCACTGAGTTTTAATTACAATGTTGAGTGAATCGCTGATGTTTTACTATGGATAAGGATTATATTTCAGTTTGAACAAATGATTCACAGTTTGTTTCGGAGTTTATGTAAGAAGAACCTTAACATCTGTCACTGTCCTTGGTCCTGACATATCAGCTATGCTGAGGGTTCCATCCCAACCATGGCTGTATTTTTACCACTGGCCTCTCCTTGACTCTAATAGTGCCATACCTCAGGTTGCCTACATTGACCCTTCAATCTTGGTGTCCCCACAACAACTGCAGCTGTACCTTCACCTAGAGCCACACCTGATGTCTCATAATGCTGAGTCTCAATCTGCTTTCTATCTAATTTTCTCATAAAGAAAAAGTGTAACTCCCATGGATTTTTCACTTGAAAATACAATAAACAAATGGCACCCATTGAGTCTTGAGCAACTCTCAAACTTTCCTCTGAAACTTCACAAGCCAGACCACAACTGTCTGCATTTCTCTCAACATCCATATTTTCCAAGGTCCTACAACTCAAATCTCTCTCAGTTTCTCCAACCAGAGGGGCAGAACAAACAAACAAGACAAAAAATATGATCAGTCCATCACAGCAGTAATACACATTTCTGGTACCAATTTCTATTCTAGTTTGCTTTCTGATGCTGTGATAAGATACTGACCAGAAAGAACTCGGGGAAGAATAGATTGATTTTGGCTTACAGGCTTATGTCCATCATTGAGGAAAGCCAAACCAGGACCTTGGAAGTAAGACCTGAAGCAGGACTGATGGTGGAAGAAGTTATTACCAGCTTGCTTTCCTTGGCTTACTCAGCTTATAAGACACAGAGCTGTCCTAATTAAGATTGCTATTGCTGTGGTGAAACACCATGACCAACGTGAAGAGGAAAAGGTTTGTTCCTGGTACACTTCCATATCATTGCTCATCATCAAAGGAAGTCAAGGAAAGAACTCAAACAGGGGAGGATACTGTAAGCAGGAGCTGATGCAGAGGTCACATGGAAGTGCTGCTCACTGGTTGGCTTTTATGGACTTGCTCAGACTGCTTTCTTATAGAACCTAGGACCAGTCCTGGGTGATATCACCCACAATGGGAAGGAACCTCCCACATCAATCACTAATTAAGAACTATAGCCAGATATTAAGGAGGCATTTTTTTCCAATTGAAATTTCCTTTTAGATTAATTTAGCTTGCATTAGGTTGACACAAAACTAGCCAGCACAACTGTCCAGGGATGGAACCATCCACAATTCACTTGACATGCCCACAATCATCATCAATCAATAATATGCCCAACCACAGGCAAGCCTACAGACCAGTTTGACAAAGACGATTCTTAAGCCGTGATTCCCCTATTCCCAGGTGACTCCTGTATGTATCAAGATGATAAAAACCAACCATCAAACCAAACTATTCCAATCATCAATGAGAATGATTTTGAGGTATTATAGAACTAATATATAGAATAATAAATTATTTATCTACCTACATATGTATTAGCTCTTTCTTGTTAGTTATAAATATTTGAATTAAACTTTTTGATGTAAAGTACTTTGTTTGATACATAAAACATCAAAGTAGGTTTTTGCAGGTTACAAAACAATTTTCAAATATTTTAGAATAATTGCCAATGACAAAGTAGAAATGAAAGGGTTTTCATGAATAAAATACTAATTTTTCAGAACTCAGTTCACCCCAAGGATTTTGTTAAGGAAAGTATGTTCTAAATCAATTTCCTTTGGAAAAAATACATTCATCTTCACATGAAAGAAATACACTATATTGATAAAAGTTAGTGTTTAAATTTTATAATAGCAGTTTAAATAGTTTGAACACATACTGATCCCATAGACTATTTTTGGAAATTATTTGCAATAGAAACAAAGACTTGCAGAGCATGCCTTGAGAACTCGGTAGAGGTGAAATGATTCAGTAGGCCTGATGCTCAGGGCTTGCACATTCTCAGAAATTTTTATGTTCAGGCCTAGCCCTTGGCTGCCTCCTGAAAGATGAGTTCCCAGTTACTGCAATAGTATGCCTGAAAAGGTGCTCTTGGAGAGCCCAGAAAGGAGGATTGAATGTTCACAGCCGCATGGACTATCAAAAAATGTTTTAGTGTGCGTAGAGCTTGAATGACACATTTGTCACAAACACCAGTTTATTCTGATAGTTTATGATAATAAACTGATTTACACTGAATGGCTCTTTGTGATTTTATGGGGCTTTAGTTGTTAGGAGCTGACATCAGAGATTCTGGCTCCAAACCAGATGTGATGGAGCAAGTCTTTAATCCCAGCACACAGGAGACAGAAATAGCTAGATCTGTGAGGTCTAGACCAAACTGCTCTACAGAACAAGTTGCAGGACAGCCAGGGCTACAAAAAAAAAAAAAAAAAAAACTGAAACAAAACAAACAAAAGAAAACATCATCTTGACAAAATGAATGAATGAACGAATGAACAATAGAAAGGAAAAAAAAGAAAAAAGTATGGAAAGAAACAATGAAACAAAGAAAGAAACAAAGCAAACAAACAAATTCAAACAGAGAGAGAAATGCAGGCCCCACATTCCTCTCAATCACACAGTGAAAATCCAGACTTAGTTGAACTTATTTGACTGATAGCACTTCAGAATATATACATGAAAAACTTAAGGTTCAGAAAAATACAATACTTATCTGGAAGCCCCTTAGTAAGCAAGCCAACCTGGAAGTTGCCTGCTCAGCTACAGGGATAACATAGCAGCTACACCACTGATAATTGTGTACTAATTCACTAACACACATTTAAATATGTGCAATCATGTGATCATATACATTTATGGTCTGTGCTTTCAAAACCAGCCTCTTTTAAACTCTCCATCATTCCAAGAAGCAAGAGTCCAAAGTGAAACAAAACAAACCACATGTTTCTCTTTTACAAAACAAAGACCTGAGCTGCATAGGACACAGTAATATATTTCTACAGTCTCTCTTTGCTAGAAATGAGATTACCTCCAGTCTTTATTTAAAAGATGTCCTAATTCACCAAACTATAGCAAGGCTAAGCCTGCAGTGAACTGTGTCAGAAAAAAAGAAAATGAATTATTGGAGTACTCTTCCTCTATGTCTGAGTTTCAGAGATTTAAAAAAAGACTTGTATGTAATTTTTCATCCCAAAAGGCCACTGGCTTTTCCTATTAGCATTTTATACCCTTTAGTAATTATATATGACTTTTGAAAATAGCATAGGCCAGAAGTGTAAAGAGGTATGGATAATCTTTTTGAAAAATTATATTTGAGCAGATGGGTATCACATGAATTGGATGAACCAGTTAATTGTCTAAGTGGAAAGGTTTCTTATGCAATTTTAGGCCATTAATGAGATGGAGAGCACAACTCTGAAGGAAAGCGGTGATTTTACACTATTTATACAAGATGTCTGACCTTGCCACTTTTTCATTTCGTAGAATAATTGTTCCCATAGGAAACTGAAAAACAAAACAAGTTAGAAGAAACATGAAACAGAGTTGTCTGTGCATTGCTAAAACTCAGCCAAGTTGATTACTAGATCCCTAAGGGGTCTGCTAGACCTACAGTAAACATAAATAAATAAAGCTTTTCAAATGTTGGTTTGAACAAATATCTCCTAATAAAAATACAGTGATTTCAATAATTGTAAGTTCTTATACAAAAGTTAAATCTATTATGATCAAATATTGAAAATGACTATCACCACCTTTAGTTTTATACTATAGTTTATAAAACATCTTTAGTTTTAGTTTTATATAGGTTTATATTTTAATATGTCTGTATATGTGTGTGTGTTTAAGTAGGAACTATGGAATTTGCTTTCCATTAAGTTAAAAAGAAAGTGTAGAAAATAAAATATATATAATATTTCTAAGGACTCTGAGTATGTCAGGAAATTTCAGAGTTCATAGATTCTTGTCACACAAACAGGGAATTAGGGTGTCTAGTGTTTACCCAATAGAGTTGAAACCTTTTGTGCATATAAAACCCTGGACACAAGTAGTTATAGAAGCTTTGTGTATAGTGACCCACACTTGGGACTAGGAAAATGGCTCAGCTTGTAATGTGCTCAGCAAGAATGAGGATGTGTGTTTAGTTCTTAGGACCCACATACAAAGCTGAATGTGTCAGCTTTTGGTTGCCATCACAGTGCCAGGGAGGTGGGAGAACCCTGGGGCTTGCTGGCCCACAAGCCTACCTGGGCCAGTTAGTTTCAGATTCAATAAAAGACCTGTCTTAAAATAAGGTCTTGCACACATGCATGCGCACACACACACACACACACACACACACACACACGCATGCATGCATGTATTGTTAATGCATTTGATAAAGAAATGTGCTCCACAGGATCATAGGCTTGAACACTTGTTCTCTGTTATGTGTTGTAGGAAGGCCCTGTATCTTTTATGAAATGGGGCTTTACTAGAGAAAGCAGATCTCTAAGATTGGCCCTTGAGATTGCATAGCCTGGCGCCATTTGGCATTCATGCTCTGCTTCTGGACTACAGATGTAATGTGACCAGCTGCCTGCTCTTACCCTCACAGTCCCCACACTGTGAAGGACTGTAGCCCTCAAACTGTAAGAGAAAACATTTGAACATTTTCAGTATTTTTCTAACATGAAAGGAAAGAAAACGATCAGATACAAAAAGCCATTGCAACACTGGGGTATGCCTGAGTATGTAATATGGCTGAGATATCACTGGATGGTGAAAGCAAGATTGAATTACAGATGGAATTTAATATGGAATTAGAAAATTATGAGCAATAGAGCAGTGGGTAGAGAAAAACAACAGTGGGAGGAAAATATTTTTGGAGAAGCAGTATAATCAAATACCTGCAATTCTCACACCAACAGTACAAGACAAAAATCAGCAGATCCCCACATACTGAGGGAACCATTTCTAAACATTGCATGTTTGCAATATTACCCTTTGTGATACCTTTAGTTTTAAGGAAATCTTTGAGCTAACCTATCTTTGAAAGGAGTAAAAACATTAATAGAATTGTAGTACAGTTAAAATATCTATATAAAAGTTATTTACTACCATATCACTTAGTAACCTCATTTCCACATTCACAATGCAGAAAACGATTAGACATCTTTTTTGCATCAGGTGTTCTAGTATATTCTGGTAGGGGATACAACAGGCTCAGTATCTTTCTTACAATTTAGTTAAAAGTTCTTCACTTTACATGGTGTCATACTAAATAATACTTATAATTTATGATTTGAAAGCATTCATGTTCACTTTATGGCGTATGTCATATATTTTTAAAAATGTTTTAATTCCTAGAGATGATATTTCACATGCTTTAAATAATCTGGTACACATTTGTAGGGTCATGACAAATGAGATAAATAGTTGTAGCATTTGTTTTAAACAAATGAGAAATATTAATTCTCCAGAATAATTAACTAAGTTGCTGAGAAATTCATATTGACATAGCAGAGAAACCATTAGTGTCTATATAATTTCACTCAGAAAACACTTCAATCTTTCTTGGTCAAAACAGAAAAGAAAATTTCTAATTGAGGCCACAGCCTAACTAACCTACTGTTAGTAAGGAAATGACACTTAAAGGGGAAGTTTTAGTTAATTCACCCTGTAAAGGAACAGGAACAGGTGTAAAATGAATGGACTGATCTAAAGGATGCTTTAGCACCCACAAAACAGAAGCTATTCTGGATAAATACATGATTAGCACATTTAACACATGAAACTAAGAGAAAAAATAAAAATAAATTATGTTTTATAACAAAGCATTTTAAATTATGAAAAAATTTTACACCTGGTTAATTTTCAGACAAAAAGTTTAGAAAGACATGAACTTGAACCACAAAGGTTTGCTTTTTACTGTAAAATTGTATATTTTAAGATTTTGTTTTATTATTGTATATGTGTATGACCCATGCGCGCGGTACCTCTGGAGGCCAGAAGAAAATGTCAGATCACCTTAGAGATGGCGTTACAATTAGTTGTGTGCCACCTTCTTAAAGAACAGTGAGCTCCACTATCATCTGAGCTACTTTCCAGCCTTCCAACTGTAGCTTTAATATTATAAGAGCTTATCAATGTTTTATCCAACCTTAAAAATATTTTTGCAGCACATATCTTGAGAAAGCCTATTTATGTCTAAATTTGGCAATATTCACTTTACATTTGCTTTTGAATTTTGGGAATATTATCCTATTATGCTTCCCTATATATGGTTTCCCTTTGAATTTTAATTGTGTTTAATATATGGAACACTTAGAGTCAGTTTTTGGAGGAGTTGGACCCTGAGTTATCCAATGAGTAGCCAGTATGAAATATCTAAGCAACCATCAATGCCAACTCTCAGCTTCTATAGAAGCCACCAGGCACAGGCCACCTAGGAAACACATTGCTTCAGTCAGTTCACTCTATATGCATAATGGATTTCATTAGTGATTATTCTATGTGATGATCATGATGGAAATAAGGACCTCTAATGATTGGATGAATAGACAAATGCCATTTGCAAAGACAGACAAAATATTTATTACTGTTAGTAGAACATGCTTGAATGAACTTATTTAATGGCTTCACTATAGTGCAAATAGTAGAAAAGCTAAAAGAAATGTAGATATCAGGGCAATCTTATACAACTAGGATTTAGACACAAATAAGTCCTGTGAGGAGGGGGATCAATTGTTCTTTCACACTGCATAATCTGGAATACAAATACAAAAATAAACTGCTTGATCTAAGTTATAGCTGATGTTAAATTGAATCCCAATTTTGTACATTAAGTCAAAAGAGAGCAAGTGTACTTTATAAGACTGTACACATCGGTCACTTAAAATAAAGACACAAAAATTAAAGTTAACGCTGGGGCATGATGGGGAGTAGCAACTTTCAAACTAATAATTTTGGAAAGCCATTAACAGTCGGTGGAACAGAACTGACATGACTTGGTTGAGTGAAGAAAAAAGAAGTAAACAAGAGATGTCTTCTGGGTCTATAAAAATAATTAGCAATATACTATCTATACATTATCTTGTGAAACATTTGATTTTCTAACAATATTGTAGCATTATAAATAAAATTAACTAGCCAACAAGAGCATCTTCAATTTTCTCAGTCCACACACAGCATTAAATTGCAGTGTGCAACTGTTTAGATCATGGTTACTTAACATAAGTTCCTACCAGATGATTGGAAGTAAAGTTCATTGGATTATTTTGAAGCTTTACTCTGGGTTCTTAAGTAGATAATTATATATATATATATGTGTGTGTGCCTATGTGTGCTTGTGAGCATGTAGGACAGAAGCATTGAGTTAGACGCAGTTGTGAGCAGCCCAACAGGGGCCTTGAGAACTGAACTCAACTCTTCTGCAAGAGTAGTGTGTGCTCTTAACTGCAGAGACATCTCTCCAGACCATGAAAATATCTTAAACAATTAGAATTACTTTCAAAGTGTCAGGAGTCAAAACAGGAAATATCTAGATATCTAACTAATATATAATAAGGGCCATACTAAAAAAGATCAGCATTTACTACTTTGGTAAAGAAATTAGAGATATAGAATATCATTAATACTGTTCACATGTTCAAATGTTGAAAATGAAGATATTACTGCACTTAAAATTGGATGAGAGGGGCACTTCAGGTAAGTAGAATGATTAACAGATGACTAATTTCTAAGGAACAACAGATTCATTAACAGGCTGGGTATGTAATCAGTACGTAATCACAAGAAGCTGCTTTAGTATTTATGATAGTGATCCTGCAGTCACTGACTAGGCAGAAAAGAGGAAATGAGCCAGTAGGAAAGAAGTGTCACTGAGAGGTCTTGACATGATGTGGCATCAGTGAGAGAACAAAGACTGTGTTTAAACTCACTGTCCAGATTCTTAGCAGCTCTCACTGTAAGTGATCCTGCTCTGGTGATGCTGTGCCATGACTTTTCCAGGCTGACACATTCCTATATGCTGGTCAATAAACTCTAAATGTGCATCTGATCACAGGGTTCTGGGACAGCCTACTGCAGGTCTCACAGAGCTGAATTTAGGCATGTCAGAGCATCACTCTTCTCTGGAGGATGTGGGTACATGTGTTTCAGTGACTTGTTCAGGAAGCTTATTACATCTCACGGTGCATGGCTCCCTGCTCCAGCTATTTGGGCAGCTGTGAATATTGTGTCCAAGTCAATCTCATTTACATCCATTGGGCCCATCCCCATGGTTGCTTCCTTACTGGTCACCAGGTGAATAGTCTATTTCTAAGAACTAATGCACACGATTAGGCCTTTTAGTTCATCCACCAGCTTTGCCCATCTCAAACTGCACTGTCCTGGTCATGTGCAGAGGCACATTTACACATGAAGACATAATCAGAGGTTCTGTGGGTCTGAATATAGTTTCTTTATGGCCCATTAATCTTCTTTTGACAATGAAACATAAAACCTCTAAGGAGGGTATTTCTAGAAATGTGAGGAAAGTTTGCTAAAGCCAACTACTGAGAACATAAGTGCCACAGAATAAGGATCTCGACTATTTTACTGCATCTGTAGCACCCAGGAAAGTGTTTGAGTTCTTTAGAAGTAAGAGGCTAAAATATTTTCTGAAATAATTTTGCTTAAAGTGATCTGTTAATAGTAATAAATTTGTGTAAAGGGCTGGCTTATAATACATCCTTATGTCTAAACACAGTGGCAGTTTCTGCTGATAACAAGAATATGTGACCCTAATATACTTAACTACATTAATTTTGCATAAAATATTAATTTAATGATAATTCTCCAATCTTTTTGCTATAAACAATTGAGAATCAACCTAAAACCACATATGATACAGATGACCTGTTAGTTTTAACCTTAAAATAATATATGGTACATATAAACTGTGTATATACAACCTGATCCTCTGTATGATAAAATATACATTACTACGTATAGATATAGTTATTATTATACATTTAGGTATTGTGGAAGAGTGTATCCAAATATAAAATACAAATGGCTGTTGCTTTTTAGTCAGCCATTTCCCATTTGTACCTGACATCCATTTCCACACTTCCTAGCCTGTTCTCTGCCCTAGTAGACAGACCTCTGCAACCCTCATATACCTGTGTGTATAAGCCAGATCCACACACTATTGGCTTTCTTTTGAGTTTAGTTGTGGGACATCCAAGAGAAGAACTAAGATCCAAGAAGAACTAAGACGAGAAGGAAGGAGGTTGAGGCTGCAAGTGTGTTCCCAGGACTTCTTCCAAATGGCCTCACTGATGTATCTAGCGAGCTTCATGCCTCACCTCAACCTCACTCTCTGTGTAACATCTTCTTCCAAGCAATGGTAACTTGCCTCTTGAGACCTCATAAAGGCAGCAATCAATATGGACAGCTACCCCACACTTCTGCCCATCTCTGCAAGGTCTCTATGAAACCCTTCTTCAAATCTTCATTAACAATGGTTTTGCTTTGATTTTTACTGCAGGGACTGTGATCAGCAGGGCCACGAGTACAATAATGACTCAAATGACAGAGAAGTGTCAAAAAAGGGCATACAGAAAATGAAAGTGAGGATGTAAACATGTAAACGTGACACTCGTGTTTTTCTGTTACTGTATCTAGCAGACAACTGTGGGACCAATTAAGGTATTGTGAATTATCTCATCAGCGGAAAGTTAGTGGAGGTGTACGGCATGCTAATATTGTGTATCAGATGAAATTGGTTGTTAAAGTTGATATATGATGTCTTGAGAAAATGTCTGGGAAATAAACAATGCTGTTCACTTCTAAGTGTTGCCTCTGGATCCTGCTTCAATTATTAGTTCGTAATATAGTACTTCCATTATAATATCTAAAAACAAATAGTAAAGTGTTTAAAATTATTTTTGATTAACAAATATTAGTAATAACAAAATACATATCATACAAATTCTGAAGCCAATGAAAAAATAAAAAGATTAGGAGGATCATTTATTTTACTAGCAAAATGATTGTTACCATGAAAATATAATCATTTGCTAATACTATTTGGACTCTTAAAATTTACTAATTCTATTCCTCAAAATGTTTTGATAAAAACAAAAATCTTTGATGCATATCTCAATGTTCTGTTTTTAAGATGATTAATATACAATTAATCAAAGACTGAAGTACCAAGTCAGAGTAAGTATTATTCACTGATTGAAGTCATATTTAAAAAATTAGAGATCCCGACTCAAGAATAATCTAATAAACTTTTTCATAAGTCCATGAAATCCTAAATTAGCAAATATATATTGAGAGTAGGTTGGAGTTGGGAAAGCAAGTAATATACCAAGAGATGAAATAAAAATGATAACAGATCAGGGGATGTGATTCCCTCTTAAATCCCATACGTCCTTCACATGGGAAAGCAAGTAGTTGGATGGATGTTGATAAATGTGTTTTAGTCACACTTGTCAGTTGGCTAAGTTCCAGTTATGTTGCTGTGATAAATCCCATGGCAAGAAAAACATGGAGAAAAGAGGGTTATTACAGGTCATAATTCCATGTCTATCATGTGAGAGATGTCAAGAAACTTAAAGAAGCTTGTCCAATTACACCACCTTCAAGAACAATCATGGATTAACTTCATACCTGAGCCTAGAAACCACAAATAAAAGTACAATAATTTGTCTCATGCTTTAATTAAAATTCAACACTTTCTTTCAACCTTTTAAAATGCTTTGCATAGGGAATTTTTCACAGTATGATCTCGCCAAAACATTTCATTGCAAAGCTGGGTTGTAGTCTTCTCTTCCACATAGACTGTGTCAGGCAAGAGGTACAGGTATGGCTAGTTACTCCCAACTGCCATCCAGCATCTAAGCCTGTTGGATGTAGCATTTTGCTGTGTTTATCTTGATTATGCTTTACTGGTTATGTTCATTATACAAAACTTAAAAAATACATGATATTGGTGCCAACTGTGTAAATATTAGTAAATAAATTTGAATGTTAAATGTTTGTGGAAATGCAAAGTAATTAGATGTCTTAGTTTTATACTGTGAAATGTAAGATATACGGCATTCATGATCTTGGAAATAATTCATTTTATCATTATTGATTTTACTGATAGATGTTTAATACAACACTTGATTAAGCTAGTCATTAGTATTGTCAATTCAAATACAAGTGCAACAATAATGAATTTATCACTAGTAATTGGCTTTAATTAGTAATTAGTATTCAGTATTTAATAAGAAAAATATCACTTACATACTAATTTTCTAAGTGGGCTCATTATGATTTTCCTCCTATTTAAGTCATTCTGACATTTCAAAAGATAAACTTCCATTCGAGGAGTTACTGAGAACATCACAAGCTCCCATTCGACAAGCTCTCGAGGGAATACGATGGCAAAATAAAAACTGTTGCTAAATGCAACGAGCTAAAAATGTTCACTTGGAAACATGCAAAGTAAATCCATGAGTATTATACCCAAACATGCTCACATACTGACAACCAATGTAATAGTTTTAAAATAAAAGTAGAATCACAGTCACTGGCTGAGTCGTTGGGTATAACATGCAGGTGTTGCTGTTCTGCTGTGTCATAGTAGCCCCTTACTACATCCTTCTGATACATCTGCACTGTCGAAAATGTCCCTATATAAAGTTTACTACAGTGAAGGCCCCTCTTTCTGTTTTCAATATTCACTTTTTTGTGAAAATAAGGAAACTAAAGGAAAAACAAGCAGATTTTTAAAATCTTAGTTTTTAATATAAAAATAAATAAATAAATAAATAATAACATTGCTGAGAATTTCCCCACGAGAAGACAGCAAGTGTGCACATTGGAAACATATATCTGGCATAATAACGAGGGAAAAGTAGAAGTCCTTGATGGGGCCCAAGTACTTGTGAGTGTTGAGAACTCTCCACTGTCAGCTCCAAGAGCGTATTTAATTAGGAATGGGCACTCTCATCCTCACAAACTTGAAGGTGTTGCCCTTGCTCTCCTCCTGAGGGCTGCAAAGATCGCTAGCATAAACAGCACCAAATTATTTCCTAAATTTCTTCATTAGTAACTAGATGGCGTGAGTCAAATCCCCTTGCTGCTAAATATTCGCAACTACAGAGATGTTTCCTCTGTCATGGCCTGTATGTGTGGGCATACGTGAATGTATGGGGGCGTGTGCGCAGGTGCTCCTGTGTACAGATGCATGTGAGAGTCAGAGAACAAATCACAGTGTCTTTGTTCAGGCACCATTCCCTCTGTTGTTGAGACAGGACTTCTCACCGGGCTGCATTGTAGAAGGCCAGGCTTGCTAGGCAGTGAGCACCAGGGCTTTCCCTGACTTTGCATCCTAGATGCTGGGATTACAGGGCCAAAAACTCACCATGCCTGGCTTTTTCCCTCTGGGTTCTGAGTATCAGACCCTTGTCCTTGTGCTTAAAAGGCAAGCACTTTATTAAGGAGGGCCACGTCCCCAGCCCAACACTGTGATTTTTCTACAGAACTAGAACTTCTCCATCACTTTGGCTAGTGACATTTGGCAGTGCTCTTGGTAGACCCACTAATAGAATAGACATGTGGACTCTATTTTTAACTCGCCCTTACATATAACTCCAGTGGAACAAGGTAAACATCTAGATATGTCCAGATATAATCAATGTTCCTCGCTTTTCATTGATAGATTTTAAATTAAAATCAATACTTTATTTCTTAAACACAGTTTCTTCTGAGTTAATATTTATTCTTAAAGGCATATAAAACAACCAAATCATCTACTGTCTAGCAAGTCATTCTTAATTAGAAATCATTCTCTCAATTAAGATCAGTAGAGACACAAACATTCTCAGGCTCTGGATTTAGACTAACAATATTTTTAGAGTTAAAAGACTTAAAATATACACTTTTTTTTTTTTACAATTTCTCATGAATGGTAAGTTTCAATAAGGCAGTTCAACTAGCAGAAAATCAACCATAAGACTGAAAATATAATTTCATTATAAAAATACTTATATACAGTTATGAGCATATTTTAGCAATGTCTCTATCAGTGGCATAAATTATTTCATGATGAAATAGGCATAGTATCCTAAAATTCACAATTAAAATTTTCACTCAAAAGAATAGATCAATTATAACAGAAAATTTTGTGAAATATCTATTTATTTTGTTAATCAAATGGCGTTTCATTGTACAATTATACTGCCATCATTTAACAACAGGCACAGGCAAAATGTCAACCCCCAAACCCATAAATACTGTAAATCAATTCCTCTAAATCTTACATGAATTTATCTGCAAACTTATGCTTTAGCTTTCTGACATTTAAGTATGGGTAGGGCAAATGTTTTAATAATTCTTCCTGAAAATCCATTAACGCCCATGCCAAAGAAAAATCAGAATGACTTAAGCATGAGACTCACAGAGGGGACTCTGAATTATAAGGGATGCTTAGGAAAGCCTTCAGAAAATTAAAGATAGTATGCACAGCTCAATATATATATATATATATATATATATATATATATATATATATATATATATGCCTGATAGTAAACCTATAAAGAATTGACTCTTTGCTGATTTGCTGGTGTTTTAGGTATAATTATATAAGTACACAGAAGTTTATTAATGAATTTCACATTGCTAAAATGGAAGATTCTCATACTGAGAGATGCAAGATCAAAGAAATTAATACATAAATAAAACGAGATGTTGAGGCATACTTATACTAATTCTGGTAAAAAAACATCCTTTATAGGAAAGATATTTTTATTAAAGAGCCATTCAGTTTTCTAATTGAACACCTACAATTTAAATTTTGCAGAAACTAATGAATTGAAATGATTGTCCACTAACCTCTTGCTTTCACATCCTTAGCTGTTTTGCATACAGAACATTAATTAGCATGCTCAGGAGAATGTAAGCATAGTGAGTCATATGTAGAGAGAAGCCATTAACCTATCACAACTATTGTCCTATCAGAGCAAAACCACCCTCTGCAATGAAGCCTGACATAAACTCTATCTGAGAAATGTCACTGTGTTCAGTGAAGTGGAACTCTTGTATCTCTATCACCTTCTCTCATTCCAATATCTATATTTTACATAAGGCTCATGGGCTCATTTGCTACAGTGGATTCCCAAACCTTTGGACCACAGAGGATAGTGCTATTTCTCAATAGGTCCAACCATACAAACATCTATAGGGAGAAAAAAAGTATATTTTCTCTGAGCTTCACTTTCTTGAAACTAGACCTTAAATTATTAAACTAATTCAACCTTGTATCTGGATAAGATCTTATACCTTGAAGGTGAACCATGCACATTAGAAACTGCTGTTGCAGACAGCAGTCAGTGTTAATCTATTGTTAACCCCTAGTCTAGATTTGGCTCCAGGATTTACAGACTTTATGCCTGACATACATCCTGAGTATCCCTAGAGGAAAATAATGTTTACAACACTTTCCAAATGTATTTGGAAATGCAGTTCTGCTTTCAAATGGGTTGTGATTTAGGAATACAAAACGGATTTTGGAACCTTGTTGAGGTTTTAGAAAAATACTTTGTTTTAATCTTCCTCATGAGACACCAAGGAGATGTATAAATTCCTGAGCCTGACACAGAGAAAGAAGCCAGGAACACTTTCCTTTCTGGAGAACTGGGGGAGCCTAACCAGGAACAAGAATGCCAAATCCATGGCTGAAACTCAAGTGTTTTCATAAGAAGAGCGAGCACCTGGAGGGAGAATGAGTTCCTGTGTTCTTTTTCTAACCACTGAGCAAATGGCCAGAGGAAGATTCCACTATAGAATTTAGGTAGAATTTTAAAATACACATGAAATTAGATAAATTATACCTAGAATTCATGGATTATATAGGTAAAACAGAAATACACCTTTAAAGAGAAATTTGACATAAATTTAAATTATGCCATTTATTAAAACTGTCAGCACTTCCAGCCACCCTATGGTCTCCCTTCCCAACAAAAGCTTGCCAAAATTTACTTAAGCTTTGTGTCAGTCAGCAAGCAAGGCAGTTCAGAGCCATTTCATGGTGGAAGTCTTCCTCTACTGACTAACAAGACCATCGTCATATCTACAATTTCACTAAGAGAGGAAAGTGAAGCTCTGTAGTTTGATGTCCCTGAAGTTGATGCCTGTACCTTTTCTTGGTCAATTTCTGTCTGTATTCTTTCAGTATTAGAAATAGGGGCATATGATCTTTTGACATTGCACCATGATGTCATCTCTAAGTGTAATGGGCCTCATTCACAGCTTTTGCTGGGATTCATGAAGCCAAGGTGGCTATAACCATGAACTACTACAGCTTTCACGTGCTATGAGTCCATCTGAACCAGAGAAAAAGACAGTGGCTTTCCTCAAACTGGACCCCAGTCTGAATTGGAGGTAGTTTTATCATTCTTCCCTAATGTTGCACATGGTAATAAAAGGAATTCTGTCCCACGTCCCAGAAGAGAATGGGGCACTTGTGAACAATTTAGCAGTCAATTCTCAGGACTCCCCTGTGATATCCATCCCCACAACACAGATGTAGACATCTCTTGGTCAGACAATATAGCCCCTGGAAATGTGGACTCAGAAAACTGCAAAGCAATGTTACTCTGCCTGCTGCTTCTGCTGGCAAAATGCCTTTGTCTCTAATCTAGATTTATATATCTTTCTGCCTATAACTATGAGATTTTGATAGGCTTGCTATTATAAATGCAGGTTGCAATACAATCCTCTTTTACCACATCTGAAATAAAATTTAACACTAACCTAAAAGAGGCCCTACCAGTTTTTGTCTCCTATCTTCAGAAATGTTTATTAAGTAGTAGGCTTATTCTAAGGTTATGCAAGTAACCAATTTGAGAATGACTCCAGTTCCACACCTAGTAGCTTTAAGCCGAAGTGAAGACCCCTAAAAGTGGACTTAGAGAAGCATAGGTTTATACATCACTGTATGATAAAGACACAGTTCATCCAATGCCCAGTAAGCAAACACAGATCGTACTGTTTGCTGTGCACCAGCCCAAGGTGCTGTTGCAAAGGACTCTGTCGAGGAGTGACTTGTAGTCTAAGATGACAGAAGCTACCAAATGTCTGACATCCTGTGCATTCTCTTCAGACTCACTTATAAACAAAGAAAAAGAAAGAAAGAATGAAAAGAAGGAAGGAAGGAAGGAAGGAAGGAAGAAAGGAAGGAAGGAAGGAAGGAAGGAAGGAAGGCAGGAAGGATCAGCCACACAGTTGAAACTTGTTTTCATTGGTTGTTAAAATCTCCAAATCACATGCTTATCTGCAACATTTATGACCAAAAGTGTCCACAACATGCTGGCTTTACCAATGTGCACTGTGTGGTTCATCTGCTTATTCACAGCCCTTCCCACAGAGGAGATACCTAACCAAGCAGGGAACAGGGTGTTTTTAAGGTAGCATCTAGTTTCTTTGTTTTGTATTGTTTTGTTTTCTGCTCCATGAAAAGTGACTATGAAAGCTTTATAATTTCCAGGCAATGGGACAAATGATTGAATCACAGAAACCTGAGCAGCTGTTCTGGAACTCCTGGTACAAAACTTAGTCTCTAATCAGTGCATTGACCAATCTCTCACCAGCCAAGGTCAGTGAAGCACAAACATATATATAAATGCCCCAATGCCTATTATTTCCATGACTTGAATATTAGAAATAAGAATTTTAAGTTAAATGCATGTATAAAGAATAAGCATATTTTTAAGATTAAATAATGTAGGAAATTCATTTCCCATAAATTTGGCACCAACCACAATTCCAAACACAAAGGAAAAAAAAACCACTCTGACTAGTTACACTAGAAAAGAAAATGATGCCACATGCCTCTTCACACCACCTTTCCAACACCTCTTTAGGACTGTGACACTTCAAACTGGCTGTTCAAATACAGTGAAACAGAATTCCTGGTTGTAGTGAGTAGTGAAATGTACTTTATATCACAAAAAGTAATCACCGAGCTTAGACCTGATGGGATCTACTAATTATGTGTTACCAGTTTGTCACAACTGGAAACCTGAAGTGACTGAGTCCTCTCTGCCTCAACCCAACTTCATTGTGAGGCAAGAAGCTTCAGGTAGCTTTTTTATTATTGATGTTGTCATTATCCATGGCAATGGCAAAAAGAATAACATTTCTGAACCAGATCAGATAAAAGCACTTCTCACGTTCTCCCTGCTTAGTGCAAACTCTGTTTCCATCTACAGATATATCTACTACAGAGTATATCAGTGACCCTAATGGAATCTGACAGTCCATCTTAAACAGTGTCATTAGGTAACAGAGAAACCAGAGCCTGCATTACCCTTGGCTATTTTGATGACTATTTCTTCTATTTCTTTTTCTTTCAATTTGAACAAATAACTGAAATTCCACCTTGAAAGACTTTTTGAAATTGTATGCTTTTAAATCTGGGTTTCTCTTAGGACAGTCTGTCCAACACAAATCAGTGTTTTAACCAAATGCTACCTGAACAGAATTAATAAGATGTTGAGCTATAGGACTATATTATTAATGAAGTGAATTATGTGAAATACCATATGTACTAAAGTACACAAGATTAAAATTAGATTAAGAAAGTTTCTCCAAATAAATTCATATAAATAAAAAAATTAACTAATATACATTTCAGATTATGTATGTTGGATAAACAGTACTAGCACCAAAAATGATTTTTGAATGTAGTCACTTATCTTTTTTCTATAAACAAATGTCAGGGCCAGTTTTTAAATATTAAACATTTGTATGACATAAAAATTAGTGAAAATATATACATATACATACATACATACATGTATATTGTCTACAATGCATTAGAGAAAAAAGAGAAGACAAATGTTAGCAATCCAGAGAGAAGGGCCAAGACCTCTAATGGACCTTCAGACCTATGTCCTCTTCTGTGTCTTTTATGGATTGAATTCACTTGAGTTAGCTGGGCACTCCTGCCACAGCTGTACCCTGTTGAAGTCTCCAGTTCCATCCTTTGGATTAAGGACTAACAGGACATGAGGAGCACCTGATCTTGAGGAATATGAATTTGAGCTTATGCTCTTATGGTTGCTTATCATCTTGTTGAAAACAAAGAGAAAAGCCATTTCCAGTAACAAGAAAACTGACATAAACAGTTACAGGTTCAATCAACAGTAGAAACTGGAGGGAAGAGGGCTTTCTAATCCTGGTTATCCTGGACTCTCCTTCTGATGTGTATCAGTTCCTGTTTGGCTCATGTTTTCTTCCAGCTTTCATAGTTAGCATCTGTGTGGCTTCAAATTCCCCTGTCCAAGTTATTTGGTTTCTACCCTCCACATTTTCTCCTTCCTTAACTCGCTAAATGTAGACAGTCAAGACTTACAACTATTAAAGTGTTGAAGACATTTTCTCACTCAATGAATAATGGCATAATTTCAAATGGTAAAAACTGCCCACATTAGAAAATGAGGGAAGTGTATTTTGCAACTTGGGTTTTCATCATGCATTACATATTTTAATCAAAGACCAGCAGAAATATTTTTCTGGCTTACTGAAATGCTGGCCACCTTGTATACACATATAATGATGAGCCATTATGACCATATAAAACCATATATGATTTTAAAAACAAATCCGTGACTGCCTCTGCTTTTCAGATATGGAAACAAAGGCTTTGAATCACTATGCAGTTTGCCTCAGGCTCAAGGTCAGGCTCATCATCTGTGGAGATCAAGGTCTGGAGTCGATTGATAAAGTCTCTCCTTTGGGTTCCTGAAGCTTCACTTATACATAGCTGTCTCTAAAACATAATGCTACTATAAGCAGTTTTTAATAGTTTGTGATTCAACTGAAGGGGTCGGTAGCTAGATCGCAATTGATGGAATGAGAAAATGACAATTCTAATACAATGATATTCTCAGATTAAATGCAGTTCAGAACTTTTTAAAAGATTTTCATTCTGACTAGAATAGGCTTCATTCCCTTAGCTCTGAGGACTTGTGACATGAAAAATGCATTTCTGTGCCCAGATGAGAAGAATAACAGACACCTTTGAAAATGGCCTTTTATCAAATATTTATTTATTCACCTTTGGACTTCTATAAAAATGACTTTCATTGGTCCATTCTCTTTTTGTCTGTTTGTTTTTTCTTTTGTTTTCCCAAGACAAGGTTTCTCTGTTGTAACCCTGGCTGTCCTGGAACTCACTCTGTAGACCAGACCAGATGAACCCACAGAGATCAACCTGCCTCTGCCTCCCTACTGCTGGAATTAAAGGTGTGCACCACCACTACCCAGCTTAATTGATCCATTCTCTATGAGAAGGTTTCCCATCTCATCAAAATTTTAATACATAAAAATGCAACGATATAGAAGCACATATTGTGCTCTTTATTTTGTTATCTGAAGTCATGAAGCAGACTATCAGCAGATGGCTACTAGAAACAGAAGAATAGACATCTAATATTTACTATAGATGTTTCTTTTAAGGGGTAAATGGAGAGGATGTGAAAGAGAAGGAAGATAGGTAGGAGGAAGATGATGAGAAGACAGAGAATAGAAGGGGAATGAAGGAGAGAAAGCAGGCATGCATAAATATGGGTGTGCTGTCAAACTCCTAGAAACCCTATATTCAGAAAACTGGGGACAGAGAACTGCAAGTTCAAGGCCAGGCTGCAGGGGCTGAAACAAGATGCACAGCATTAGAAAAAGAAGACATTTTGTTTAAAAAAGTGTCTAAAATGTTAAAAATAAATGATTGTCACTGACAATTATTAAGCTAAATAAGAATATTATCTAGCAGATCTAATTGTTACCATTATTTAAAATGGAGATAATTTCTGTGTAACTTTGAAGTATCTCTTGTAAGTTTATGAAAATCAAATAATTATTTTTATATTTATAAGAAAAAAGAATCTTGGCAATTTGTTACTTACATGTATACTTGAATGAAATGCCATTTCACTTAAATGTTAATGAAATACAAATGATTTTTTTATTACAGGTGATCAGATTTTATTCATAATCATCACAAAGTAGGGAGGTTCAGCAGTAACTCTAGGTGATCCAGGAGAAGCTAATGACCTTCCTTTTTAGTTTCCATGTTTATAGAATCACAGGTTTGTGCCACCACAGACATCGTACATCATTTTTGCATTCATTCTTCAACTTTTCATACTCAAGACTAGATAATCTGCTTTATAATTAGCAATACATGGAAAATCAAATTTTACCTTACTTAGGCAAGTTGATGCTCCAAAATATTAATATTATTCAACTTTACTGAATGTTTTAATTTTACAAATAACCTTACTTTATGCTTCTCTGTAACTATAAACACACACACAGACACACACATATACATGGAAAATAATTACCATAGAAATTTACTTCATTTTTGTTGTCATAAATTTGTCAATTGGAAAATGGTACACATAAACTAAAGTAAAATATTCATCTAGTGACTGTGTGAATGTGAAATTTTATCCTATTTAATTATTCCATTTCTGTTATATATAAAAAGCAGAAGGTAAAGTAGTCAGTATAACGAAAAATAAATTAAGAGTATCAGTGTTTGGAATGATTTATTTTATTCTACAAAGTCCTTACTACCACATTTTACATTATGACTGTTTTACCATTCCATTATTCCTGGAGAAAAAGTAATTCTCTGTGGAGACACTCTGGAGACTTCATAAGATAAATATTTCAAAGATTTCAATTAGGGAACAAGAGAATAATCCATCTATGAATTTGGTTTCATAATCATGGTAAAAACATTATTTGAAAAGAGACAATAGGTAGTCTGATCTGAAAGCCAATATATCATCCTAACACCGGTGGAGCATGCATTCAGCCTGGCTTATCAGAAAAGCAAATTAGAGAAAAGGCAAACCATCACTGCCACACATTAAAGCCACACATTAAACCTTTCAAGTCCATGCTTTTAAAAGGATTTCCAGGGTGGCTAAAGTCAGTGGTAAAACACACCTATTTATCTCCCATAGTGTCCTGCATTTAAAAAAACAGAAATCTAACTCCACATTAAAAAATGTTAGAAAATGAAATCCTAGATATATTCTTTGAGCACAACTTAAAGAATGAATCCACAAATCACATCAAAGGAAAGTAGAAAGTGCAAGTCAAGTGCAACCCCCAAACATCTTCTTCCTTCTCTATTCTTCCCCATAGGCTCACTGCACATGAGAAAACAAAGGAGGAGAGTCTTATGAGGAGCAGAAGAAAGATACAAATACTTAAAATACTTAAAAATAATGGAAAATTCCTATGCAGATAAGTTCAGGGACAACTGGGAAGAGATTTCACAGTAAGGACAATTTAAAGGTTACATGCCATCTAAACAGCAGGCACAACTTAAATGCCAGCAAGGTGAAGAGTTAGATGCAATCTGCAGGTGATTTTCTCTAAAAAACCCTAAGTCACATAAATTAGAGTCAAAATGAAAAGTGGAACGATTACTGATTGGTGACAAGGAAGAAGGAATGTAAAAGAAAATTCAGGACCTTACAGAACAAGAAGGAAAAACATACAATTATAAAGCTGTCAACCCTTTCCCCTGACATAGCACTGTGTTGGTAATGAGGGAAGAGTTAACAAACAATGCTGTATAAAGCTTCAATACCACAGAAAGAGAACAAAAGTGAAGTCCCTATTGAGATGTTGCAGAAAAAATGAGAAGCAAAATCTGCAAAATCCAACTTCAAAGAATTCTATCAAAAAATGAAGGAAAAGTTGTAAATAAAAAGACAACTTAGAATTAAGAATTCTCCAACCATAATGCAGTCATGTGTTAAAAAAAAAAAAGCACCATGAATGTGAAACTTAAAATTCAAAACCAAATATTGAAAATATTGAAAAATAGAAATAAGAGGAAAAAGAGACCACTGTCCTCAGGAAACAAGGAGAACTATAAAATTAAGAAAATCTTAAATATTCAGAATATGGTGGTTGTAATCCTTGATTTATTTAATTATTCTTGTGGATTCATGGCAGAGGAGAGTTTTTTTTTAGAGGACTCTTTGCTAATTCAATCTCTGGTCTTAGGTGGTTTCAGCCTCCATACAATCTAATGTTAACTCTAGATTTGGAAGGCTTCCTCCTCCATAATATCTAGTCTTCAAACCTAAACCTAGAATTCTTCAATCTCCAAGACTTACTGATGACTGAGTTCCTTCTAACTAGCTCCTTCTGAATGCTGAGCTATACTGAATTATTCTGTTTGGCTGATGCAAATCACTCTCTATTCTGACTCAAATTCTAATCCAAGCTGACTGATTCAAACTGACCTTCAGAGCCAACTGACTGTTTCTGATTGAACTCTTCTGACTCTGTCTGAATATGGCTGACCTCCACAATTTCTCTGATTGAACTGCTCTGATCAGCTTCAAATTGACTCTGCTAGCTAACTTTCCCAAACTTGCTCTCCTTCTGCTGAACTACCTCTGTGTCTCTACCTCAGTCTGCCTCAGACTGCCTGACTCTCTGTGCTTAGATTATACTTTTATATTGTGACAGTTGGTCATGTCTTCACTCTGACTAACTCTGCTAACTCTTCCTCTGATTTATCACTTTGCTGTTCTTTAATCTGAATCATTTCAAATGTCACTTCCTTTCTCTGCTTCTTCCTCTGCTACTATTTGCTTCTGTCCTGGGGATTAAAGGCATGTGCTATTACTGCTTTCTGAATATTGGGATTAAGATTAAAGGTGTGTACTAACATTCTCTCTACCCTGCAGCAGCCATGCTGACATATTAGAAGATCAAATGTTCCTCTACAAGAATACAGTAGAAATGGCCCATTCCAGCAATGAGTTAGAAACCCTGGTCCAAGTTGAGGCACAGAACTCCTGCCAGGTAGATTTTAGTCAAGTAGAAGAGTCCATGGTGTCCTGACTTTCATGTCAGTAATCTCTTCTCTTCAGTAGAATTCACAAACTGTAGATGGGAAGTAAGCATGTTGATAAGGAAAAAGAGGGAGGTTATTAACAAAAATGAATAAAAGGTATAGAGAGTACTATAATGGAAGAAAGGAAAAGAAAGGTGGATTTTTCAAATCACAACACAACTAATGTGGATGTGGAGAAAGAGAAATTTACCCTCTGCTGGTGGGAGTATAAACTAGTACAGCCTCTATGGAAATCAGTGTGTAGGTTCCTCAATAACTAGAACTAGACCTACAGCATGCTCCAGCTGTACCAATTTTGACCATACACACAAAGGGCTCTTGCATGTTACTCCAAAGATACTTGCTCACTCATGGTCATTGCTGCTGTATTGACATTAGCCAAGATATAGGAACAGCCTAGATATGCATTGACTGATGCATGGATAATGAAAATGTGGCACATCAACACAGTAAAATATTATTCAAGTGTTAAGAAAAATATTTATTTTGCAAATAAATGAGTGGAAAAATACTCATGCTAAGTGAGTGAGGTAGCATAGAGGGCAAATTTCATGAGTTCTTTCTTACATGTATAGATTAGCTTTGATATTTAAATATGTGTATTTCATTTTTAATATACATATTAAGATGCATCCATAATTATATGTGATAGTCTAAGCGTATTGAAATCAGGAATATAAAGCTATGTAATGACACTGTAGCTCCTCTGTGAAAATGAGCATAAGTATACCTCAGAAGATTCCTTTGAAACCTAAGCTAAATTTCCAAGAGCAAGCCAAGTGTCTGAATATTAAATGTGGAACTTCATTAAAAATAAAATAAAAACACACATTGTCTCCATGTATGATCCTTTAATGTTATCTATGCCTCCACACAAAATAGGAAGGGAAGTTAGTTGGGTTCATTCTTTTTAATATAGAGTTGTATGTAATCCAGGCTGGCTTTGAACTCTCTCCATTCCAAGTTTGACTCAAAATTGTGATGGTTCTGTATTTGCCTTCCCAGTACTGGAATTTTTGCATGTACTTCCACTCCCTAAATTATATTTATTAAATGATTGTTTTTCTGTCAGTCTAGTATCAGTATCATGGTGGAAAGTGACTGGTATTCTATGGGCTGATAAGGATACATGTGTGATGAGGCTTGCCATGTACTTCTTTGTTGAGTACTGACCAACATGATGCAATGGCTTTTTGGGGTAATTTGTAGTAAATTCTGTTGTCAAGAATATTTTCACGAAATAAACTGTGCTTATGTACCATTATCTAACATAAAATGATCTATTAACAATAATCTGTATTACTCCTATTTGTATCTGTTACCAAGCTCTTTCTCAATTGAGATTAATTAAGAGTATTGTGTATAGTATCATGTAAAAATACTAAATACAACTTTCATTTAAAATTCATCCAAACCAAAAAATCTACATAGAAAAATGCCCATCAGATTTCACATAGATGTTTTCTGTGTTCAAGTTTTAATTGACTATGAGTGTTTTTAGAGCTCTTAAAACCTGGTAACTAATTTCACTTGTTTCCTTTGTTTATATTATGAATATACGAATTTACACATCACATTGGGGCTTTTCCAAATCTAAGATGTATAATATAACTTTGGGATCCTGTTAAACACAGTTTCTCATTAGTCTATCCATAGATTTCAAGTACTCTATTCCCAGACGACATTGGCTATACAGGACCTACAGAATGTGTAGACACATTGTACAAGAGAACAATGAAGGTGCATGAATAATAAAAACTTCATTTCAGTATTATGTGTGATAAAAAAACATCAGTAAACATGGGAATTTTTATAAACTCAGTATTTTAAAGTGTTTTTCAGAGTTGCAAAATGTGGCAATGTCTACAAGATGTCTGAAGCTGCTGCTAGCCAGGTAATTTGGCCTGTACACTAAGAGAAATTAACACCAAAACGAGCACCCAAGCATGTGATGATCTGGTCACAATATTCACTTAAGATTTCTTCCTTGCAGTGTGGTTTCAATGGATTTCATGTCCTAATTGATTGAAAAGTAAGTACTAAGTCTGAACATCATATATATTTTCTATGCAAATTTTATGGGTAGGTCTATGTGAGTATGTGAAAGGGCTATTCATTTCTATGTTTTTCTTTAGCCTTCTGACATGTCTTTTACTTCTTGCTAATAGAAATACAAGGCTCTTCAACAGTTTTAATATAGAAAATAAATAAGCATAGTAAAAGAGACAGGCACATTTTCCTATTCGCCACACTCAATCTTGTGAGAACTGCAAACAGCAAACACTGTTTAATGGTATATTTCACTGAAGTATGCAACAAACAGGAAATCCCATAACCAAAGCTGTCTGCAATTTCAGGAGCATAATAATTCTTGGTGTAGATATAGAAACTCAAAAACTGACTAATTTGAAATGTAAATGGGCCATTCTTAGTTAAAGCATTAGACTTGGTTTCTGGAATATTGCTTGGTTCACTAATTATAAACATGGTTGTCAAGGGCATGCCATAAAGTAGTCATTCAATAAGTGAACATGATTTTTAAAAATAAAAGATTGAATTAATTAATGGGTAAACAACTAAATGGAAATCATCTTAAATACTACAATGGTTGTTTCTAATTTGAAAAACAAAAGACATCACATGATTTTTATAATTAGTTTGAAACACAGACATTAAAATAACTTGAGTCTTTCTGATTCTTCCCAGAAGCCTCAAAATCTTTAAACATCCAGAAGTCCAGGTTAGCATCTGCAAGCAGTGGTGAGCCTCAAAGACCATGAGGCAAGCAGAGGCACAGATAACTCTGCAGTCCTCAAGGTCTCTGCTACTGTGCTGAAGAGCAAGGTAAGACCCAGTTTTCTGTTAACCTGGGGTGGGGTGGGGGGGCTGGATTCAACCAGAGAGCAGTAGATAAAGAGTAAAAAATTATGTTTCCTTCTTTAATTTTTATTGTAAAAAGTGACAATCATAAAATTAGAAGACAATGAAGGAGTATAGACTCTATGAAATCTAAAAATAATAATACTCTTAAACAAACCAAACAAAAAAACCCACCAAGTTCCCTTCCAGGGCAGTCAATATTCTGCAGTAGAGGAAGGCCCTAAGTTTAATCTAAAATGACCTGAATAAAAGCAATCATGATAAAGATAAGAGGAGGTCAAGCAATGCTTGAGGAGTCCACAGGAGGCAGACTCCCGAGAGAATACATCACTGCGTTGATCATTTCTCTGAAAATAGCTTATGGAAAGATCAAGAGTAAGGAAGCAAGAAACAAACTCCACTCATTCCATTCCTCTAAACAACTAACTTTCTTCAAAGAGAAAATCAATTTTTGTGGGATTCCACACAAAATTAAACACTAGATAGATAGATAGATAGATAGATAGATAGATAGATAGATAGATAGATGATAGATAGATGATAAATAAATATAAATTAAGTAAAAGATAATAATAATCAAAATAGCATACACAGTCTGTATTCTGTGTTGTACAGTGCTGGCATTTGCTCCATACAGCTGCAACTAAGTGTAGATAACTTTAGCTGTATCTATGCTTTGCCTATACTGTGTCTGAGAACACTGCTGAGAAGAGCTGAGATATGGCTGGGGCCTGGTTTGTGTACACCCATCAAAGAGTCACTGTTGGGAGGTGTGTTCAGACCTTCAGGGGCAAGGCCTACTGAGAGATCCTGAGTGTACTGAAGAAATTGTCCTTGAAAGGAATTAAAATTGTTTATGTGAGACCCAGAGTTCTTGAAAGATGGATTCTTGGAAGAGGAGGTCTGACTCAAAATCAGTCTCTGGCTTCCTCTATGTTTGATGTAATGATGTCTCCCTCTGTGACACATTCACATCCACCCTAACGTCCTCCCCAGAGCCAGAAGGCATCACATATTTGAATCACCTAAACTCTGAGCAAAATGGGTTTCTTTCTTTATAAGTTATTTTGCTTTGGTGATTTTCTTACAGTTGTGAAAGCAGACTAACACAAGCTGCAAAATTTAAAGACTAGGTAAAAAGGTGAGAAGCACAGAAATTAATTACAAATGAAGATTATGGAAAATGATTTGAAAGCAGCAGAAAGAAGAAAATGTAGACTTTACATATTAAATTAAAGGTAAAATTAAACTGCAATGTAAATTAAAGTGAAAATTTTAAAAAGAAAGACATGCTAGAGATGGCAGGTATAGTTCTTTCAAGATATATTAGGTTCAGGTAGAGGGAAATCTGACATGTAGTGGATGGATTTAGAGGTATAATAACACCCAGCTGGAATGCAAATAGAGAGAGGAAATGAAAACTGCATCCTCTGAATGGTTTTGCTATGGAGGAGAGAAAGAGCCATATGTAGAAGAGGCTTAAGGGCCAGAAATGGTAATTAAGCATATTTATCAATAACCATCCTGATGTTCTCTTATGGCTATGCTATTATTCTTGATTAAAAGGAATGCCATTAAAATATTTTATGAATACATGTGTACTCGTGTAAGATGTGCAAGGGTTCCTTTAAATTCAGATTCTAAGAAATTATTTTGTATTATATGCAATGACTTAACAATTAGCTCAGCTAGAGCTTTCTGAATTACACTGTACAGACTTTGGAAAGGGTGTATTTCTGTAAGTCATGCTGACTAATTCTTTATTTGATGCTACTTGAGTAAGTCTAGTAGAACAAAATTAGGTGGCTGAATTGTAAAAGAATAAACTGGCAAAATATGAGTATGTACATATATCTATATGTCTATGACCAAGAATATCTTCCAGCCCAGCTTTGTACAGAATTTCAGTGATGCTGTTTCAAAATGGTGTACACTACAGTGCTAAGTGCCTCCATGTTTTGAGGTAACATGTTCTCTGTTCTAACTAGCAATATCTGCCTATTCTGACTATAGATATAGTGAAGCCTGTAATTATCCCTCAAATAATTGGCATTCAGAGGTCTGATGAAAGTATCTACCACCTTAGTGATTCAAAAAGCCTTTTGTTAAATGAGTTGGTAAAATAAATATGCATGCTCACACTAATGAAAAGATGCCTGGTAAGCAAAGGTAATAATTTTAAAAGTTAAAAGTTGTTTGTTTTTCCTTAAAGACGACAACCTGAAGCAGAGAAAACCTACTGAGGATTGTATTAAACTCAAAGAGTAATATCCAGGAGAATAAATGCTCACTGTAGAGACAAAGGCCTTTATAAGGCAGTGCAATTTAAAGAACTAACAGTGCATATGCTACATGGGGAGAAAGGAGTGTTTAGAAAACGACATTTCTTTGTCAGTCTGCTTTGTGTTTTCTACTATGGCTCCTTGTGAAAAAAAAAAAAAAAATAGCCAGAAAGGAAAAAGTACTTTTATTATTCCTGAAAATTTCCATAAATGTAAATCGCAGATGTAGCAAGGATAGTAAGCAAATATGAATTATTATTTTATGTTTTTCCAATTACTACTTAAAATGAACTATACATGTTTGTTTATAAAGACAATGAATTATCTGATCTAGAAATGTTTGCCTTATTAATAGCTTAATTTTTCTTCTGATGACGAAAAACACTAGGTATGCTTGCATTGATGCAGCCTACTACACTGACAGCAGGTTTGCAGAAAACACAGCAATTATGACTCTGTTGTAGTCCATGCCAGGTTTAATTCTGTGTTTTCTCTACTTTAAGGAACTGTTTCATCTCTCACGCTACAACTCTGATGCGTTTGGCCAGTGTTTACCCACACTGAATATTCAATGAGTCTGTGTTTTCTGAAATCTATTTAAAGTATGTGATCATTGGGGATTGAAATCCTATCACCAATAATTCTGAGCATATCAAACAGGAAGTAACACGTGTTTTGTGGGCAGTCATATCCTTTTTAGTTTCAAAGGAAATGTACATGTTCTGACATAGGTGCTGAGATTCCTGAAGGTTCCATGGAAGAAGGGAAACCAATTCCTTTCACCTTGAGTGTGCAATCGTCCTTAAAGGAAAAGTGAATCTGCATCTGGTAGTGTGTCACGTTCTGTAACATCTAAAAAAACTACCATTTAGAAAAGCTCAATAATTTAAAGTACTCTTTCAATGGCAGTTGTGAGACTAGCACACTAGAGAACAGCTGAAAACTGAAAAGAATATGGTATTTTGGACAGTATACATCTCAGTATTCACACTTTAAAAAATGGTGATAACCACCTAATAGCAGCACAGGCACAGGCTGAACTGGAAGAGGACAGTTCTTACCTACTGTAATAAGTCAGAACATGGATTGAGAAGTAACTAGGGGATAGATAGCATGTCATTTAGAGCATAGCATGAACTGATCATTAATCCTTTGGAATATAGGATACATGTGTGGATATATGGACTCTCTCCTCAGAGGAAAGTATCAGACTCTACACATTTAAATGAAGAAGGACAAGTGGATACATGGACGACCTCTTCTGATGAGGAAACATCAAACTCTACGTGTTTAAAGGAAAAAGGATGAGAGATCTCCAGTTTTCTTATCACTCCAGTGAGGTGACTGACTTATACAAAACATTCACTAAACATTAATTTGATCAACATGAATAATTCAAAACGAATTTCAGAATCAAAGAGTGGCTATCTGTTTATGATGTTCAGTTGTGTAGAACATGGATCACCATGATAAAAGCAAGTGTTAAAGAAAACCAAACACAACACACATACCGTTTTTCACCATTGACTGTGATGTAAGTAAGATGTTATCTTCATATGGAAAATGGATTCCAAACACACATAAGGCCAGCATGTGATTTATAAAATAATGTAGAAAAGAATCTAGGATAAAAGGGCAAATGGCCAGTGCTTTGGTGGTAAGCTGTCCAAAAAGCCAATCTTTTACATTTCAAAAGCAACCAAAAGGCATTAAATTAGACAACAACAAAACAGTTTTAATTTCATGTTACTGTACTCAAAAACACTTCCTCAACAGATACATTGAAGCCACAAAACAACTACATAGGCAAAACAGACAAGGGGGAAATCTCCCACATTTGTGAATAAATGATATTCAACCATATTACACCTCACACAACTTGGCTTTCTTGGTAGCTGTAAAAATATGACTGGATAGAAAAACATAACAGAAGATGTCACAGACCAATGTTCTCTCAATGAAAACAGCCCATAATAGCCTTCACAGTGCCTCTTCAATTGAAGAGTAAGTATCATGAAGTGTTATTATAAACTCTATGAGGTTTGGGTAGAGTTGAACTCTAATCCAGACTATCAGTGAGTAACTTGACGGAATAAAACTTTTAAAACTGAAAGACTAAATATAAGTTTCAAAATCTGAATGGAATAACAAAGTTCATATTTTTTTATTACTTGGATGTCTGGGTCATATTTTTCATGTTTAATTTAGATTTTTCATACCTTTGGAGTGTAAGATGAAATTGCAAAGAGAAAATGATTGGTATCAAGTAAATACGAAAAGGTCAACAATAATTAATATGTGAAAAATCAAAGACTATATAGTTAAATAGTTTGTAACAGAAGGAAAACCATCTGAAAATCATGCCCCACAATTATTTCCTCATTTGAATATCAATAATCATCATAAAATCTAAAATACATATTTTAAAATTTCAAAGCCAGTCTAAAAGAGGGCCCAGTGGACTCTGCAAGCCTGATCTGCTATGTAGAATACATGTGCAAATCAAATACTGAGTGACTGCCAAGTTCAAGTTAAATTCTGTTATAAATAACTGTTTCTGTGTTATCATCATTTCCTTTCTCTGTCAAATACTGATAAAGATTCACTCTCTAAATCATTGTAATTTCCCCTGTGCTGTCTGCAAAAAGATTTAATGTGGTGATAAAATATAAATGGGAACTAGTGTGTGTTCCTTAGAGTCTTGCATATTTTATGAAAGCTTTGCAAAATGACATTTTCATTTCTATCTAAATAATATAACAATTTATTGAAATATATTTCCTGAACAAAATTCCCAATTCATTAATTTATTCAATTCAGAATATAAAAGATACAATGAGTATATAAAGATTTAATTGTTTAAAGCTTGCTTTATTTTATGTTATGTGTATGGTGTTTTCCTGTGTGTATGCATGTACACCTAGTAGGTACATGGCACAGAGGTCAGAAGAAGGCATTGGATCCTCTGGAACTAGAGGTATGGGTGGTTATGATTCATCAAGTGGGTACTGAGAAACCAACACGGGTCCTCTGTAAGAGCAACTTCTCTTAAGACCTAGGACATCTCTCCATTCTGTAGAAGGGGTTTGTATTATAAACAATAGTCTTTTGGGTTAGTTAACAAAGTTATATATTTTCTAGAAGATAGATGAGCCAGTTCAGTTTTCATTTAACTTTAGCTGATATACATTCCATTGCATGAAAAGTCTAACAAATCTTGATTGTTTTTAGGGATAAAACCATGCTAATAAATAATATGCTTACATATGAAAGTATGATTATAGCTAATAAAGTAACCGAAGATGCATTAAGAATATTATGTAAGACATAAACTGACAAGAAGTTTGTTTTTTACTTTTTAAATGCATTTATGTGTAGTGTGTGTTATACATTGGTGTGTTTGCACATATATGTGAGGAGAACCTTGCTCAACTCTTCTATTCATTGATTTCATTTTCCCTCAAAGCCTCATGAGGTTATGTATATATTTTATTTATGCTCAGATTCACTGAGCTCCTGCTGACTGAGAGGACCTCAATGTAAATGCAGACTTTGAACTGTTTGGTTGATTTTTGTTGTTCTTGTGTTCAAAACATGACTGGCCTAGGCAGTGATTATACTTGGCCAATCAGATCTAGGGGAGTAAGAAAGACTCAAGAAGAGACAAAGCAGCACTCTTCCACCTGTGTTCAGAGAAATTATCCTAAGTTCCCTCTTTCAATGCAGGAAGGACATTTTCTACTTTGAGTAAGTGTATTTAGCAGATCACTTTAATAAAAACAGTTTTAAAATAAAGAATAGTTTTTTTTTCTTAAAAACTGAATATGTGAACTAAAACATTAAGTTAAACTGTGGATGATTATTCCAGGCTCTATTACAACCTGCATTCCTAGATCACATAAAATCAATTCTGTTAGGTGATTTTTCTTCACCATTAAAAGAGGCAACAACAGATCTATAACGGCAGTATTGCAAATTTTGAGATGTGGACATAAAATGTCTGTTATTCCAAAAGAACAATAATACAGGTTTCTTTTCTTTTGGCTTAAGTTATGACTAACAGTAAATAATATTACTAAAAACAACTAGCCAATAATTTAAATTTGTCTTAAAGTTTGGAAACTTTAATAATCTAAATTTAGGAAGAATATATTTTAAAGAGGAAGGGATTCAATGAGAAAACTCTATAGAACATTTAGCTAAAATTTATAGCCAATAAAATAATTTCTCAGAAATTATTTCATTAAGATACTTAGAAAACTAGGAGTCAAAATGTTAACAAATGTCACATTGTTGTTGTTAGAGTTTAATATTTATAAAGGACTGATGTGAATATTGTTTATTCAAATATGTGGAATGATTCTGCCTCTGATGAGGCTTGCTTAATTTTCAAGATAAAACGTCTCTATCTACTTCACGGAATTCATATAAAAGAAGTCCGTATATATTTGTTAAATAAAATGGAACATTTATCTTATGAATAATATTCAAAATAAAATAAGTAAACATCTATATACTTCATTAGTTTTCCTTATGTTGGGTTTAGTGGTAAGCTTTATTTTGAGGGAAAATATTTGATCTAGAAAAATTAATGTGAGCTGCTGTTCTAGAAACAAAATATCAAGAAATTAAAAACACATGTTGTTGGGAGATTGTATGAACACATTTCTAAATATCATACTCACTGATTCCTGTGGGCATCACAGTGCTTTGTAAGGTAGTGACACGAGCAGCCTGAAGCACTGACAAGACATGTGATTGCTTTCTAATATTAACAAAAGCTCCGTAAAGAAACCTGATGATAAAGAGGTCACTGGGTACTCCACCAGTCCTGAGGCAACATTAGGTGTGGGTTGGCCTCTACTATCATCTTGTAGTTAAGTCACCTCACTACAGACATGGACATAACTCGGCAGGTGTGTTAGAGGTCAACACACTGTAAATGTGGACATGTGCCAAAAGCCAAAGGTTTGGGGGGAGTAAAACCATGGTAACTTTTTCATCACACAGTTAGACTTCTAGGAGACGGCAATGAGGGGCCTTTAAGACAAGAATTAACTGCCAAGACCAAAGGAGGAGTTGGAGACGGAGGAGTAGGAAGATGGCAGACTATGCTTTCCGCTGTGGTCTGTTAGGCTTGTATCTTTAAAACTGTCTCATGTGTTTTTATTAAAATAATGCTGGATTTAATAAATGGCTACAATACGTAGTATTGAAAAACCTGAAGGATCTGATGCTACACATAAACTTCATGACACTCTCATGTAAAATGTTGTTACTGGTGAGTGTCAGGCATTCTTTTCCACTGTGAGGTTAAATTTCATCTGTTTTGTTTTCCTCTCATTCACCTTTCTGTCATTATAACTAGATATCCAATATTGGCAATTGTGAATTGATGTGTTCTCAAAGGGTAACAAAAACGGAATTCCATGAAATTATAAATCCAAGCATTTGTATGGATGAAGAAATAGACTTGCATTTCATTCCTTTCATAATCCCAGTTCGAAAAGACCAATCTTCACGGGCTAGAATGAGCGACCAGGTCTGTGGTTTGGAAGCTACTGCTGCTGTACTCCTGCTCTCCTAACCTCTACTGTATGTCACTGAGTGTCCTGACAGCTTGCCAGGTGACAAATAAGCTCAATATATGAACACAAGCTTGAGAATGTCTTTAGTAGCATAAAAATATTATTTCCCAATACAAATTAACTCTAATCAAATTCTTGTGGTATCTTTCTAAAGCAAATAATCATCTTTAAGAAGTCAGACTAAGGAAGACACAGGACATCCCCCTTCTAATTTCTTCCCAATTTTGTGATCTGTAACATCCTTCCCTTTTCATGTGGTTCTGTTCAGCTCTTCCTAGAACATTAAAATAAGTCAAATTGCTGAGTATAGCCTAAAATTGATCAGCTTTCTTTTCGACACCTAGGTTTTAAACTTCATGGTCATAACAGTGCTATTTAGACAGTGATATTTAGAGTGCAACAGTGACTATATATAACATGTCTGCAATCACAGACATTTTATAGTGATTTTTGACAAATCATTTTTCATCTCAATTCTTTCACAAACATCTAGGAATCTTCATATCCATGGTCACATAGTATTTGGGGATGACACCAAATCCTTCTCAATAGTAAAACTGACATGGCCAATGTTAAAGCACTAGTTGCAACAGAAAAAAGAAATGTCTCAGGATAGCTCATTTACAGGGAGTTTAATCATGTGTAGAAGCACAATGTGACCAAAGAAATTCTAAAGTGATGATTACCTGTCTATCACATTTGCCTGTTTGGTATTGGAACAGTAAGTGTCTGCTCCTCAGCTATTAGTATAAAAACTTGAAAACCGCACTTTCTTATTAACCAATAAAGTTAGCTCTTCATTGTTTGCAAGAATTAACTGCCAAGTTCTTAATGTATCACTGGTGTACCTACATTCAATTAGCAGTCAATAATTTGAAAGTGACATCCCCAAACCATAATTAATAACTTCATGATATAATGTCCTTAATCTAATGACAGGTTGGTTATCAAGGTTATAGATAAAGTCAAATGGCGAGGCTAAAAGAATATAGAATATAAAACTCGATGATGCTAAAACTGACACTTAACCATTATCACAGAGAGGTCATAAATCCATCAATCCAACTATGAGAATTTAAGAAAGTAAATAAAGATAATAGTCCTTCAATTAAAATCCAATTGGTATACGCTTTGAAGAAAACACTCTCTTAGAACTGAAAATATAAATAGAAAAATAAAAATCTCCATTTTCATAAAATATACTTTGATAAGATAATAATTATTACAAACAATATATTGCATTCTGAGGCAGAGCAGGGAAGATGAAACCTTGTCAGGAGAAAGTTTCCAGAGCTGTTGTCATTTATGTTGACCCTGAACAGGGGCCAGGAAGAACTTTTCCAACAAGTGGCAAAATTTCTGCTGGGGTTTACGGGTTACTGTTTATTTAAAGTGGAGAAAAAATTCATAAAGAAGGAATGTAGGCAAAGACACGAGAAGACTCAGAGAGGGAGAGGTCCCAACAGGAGGCTAGGAGCTCATGCTTCCAGAAGGAAAGGTGATGGTGGACTCCTACAGACTCAGTGTGGAGATGGCAGGGAGTGTACTTAGGGTATAGTGAACACATGACCAAAAGCTGGAGCACACTAACACTCTGACAAGAAGGGACCTACTTTAAAGTCAATGCTACACTGGGTCTGGGAATTAAGAGGTAGAACAGCTGCATTACAGGGGCTTTTATTTGGGGGAGACAATCTAGTTAACATTATTAAACATGAGAGGAGGAACTGTGTGGAATTGAGTAGAAAATCTATCAGGGTTTGAACATAGAGAAAACTACAGGTTAGTTGTTTGACTTCAGAACCAGACCTTGTTTCCACTTTAAAACTGTTCAGTCAAATCAGGAAGAATGCTGAATCAAGGGGCCAAGAACATGTCCTTTTTCAAGAAAGCACACAGGGAAAAGCTCAGCCAAGGAATCTAAGGCTAAGTGACATTCTAAATCTCTGTCTAAATGGAGATGCACTGTAAGAACATGGGAGTGGCATCAAATGCTCCCTTCTGATCCACCTTCTCCTACCTTTAAATTATCAGCTCCTGTTTCAGGCCACTCAAGTATGAAAACAAACCATAGCACTTGCAAAAGAGAAGGTTAAGTAAGTAACTCAATTGTTTGTGGTTTTTATTTTTATCTTATGTATTGGGAGAATACAGAAAAAAGTAAAATAAAAATTATTCAGTACAAACAACACACAACTCCCACAGTGCCTCCATCTCAATCCTATGGGAAGGGTACACTGCCATGAACTTGCTTTTCATGACTACAATTTCCTTCTACACTGCCTTTGCCTCCCACTGCTGCAACAAGCCCTTGTGCACAGTGCTCATCAGGACAGTGTCAGAAGGCTCCTTCTGTTCTAGAAGGCAGAAATTTCATGGTGTGGAAGGAAAGATGGAAATCTCAGGTAAGCATGGACTCTTATTCCACAGATGTACCAAATTTACTTTCTTAATACACATATCTATTAAATTAACATCTGAATATTTTACCTTGCCCTTGCCAAGAAACAGAGAATTATCATAACCATATTCTTCATAATTGGCCCTTTTGTCTTTTACTTTGCATTACCACTCATGGATGTTTTGGTACTCAATAGTTCTTAATGAATTATTTCATGAACATTTGATAAGGCACATATTGATAGAATCTTTAGAGAACCCAAGACTTATTTGATATTAAAGGCAAAGAGAATCAAGATGTAATTGCTTTCATTTTCAATTTGAATCGTCAAATAATTTAATAGTTGCTAGTGGCTATTGTCTCTTCCAATCAAAGAAATTGGTAGGTTTATGTAGTAGGACTAGACTACCATGAGTTTGAGACCCATATTGATAACAGAATGAGTCCCTGTCCTCAAAGAACCAGTAAAGGCATTGCATCCCAACACCTTCTTAAAAGAACACAGCACTGTAGTTGCAAGCTGCTATGGCGGCTCACCAAGGATGACCAGGAGGTGTAATCATAGGTGCAAACTCCACCAGACCTCAGCAGAGGGAACCACTATCATGGCAAGCACCATACTGGATAGTGAGAGCGTGAGAATCTGAGCTCAGGTATTTTTACTGATCCAGAAATCCTTAGGTTCTCTACAATAGCACATGCAAATCATTACCAATCAAACATCCCCCACATAAAACCAACACCTGCAGACAATACCGAATGCCAAGACTTAAGTAGCCCCTCACTCAACAGTCAAAAAACAATTATTTTAAGCACAACGAAAAATAAGTGTCTACAACAAAGCACTTTTGATCTATAATTAGGAGTGAGACATATATTAAAATACATTGATGAATTGCTTATTATGTATTCATATGTAAGAAGAAATATATTGACTGCTTGGACTTCCATGACAAAGTGGACATGGTCCAGATAGAAAATAAAGGCTAAAGAAGGATGCCACCAAAAGCTAGAACTATTCATTGAAATACCTGTCAGTCAGTTTAACCAGCTAAGCACCAATAGGCTAAGGTGCTGATGACTTTAATACCACATGCCTCTGAGGTGATAACATTTCAAAGTAAAAAACAAAAGATGACTTATTTAGAATTTCATATAATTATATTTTAATTAAAACATGAGGGTATATTTTTATATATTGTAATTACACATAAACTACATAGTGGAATAATAATTATATAAACTAAAATTGCAAAAATAGTAATTAGTATTTTGTAGGGACTTGATTTGTCGCTGTTCTTTCTTCCCAGGCTAGCCCAGGGTACCACCTAAAGTATTACTGCATCCTGAGAGGGAAGCAGCATTCAGGAATGCCCTTTTGCTCTTACAACCGGGATCCTTGAAAGGCTTCATAAACAAATTCATAACAAAATGGGTATGATTTCAAACTTCACATCTCAGTCACTGCATCATACATTATATAGCTAATCCATGATGTTTTCCTTTCAAGTAAAACTTTAAATAGATTAAAAAAATAAGACTTTATAATAACCTCAGGTCATATAGTCATAAGTAGAACATACCTACTGTGGAACAAACAGGCAAATATCAATCTTTAGCATTATAGCCAGTGTTAGGATGCTACACTATCTGCTGAAGTGTGTAAAAGTACTATCAATAGTAGTTTCAAAAGAAAATATTTTTTTTGCAAAGCCAAAAACTATAAACTCAGTACAGTAAATCCTATTAGCTACATAATTTTCTAATTAGCCTCAGTTTCAAAAATAAAGAATTTTTAATAAAATATTTTAATACTCACTTTAAAAGATTTCATTAATAAGCTGGTCCATCTTTGAAAGCTCTGTTTTATCCTTGCCCTGTAAGGCTTATTTTTGGATACAGTGCTTTTCATCAATCATAAATTTCAACTTCTAATTGTCCCAACTTCATCACAATCTGTGAAGACCTAAATTGTATATGTATGCAATTTTGTTAACCAACTATATAATTTTGTTTCTCTTGAACAACCCCATATTAAAATTTCTTTACCTCTAATGATTCTCCAAATTTATGTCTATTAGCTTCATGATAATGGAGTCTTGCTGATGTTTCAAATGTACATCATCAGGAGATAACAGAGTATCTGCTACACAGAAGGCAAGATGAATATAAATTATATAAGCTATCCAGGAAGAGTACTTCAATCCAGAATCAAACTATGATACAGAAAATGTAACTACAATTTTATAAACTGATAGATTAAAATGTTTTCATCATAAACTTAAAGTACACATTTGCCCATGTTTCCAAACAAAAATTTCTAGGGATCCTCTTTTTTTTTTTAAAGGAAAAAAATGTGTCAATCAGTGGAAACAGTTTCCTCTCCTTTGTGTTAAATACTGTCTTTTGTAGAAACAAAACAGTAGGGTCATACTATGTAAAATCTTTCAAACAGAAAGGATCCTATTTATGCAAACTTATGCAAATCTACTCTTTACAGATTAAAAACAATCACAAAATTAAGAGCATAGAAATGATTTTCACCTTGCAAACATTTCATGATGAAATTTTCTACCAAGGTTCTTCCAAGGATAAAACCATATGTGCCTTAGTGTATGTTAGTACTAACTGCAAGGTGTTTCTCCCAACTGTAGAGATTTCTAGTGGAGCATTCACTCATCATCACCAAAACTCAATGGACCAATCACAAATTCTAGTCATCACAAAAGATGCTTAATGTACCAATCATGAAATGCCAGTCATCACCAACGATACTCAAAGCTCTATTAATATCTTAATGGAAAAGAGTGAAGTCCATATTTTATGTGATGAAGTTTAAATGCCAAAGCTTGTTTTCAATTTTTCATTTGAAATTCCTTCTCTCTAGTCTCTATCAATAAATCATGTGCTCAGTTATTAGGAACAAGTTGTTAGATCTAAGACCAGAGCGTGTCGTAAATCTAGATTGAAGATAAAATTAATTTTCCCCTCATTAGGATGTAAAATCAAATTGGTGGAAACTCTAAGCCCAAATCCATTTTTAAAGTATGTTTTAGTTGTGTGAGTTAACTTCATTTATAAGATTGAAGACCATATAATGAGGCAAAATGGGGCTAGTTAAAAGTGGTTTATCGATTTCAGAGGTGACAGGTAGAGTAAGAGGATAGGAAAACTCTCTTCATAGATCATTTTATGACGAGGATTTCTGAGAAATGCATGGTTAAGCACTTTTCCTCATTATGCTACTATCCATAGGCTTTTCCGACATAATCTTGGATGACACATCCTCTACATACCTATATATATTGTCTAGACAGTGTTCCTAGGTCATGATGAGGTAAAAAAAAAAATTAAAGATTCAATCATGTATGAGAAAAATGTATTCAAAATGAATCTGCTACTGGCATAAATTGTGTGTATGTGTATATATGTGTGTGTGTGTATGTGTGTGTATATATATATATATGTATAATTTCCTGAAATAATGATTAAATGATAGTATCATTGACAGTAAACCATTAAGCATTTATATAATTTCTATACATTATGTGTAATGTTTTCAATTAACTGGCAGCACAATAGATATTTCATAACAGCTTCATTACAAATGTATTAGCGATGTTCTGTAGTAAAATATTACGGTGGTCCTGATGCCACTAGGTGGTGTGAATTCTTCAGCTGCAGTACAGTCCCCTTCTGTATAGGAAGTCTACTTTCGATGGGACATGACTGAACTGTTATCCGGATTATCACTGTTGCCATTTTCTATCACTATTCTAGGAAGATTTTGACTTTAGCAAATACTTATATATGATAGGATTCCTGGTGCCATGGAGAAATGTACACTGATTCTGGAGCAAGGAAAGAATCTAAAGGTTATTTAGATTTAAAGGTTATTTGTTGCCTAGTTATCATAAAACTGCTCTTGGGATCCTTGTTCATAATATGTCAATATTCACCTCTTAAATCAGTAACAACCTAAGTAAAATTATTAGTTTAGTGTTAGCCTAGAAGTCCTTCATAGACTCTCTCTTTGATGTACTTGCCCTAAGTGGGCACATTTTGCATGGTTTAGTTTTTCCTATCTCCTTCTGGTCTACCCATTTATTTTTCTTATGGATAACATGATTTTGTAGCTTTAGGTCTATTTGCAGACAACTTCCAAATGTATGCCTTCCAGTGAGACTAGTTTATATTCAGTTTGTTGACATTTCCACTTACATGTTTCATATCTACAACTTCCTAGGCATCCCTAACCCTGTCTACTTGTTAAATAATTTTTCCTGTGGCAATTCATAGTGCATGGATTTATGCAGTGACACAAGCAGGCTGAAGAAGACTCACTGGGTTTAATTCTAGTCAATCTATTATCAAACCCTATTAAATATACCTCTGAACCTGACTGGCAGTCAGGCTAATTGGGGCCACTATGGGGACTGTTAAGTAATGGTAGCCTCTTGCCACCAATTACAAAGGCTCTTCATTTTAACTCCAACACAAATTCTACAACAGGAGCTAAAGGCGAAGTGTGATGTTTCAAATGCCAGAAGTCCTCCCGGATACCCAAATTCCCTATCTCTCTATGCTCTCTTTCCTCAAAGGTACTGTTGCACCTGTTCCTGTGCCATGTCCTACCAATGCAGATTCAGCCCTTTGGGAAACTGGAGGGCAGGAATTTATCTTTCTGGTTACCTCTCTGAGCTTTTGTTAGCTTGTTGCCCTGAACTGGAGGTCTCTGGTACGCCCTCTACCCCAGTTGTGAAAACTTTGTTTTCCTTTTGGCTCTCGGGTTTGTAATAGCTCCTTTATTGCTCCAAGCCCCTCACCATCCCCTGAGGGACTCATGTGCCAACTTACAGTTTTGTAATTTCTTCATAGATGAAGTCCTTGGAAAAGCCTTACTCTTGGTGGCTGTGCCATCTGTTTCCAGACTAGACTCGAGTAGTGATACCCACCTTTTCTCAACACTCATTCTCTCAACTGCAGAATTATGGAGTTGAATATACCATGTCATCTGCCTCATATAATTCCCTCACTCAGTCCGTGGCTGCCTCTTAGACTCTTATTCAAGTTTCAAGTTTTAAGCAAACAACAGATTCTCAAAAAGTGCCTATCCACCACAATGCAGAATAAATCCTACCTGATGGATTATCCTAAGACATTCTTCTCTTCTGTCCTAGGTACAAGCTATCCTGACTTACGGTGGTGTGAAGAGATATTTCAGCTTTGAAATAACAGCAAAGCGATATATATGCAGTAGAAACTGTACTTTGATTTTTTTTTATCTTCTCCCTGGCTGGTCATATGCAGTCTAACAGCATTTCATGATACTGGCAATAATTCTAAGCTATATGCCCAGTCACCTATGCAAACTTGAAGGTAAACATCAGACTCTTTGCAATGTGCTTTGTAACCAAGCCAACTGCAGGCCACAAATTCAGTGTACTTTTGACATTTTTAGTTACAACTGTAAATTTTCAGGTATCAGTTTAGTCTGTGTCTTTCTTCATGAGGAGGAGACCTTTGTCCTTAATTAACTGAAAAGTGCAGGCTGTAATATAGGCAGTTGTTAAATACTGAGTGAGTGAAAGGATCAATTGAGCAAGTCTTCCTTCCTTCACCACCACTGAACACAGAGTTTACTATCTGTGAACCTTGCACCGACAGAACAATCAAAGGTGTGATATCTTCCCAACCTCAAGTTGTGAGACTACGTCTGCTGTGAATTATTTTGTGACCTTCACCGAGAGACTCTCACTTTGTATTCCTCAGTTTTCTCCTCCATCTATACAGAGAGTATAGTAATAGATCACATGCAAAGTAAGATTTGAGAAAATAACATTGTTCAGTGCTTTGGTTTATGTACCTAAACTTCTCAGTGCGATGTAATGATAATAATAATGATAATAATAATAATTATTATTACTACTACTACTACTACTACTACTATCACTACTACTACTACTATTACTACTATGGTCTTGCTCTTTAATAGAATGACCTTTAATTCACAATACTCCTTAGTTTACCAAGTATTGTGCTTACATGTCTGTGTCACCTCACAAACTAACCCTATTATTTTCACACTGTATAAACAATGTTAAAGATAGAAAAGACACACACACACACACACACACACACACACACAAAGCCTTAGTGTTTGATAGAGAGAAAGAAGTATAAAAGAAAAAAAAATAAGTATGATTATAATGCTAGCATGATGTGACAACTTTAAACCCATAACTTATTTGTCTCTGGGAATTCACAATAACACAACATATAAAGAAGTCTCAAAAGTGGCCAACTTTACTAGGAGAAACTTAATTCATTCAATTGAGTATGGAAAAATAATAGAATATCATCAACTAGATGAGATCTTATTCATGAATTAAAAAATCTGACTAAAGTAGAGAAAAACTATCCTCAGCAGGAATCTGTGTTGTTTTGTAAATAACCAGATTTTAATTTTTAAGTAATTACATGTACATCTTTTGCATGGATATATTGATAGCTGCAGAAAGTAATTTTAACTTAAATATTTGCATATCTATAATATAGAGTATATAGGCATTATTTTAAAGGCTAAACGTATTTTTAAACTATATTCCAATCTCATTTGAAAGCCAGAGTCCTATTAAAATGTTATGTGAACTAACTAGTTCATTTGATAGTTGAAGCCAATAGTTATAAAAAGAAATACTAATTAGGAAATAACACATGAAATTCCTTCTAAAATAAAAGCTAAGTCTCTATCAATTTTACCTTTACTCACTGAAAGTAACTATAAGATCTCACTAGAAAATATATGTCATTTTAATCTAGCATTCATATAAGAGATTATTCTCATCATATTCAAGCCACTTATCACTAGCAAGAATCTAGTACTTAAGCAGAATCAATTTGCTGTTTAATTTCAAAATCTATTTTATGCTCTCCTTGGAAATTCTACATAACTTATCTGTAAAATCTCAATTTCTTTGTAAATTTGATTCTCTATTGGATCTATCAAAAACAAAGCTCTCTTATTTACTTAATGTGTGTGTCTTTTGGTTAGTATTATATCTTATTGTGGTGTGTGTGTGTGTGTGTGTGTGTGTGTGTGTGTGTATGGTTGAGTGTGCATACATGCCATGGAGAGCACGTAGAAGTCATAGGACAATTTTGAGGAGTGAGTTCCCTCTTTCCACTACTCGGGTCTGTGATATGACATTTGCAGGTTGTCTGGCTGGGACACTAAGCCGTGTCAACATCCCCACATAGCTCTCTCTTGTAGTCATCCTGCTACATGCTTCTCTCAAATGGCAGCTCGTTTCTTCCCCTTATCCCCAGAATTTCCCTGAACACACAGGCAGCACAGGTTCCCTTTTAGTCCTTATTGATCATTAATATCACTCCCTCTTCCTCTACAGTCACAGAGAGCCTTGGGTTTCATGTCATCGGATTGAAGCAACTGACCCTCTCCTTTTTAAAAGAAGATATCTACCATGCCATGATCAGCTTCCCTTTTTGAAGATACCCTTTTATCTTTTTATCAAACTCTTTCCCTTTATCCAGTGATTTATAAACTCAATCTCTTCAAATGGTCCCTGCCCACAGCTAATGTAATTTTACTTTCCAACAAAATACTCTCTTCATCATTCAGGGAAGTTCCCAGCTGAACCAAGCTGATCTGAGTCAAGCCAGGTCATACTATAAGCAGTAGTGAAGCAGGAGGTAGGTGAATAGGGACCTAAAGGTCCGTGCCCTCAAACACCATGCGTTCCAATGAAGAACACAAGTCAAGGCCCTGTGAAATATTTAAATTTGCATTTATATATATAACAATAGTATAACTATATATATATATATACTGTGATATATATGTTACATATATATATATATATGTATAACAACAGTGTATAACAATATATGTTCATGAAAACATTACAACATCAGACATTCTAATCTTCATATACTTGTCTGATAACGTAGCCATCCTAGATTTGCTTCTGTTGCCTTGATAAAAGTACACTGACAAGAGCAAATAAGGGGAGTAAGCACTTCAGCATCAATTCTAGGTTCCAACCCATCACAGCAGGGACATCAAGGTAGCAGAAACACAAAGCAAGCTAGAAATGTGCATATGCATGCCTACTGCTCATCTAGCTTTCTCTACTCAAAAATTCATGATCCAAAATAAGAAATTGATGCTTCCCGTTGTTAGGCAACATAACATACATCAGCATAATCAAGACAGTCCTCCACAAACATGTTCACAGGTAACAGTCATCACTGAGACTCTCTTCTTGGGTGGTTCTAAATTTGTGTCAAATTGGCAGTTAAAACTAACCATCATCGGGAGCCTACAAGACATCTCAGTGGGTAAACATACCTGCCACTGAACTTGGCTACCTGAGTTTAATTCTCAGAATCCACATGGCGAAAAGAGGACACCAAGTTCTAAAAAGTTGTCCTCTGTTGTCCACTGGTATACTATGGACACACATCACACACACACTGACAAAAGGAAATGCTGACAAAGGAAAAAAACAAACAAAAAATGAAACACACTAATGACACAGACTGTAAGGATTGTTCTTGGTAAAGACACAAAAATTCACTGACTGAAATTAGTTTCTTCTGAGATTTCCATTGCATCAAGTCTTCTCTCTGTTTATTCAGCACAGATCCTGTTGTTCATCACTATGACACACTAGTGTGCATATCCTTAAACACTCATTTAGTAAAAAGTACTTGTATTAGTGCTTCTAACTATGCAGCTAGGCACTATTGCAGGCCCAAAGCTGCAATGAATAGAAATGCCTTACATTAATAATCCCTTACTTAGGGTGAGTATTTTGATCTGGATGCAGATCTATAGTCTGGTCTATATGACACCTGACTCTTTACTAATAAGCTGTTTTGCTAGTGATATTTCTAAAGTACTTTTGAAAAATTATATACTTTAACATTTTTAAAGTGTATTCTAGATCCAGTAAGATGACGGTTAGGGTGAAAGTTCATGCTGCCCAGCCTGATGATGATAGTTCAATTCCTGGGAAGCAAATGGAAGAAGAAAACTGACTTCCACAGATTCTCCTGACTTCCACATGCACTATAATATATACCCCATTTTATTTGTTAATAAATTAACAAATAAAATGCAATAAAAAGATGCAAAGGGAAATATTTTTCATAAATGAAAATGACATAATTTCCGATAATAATACACAGTATTTTCCTGAAACAAAATGTGGTTTATCAACATAAATTACTTTCATGAGCAAGCTCCAATTCACTATCCTTAGTCTCATTTGAGAATCCTGCTTAAACTTTCCCCAACTGGATCAAATCAACAAACAATAAAAACTTTCACAGATGCCACCACCAAGTGATGAACCTATGGCACGTTCTGTATATACCTTAAAGAGGAATTGTGGGCTCTTCTGAGTTAGCTCATTCCTTCCAGTGGTGAAATAAAACCCCAGCTCTTTCAACATTTCCAGGAATTATAGCCAATATTTTCTTTCCCTCTCAGTCCTGCCGTTGCTTTTCTCCATCCATTTCTTGCTTGTGACAGCATCCAAATAGGCTCAGGTACTTTCAAACACAGAAGCTCACCTTAGTCACCATGACTGCACACAGTCCATCCAAAAAAGAGTACACACTTTATAGTCCTGCCCAACCTCATAATCCTACAGAAAAGAAATGCACACTTCATATTTTGGTCCTCCTTCACACCACTGCCCTGTTGTTTTCTTCAGATTTGGAAGAAACCTGTAGAGTCTCTTTTGCCCATTCTCGTTGGACATATCCAGCAGCACTTACTTGTCCAAACCATAGAAGATACAGTTAATGCCACTGATGATTTCTATTTTTACCCAGCTTTTTTGCTTGGCAAGACTTGGTGAAGTTGGTTACTGCTCACAGCAGAGGAGATATCTGACTCACTTCAAGGCCACCACTGTCCTGCAGGATTTTCTTCCACCTCATTGGCGACTCCTAGATAGTTTGTTATTTCACTGACCTCTTCACCAGGGAATTCTTCCAGATAAGGTCATGAGAACTCTGTACCTCATATGCTACTCTCCCTGCACCATGCTCCCTGGTTTGTCTAGTCCAATACCCTGTTGCAGGAGTAGAGTCCCCAAAAGCAAGAACTAAGGCTCCCTGTCAATGCTGTGTGGGCCTCAGTTTTAACTGGCTCTGTGACCTCTCCAGAGCTATTGCTACATCTTCCTACATTGCCCCCACTTTAGAAAAGTACCAAGGAGTGAGTAGTTACAGCTGAGCACAGGTCAAGTTTTTCTTTTCCAGATCTATTCAAAAGCATTGGTTCATTAAGAATGTTTCAATGTGGAGGGGCTGGAGAGATGCTCATTGGTTTAGGGACCTTTGTTCAGGCCCCAGTACCCACAGAGTGGCTTACTACCTTCTGTAACACTAGTTTCAGGGGATCTGGAAGTCTTCTCTGACCTCCACAGGCACTAGGAACATTCACAATGCATATACACACATGCAGACAAAACACCCATACACGTAAAATAATCCAGAAAGGTATATACAAGTTGCCAAAAGAGAAGTGCAATCAATGGTCCTACTCAGCTGATGCCACTTAACCACAACAAATGACCTAATGGCAAGATATCCCTAAAGATGAAATAGTGTCACTCCTCTGGGTGGGACCAAACAGCTGCTGGGTAATTAGAATTGAAAGCCATTGAATAGTCAGGAAATCATGCTTGGTACTGTAAACCTAGCCGATCACCCATGGCTAGTGAGGTCATGGAATATATATAATCTTTCAACTTTCCTGTATCACTATAATTCCTACCTGCATAGTGCTTGTCCTTATACCCATAGCTACAATTAGCTCTATGTGTAGCTCTCATCCCTCAAAGAAAGTTCATTATAACCAAGGCTATTACAGAAAGCCACAACAGGTCAAAATAGAGAACAAATATAGAGAACAACAGATTGTGGGGCCCTTTACCCCAACTGATACATCTACAACACAACCCCTACTCCTGGAGCTCAGATTGAATCATGGCAAGGAGGCAAAAAGATTGTAAGCCAGAGGATCTGGATGTCTGTTGCAAAGATCGTGACTTCTACCTATAACAGACAAGCCACACGTGGAATCTCAACAATATCGCCACGAATATAAGAACTAAACAACAGCAACACAAATTGACTAACAAGCATGGAAACAGGAATTCTCACAGGGCCTCACCCTAGATGAAGAGCTATGGGTAATAAAAGACTACCATGAGAGGGAGAACTACTGCTCCCCAGGAATGATCCAGCAATGGGTTATCCAATATCAAGTGGTCAACCTATACATGCAATATATGAAACGGAATCAGCAAGTTGCATTTATATATTGATTTATATATGTATCAAAAATAATTAAAGAAAACAGGCCGTAAACGAGAGGGAGCAGGAGGATATCGGAGGGATTGTAGAGGAAGTGAAAAAAATCTTATAAATAAGCTATAAACAAATACTTAAAAAGAAAATATTTAAAAATAAAAGACATGCCACGGAGTCAAAGAGACACAGAACTAATGACCTCTCATGCAGCCCTGTGGTAAAGCAGAAACAGATGAGGCTGAAATCCAGGACAATCCCTGTTTCACATGTGATTGTACCAGATGAAATATGTGCTCCAAAGGAACTCAGAAGAGACAAGGAAAAGGAAAATATTCTTTCCAGCTCACATGTTGATTTGATAGTAACTTAGAGAAGAAGATTAGTGATTAAATAACAAAAGTTCCCTTACAAAGCCATCTCTCCCCGGAATATAAAAAATGCTTTCATGTATTTGACCACTTAGAAACCATTTAATACTTTTATTGATCAGAATCTCATTTTAAGGAAAATTATAATGCAATAAACACCTAAAAGAATAGAGTAAGCATAAAGTTTTTAAACGCAGCACATTATTAGGTAATGGAATATTTTGCTGCATATTCTGAGATGTATTTATTTCATTTCATTTATTTTAGCTTGCATTTGTCCTTTAAGGACCTTTGCATAATATATTGTCTTCCAGTGTGAATGATCACATCTAAAGAAGTGTTTAAATCTAGCGCACTGTGAGATTAATAAACCATGAAAATCTGACATTACTATACACACAGGGCATTAATTGCCTTTAGACACAGATTTAATCTCTATGCTCCATAAAAATTTATTCATGATTTTTGAAATAGCAAAACAATTGCTAGGAAAAAACACTTCCATATGTAATGCATGAATTGCTAACTATAAGTTTAATATTCATTCTACAGGGTGGGTACTTTAAAAAGTCAAGTATTATCATCCATGATAAACTAGCTCCCCTACCTATCAGCAGTGAGATGTTTTACCTTAACTCCTGTCATTCTAGTTGAGCATCATGCTATTATTTAGGATATAACAGGAACTAATATGTAAGAAGTAAAAACAACCTGGCCATAGTTGTGCTCAGATACAATCATCATGAAGTCAGTGGACAGGAAAAGACAAGAGGAGAAAATGAACCCCCAACACACACTCCCCATATTAATGCGTTACTCTTTCAGGCTCATAAATGAATCAAATCAACTTACAAAAAGATATAATAACACATTACCCTCCCCTATCTGTGAAGGATGTGTTTTGAGATCTCCAGTACAAGTCTGATTCATAATATGGTACAAACCCCACTATTACTAAATATATATGTATAGTATTACAACAACAGAACCCCTTCCACTAAAATAAGACCTGAACAATAACAATACTCAATAAAATAGTACACACATATACACACATATACCATATACATAGAAATATATATTTATATACATATATTATATATATTTATACATATATATACACATATATAAACACACACATATATATGTATATATGTGTATATATATACACATATACATACATACATACACACACACACATATATATATATGCACACTGTATACACATCATAGAATTTGAACTCCAATTGACCATGAGTAACTGGAACAAGGGAAAGTGACACTATGGGCAACAGTTTGGGAGGGAACTATTTGCAGTCATTACAATGAGGTAAAACATAATTAAATCTCTTGTTGTAATCGATAATACTTTCTTATTCTGATGTGTATTTAACAGATAGCTTAGAAAACTGAAGAGTTCTCTTTAAAGGATATGTATCAATGCATTAATGTTGACAGTCACTGGTTTCTATCTCCTTAGATCTCTCATTGTGGAAAGACATCATTGTGTAAAATAAACTCCATTTTCAGTAAAAAGATAATATAAAAGATTCCTCCGAGGCTGGTAATTTGGACATGCTAAAGGGAACTGTGAAGACAATTTTGAAGTTCTTAACATTAAAAAGAGGAAAAAAATGTGTGATGTTAAGAACTATGGTTAGACACTAAATAATTTAAAACTAAAAATAAGTTTGTGTCAGCTTTGCTTTTATGCCTCAGCCTGGAAAAGTTACAGATAATGAAATACAAATGCTTAGTTAAAGACTGACGAGCATTAAATTAGTGGGTGGAAGACTTGAACAGCAACATGTTCCAGTTGTTACAATTGTTGTTTGTGTTTTATGTCATTATTGTTAATTTCCTACTGTGCCCATTTGTAGGTTAACTGTAAAATAAACAGACATTTTATACTATTAATTAAATTTATTCAAAGTTCTATGCTTAAGAATTTTGGCTGAAAACTCTGTAACATTTAAATTTGCTATGTTTTTCTTTCATCCTGAAATCTTTGAGACAGAAAGAGAAATACTGTTGTGAAAATAAGGTTCTATGTACAAACAAAACCTGGCACAACTGTAGATAACAGAAGCTAATGACTGAAAATCCATTCTGTACATTGCAAAGTAAAAAAGCCCTGAGAAGAAATTGACAAATGGGAACCTTGAATTTATCACTCACTCCAATAATTGAAAAATTTAAACTAACCATTCTTGTCTATAAAACCTGTAGTATGTCCTACATTTTTGCATTTTTGTTTTTTAACTGAACACTCTATTAGCCATTTGAACGTACCGCTATGGCTGTATTAAATGTCTCTATTTTATTTGTTTGCACCAAAGAGAAATATGTAGCAATTCTCCTTGTAGGAAAAATAAAGTAGAACTGTCTGAGATTATCTATCACAGTTTGAAATTAGATTAATGTACGATTTTCTTAAAGTAATTTTAGATAATATAAAGTCCACCATCACTTAAGTATTTTTCTACTTCTACCTTAAGACTCCTATTCTTGTTTACATTTTGAAAGGATAAAGGAAGGATGGTAAGGAATAATGATATAATTCTAGCATGTCTATCTTTTTTCATCTTTGTTCTGAGTCATTATGCTTTCATTGCTCTGGGATACAAAGAGAGATAATCACTGGTGTTTCCAGCGAATAGCAATCAGTGTAAAGAACAAAACTGGTGTGTTCTTTCATGCCTACATTTTATTTCAATGTACAAAACCACATTCCTGTATGCTTCATTTAATTCTTCAATTTTCCTTGTTAAATGTCAAATTCTGTATAAAGGATAGGTAGTAAAACCATGCAATAACAATTCAAAGATCTTATTGAAGAGACAAGAGGAGTGAAAAAGCGAATGTCTGTCATTTTACTCATCTACTTCTTAGGAAAAGAATCAAATTATTGTTGTACAAACTAGGAAACCTTATCCTAGGTCTAAAACGAAAAGCAACATAAGTAAAATATACAAAGCAGAATATATAACCAAGCATTTAAATTAACAATATTAATAATGGTTGCAAATGTTTCCAAAAGTTATGTTTGAATACTAAGAAATAACACATGTAATTAATTACATGTGTATAATTATATGAATTTGAAAATAGGAATTCAAATGCAAACCAACCAAGCACAATAGTACTCAATGAAGCTTCAACAATTAAATGAAGTTATATAGTGTTTTCCATTTTCCTTCATGAGAATTGTATCCATGACATGAGTGAAACATTTCTAACTATCACTTTTCTCTAATTTTGAGGAGATTGACTTAGAAGAATATGGCTTATGCAGAATGATGCTATTGTTTTGGGATATTACAAACAGATAAACTGTGGCTCACATAGAAAACTGGAATGCTTAGATCTTTGATTATTTTGTACTCATGCTAACCAAAAACATACTTGCTGACATACTAGGTATCACCATGACACTGTAGACAACAGAAGTGAAATAAAACATTCCTTTGTTCCTAAGGAGACAAGAAGGTGGAATGACAAGAAAGAAATATTACAGAGGTGAGCTCACATTGCTGGGAGTGTTGCTCTTACCCCAGGAGGTCTGACTCAGAGGCATACTGAGGCATTTTAAGAAAAAGATATGAAAGGTTTAATATTCGTACAATTGTTCATCAACATCTTAGAAAACTAAGGCTGAGAGACGTGAAAAACTCACAAGGATGGAACATCTCATGATTAGGTAGAGAATAACTTCTTTTGTGGTATCATAGTGATGATTCAAAATTATCTGCCTAAAACAAAAAGGTCATTTAGCAGGCATTCATTGTGCACATCCATAATGTAGCACAAAAATCCATATAAACCCTTGCAATACAGTTCAAGTGTCAGAGAACCTAAAAATTGCAGAATGAATTTCATATTGTTCCTTAAATATGTGTGTGTGTGTGTGTATTTGTGTGTGTTTAAGAGCTATGCATGTACTAGCTTCTCTATCACTGTATCTCTCTTACATCTCTCTTTCTTGCTCTCTCTCTCTCTCTCTCTATATATATATATATATATATATGCATAAATATACACACTAACACAGATATATTTACATTAAAACATATACATAAAGACAGTCAAAGGATTTACCATCAGTTTTATTAATTAATTTAAATTGATAATTTTCTAAGAAAAAGTTCAAAGCAAGCCAGAAAAATTATGGCCAAAGAAAATTTTAAAATAGAATTTAAATGAAATTGAAGAATAAGAATCTCAAACATATGGCTTGGAGAGATGGCACTGAAGTTCAAAACTCATACTGATCTTACAGAGGACTAGAGCTCACTCCCATCACCCATGATAGGTAGCTCACAATTGCCTGTAACTGGAGCTCCTGGATCCCATACCCATGGGCACCACACATACATACACACATATCACATACCCATACAATACACACATATATACACTTTCATAAGTAAATAAATATTTAAAGAAATTTCAAATAATAACATATACAAGAAGAACAGATAAATTCAGGCATAGCTTGCTACAAGCTGAGAAGCTGACTGCACAACTTGAGGAGACCTCGAAGGTTGCCTGCACCAACACCCAAATCTAATGCAGGCAAATGTGAAAGGTGACTAATTCTGAAAAGAATCCTCACATTTTCCATCATCGTCAGAAATGGGTGCTTATTTAGGAATGTATCTGATTACTGCAGGTATGCTTAAAATATGGTTACAATAGTCATTTAGATATGACTTGAAGACTAGAGAGTTATTGCACAACAAAGTAGGGAAATCACTGTTTACATTTTAAAAACCTTATATTGAAAATTGACACAATTTTGAAAAACATTCACTGAAACATTGAAAGACAAGTTCAATTTTAAGGACATTGTGAAGATTTTTCTTTTATACTAGAATCTACAGAATAAGCCACCATTTTGATAAAAAGCTTTGATATTGTTAACATTGACTTCATATCAAAAGAGTAATCAAATAAACATAGACTTATCAGTGTCTGATTACAAGTAACATTTCATTTAAAAAATAATGTGTGTTCAGCTCTATGCTTAAATATCAATGTATGTAAATAATGGATGACTACAAATTAAAAAAAATCAATGAAGATAAACTGTGTAAAGTTACCCCAAAGTTTCTCTGCCATAAACAATTTCATTTTAATTAGAAAATCTTGTTCCAGAGAAAAGTAAGCAAAACAAACACGTTTCATTGTTTATAATATTAAAGAATAAAAATTTATGAAAATCATTGCATGTATTTAATAACAAAACCATTCAAATAATTTTCAATCAAATATTTGTTCATTTGAGTCTATATGCAAAGTATTTATTATTTAGACAACAGATATTAAGAAACTAAGTTTTTAATATTCAATGTTAACATTTCATGTTTTGCTTTACAATTTATATGTTGGGAGAAGTATTATAGTACAGGTGAGAGACTCATGTCTGACATTGCTCAAACAAACCTGTAAAATCATTTTAGGATTAAAAAAGTCATTCAGCTTTCATTAATTTCTATTAGAATTTCTGATATTCATTTGAAATACAATACATTTTTGAGTGTAAAGTTTAAAATTAAGTTTAATTAATGGTTACATTCAAAATAGGAGACCTCTTCACATATTTAAGGTCAGAAGGACATTTAAAAAGCTACTATCTTAATTATGTTTCATCTACTTTTTTGGCTGTCACTAACAAGGTTTGAGACATATCACAGCTCAGAAACATCCTAACAAATTATTCACCTTCCAGTCATGTTATAATGCTATTTTTGTGTTGACTTTCCCATTGTGAACTTGGAGAATACTCTTACAATGGTGTCACAGAATAAATTAAGATGCATCTAAGGGATAGAACTCATTGTTATCAATAGTGAAAGCTAAAATGACAGAGTGGATATAAATGAGAAGCAATTATTCTTAAGTCAAAGGACACAATTTAATGCTAGAATACACTCCTCTAAATATGACAATGTTTGTGACTCCTGGATTAAAAGTTTCATTTCATAAGAACAGATGTTAATAGCACTAATTACCAGGATCTAAGGTTTCCCTAGCATTTTAAAGAACATAAATTTAAAAGTTCATTACCTTACCACTATGTGAGCATTCTATTATCATACAAACTTTGATTATTTTTCTAGAGAAATTACTACAAATACCATATATGCTTATTATCAAGAAGAAATTATATGAAAGTCATTTTATATTGAAGGCTAAGACACGTTACAAGGGGATAAATTCATTTTCAATATTTCACTTATTTTATTCTAGGAGGAAAAAATATTTTGCCACTGAAATAAAGACTAGACTTTAATATATATATATATATATATATATATATATATGTGTATATATACACATACACATACGTACACATATATATATATATATGCATATATATATGAAACTAACACAGAATGAGATAAGTTAAATGCTGAAGATGAGTTAACCCCTTTGAGCCCCTCTAACACCTGGAGTCAGTGAGGGCAACATTTAAGTCCCACCCTTCAGCTTCTTTGCTCATGGCAACTGTGGACTCGCTCCCATGCCAGCTCCTTGGTGCCTGGAGCTTTCCTTGGCAAGTGTTCCACATTCATCTCCAATACCTAAGGTCTCTGAGGTTACTTAGAGCCTCACCATCACAGCTCCCTCCGTTCACATCTGCTCAGGAGCTTCATCGGGGAATCAAAATGGGTAGACACTGCCTAGTCTCTTGCTTTCTAGAATTTTGGTGTGAGTTTCCATGGTATTCTCACTCTTCCATTTTCCACACCTGCAAGCCAGTACCACACAGGCAATGACAAACCCATGAAGACATTGCTCTGAGCAGCCATTTGCTAGCAAAATAGCCTGAAAACTCTACACTTCAGTCCCTATCCTTAAATTTCATTTTCATGTTACATCCTGGAGCTGGCAATGTATTGCCTTTCTGGTTTCTCTTACCTGCATCAATAACCTTTATAATCGCCCCATTCCCCTTTTCATGCCAAACTCTGTATTTTTCATCTCTGCTCCCCTTCTTGATTTCTCACCTAGATATAAAGTAGGGAGCAGTCACCATGCCACAGGCTGCATGCTATACTGTCTTGATATTTCCTCTCTCAAACAACGCAGTCCATAAGTGTTCAAACTGACTCATAATTTCAGGGCACCGTGAAAATGAATGTAGATTTTTGTGGTTGGAATGAAGAATAAATGACTGTTAGCCATATTTTCATCCCTCATAAACCTCATCATTCCTGCCTTTACTGTGTAGATACCTGTTAGCATTATGATCTTCTTTACTCCCACTAGAAGGACCCACAAAGCTCTGATTAAGTAATTAAAATGTTTGGGAAACTACATCTTCAAATGTCTCTGTAGTGAGATACTTTGAAGGCGTTTTGTGATTTCGGTTTCTTTAAAAACACAGGAAAGGCTTTTGGAATATGTTTTTGTTCCCATCCCAGGTGTAGGGGATGACAGTGAGTCTTATTTAGACTATTCTTTACCAATGGCTATGATTTGGTTATGTGCAACTATTTTGGCACGTTCAGCTTGTCCTTATGATTACATGTCATTTAGACTTCTGGAAATTTGCTCAGAGAATGTATTGGTTGAAATTTGGAAAGCAAGGGTTGGTTGGTTAGTCAGTTGATTATTGCTTAAAGGGACTTTGGATGAAAGAATTAGGTTTGGGGATATTGGACTGAGACATTAGTCCAGCTCACTATCATCTCCTACTCTCCAAGCTTAGGCTGTGAATATATGCTTTTCTTTCTTTCTCTCTTTCCAGGCCACCTCCAAGGTCAGTGAAGATTTCTTTCCTTCTTTCTATCCTTCTGTTTTCTTTTCTGAGTTAGAGCGTAGAAAAGTATGGCAGCAACTTGATACGTGTTTCTATATTCTTCTCAAAAAATTCTAAAAGACTAAGTATCAAATTTTGGATTTATTATATCAATGACTCCACTTCTGGTACCAATTTCCAGGATAAGTTACTTTTTATTATGTTGGGAAATGCATGAGGTAGTTGACCATGTCTGAATGGATGTGGGAAGCTGACATGGATAGAAATGTGCCTGCTTAACTGGCTTTCTTCTCTATTCCCCTACCCCATGTTATGATGCTACTCACATTCAATCTTCCATTAATACTCTTTGAAAACATCTCAGAGGCATGCCCACACATGTGCTCCGGAATGTTTTTAAATATACTCTATTTGAAAATGATGAGGAATTTATTTTTATAATTTTGGTATTGCTCCATAAAATCAGTACATAAAATTCATATTGTTTCCTTGTCCTATGTATTTGAACTACCTTAGCGTTTCTTTAGTTTTAATACCTCAGGGGAAATATGGGTTGATTGAAACATGGTGATTGACTAAGGTATGTGTAAATAACACGACTCGAGTACACATTGAAAAATTAGAAGTTTTAAGACCAAAATTAAACTTTCTGATTTGTTCCTATGGAAGTTTAAAAAAAAATAGAAATTGATCAAACTTCAATTTACAGGGACAAATCAATTCTAATACAATAGAAACTACCTAACTTTATAAATGTGAGTTTATCTAGTGATAAACTGCTTGCTTTCAATTCCATTTGAGTATTTGGGTCAATGTTTCACACTGAATGCATCTGTATTAAGTTCTAAGTCCTAAGCACAATACGACTGAGTGAAGTAATTTCAAGTACGAATTTTTCTATTTTCTTCTTTATAACAAATGTCACAGATCATTTTCTGAAAATAACACAATGAATCTTTTGACACCTCGCATGCTGACCATTTGTAATTCTATGACTGTCCCATAAACTGATGCCATCTTATTAAGCTTCTTTAACTACTGTGACTTCAAGTGGCATCTATTAGCTTTCATTGAATTTTTCTGCACTAGTCTTATCTATTTGGGTATGTACTCAGCAACACTGGTGACATTTTTACCATAAGATAGATTCCACTTATATTTTTAGAGATTTCTATTCATTTCTAAACATGAATCAGATAGTTGTAATAAACCATTTTACAAAAGATATTAAAATATTTAAAATAATAAATTTAGCTAGGAAAATATAATTGTGAATTGTTGTTAAGCTCTTTTGTTTTCAATTTTGTTTTCCTGTGTGTCAGCAGTTAGAGCAATGTGGTTGAGGTCTTCCTGCTCCTTGACAACATTCTATTCCACTGGAATCAGGGCTTGTACATTACAGAAATAGCTCTTTATTATCTAAACTCCAAACTGTACAAATGAGTGTCTTTTATTTAATGTCTTGGATCTTCAATATCTGCATCTGTTCTTTGTAACTGTAATTAAAAATGAATAATCATATTTTTGAACTAAATTATTTATATGTGTAACCATAATTAATCATTTATACTAATATGCAGGTAAAAATTAGTGGGTATTACTGACCTTAAACATAATTAATAATATTGCATTTTTTGGATATTATTTACTTAGAGGAAAAAAACTGGTACTTTTTCTGACATGAAATGTATTATTATTTTTTCCAGTTGCCCATAAAATTGATGGCAAGTAGATGTCAATACTGTCAAATTGTAACTGTCTGCTGTATGTCTGTATGTATGTCTAAATTATTCAAAGGCAGCGAGTTTTAAGATAACCAAGTCAGCAATTAACAACATAAATGTTAATTTTTGGCAATTTCATAGTAATAGTAAATTTTTAGTGTTTAAAACTCTATGTTCTTCAATTATCACCATATTTGACATAGTTATAGGGTATTAACTAACAGGAAACAAAAAAGACTTAAAAACTTTAAGTAACATTCTCAACATAGAATCTATCTCAACATAGAATCTAATTATCTAAAGTAGCAGAGGATGGTTTCACACAAAATTTAACATTGGTGTTAATACAAAGTTGCCACATGGGTAACTGGTCTGGGTTCTGATAACAGAGATGCTGAAGCCATTTTGGTAGTTAGTAAGTTTGGGAGCAGGATGACATTGGAAATAAAAAAACTAGTAATCAGAAATTGTGAGAATCCAGGAAAAGAAGAATGAGTACAAGTGAAGAGAATGTATGCAAGTCATTTAACCTGGAAAGGGAAACCAGGCCATTAACTTACACAAGGACCCTATGCACCAACAATACTGTTGCAAAACTTTGGGAGATTTATCCTGAGCTAGTCCCTAACTCAGAAAACCTGTACTGTTCTGAAGGTATACTGGGTCTGGGTCCAAGGGTGTTAACATGCAGAGTTGACTTTATGGCATAATTTTAATTGTTATTTGATGAAAAAGTTAGACTTAATAAATATTTCTAGCAAATACTTATTTAGCATCAAATGTATACTGACATGTTTCAACCATTATTTTTAAATACCTTCAAATCAACAAATGGACATCAATTTATGAATCTGTCCATCTCTGAAGTTCAGAGAGATCATATAGCCTTCCCAGCTTTGTGAGGTCCTCAGGACAGGTCAAGCATTTAGAAGACTAACCTGCTAACAAGCTCTTCTTGCATGCTCTCAGGAGAATGATGTCTCCCAGGACTGTGTATTTAATTACTGTTCTGAGCTGAATTCACAGAGGGTGGATCGAATTGCTCCTCATTGGGACACAAAATAAGAGGGTTTCATTTGTACAGCACTGTAATTCTTTTCCCATAGTTAAGACTGCATTCTCTTTCTCTGCCTGGAACTAGTTTCTCTAAATCCTTCTCTAGGGTTGGATGTTAAAGATACTGTGTAATATACTGAACCATGAATCAGGCAGTAGGCTCCTTGAAAGAAATAAAAGTTGAAAAATGGCTTTCGTTATAAGAGAAAACTTATTCACGAATTTGAAAGATCATCTACCTATATAATTAATTATTAATCCCAGTTCTCTATAAAATACAAAGCATTCTCATTATCCTTGTATTTATTATCCAAGAAGCTACGTTTATGATTCTGAATAGAGAAGTAAAATCTACAATTCAATAAAATATTCTCTAGTGAGCTGACTACATATAAAACGAATCTTCCTTCGAACCCTCCCCTTTGTGCCTATCCCCGTCCTCCTCAAATAAGAGGCATAAAAAATGATTCACATTAACTTATTTTCTGGAAAGACTTTAGGTAAAGTCAGTGAAATCCTAGCAAACTTTTCCAGCATCCCATGTACCAAGAGCTAACAGTCTGTACTGTTCATCACAATATGCCTATCCCAAACTTGTAACTCTAACTTAGATGCTGGAAAATACAAAGGAACTCATTTTCATGTTCCATGAGACTTTCTCTATTTGGAGATCTTGGAATCAAAAGAACTTAAATGATCATAGAGCATAATCACTTAACCACTTTCCTTGGGAACCTAAGTGAGAAACACAGATCTCAGAGGCCCAACCTATCTATCTTCCCCCATGTGATGCACTTTTCTGAACACAACAGACTATGTGTATGATGCTCATGAGACTCACACCTAGTTCCTGGACTCACATCTCCCCTGTAATTATTAAGTTACTAAATTAAATATCCATTCTCCCAGCTATTATCCCCTGCATGATAATGAGCAGCTATCTAGTGACTCTGACAGACTGATGACTATATGAAATAGTCTCACCTACCACCAAGTTAGAACTGTATGTATTAAATACTGAACAAGCTAGTATTTAAGGAAGAGGAAGAAGAATATTTGTAAAGACAGAGAGTAATGTCTATCAAAATTCCAAAGGAAGGCTTACTTTATTATGAGAATTTCTACAGAAAATCTGAGAGAATTGACCATAAAAGGCTAAAGTACTGGTTTCAAGAAAAAAAAAAATGAATGGGTAGGTGAGTTAATTAGCATGTAAGATAATGCCCTCTTACTATGTCTTAAAGGATAAGAGAATCTACTGCTGAATATCTAAATAATTCTTTGAGAAAGGGTTGGTTTGGGATCTTTTTGAGACATCAGTCTGCTTCTTGAAGTATAGTCTCACACAGGCAGTGGGAACCCAAGAACCAATCATAGGTTTTTAGAGATAAAACTCAAAATAACAAACAATGAAAAGGTTTGATTATGTCTGTAGTAAGAGGAAATATTCCAAGAATCCCTTGGCTAAATCCTACTCTGCCTAGTTGTCTACAACTAACTAGCACAGTCTCATAAAGACAAGAACCTAATGTGTAGGCAGGAGAAGTTTGGCAAGAAGCAAAGACTTAGACTGAACAAGAGTCATCACCTGTGGCCAGCACACTGCTGTTCCCAGAGGATGAGAAGCTAGGGTGAGAAATGGGAAGAAGAATTTGGACATTCACCATCCTCACCAGGATGTTCTTCCAAGGGGCAAGTTTGGAGCAAGTGTGAGGTGCTCCTGAAGAGAGGCAGAAACTGTGGGAACTCCTGACAGGGGAAAAAAAAGAGTGAAATGTAGAATGTGAAAGAGGAACCCAAATCAGAACTTTACCTGTAAGGTATCTGACATCAGGGGGCAGCACAGATGAAGCTAAATATTGGATTAAAGAGACTGGAGGGTGAAACCCTACTAAGACAGGGATGGCTGACAGTTTTCTTATTTTGCTGGGGAAAATCCAGGACCACTCTATCAAACGTATTTCCTGTGTTTAGAAACCAGGACTTTTAATTCTAAATATATATATATATATATATATGAAGGCTAGTCAACTGTGAACATGCACAATTCCTAATCAGGTTAATGACTTGTTTGCTAAAATACACAATGGGAAACTATGTAAAATATAGGGCAAAACTCCAGGCTTCTCAGTTTTAAAAGTTATTTTAAAACAAGGGAAATCAACATTAACCAGTATAGACTCTGAGAAGGAAATTTAACTGAAAGTAAACGATATGGATTCAAAACATGAATAAGAGGAAGTTGTGAACTACAGAATGGGAAGGCTAGTGTGAGGAGAGGGAGACAGTGTAAGAGCTGGGGAGGTAAAAAACCTTTCAAACATGATTCTAAACGTGACACTTTTGAAATGCAATTTCTTAAAGGATCTCTGAGCAGTGAAGCGAAGACTGAAGTAGGAAACGAACGCGTACAGCCTGTAAGGATACTGAGACCACAGAAGGTTCTGGTGAGATGGCAACAATGTATCTGTAGAGAATCATAAGATGTGACTTGAAATGAGAGCACAGATCTTGGCTGTAGGGATAAAGAAGACAGGGTAAGATAAAAACTATTGCTGAGACAGCTCTCTTGAGAAAGCGCGGGTCTCAGGAAAACTCTTTGCTTATACTTTATTTAAGCTGTCAGGTGGCTGTAGGGCAGAGAATTCCCAAGTAGCAAAGCTAATTTTGTGGAGCTTATGAGATGTCCAAGGAAAGAGACGAGCAGAATGAGAAAATAGAGTACTAGAATGCACTGTTTGGAAATGTGAGTTTTCTCAGACAGCACCTTGGAATTTGTGGGCTTAGCTATTTAGCACTTTGGGAATTCCATCTACTTTGGCAGATAGTGTTTGGGTTTTTCTATATCTGTCAGGATCTGCCACACTTGTGTGAAAGCTTGTTGCTTGCATATGAGTGTGGGGGTGTTGTATTTATTACAGTGCACATTAACACACTTTATGCAACACTATGGTGACTGAAACAGGAAAAATGATTCAGGAAAACCTGGGTTACAGAGCAATTACGAGGCCAGCTAAGAATAGATAGCAAAACCCTGTCTTAGAAAACAAAATTAAAAAAAAATACAATTTCAAACATTTCAAATTCTGTAGTAATGACACAGAAATGGAAAGTGTTAGTAGCAGCAGCAAGATCATCTTCACCTACATGGTGAGTTCTGGCCCATCCTGAGATACATGAGTCTCAGTCTCTCTCTCTTTAACTCTCTCCCTCTCTCCCTCTCTCTCCCTCTCTCTCTCTCTCTCTCTCTCTCTCTCTCTCTCTCTCACACACACACACACACACACACACACACACACACACACACACACAGAAAGGAGAAAACATGAGAAAGATAAGAAAGAAGGTATATAGTTGGTCTCCAGTTTGAAGATTTTTTTATTTTATATGCATGAATATTTTGCTTGTATGAATTATACCACATAGAAATCAGAAGAGGCCATTAGATCCCTGGAGCAGAAGTTATGGGTGGCTGTGCACCACAATGCAGGTGCTGGGAACTGAACCCAGGTTCTCCGCAAGAGCAAATTCTTTGATCACTAAGCGTTTCCTCCAGATGGAAGTAAGCCACTATAAACACAGAGCTTTCAGACATCTCCATCCACACTGCTCTGCAAACATTACTACCATCTTGGCTGTCAAGTTAACCGACCCAGGGCCACTGGATGCCAGGTCAAGGGGCACGTGTGTGTGGACTTTCCTAGGATTATGTCGAGTAAAAGAATTTACCTGAAAAGCAGCAGGCAGAACCTTCTGATAACACCCCAGATACCAGCGTACAAAGGAACTGTGCTTTTGCTGTTTGCCTTTACTCATTGTCAAGCTCATCGCTAGTGCTCATCTGCCCAATCGCTGCTCCTGGAGTGCTCACTGACTGATATCAGAACCCAGCTTTTTCAGGTTTCCAGTGTGAATTGAAGAGAAAGGGCTCTCCAGGGGTCCTCCAAGCCTCCTTCAGCACCAGAGTTGGCCACTGAGACATCCAGACTCCAGCATGGAGCAACTAGCTACTAGTTTCTTGGTCTCTACAGCATAAGACAGCCAATGCAGGGCGAACTAGAACACACTGTGTAAAACACTTTAATAAATGCCCTTTTGATCTACATTCATCCATCAGTTCTGTTCCTCTAGAGAATCTGACTTAAACTTCCATTAATCCTCAGAACATGTCCAAACTTAATCTTCTCAAACTAAAATTATATACTCATTAATCAGTAGGTCCCCATGTTTCTTTACCCGGGCCCCAGAATATACCTCTGAACACTCTGTCCAAACGCTGACTAGATATCTTTCATGTGGAATCATAATTTAGTTATTCATTTGTAACAGACCTTTTCACTCCATATCATGTCATAGAGTCTTGCTGCACCATGTATTTATAGTGCTTTCAGAGTTGAATAATGTGTTACGGTGTTTATAAGCTACTGTTTCATTTCCCATCTATACATACATGGACATGTGGTTTGCCTCTATATTCTGACCATAGTGTTTGGCTCTGAACACTGGGGTACAGAACCTTCTAAGATTATTTTTTCTAAGATCCAGTCTAAGGGTATAGGCAATGTGGATAGCAGCACAGGCCTAACCCATTTTCACATATTATTTCTATGAGTCCTTATTAAATACAATAAAACCTTGTTATAAAATTTATATCATAAACATGGTAATTTTCTTCCACATAAGAGTTAAGTTTTTCATAATTTTCTCAATTCACATGCCTTAATTTTTTTTTACACTTAACAAATGCCTGCTTTCAAGATAATTTATCTCATTGGGTGCTTTGAATATATTTGCAAAATGTTGGAATGAAGTAATAATTTCTTATTTGTGATAAGTTTAAGTTTATAACACAGTGAAAGATATTTATAGAATTTATATTTTATATGTGAAATTATATCTTTTATAAATAATTATATAACTATGATACCTTCCTGTAACTGAAGTGTTATGGAGAATTCTGGAAGAGAATGAGAAGCCAATGCTTGGTATCTGCATGTTACCAAGCCCTGGTGAAGCCTGATCCTTATATTTCAACATCAGGTCACTTCATGACAGCTAAATATGTATAGAACATGCAGTATGACTATTTTGACTAGCACACGCTTCCTAGGGGCACAAACCTCAGAGGCATTAAGTATGAAGAGAAGAAAAACACACAAAAAATCCCTAAAGAAAGTTATATTCTAAGTGTGGTGACTATTTTTCTGATCTTTAAACTCCTTTTATTGACTATCATTTGTAAACAAAAGATGATTGACTGGTGAATAACACAGAGTAGTCTCTGTACCCTCAAAACTTATGCAGTGTATCTTAGCACTAGAAGACATGGGCTGAGTTAATATTCGTAAGGCACAGAACTGAACTTTGTGCTCTATGGCACAAGACAGATGAAATATTCTGGACTGGTGCTTTAACTACTCAGGATTGCCAGAGCAAGTAGCAGTATGCATGCCCTGCCAGCCTGGCAATGTACACAGGGTCCTCTACAAGGTTACTTTGCCCAGTCCTCTTCTTATAGAACATTGATATAGTCACAGATTATCCCCAAGGTCTCTAGACCACCAAAGCACATTCAGAATTCATCCATCATGTTAACATGATTTTTAATATGCACTCTAACATTCTGTTGTAACTGTCCCCAGCAAAATTAGAACAAAATTGAAAACAGTAGTGCACAGTTTATTTCAAGGATTATTGTGTAGCTTCTAATGTCTTTCTCTTGTTCCCTGTGAATGACAGGTATAGAAGGAAATGTATTAAATAACTGAGGTAAATAGGAGAGAATAGATTCAATAAAATATTCCTTGTCATTTTCTTTCATTATGAAATAAGGAGAAAATTTTATTTATGTTCTTTAAATCTTATTGCTGTAAAACTCAACCAAGTATTCAATTTTAAAAGTAAATATTCAATTACCATATTTTAAAGTGTCTAATAATTAATGGTGTAAAATATCTGGAGGCCACATTACATTTTTAATCACAGAATGACCATCCAGTATCAGGAAGCAGCTTCCTGTTGCACTCTTCTGTTACATTTTTTGGAAATCAATGCATATTCATTTAAAAATTATTTTCATCTTGCTTCTTGCTCCAATTAAATGACAAAGCTTGTGACAACAGTTCCACATGATGCAGTATCTTCCCATTTCACTTTTATAGTAAAGAGCATATTTCTCTTCAAACATGTGAATTCAAATGTCAAATCAGAAAATAAAGAAATGACCTCTTTCGTATTGCTACACATTCCCACTCATAGTAGACTACATCGCGTTCATGAGAATATTTTCGTAATTACTTATAATCCGACAAAAATCATCTCCATGGGAGAGGAAGTATATAAACATAATTCAATGAAATTTTAATTGTCTGGTTATGACAACAGTCATACACATAACAGTAAAAAAATTAATCAGTTAAATCAGTTCATGATAGAATGGAACAAGAAAGAGTAAAACATTAATGGAAAGTGTTCCAACGGGGAGAGAATGTTTACACTCACATGTGCAGGGAGAAAGAAAGCCCAGGGGTCAAGAGCCTGGTGCAAACCTGTAGAATAGATTCAGCATCACAAAATCACTTAAAATAAAATGCTATAAATTCACCAATACTTATTTATCATCGGGCATTTTATCAAATTTTGGAATATACACAATATATGTGTTGAAATAGTAACTAATAGAGAGTAAATCATCTCAGGGAATATCTATTTTAAGTCTTTAATTTTAAAGAAATTAGTAAAAGACTGAGTCAAAGGCTAAATCAAATGATTTCCTAAATGTCGGACATTTAGTGGATGGAGGGGCTGAGGCCACAGTCCCAAGGAAGGTACTTTATTTATGTCCATTACATTATATTCAATAGCTACACAACTTCACCAGTTCCTTCATTTCTTCATTCCCATATAGGAAATAACTTCTATTTAACTCTGTACGGTAAAGAAATTAATTTCTTATTTAAAACCAGTTTATATATAAAACCACCAAATAAAATTTTACAGAAAATATGGAATTCGGATTCAATTTCAGGTACAAATTCAAGACAAAAACTATCCTCTCTAAGAGAAGGAAATGAAGTCATCTACAGAATGAAATAACAACTGGTGCAGAATAGCATACACATAAAAAATTAAGAAAGCTAATTTAAACTAAACACATTGCCATTTAAAGTTCTTATATCTCATTCTTCCTAGATTAAAAATTATCTTAATATATCATAATCTTGTCCTATTTAAAACATCATGTTATATCTTCATTATCTTAAGCCTAATTTGATGTTTTAAAATCAAATAAATATGTGATCATAATAAAATGCAGGTGACCTTTATCAGAACAGATCCTGAATAAGACTGGAAGGGATTTTACAGACAGACAGTCCCATGGCTTCTGTAATGCTGAAATCTATCTCCACCACTCCAGCTCAGTGATTAGAAATTTCAAGCATAAATTCCTTGTCATGAAATTCTTTCCAATTTTCTGATCCATTTCTGCAAATCATTTCTTAAAGGAAATCTTAGTTATACCTTTAATCTATAAAGACCCATGAGCAGGTCATTACTTCTGATCTCCTATTACAGAAAAAAAATAAGCTGAATTTTAAAATAGTAAATGCCTTAAAAACATATTTAAATAATCTGATGATGCTCTATTTGGTGAACTGTATTATATTGTCCAAAAAACATGTGGAATGTTTCTTGGATACATTATTTCACGAAAAAAACTGGTTATTTTTCACATCTTACATTATATTTCCATTTTTCTATATCTCTCTCTCCCTCTCTCTCTCCCTCTCTCTCTCTCTCTCTCTCTCTCTCCGCCCCCTCTGTGTGTGTGTGTGTGTGTGTGTGTGTGTGTGTGTGTGTGTGAGAGAGAGAGAGAGAGAGAGATGATCCACGTGTGGAGGTCAGCGTGCAACTATAGTAGTCAGCTCTCTCTTTCCACTGTGTGAGTCCGAGGACTGAACTCAGGTCATCAAGGTTGTATAGTGGAACATTGGGAAGAAGTTTTTGTTATTTTGGTTTCTGTAAAAAAGCAAAATTATGTATGAATTTGGTTTGTGTTCCCATCCCAGCTGTGGTATAGTTGTTTGTGAGTTGGGTTTGGAATGATTGATCCAGGTGTATATAATTTGGTCAGGTGCAGTTGTTCTGGCACCTGTAGCTTGTTTTGGGGATTGTGCGGCTCATGGGTATATGAGAACTTTTGGCTTAGGGTATAAAAAGCCTGAAGCCCAGAGAGTCGGTGTGGGCGTTGGTTGGTGGTTCATTGATTGGGTTGTTGTCGTTAATGTGATAATTCCTAAAAGAACAAAGGTTGGAGAGATTGAGTTTACAGACCATGAACTGAGACTCTAGTCTAACTCACTATCAGCTAGTCCTCTTGGAGTTTAGGACTGCCTAAAAGAGGCTGAGAAGATTTCTACCTTTCTCTCATTCTATATCAAGGCCACTTGCAAAAGTGGTGATCATTTCTTTTTATTCTTCCTTTCTCTTTCCCTAAATAGAGTGCAAAAGACTGTAGCTTACTACTACAAGGTAAGGGAAGGTGCCTTTGCCAGCTGATCCATATCATCAGCTCTATTTCTACAAATTCTAAAGTGCCTGTACACCATGGACAACATACTATAGTCTTTATATCAGTTTAACAAAAGCTCCTTTACAAATAAATGCCAAAAGAGACAAAGCTAAAGTAAGAGACACTTAAAATACATAAAGTAAAATGGAAAGCACTACATTAGGCCAAAGCACCAGAAACAAAACACTCCACTTCTTGGCTTATTTGGAAAGATAAACTAGAATAAGTGCAAAGGTTCTGATGGATGAGATGACCAGCAATGAAGATAAGTAACTTGAGTTCTATTTATTCTGTTGATGTGCATGTGCTAATTTTCTATGGCATACATAGTTTATAATGAATTATAATGATATATATATATATATATTTCTAAAATATATAAAAAACTGAAAATATTAAAATATATGTAAAGTATATATTGTGCCAAAATTAAGGTTAAGTAAATTAAGATTTAGTAATTTATATAGGGTCAACTTGGACAAGTTAGTTACCTTCTCTGTGTCCTTATTTCCTGCTCTATAAGATGTGGATAATTATTGCACATACTATCTTTGGAAGACAGAATTAAATGAGTTCATATATCCTAAAGCTTTAGGCAGTACATCACAAACAGCTTCTCTGAACTATGCAACCAAAACTATACTCATAAATTATGAAAAGAATAATATAACAAGTATATACTTCCAAATTTTGTACTAAGAAAGATATTAAAGATACTGGCAGAAACAGAAAAGAGGATGGACAGATAGATAGGAAATATCAGATCTGAGAAGCCACGGTCCTTGATTGTCTATTGAGATAACAATGAAGAGTATAGATAGTAAACATCCTGTGCCCTGTGACAGAGTATTCAGATGTTATTTAGGTTCCAGAAAGTCAATTAAATACAAGTAGCATCAGCCAAAGGGGATTCTTAAATCAAAAAGATTTGAGAATATTAGTTAGCATTTATAATAGATTACCTCTATGGAGCAAATAGTAAGTTACTTTGCATTTTGGAAATTGCATTGCTAGACATTTCATCATTACATATCTGTCACTAATGTTTATCTCATAAACATTAAGAGTAAACGTCAGGAAAACAAAGAGCCTTGCCCTGAGCCAAGCTGGATGCTGAGTTCCTAGTTTGGAGATCTTTCTTTCCAACCTAGTATTACAAAAGAACTGTTTGAATTCGATGTGAATTCCATCTTTATCTGTGAATTATTCAAGTAACTAGTCTGTTTATATTGAAATATAAATAAGAGAATATGTTGCTGGCATTTATTTCTAGTTAGATTTATGTAACTGTAAAATAATTGTTGTGTACATTGTAAGGGTAAGGGCTGCCTAAGCCTTGGCAGTTTGTATTATTTGCAGGTGTTGCCTTTATGTAAAACTGTGATTAAGATGTTTGCTTCCTCATGATCTGCACCTGCTCACTGCTCTTTGGCAGAGCCATTGTGGTTTACTAAGACCTTTATGTGAAAAGCAAAGTTGCTGTGGAATAATTCTTATACTCCATCTCCCATACTCTCAGGCAACAAGGAGAGAACACTTCCCTTATGCCTTGAGTTCCCTCACCTTAAACCTGGCATAACTCTATTGCTAAAGGACTGTAGGATGGGACTAAGCTACAACTTTCCTTCATTATGCTAATAGGTCTTTGGATGAGAGGGCAATTGTTGTCACACTGAGAAGCTTCTGTACCAATACAAACACCTGAGATCAGATGATCAGGTTTCTACTGTCCAGAATGGTGCTTGCCATGACAAACACTTCCCTCTGCTGAGTCTGAGAGGTTTGTATCTATGAAAGTGTCTCACTGTCTTCTTTGTGGACCTACACAGTAGCTTACTGCTTCAAGAAGAGCCTTCATCATGCTCATTTTCAACAATCGCAGTTTGTCCCACCTTCTAGTCAAAGAAAATGCATTCAACCTCAAATAGAAATAGAAATAAATCAGTTTCTAAAGCATTTTTAGTTATATATCATATATAGCATATTGTATATATCCTAAGTACCCTAAACAAAACAATAGCCCAGAACATATATGCTACAAATAGAACTAATTTAGTGCAGATGACAGGTAATATTTGGGCTAGGGAGATAACTCAGTAAACATAGCTGAAACATGAGGACAAGACTTCAGTTCTCAGTGCCCAAATACAGAGCCTGGTATGATGACTTATGCTAGTGGTTACAGCACTGAGATGACTAAGGCAAAAAGATCTTCAGGGCTTGCTGTTCAGGGAGCCTAGCCTAATTAGTGAGGCCAAGGTCACAGTAGGAGACCTTACCTCAACAAGTAAGACAGAAGCAGCCACAGCTGTTGAATATTCATAAGCACAACTACCATGCCTCCTGCCTCACCAAGTTTCTTCCCATCCTCCTTCCTTTACAGTCTTTCCATACCCTCATCAGCAATGTTTCCTGGGCTTTGGGAAGGGTGACATATACTTCCCATTCGGGGCTGAGAACCAACAATAATTTATTTTAAGCACTCTGTATTTACCATCATCCATTGTGTGTGTACCAGTACGCACAGAGACGTATACACATAACTCCCTCTCACTAAGGGTAAGAGAAGTACGAGTCTAAAAAAAGACATGCCAGTAGAAAGGAAAGACAGACAGGTAGAAAGAAGGGTAACAGTGGAAGTGGGCAGGAATAAGAAAATGTAATGGGGTGAATATGACCATAATATACTGTATATGCACAAGAAATTGTCAATCAAGCAGTAAAAACAAAGATGGGTGGCACATGAGCAGTAACACATGAATTTGACTTCTGGCCTCCTCATGAACAGTCATGCACATACATACACCCACAAAAACACAGTAATGCATATACATATACCATATACATGTACATAGATACACCTACACATGAACAGTCATGCACAAATAGACAGCCACACACACAGACATGCACAACACAGACATGCACAAACACAGACATGTACATACACACGCAGGAGCACAAGGACAACACTTTCTTTAAAATTCCACATGTAAACACATTTTTGTAGATACATTGGAAGAAACATGTAAAATAATAAATTCCATGGTAAATTATGGCTTTCTATAGTTTTTTTTTTCTAGAACTAAACACCTGTTCACCACAATTTTACAAGTGATTCTGAATCTATTTCTTTGTAATGTTTTCCATCTTTGTGTCCAGGGCAATTCTGCCACATGTTTAAAACTGTGTAACCCTGACAACCAAATGATGCTGTTTTAGCTTTGTCTGCTTGTCAGTGTCCCATAAAATGGAGAAAATAGGAAATTCATATCTGATAACATAACTCTGTGCAGATATTAAAAGGTTTACATTATTATTTACTCTGTTATAGGAGACTTTCAAATGCAATAGTTCACTTATTTGGAAACAGAATTCACAGCAGGATGCTAGCAGGAGTGGCTGAGAGCTAGCAGTGGGCCTGTATGCACACTTAGGCACTACCTGCCCAGCAGTGAGGATGCACTTGCCATTGTGTTTAAGGATCTGATAAATCTGTATTCACAGTACCACATAAAGAGAACTGCACTGGTGAACTGAAACACTTCAGTCATCTTATCAAGTTGTTCCAAGTCATGTGTAAAATAGCACTTACATGCTCGGCGTACAAAGAAGGCCTGTCAAAGCAAACACAGTATGACAGTAGGAGTTCTTGACTTGACAGACTGACTGCACGAGGGAACAAATACTGTGACTTACTAAGGAGTAATAAACCGCAGGAAGATAAAATAATAACGCTATCAATCACAAGACAAGCTCCTCTCAAGAGTGCTCTTTATATATTTCTTCCTATGAAAATCTCTTGGTTCTTGAGTAACACTGGACTTTTGATTTAAAGTTTTCTTCAGATGATAAATTTTGATGATACCTCCCTGACTCTTCTCAGATCCTCAACACTTCCTACCCATTCAACTTCATGTCCCATTTCTCCATTAAATAAATAAATAGTAAATAAATAAAACAATATGATAAAAATGTTGACACAAGATGAAACAAAAATGGAAAAAATCATGAATCAATTAATTCTGTCAACTACTCTTGGACATGGGGTCTGCCCTGGAATGTGGTTGATATACCCAGTGATACTCCGATTGGAGAAACCTTATTTGCCCTTGGAGCAGGCATCAGTTGCAAAATCCTGCATGGTTAGAGGTGGGACTTTGTACCCCTTTTCAGTGCTGGGGCTTTGTCTGACTTGAACCTGTAAAGGTCTTGTGTATGCAGCCGCAGTTTCTGAGAATCCATATGTACATCAGTTCTTTTGAATCCGGAAAACACCATTTCCTTGGAGTCATCCACCATAAGTTAATTACCCTTTAGCATTTTAAAAATGTATAAACCACATGGAAATGAGACCACATCTTGCAACAAGTTGATCAAGAGAATATATCATGAAGAGAGACAGTAGCCATCTGTGCTCTCAGAGGTGATTAGTCAATACAGCTTAATTGACCCAAAATCAAAATCTCTCTACATTTCCTTTCATCTTTCGGGACTTCCTACACAGCTTGCCTAGAAAGCCTGTGATTGAATGCTCCAGCTGCCCTTCTAAGATCTATCTGCTACTAGTGACCAGCAGGGTCAGAGTGACTGAAGGTATACTGAAAGGATTACTTATCAAGGAATACCTGGGCACTGTGGTTGATAGAGGAATTCCTATTGGTTGGTGCAAATCCTAACTTTCTTCAACCTTTGTGGTGAGCAAAGGAGCACAGCTGGAGAAAGAATATAACACAGTCTTCCCAATTCCAAGCCCAAGGTAAGAATCCAATTTATTTAAAGACATTGATGCAAAGGGAGAGATCCCAGTACCAGGAGGCTATTTTATATAACCCAGACGGATTGCTTTTACAGAACAGTAACACATACTTTAGACCAAAAAAAAAAAAGAAAAAAAGTATCAAGTTTTCCTTCTAAGGCCTTAGCAAGAGAAAGTCAGGATAGAAGGAGATTTAACTTCCTCAGCTTCACAGTCCTATGTTCAGGTGGTAGAGAGAAGCTCAGACCAGCAGAGGTGTTTTAATACAGTCTGGCTAAGCAAGTAGCAAATGCACACAAAGTAGTTTCTTCGAGATTTTCTTCCAGCCAGCATGCTACAGTGCCCTAGCAAAGTGCCCAGAAAGCATGATCTTTCTGCTTTGTTGTCCTTTACCCAGTTCACCATGGACATTCTCCTCCCTGGTATGCTCTGCCACTCAGCTACTTTAAAGGAGGCCGTCTTCCTCCCTCTTCAAATCCGGCAGTCAGGCATGAAATTAGCATCTGCCTTTTGTGTTTCCAGCTGTAGAGAAGTTGGAAAATGATATCTTCCTGAACTCTCTATGAGCTATGATTTGAAAATGCCTCTTTCCAAAAGCTTCCTTCCCAAACTCACATTGGGCTGAGTATTCTCTCTATACAGAAACCTCTTCCTTTATCTTTGTGACAAGTGCTTCCATGCTTGGACTAAGGAAATAAAAATCCCTATGCTGTTTCTTTTGAAACACCACCATAGGGAAGAACATGCATAGTCACAATAATATCCTAATATCCACACTTTCCATGCCCTAATGTTTACTTTTACTCATAGAGGAAAGTTTCAAATGCACTGAGAGGTGGAGGGTAAATGAAAGAAAGTTCTTAGAATAATTAGATTCATATAAAGACCTAAGCAGGATTTTCTGTTATAAATTGATCTCTGAGCTTGACAGAAGAACTTTATCTTAAGTATGCTTTTGTGAGATCAGTGCGTGACTCATTTATAAAGTGCTACTTATAATATTCACTAAAATGGTTAGAATGTTACCATTATATATTCAGCAGTGGAATAGACACACTATTATGTATTTTAATGCTGGAACAATTTTTAATAAAAATAGTACTCCATTTTCACCCATGTGATACATTTAATTCATAACTATGTTTAATGTTCCCTGGCTGACTTAAGTTCTCCTTTCACACTGACCACCTTCAGGCAAACAGTCCAGTAAATACTCTATCAGTCTTCATGGTGGCCATATCTCTGAAATCTACCCTACCTTCAGAGGTGTGCAGAGGACACTTTACTCAGAAGGAGAGGAGAAGCCCTGGTGTATAAGATTTACCAATATCTAAGGTGTCAATCTATCCACCACAGCTAAATTTAAGCTCCCTGAGTAGAATCATTGCCTTGAAATAAACTGCTCTGCTTGGCTTCAAACTGACTCATCCTTCCCATCTGATACTGACTTCTCCTGAAGAGCTGCATCTGTGTCTCTGCCTCAGTTTCCTCAGACTGCTTGTCTCATACTGCCTCTGTGTCTGACTGCTATACACTATTACAGATTGCTTCAGACTGCCTGACTCATACTGCCTCTGTCTGACTGCTAGATTGTTTTTCTGTGAGCTCTCAATAACCCATAATGCCTCAGTCACCCACTCTGCTTCTCTGCCTCATCCTCTATCTCTGAGTTGAGAGCCTGCTTTTCTACCCTGAGAGTTGGATGTGTCTTCACTCTGACTCACTCTGCTAACTCTTCCTCTGATTTGTCACTTTGCCTGTCCTTCACTCTGACTCATCTCAGACATCACTTCCTGACTAACACATTTCTGAGTTCTGCTCCTTGTCTGCTGATTAAAGGCATGTGCTACAGCTGCCTCTGAATACTGGGATAAAAGGTGCATATCACCATTACTTCTACATTTCATCTGGACCACAAAGGGCTCTGAATGTGATCCCTTCATATAGACCATTGGATTTGATCCCTTCCTAGCTATCTAACAGGTCTATTCCTCTACACTCTTCCATTTGCATAACTAAGCTCCTTTAGATTTTAACAAAAACTTCTCTAACTGGATATTCCTCTGACTTCCTTGGTTATTCTAAAACTCCTTTCCATGAAGCATAACAGCAAGATATATCTCTGCACTACAACCACAGTCACAGCCGTAATCATGAATACCTTGTTAAAATGACAGGATCAATAGATGTCTTTTTGGTTACTTCACCAGATGTAACATCTGTTTATCAGCATAAAATCTCCAGACTTAAGCACACAGCCAAGAACACAAGAACACACTTTGGCATCAAAGAATTGATGCTAACTGATGTTCAAGAATAGAGCTAAGAAGTGAGTAACTATCTATATACACAGATAAGAATATCCATAAAATGGTAATATTGGAAATTGGCTGATAATTCTTTAATGTCCCCAACCAATAGTTTATGAACCAGCTTTATGGATGGTATTAGCGAGAACCTTCGAAAAATAAAACAGGTTTTACAAATCAGACTTCTGTGCTGAAGAACAGAAGCCCGCACCCTCTCAGAGAAGCTCAGTAGACCTCCCTGAAGTAACAAGAATGAAGAACAGTGAGGTGGCTTTGACGCGGAGAGTTGACCACACAGTTCAGTAATGCTGCATTTAAACTTTCCTAGCCATATATCGCACCTCTTTGTTAGCCTGAGTTCCTGGGTATACAATAAAATTAAAATATAGAAAAGGATAGAGAAATAATGCCATAATTTAATTTTCCTTTCCCTGTATGCGTGTGTGTGTGTGTGTATGTGTGTGTGTATATATATATTTATATATATATAACTTCACAATGGCCACAAGGCCAATTTTTTCAGACACTAAGTCTGAGAATGGGTGAAAATCTGCATATAACAAAGTATATTTCTAACAGAGCATAAAATCAAACCCAGAGCCAATGGTGGATGATTTCATTCTGCTCAGAGCTTGAATATTATGTACACTTCATAAAGTGCTCTTTTGCATGCTGCTTACTGGACACATGCTCAATTTTGAAATGTGTGCTGTGTGTAGCTGAAAATATGAGCATACATTTCATATTGTGATTTTTTACAAATATAAAAAGTTTCAATTTCAAGCTTCAAATTTAGCATTTTACATGATGACAGAATATTTGAACATGGTAAACTATTTTTATTACATATATATTTTCTTTTTGAGAAAGGGTCCCAATGCACAGCACAGGATGACCTCAAATTCTGGTCAATTTCCCTTTGCGCTGAGCTCACAGGTGTGATTCACCTGGCCAGGCTGAGTGCTGAACTCACAGATGTGAGCATCCTGGCCAGGCTGAGTTTTCTGTTTCCTACCAAGTTTATCCTGCCTGTACCATTTTGAGAAACGTGAGAAGACTGAGAAAAGAAGTCAGATCTACAACTCTCCCACCATGATGCACAAAATACACCTTGTCTTCTTACAAAGAACAATTTATTCTTTCCATTTTACCCCAAGCAGGAAGTCCCAATCTCAGCTGCTCCTGGTTGTGTATACAAATACATAAATGTATTTATTTAATAACAGTATGTCAAAATCAATGTGTGTCTATCAAATATGGGTACATAAGTACTTTTGTCATGAAATGTATACCTCAAAAAATTGTGTAATAATATTCTGACACAATAATATAAATAAGACCAATATTCTGAATTTTTTCACATGTTTATATTGATATTTTAACAAAGCACACACATGTTAAACAAGTAACTGCTTATCCAAAAACAAAACTCAGCATGGACAGGAGTATATGTTGGCTTTATAGTGTTATGTACCAGATAAAGAGGTTTCTAAAATCTACTTAGTTTATAATATTATCAAAAGATATTTTCTTATAATTTCTTTATTATGTATAATCTTACATACTCTGAAGCTCTTCTATGAAAATAATTATTCCAGTTCTGCTTAGCAAGAGACTTGCTGAGTTTTAAATTATATCATTGTAATTCTGTTTCAGACATTCGGAGGTGTATGAATTTATATAAGAAGCCTGAAGGGTCAGGAGGATGAAGTACTTAAAAAAGTGATACTAGGCGTGCAAGGCTCACTTCTCAAATGACAGAACTAAAATAGCTCAGTATTATATTGGGAGATAATATTCCTGAATATTTCTCACTCGTGAAAAATAAAAATATATTAATACCAAATATAAGAATACCAAACTGAGCTCTAGCAGCCTTATCTCTAGAATATGTGTCAAGGTTTCTTAGCTACTTAATATATTTTCTGTGAAAATAATTGCAAAATTTATATATTCTTCTTTCGCTGTTATATTTCAGGCATTGAACTATGAGATAAAGGAAAATAAAACAAATAAATCAAGAGTAAGGATATTGTGTATACTGCTTCCCAGGATCACGACTAGATCAAACAACATAAAATACAACAGGTTTGTAAAAAATACAATGAAAAAAAATGTTGTGTCTAATTATTTCAATATCTGTAATTTAATAAAAGTTTTACTATTCAAAATGAAGTTTTAAACTAAGTTAAGCATATATTATTAGTCCAAATTCTGTCTTGATACATTAATTTAAATTCTTCCCTCTAAGCTTGCTTTCATTCACCAGTACTCTCAAAATTTCAAGTATCCCTTTCACTCTCAGTATAACAAAGAATTACAGGCTGTGGATTCCACACATGGAATCCAATGCACAAACACTCTATGAGCAGTACAGCATCAGAATGTTTATGTCAAAGAAATAAGCAATCCACATCAAATCCTCACTTGCTTCCATTTAAGTGAAATTCTCCCTTTCTACTGGATGGATTGTAAAGATGAACATTTGCCTCAGTTGCTGCTGAGACTCTGCCAACAGTTGAGGAATGAACATTCTAGAAAATGAGAGCTGCAGACAGGCAAGTGATGTAGATAGAAGCAGATGGAATGGTTTTCACTACTCTGTTTGAAATCCAGACCCTAGTGTATCAAAAAATTTTACCCACTACATTTTAGTAACATGAGCCAGTCACTGTTACTACCCTTGGTTTTCCTAAAATGTCTCTCACTGGCTATTGAGACTTTTCAGTTAATAATCTTGTGTTTATTTTGTGCTCACCCATCTGCTTACACCAAATATTTAATTTTCAAAATAATTGTATATGATATACAGGGCACATATAATTGCCACTTGCTAGATAACTTATTGGGTTAAAATGGAAAATTCATGTTATAAAATATCTAAATAGCATCTTTAAGATCACGATTGAAGATTAGTGTTAGCAAAACATATGAAATACTTATGCCTTCCAAGTCAGCTAAACTGTTAAGAAACCATAATACAGACATTAATGAAGCAATTCATATTGCACCACTGGTGTGTTTTGAGAAAGAAAAGCCAAGATTTAAAAAAAAAATCTTGTGGCTTTATATAAATGAAGAAGTTAGTAATACAACTTTGTCAGAGAAAGAGCTGGCTGCTAATTGACTTTTGACACAGCTGGGAATTCTGGGAGGGCGCCTAGAGAGACATGTCAATGGCAGCTCTAAGCATTAGACATCTATATACAGGGCCAAACATCATGCTAACAGGTAAAATGGAGGTATGGGCAGAAGACTAACTTCTTATGGAGTAATATGCTCACTAACATCACTTACACCTCACAATGCTAGTCAAGGTGTCACCATAATTGACAGACACAGAGACTGAGTCACAAACAGATAAATGTCCACAAGCAAAATAGATTTTAACCAGGTTCTATGAGGCAAAAAAACTGAACATCTATAAAATCTATATGAATTAATAATATTGTTGGCAAAAAGCATTTAAATGAGAATGAGTCTCAGGCCAAACAGAAAGAAAAAGATGTTACTGCTACCTAGTAACACACACACACACACACACACACACACACACACACACATTCACACACCCGAAGACTTTATAAAGCAGCTAAAGACTATGAAAGAAAGACATGTAGGTTATTAACTCTATTAACCATCTCTGTTCTAAGTCCATGAAAAATAATCTAAAAAGTTTAAGACCCAATTAAAACTATATATGGACTTATGTAAACTCACACACACACTGCAGGAGAATACATTGAACCTTCTAATGTAACTCACTGGGCAAATATGAGATGTGATTATATTCCTATTAGACAAAAGATGACTATTGGATCCTACAACTTAAACTACATTAGGGGCAGTTAAATGGTTTTCACTTTCATATTCCATTTAAACTGAATTACAGTCACCACTTTCTGAATTGCTCAGTATTTCTCTCCTCTATAATGAGAATATTAATAGTGGATATCTTCATGCAATCAAATACATGCATTGGTCCATTTGTTTCAGTATTACTGAACGTAACATTAAGAGACTTTCCTAATTGATTTCACAAATAGTGTAGAATAGGACCATGTGGTAGGAAACTGCTTGAGGAACAAATCACAAGGTAGAAAGACAGGCAAGAAACAAGCAAACACAAACCAGTACAACAAACAGGACTGATCCGGATGTGCCAAGGCTACTTCCCTTGAGAGTGTGATGGCTACCAACAGATACAGGCAACATGCATATCACATATCACATACCAACACATAACACATAGTGCCACAATACACTATGCACCGTTGCATAGCACACAGCAGCACACGGCACACACCACTACATGTCACGCATCACATGCCACACAGCACCACATATAGCATGGCACCACACAGCACAGATCAATACATAATCACACATATCACACGGCACCACATATCACTTACCACCATATATCACAAAGAACCATGTATCATACGTCTTCACATACCATATGGCATGACACGTGACGTATTGTAGAGAAGTGTATCTCACATAGCAGTACATATCACACATAAATACATTTCACACAGCAGAAATCATGCATCACCACATATCTCCACATTTCACTAGCACTACATAGCACCGTGCATCATACACTGCCACATAGCACCGTGCATACCATATCATCACAGGTCATGTACGACACAACACCACAGATCATATGTCATCACATGTCATCACACACTGCATACCTCACATTAGCACATGTAATTATTACCTGCTTCATGTCATCACACATTATACCATATATCACATGTCACATGTTCTTTATTCAGAGACCTTTTATGAGGTGTAGTCTTACCTTCTCTGGAAAATCAGCACTAAGTTTTCCATTAAATGTATTGACTATTTTTTTAAAGAAGTACCTGTAGTTTAAAATTTAATGTCCTCATATATTTGTTACCATGAATTTAATCTTTTTAGCCATTATGAGAATAAAAGTCTTTTCATTTACTTAATATATAAAATCAAATTTAACTTTGAGCATGAGCTAGTATTCTTTAAAGGAAAGATATATAATCTATAATGGTATGATTTACCATTTAAATCTTGTTTGTGAGCATGTACCCATATGCAGAAAAAGGCATGTCTGTACCACCATCTTTCACCTTGTAAAATTTCCACAAAATGAATGTGTCCATAGCAACCAGACACAGATAAGATATGACCACACAACCAAGAGTTAGCACACCTCGGTTCTTCTTACCAGGCAGTATCATGTGACACAGCAAGTTACAATAGTGTAAAATTTTAGTATATTATAATTTACCAAAAGAAAATTAAAGTAGTAACTTGCAATTCTCGTAAAATCCAAGCCAACTTAAAATGAAGTTTATTCTAAGAGCTGACTTCAGAGGTGGAGAAAGGCCTCAGCAGTTAAAAGTGACATCTCCTCCTCCAGAGCACCTAGCATATTTCCTACAACCCACATCTGCAGCTGACTGCTCCTGGAGGATGTAACACTACCTTCTTGTCTCTGTAGACTCCTACGCACAAGTACGAATACAAACACAGACACACACATTTACAAAGAAAACAAACAAACAGACCAAAATACAAACTAATTCCATTTTAGACTAAGACGTTGTCACTCTGAAATCACTGATCCAAGATCAGTACTCACACAGACACAGTGCTTACTTCTTGGCTTACTTATTCACGGCCAACAATGAGACAACAAAATAAAACTCAAATGACACAGGTGAAATACCCAAAGCCATAAGAGAGCAGTGATTCACTGAAACAGATTAATTTTGAATAAACTAAGTTTCTGCCCATCCATCCACTGTGACTTCCATCACTTCACTGGGCAGGTATTCTGTGACGTACTTGGATGATATCTCATAGCCTGGAACTGTAAACTTACTGTTTGGAAGGCTCGGGACATTTTGGTTCCTCTAGCTTCTTCATTTCTCTTGTTGGGTCCACTGGGCTAAGAAGGACGGCAGCACAGGACATTACAGAGTGGCAGGAGTCTTCCCGGCAAACTGTAGGTTGGAAAACAATTGAAAATGTTAAAATAACTCACTGGCTGTTCTCGTGTACCTCATTTCACTTTTATATTTCCAGTCAAACTCAGAAAGCCAAAATTCTTTGCGACTATGAATTATTCTTCGTTTTCTTTTGCACACTATCTTTCCCTAACTATGTGTTCAACCCTGGGCAATTTTACTTAGCTTTATAGCCACAATGGAAAAGGTATTCCTAAGTTTTTGCAGCCAACAAACAAGTTTTCACCCAATGGGAAATAAGAAGTGTATGCCACAGCACATGTGGTGCATGAATCTTCACAAGGAGAATACACTTGCTTCAGTAAGTTCAAGATCAAGAAACTCGGGCATCACCAATGTGCCTACAACTCCTGAGGTTCTTCTTGTCCTGCTACAACCCCCAATTCACCTACTGATATCATAATGTTACCATGAAGCAGCTTGCATTTCTGACCTTCCTACAATGGGCTTGTAAACGTTGTGACGTGCTCTTAAAAAGAATGGCTTACTTTGTTCCGTATGTGCTTGTAAGTTCCATCCACAGAATGTAATGCTGGTTTATTGTTGTGGCAATGTAGCTTTCCTTTAGATAAATGAAGTAAATTGTGTTTAATCTTTCAATGGAAATAGACACAGATATTTCCAGTTTGGGGCTATTTCTGTTAGCTATAAATAAATATCCTTGTAGTTTTTGGTCACGTACATATAGAGATTTGTTCTAGAAAAGTTTCTAGAAGCTATAATTGTCTTAGGGTATGCCAATGATTGTATTGTGGACAGTAGATAGCAATGAACAGTTCTCTGTCCTGACTACTTTACTTTCCCCACATAGACATTTCAATTGTCTATACACACATGCAACACTGGATTTTACAAGTTTTGCAACTGAATTTTTCATATTACATGAATAATCTATCACTTCATAAAAAATCCACACAAATTTTTTTAAACAACACTAACTTATTATCTCAAAGCTCTATAGGTTGTAAATCATGGTGAACTTGGCACATTTCTAGAATCTCAAAAGATGAATGTTACTATGTTGGTTTGTTTGCATTCCGATCAAGTGTCTGTGAACCAAGCATTGTGGTCCAGGGAGTGGCCTAGATTCCGTGGCATTATAGTTACTACCTCCTGCTATTCATCATCTTGAAATGTACCAAATAGTCTGCTTTTCTATTTTGTAAAAAAAAAAAAAAAAAAACCTATGGAAATAGACAATAGACAAATAACTGACAAATTAATTTGGGTTTGTGGTGGTTGCCATTGCATATCAACTTGACAAGATCTGGAAGCCTGTAGGAGACAAGCCTCTGAGCATGCCTGTCAGGGATTGCACACATCAGGGTAACTGAGGAGGGAAGACCTACCCAGAAACATGGACAGCACCATTCCATGGCTGGGGTTCTGGACAGTGGGAAATGCAGGAAGTGAGCTGAAGGCTAGGGTTCATCTATCTCTCCCTGCTTCCCGACTGTGGACAGAGCATGACCTCATACGCTGCTTCTGTGGCTGCCCTTGCCAGGGTGGACTCTGCCAGGTGCCAGGATATTTACAGCTAAATAAATTTTTCCTTCCTGAAGCAGACACTGCCAGGATATTTTGTCACAGCAACCGGAGAGTAACAAGTATAGGGTTGTTATAGGAATTTGCTTCCTTCCTGTGAGAGGAAATCAAGGCTCCAGTTTCCAGGAACATTCATGTGTCATCTTAGAACTCTGCCTCGAACAGCTGTTCACTTAAGAATGCAGTCACATTCTAAATCTTTAACTTGTATGTTCCTCATAAATACATTGCATCAGTATGTATAAAGTCCTCATCTTATGTGATTCTAATTTATACAAGTTATATTTAATAGTTAGTCAAATAACAGTAATCACCCTAAATCATTGCTCTTATTACTGTTAGCATGGTGTATCAACTTTAATTAAAATATAAACTTACCTACTTCTCTTCAGTCCACAATACCCTATCTAACAAGAATTTCAGGTGGCAATCAGTGGCACATATGTGGACTTTTCAAAAGCTTGATGCTTACTAGTCACTAGGCACCTGCTATTGAGCTCAAGCTCGTGATGAACCTATGCAATGTTTTCCAAATGCAGATAATCTAAACAGAGGAATTTGCCAGGAAAAACGCAAGCATGGGAAATATACAAACACAGATAGAACTGGAAGGACATTTGAACTGAATGTAAATGCTGTGGCTCACGGAAACAACATTCATTTCAAGAACTAAATGATGACTGCACAGATTGGCCTTTTAACGCAACAAGAATGAAATAAGAAAGAGAATACAGGAAAGTGAAACTTATAAAAATGAAATAGATATTGTTCCCAGATAAGACAAGGGAATACAAGTCATCCAATGGCATGATCCCGAACAGAGACTCTCACAGGAACTAAAAGCAATGTTCTTTACTTTCCCTTTAAAACACTTTCTGAGTGATCAGTGCACTCAGGACTAGGGACTTAAGTATGAGTACATGGCCAGGAAAAGCTGACCTGAATCTAAAACAGTCTTCCAACACTTCTGACACAGGAGGCAAAAAATGTGGTGTCTAATATGTTTTGGGAAGAGGCTCTGGTTCCCTCCTTGACTCTAGAAAATCAGCAAATACTTAATTCAATCTATGACTCTATATTTATTTCCAGAATGACCTTTGAAAGAAAAAATCCACCATACTGGGCAGAAATATTATAATACTTATATTATATTTATATTATATACTTATATATATTATATTCTACATATAATATATATAATATATTAATATATACTAATATATAATATTAAAGCAGTCTTATGTTTTTAATTTCAATTGTCTTCAATAGGAATAGTGAAAATATAAACTCAGCGGAATGCTGCTGTTTCATTACTTTTGGATAAAAAACACGTGTTCATTAAATGTTTAGTGAAATACTGGAATGTTTGAAGAAATAAGATTGATAGTAGGACCCAATTGTGGACAAGAAAAAAATCGCACTCTCATTTTTCTAGTGATCCTTAGACCTCTCTGAGAGATACTTTACAAGTTTTAGAGCAATGCATTTCTGACTGGATTAGAATGAAGTACTTATTTTGATGTCTGTGGGAGCAAATAGAGCCAAGGTCTTTTAAATTGAAGCTAAGTTAGAAGGGAAGTGCTGTCAGCAAAACAGAGGGAATTTGAAATGTGGAAACTGATTAAACAATTTGTTTTGATTTCACTACTTAACTCTTATGATCAATAGGCTGGAACAATGAAACTAATAATTTATTTAAGATAAAAAATTTAAAAAAATATTCATGAATAAAGCCTTTTATTTTACATATGGAGAGAACAAAAATTAATGGACCTATCCAAGAGGGAAAATTGAAAGTGATACATAAATGATAGAAGCTTGTTATTTTAAATAAATTAAAACTATGCTCAATTTTCAGTATTATTTTTGTCTCTGTTTTTGTGACAAAGCAGTGGCCAAAACCAGCACATGGAGAAAAGAGTATACATGAGACTTACAGGTTACAGTCCTTCATTGAGGGAGGTCTCGGCAGAAACTGAAGATGAAACAATGGAGGCACTACTTACTGACCTGTCTCCTGTAGCTTGCTTAGTTAATTTTCTCGTACATTCCAGACCAGCTTCCCGGTTATGTTACCGCCCCAAATGAGCATATATTGCCCCACAGATATGCTCCACGCAACAGCTTGAAGGAAGCAAATCTTCAACTGAGTTTCCCAATTTCCAGGTGACTCTGGTTTATGTCAAGTAGACAAACATACCCATAACAAGTACCTTTAAATTTCATTTATCATAAGATACAAAAATGAGTGTGTCTAATTCAAATTAGACAAGAAAGTGAATGAGAAATGATAACTTTTTAAAACAAAAATATGCAATGTTGTGCTCCAAAGGCAGAAATTAAAAAACAAGAGAGCCCTCCACAGCCATCGCTGACAGGTGTCCCCAAGAGTGATGGAGCAGTGCATAATAATGTGATAATATTCTGGCAAAAGACATTCTTCCAAACCCATGTGAATACTTAAAAGGCATATCAGTATCTTAATCATGATGCAAGCTCCTCTATGTAGGAAATGGATCTGCATACCAATTGTACATTGCCTTGAATTCTATCACCTACAAATGTATATATGAAAAAAAGTTTCATAAGATAAATATCAGTAAATGGAAAAACATGTTTTTGTTACAATATACCTTAATTATACAGATTAAAATGCAAGTTCATAAAAATTCCCAATGTTTATAGGGTGCAATAATATTACTTTACAGAAAATTAATAAACTTTTATTCACTTAAAGAACTATACAAAACAACATGGATGTTATTGGTATCAGGACAATCTGCATTTAAAAATACTTATCTAGTATTTTGGATACAGTATCTTAGAACTTCCTATTTAAGGCAAAGAAAAATTTAAATGTGCTTAGAATAAGTAACTGAAATGTTGCTGAGAAAATTTGAACTATAAAATCATTACAGAAAAAAAAGAGAATCATGGCTATTAAGAACTTGGGTTGCTGTGATAAATAAGTATATTCAGATATGTACATCAGAGAAATAGATGTTTTTATAAATAGAAAAACTATCTCTGAGTTTTTTAATGAGGCACTAACTTGAGTAGGATGTAGACTTACTTTTAGCACTAACTTTGATGCTCCTATTAACATATTTTCAATAGTACAAAATATGTGGACTTTAATTTATAGGATTATTCGAGATAATCTCGACAGACCTGCCTCAATCAAAATGACTAACGACAGAGTTGAAGACAATGGAGACAAAATACTTCCCATGTGAAAATCTGCCCTGTTTTCTCAAAGATCACATCTGCAGACCCTGGGCTAACTAGTTGCACAGACGCATAAGTGAATCCTTTGTTCAAAACATCTTAAGAACTATGTCTAAGGTTCTATGCTGGTACTACCAGCATTTAGGAGGTGAAGCCAGAGTTTAAGGCTGTCCTCAGCCACCTAAGGAGTTCAAAGCCATTCCTGAGCTACATGTGACCCTGTCTCAAGCAAATAAAAGTCTTCCTTTATGTACTCCAGATACAAACCAGTTTTGGGGACCATCTGATATCTCCTTTGAATTCATATCTTTTACTCTGAGCTTCTACAAGGGAACGTGATCTTAATCTAGAATTCAAAGTGGTGTTCATAATGTGCAGATGATAATGTAAGTCATTGGAAAGCTACTAGAAGACACGAAAAACAGACATATAATCCTTACTTTTGTGTTCCATGTTGTAGAAAGGAATCAGCATGCACATGTTCTGACCACCTTAACAAAGACACTGTTACTAGTTTGTGTGAATTCTCCAACAAAGATAGTCCTGGAACATAACAGGGCTGATAGCAAGCCTATCATGAAGCACCTAAGCTTAGCCATCCAGGAAAGAGGGAAAGTACAAGGAGGGATAGAAATAATGATATACATATCACAAGTTTCAGAATGAGGCTCAGCGGGCGGGAGGCAGCTCTGAAATGATTGATGGTCTTTGTTCAACCAACCCCACAAACCCTGCTGAATAGAGGTGAGTTGTAAGGATAGTCTATTGGTTTGCTCATGTTTAGAAAGTTAATTATATGTTTTCCTGCCCTCTGAATGAAGTTTAATACTGTGAATTAAACACACAACATCCTGTATCTGTCCACTGCTGTTTGTGGTAAAAGCCAGCATGGGTTTCGGGCTTGCAGTTGCATTATGCAAAGGCAGGAACAAATATCTGCTATAGTATAGCATTCATAAACTCTACTATACATACTCAGTGTGACCATGGTCTTGTTGGAGAAGTTTATTTCTAGATATGCTTAAAATAATTGTTTTGTTCACTGTTGGGGGAAGGGCTGCCTAAGACTTGGCAGTCTGTATTATCTGCAGGTGTTGGTTTTATATAAAACTGTAATTAAGATGGGTGCTTCCTCATGACTAGCACCTGTTCACTGCTCTCTGGCAGAGCCATTGTGGGTCACTGAGATCTCTGTGTTAAGAGCAAAGTTATTATGGAAAAGTTCTTTTGGGCCCTCTCTCCCACAGTCTCAGGCAACAAAGAGAGAACAGTTCCCTTAGGCATTGAGTTCCCCCAAGGTGACATAGCTCAGCTGCTAAAGGATCATGAGATGAGACTAGGCTACAGGATTCCTTCATTATGCAAACAGGCCTTTGGATGACGAGGCAGAGTTTTTGTATCAACATGATCTGGGTTCCACTGTCTAGTATGGCATTTGCCATAACAGAAGGTTCCCTCTGCTGATGTCTAGCAGGGTTTGCATCTATGAAAGTTTCTCCTTGTCTTCTTTGTGGACCGACACAGTAGCTACTGCTACATGGTCTGGTGAAGATAAAGATGAAATGGTAATTCAAAGTGTAGTTAGGGGCACCTACATACAGGAAGCACAATCACAGAAAATAGAAACCAACATTTACAATCATCAACAATTTAGAACAGTCAGAATGCTGCTGCCTAGTTTATTCTTTTCACTAAGTACAAGTCAGGCACAAAGAAGCCCCCAGTAACATTTGTTGAATGAATAAGAAACTGAAGTGAAACACTCAGGGAAGGAAAAGTTTTTTCCCAGAAACAGGAGAGGGTATGCAAACAAGCAATAAGATGGTAGAAAATGTCTTCTACTTTTGAGATATTCAAATAATTCAATACTGTCTTGCTCTAGATAAGACAGAAAAAAATTAAAGTAGAGCAACTGGAGATATAAGTAGTTGGCAGCACTGTAAAAAGGTGTCAATGAATCTGCATTAGAATATGACCCTGAAGTCAACAGGGATTGAGACCTATTATTAAATGAAGATTCAACAAGATTGACTTTATATTTTGTACTACATCATGGGTAATCCATACAAAGAAAAACAAGATGGGCTGACAGCTCAAGACACTTCTACAGTCAAAGTGTGAGAGGCAGTCAGAATTCTTAACATTGGTAATGAGTACAGCTGAAAGGGAGAGACAAGCCTTGAGTGAGGATCCAGGGACTGACATATTTATCCAGGTTCACACCACACTCTACATTTACTTGTTTCTCAGCATGTAACAAAACAAAAGGCACAGCTAGATGCAAACAGAGGAGAAGAATTGGCAGCAGTGCTGATGGTAGGCCTTTAAATGGAATGGGTAGCCATTTAAGATTTTTAAACATTTCACAAGAACCTATTTTAATATTATTATATGCTTGAAAAATTTTAAAGATGTAAAGAAATTATTTTGAAATTGGTAATACCTGGAAGTAACAACTCAATAGAGAAAAATATACAGAAGCAAACATAGAAATAATTACATCTGGGAAGCAAGGACAAAACCATAAAATTAAAAAAAAAAAAGCAGCACTGAATAGTGCCAGGCTTATCTCATAGGGAGCACATTCAGATTCCATATTGAGGGTACAGCAGTAGCTTTCTACCTTTTAACAATCTTTGGGCAATTATTAGATTTATTATAAAATTTGTTTCTTGAAACTGCATGATTTTAAACAATGTAATCTAATTATTATGCTTCAGCTTTAGAATAGCATGCTTTCTCTCTCTCTCTTTCCCCCCTCTCTCTCTTTATCATATATATATATATATATATGAGAATATATATATAATATTTATATAGTGAAATATATATATATTTCACTCTAAAGAAACAAAGAAAACTGAAAGCTCATCAGAAATGGAAAAAAGAGAGAAACAGAAATTATTTTCTTCGTGTGGTTATATACTTTACTACTATGACTCAGAAACTTAAGTATGATTGGGGAAGGCAAAAATGAGTCCTATAACTGCAAATGTAACCTGAAACAGTCAAAGGCTTTCTGATTGTTGAACATGGAACAAGCACTTAAAAAGTTCCTCAGAGCAAGTATTGTGGTACATGCCTGTAATTCCATATTCCACAGGCTGAGGCAGGAGGTTCATGTATTGGAAGCTAGTCTAGGCTATATGTATATATAGATTACAGGACTACATTATGAGTCTCTCTTCTCTGTCTCTGTAGCTCTCTATGCCTCTCTCTCTGTCTCTCTATCTATCTATCTATCTATCTATCGATCGATCTATCTATCCATCTCTCTTACACACACAAACACACCTTTTAGAAGTAATTTATAAAGAAAATACTGTTTTATATAAAAATATAGAAACTGATATCTAATAGGCATTATGGGTTCAACCTGTGCCCAGCCAAGTAATTTATACGTGGAAGTGTTAAGCTCAGCGACTCAACAATGTGATTAAATTGAAGAGTGACTAAATTCACAGGTGTCACTAAGATGGAATTGATCCAATGTGCCTGATGTCCTCTGAGTACAAGGAGCTGAGTTAAATGTTCTTCAGCCTCCCGTAGAAAGCTGTTATGAGAACATAAGCAACACACAGATCTATACACCCTTCATCTTTGGCACAAAATCCACATAAGATGTCAGAATGATGTTAGCATCTGTGCCTTTGTCACTTCTGAGGGACACACATAAACACAAGATATAAACTTGTTTTTTTAACTTTCCATTACATTGGCAGTATTGATTGTCTAAAAAATAATATTAATATACAATATGTAATATATAATACATATAGTAAACACATAATATATAATAATACAAATATAAATAAAATTATAAACACCAATATGCATCCCTATCTCTTGTGTTACAGAGGCAAGGTCTCTGTTCTTTCCTTTGATTCAGTGCAGACCTCTGCGAGGCCCTTCAGGGAAGAATATGGTGGAAGTTAGTGATGACTGCCTTTAGGCAGCAGGTCACAATAGGCACTTTTAGCTATCACTAGCTCTCTGAGGCACTTGTGATGAAGTCCAGCCATGTACATATTCTATCTGTGTCTCACCAAGACCCTCAGCCAATAGTCACATGCAAGCATGCCTGTGAGTGCTTTATCCTCTCACTGAAGCTTCAACAACCAGGAAGCAGAAGAAATTTCCTTCATGCTGCTTGAATTTCCTGCTCATGAGTGATGTTTACTCTTCAAGTAACAAAGTTTTAGGAAATTTTACTAAATGTCAACAAAACACAGAGTTATAGAAAACACTAATTACATATATATACACACACATAGTGTGTGTGTGTGTGTGTGTGTGTGTGTGTGTGTGTTTATATGTATGATCAAGGACAGGTCCTCATTGAATCTGTTAATTCAATGATACACAAAAATAAGTCTCGATATAAATGCCACAAAAATGTTTTCACATGCTATGTGTACAATGAATTAATAAAAGACATTGTGGAAATGAAAAGTAATAAAGGCTCTTTGATTCTGTATATGTGTGTATACTTCACATTTACATGTACACACACATATGAAATAGAGAATACTCACCTAGAAAATCTGCGACAAAGAGCAGCCTGATAAATGTGCTGGCTTAACCATTTGTGTTTCTTGTCTCAAATTTAGAAGGAGCCTAGAGCAATCCTTGCAGTGATTCTGCTGCAGAGTCTACACACACTCAGCAGCTCAGGCACTCACAACAACATGATGAATTGTCCAAGCATGCAATGAAATCACAGTTGTTACCCGTTCTAGGAAAACATTTGTGACAAGTCCTATATTATCTAAATAAAGTTTAACCTACAATTGTTATAATCAGATATCCTACAATTTAGAGCATACAAACATGGGAGAAAAGGAAGGTGGTTGACATTTCAATATAGAAACAATTTGTAAAGCTTATAACACTAGCTATAGTCAGTATCCTCAAGGGGAGGAAGCTGAACCAAAATGTATTTATTGTTCCTGTCTTTTCTGAAGAAGTCTGTCAAAACTACATATTATTAAAAACATATACTATTTAGACTTGTCAAGAAAGCCAAAATAAACATCACTATGTAATGAACATTGTAATCTATTAAAAGTCATATTTTAAAACTTATTAATAAATTTATTATATAGAATTAGATATAAATAAAATCACTGTTGACTATAAATGTCCTAGAGAAGCTAACAGAGAAAATCAATCCAGCACAGCAGCTTTCTGAGTATCACCCATCCTTCACCTTCCAGCCTGCTCATTCTTAGCCTTAGGTATTCTGTGAGTTGTTTGCTTGCTCTACATATGGTTACTACACAAATCACAACAGTAACAGAGCAACAATCTAACTTCTCAGTATTTTCTTGTTTTCCTTTGTGTGTTCAGACAGAATTCCATGGCAGGTAAGCACTCTACCATAAAGATATATTCCAACCCTCAGAATTTACTATTTAATCCTTATGGCATATATACTGCAATTGGTTATGTTACATATATATTCCACGTGATTTAATAAAATAAACAATTTACTCAAAAACCCATTATTAAATGTGTTCTTGTGCCAGGTTCTATCCTCTGAAGATGTAGCAATGAAGAAAATGCCTTGCCTTTAAAGGAATTTTTGGTATTTTGTTTTTAAAATTTTTATTTATGTAATATGTATGTACCTAGTGATTTTTTACATATTTATGTAGGTGCCCATGGAAACCAGTAGTCATATCCCTAGAATTGAAGTTATAAGCCATTGTAAGCATCCTGATGTGGGTGTTGAGAACCAAATCCTAGTCCTCTGTAAGAGCAGGAAGTACTGTTAACCACAGAGCCATCTCTCTCTCTGGTATTTGATTTTCCACAGTCACACAATAGTAGTTATACCAATTCAATTTATGGTAAGAAAGGACAAATATTTTAGAAAATCTCTTCCTTTGTTCTAGAAAGATCTGATGAAAAAAATATCTTGTACTTGGTCACTATATTTGTACCACCTTAAATATATATAATCCACTAGTAACAATCACTGAGGTTATTTAAACATATCCTATGGATCTGGGTGCATGTAGCTCTATATTCAGTACTTGCCTGTGATGTTCAAATTTTGGGTTCAGTCGTTAGTACTGCCCAGAAGGTACGGAGAAGCATCCACATAAAATCACAATGACTCTTTTTCTCAGAGCTAAACCTGAATGTAGGGGCTAGAGAGATTGCTCAGTAATTAAATGCACTTACTGCTCTTACAGAACACCCAGGTTCCACACCTACATGGAGGCTCACAACAGTCTGTCACTTCAGATTCAGGTGTTTTAGCCTTTGCAGGATCCTGCATACATGTATACATATATACAGTCAGATATATGATACATACAAAAAGTTAAAAATATTTAAGAATACCACACAATAATTCTGTACTCTTTCTTTAATATATGTTTTCTTCTTCAAGTGTAGTATAGCCAGTAATATCATAGGATGTCAATCATCCTCCTGTTCTCTCCCCCATTTTCATGCTTCCTGTTCTCACTTGATTTCTTGCCCCACCTTTAGCTTGAACAGAACAATCACCAAATGAATTCTAAATCTTTTCTAAAGAAATTACATTGGTTAGCTCAAGAATCCCAGACCATGAAACATAATTGATGAGTCCTTGGTTCTTTACTCCTGACAGTTACTTAATGGGCTTCACTCTGTGAAGAATGAGGAGTCATATCATCTACATAATGTTCTTCCTTGCATTTTAGAATTGAAATGAATTATTCAATTATCTCCTAAAAAGCCACCCACTCTTCAGAATTTTGTACATGAATAACAATTCACAATGTAATGTGTACAGTGTATAGTTCCAATGTATGATTTAAATGAAGCCGGGTACAGCTTTGATGACTTAAGAACAGATTCTGAGTTGCCAAAATTGTCTTCCCTCTGCCACCTTCCAGGCTACTTCATATGAAGTAACTGGTGAAAATCAGGAAGCACAATTGCATAGGTCAATTGGCTGATTTGTCTATAGGTTAGGTATGAACGCAAGGTAGGACCTTTTATGAATAAACTCTGTGTTCCACAATCAAATAAAAAATGGTAAATTTCACCAGGAGCTAATATATATAATATATATATATATATATATATATATATATATATATATATATATACACTGTTGTATATTGCATGCTATCTGCTGTCACTTTAATGAGTACAAGTTTATGGAAAAAATATTAATCAAATTTGTTAGATGTCTAGTAACAAAGAAAAGGATGCCAACAGAACTTTCAAGCTTACCTCAACTTCCAGGTCTGTCCCGAAAGAATGAGCTACTGGACAGACACTGGTTTTTACTTTAGTACCATCTGTAAACTCTGAGGAAGAATTTCTTGTACTACAATACTTCCTTTCCTCAAACTCCATTAGTCTTCATGAATGTATGGAAGTATTGTCTATATTTAATGATGTTGTTATGACCAGAAAATATCCACAACTGAATAAGGCATACATAATTCAATCTACATGCTAAGATTAACTAAAAATCCCAGACCACAAAACTCTAGAAGTAACTGTTGTACCCACAAACATTTCCCAAGCTCTCACTGGCATGTCATTTCAGAAAGGCTACTCTCTGCTGAAAGAAATACAAGTCTTCAAAATGTTCCTTAATATGGGAAAGAAGTATTCAATGCCCTTGATATGAAAAATTGCCTGTGGATATTCACAACATTTCAGAGTATTTGTAGGATAACATTTCTAAGGACCATGTTTTGAATAATTCCATTCTGTGTGCAGAATACAGCCTAACTACCCTTCGGTAGGCTTGCTTCTTTAGGGGAGGGAGTCCAAGTCTTTACCACCATATTTTTTCTAAATAAATTTTTGTAACTCTATAACTGATAAAGGATGATTTATCTGTAATAATCACAAGTTGGTGATCAGCTGTGTTATGTATCAACAAACTTACAAAACTTTGAGTTTGGAAGTATTGCATTCCAGCATTACAAATATCATAAAGTGATTAAATTATGTATACTAAGTCTGAGATGCAAGATTTCAAGAACCATGTGTTCTCTTTTATTTTTAGCCCCTAGTGTTCATTAAGATATATATTGACCCATAATTTTCACCGTTTTGATTCAGGTATTTTTTAAATACCTTCAGAAGAAATATGAGTTTTAATATTCAAATTCTCCTCTGCATATGTATGTATGTATATGTTACTTACATCTTAAGTGTTACCCTTTTAAAAGCTTAAAATATCAACTATCAGAAATATCTTCAGTAATACTGTTCCAATTTGCAATCAAAAAATACGGCTTCACATTAAAAGCAACCTTATAATTTCCTTATTTGTATTATAGGTAAAATCAGTAGTAAATAGAGGTCAGGCTCCATGTCCTTATTCATTTGAAAGATGTGGCATTTTAATAAGTTAGCAGTACTTCAATAGGTCTGAACAAACACTAGCACTGATGCTGTGTAACTCAGAGCTTCCATCCAGCACACCCTAGCACCACCCTCACCTAACTACTTCCTTTGTTCACAAAGGAATAAAGGGTGACAGCAAGGTGTTAGTCATATGGGAAGCATCCATCCTCTATATGCGGTTCTGATTGTTTCCTAACTAACCCTGGGTTTCTGCCTTCATTTGCCAATACAAAAACATCTCACTTCTCCTGAATCTCAAAAGGGAAGGCATAAGTATAGGTATATGAAACATTTTCTCTGTTTTAGCAATAACACAGGAAACCATCACCTTCATTTTCCCCAGGCCTACTTAATTATTAGTTTCTCCATAGTAAAAAATTTAGAAATTCTATAGTCTTTGCAGTAATCAGTTACATAAAAAAACAAACATCCTTAAAATATCATAAAGTTTAATCTTCCTAAAGTTTATGTTTATACCTCTGTATTATGTTTGTATAAAATTATGTATGTATATACATATATTACATGGCTCCAACAATCTTCACTTCTTTGAAGAAATTTTGTGAAGGCAGGGACCAAGACAGTACCTGCATATAATTATGTTTGGATGAACTAGACTCGCTCAACTTACTTACTCATGTAGCCTTTTTTCAAAACCACAGTATTCACAATTTTAATATTTTATAATAGAAATTAGCCAAAATCACAGACATGATATTCAATAGATAAAACAGTGCCACATGTTTTAGATATTTGTTCCCAGAGTAATGCAGAAGAGTCCATACATATTCAGAATTGAGAAGATGGTCTTTTTCACATATTTACAATCCCATGATTTGTTGACTCCACTAATTGCAGTTCCATATAAAAGAAGGGCTGATAGAATTTATTAGAACATTCAAGTTCAATAACTTGCAACATTATTTAGTACTAGATAAATATGCATACAATTCTGTCAATGAGTCCTTTATATGTGAGAAACATACTAGACTAAGTCAGAAAACTTGAATCATTCTTATAAATACATCTGATTTGAACTGCAAATTCAAGGTTTTCTTTTCTTATGCACTGAAAACCAACATCCACAATATTTCTCATTTGCTTCCAGCTGTAAGCCTACATTAGGGCTCTGCTTTAGGATGTGGAATATAAGTAGTACTTAAAATATGCCTTGATTCATAATATTCACACCAATGCTAAGCTGAGCATAACTGCACGCTAGCCTAAGCAATGCACAGTTTCCGCTGAATACATTCACCAACAAATTTATAAATATATGCCTTTTATATTTAGAATTCTGTCTGTTAAATTTTCTTTAAAAGTAACTTACACTAAGTTCTGGGAAAAGGCATTTCATTTCCTTTTGATCAACACTGCTTTCAAGTCATCTAGGCATCTAGCTTAATATAATGAACTTAGCTAGCTTACACTGGAAGAAAAAACCCTATTTGTAAGGATTTCAATGACATGTTCTGTTACAGGCATTAATCTGAATTTAGTCTTGTCATGTGGCTAGTGTTTCATATAAGCCCTAAAAGTATAATTTGTAGTAACCTATAACATTGTGGTTATTGAAATGTTTCTAGTTTGACTTAACATGTTGGGAAAGGTATAATTCCTTTAATGAAACAAAGGCATTATAATTAAATGTATTAAAAGTAATATTATGTTCCTGGTTGGTTAATACCTTCTAAATAACATAATATCTAATACACATCAACTGAAAATAAAAATCTATGCACTTTAAAATCATACAACAACAGGAAATACTTTTAACATGCTAGAAATATTTCTGCTCAGAAATAACCCTTCATATTGATTGAGACTTTAAATATCATTACCTGAGGCAGCCATGGTGAAAAATACTGGAGAGAATACTACTATAGTAATGATAGTCATAAATCAGCACAAATAAAACAGTTAATTTACAATCATTAAGTGTTCCCCAACCTTTTACAAAGGCTCAAATGTAATTATGAACCAAAGGATATTCCTATTGGCCTAATGGCAAAGTAGATTACAGTAACCTCATTGTTTCATTGTCTTTTAGTCAAGAGATGAACATCACATTCACATAATTTATCAAGGCAAGGAGTGCACACTGAGTTAATTTCAACAGCATCTTCCTTAAGCACATGAGAGTCACAAGAGCTCAGGTTTTTCTTTTCTTCTTTCTTGCTTTCTTTCTTTTTGTTTTTGTTGTTTTTATTATTGTTTTCAAGACAAGATTTCTCTGTTGTGACTCTGGCTGTCCTGGAGCTCACTCTGTAGACAAGGCTGGCCTCAAAGTCACAGAAATCCACATCCTCTGCCTCCTGAGTGCTGGGATTAAAGGCATGCACCACCACCACTGGGCTAAGATCTCAGTTTTATGTGATGATATTCCTCCAGAAATTACATCTGGACAATGACCTCTGGCTCTTATATCTCACTTTCATTTTTGTGTGTGCAGGCTTTGTGTAGATATGCATATACTGTAGTGTGTGTGTGTGTGTGTGTGTGTGTGTGTGTGTGTGTGTGTGTGTGTGAGTTCTGTGTGTGTGCACAAGCACATTCATATGGAAGCCATATGTTGGTATTGGTTGATTTCCTCAATCAGTCTCTATCTTATTTTTTGAGACATTATCTCTCACTGATCGCAAAAGCCATCAACTTAACTAGACTGGTAGGCTGGGTAGCCCCACGGGTCCAGCTGTTTCCTTTGTAGTTGTGACTTTTATTATCATTTGATTTTTTTTTGGATAATTTCTCACAAGTACTCTACTTATATCATTTCCAACTCTAGCCTCTCCAACTCTTCCTGGGTCCAATTCAAGTTCCTCTCGAAGTCATGACCACTTGTATAATGATTGCACACACACACACACACACACACATACACACACACAGAGTACTGAGATTTTTAATGTGTGTATACAGGTTATGAATCTCAAAATCAGGTCCTTATACTCATGCAGCATCATTTTCTAGCCTAAGCTATGTCCTCATCCTTTCGGTTTGCATTTTTTCTAAGAGCTAAATTATTTTTCAGTGGAACAATATAATATCAATAGTAACAACCCAACCTAGGGAGCTAATGGTAATTGATAACTAGTAAGTGAAGGTGTGTCAGTTTTCTTTAAGGGTATTCCCCCTAGTACATTGAATAGCTCCAGCAGAAGACCATGCAGCCAATATTTGGGCAGCATGAATTAGTCATAATGTTATTTTTTAAGGCACAAATTTCATTAGGGATTAAAGGAAGGGGTAGATCTGAGAGAAGTTGAAGGAAGTAGGTGAATCTGATCAAAATGCAATGTACAAAGAACTAACAAAAATGAGAAAAAAATTTCAAGTATGTATTAAAATATATGAAATGAAGAAAAGCTTACAAGTCAGCAGAAAATTATCTGAGGAAAAATCTTTTTAAAGTTATTCCTGTTCACGCATAGAGGTTATCTATAGTCCTTGACTTGATACAGTCAAGAATGTTGATGGTGAAGATGACCAGACTTGCATTATTGCCGTGTTTCAGTGTTAAAATGCTTTTTAAATATTAGGTGTAGAGAAATAACAGTTCCTGTTCACATTAGAAGAGCAAACAAAGGAAGAGCAGAGAGGAGTGAGAAAGCTCATGCAGGTGCTGTGGACTCTGCCAGTCTGTGCAGATCTCTGTCAACTTGCTTCAGGATGGGAAAGGGGAACACAGAAGGGTCAGAGTTGGAGAAAGAGTCCATGCACAGGATAATGAGGTTATTATGTGGACTGTAAAAGCTGCATGTGTCTTTCCAGATTCAATGCTAATAATCCTGTACTCCTGTACAGAAAATTAATCTACATCTCTGACCAAGCAAAGCATAGAGCAGAATCCATGCAGCCCCAGGTCACGGTTCACAGCATCACAAACCCACTGCCCATCTTCCATTTTACTAAGGGCAACAAAATACTTGATACATCCCAAATGCCATCAGCTCTTTTTAAAATTGGAAATATTTTTTCATACACTATGTTCTGATCATGGTTTCCACATCCTTCACCTCCTCCAGAATCTCCCGGCCTTCCCATCCATCCAACAACACACCTTTTTCTCTCTCACTAGAAAACAAACAGGCAAATAATGAAATAAGCAAACCAGAAAAAAAAGGATGGGGGAAAAGCAATAAATAAATATAACTAATAAATAAATAAATAGAAACATATATACATGCAGATACACACACACACACACACACACACACACACACACACACACACACATATATATGCACAAAACCTACTAAAAAACAAAAAAATGGGAAACAATAATATATTAGCAAAAGACCATTATGGCAAAAAGATTCTCAAAAAAAACATTACAAAACAAAAAGTGTCCAAAAATACCATTGAGTTAGTTTTGTGTGGACCATCTACTGCCAGCAGCTCTTTCATCATAAATGGTCTCTCTGTATCGAAGGATATGCTTCCTATATGGCCATGACCAACCACCTCCGCCTTACCCTTTAAAACTGAGGTTAAACTGCCTTTTTATTTTTCTAAACACCTGAAAATTTTATCATCGTTTTTCTTTTCAACCATCAGCCCCCTACTCTAATGTCTCAAAATACCTAGACATACCAAGTCGTTAAAATTACTTAAATCACTTAACTGTTAAAGGCTCCTAGTGAGTTGTTCTGTTATATATAATATTGTAATATACATTCAATTAAATATAATCAAAAGCTTATTATTGCTTTATAAAAAACAAAATTAAACGTGAGAAACTTCATACAAGGTTGTAACATGAAATATATATATATATATATATATATATATATGAAATAAAATTGAATAATTTTTGTGTTAATTTTGTATTCTGCTACATCATTGATATTGTTTATCAGCTGTAGAAGTTTTGTGGTAGAGTTTCTAGGGTTTCTTGTGGATATTATCATATCGTCTTCAAATAAAGGTATTTTAATTGTTTCCTTTCCTCTTTGTAGGGCCTTCATCTTCCTCACTTGTCTTATAGCTCTAGCTAAGACTTCAAGTATTATACTGATATCCTTGTCTTTTTCCTGATTTTAGTGGCAATACTTTGAGGTTTTCCATTAAAGTTGATGGTGTTGGGTGTGGGCTTGCTGTGAAGTCCCTTTATTATATTGAGGTATCCCCCTTGTATCTTTACTCTCTACAGGACTTTTACCAAGAAAGTATGTTGGATTTTGTCAAAGGCCTTCTCTGCTTCTGATGAGACAAGCCTGTGTTTTTTGTCTTTCATTCTGTGTGGCCAGTTATACTTAGTGATTTACATATGGTGAACCATCCCTGCATTGCTAGAGGTAAACCTGTATGATCATGGTGGATAATTTTTTGTATGTATTCTTGGGTTTAGTTTGAAAGTATTTTATTGAGAAATTTTGTATCTATGATCATAAGGGATATTTTTCTATAATTTTATTTTTGGTTGGTTTTGGTTGGTTATTTTTTCAGAATAATAGTGGCTTTATAAAAAGAATTAGAAAACATTTCCTAAATTTCTATTTTTCAGAGTAATTTGAAGAGTATTGGCATTAATTCTTCTGCACTGAATCTATAAGACCATGAACACTTTTTGGTTGGAGGACTTCTAATTACTACTTTTATTTCACTAGAAAGTATGGGTCTATTTAAATTGTTTATTTCATATTTATATAACATTGTAGGAGATTTTACACACACACAAACAACAAATTCATCCATTTCCTGTAGGTTTTCCAGTTTGCTGAAGTATAGATTTTTAAAGTATGTCTTCATGATTCTCTGGTGACTGTTATAATACCCCCCTATTTATTTCTAATTTTATTAATTTGGGCCTCCTCTATCTTTTGGTTAGCCCACGTCGGAGAAGCTTCATTTTGGTGTATATGAGAATGGACACAGAGACCCACAAGTATATAATGTGAAATTAGTGAGAGACTTTGAATCATGGATGTCTTCATTAAACCCTTTTCCATGAGGCTCAGGAACCTATGCAGAAAGAGAAGTGGAAAGATTGTAGGAGCTCAGGGTTATGGGTGACTTCAAGCAAGCAGTGTCTTCTATATACAACAGAACCAATGCACATATGGATTCATAGAGACTATGGCAGCACACACAGGATCTGCTTAGGTACACAAAGGACCTGCTAAGATTCATGCCAGACAGGGTGCCACACTAAGAGGGGAGAGTAGACTACTTATTTAGCAACTTACAATTTATAACTGCTGGCAATGGGAAAATCAGTTATCTCTAATGGACTGTCACTGTCAGTGACAGTGATATACACGGTCTAATGGTATATCAACCACGGCAAAGAACAGGCTCATGTCCAGGAGTAATGAGTCAACATAAAATGATCTCCATTTTCACTTGGACACTTGGCTTCATTATGTTTTGCTTTGGCATCTTTTATTTTATCAGTCTTTTATCTGTGTGTTTTATCCTTTTTTGTAGGGCTTTGTGGTTGTGTGTGTGTGTGAGTGTGTGTGTGTGTGTGTGTGTGTGTGTGTGTGTATGTGTGTTTGTATTGTACTTACCTGAAAAAGAGCATAAAGTTGAGTGGATGAGGAGATGAGGAGGGCATGGGAGGACTTGGAGATGGAGAGGGAACTCAATTAAATATAGTATATGAAAAAAGTTTAATTAAGAAAAAAACACAGTGTTCATTCCACATATGAGGCCTTAAAGAAATCTGACAGAGTGTGGAAACCAGATTGATTATCTGCTCTCAGTTCCCTGTGGATTTCTTGTAAGGAGAGAATGAGGTTGCTGTAGAAGTTTATTTTTAGCTATGTTTGAAATTGTTATAAAGCACTGTTGGGTGAGGGGCTATCCTAGGTCTTGGCATTTTGTATTGTCTGCAGATGTTGGATTTCTATGGGGGATGTTTAATTGCTAATGATCTGCATGTGCTATCTGAATCAATAAAGCACCTGAGCTCAGACACTCCAGTTTCCACTGTTGATCTATCGAATATGGCCTTGGCCAGGACGGTGGTTCTCTCTGATGAGGTCTGGCAAAGTTTGAATGTATGAGAACTCGTCTTTGTCTTTCTGGGTAAGCCACCACAGTCAGTGTACTACTAAAAATTGCACACCAACTTGAGGCAGGTCATCATGCCAGCTAATCCATCATGGAAAAAGAGAAAGAAACTCCTGACCTCACAGAGTCCAGTAAAGTGTGCTAAGGGAAGCTACCAAAGGATAGAGAAAAAGGTATCAATTGAAGGCTTCTGAAGGAAGAGGGGAGAGAGAAAGGAAATAAGTCTTTACAAAGAGAAAATGCTGTGAAATTAATAAATAAATGAGAAAGAAAGCTCTGAGGTGAGAGCCACAGAATGGAGGCCTATAGAGATAAGGAATTCAGCAGGAAGCAGGAAAAAGTAAGGTTCTTAGCTGCATTTCTTGATCTTGAAGCCAATACTCTCTCCTGCTGCTGGTGGTAGGATACTTTTTCGGAAACTGAGTTTTTGATAGCTCTGTTGTATTTGTGTTAAGCTCAAGATGTTGTGTTTGAGGTCTATGAAGAAGGGTATATATTTCCCTTTAGTACTCGTGAGAAAGAACCTGGTGAGAAATGCTATCTGGAGATTTCATCTGGAGATCTTCCCACTGGCCTAGGAACCCCTGTTGTTATGGAGGCTGTGGCTTAGACCCCAAAAGCCACTAGTAAAACTGGCCAGTTTTTTTTTTATTGAAAACCTAACTAAGAGAAAGACAAGCTGTCCAGATATTGATATGAGAACTCTACCCACAAAGGAACCCTTCCTGCAGACAAGGAATAGTTATTTTTTCCAGCAAACCAGACTCTATCTTAAAATCTGGAAAGTGTTTCCTCAAGGTCAGCACACAAAAACTGTTTTCCAGAACTGGCTGAGGTTTTATCTCATGCTGGCAGCTGAACTTGGTACTGTAAGAGTCACCAAGGTGTTACTGGTTTTGAAGGCACGAAGGGGTCTTTGGAGGGCAACTTAGGTTTGGCACTGTGAGAGGCCAGAGGAGGCTATTGGTAAGGGTACAACCTCCATAGTAGTTGAAGGCCTAGATTGAAGGGGTCATGTAAAGAAGTTGAGGCTTGCCTCCATGAAGAGAGCCCAGGAGAGGTTACTGGTGAAAGTGCAGCCCAATTGCATCAAGGGACCCCAGCTTTCTGAAGATGCCAGTACCTTGAATGACCACCAAGAACAGCAGCAGCAGTGGAGTGGAGCCAGCCAGAGCCTGGAGGACAAACTGTGTGTTGTGCAGAGGGCAGAACCAGAGAAATGATCCAAGCCATTTGGAGAAACCCAGAATATCATGAGTGAATCCCAGATAATTGGACATTGATAATGTTTTTCTGATGTCCAAAGACATTGTGAAAAACTTGAGATAATTTTGGTATCATTTGGTCATGTCCATTAGAAGCATTATAATTGTTCCTCTTTTAAATGGTTTTGCTGGTGTAGTGGTAAATTGTGTTGTAAAGGTAAAGCATTTTTTTTATACAGAAAAGGGGAAATGTTGTGGAAGTTTATTTTTAGTTATGATTGAAATAGTTTTATGCACTGTTGGGTGAGGGGCTATCTTAAGTCTTGGTATTTTGCATCATTCGCAGGTGTTGGATTTCCATGGTGGATGCTTAATTGTAATGCTCTACATGTGCTATCAGTAGAATACCTGAGGGTTTCTGAATCAATAAAACACCTAAGCTCAGATGCTCGGGGTTCTAACGTCAAGGATGGTATTTGCCATGATGGTAGTTCCCTCTGCTGAGGTCTGGCAGGGCTTCCACCTATGAAAAATGCCTCCTTGTCATCTTTGCTGAGCTGCCCCATGGGTATACTACTACATGAAGTCCTAAGTGAATGTGTGCTGGTCACATGAGCATAGCCATATTACCCCAAAGCTTTAGACCCACGAGAATGGCAAAGCCTTCACTAGTTCAGGTTCAGGAAATAGCAAATACTTTCCCTGGCCCACATGCAGATGTTGACAATGTGTAAAGACAGAATTGAGTAAAGTGATCTCCTCCTGGATATTTATGGCCTGAGACTGCTCTTCTATAAGGACACCTGCAAATGCTGTAGAGGGCCATAGTGGTCTTCTGTCTTCATGTCGGCAGACAGAAGCCCTTTCATTGGTACTTTAACAAGGGCATGTGAACCTTTGCAAGCTTGACAGTGTGGAGTGGGATGAGAAGCAGAGGCAGAAGCCTGAAACTAACTGGAGCTGTTGCCTTTGCCCTGGTTTGATCCTTGAGCCTTGATTTGAGACTCTTTGCTATGCAGCCATAAATCTGCTTCTGAAGCTTGATTCAAACAGTCAAAGCAGTTCCCTGGAGGTTTCAGTTAGAGCCCTTTGGCAAGTGGGGGTTAGCCACTGTAGGCTCCCCAGGCCTGATGGCCTCTGCACATGCATGAACTGTCTTCACACTGTTCTTATGCATCTTCTTCAGATGCACCTTCAGGCCCTCCTTGATGTGCTTGGCAAATGCATGTTCCTTAGGATTCCCTTAAGGAATTCATGTCTTTGAGACCAAGGTTTCTTAATGTCATTTCTTTGCTATTTTTGGACTGACTGTGTGTGGTGTGGTCTTCGTTTTGCCATGTCTATACCATAACCCACAGTTCCCCAAGAGCCAGGTTCTATAAGATAACATTCCTTTTATCTTAAAAGAATACTAAGCTTTACTCTTCCTTCTTCACAGGGTTGCCAAGAGATGAAATGCTTTATAAGCTATAAAGTGCTACAGCTCTCTTACAACCTTTTGGGAAGTAGCTCTGGGTAAAAAATAAAAAGCTCTATGCAAAATAATGATGAGTAAGATTGAAAAGGGGAAATAAAAGAAATGGAAATGGTGAGAGAAAGGATGAAAATTCACTGCTAAAAATACATTTGATGGCCCTGTAGACTTTTGCTATAATTTTAGGCATGTGTAAAGATACAGGAAGAACCAATAGCAGTTTCCGAAGAAAACATTCGACATTTTGAACTCAGTAAGAACATGACCTATCCAGCTTTACTACATCAAACACTTCCTTAGCTTTCAGGAATTTCACATTCTCCATGTAATCTTGAAGGTTCTGTTAATTTGTGATTTTCTTGGGCTAATAATTTGTTAATTTTTGATGGAGCACCAAAGTGAGTACAAATAAATAATTAGTGTTCTTCTTGTCACCTCTATTGTCTCCTAAACACCATCCAGACAGTACTTTTGTTAAAGGTATGAAAGGGTCACATAAATTTGCATTATCTCAGCGTGCACATGTTGCTAAAACTCCTTCTCTGGAGGAGTCCTAGGCAATGTCTACTGTCTCGTATGGCCCCACTGACAAACTGAGGGACAGATTCCACAAAATTCACTCTGGAAACAAATGAGTTTATTCTGCTTCCATATAGAGCATAGGAAAGAGATTGCTTACATGAGTAAGGGTGACCTCCCCCAAACAGGCTGCACAGGAAAATCTTACCCAGCAGGGAAAAGGACTGTCCCAAGTCTGCATAGAAGGGTTCCCCCTTCCTTCCCTTGCCTTCCCCAGCCTATATATTCCGACCCATTCCTAAGGCAGAGTTGAGTACCAACGTGATAAGGAGCAGCTATATAGCCAGGTGAGGGTGACCCTCGCCACTCCTCCTGGAGAATGTCAACAGAAGATAAGCTAAACATAACGATATAGTCTCTGTGTGGCACAAATTAAGGCTTAAAAGTGGGTAGTGTTTTATATTAACATTGGTCATTATAATTTTATTGTAATAAAGCTATAGTTAGCATGTAAAATAAGAACTACATTTAATAATCAAATACCAAAATTTTGAAAGGATAACAATTCTATAAAGAACAAGGTAAAATATATGTTCTTTACTATATTTATTGGACTATAATTTTATTTAATTTTCTTTGGATAGAATTTGTATATATAGAATCTTCTATATAATACATATGAATATATATATATATATATATATATATATATATATATATATATATATATGCAAAATTGTAGGTGAGTTCTCTTCCAAAACTCATTATCTCCATTTTCTTAAGAAATAAGAGTATAAGTTTATGGAAAAGTGCTTAATTTAAGACACTATAATGAGAAAGTATAAAAAAACTATCACATGTCCAACATGCCATTACTTAAAAGAAATTATTGTACTTTGGGAAGACCACAATGTCATGGTAGACTCTGGACCAGGACACGGGGAACAAATGAGTCTATTTTTCCATACAGAACAAGCATCAAGGAGCACAGAATGTAGCTGAATATCTTCCTTGAAGGGCTTCAGAATATTCCATAATGTTTCAATAAATAATTTGATAACATTAATTACATACTCTTTGTAAGAAACTATGCTAAGGTTGCTATCACACCTCTTATTATCCTATAGAAAACAATGAAAAGTTTCCATGTCTTGACTTCTTTAGGAAGTAGTTAAACATCATAGATGTGATAAATGGTCATAGACACATTCGAGGTTCTGCTGAACATCCTTCAGGACCTACCTGTGTCAGAAGGTTACTACTGTAGCTCCATATCTTTGGTACATGATTAAATAAGGATCAATTTTATCCCTCCCTTAGAACATGGACCAAGACACCATAAGTAAAATTTATAAGGACTCCATATTAACTCAAATTCTAGTCTTAGCTACTGAAAGAATAGAGTTAGCTGTTTCTGAAATGGTAATGAAATGAAGCATTACTAGGGAGTTATTGCATGGCTGTTTTTAGAAGCCAAAATATCAGTCAAGTAATGGAGGCCTCTATAAGAGTTATGGCTTAGAAAAGCCCCAATGGCCTCCAAATTATAGACACTCTGGCCATTTCTCTTGGTTGCCCACCAAAACCAGATAACAGGACTCGTTTGCTGAAGATAGCACCCATTTTGGTCATAAAATATGGACTGAAAGCTTTCTTCTTACTGATGAGCTTTCGTACTGCCTAAAGAAGCTGTGCAGACTGTTAGGGGAGTAAAGGCACCAGCAGTCTTACACAGCTTTGAACCCCAAAAACTATAATATCAACTTAACCAGGCAAGGTACCCCAATAAGCACAATGATAGGTGACAGAAAGATTCTAAGAGCTAGAGGACCAGGATGTCTGCTGCAAGACAGTATCTTCTCCTAATAGCAAGGAGCTGCTTCCATGAAATTTCAGTGACTATATTTGCACATTGACCCTACCAGCTGACATACCAACATCAAAGGAGAAGAAAAACATAGAAGACTTCATGCGCTAGGAAAACTGCTAGAAGCAATTAATGACCGATGTGAAGACAGAATCAACCTTCTCATGGAATGAGTCCCCTAGGAAGTTATCCAATCCCAAGAAACAAGTCCTAAACACATGTACATGTGAGCCACTCTATGTGGACACAGCAGGTTGTATCTATATATACATACATGTATCCCTGAGCCTGTCTGCTCTTTCTTCCTTGCTCTGAAAAGCACTGCATCTGATTGAGAACCTCAGTGATTTCTCATGACAAATGTTCAGACACTTGTAGTTAAGTTCTTCCCTCTTCTTTAAAACCCTAAAGTTGACATTTTGTTTACAATTATCCCTTATTAAAACTTCATTTTATGAAGAAAGCTCTTACTGTGTTTTCATTTTTAAATACCTTTACTAATAATGTCTTTCAAAAATCTCTGTGATATAATTATATAAATTTCATTCATTCAATGATTTAAGTCAACATTTCTCAAGATGAACTATTTGTCACAAAGCGTATGCTTCCCTCCTCTCATGACTCCATAATTTCCAGATCCAAGGGGAGACAGAGAGGTTGGAGGAGGAGGAAGGTGGTCTGCCATGGAACGCTATCACCTTCAACTGATTTCATCCTCCAAACAACAGGATGTCTGCATTAGTGTCTGGGCAGCTGAAAAGGGTCAAGTTCATCTGTGTCCAGCTGCCCAAGGCTGGCAGAAGAAATCCCAGAAAAATGTGGAGTTAAAGGAGATCAGAATTAACTGCTAGTTACATACATTTACTTTGCTTTTCCTTAGGTTCCTCTTTAAAGAGCACATGTTCTGCATTTCACTTGGCTCATGAATGCTGAACGGGGATCTGCTTGTTCTGGAACATTCCATGAAACTAGCTGGGAAAAATCTGTGAATGTTAAGTGAAAATAAGGGCTACACTAATGAGAGACAGCCTCCACTATCATTTTATTTCTTACACAGTATCCTAGGCACAAGAAAGAAAAAACTCTAAATATACATTCCTATTCAGTTACCACCAAATTTTTAGAATTTAAAAACATTTGGCATTGTCAGAAAGTGGAAGTAGGAAAGATGCACAAGGCTTCATCATTTTTTTTTTTTTTTGAGTTATTCAGTACTCAGGGTTCTCTTACCAAGACATTTCCAATTGGAATGTCCCAGAATCGCAGACACATTCTGCAAATGAACTATGGGGCTTTAGGGATTCTCTTTAGCCATTTGAATTCCTGTACAGACTCAGTCTGCACAATATAACTCTCAAGCTACAGCCTAACTTTCAAGTAAAGGCTTATTTTCTTCCCTGAGGACATAGGATCTGTTTCTCTAAGGTGTCCTACCCTTTGTCTTCTCTCTTACATCCACCATCAGATTCTCCAGTGTGAACGGTGTATCCATATTAACTATGAACGTTCCTAAAAGGAGTGGCAGTGGTTGTTGTTCTTGTATTTGAAGTACTTTTACAAACGACTTATGAACATCAATTACACGTTTTCTTTCCCATTTATCGTTTAGACGCTAACTCCATCATTCAATCAGCCTAATTTGCTTCTGTCTCCCCAGTCACCTCTAACAAGTTCTGTCTATCCCTTAGATGGACCTCAGCTCTCCTCTATTGTCCATTTACTTTATTGAAGATTAATGTTAAAACTGAAAGTCACTATGTAAATAATAGAATCATTACATCCTTTGACTAAGTGAATATCAAAAACTTACAATCTTCCATTCATCTATGTAAGCTGAGTTTAGTATACATTAAAGCCAAGCCATCTATTTACATTTTTGTAATTTCATGTATAATGTAAGAAATAAAATTAGCTCCAGGATTTCTTCCTTCAATTTTGTGGGGTTTATGCCAATCTTTCACCCATCATTCCCCCTAGAAATGTTACATTATTTAAATTTGTACATTAAGGAAATCATCCTTTCCTTAAGCTAACATTATAGAAATACAGTTAAGATCCCATAAACATATTTTGAAATTATATTCCCAGAAAAATATTTTGTATTGCTCTAAAATTCTTCTTCTCAGAAACAAAATATCTTCTCTTTATACAACTTTGCTTAGCATAAATTTAGATCTATGCATTTAATAAAGCATAAAATATTACCTCCAATTCTAATGTTTTTTTATAATCCTGACTTGGATCTTTTATACTGACTGAACTTGTTTTCATTATCACAAAGCTATTGAGAATATCCTCAAACCCTCTGCTAGCTCGAACAATGCTTTCCTAATGAAGTTCTCAAAACTTGTTGTGTCATACATAAACACATACACACAGAGATGCAAAACTATACACATACACAATACACACACAAACATACATATGCACATGTGTGTATAACATATAAACACACAGAAATATACAATCATTTATGCAAATACGCCCCCATATACACACACATAAAATCATAAAAGAAATGTACTTCCTCGTGGGTGGCTTTCACACATCGATGGGTTTGTTGACTTCTGAAGCAGTGAATCTGATGAGATTCTGCAGAATGAGCTAGCATCCACATCCTGGGAGGCAGCACTGTCAATAAACCCACACCTGGCCCTGCAATGCATTTTGATGGATACATGCTTTCAAGATCACTAAAATAATGTGGATTGATTTCCCTTCTGATGAAGTTCATTCAGTTTGTATTGGAGATTTAAATGCATTTAGACTTATACTTAAAAAAATGACATAAATCACCTTGAAAATAAATTTTGACATTCTCACAAGCAATTTAATCTTCTTTTTACATTTTTTCAAAGAAAAAAATGCCAATTGAAACACTCATTGGAAGTGTGCCAGGTATAAACTATATTCAAATGATAACAATAAGTCCTGTGTAATTTTTCCTAACACATATTGAGGCCTCTTTGGAAGTGATTATAGGAATCTACTAGACTCAATGGTTTTTTTTGTTTTGTCTTGTTTTTTGTGTTTCTTTCATGGATAACCTGTTTTGGTTTCAAAACATAGTTCTGTGAAAAGTAAGATGACTCAGCAGGTAATGGAGCTTGCTGCAAAGTCTGAAGACCTGAGTTCAGTTCTGGTACCCCAGTGGTAGGTGGCAAGAACTGAATCCCAAACATATACACATCAACACTAAATAAATAAATAAATGTCAAAAAAGTAGTTGTAAAGTATGAAGATTTCCCTGGGGTCTTCAGACACAAAATAGAGAACTTCTTTTCATATTTCACAGAATTAGTTAGGTTCTTGCTTAATGACTGATTCTCTCTCCTATCTCACATTGTGTATATAAAGCCCTCATAGGAAAATATGCTTCCTATATGCAGAAAAAGAGTACAGATCTTTGCTAGACATATTTTCTGAAATTATGTGAAATACAAAACAATAATATAATATGAAGAGTTATTTAATTTTACTGCTGATTTTTGGAAATCATATACTTCATCCATATGATATATATTTATTTGTAGTGATTAAATTGTTTTTCAATCTTCATGCTTTGAGCTACAAGTCTGTTCATGTCATTTAAACCATATCCTGTGCTAATTCCTGTTCCCAGGAGTAGTTTGACATTGTCTACACATACTTTTATGATAACTTTTTTCCAAATGCCAATGATTATATCAAACCCTCCTCACAAATACTATTATTTAGTCTTAGGGATAAAAGGACAAGTTATAATAGTATCATATTTTTAAGAAGTAATGAATATTTATACCGTTAAGCATTTGCATCACACATTACACACGACTATGAAGGCTGTTAGAAGGAAGTTCCTACATCATGTGAACACATACCTGCTCAGTCCAAGTGTACTGCCCTCTTAAAAGAAATGTAACCAAATTTATGTGTATAAACCTATGATCCTTTGCTTTTGTAATGCCATTAAGCCTTCTCAATGGCAACATGTTGCCTTCTTTTCATAAATATTTCAATTTTCACACCAGCATCCTGGAATGTGAAAACTGGGCCAGTATTCTGAGTGGCCTTTCTTCTCTCTTTTGAACATATTTAACTTTCAGAGCATTTTAAGATCCCAGGAGAAAGTTGAGAAGATAGTGTAGGGATCCCCTACCAAGCCCCATGCACCCACTGGTTCCCTCCTTAACATCTTGTGATGCATACTATGCTGCATTTGTAATCAACAAAAGCCCATTTACTATTCTTATGTAGCATGTCCAGCAGATTCAGATATGCTTATGCTGTGGCCTTCAGTGGCAAATGTTTCTAAAAGATATTTCTCCATAGAACTTAATTTATTATTCATAAAACAGAATTTTTAAATGTGTGCTCTTTGTTATTAATTCTTAGTTTTTCACAAGATAGGTAACTTTCTGAGTGTTTTTTATAAAGAAAAGTATTTAAGTTGTATCTAGCATATGAACAGTTTTGCAAATGCATGGCTAAACAGAGTCTATCACTGTATGGGTGGAGTCCTTCTATGAGCATCTCTTCCTGGTCCATTTTATGCTGATGTAATAGAACACCATAGAGTAAGCAACTAATGAAAACTAGCCTTTATCTACTTCTGCAACTGGGAAGTCCAACTCTAGGCAGCATCATTTTCCCTGACAGGGTTCTTCCTGCTGTATTCTCCACATACCATAAAAAGGGGAAACTAGAATAAGCTAACTAGACATGGTATGTTTGTAAGGGCATTCAAGAAATGAATAAACGTAGAGCCTTCATGGTCTAGTTGTCTCTCATGGGCAACATCTATTAATGCTATATCAACAACACCTGGATTTGTGGGGAACACACACATCCCATTATGCACCCATAAGGTAGCAAGTTTTTTAATTGAAGCATTCTAACCTGGAGGCAGACCTTAAGACCAGTGAGTACACAAAACTTACAAGGTTCAGGATTAGACAACTCACAAAATGTCAGGAACTTCCTGAAATGTAGAATACACAGGGTGCTTCTGCAAGGCTATATAAGCAGTAACAATAGCTGGAGAAAGATTTTGACCAGCCAAGCTTCCTGTAATTCATGCTTGCTTCAGGGATGCAGCTTTCATGAGAATCTGCCCATGATAGGGTGGGCTTATTGGTCACACATCTGCATGTTTCTATAAGCAGTTCTTTAACCATATTCATGGAAGAAATCCCAATAAGATCACTGGTTCACTAAGTTACCCTTGAGTGAAATCATTACTGTGGTCTGTTTTCAGCCACTTACCTGCTGTGAAGAGACATTTGCTCACATTTCTGCAGGAAAAGGCACACAATAAAAGGCCACCCAAAGCTAATAAGCTGACAAATGTATGAAGATGTATTCAAAAGCCTAAGAGAGGACTGTGTTTATGGATTATAAAGATGAGTAAAAAGCATCTCTTAAAATAAATGCATGTGATGCAAACACTGCTCTTAGGAAGACACACTCATTGCCTCCAGTTCCAAATCAACAAAGCTTCATGTAAGACTTATCTTGACGTTTCAATTTCATATTATTTAACTAAATTTTCACTATCTCAAAAATAGGTTATTTGCCCGTGCAACTCAGTTGCTCACTCTATACACCTAATTGTTTGCTATATGGATGCTGATTGACAGGGGCAAAGAAATAGGTCAGAAAAAAGAAGGAAAATAAAAGATACAGATTCTACTTTAAATTTTTTCCAATAAATAAATTCTGAATTTTTCATCACATGTAAAGTTGTTGTATGTTTGCAAATATATTCATTTCCTGAGGAGTTAGTGAAAATATAAAGGCAAAACAGACCAACTACAAAGAGATTAGCACTTGTGTGCAGAAAACATGCTTGGCTTAGAACCCACAATGTCGATCTGCAAAATGTGCAAGGCAGGAGGAAGTGCACTCAACAATTGACCAATATAGCAAGTCCACAGGTGTGCACTGACGGAAATGAGTTTCTGTTCCTCCTGGCTATAATAAGAGCTACATTACCAAGTGAGGCTGATTAATATTACATTCTAACCATTAACAGTATAGTTTCCTTTATTCCACAATCACACAACTTTCACCATGCCTTTAAGCTCAACATTAGCACATATAAATACATATTACTGAATATGATTACCATCAAATTTAAAATCCACTTGGAATTTCAGATCTACATTTAATAATGTGTATCTTCTCTCAAAACAACACAGTCAGAAAGAACTAATCTTACTTAAAATGTTGTTTGAATCACATGCCCTCTGATAGGATTGTTGTAACACCCAATAAAAATAATAACTCAGGCTATAGACTGCACTCATCAGAGCAAGGAAAATATTTAAAGGGCCAAACAGAAAGGTCTTGTAGCATATTGGTTACATTCATAACCTCTCCACAAATTTAACATGCTTGAACTTATTAAAGCCATTTATTTATTAAAACATATTCAAAAGATTAACTCACATCTCTACCTTATATTCTTTGCATCACCACAAGATGATACTGAGGCATTTTACTCATTGTTTCTTTCATTTTTAATATTTTTAGTTAAAACATAATTACATAACTTTCTCCATTCCTTTTTCCTCCTTTAACCCCTCCCATGTTACCCCCCCCACACACACTATCTGTCAAATTGATGGTCTCTTTCTCTTCATTATTGCTACACACACACACACACACACACACACACACACACACACACACACAATCCGCTGAGTCTGTTTCTGCTGTTTTTGTGTACATAGTTTCAGGCAGATCACTTCGATTGGGCAAACATTTAGGGGCTCATCCCTGAGAAAAACTAATTCTCCCCTTCTCGGCAGTCATTAGTGGCCTGTCGTTAGTGGCCATTTTTAGATCTTGTTTTTGTAGCCATTTCTAGAAGACAGTCTTACAGCAGACTTTCTAGTCCTGATTTTAATTCCCTCATATCATAAAGCACTACATTAGAATAAATTAAAGTTTATATCCTTTTGAAAATATGATTTTTAAATGTATAAATATTATTTCTAATTCTTCAACATCTGTTATAGCCTTTTCTATAATAAATGATTGAACTATGAGTCACCCACTACAGGACAACAATGATTTGGCTAATACATAGAATGACATGACCCTTAGCATTTACAAACTGGATACTGTGTTTAAAAGAAAAAAAGCTGCCTTAAAAGAAAGTTAATAAATACTTATTTTTAAGTATTTCCACCTAATTTCTCTATTGCCTATGATATTTTACATTCTTGTCTTAGAGAAACAAGTTTGAAAGTGTTTTTTAATGAATTATATGAAAAGATTTGCACATTTTCACCATAAGATTTTTTAAACACAATTCAACAGCAAGTCTTGTGAAAACATAAGTTCACCATGTTTGTAGAAAGACATTTTGCCAGATGTCAGATCATAGAGTTATTGGTAATTGTCTTAGTTAGGGTTACTGCTGCCATGACAAATCAGGCTGAGCAGAGCAACTTTGAGGAGGGAAGGATTTATTTTGTCAACACAGTAATGGCTAGTGAGTTTATAGTTATCTATTCCAGAATTCATAGCAGAGTCAAAGATCTGAGGACAGGTTCTCTCTCTAGTCATTCACTTAGCATTTGATTTCATAGTAAAAGGCGGAGCAAAGCCTGCACATGCTTACACAGTGCACACTCTGTCTCCAAAGGGCTGGAGAGCAACATAGTTCAGATTCTGAACAACTTTGGTTCTTAGAATGTGTACACAGACATTACTGGCTAGTCACCACTCATCCGAAGTTCTATTTAGAGTTGACAGAATTCAGATTTTTATTTTCTGTTTGGAGATCTTGAAATATATTTTAAAATACATGAAAGAAAGACACAATGAATTACAGGGTTAAAAGTGGCATGCGTACTACCTAAGGACTCGGTCCCTGTCTCCACCAGTCTCATGCTGCTCTACTGCCTTTCTGCTATATATTGATATTTCCTCATTATTTTCCTTCTGTGTATTCCTAGTGACAGAATACTTCCACCAGTCAGCCTTTATTATACTTTATCTCCTAGGCCTTCAAACATGATGCAGATCACAGAAATACTTCTTGCCCTGAATATATTTATATAATCCTCATAATCATTGGCTAATATTATACTTAATTTTTTAATGCAAATAGGAATTTTACAAATGAGAGTTCAGCCTTCCTTTAGCATGATTCTCAGTGATATAGGAAAGAGATTTCTGTCTGAGAGTCAGTACTGGGAGCATCTCAGAATGAAGGAGGAGATGACACATGCAGGTCATTCACCTGCAATTCAGAGCATACTGGGCTCTTGGGAAGTTATCCTTTGCCTTACACTCTCTCTTCTTTAGGTTCAAGTCCCACCCTGGCTATCTCACCCAAACCCCATGTATCCTTCCTGTAATAGCTATGATATCACCTTGACATCACCAAACTTGCGAGTTCCTCCCAGTGCCCACTGGTGTTTCTACATTAACACTTGCTAACATTTGTTATTTAAATAATAACTCCACCTTAGACTCGTTGCTACTTGGCTTGTGTTTGGTAAAAAAAAAAGGCTTCAATAAATATTTTCTAGAAGTCAAGTTGAGTGTGTAGGGAAGGGGAAAGTACTGGAGCTTGAGAGATTTGTTAGCAGTTAATGAAACTGGATTTTGTGATGATGATAAAGGGAATATTGACTCTCACATAGGCCCAGGATGAAGATCATTTTAGCATGTCAGCACATCTTAGGAGCGATATGGAAAATGGCTTATTGCAGGTTAAGCAGGTAATAAAACAGTTAAGATGGACGGAGATTGAGACTAGACTGTTCTTCTGACAACTATTAGGAAAATCACTTTAAAGACCCTTGATTTTTGTGACAAGAGCTCTGCCAAACAATTAAAAATGACCCACCCACCTTCCCAAAAGTCAATATAATGGAGCCATTTCCTCAGTTGAGGATGCTCTTTTCAAGTGAGACCAGTTGACAACCGAAGCTAAAGGAGGACACGGATAGGTGGAGGCCTCTATTACTTTTTCCATTAGAACATTTTTATAATTGCCTACCACAAATCATATGTAGGTTAATAGTGTTCTGATGTACGAATAATCTGCACAAAGAAACTGACTAGTGCTGCTATCGGTGCCAAGATGTTTTAAAAAATTGTTCAGTGAATATGATGCCACAAAAGTCTCACCAGGGGAAAAAAGAGAAAAGCTACTTTCAATCTCATCTTCTTCAAGTACAGATCGAGTCACAGTGATAGCAGCTTTAAATCATTATTGAGATAACATTTCTGTAAAGCCTATCATTATCAGGGTGCCAGTGTGGAGTGAATTGAATAAAATTCTAGAATACTTTGGTATAGGAAGGATTTCATCTCTCCATCCAAACCTTATTCAGAAAATCCACTTGAGACCTCTGCAAGAGATGCTTCTATGTTCTTTCCCAAGTAATCCTTCTAAGGCAAACTATGAGCATATTGGGGTAAGGACACATAATTTATTTTCCTGCTCTCCACAGCAGAATGGGATCTGGCGGTAGATATGGACCTGACAAACACTTCTGTTGTCTGCATGTGCTCTTCAGAGATGGAAATTTCACTCACTGTTTTTTTCCCTCTGCTGAGGTCCAGCAAATACTGCATTTGGTAGAGAGAGGAAGACTAAAATGCTTGAGATGATGTCCAGGAAACTTGACAAGAGACTGTGTAGCCTTAATTGTGAAAACTAGTAGCAGCTGTGGTTAAGAGCATGTTCCTCCTAGCTCCCACATTGGGAAGACTCAGTCTTTACACCAAGCTGCCACACAGCAGACATTTCCTTCACCATCAGTTCTCTACTTCCTTGTCTTAGGGCACTATTCAATTATACTAAATAATGAATCTTCATTATACTGCTATTCCTAAAGACCTATAATGTCTTCTTTAAGAAAGTTTCTATTGAAAGTGTATCCCTCAAGAATCATTAAGCACTCCCCTTGCTGCTTCCATCAATCCTACCTCAGCCCTCATATATTCACCAAATCCCAGTGGAGTTCTCGAATTAAAACATCTGCATCAAGGCACCTTCAAAATTTTAATAGCTCCTGTGTTTCCTTTCTTCCGCAAAAATCTACCAGAATTCATCACTGCAGCATCTTCCTCTCACCTCAATAAAGAACACCAGAGCCCTGTCTTTAAAGGTGGAGAGCAACATCATGGCAGCCACTAGATGACAAACACTCCTAATCTGCCTTCAACCATCCTCCAACACTAGGACATGTGGACACAAGGAAGGCACTCTTCATCAGACCAAAAAAATGTCCAATGCCAATGTCAACTTTCGGACATTTTTATGAATAAGATTAATCAAGAACCAAATTAAAAAGAAGGGATTCTTTTATAGGACTTCATAGCCTTATCAATAAAAACTTATCAAAAAGCTTATCAAAAAATAATCAGGGAATTAAGAAGTCACTGTCTTCAGTGTGACAATCACAACTGATTTGGTTGTAACTGTGGCAATGTTCATGATTACTTCTCTCCTTTTCTACCTCAGGCATGATTGAAAATTATATTTCTCATTGGTGAACAATTTTAAATACATAAATATTACATTTCTTCAAATGAAATAACAGAATTTGCTTTCTTAATTGAATATTCATTTACATAGTGACAGCTGATGTTGCCATTATTCAAGAACTTGTATGGGGATGCCACTACATAGTTGTAAGAGACAGTGAGACACATATTTTTCTATTTAATTGCTCCAGAAAAAAAAAAACACCAAATGGAAGACATTGGAAGAAATATGAAGAAAGAATATTGAAATGCTATCCTGTGAAGACATTATTTTGTGGCTTGAATACACCACTGAAAACTTTGAATCCAGGTGGACATTGAGAAAGTTTGATACTTAAAAAGAATATTAAAAGCAAAGCACAAAATTATAAAACTAATTACTACTATAGTTGATTAAGCAAGTCAAATAAGCAAAACTCAATAAATTTTAAATAAACACCATTAAATTACATATCACTTAACATAATCTTGTGGTTAAGTAAAAGGACCCTCATATATTCTATCAGTGGAGAATAAAGTACTGTTTTTACAGAGATGACAATCAGGAAACTCATCACAAAGCAATCCTTACATCTTGCTAAGATTTGTAAGATCTTCTGGAAAAAATAAGGGAAAATTTAGAGGATATGAAACCTACTTAGAACATACTCAAATAGCTGGGCCTTGGTGGTGCAAGCCTTTAATCGCAGTACTCGGGAGGCAGAGGCAAGTGAATCTCTGTGAGTTTGAGGCCAGCGTGGTCTACAGAGTGAGTTCCAGGACAGCCAGAGTTACAACAGAGAAACCCTGTCTTGAAAAACAAAACAAAACAAAACAATAAAAGAGTACACTCAAATATTTGTGATGTGGAATCCTTATGAAATGACAGTTTCTGGATAGTTCCACATAGTTAATAAGAATCAAGACTTTTCCACCTAGCACATTAAATAATATGTAACCATTTAGATGGACACCTTTGCAAAGTGGACTCTATAAGCTTATGTATAAGCTGGTGAGCTTCGAGTAGCTTTTTTTTCTCTTTGTCTTATGATTCAGAGCAATCATAACAAGGTTCACAAACAGAAGAGCTGCACACTGCAGTGTCGTAAACCCAACCCCCTGCTGGTGTAGATAGAGATGTTTGTTTCTACATTAAATGAGCCCACACTGTTCTGCTCTATGACCTTGTCAATGTTGCACAGCTCTTTGCCTTCCCCTGCTCTTTAGCTAATGATGCCGATTTTCCACAGTCAGCATGCCTACTTACAATGGCTGCTTCCTTTTAAGATGCAACTATGATTTTCAGTGACCTTGGAAAATATGTAAACCAATATATTAGAATTGTATGTGAAATCAAATGAGAAGAACCCTGCATGTAAGAATAAGATCTCAGTGAACGCTGACTGGAGAAGTTTCTAACCTCGGAGTATGTTCTTCCTCCACTGTATCTGGGTCATATTACCACCTACTGCAGAGTTACCATGATAATTTGATGAGATAACAATTTTGAAAAGCTTGTAAACTATGAGATTGAATACAAATGCGCCCACCGGGTGTACATCAGCATTATCAGAACAAGATCGCCATCTAATGGCAGCAGAGCAGTTCCCAGACCCTAACTCAGAGCCTAAGTGAGAAGAGAACAAAGCCAGGGCTGAGGTTCGGAACCTCAAAGTGACAACTCATGTCAGAGTTGCATATTTGCTAAGTGTTGTGAAAACCATGCGTTCCAGAAAACCTACTACAGCTGCTCCTTGTAGTAACTCGGTATCATTGAGAACTTTATATATCACAAACAGTAAGTATACAGAATCACTTGCTAAGCTGTAATTTAACTCTCAACTTAACCCTTTCTTCAACTTCCTGATTCTTTTTATCCTGGCCAAAAAGTTCTTAGAGGTCTCCATTTACTCACCCCTGAGAGAATAAAAATAAAGTTCTGGAGAAAACAGAGAGATGGTTAAATGAGGTAGCAGTGAGTGCTTATAAATTATATCCTGAACAAAAGTCATAATAACCATATGTCTGAATGGGTGCACTGCACAATATGTACCACAAACCTGATATCTCTTCAGCTTCTCTGTTGGAGTCACAGGTGAACAAGTCCATAGTTTATGAAGCTCATGGAGCAGAGCCCTTTGCAGCAAAAGCTTTGATATATTTGATATTTTTTATTTTATAGAAATTAATTTTATTAGAAAAGAAAATCCAAAACTGTTGAGTCCAACTGAGAAACCCTCTGCTTCTTATCATTTAGCTCCTGGGTTTCAAATTTCTTAAGGATGAAAAGGGTATGTGTTACCTTCATGAACTGCCACCTAGCTCAGAAAATATTGTTCACTGTTGTATTTTCAGCACTATGATTTTATGAGTTAATCAATAAATGATCAGATGAATTCTATATATGGTCATATCTGAATCTTTAAATTTCAGAATGTGCTTTTGTTCATACAAAGAAACTAATTCTCAGCAGTCATTAGTTGCATGTAGTTCTCTGTCTAGGATTTAGATTTTCTAAGATTCTCCCCCCTCTTTTCTATGTTAATATGTCTATTGATATCCTCACTCTCCACGTCTTGTTTGCACACCCATTTCTAGGAATCACAGTCCCCTAGCAAACTTCCTGTTCCCCTGGTTCTTACAACCTTCTGACCCTTCTCCATGGTGTCCCTTGCCATTAGATGTAGGGCTTATGATGTGGATGTGTCCACTGGGCCTGATACCCCACAGTCCTTTCTTCTCTGCCTTGTGTCCAGTTGTGGTTTTGTATAATGGTCTCTGTGGTAGACTGAATGGCCCTGTAGATTGATTTAATTGAAGAGTTGGAAGAGGTGTTTGGGAAGAATTAGACAGTGTGACCTTGATGGAGGAGATATTATCACTGGGAGTGGGCTTTGAGGTTTCAATATACCCTTGCCATTCCCACTTAGCATACTACCTCTCCTCCCTTCTCTCTCTGCCTTGTTGTTGTTTCATGTGTAAGCCCCAGACACTGCTTCAGCACTATCTCTAGTGCCATGTTCCTCACCATGATGGTCATGGGCTCACCCTCTGATACTGTGATCAAACCCACCATTAAATTCTTTCTTTTATAAGCAGTCTTTGTCCTAGTGTCTCTACACAGCAACAGAAAGGTAACTAGGTCTCCCTTTGCTGTAGAGTCTCACTTCTTTGATGAGGGCTGTGAGCTACACTTGCCTGTGGGTATAAGGATAAGGTTTAGAATGTAGTTAGGAATTATGCTGACCAGGCAAAGTGGCAATTGTAGGTTCTCCTGCAAGATCCATGAATTCACTTGTCCCAGCTAGTGAGACATGGTTTCCCTCCTGTTGAGTGGGTTTTAAGCCCAATTAGACAATTGTTGGTAACGACCAACATATAAATGTCATTATTGCATCTTTAGGGATATTGTGCCAAGCTAGTCATTGTTGTAGTTCACAGGCCTTACAGTTGGATAAGATTACTGATTGCTTCTTTTTCCTTTCAGCTTGCATAGCACTTTAAGTTACTATAGAAACTGGCCACAGGAAAGAAGCTATAAGGTTAGATCCAGCTGCATAATCCGAGTCCTGTGACCTAAATGCTCAGTGTCTTCACAATAGGAACTTAAATCTTTTAACCTCTGAGAGTCATCCAAGGGCAACAGCAATAACTTATGCTATGCTGTAACTTGGACTACCATGGCTAACAACTCAAACAAAGGTTTCTCACGCCTGGAACTGGGTTCTTTGTTAGTCTATGGCTCTCGTGAAGAGTACTGTCAGGCCAAGTGCAAAACTCCATACATACATTTACTAGCTTCTAAATTATATCTCCAACATTAAGTGGCATATGTTTCCGAGTTTTGAAGATAAACTATGCCCATTTTTTTTTCAGATGCATCACAGTCCATGAAAACTTGTATTTGATTTTTATAATTTCCCTGTGTTAATGTTGTTGCAAATCCTTATACATTGCCATTCATATTAGCAGAACCACTAGGGGTTCATCTCAGTTCTGCTGTGCTCTTACTCATTAAAAATTAATAACAAAATTACCTTCTTAATTAATAGGCACAGGAGGAATTCCTAACTCACTGAAGAATTTTTATAATGCTCCTTCATCAAATTCAAAATATTTAGCAACTACCTAATTAATTTCTAATTGATATTGCTGGGCCATTACCTCTATTTGCATGTGGACATATACCAGGAACACTACTCTGAGTATTTCAGAAGCAAACCCAAAAAAATAATGAAAGTAATAAAGTTTGTCTTTCCTCATTCATACATCTGACTACTGCATTCTTTTTGTTAAAAAAAATACATTTAACAATTTAAATTTATTTTCAATTAAGCAACCCATCTTCAACTGGTAAAAACCAGTTGTAATGCAAGGTTTCCTTTTAACATTGATGAACTTAATTTTGAGTGCTTAAGGTATTTAAAACAGAAATATATTCTTTCTCAGATACACTGCAATTCTAAATAGGTTGTACGATATTTTGGGCAATTAATTAATATCCAGGGGAAAAAGTTTTCAGGCACTTAATTCATCTAGTTTAACATAAAGAAATATGCAGTTATTTTAAACAAAATGTCTTAATTTTGTTTAATTGTTAATTTTTAATATCACCAAGTCATCACATAATATATTATAATTAAGAAAATAGTATTTAAATTAGAAAACATATCCCAAAATAGCATATATATATATATATATATATATATATATATATATATATATATATATATATATATATATGAATGAATGATTCAAAATTCAAGGGCCCTGAAAAAGAAGCAGTGGTAAGACAAAGTATTTACAAAACATTAAAACTGTCTAAATACCAAGGGGCTGAATCAAACTGTACTGGATTCTTGCTCCAGCCTATGCAACCTAGAAAGCAAAACACTTTGCATCCAACATGCCTCAGCTTAGTCAGGCTGATATTTTGGGATAAATATAATCATGAGATGCTACAAATGGAGAAAAATTCCACTGTGGCAAAACTGGAATCCTGACTCAGATATGTCTGATTTCAAGACGCCAATAGTCCTTTTCACATATTTATATAGATTTTTTTTAAATTTCATACATGAGTACACGTGTTGTGTCTAAATTATTTCCACCCATTTTCCTCCCCTTCCAACTCCTCCTCTCCTCCATCCTCTCTCAGATTCATGACCTCTTCTATAACTGTTATTGAAATATAGATAGATGACTGAAAGATAGAGAGACAGATAATCTACAGATAATGATACATACATATATAGATAGGTAGATAGATAGATAGATAGATAGATAGATAGATAGACAGACAGACAGACAGACAGACAGACAGATAGATAGAAAGATAGATAGATAGATGGATGAAATAAAAAATTTACTGAAGTCTATTTAGTGTTGCTCACATGTACATGTGTTCAAGACGATCTATTTGGGATTGGATAACCTATCCAGGGCTATTCTCTGGAGAAAACTAATTGTTCCTCTCTCAGCAGCCGTTCCTTACTTGAAGCTCCTTATCTAGGGGTGGGCTCTTGTGAAAGTTTTCCTATCCGCAAAGGCATGTCAAGTGGTGTGATCACTATGCAGGTTTTGTTTAGGCAACTCCATTCTTAAGATTTCGTAAGTTCAGCTTTCCTGCCTCACCTGGAAGACACTATCTTACCAGGCATCCTGGTCCTCTGACACTACCATCTTCCTGACTCTGTTCCCATGATTTTCTTTGAGTCTTAGTTATGGTTATGTCACACATGCATCAATGGGGGCTGAGCAACTCAGGGTCAATTATTATCCACATTTTAAGCAGCTATGGATCTCTATAATAAGTTTCCATCTGTTGCAAAAAAGACATATCTTTGATGCTAGGTAAGAACTATTGTTATTCTTGAGTATAAGGACATGTATTTAGAATGTTGTTAGATGCTGTTTTTAAATTTAGGAAAATTGTAGTAATAGTTTCTCCTGAGGTCTATGACTTCTCCAGCCATGAATAGTCGGTCAGGTTTACAGTAAGAGTTGTGAATTCCTTCCTATCTTTATAGGATAGGAGGTCCTTAAGGATGATTACATAGTAGTTGGTTATCCCCAAAGATTTAAGTGCCACTATTGACCAACTGAAGATATGTTCCTAGGATAGCCATTGTTGTTTTTCTATGATTAAACAGCTGGGTATAACTACTGATTACTTTCCCCTTTGGCAGCTTCCATGGCACCTTCTGATATTATGATGTCTAGTGCTCAGGAAAGAGGTCTGCAGGTCTGTACAAACTCTATTTGTCTAAGTTCTATGTCCAAAGTATGTGATGACCTTAGCAATGGGGTCTATCTAGAAGGAAACCAAGTGCAAGAGCAAAGGCCTATATTGTCTTAGGAATCTCATTGACCTTCTCCACTCCCCTGACCAATAACTAGAAGTGGGTTTCTCTTGTGTAGCACTAGAATATTTGTTCAATACTCTATGACTTCTAGGGGAAGCATTACCAACCTTTGTAGCACAACTTTACCTAAACTGTATATAAAGTTTTTCAAAAAATGGGGCAGGGGTGTGTGTGTGTGTGTGTGTGTGTGTGTGTGTGTGTGTGTGTGTGTGTGTGTCTGTGTACTTTAAACACAAGCTTTATTATAATCCCAATTATTTTTTATTCTGTCAGTTTATTTGGGATGCATCCTAAAAGTTTTACAGTTATTTTCACATGGCTTCAAAAAAGTTCTGGCTCACTATAAGTCTTCAGTTTCCTTCCAACAAACATACTGATACTTTAAACCCACTCATAAAGACATACTGCTTTATAATAAACAATATGTTTTTAAAGTGTATGGTTTTATGCGTAGTGACATGAAGTGAATACCAACGGTAAGATAAGGAATATATTCAGTAGCTTTAAAGCATCCCTGTCACCATTGGCCTGTCTCTTCCTGTCAGCCCCTTCTCATCCCCAGACAATAATGTGTTGGTTTTCTGTCAAATTTGCACTGTTAAATGTTTAGAACATTGGGATCTTCTATTATTTTCATTGGCATTCATCACACAGCATAGTTCTTCAGCAATGAACTCGTTTTCTTGTCCTGAATATTCCACTTTTCACTGAATTCTTTTCTATTTTGTGGATTAGGGCAAATTTATCTAACTTAATCTTTAACTTATTCTCATTTTTATTTTAAAATACATGATTTTAAAGTAATGTGACAATCTATGAAAAGAGAAGATTATACTAAAAGTATACAATGTGATGTTTAGTGTGCATACATGTAATTCTGCATGTATCACAACCATAGTCTTTAATGCTTCCATTAGATGACATTTTGGCCAGAGATTCCCAGAATCTGTTCATCCCACATTTCCTACCCACAGGCCATATCAATCCTCAGTGGTTTCCCATCATCAGGTTCCTAGCTATTAAATATTCATGATTATAAAGACCCTTCTGTAGTAAGACAGTGGCCAAGATGAAACAGGACCAAGGCTTCTAGATGGTGACGCGCAGGTGTGTCCATCACTCTTCCTGCTCCGTTTAATCAGCTATGTGTCCGAGGACCACATCTGAGCAAAAATTTACTTCAGAGGATGAGGGGGCAGGTGACCTTCTCAGCATCTAGTTCCCCATTATGCTTTCTGGGCAGTGAGTCAGAAGATTAACATTACTTTTATTCATAAAATAAAGTGAATAGTGGTCTTAGTATGTTATAGGGGAAAATAATTTTGAAAAGGTTAATGTTTTCCCACAGCAGACACATGGAGCTACATCTTTGCTTGGATTTCAAGCCATTATTTACTCTTCACCACAGCTGGCTCCAAAAAGAACTGGCCTTGTCATGACATCTCTATCTTCAACTATTGCAAAAATATTCCAGTAAATATAAAACAGAGGTAAGAATACAGTTTGGGAAGTTTTAACCCTAAATCCAAGTAATTCCATGACTCCCTCATTTCCAGGTTTTGATTATTTTAAACAATTTGTCAACATAATCTATTCCCTTCTCCATGTTTATGGATCAAACAAATCACAAAATCTACAATTATCATCTCTGCCCTTCCCAACATGCTGCAAAAGAAACCAGACCATGTGTCCTGGAGAATTCTCCATGACTTATACTGGGCTGCCCTGCTCGCAATCACACCTTGTCATTTACCAATTATTGTCTTCGTATCCAATATTTCCTGTAAAATTCAATTCACAGTCCAAACTAATTTCAGGAAGTCCCAAATTAGTAAAGTTTATTTACATGCTCTCTCTTTACATAAAAGCAAATATGTTTAAAGTTATGAGATGCACTTTTACTACACAGAATTTACAAAGTATAAACAAAAATTCCCCTCATTACCTCATAGGTGTGAGTATGTGTGGGATAAGATATGAGGGAGGAGAGGGGGCATGGACATTTCAGGGCTGGCATTGTACTTCTCTCAGTGTTCCATGAACAGGGATGGACTGTCCAGTTTACTTGTATGTGGATGCTAGGGCTTGATCTAGGGTTTAGTTATACCATCCAATCCAGCTCTGTATCATTCGCTATTAATAATTTACCCTGAAATCATGCAATAGTAAATATGAATGCTTTCTTCACTGCTTTCAGTTGTGCTTGTTGAATATTCAATAAGCATCTTATTGCGAAACATATGAAGTGTTTCCAACATTTTGTTACTGTAGACATTTACATGAATATGTAATATGTATATGTTACATTTTATATTTTGCAAATTTGACAAGTTTAGATATTAGAGGTTAGAAAGCTCAATCTACAAGTAAATATGTTATGTTGTTATGTTATGTTATGTTATATATCTACCTGTAGCAACTTACATGATCGCTAGATGTTGACTAGGTCACCTTTAAAAGGCTCCTTCCAAAGGGAACATTTCTAAAGTGTTCCCACAATGTCTGACTGTTAAAATAAATATACATAAAGTACTTAAACACATGAAACTTTGGAAGTTATCTTCATAAAAATATTAAAAATCAGCCCAATGTTGGTGGCATATGTCTTTTATCCTAGTACTTGGGAGGCAGAGACAGGAGGATCTCTGTGAGTTTAAGGCCAGCCTGCTCTAAACAGTGAGTTCCAGAACAGCCAGAGTTATAACAGAGAAATCCTGTCTCAAAAAGCCAAAAATAAATAAATAAATAGATAGATAGATAGATAAATAAATAAATAATCTACGTTTTCAAAAAGATAGCTGTCAAACCCACTAAAAGTAGAATGTTGTGAGAAAACATAACCCCAAATTGACATACAATGGCAAACTAAAAATAGGGTACAAGAAAATATAAGCATCATTATGGTATGCTTTTCAAATTTACAATATATTAGCTAACTATAATAATTAGCATGAATCAAACATCTCAAAATATGGTTGAGAATTACTGCAGTAAGTGAAATTTGCATGAGTTAGAAGTAGTAACACTAAGTGTCACAAACTCAACTTTGCCTAACTGATCCAGTAAACTCAAGATTTTAAAGCTTACTTTAACATTATTGATCTTTAATGTGAAAGTAACAATGTGAGAGGTATCATTATAAATAACACAATCGTTTATCTTTGCTATCAAATACCTGAGTCTGAATGAACAATTAGGCCATAAAAAGTACATTGAATGATGTAATTATTTTGAATTTAAAGATATAATATTTAAGATTTAAGATGAATTTAAACTATTAGAAATGAATTGGTTCTTTTAGATCATGTGATATGAATCTACTTCTCACTCTCTGTGCCTGGCAATATGTGTGAGGGGGTAAGTCTCTGGCTGTTATTCTTCACTGTCAGCTCTCAGATCAGCAATTGCAGTATCAGCATTGATCTAGGTTCTTAGAAATATTGTGACTAAAACTTAGAGTAACAAAATTAGAACACCAATACTTCCATTTGCGTAGAAGCCATGAAATTGGGATGGCAGATATTTCATTGATTCTCCTACAAACATAAAATATTAATGTTTTAAATTGCTAAGTATGTATTCAGAGCATTTCTTCTTTTGAAAAGATTGTTGTCTGCTGTTTTATTTTCTAATTGCTTTTAGCTGGATTCGTGTTTCCACAACTGACTTGAAAACCATCTAGTCCAGAAAGCTCAAGTACGCAGGGCACCTAGGTTATTCCTCACACACAGATGACAAAACAATGAGTTGTGGTCCATGTTCTACAACAGCGGTTCTCAACCTGTGGGTTGCGATCCCTCTGGGAGTTGAATGGTCCTTTCACAGGGCTCGCTTAAGACCATCTGCATATCAGATATTTATGTGACGAATCATAACAGTAGCAAAATTACAGATATAAAATAACAATGAAAATAATTTTATGGTTGGGGATCACCACAAATTGAGGAACTTTTTTAAAGGGATCACAGCATTAGGAAGGTTGAGAACCACTGATCTAAACAGTCTAGCTTATAAAAGCTGCATTTAAAGCCAATTGACTAGAATTGGGGTACTAAGGTTCTAGGCATTTATCAAGGTCATATTACTTTAGGTATTTGTTCAACACTTACCTGGGGGTTGAAGATTCTGTTCCTCTAAAAATTCTAAATCAAGCATTAGATCATCTTCATCCAGTTCACAGGATCCTAAATGATTTAGAACATCCTGAAAGAAAAAGCAAAACTGATCAATGAGAGAAAGCACAGAGTAGCTAAGGAAATGGCCGCATGGAGGGCCATGAAGAACAAAACACTCAATACATTAGAAATGGACTTTGTGACTCCTAAATCTACCAGTCCAATGAAATACTTAAAGGATTTTCTAAAATTTTAAAAATTTCCTGTTCCTTGTTTCCTTTAATTATTCATGTCTATTATAATTAATAACATAATTTTCAACTCAGAAGATACACACATGCACCAAAGATATGAAAAAAAATAAGAAACTATCTCCAGGCATCAGGAAAAAGGTATTTATTTTTCACAAAAAAGACTTTCATTACCTTAAAATGATAAATTTTTACATACTTAAAAAGTTTGTAAATTTTCCAAATATACAGATGTCTGTAAATGATGCCCTTAGTTTTAGTTTTCTAATATTCTTTTGTACTTGGCCACATATCAGTGTCATGTATAGATTCAATCTCATGGAATTGACCTTAAATCCAATTTCTAAAAGTGGATGGTTAGTCCTATAACATCTGTGTCACTAATTATACCAGTATATCTTGCAGGCAGGTCGCTGCTGTAGGTCTCGGGGTTTGTTGTTGGGTGAAATTTTTACTTTTCTCTTCCAGTAGCATGCAAGGTATCTTCCATTACCATGAATGCTAGTCAGTAGAGGTATCGCTTCTATATGGGTACCAGATCAATATTTCCGTGTTTAATGATGTAAGTATGTTGTATCTTCAGCAATAGGGTTTTACCATCAGGCTATGGAAAGTGATCAATAGCCTTGGCAATACCTATGATGTTTGGCCAATGACTCAACAAAATGTAACCTATTCCTGGCACTGGGGAGTTTAACTTGGTGGTACAGGAGTCTAATTAGAGAATTAGCTTCTCCATTATATGATGACTTTAATTCCTTTCATATATGTTTACATTTAGGAAGCTTCTACAGTAGTAGATATCTACGGCTTTTTCACAATATTTTTTACCTTGCCCCTCCCCATTTAATCCTCCTATCCTGGTTTATACAAACAATCTATAGATTGAACACTATCTTCATCAAAATTCCAACACTGTTCTTCATAGACATTGAGAAACAATTTTCAACTTCATATGGAAACACACACACACACACACACACACACACCCAAAAACAAACAACAAACAAACAAACAAAATAACCTAAAACTAAAAACAAAACAGGATAGCCAAAACAGTCCTGAATGATAAAAAGAACTGCTGGAAATGCCACCAGATTTTGAGTTATATTATAGAGTGACAGTAATAAAAAACAGCATGGAATTGGTATAAAAACAGACACACTGATCAGTGGAATAAAACCCATACAGAATTCTACATTCTTACCAATACCTGATTTTTTTTACACAGAGAACAGAAATACACACTCAAGAAAGGACAGCATGCCCAACACATGACGCTGGTCAAGCTGCACAACCGCAGGTAGAACAATACTAATAGATTCATATTCATGCACAGCAAAGCCAATACCATCCAAGCAAAGTGGCAGCCTTTGGGAAAAAGGGAATGGAAAAAATCTCTGCCAGTTATACATCTGAGGTATTTTTCTTTAGGCAACTTGATCAAATACAGAACCAGCAACATTTTGAAAAAAGTGAAAGGAATTTATTTCTTGCATATAATTTCCTTTTTAAATAATTCCAAAAACAAACCAAAAAAGTGTAAGCTGGATGGTAGTAGTGCACGCCTCTAATCCCAACACTTGGGAGGCAGGCGCATATCTGTAAGTTTGAGGCCAGCCTGGTTTACAGAGTGAGTTCTGGGACAGCCAGAGTTACCACAGAGTAAGCCTGACTTGAAAAACCAAAATGATGATGATGATGATGATGATGATGATGATGATGATGATGATGATGATTCAAGAGAGAACACTGTATGTGTTTTTAGCTCCTAGGACATGGTTTCTGCAGCATGTTTCCCTTCTGGTAGGAACTTGTCCACTTAAACACCATGTTCAAAGATTCTGGCACAAGCCAACACAGTGTTCTTGGTATATCGAGTCTCTCAACCACCTCAGTGACCAGAGCCCTTTCTCAGAAATTAAAATGCTTTTTTTACCTTGTCAGCAATACTGCTGATCAGAGGCAAAATGACATTTATGCAGGATCATGGGGTTCTATGCAGGGTCTTGCATGGGAAAAAGCAGCCAGAAATACTTGAAGCATAGCACCATAGGAATAGGCTTTCTGGTTTCTGATCCCTACAGATCTCAAGGCCCAAAGATACATGTAATGTTTTATGAGTTGGATTCATTCAGTCCCTTTTGAGTTTGTTAAGATATTGACCCACCATTGAGAAAAAAAAAAAAAAAACAAAAAAAACAAAAAGATACTTTGTTTTCAATAAGTAAATACTAAAATAAAATAAAAATAAAAATAAAAATAAAAACTTGGAAACCCACTACATGGTTCTGATCCTCATTTGTAGGTGACTCTCGACACTCAGGCTTGAGTTTCCTTTCTTACAGTTCTAGATGAACTGTTTCCCAAATTGGCTCATTCTAAACTGCTAGCTCTGATTGCTTGCTTACAGACTGATCCAAGTGTTAGTGTGGTGAAGACTCTTGGAAGTTGAGGAACTCACGGAATAAAAAGAGGGAAGAAAATGCACCAAAATGAGATGTTCCAAACGATGTAATGGTGAACACGGAAACTGTGGAAACTTAGACAATTTTCTAGACTCTCCGTAAGAGAACAGTAATGATTTATTACTTTTGTTCACATCCAGCTCGCTGGAGAATTCTATCACCTGGAAACGTGTCTCCCTGTATCCATCTATAAGAAACGTGTTTCTTTAATTATTACAAAAGATGGAGTGAAATAAAGAAAGAAAAGAGGAAGGAAAGAAGGAAAAGAAAGGAGAGAAAACAAAGAAGTTTCCAACAATCCCTTGTTGAGAGAAAATGTTTGTCCTAAAAAAAGAAAAAAGAAAAAGAAAGAAAGAAAGAAAAAAACTCAAGAGGTATTTTTTGTTTTATTCCTTTGCTTTGTTGTATTCCTTTGTTGTATTGTTTGGTTTCTTAGGGTAAAGTATGAAGATGGAATGATTTCAGCAAGCTGATCTCTGACAATACTAGCATCAACAAAACAATAACCAATATGGCTGCATGGAGCAATGTGAGTTTGTCAAACACCATGAGCTCGTAACAATTAAAAACAAAAGCCAATTGATAAATTTTAAAAGTATTAATTACCAAAAAGAAACAGCACATGCATTGGTAAGTTGTCCATGGGCATGGCAAAAATGCTTGACATTCACCTCAGAAGAAGCAAAGTTTTGTTTATATTTCTTTGTGGTTTCAGGAAAAAACACAGATGGTTTGCCTGAGCATGGCTGGCTGGCTGGCTTTGTTCTGATATTTTTAGGACTGTGATGAAGCAGAATCCAGTCTGGGAAGTATAAAGTATAGTAAAGCTGCTTGACTCATGTAAGTCAGAGGGAGGGAAGAAGGGATGGAGGGAGAGTGGAGGGAAGGGAAAAGAAAGAATATGTGAATATTCCCTTTAAAGGCACACTTCCAATCATCTAAATACTTACCACTGGTTTGCTAGAACCTAGCCCTGAAAGGTGCCATAAGATAGAGACCAAAGCCTTAGACGCATTTAAAATTCACACCATAATAACAGTGTAGGAAAAACCTTTAATTTCCATTATTTGGGGATTTAAATAAATAGTTCATTGGTATTTTTCTTTTTCTTATTATATATTTGCTACAAGTAAAATGTGCATCTTTCTGGACATACAGGGAAGCAAGGTTTCAAGGGGAATGGCTTTTCAGCCCCAATGGTAACACACAATAATCAAGGGGAAAGAATTCCAGAGGTTAATTAATACTAATTGTTGCATCTCAAATGTAAGAGTGCACAACTGTGTGCTTTAGACATCTGAGAAAAGAAACAGAACACATCGTGACAACTAAGCGATGACTAGGCAGAAACAATCCTTCATCTCTTAGTAGGTATAAATGCTAAATAATAAGGAAATAATGAGAAACCATGAATATTTAATAATGTTGACACCCAGCTCTATACATCTTAATAAAAGGAACATTATTGTGTAACGCTGGAAATTACAACATAAAAAATCATCATTTTAGGTGAGGGCAATGCAGTATTGAACAAAATTAAAGGCTAGGATTGAACATTGAACTCTTTAAAACAGCATAAGGGTACATAGTGAGCAGAGGTTAATCATTTAATACAAGTCTTAAGTAATGGTCACAATCTTGGGTTTATATTTTTTCTAAATATACAGAAAATTCAAACGACAAGATAAAAATTCATCAAAAACTAACACCTATAAATTAAGGGATGCTTTCTTTCACTTATTAACAGAGAATGGTTATTAAGTCCTGAAAATGCTAAGCACAGGCATAAATATTTCTCAAATACCAGGAAAATTAAAATTTGGGCATCTACACAGTGTAAGAACAAGGAAAAAGATTAGAAGAAATAAAAATGTCTGGTACACCTAGGACATCAGATTCAGGGGAATCCTGACTTGCTTTACCTGTTTAGTCAGTACAGTATTGTTTAAGCAGTCCTGAGATGGTGGTACCTGCACAGAAGCTTTTTAGTTAAAGGAAGTCCCATTTTCAATCCTTGGTCATAATGTCTGTGCTAACAGGGACCTGTTTAGCAAATCGTTTCCTGTGCTGAGTTCAAGAATATATTCTACTTTCTCCTCAAACAGATTCAGGTTATCAGGTCTTGTGTTAAAGTCTATATCCATTTGGAGTTGAGTTTTGTAGAGAGGGAGAGATAAGGATCTAGTTTCATTCTCTTACATCCATCTATCAACTTTGGCAAGTACCATCTGTTGAAGATGCTGTGTTTTCTCCAATGTGCATTGTCAGCTTCTTTGTCAAAACTCAAGTGGCTGTAGAAGTGGTAGTTCATGTGTGCGTCCTCAATTCTGTTTCAGTTAATTAATGTGTATGTTTTTATACCAGTACCATACTGTTTTTATTACTATGACTCTGTATTAAAAGATGAAATTTGGGATTATACTTCCAGCAGTGACTTTATTGTTCAGAATTATTTTAGCTAACCTGGGTCTTTTGTGTTTCCAAATAAATTTGAATATTTTTTTAAATTTCTGTGAAAAATTATGTTAGAATTTTGATGGGAATTGCATTGAACTCGTAGATTGCTTCTGCTTGAAGGACCACCTTCACAATATTAACACTACCAATTCATGAGTGTGGGAAGCCATTCCATCTTCTGGTTTCTTCCGTAATTTCTTTCTTCAGTGTCTTAAGGTTTTCACTGTACAGCTCTTTCGTTTCTGTTAGATTTATTCTATGATATTTTTTAGGCAGCTATATATGGGATTGTTTCCCTAATTTCTTCTCAGTATGTAGGTTCTTGTATTTAGGAAGGATACTAATTTTTGTGTGTAAATTATGTACCCTGCTACTTTACTGAATGTGTTTATCAGCTGAGGGAGGATTCTAGTAAGATATTTGGCATCTTTATACGGCATCTGTAAATGACAATACTTTGACTTCTTCCTTTTCTATTTGTATCCATTTTATCTCCGTGTACTTTTATTATTCTGTCAAAGATTTCAAGCATGATACTGAATAAGGATGAAGAGAGTGGACAACCTTGTCTCTTGTTTTACTGAAAATGCTTCAAATTTTTCCTCTATTTAGCATGATGTTGGCTCTGGGATTCCTGTATATTGCCTTTACTAAGTTTAGTTATGTCTCTTGGGCCCCTAAATTCTTCAGGAGTTTTATGAGGATATTTCATTTTGCATAGGTCTTTTCTGTATTTAATGAGATGTTTCAGTGGTTTCTGCCCTTGAGTCTAGTCATACAGTAGATTACATGCATTGCTTGATGTAAGTTTAACCATCATCAGCATCTCTAAGATCAAACTGATTTTATTGTGATGGGATGACTTCTTTGATAAGTTCTTAAATTTGGTTTCCAAGTATTTTATTGAGAAATTTTGTATCTGTGTTCATCAGGGAATTTGGCCTAATTCCTTGTTCTTTTTCTTTTCTTTTTTCTTTACTTTTTTTTTTGAGGGAAGAGACAAAATACAGAATTGGAAAAAATCTTTACCAACTATATATCTGATAGAGGGTTAGTACTTATAATATACAAAAAATTAAGTACTTGTAATATTCAAAGAACTAAATGCTGAACACTAAAAGCAATCCAATTAAAATTGGGGTGTGGAATTAAAGAGTTTTTCAAAAGAAGAACCACAAATGTCTGAGAAGTATGTTTTAAATATTCAACATTTTTAGAGAAATGATAATGTAAAAAACTTTGAGATTTCTTCTTACCAGACTAAAAATGACTAATATGAAGAGAAAAAAAAAACCTGTTGACAACTACTGCCTGCTTAAATGTAAGAAAAGAGGACCACTCCTACTGGTGGGAGTGCAAATTGGTATAGCCACTATTGAAATCAGTATGCTGATTCCTCTAAAAACTAGAAGTAGAGGCATATACCCAGGTGATTTTATATTCTACTAAATAAATGTTACAATATCCATGTGCACTATTGATTTATTCACAATAATCAGAAAATTAAAAGTCTAGATATCCACCAACTGATAAGTGGATCATGAAAATGTGATACATACATACATTAGAATATTATTTAGCTTTTAAAAAATGAAATGATTAAATTCACAAGTAATGGGTAGAGATAGAAATGATCATTCTGAGCAAGGTAACTCTGACCTAGAAATACACTGAATCTTCGCTCCCAAATTTGGAGGCTAGATGTAAAACACTGGATAGATTTGTTTAAATTGGATATGCATATATGTCAGGAAAGGGCCATGACCAGAGGGGTATTACAAGGAACAGAAAATAATCAAAGATGGTATGAAGGGAGAAAAAGGAATAATGACTTAGAAGGGTTAAGTAGAGTTAGGATGGGAGGGCAGCATACAGAAGTGGGAACAGGAAAAGGATAGCTAATGCTGAAGACCTTTGAAAATTACAATTAGAAAGCTGGAGAGCTGACTCAGCAGTTAAGAGTACTTGCTGCTCTTGCAGAGGACCCAAGTTTGATTCCCAGCACTCATATAGTGGTTCACAGTGATTTTCAACTGCAGACCCAGGGCATCCAACACCATCGTCTGACCTCTGTGGGAACCAGACATGCATGTGGTACACAGACATACATGGAGGGAAAATATGCACATGCATAAAACTTTTTAAAAAATTTAAAAGACTTAAAATAGAGTTACCCTATAACATGGAAACAAGCCTCTTCTAGTCACCACAGACTATCAAAAAAATAAATAAATAAGAATAAATAAATAAATAAATAAATAAATAAATAAATAAATAAGCTCACTTGGAAGTACAGATTACCTCCTTTAGATGTTTTGGTCAGTTGGATTCTTCAGACCCTCCCAAATTAATATAGGCTATTATAATTGCTCTTTATTACCCTCAAGATCTTGGTGGTAAGATGAAGGACATACAGTAATCAAGAAATTACTAATCTGAAAGCTTAATTTTTATTGGGTAATTTTCATAGTGCTGATGATAGTTTCACTACTGGGAGAAAGAAGTTTTGATAAGAACCCTACTAATTGTAATAATGACTGGCCTGGTAAGATATGCATACCAGTGCCATATAGGCACAAATATTAAAGAAGTAAGCAGTCACTTTCTGACTGGATTTTGGGCCCGCTACACAAAAAAGAACTCATGCCTAATGTTATTACCTTAGCTCCAAACCTGTGACTGGGTAGGTCATAGCACATTATAGGATAATGTAACACTATTAGTTGGCCAAATTGGCATAGCATTAAATCCTAAGTTATCTTCATATCCACAGATGAGTGTCTCTCTCATCCCTCATCAGACAATTTTCTTTATGTAGTAGACAGTGATTAATAAAGACACCTACAAATAACCAGCATAAACAGGATAAGAGATTCTCAATGGCTCAGCTTTAAATGGGACATCTAGATCATATATCCTCACCACTAAGCTCAGGGATTATTATAGAAAAAGGACAGAAATATTCTAAAAGTTAGAGGTAGTGGGTGTCTATAGCAAAACGTTATTTGATGGATATGTTAGGGTCATTGCTGTCACAAATTCAGTGCCATGACTGCATACACAAGACATGGATAAGATCAAGTCAGCTAAAATTCCTGCATGGAGAGATTGGACTCATGAAACCCCACCTCTAATTGAGAATCTATTGGCAATTGACTTCTGTCAAGGGAGGCCAAATAATGTTTTTTGTTTGTTTGATTACTCATTTGTTTGTTTTCAGGAGAACAGCCTCTGAAATATTACTCACGCTCTGTTAAGTGGTCCATGACCAATGAACATACAGGCAGCATTAAGTGAGCTCAGTTTATTTGTGAGCATATGTGTGTGTGTGTGTGTGTGTGTGTGTGCTTGTGTTAATAAGATCAAATGAAACAGATGGGAAAAGTGGTAGGAATGAGATATGGATTTGGAGAAGGATTAAGGGGTAGATTTGATCAAAACACACACACACACACGCACACACACACACACACACACACACATATATATATATGAAATTATTTATAAAAAGTTTAAAAAACTTATAGGAAGTAAATCCTTTGGTTCAATATAGGTGGAAAAGGGGGACAGTTCATTGGGTAGAATAAACCATGTTCAAAAGCTAAATATCATATGGTCTTACTCATACATGGAACCAAATGCATCAAACGCACTGAAACAGGGAAGAGACTACAGAAGCTAAGGAGGCACGAGGGATAAGCAGATCTGGCCAAGTACTAAACATCACTTAGGAGAAACGAGTTTTGGCAGTCAGTGCTTGGTGATTTAGTTAATTATAATATGTGCTTGAAGACTGCTGACAGTAAAATAACTTCACTACAGGAACACATAAGTTTGCAGATGTTAATCACCTTGGCCAAATATTTTCCAGAACCTATATATTCTAGATTATCACACCACATACATACATCTATATGTAGCAATTAGTTCAATGTAATATATAACATAATTTTAAAATACTGAAAAGGTATATTAAAAATAAAATAGTCAAATAGATATTCAAGTTTTAGTAATTTTATTACAAATTGGAAAATTCCTACTTATACCAAAAAGCATTATCTAAAACCCATTTAAACTTTGATTTACTGCATATTCCAATTTATTTTTGGTATTTAAGATGTGTGAGGAAAATTGAGAAGCCTTGATCATTTGCCTGAAACGCTAATTACAAAATAATTCAAAACACTACTTAATTGAATACTAGTGCATCCAAACACAAATAGGACTAAGAATTTTCTAAGCAGACATTTAAAAATCTTGTTACACCAATTTCTCTTACAATTTCACAACAATTTTGATATCAGAAACTGTCACATATTCTAATGAAGTAATTCAACTATTGATTTTCTAAGCTCTAGGGATATTGCAGAGAGTCTAGCAGGCATGGTTTCTTTACTCATATACTTTGCAGATAAGTGTATTCCAGCAAGGAAATGCCTATCTTTTAAAGCAAGTATAATAGGCATTAGACCTTGTGTAACAAGTGTAAATCTGTTCTCCAGAATCTAGATCCTATTGGCTGAAACAATAAAATTGAATTTAGGAAGATTCAAACTTGAAACAAAATGTTATGAATGCTGCATTCGGGATGCAACCATTGCACAAAGAATTCTTCATTGCATGAAAAACATTTGGCATTAGCCTTGGTTTCTTTTCGGTTTCTTTTTATAACACTTTTATTAATAATTTGAGTTTCATACAACGTATATCAATAACACCCTCTTCCTTATCATCCCTGTCCCACCCTCCCATCCTTGTGCCCTCAAAAATAAAAAGATTAAAAAAGAAAAAAACTAAAAAATTAAGTACAGCTTGTGTGGCAGAAGCATGGATCACAGGCATCACCATGGATCTTGGAGGCAACAGGCTGCTCTGATGATGGACATTCACCTGGCCCTTATTAGCCTGAGACTAAGAACAACAAAGTTCAACCTGAAATTGTGCCCCACTACTCAAGCCAACAGGCACTTGTGCCTCAAACAGGCATCCAGACATTGTCCAGGGACCCTGATATCCTGCAAGCATCAGGGAATCCCACAGGTCTTTAAATATCCCTGCAGGCACCTTTACATCCCATACATCTCACAGGACCCAGGACATTCACATTCACAGGGACCAGGGCACCCCACAGGTGTTCAGACATTTGCAGGCACTAGAGCCTCCCAAGGGCACCAGGACACCCCCTCAGGTGCTTGGACATCCACCACCAACCAGGATCCTCCCCAACCCCCCGCAGGCTCCAGGGCATTCTCAAATGCCTGGACACCTTACAGGAACTGGGACAACACACAGATACAAGACATCACACAGGCACCAAGACTTCCTGCAGGTTCCCAGAATAAAGACAATAATTATGATCCCACTAAAAACTAAGGGAGAGAAGACAAATATGACAAAATAGTATTTCTTTGAAAATAAACAATTACATCAAGAGACTATCAAATCATTAAGTCTAACCATTATCAAGTCAGATTTACAATATTTAAAAAGCAATATTTGGTGTGCTGGAACAGACCTTAGCAGACACTTAAAATATAAGTCATCTACAGTAACTTCTCCACATTGATTCTCTCAGGGTTTACTTAGAAGATTTCCCTCTTTAAATCTGAAAAATGCATATACATATTGTAATGTGAATAAAGATCATGTATTATCCATTAAAAGAATGTACTGCCAGCAAATGTATAAAGAATGCATTTATTGTTGTGTATTTTGATAGTTACACGTGAAAAGTGAGATAAGTGAGATTAAGACTGTTAATTGTGAATTCTTCATATTCTGACATGAGTTACATGATAATGTGCCAGGGCTGGAGGGTTAGCTCAGTGGTTAAGTGTACTTGTTGCACTTGGAAAGGAACTGAGTTTGGTTCCCAGCACTCACATGTCAGCTCACAGCTTTCTGTAACTCAAAATTTTCTGGGGACCCGGCTTCCTCTTCCAGCTTCTCTAGGAACTGCACACACATGGTACATAGACACACATGCAGGCAAAACATTCGTACACATAAAATGAACAACAAAGGAACCAAGCACAAAAATACTAAAATCCAAATGCAATGATTAGTAAAAGTTAGCATTAACACAGACTCATAACTTTAGATGAATTTTAAAGTGCTATCTCAATTTCCCAAATGTTAAAGTTAAATTCTGATTACACTAGTTTTAATTTGTATATAACATCAAATAAAAAGTATTTTTTACTGTTAAGTATCAAAAATAGAGAAAATTAACTGCAATTGTAACATATAACTTGAAAAGTTCAAAATTTAAATTTAATTATCCTTTAGTTTAAAAATCCAGTGGTTTGTTTGTCCTGTCATCATTTAAAACATAAAGAAGAAAAGCAAAAACAGATTCTGCAGTGGTTCAGGCTTCATACAAAGTAGAATCGATGTCATTGGCATGTCTCCTGTATTCTGAAGCTGACATCAGGTTGCTGTGGCTAATAAAGCAATAATAACTCCAAAGAGAGCATCACCTCCTTGCAATAAATCTTGTCATCATTAATTGGATAGCAATGGGCATGCTCATGAAGGAAACAGTCATATAAGAACTAAGATATTCTAGACTACTATTTTTAAGCATTGCGCAAGATCATGTCATCTTTCAACCATTGTTCTTACTAGTATATTTTGACAAGCAAGTATTCACAGTGTGACACAAACATCAATAGTTGCTACTCCATGAACTTGGCAGCGTTTTACCGATAACCGTTCCAGCTAATCACTCATCACTTACTACTCCCAAGGGAACATTCTCATGAAGTATTAATTTGGATTCCTTTCATGTGTGCGCACACACACACACACACACACACACACACACACACCACATCAAAGTTATGTGACAACGGAATGCTATAGTACTAAATTCCTTGTTATTTAAAACTCTAGAATATAATCTCAATTCGTCCTCCCAAATTGACTCTTAAAAACTTTAAAGAGATGTGTTAGTTTTCTTCAGAAAATATTGCTAACATTTTCCTCACACTCATTATGAGTGTATTTATTCCCTTGCTTTAAATACCTATTAATCATGTCTAAACATCTCATTTAGAGTACTCCATGACGAAGTTTTTTTTTTTTTTTCCTCATCACTACAACAGATGGAGGAATTGCTTTAAGCCCTGGAGTTTAGTATGTGCTGGGTCTTTAGAAACAGAAGACTACACATTGGACAACATTAGCTGCAGCAGTGTACGCCTGGACAACTCACTATTGCTTCTGGAGATGTCCAGGTAAGTGCATGACTTTCTCTGTCCTAAATCTGAGAAGACCATTCTTACAACATCAGAATCTTCAGTACCACTATTGTCTAAACAAAATGTCTCATTAACCAAATAATATTTAATACATACAATACAGTATGAAAATAATGCCTCATTTAATTATCTACAGCTGAAGAACCCATTGTAAAACTATTTTAATGAAGAACATTAGTTTACTTTTTTGAACTACGTAATATTAAAACTATAAGATATTTTAATAAAATATACCACTTAGGAAAAACACTCTTGTAATAATAAAGAATGTGAAGTATTCTTCATTGCTCTGCTTACTCCATTTAAGCTGACTTTGAACTTCTGAGGTTTGCACTAATTTTTGCTTCTAAGGCTTTTCCTTCACTTAATTTTCACTATTTCTGGTTTGTATGATGTTAAAATTGTAGAAATTTTCCATCTTTTAAAAATTCTATTAGCTGAATTGGGATCTGCCAAAGAGAACATCACACGTGTCTTTTCCAAAGCCATGAATATAATATTAACTATAAAACAAACTACTCCATTCTTAATAAAGATAGGAGCCACCATAGTCAATGGAAATGTATTAACTGCAGACAGATAACCAACAGAAGGTCCAAGGGTGAGTCTATGTTGATTGCCATGCACAGAATATTGAAAGATGATGAATTGAGATCAATACATAGTTTACAGACATACATTTAGAGTTTGTGATGTTATTTCTAATAAGAATACAACATTTCTGAGATGACAATTATCCTGCAAGTCTTGGTGTGAAATATTAAATATTGAGTTTTATAAATGTGATGTCTAATGCTGACCCAGCCAACAAATCAGCTCTGTTAAAAAAAACAAAACTTAAACTTCTTAACACTCTACAGTTTATCCAAGTTTACCATGTAAAAAGCTTTAAGGTAGATAAGACTTTCCTGTTATTATAGATTAGTCAGAGTTAGATGAACTGCAAAGTCTAGTCACCAAAAGTATCTTATTTTTGACAGCTTTCACAATACCACCAGCAACTTTGTTGAGCTCACAAAACCATGCTCAGGCACTATAAAGCCCTGGAGGACTCAAGGAAATCAATGGGAATTGTAGATAGGGCATGATATAGACGAATGGAACAGGTAAAGACATGGTCAAAGAAGAAATGGACAGGGAATAATTAATACAGATTCCAAAATCCCAGTTTCATTGTTATCAAGATGCATTTCCATATGACATTTAATTGGTTAAAATATAAAGCAATGTCACCAACAAAAGAAAGGCATTCAAGCTTCTTCAATATTCAGAGTTTTCTGGGGCTACATTATACGGTATGAATGCCTACACAGATGCTTTCAACATGTAAGCTGAATTACATTATATTACCCAAAGCCTCTGATGTGTTGTACTCCACACCCTTCCCACCATAAGATCCAATACAGCTAGAGAATTTTTCCCAGTCAAAGACACTATGATGTTAAAGTAACCAAAATATGTATAACTTCGGAGGAACCCTTACTGGTTATCCTCTATATCAGTAGTTCTCAATCTTCCTAATGCTGCAACCCTTTAACATAATTCCTCATGTTGTGGTGACTCCCAACCATAACATTATTTTCATTGCTACTTCATAGGTGTAATGTTGCTACTGTTGTAAATTGTAATATAAATATCTGATATACGGATAGTCTTAGGCAATTCCTGTGAAAGAGACATTTGACACCCAAAGGGACCACAACCTACAGATTGCTCTATGTCTTGTTCCACATCTTCCATATTGAACACTAATTCTAGTAATAAAAGTTAATGTGTTCCCTTAATGAATAACACTTATTGAAGGCTCATCTAAAGTGAAGATCTGAACAAAGAACTAGAGAAAAATGCTTATATAATAAACAACAGGCAAACAACTGAGACTATTTCATCATCCTTAACTATCAGCATTATTAAAAATAGTGATAATTATTCTAGGAAGCAGCAAGCTCATTCAGTGTTTCTTTAAAATGAATTATCTATGTAAAGCTGTCATTTGAGTTTGGTAACTAATAAAAAAAAATAGTCATGACACAGTTGGGAGGAATGCCAGCTAAACATAGAAACAGCAGGTGCAAATTATTTAAAGTAAGTATACCTGGTATATAGTTAAGTATACAGAGAGGAGAGCCCAGTGGCTTGAGCTCAGTGATACCAAGAGGTGAATAAGGTAGATATGCAACCAACCTCATGGAATGCCTGTTAGGAAACGAGTTTAGAGTCACTGCAACGTGACATGCTCAGATACTCATCTTTGGAAAATCACACTGTGTACTTTGGCAAGAGCGTGTATCCCAAAGACCTAGTGCCACAAAGGTGGGCACTATGATTTCTGTCTCACATGGCTACCCTGTCCCAAAGTCCTTGTTTTGTAGACAGCACATTTAGTTAGTTAGTTCTATTAGTTAGTTAGTTCTATTAGTTAGTTAGTTCTATTGTTAGTTCTATTCCTGCTGTGCACTTGTTGAAGAGAGTGATGCTAGTTTAGTCAATATTTAAGTGTTATCTATGTCTGTTTCTGGATTGAGCAAGTGCCCTATAACACTTAGCTCTGCACTGCTATTGGTTTCTCTGCACTCCATTCCCTGGTTGCACTGTATTCCATTTCAGACCATTGAGACGAAGCCCCATACCTCATAGCTGGTGTGGACTGGCTCTTTATTATAATGTGTTCCCTGCACAGCTCTGATAATCCTCACGTAGAACATGAATGCTGCAAACACCTGGCAGCTGTAACATATGGAATGTGGAAATGACAACTCTTCATTGCATGGCTAGATACAGAGTAATGGGAATCTAAAATTAGTTGAAATATTATCAGGAAAGATGATAAAATACATTTCTGGAGAGATTCAACAACAAAATAGTGGAATAATTAATTGGAATAGCTATGAAGTTACTGATTTAATGGATTCTTTGTTCAAAAGCAACTTTAATTGAAACTAAATGTATGCCAGTCTTTATATGTTCTAATTATTCTTTTTATTTAGGTTATATTATGTCTTATGACACTGTTTTCTAGAATAAATTTTAAATAGTCTCATATTTCTAATTTCTGGCAGGCTACTATTGCTTTATTTATGTCACTAGTGTTGTTGACTGACATATTCCCAAAAATACCTTCTATACAGTTTCCTTAAAGGGACTTTATGGTTTCAGTATTAAGTGTTTAAATATCTTTATTCTGTACATTTTAAATAATGCTTGTGAGCATACGTATTCAGCACATGACAGGAACTAAATACATGTACCATTTTTGGTGCTGCAAATCAAAACCAAAGTCTTGGGTGGGGTAACCAAGCATTTTATCACCGAGCTACATCTCAAAAGCCTTATACATTTCAATTGTAGATTAAACTATGCTTCCTTAAAGGGACTTTCATAACATAAATTCATCAGGACAAGAATTTATGTCTTAATTTAATTGCAAATATCTCCGGAGAACTTATAATGTATCACTTTGGTAATAATAATAATTTAGACCACCATTTTTAAAATGAGGTCCAATTTTTTTACTAAATTATTTCTTGAATTACACAAGTCTCAGCTGCTAAGACAGAAGTATTTTATTCAGCAGACTTGGGATATCACAGTTATACATTAAATGATTCCCAAATCTTCAGTGTTCGGTGACATCCCGTCAAATTACAATTTCTAACGTCTACCAAGGACATAAGCAGTGACTCCATATGGTACCTAGAAGTCTGAATCTACCCATCCTCTGCCATGTAAGAGCAGCACAGCAACAGGCACATCATCTACAGTGAGAGTCTCATCTTGAGTATGACCTGGCTTTGGACCATTTCCACTCTTGGAGGCATCACTCTTTCTGCAGAGTAGAAACAAACCTTATGCAAATCACATTCGCAGCAAAAAAAATAAATTGTGGAAGAAAACTGAAAAAAAAAACGGTTTTCAAATCAGTTTCTCACTCTACTCTTATTACCAAGTCAAGTCCAAATTTTAGTTCCATCACAGCTAAAGTTGAGCAGCTCACCCATGTGAAGAATACAAGGCAGAGAACAGCTAAGAACCAGCAGGTGCATGACTTTGCTATATTGAAATGATGCTATAAGCATCTGAAAGTGTTGCCTAACAAATAATAAAGCTTCAGTAAACCTTTTACAACTATTTTCTTTGAAATTTTCTTTCCACATTCAACTTATCTACTGTCTATTCCCAATTATATTTTATTAATTTTGAGTTAAAATTTGTTGTACTGAGATATTTTACACACTTACACTGGGCTTTTCATCAGCTTGCTAACTCTGGCATTTACAAATCAGTTTTTATAAGTCTTACTACTACAATCTTATTAATACTTAACCTCCTGGAAAGGAAGCACGATTCTCTGGTTATTTTGCTTAGTTCTATCAATCAAATGTTATTTCTTCAACAAATGAGCAGATTTTGTGATGTCACTAATTTTCCCCTGGATACCAATGTTATTTTATATTTACTTATTGCTCATATAAATCAATTTTTCATTAGAATGATTAGAATTCTAATTAGTAGATTACACACAATTTATTCAGCATTTCTATATAGCTATATACCACATTGTACTATGTACATTATTGACTGATTATTTGGCATCTGCTCAGATTTTACATGCTAAATTATTTTATGAAACTAAATCACAGTTAAAATATACCTCAGTGGCATAGAAACTTAGTTTCAACAATATATTGATATTATTTTATAAATTTGCAAATATATTTATGAAGTTTGTGCCACTAAAGTATTCATCATTTCAAAGCTGCTAACACACCATGGTTCTGCATGTGACCTAAGGAGATTTTTATGAAACCATCTTGTACATTTAATCACAGCCCCACAACTTTCCTAGAAGGCCCATAGGCTTGATGCTCTTAGATGGCATGGTTCTTGAAGCAGCAAATGCTTTATGGACCTTAATCTATAGTACTTATTGTTTCATTATCAAAGTGCCTCTTACATTTTTGTTTTTTATATCATTTCACCAATGAAAAGCCATGGGAGTTATCTGAAAAACAAGACCAATTACTAAAATGTATGTATTGAGTAGTTAATATCTCATCTTCTGGATTACACTATCAGCACTGTAAATCCTGCACAAGATGTGGAAGTTTCAACAGTGTCAATGGTCTCATCCTTGGGAATCTGCTCCTAATCTTTGCGAGTCATAGCACCATAGCAGCCTCTAGGATTCATTAAAGGTACTGGGCAACATTTCACCATTGTGTCAAATACAAGAAAGGGTGATAGACAGCAAGAGAACATGTATGGCCTCATGACCAAGATATTGCTCTTAATAAGCACTTCAAATGAGGCAATGAATTGCTTCTCAAGTAAAGCAGTCAGCACACTACTGACTTATCTGGGTTTTGCCTTGGGCAGGAAAAAAAACTTCCCTACCTTCCTTCACAGTATCATGACTTAATATAGTCTGGACCCCTATCATCTCACATCTTGGCTAATGCAAACATTCACATGCCTTCTGTATTTTTTTTTTAATTTTTTCATTGTGTTTCACCTATTACAAAATGACCAATGTCATTAAGTATCAGATTCATTGTATCACTTATCTTTTATATATATATACATACACACACACACACACACACACACATATATATATATATACACACACACACACACACACACACACACACACATATATATATATATATATATATATATATATATATATATATAATCAGCTTTCACTAGAGGAAAGGTTCTTGACACACTATGTAAAAGAAAAAGTTATACTATACAATAAACATATCATCAATATAGCTTTTTAAATTACCTATAACACGCCACAGAATACTTGAATACCACTTGGACATCTCTTCCTGTATCAGGACAGACCTTGTACCTTCCCACATCTTGGCTTTCTCCACCCCCAATACCTTTTTCACTGTTACTCTCTTTTTAAACCTGTGATTCCTGAAGTCAAAGTTAGTTTCTCCAGTTTTCAAACTTTTATGGAACAAAATATCTAACTGGGACACAGAACTGTGTGGTAATACCTGCTAGTGAGGTTTAGGTCAACTTAATACAAGCTAGACTCGTTTTGGAAAAGGGACCCTTAGCTGAGTAAATGGTCCCACTTGACTGCCCTCTTTGCAAGTACGTTGCTCATTTTCTTAATGGGTATCAGATGTGAGAGGGACCAGCTCACCATGGGCGGTGTCATCCCCAGGCTGGTGGTCCTAAATGTTATAAGAAGATGGGCTGAGCAAGCCATGAAGAGCAAGCCGAAAGACAGCGGTCCTCTGTGCCTCCATGACCTCTGCTTCAGTTCCTGTCTCTTTATTGAGTTCCTGTCCTGACTTCTCTCAGTAATCGAATGCAATGTAGAACAGAAAACAGAAATGAACCCTTTCCTCCCCAAGTTGCTTTTGGGCATAATATTTCACTACAACAACAGAAATTCTAACTAAGACATCATATAAACTTCAGTCTGTTAATTCAGGGTGCAATATTAAAGCACTCCTTTTCTCAGGAATATTTGTTGCTTCCTTTTAACAGAAAGTAGGATCTCATTTTTGAGAAGGTAGACAGAAGTGGGACAGTACAAGTATCTTCTGAAAGTTCAAAATAATTATTGACTAGTTGACTAGAGGCTTATATGCATGGCTTTGAGAGGGTCTCTTTAAATGACTTTTGTATTGTATATGTATATTCATATTTTTCTTTCTTTCATATAATAAACAATGTTCAACAAAGGAATCCTTGGTTTCATCTGAAATATGCCCTGGCCTACACATACCCTGGATTGAATTTACAATCCTATTAACATGACCAGGCCTGTTCACTCACAATATAAGCACTGAATGGCATGGTTTATAAAAACCCCACAGGTTTAGATTATTCCTAATTATAGAGCTAAAGAGGAAAATACCTGCATTTTGTTGTAGTTTTCCTCGAGCTTTTATAATGACTTCCTACATGATTTTCTTTTGCTTCAGCTAATTACTGATCTCCAGGGACCTGGTTACTGTTTATTTTGAGTAAATATAAACTGCAATTCATATTGTCAATAATGATGCTATCTCACTATTTACATTCAAAATAAATGTGCAAAACGTCATATTTTAATACATATGGATATATTCATAAATAAATCTTGATTACTTATAGATAATGTTATGTATATAATATGGATATATAATTATAGATTCTAACTGAGAAATAAAACCTCAAAGAGTTAATTCCTGAAGAGTATATTATCTGTATCCTACACAACTGATTTCAAAATGCATTATATGCAATAATGAATAATTTGAACAGGAATATTTTCAGTAGATTAACTGTATTCATTTGTTTCCAACATAGACCTCCAAAGCAGACAGGATAACCAGAAAATATTTAAAACTTGAGTCATTTGCACATTGTATGATACTAGAAAATCATATTTAAATTAGACAGTCACTTATGGGCAAGGTCCTGATTTGCTTCTTGCAGGAGCTTCTAGCTCCTAATTTATTAAGCATTGTAGCAAGCTAAGAAGAGTAGCCTTCTAAGCAATATTAGAAAATCTAAGAATTACTAAAGGAAAATGTCATTTAAACCAACAGCAATGACACAAACAAATCAGAATAATTCGTGGTGAAAATTAAATATTCCATCTCCTGCAGTTCGCACATGTCAAAGAGAAGAGAAAATATATAATAAAAGTAACAATAAAAGCAGTAAGTGTTTTAAATGTGTAGAATCCTTTGAAACCATGATTAAAATGCCAAACACATACAGTAAAGCATTTGGACCTCTTTTATAAAAACAACACAAAGCTTTAAAAATGGGCTTTCTCTAAATAATGCACATAATGTGCTCAAAGAAAGACCATATACTTGTAGGTTTCTATAATGAAATCTTTTACACAATATGTTCAAAACAAGCTAGGTAGGGAATAACATGCAGCTTTACTCTTAAAATTGAGAAATAAATGTGGCCCAAAGCATATTTGCAAGGATGTGTTATCATGTCCAGTTTTTTGCAACACTGTGGATAGAAAACAGGGCTTTCTACATGTTAGGCAAGCACTCTACCAAGTGAGCTAAGTCCCAGACCTTGTCATTTAACTTTTATTTGAGATCAGTAATCTTAACTGTTTGCTCAGTGTGAAAAGCATATTCAGTTTACTGACAATAACTGAAAATCAACATATTCTGATGGACATTGGATATTCTAGAAAGCTATATGCTTTTGCTTCTGTCCTTGACTTTAAAAGCCTCTCCTCTTAGTTAGAATATTGGCATTTCCTCAAAGAAGATAAAGGGAAAATCAGCACAGTGCTGAGCAATGAGTGACACAGGGGCTTGTGATATCAGACCAACCCAAGACTGCAAGACAAATGCTTCCTTAGATATATATGGGATTTTTAGAAAACTAGAAACCTAAGAAAACAAATCTTTCCTGTATTTATTAAAGATTTATGTAAAATTCATAAGACTATGTAAAAAAAAAAACAAAAATGATAATGTAACATTTGTTCAGTTAGTATCTACTGAAATAAAGTAGACAAGATTCCATTGAAATATCATCCTCAAGTTTAACACTGCGGAGTAACTCGAAGTTTAAAAGTGTTACAGGAAAAGAAATCAAGAAATGTCAACAGGAAAAAATGTTGAGAGTCAGGGAGCAAGGACTACATAATATACTGTCTGGTGTTCTTTTAAATCTCAATAAGGGAGATAGAATCAAGAAGAAAAATGAAAACATACTCATAAAGTAAAAATGAGGAAACAAAAGAACTGAAATAGAGAAACACAATAAAACAGTGAATAATCGAATGCTAACAAGTTGGACAACAGAGAAGAAAGGATTAAATTTCCACAAACTAACAGTCTATAAGACTCAATCACACAACACTGAAAATTGGAATATGACAGAAAAATCAAGGATATGGTATCTGTAGTTAAATGATTCCCATCAAAAAACTGACCTTCACTATACGGGCCCCCAGCTGGACCCCACCAATCATAAATAATAAAGAGCTGACAGCATTTCTCAAGCTCTTCCCCAAAAACTGAAGAGAAGAGCACTATCCTGAATTTAAAGGACAGCATTCCTCTGGTACCAAAGCCAGACAAGGATAAAACAGGAAAGGAAAAGGGCAGGCCGGTGTCATTGCTGAACACAGATGGGGAATTCTTAACAAAACCTTAGCAAACAAAATCCAACAGCTCATTACAGAGATCACCTGCATTATTAGGTAAGATTTATCTCTGAAATAAAAGGTTTATTCACCGCATGCAAATAAATGGCACAATTCTCCATTTACAAACAACCAGACCACAACCATCCTAATACATACAAAATATAGTGACAAAAATTTCCCTCCACTTATAGTAAATTCCTCAACAAATTAGGAATAGAATGTCCCTCAACACATTATAGACCATGTTTGATATATCCACGACTGACACTCTCAACACTGAAATGTGGAAGATTTTTCCTCTAAGATCCAGGACAAAGCAATGATTCCCATTCTTATCACTCTTGATCAATACAGCGTGCTGCAAGTTCTACCAAAGCAACTGGATAAGAAAAATAAAGGAAATATATTCACATAAAAGAGGCCAGTTGAAATTACCACTATTTAAGATAACATGGATATACAAAGAAAAAATTGAAAGACTTAGCTAAAGAAATTTTAGAAATATTGCGATATTCAAAATGTCAGCAGTATTTCTATATACCAACAATAAACAATCTGCGAAAGAAATCAGGAAAATGATATCTCCATAAAAGCACTTAATTTTACAAAAGACATTTTTTAAATCATAGAAATAAACTAAACAATGACCTGAAAGCTGTCTATTCTGAAATCTGTAACACATTGGTAAAATAAATCATTTAAAGATACACATAAATGATTTGATATCCTATATTCATAGAGAGAAAAAAATTAAAAAGCCCATACTAACTGAAGAAACATATAGATTCAATTCATTCCTCACAAACTTTCAGTGACATTCTTCAAAGAAATAAAACAATGCAATCTAAAAATTTGTAGAAGACAGGAAAAAAAAATCGAGAAGACATTTTGCACAAAGTAAACACAAATGTCATAATTACTCTACCAGACTACCAGTTATATAACAAAGGTATGGTTATCAAAACAGCTTGCTACTGGCTTTAAAACACACACTTAGGTCAATGGAATGAAAGATAAACTAGATATAAGCCTGAGTGATTATGATCAACTAATTTTCAAAAAATAAAAACTGTCCATAACTCTCATTCCAGAGGATCTGGTGCCTTCTTATAACCTCCTCAGACACTGCATGGATGTGGTGCCCTGACATACATGCAGGCAAAACACCCACACACATCAAATAAAAATAGAATGTTGACCTCATCAGGAGACAGTGCACTGGCAAATGGAAGAAGGAAAACAAATATTCAACTCAATCATTATACAAGAATCAACTCAAATTGTACTGAGGATTTAAATATAAAACATAACACTGCAATGGCTAGAGAAAAATCTCCCTGACATTGGACTGGATTGTGAGTTCTTGGATATCACTATGGTACTGGCACAAAAACAGATACATAGATTGGTTAAATTGAATAGAGGGCCCCAGACATAAAACCACGTAACTGTAGAAGCCATACTTATTAACAAATATATCAAAAATATAGATGGAAGAAAAGACAATGTCCTCAACAAACAGTGCTGTGAACCTAAAGAGCAACATGTAGATGAATGAAACTAGATTCTTATCTCCTTGCTAAACAATCAACTCTACATGGATCAAAGACATCAACATAAGACTAGATAGCCAGAAACATTGAGAGGAGAAAACAGGGTGTGCACTTCAACGTGTTGAAATACGTTAAACTTTCTAAATTGGACTACAGTAACATGAGAAATAAGAAGAGCTATTAGCAAATGAGGCCTCATGAAACTAAAGCTTCTGTATAGCAAAAAGAATTCACCAACTGGGTGAAGAGGCTGCCTATAGAGTGGGAGATAATCTTTTTTAGCTATCCATATGATGCAGAATTAGTGTCTGGAACATACAAAGAACTCAAAAAATTAAACACTAAGAAAATGCAATTGAAAACAGACTATGGAACTGAACAGATCATGATCAAAAAATATGGGTAGCTAGTAAACACCTTAACATCCTTTGACTATAAGGAGAATGCAGATTGAAACTACTTTAACATTCCATATCAGCCCAGTGAGAATGGCCCTTACCAAGAATAAAAATAACAAATGCTAGTATGGAAACGAGGAGGAGGAAACACATGCTGTTGATGGCATTGTAAACTATTGCTGCCATTTCGGAAATTGGTCTACAGGTGTCTCAAAAAAACATAAAACAGAAATGCCATATACCCACAATACCACTTGTGGATATATTCCTAAAGCACTCTATATTCTGCTTTAGTGATGCTTACTTTGATGGTTCGGATGAGATTGCTCCCCCCATGGGTGTGACGGCTTGGGCCCCAGTCAGTGGAACTGTTTGGGAAGGATTAGGAGGTATAGTATTGTTGGAAGAGGCCTGGCCTTATTGAAAGAGGTATGTCGCTAGGGGTGGGCTTTAGGTTTCAAAAGCACATGGTATTCCAGTTGACTCTCTGCCTCACGGTTTCGGTCTCAACATGTAAGCTCTTAGCTACGGCTCCAATGCCTGCCTGCCTGCCTGCCACCGTGTTCCCTGCCTTGATGGTTCTGGAATCAGCATGTGAAACCATAAGCAAGCCCACCATTAAATGCTTTCTTTTGTAAGTTATCTGGTCATGGTATCATGGTAACAAAGACACTGATTCATACATGTTCATTGATACTTTTTTCACAAAAGCTAGGAAATGGAATCAGCCTAGAAGATCATCCGTGGAAGAAATGTATACATATATTGTTTTTCAAGAGTGAAAATGTAGTATATAGTACAATGAACTTTATTCAGCTGTAAATAAAAACACAATTATGAAATTTTCTATATAATCATAATAAAAAATTCTGTGAAAAAGAGTCAAATAGCATCAATAGGAAAAATAAGGTATGGAAAGACAGGGAGACACAAAACTGTAGCAACTGTGAAGTCAGGAGGCACTCTATTCACAAGGCTGCAGGAGACTACCTAACACTGGCAGAGCTGAAGCAACATTCATACTACTACACAGTATACTATACAACACTGGACAGCTGATCTTTGCAGAGAAACATGTTTCAGACATGTTCATATGTTACTTCTCTATTGGAAATGAAAAAGCCAAATAACAATTATATGAAGTGTCCCATGAAGATATAACCAAAATTTAATAATATACTTTCAACTACAATCATAAACTCTGTACAGTATATGTTTGCAGAGTACACTTCAAATGGAAAACAGATTGTCACGGTGTAGGAAGTCTTCTGACTCACATATTTAAAATTATACACAGGGTCTGGTGACTCAGTATAAGCTTCCATTCCTTTAATACCTTTGCCTGCACAGAATGAATGATGACTTTACCAATCTGTAGACTTATATCAGGTAACACAGCAAAGTTCATCTTATATTTTCTATATTGTGGTTATAGTTCCAAAATAAACAAAAGTAGTAATAAGAATAGTCCACTCTGAACACACAGAACAACTGATGCTGACTACTGCACTGAAAATGGGTAATTTATTTCTAAAGGAATGTGATCTCTTCTGCATGCAATCATATGCATATATCCATTGTTATCAGGAAGAGACAAGATGATGTGGAAAGAAATACAGATGTGCAGAACCCTTACCACAGATAGACCTTTTGACTTCCACAGACAAAAGACTATATGAGATGGTGAAGTATGCATTTCCAGATCTCCTGGCTTTTGAGAACAAACACCCTGCACATTTGAACAAACACCGTCATTATTATTTATGTGTATGATGTTCCTACCACAAAAGCCACAGGCTTTTTTGTACCTCAATATATTCTCAAGGTCCTCAGATTGCATCCCATGATGGTTTGTCTTAACTGTCCACCTGACAGACTCTAGATTCAACTGAGAAGAGAGGCTCAGTGAGGATGTGTCTAAATTAGGTTGGCCTATGGTAGTGCCACTGAGCATTTTCATAATTGGGTTATTTGAAGTAAGAAGATTCATTCATCATGAGATGAGCAGCACTATTTCACACCCTGGGCTCTCTACTGGATGAAAATGAGTCTACTAGCTGAGAGCTAGCATGTACACATACATTGGTTTCTCTCCTTGATTATGGATGTCACACGAGCCACTTCCTCAAGACCCTGTTGCTGTGACTTGCCTGCTATAGTAGACTATCAGCTGGAAATATGAGCCAAAATAAACCCTTTCTCTCCTAAGTTGCCTTTCTCAGGTATTTTATCATACCAACAGAAAAGCAAACTGGGACATGTGCTAAATATTTAAACTACTTTTATTTTCTAGCAAATAAAGAAATAAATAAAGAAAAAATATGCTATAGAGTTATACTCTACAGAATTTAAGGGTACTTTCCAAAACTGTTGGGTGATACTTTTCAGAGGTTTACCATTTAAATGTCTTTGTATATGTTAATCTTTAGCCAATATGTCTTTATTACATTGCTTCCTAATTAAGTAATATGAATTAATAATGATTAATGTAATAATGCTTTTCTGGGGGCTTATTTTCTCTATGGCATTTCTGCCTAAATTTTTCAATCTAAGCTATGTTCTCATCTCTTGTAATAATTCTTTCAGCAGCTTTTACACCAGTTTCTCGACCTGTGGGTCATGACACCTTTGAATATGGAATGAACTTTTCACAGGGGTTGCCAAAGATCATCCTGCATATCAGATATTTACCTTATGATTCATACCAGTATCAAAATTACAGTTATGAAGTAGCAATGAAAATAATTTTATGATAGGGGGTCAACACAACATGAGTAACTGTATTCAAGGGTCTCAGCATTAGGAAGATTGAGAACCATTGCTTAAGAGAACCACATTGCTCTGAATTACAAAATGTTAGGGTTTTATTCAAATATCTCAGGGGTTTGTGTGTTGTGTGTTGAAGGCATGGTCATCAAATATCAAATATCAAATATCTCAGGATTTAATAACAGAATTCAGGTACTGTACGTCTAATAAATTAGATAATAGAGACCAAAATGAAATGCCAACCTCATCTCTTATTTCTAGCAAAGTACAAAAATATTTTATATAATCCATATTACTCCAGAAACAATTATTAAGTATTAGATATGCTACTTAGACTACTAAAAATAAATGATAGAAATTTCTTGAGAACTACTTTCAATAGATGCTAAATTCTTTACATGAATTGAATAATAGACATAATTTCAGACTTCCAGTGAAGCAAATGTGTTTGGTCAAAGTCATCATAAACAAAATCAACAATGTCTGAGAACACAAGCACCTTCCACCATACAAAACCATGACTCCTATGTGGAACAGGTTTCTTCATTTTTTTTTTCAAATCAAAATCACTAAACTCGAAGTTGAGAGAAGATGAAGGAAGATTAGATATAGCTGAGTAGTCAAAGTCAGGTGGCTCTGTGTCATTTCAAACTTCTTTGTTGTTATTGAGTCTCATTTTCTTAAATGTAATCCCATGAGAGGTTGGATTTTAGTGTTAAAACTAAGCTTTAGTTAAGAAGAATGTTACTTCACAACGGTTCCTCTAACAAGTTCTTAAAATCGGGTGATTCCTGACAACCTCGTACATTCTTAGAGGAGTGTTCTTGATGATTTAGCTGTCTGTGGCAATAATTTTGAAGGACCAAGGACAAGAGTACCTTTTTTTTTTCACTTTCCGACTAAAATATTTGAATCACCTTTTCCAGAATGCTTTCTAAGTCTTCAAAATTGAGAATCAGGTAGAGTGTCCATCCCCACCTCTCACAGCAGGAGGGACTGATCTGACACTGATCCAGTAAGATCTGAGGGGAGGGGGGGAGACTTGGACCCTTCATTTCAGGGAAATATTTATGTGGCACAGACCATGATTCCTCATACTGTATGTGTAATACATGTTCTTGTTATGAAGATTTGCCTCACCTTTATCTATCATTGAAAATGTTACGGAAAATGCTCATAGCTGAAACATTTCCATCATAAATTTTACCTTCTATAAACCTCTGATTCCCTCATTTCTCAAGAGTTACCCTTTGCCAACATGTAGTGAGCAGTTTTGCTATGTTCTGGTTTGGTGCCTTCCACAAACCATTTCTGAATCATAGCCACTTAGTTTATAACAGAAAATAAATCTTTCATAATTTGTTTTAATTGAAAGGTTTGCTTACACTATTACACAGTAAACCAAGTATAAAATCCACTCACCAATGCTGATTTTATCAAGTGCAACACTGCCATCAAGTGGACCACACAGAGATTACATCACACAAAGCTAAAGTCACATTCCTTTTATAAGCAATATATGTGGAGAAATATAGTAATGTATAGGAAAGAATTGAGACAACACCTTGATGACAATTAAGGAATATTTCACATTTTATTTCAATATAGCTCAAAAACTCTGAAATCAAATGTATTTTGGACGAAATGACAAAAAATATACAAGTATCTCAATTATTTACAACTCAGTTAAGAGGCTAGGCTTCCTCATTTTAACTGAATCCTTAATTTTATAATATAGTTGATTTTTCAAAATACTTTTAGTTTTTTCGTTTCGTTTGGTTTGGTGTTTTTTGTTTGTTTTGTTTTGTTTTGTTTTCATGACAGCGTTTCTTTGTTGAAAACGGCTGTCCTAGAACTCACTCTGTAGACCAGGTTGGCCTTAAACTGACAGGGATCTGCCTGTCTCTGCCTCCTGAGTGCTGGGATTAAAGTCATCTGCTACCATCACCCAGCTTCAAAATATACTTTTGGAGAGCAGGTGTCTTTCAGACTTGATTCTGTGTGATTATTTGGCAAAACACGTCAGGCTTTTCTTAAACTCCCAAAAATTTTCAAAACTGTAAAATGTGGGGAAATCTTGATAAAAATGGCATTGTATAAGCATCATCACTTAATTATTTTTAATAGAAGATTAGAAATAATTTATATTCCATAGTATTACCAGAATTTTCTAAACAAATTACTACAGGTAAATGTTTTATAGATTTGTGCAGAAGCTGTATTGAAATATATATATGATTTAATATTATAATTTATGAATTTAATTGTTTCATAATTATCAAATTAAAATAACTAAATATACCAGTCACATTTAGATAAACAGTTCCTAGGGTTAATTAATGAATAGTTGTTTTTGAAATGAAAAATAAAGACTATTGACAAATATATAAATGTCTAACAAAATAGATGTATTAATTATACTAGATGCATTATAAGCAAAGTGTTCATTTTATTAATATTAACAGTAATATTTTTCAGGATAATTTCAGAAAGATTCTCAACAATTGTACCTCAAATAAACCAATGATATGTTGACATTTAAATAATGATTTGTAGTTGGCCAATTAAGACAATGCATTACTTGCTGTGGCTTACCACAGGAGGAAGCACATACCTGACTAACATAGAAACAATGTCTATATAGTAGCAAGGGATAACATATTTCCAGTAAATCACAACAGCTCCCTGAAAGCTGTAAGGTTAAAGCAAACCTTTCCTTTCCACTTAGTAGGACACGTGTCATTAGACCAACACAGCAACAAATTCCTTTCAACAGTGCTGTAAACCTGTAACTAAAGCAAACAACCTGTGCGAAGGCTATATTACTGCCCATGGCATGCAGCAAAGATAGCTTTGGAGTATTGACACAGTGGTTCCTATCTCAGGTTCTGCTTGACAAAGGATGCACAAGCTTCATTAAGTAATTAAACCCTCACCTAAAAACAGGGACAGTAATTTGTATGTCATTATAATGCTTACAAGTGGATTTTAAGAAACCTTAAAAATTATAGGATTAAAAGATAGTTATGTGCTAAAGGAAAATCATATCTGACCCAAAGTAAATTCAACATCAATGTTAGCTCTACAGTAAGAAGGTTGATTGTTAAATAATTTATATTGATCCTATAATATGGATTGTGTATCTCTTTTCTACAGTTCATCATTAGTCTCTTCCTTCTATTTAATGCATCTGCATCTACTTAACGAGTACAAAAGGTGTGTGCTCCATTTCCTAAAGCATTAGCCTGTGAATTGCTTTTACAGATCAATGTCCCATTCCTAGATACTTCACTCTAAAGTGATAAAGAATTAAATCTCTCTTGGAAAACCCAGACCAGATAATAAACTGTCCCTTGAAAACTAAACTAAGGCTCAGTCCTCTGCCACCTCTACTGGAGTTACTGGGGTAAATCATAAAGAACACAATAATGGAGGCAAGCAGGTTAATGCTGGGTGCTGAGGGATTCAAAGCTTTGAATCACCCACCGTATGTGCCAACAGAAATCCCTTTGTAGCTTAACAACCACCATCGCTGAGCCCACAGAAGTGAACTGGTAAGCAGAAGGGGAAGGCCTGAGAGTGTGACGTGGCACACAAAGCCTTCCGGCGCACAATAAAGTCAGGAGGTACCTAAGCTGTGTTTGAAATTTTCTGAAAGCATATCCTACTTTGATTTTATAGTACTGAAAAAATGACTGTCTATAAAAATGTATAAAGTAACCACTAGAAGCAAAAGTAGTCCTTTCTTCTCCCCTTCCTCCATCCCTCTTTCCCTCCCTTCCTCCCTCCCTCACTTCTTTCTTTCCTCCTTTTTTCCTACTCTTGTCTACTTTCCCTTCTTGTTCTCTTTCTTTCTAAATTTTTTTCTCCAGAGCTAGTCATTTCTGCCTCGTTGCTTTTCACACCACACACACACATTCACATGTATGCACGTGCAAGCGCGCGCGCGCGCACACACACACACACACACACACACATATCTTTTGAATATAAGACACTGTGGGTTGTCTTCCTCTCTCCCTCTGCCCATGGGATCTTGCTTCCCTCCCAAGACAGGTGACTAAGCTATCAGCCATTTAGGTTAGTCTCCGGGAAAGAAGCACGGAGCATGGATGGACATGTCTAGGCTGGTCCTAGATCAGAAGACTAAGAGTTGATTTAATGCACAGAATTCCACAAGAGTGTTGTCAGTGGAACATATCTCACTTTAATACAAGGGCCATTACATTTTATAGGGTTGGGGTGGGGGAGGGTCTTTGGTACCCAGGGATAGAGGCCATTGGTTAAGACAGGGATACTAGGGCTTAGGTGAGCAATTCTGCCCATCACGGCCATGCCTTTGGGGAGCGGGTGGAGTTTTGCTGTGGTCTGTGGTTGGTCAGTGAAGATCTAAGCACCCTCTACCCATAGCTGCTGCATGACCAGTTCCACAGGGGCCCCACGAGATACAAAAACACAACACAGGGGCTTAGTGCCAGAGCAACTTCTCAGGGGCTACAGCAGTAAATAAAATGAGCTCTCCACCAGAAATCATTAGCTGAGTTGTGTTCCTCAAGGAGAGGTCATCCCCACCTCTAACCATACTGAACTATCACCAGGACTTGGTCAGGTACCCTTGTGTGGTGAGTTCACAAGTAGAAGATGATAAGTCCAGAAGACAGAGTCCAAAGCCTTCTCCCAGACTCTAGCTTATACAAGCTTTCGGCCCCTTCTCGCCACAGTGTTCTCCAAGCCATGAAAAAGGAGAAAGAGATGCCACATTCAGAATTTTTTAATTTAATTTTATCTTTGTGTACATTGGGGTGAAGATGTCAGATCCCCTGGAACTGGAGCTACTGACAGTTGTGAGCCACCATATGGGTGCTGGGAATTGAACTCAGGTCCTCTGGAAGAGCAGCTAGTGCTCTCAACTGCTGAGCCATCTCTACAGCCCATTTCGAAGATTTTAATAATTAGTACAAGTGGAATTCTGCTACATTTGGTTGTTTTGTTCCTCTCTGGAATACTTTCAGCATAAATGAGAGCAAAAAAGCCCTGAAATCTTTTAACTATTCTAGGTGATTCCAAATGTTCACAAACCTCTTGCTAATATAATGTCTTTGCCCATAGTGTCAGTAAAGCAACATTAGCCTATGTTGAATTTCTCAAATATATTTGGATTTTTGCCTTTTAATAGCATGTTCTGTATATGTTAGTGACTGCATGTGCATGTGTATTAAACTTTAATTTCTGTAGCTTTTTTTAATTCTGTTGAAACATGTCTCCTTGCTAAGTATGTTATAGCCAATGGTGCTCGATCCCTCTGACATTATTCCATTTGAAAAGTTTCCTGGCCATCTCATCTGTCCATTTTCCCCTAAGTGCTAAATCATCAGGTAGAATTCACTGTAATGTTTAATATTTTATTGCATGCATATATATTAGACTAGAAACTTAATATCTTAAAGAAACTGATTTTTTTTTTTACCAAGAGTAAGGCATACTATTCACTTTTGAAGGTATTTTCTATTTACCTTAAAACATTTTACATTGTTCTTTGAAATCATTTTTTTTACATTTTCTGTAGAAACTCTTAAGAATCTTCTTCATTTGGGGCACTACTTTCAATGGGGCTTTACATATAATAAGTATTCCAGAATATTTAATTGAGCATAGAAAATCAATTAATATTAATTTTGTATACTGCCAAATTAATTAAGTTCAGTTTATTTTTATTAATTTACAAATGACCCTTCAGTCTGTATGTAAACATTTACAACATGAAAAAACAGTGACAGTTTTCTAGGTAGACTTGGCAGTTTTTATTTCTGTCTTCTGTGTTATATTGACACAAGCTTCAGGAAAAGCAGCAACTAAGAGATATGATCAAGTTCCTATTGGTCTCTCCTAACTGTGATGGAAGAACATCTATATTTTTCACTAATCATTGCCAAATGGAAACAATTTTCCCAATATTCCCTTTTAATCATCTCAATAATATGTTAGGCTCATTCTCCACCTTTAAACATATGCAATTTGAATGCTCAGTTCAGCCCTATCTCCTCTACAGGACTCTCTTTAGATCCTGTATGTATGTATGCGTATGACTTGACAATAATACATGGGTGGTTATGATTATAGCCTCTGAACTGGGACAGTATGTGGTTTTAATTCTTACCATTGACAGGACCTGGTACAAATCACCTAAATTTAGCACACCTCATTTGTCCCCAATGAATGAGAGATGAAAGAATGAATCATCCCACTGATGGTTTTTATGTAGTACATGATGATGCTTAAGTCACTCTGAGCAGAAGACCAGAACACAGTGGCACTCAATGACTATTAGCTATTGTTATGACTGCAGTCACTGTTATATTTAACGTAGTTCAGTGTGATTAGTGCTTCACACAACAGCAGAGGTGACCACAAGTCCTTCAAGAAACAGATTAATGGTGTGAAAAGACAAAAATGAAACTATCTCATAGAAAATTTAAGAATGAGGAATATTAGAGGGGTAAAAGGTCATACATGGTGAGTGTCATATATAAATCAGTACTCAGTAATGGTGGAAAGTGAAAAAATTAGTTTAGCTTATTGGACTAGGAAAGCATGCTGAGAGTGCAGACTCTAGAATTCCATTCTATATATCTTATACATTCTATAGATTTATATTTTAATCGATGTATCTGTCGAATAAGAATAGTGTCATGCTTACTAATGGAATGATAACCAAAGATGAGACAGTCCATATGCTTATTTCATTTAAATTTCCAAGTGCCCCAGTGCAAATTGATTTCCTATCTCTCAGGAACAGCAGAAAATGGCTTACTATTTGGCTTCAATTTTAGGTTAAAGAAGAAACTGTCAAGGTATCTGTTCAAACTATATTTCAGTTTTCAAAGCCATTAATGCACATTTACTAAAGTAAATAAGGTTCTGGCCACAAAGAAAAATCCAAACTGGCATCTATATTCCATAAACTCAAGAAATTAACCTAAAAGTAAAACAATACAGAAAAATGTGTATGAAGGGTCATTCTGCTATTTATAAAATAAAGTTGATAATAGTTTAGAACAATTAGTCTTCCATTAGAAAGTGAGCTAGAGCAAAGACACAATTTAGGAAATAATCCAACAATCCAAGTGGCCCTATAATTTCTTTTTAGTAAAAAACTTGAACAAATATGAAATTAAGTGAAAATCATACAAACAAAATGAACTTAGTATTTCTTTTACCTCAAAACGAAGACCTTTCAGAACAAGACTGGCGTGGACGTTTTTGTTTAAGATACACACTCTGTGCTGCAAACACCTCACATGCCACACCTATTGTTATTGCTGTTTATAAAGTGTCCACGCAGGCCCGAATTAGAGGCTGTATAGAAACAATGTGATTGTTTCCAGAGATGTTGATTGCGTGTTTGTTCATTTATCCATATGCAATGTTATCCCTAGGATGAAAACTTTCACTGCTTGAGTGCAAACAGCAGCAGCCACTATGGACACTTGGAGGTGCCTCAAAAAGCTTAAACATAGATCTTTCACTTTTGGGCAAAGTCCAAAAGGACAAATTGGCCAAAGGACCCTGTATCCTTGAGGTCGTTTGTATGAGAAATGTCCCCTGTAGATTCCAGCTTTTGCACACTTGGTCCCTAGATGGTTGTGAGTTTGAAGAGGCTTAGGAGGTATGGTCTTGCTGAAGGAAGTACAATGCTGGGAGTGGACTTGGAGAAGTAAAAAATTCCCAGCATTTTTGGTTTGTTCTCTCTGTTCCATGCTTTCTGTGAAGATATGAGTTCTTAGCTTCCCGTTGTTGCTGAAACTGATGACACTTGCTCCCATACCTCCCTACCATGATGGATTCCTATCTCTCTGGAACTATAAGCCAATGTAAATTCTTCCATAAGTTTATTTTGGTCATGGTGTTTTACCGCAGACACAGAAAAGGAACTAACACAGCGTTGTAAAGATACCTGCTCCTCCTCCATGTTTATTGATGCTTAATTCACAACAGCTAAAAATTAGATATAGACTAGATGATCGTCAATTGAGTGAATAATGGAAATGTGGCATGTATACACAATGGAAGTATGTCAGTTGTAAAGAAAAGTGGAATTTGGAGGTAAATGGATGAAATTAGAAAACTATACCACATGTTATCTTCTGTAGATGGGCCCCAGGTTCATGTATTTAGATTTTGTGTGTGTGTGTGTGTGTGTGTGTGTGTGTGTGTGTGTGTGTGTGTGTGTGTGTGTTTAACCTAGAGTACCTGTTGGAGGTAAGGAAGCTATAAATTGTCTGTTGCAGTGGGGGAGCCTAAGGGAATATGTGTAGCAGGACACATGTGATCTGAAAGAGAAGGAATTAGGGTCTCAAACATTTAACAAAGGATGACTTGGGGGACCCAAAGCAGGGAGAGTTACTTAAAACTAAAAATGTATGAAAAGGCCACATGGAAACAAACTTCTTTGTAAGCCAATTAAAAGATGCACGATTTTAAAAGCTAGAAGGAAATAAAGGGTTAGAAAGGAGAAATCCTGCCTGTGTGGATAATGCAGCTACTACAAGCAGAGGGTTACCAAATAAGAACCACAGCCAGGTGTGGACTTCCTCCTTATGAGCTAAGTCAGAGAGGGGCCACAGCCCCCAAAGCAATGCAGTCTCTTGTAACTCTTCTGGGTTGCCCATCCGAACTAAATGATAAGTCTAGTGCTTACTACTCCCAGGGTGGCACTACTGTAAGGGTAACCAGCCACTCACTTACTGGATTTGACTCCCATTCCACAAGACAGAATGTATACATGGTACTTTAAGCAGAGTTAAAAATCCATGGCTGATGAGGTCTTGGGGCTTATGGGGAAATCTTGATATCACTAACTTACAAATATTTATACTCATACTCATAGACATGCAGATACTCCTAGCCTTAATCAAAGGAGTGTCTTCACAATATGTAGTAGTGAGTGAAGAGGCATAGCTGCTTCAAATATTGATTGTAAATGATGGCTGAATGCTTAGCCTCTAATAGAACATTTGTACTGCCCTCTCTATGGCTCAGAAAGCACTGCAAAAGAGGGGCTGGAAGAATGCAAGAGCCAAAGGACAAGAAGGGCTATGAACCACTGTCCTCCAGGCATGAAACAGTCAATGCACTCAAGACCTCTTAGCAGCTGTAGATGGCTGTAATTGATTACGCTGGGGCTTCGACAAACAGATAGCCATGGATGGGAGATGTTTACAGGGCTCTATGCTTCCCTGCTGAACAATTGGATACTGATGGATTCTGGAAGAGCAGTATTCATTCTCTTTAGCAGTGCACTCACTGAAGTGCACCAGGCTTCAATGGATAAGTTTCAAATCTATAGTTACACAGACAATACTAGTTAAACTTCATGTCATGAAGGTGGGAACAAGACTTAAAGGGATTTATAAGGAGTTGAGGTAACAAACTGGGTAAGGAGATCAGAGAAGGTAGGGAGTTAACAATATATGTTAAGGAACAATGAAACTGTCAAAGAACAAACTTAGTAAGAATTATATAAAAAGATAACACACATGCTGCTTGATATTTTTTTTGTTATTAAGCAAAACTAAATGAGAATCTTGTTCCCAGAATAACATGTTTATAAAACATATTTTTATGAGACACAGGACAGACATCAATATTCCCACATGTATTGCTGAGTTATGAGGAATCATGACTATCCTGATCTTTTGCTATAAAATTTCATCAAGCACTTCAAAGCTTTTCTAAGATCTAGACAAAGTAAAATGAATTAATAATGGATATAACCAAGAAGTGCATGTAATCTATAACTCACTAAGAACCCAGCAGCTGTTGAAATATCACACAAAGATAGATCCTATAAGCATTAAAGTTCTTAAAATTATTCACAGTTCAGGCTTTGTAAATAAAAATGAAAGACAGCTACGTAGTGATGTTTTCAATACGCAACTCACTGAATTATATAAATTCTGAATTAAATTTTTGATACATGTACAAGTTTATATAAACATCTGATCATACTCTGCCTGTTAATATTTACATATAAGATCCCTCTCTATAATTTTTACAGAAAGCCCTTTTTTAAATGTACAGAAAATTATTTGTTTAATTTAATACAACATGTCTTGATCACGTTCAATCTTTCTCTTCCAACTCTTCCTTCCCAGACAACCTTGAGTACTTTGTGTTTTCTCTCATTTCTGGATGTGTGGCCTTCCACCGAGTGTGGTCAACTGTTCAGGGACCACACTTTTAGAGAAAACTGACCCTACACCTCTCAGCAACTAGGAATTGCCAACAGCTCCTCAACCAGGGTGAAACTTTGTGTTCAGCTCCACTTTCCATGATGGAATTTAGTCTGGCATGGGCTTGCACAGATCATTTGCATGATGTCACAACCATTTGTGAGTTCACATATGCAGTTGCCCTGCTGATTCCAGATGACACTAATTCCTTGTGGGTGTCCACCACACCTGATTCTTATCTACAATCTTTCCAACCTCTCATCTACAATGACTCCTGAGTCTTTGAAGGAGGGAGCTGGTATACATGCTCCACTTCGGTCTGGACTTTCTGCAACCTCATTTTTTCGAACCTTGCCCAGTTGTAGATTTCTGTATTGATCATCATCTAGTGCAAACAGACATTTCCATAATGAGGGTTGAGATATTTCTTAGTCTATGAGTATCCTAGTTATGATTATATTGCTGTGGAGAGACATTATGATGACGGCACCTTACAAAAGAAAGCATTTAATTAGTAGCTTCCTTACAGTTTCAGAAGGTTAGTCCATGACCAGAGTGGTGGGATATGTAGCAGGTCAGCAGAAAGGCAAGCATGACACTGGAGTAGTAACTAAGAGCTTGTATCCTGATCCAATAGCAGCAGGCCAAGAGGGATTATGCCTGGTTTGGCTTTTGGAACCTCAAAACTCACCCCATGTGCCACACCTTCTCCAATAAAGCCACACCTCCTAATCCTTTCCTAAACAGTTCACCAGCTGGAAAACAAACATTCAAATATATGAGCCTCTGGAGGCATTCTCATTCAAACCACCACAATGCATATATTTGAACTATTTACTTAGTATACACACACACACACACACACACACACACACACACTCACACTCACATGTGTGTGCACACATACACACATACACATACTCCCTACCCCCACCCCACCACACACAGAAGTCAGTAGACAACTCAAGGGAATAGGTCTTTTCCTTCTACCACATGGGTCGCAGAAATCAAACCCAGGTAGTTGGGCTTGGCACACACTGAGCTATGCCACTGCCCCCCAAAATCCTTACTGTATCAGACTCAGACAAAATTGGTCTAAATCAGTGATTCCAAACCTTCCTAATGTTGCGACCCTTTAATACAGTTCCTCATGCTGTGATGACCCCCAACCATAAAATTATTTTCATTGCTACTTCATAACTGTACTTTTGCTACTGTTATGAATTCCAATGTAAATGTCTGATATATAGATGGTCTTAGGTGAACTCTGTAAATGGATCATTTGACCCAAAGGGTTTATGAGCCATAGGTTGAGAACTGCTGGTCTAAGTGGCACCAATTATTTTGATTATATCTTAGCCTCACTTAAAAATTTTAAATGCATTTCAACCATGGAAAACATAGTGATCTCAGGAGCAATGGCCTAAAAAAGCAAGATATCCTAATAAATTAAAGAAGGGAATGGGCTAGACAGCAGGGAGACAGGGCAGAAACATACAGAGTGAGACCACAAAGACAGGTGGGCACCATATCACTGCCTAGAGAGATAACAACAAGAGATGCCTACCACTTGTATACTAAGTGCACTGATTATCTGTCTATAATGAGTTTACTCAAGAGGATAATATAACACCATTTTAATGATTACTATTTCTCAAAGATGGTTTTAAAGATGGCCAGAAAGACTTGTCATATCTTACAGAAGGCTGTTAACCTAGTCCAAGAAAAAAAAATGATGCTGTTCAGGGTTTTATCATTTGTGCCATTAGCAAAAGTTCAAGAATTGTTTTCTTTACTTGTTTATCACATGATTGTAAATTAGTCTGTGACCAAGATAATTATACCTCTGTTAAAACTTCCAATAATTTCACTTATATTTACATACTGAACATTTTCCAATATAATAAAACCACATGTCCTTATTCTCATAGTAGCTAAAAATCTAACACCTTTGTTACAGAGACTCGAACCGAGAAGGATGAGCTTAAGGATCTGTTGCTAGAAATCTGTGCTTGGCATTCCCCACAGCAAAGGGTGAATTTTCATCAAAACATGCAATCTAAATATTGGAACTGCAAATTTTACATAGTACTTCCACTTTGGGAGAGACGGTCATTCAATCCCTTCTTGCTTCTTCCACACACTTTTCAGTATAGCAGCCAATGGCGCATCTTGATTCTGCTACTACATCCCTACACATGGTTTTCTGCTGACTCTTCTTCTTTACTACAGCCTGGAAGTTCCTAAATATCCCTGTTTGCCTTGGATCCTTTCCCTGTTTCTGTGGCAAAATATCACCAAATGCAACTTCAGGGGAAAGGGCAGTTCTGGCCTACAGTTCATCAGCATGGACCCTCGTGGCTAGGAAGTAAAGAGACTAAGAAACTGGAGCAGCTGGATGTTTTGCATCCACAACGGGAAGGCAGAGAGCAGTGAATGCCTGCTGCTCAGCTCTGCTTCTCCAGTTACACAGTCCAAGGCCCCAGCCAGGGAATGGAGATGTCAACAGTGGGTAATTCTGGCCACATCAATGGACACAATCAAGACAATCTCCCATACTCATGCCCAAAGGCTACCAGGTTATTATACTTGTTCTCAGCGCTAAAATTAACACTAACCATCACTGTATCTTTGGTGAAATGTGTAGTATGGCAATGGAACATCTTTCAGTGCCAAAGGCCTCAGATGACTCATACATCTTTTCCTCTCCTATTCTTCACAAAGCAGCAAACTGTCAGGCAATGGAAGCATGGGCTGAATACAGTTGGTCAAATGAAGGTAGTGAGGAAATTAAATCTGTGCAACTTTGGTATTTCATGCAAACTGAAAAGCAACATCTATGACCACAAACTCTCAAGAGTAACTCGCATGCTTAACATGTGCATTCTCTTTTGAAGTCACCCCTTTATTCTTATTTGGTCATGCTGTTAAACATTGATTACAATGTTTATTATATCTTGAGTAAAATTCACAGTGCTTGAGTGAGGACAAAAAGAAAAGACTGTAATATAAAAGGCCACAATACAGTCTCCATATTTATGCCATACTGAGAAATCTGTAAAATGAAGGTCGAGCATTATATAAATATAGAAAATAAACATACCAGGTCCTCAACTACAGTGAATGACAATGTGAGGGAGAGAAGACAAGTAAGTGGTAACCAAGATGAAATGTTAATAGGACTCCTGATAATTAAATGGATAGCAAAGATGACTTCAATAATGAAGGTGATGGGGACTCAAACAACACAGAAAGCAGAGACAATCCTCAAGACAAATGTGCATGGTTCATTTTGACATCTTAAACATGACATCCCTGTAGTGCACATGACATAGTTGAGCTGAAGATAAAAATGTTCCCATCCACAAAGAACTGCAGCAGATAGAATCATCCAGGAGGAAATTGAAAATGAAAGAGGACTGCCCAGAATAAAGATCTGAGAAACATCAATACTTATAGAAAAGTCCTTAGTAACAGAAAACTGGAAGAAATGAGCAAGAGGATAAGAAAAGGAAAGGATGTAATGGTTTGAAAGCTCAAACCATTTTTCAGAAGGAAAAAAAAAAGTAGTCCACTGGGGAAACCGTGCCCATCCTTCATAACAGGCTCCTGGAGATGCCAGAGGTGGAAAACTTAAGAGACTGGTGAAGGAGACTAAGACATTCCTCTCTGGAAAACCGGATGTGGAGGGCAAGGGAGACGTGTGGTTGCTGAAGAGTATTCTCAGTGCTGTGCTTGCAAGTGTCAAAGGAGATGTGGGGAGGAAGGGGGTGAAAGAAAAAGATGATGCTGGATCCTGACAGTCAGTCAGCCTGTGCCATGTTCTACAGCAGCTTCAATGAGATCAAGTTTCCCTAAAGACAAAGGGGACAAGTTGAACTGAGAGCAAGGGTAGGACAGAATGGGGCTCTCCAGTGTTTGAAAAGAAGCAATGTGTCACAAGGGCTAGTTTAACCTCACATAGGAAGTTACTGGCAAGGTGCTGAGGCAAACAGAAAGGATGTGGTGTCTCATAAAGCTACAGAAAAAAAGTCAGAGTAAAATCAGAGCCGCTCCTTTACTCTTTCCTGTTCTCAGTTCAGTATTATCATTCGAAAAACTAGAAAACAGACACACTCTCCTGGTACACCTCCATCTTACAAATCTTTGATCTCAAAGTAAAATCTTATACAATTTCTACATTTAGAAATAACTTCGTGTGTTGTTTTGCTAGTTTCTGATAAATCCTTCTGGAGTAGAGCTGAAATAGGTATTTGATAGCTTCACAGGAGCTTCATGAGAAGGCCAGTACTGACTAATCACCTGATCCATGTCATTGAATCACCTAAGCTGTGGCCACCTAATCACTAAGCTGCTAATGTGAAATCAACTTCATCGCTTTCTTTCAAAGGGTACTACACGACACCCCCAGGTACTCTCATCTATACTTCTCAGTCTTATGTACCCCCCAATTAACACAGATTTATGTCAGAATACATTATTTTGTAGAAAACAGCATTTATTAGTTGTCTTTATTTTAATAATAAATCAGACTCAGCTGAGTGGGGAAAGACTACATTTAATATATAAGCAAGACATCAGCCCTGGAAACAAGTCAAAGCTTTTATCCATTGACCTAAAAATACAATGAAGTGTGAATAAAAATGACTGTAGCAAATAAGAACCACATAAGGTCAGTTATTTTGACTCACATGGACTATTAAAGACAAATATAATGAACAGTACAACACTTGGATTCCCTGGAGACAAAGGGTAAGTTTTTTGGTTCCTTAATAATTTGAACAGAAGAATATTATCTAGAAAATGTTTTCCAATGATTTATACACTCCATAGTCCTCAAAATATATTGCACTACTGTTAAGCATCATAAACTGATTTATATATTTTCTAAACCTTGTCAAGCTAATGTTAAAGATAATTACAACCAAGACGTATTTTTCATGTAAGAAGAAGATAATGAACTCTCATATGCTCACAGAGCTAAGCACTTCATCGAATAACATCTGATTTCACTTCAAGATCCAGCAGGAGAAAATGCCGTTCACTAAAAAATTTACATATGAAGAAATAGACATTTCAGAGGATATTTTAAACAGTAACTTTCCAAAGATTATGCAACTATTATTCTTACAATAATGACAAGAATCCTTAAAATTATATTCTGTTTGAAACCATTCTATTTCTCACTCACTCTATAGGAGCTGTCTTTACAACAAACGTCACTGTTAATACTCACATCTTGAGGTCCTTTAAAAGGTCTCCTGTTACAGTAAATTATATGGTAAATCTGTTTAGAGCTCTTTGTTAATAAAAAGACATGTAGTCATTAGAGCGGATGCTTAATGTTTCAGGGTAATATCTACATTCAAGGTGAACACAGCACTCATTTTGACCAGCATTGGGCTAGACTGTAAGAATCTAAAGAGGATGAATAACCAAAATTCACAACAAAATGTGAAATTAATGGGAACAGAACTCTGAATGATATTAGTATTTCCAAGACTCCTAAGAATGGTATGGGAATAGTTGGAAATGCAAACGAAAAACTGATTAAACACCTTGACATTGTGGAGTTGTGAGGCATAAAGTTGTCATGTTAAATTAACTGAATTACTGGGAGTCCAAAGTTAGAAATTATGCAATTGGCACCACAGCTGATTAACAGCGTCTAATCTCTCCATCGCTTTACAACTGCTGTAGTTATAATTTTCCTTGAATCCATAAACTATGTCCCATTTCTAAATGTTTTAAATGAGCACAAATCCACAAATGAAATTCAATTTGACAGAAACAATTTGAGTAATGGTGTAGCTTTCTCTAAGGAGTATTTTTTTTTTAACAAAGTCCCTCACTGCACAGGCAATTCGCCATGAAAGAACAAAGGAGTTGTATTCTCTGTGCTTTATTGTTTGAGGATATGTAAGTCAGCATTTTAGAGTAAATAAATACTGCCAGGGTCTCCCAAAAGGCACCAGGACAAATGATTTAAGGAAAAAGTTCTTTCTACCAGTCTCCCTTAGTGAGGTCAAAATGAAGGGAACTTGAAGACTGTGCACAGCCTGTTTGGGCCAGGTCCTCCTTTGGTCAATGAAGCCATCTAAAGCAGCAGTTCTCAGCCTCCCTAATGCTGCAACCCTTTAATACAGTTCCTCATGTTGTGGTGACCCCAACTGTGAAATTATTTTCCTTACTACTTCATAACTGTGATTTTGCTACTATTCTGAACTTGAATGTAAATATCTGATACGCAGATGGTCTCACACCATCCCTGTGAAAAGGGTCTTTGGACCCACAAAGGGGTCATGACCCACAGGTTGAGAACCGCTGATCAAAAATGTCGTGGGGACAACATAGTAGGACTTTTTCTTGATCATTGAGAAGAAATTATTTAAAAGTTATTTAAAATTGCCAAGAGTCTCAATGTAAGCATTTTACATGCTTCACCTTCTTCCTCCAGGGCTCTATCCTGGGCAGTAATGATAATTGTTTAAATAGGCCCTCCTCTCGGGGCCCTTCCATTGCAGTACTGGGACACCTCCAAAGGAACAAATATGAAAAATAGTAAGAAGTGTTAAAGAGAAAATAATGAAGGATAATAAGGACTTAAGGGAGGTAAAATACAGAATAGCTAAGGCTAGTAGGACCTGGAGAAGAGTTGTTCATGACAGCAGGGAGGATTCTTGCACAGACCCAGTGTGAAGTCATCAGACACAGTCGGGAGAGATCAAGAAGGGCAGCATACTCTCCACCAGCCACAGGCCAAGACATGAAGACAACTGGAGTGAAGACACAGCACAGAACCCTGAGAAATGGTTGCAGCTGGGGGCCACTGCTTCTGTGGGGGAGTGGGGAGCACCTCAGGAATGGGTTAAGACTGAGCACCAAATAATTCACTTCAGATACTGAAAGGATCGCTCTAGCATGGTGCAAAGGGAGGCACTGAAGGGCAGAGAAACAGCCTGGAAACCACAGGTAATCCAGAAAGAATCAGGCAGCTGGTGTGGAGTGACAGAGGAAGGGAGAGCTGATCTGGTAGCATGTATCTTGGAGGTAATGAGAAGAAGAAAAGAAGAAGAAAGTCGGGCAGAGGCACGGGAAGAGGAACAACTTGGATACATGTAGAACTTGAGTTCTCAGAAGGAGCCCATGCAATGACGAGTTTGAGCTTTTAGTCTGAGAAATAGGATCAAAGACAGTAATTGGATTTTCTGCTTTGTAGCAGCACAGAAAGAAAGGAGCTCATTTTCCTATAAAGGATCACATTATAAACTAAGTTAAAAGCGTGAATAATTCATTATGAAAATCATAAGAAATGTTTAAAATCCAGGGAAGAACCTGTGGAAGGGCCTAGGCTGACTCTCCAGCTCTCATTTCTACCCTCAGACTGCACTCTGAAGCCAGCGGGTGACTTTACCTCTTATGAACTCCTAAGTGATGCAAATACCACATGAGACTCAGATCATCTCATGTGGTCTCAGTGGGAAGTGGAAAACAGAAAGATGATGAGAGTTGGGTTTCCAGAACCTCTGTGAATATGCAGTGATTTTCCTGAAGCTGTTTTAAGTGAACTCTCAGGGACAAGGTACAACTCACTGGAGGGAAATGGGCTTTACTCATGCACTGGCTTTAACCCCAGAACCACAAAAACAGAAACAAAAATTAAATAGTTAAATAAATAGACAGCATTCTCTTGGTGTTGCTGAATAAAATGGATTGTACAGATGCAGTCAGTCCTCAGCATACACTAATTAACTGGACCCTGTGACTGAGCACAGCATTGAGGTGAGAACTCAAGGTCTCCTTTAGGGCCATCAGGATGGGGCACAGTTTCGAGACAGAAACTAGCATGGTTTGGGGATCTTCTTCTAAGGTTTAAGAAAATAAAAGCTGCTTTTGTTTTCAACAAGTCACTAATGCAACAGCAAATAAGAAAAGCAAAGAGGGGGAAATGTAGAGAAACAGCATCAGGAACGCCCTAGCTGTTTTTTGATTTTGGTTTTGTTTGTTTTGTTTTGCTTTGTTTTGTGAAGTTGACACAAGCTAGATTCATCTACGAGCAATGGAACTCACTTGGGAAAATGTCCCCATCAGATTGGCCTGTAGGCAAGCCTGTGGAGCATTTTCTTGATTAATGTTTGATAGGGAAAGGTTCAGCCCACTGTAGATGGTGCTACCCATGGGCTGGTGGTCCTGGATGATTTAGAGAGGCCATGGGAAGCAAGCCAGTAAGTGGTGTTCCACCATGGCTTCCACTTCAGTTCCTGCCTCCAGGTTCCTGCCTTGAGTTCCTGTCCTGGCTTCTCTACATTCGATATACTTGGACTTAATAAATAATGTACTTGGAATAGATAACCAAAAGAAAGGTTTCCTAAAAATATGATAGGTCTTAATACTGGAAACTTAATGAAAACGCCTGAACTAAGGAATATTTTCTCAGCTAGTAGAGACAAGTAACAATACATAGTCACTGTCTTCCAAAGTTCATGTTGTCACTGATAAAAGTAACAGTTCACAAACCTCAAAGTCAGAGCTGTAGATGTTGACAGCAATGACCACATAAGCACAAGGACCTGAGTTCAGCACCCACATAAGAGAAGCCAGCCATGGCATTAGCACCTGTTATCTCAGCACTGGACAAGTAGAGGAGGAAGAAGACCTGGGGTTTGCTCACAAGCTAGTCTAGTCAAATTGGCCCACTTTAGGCACAGGGACAAACCCTGTCTCAAAAACAGAGGTAGAAAATGACTGAGGAAAATACCTGGCATTGACCTATGACCTCCCTCTTCATTGTTCACAATGTACACATACACACAGACACACACACACAGGAACATATACACAGAGAGACTAAACACACACAGACACAGTACAAATGAAGAGCATTCTGTGTTTCTTCCTTTACAGTTCTTTGCTAGCAGCATAAAATTTGGAATCAGATTTTATGAATTTCAGGCCATATTTCAACAAGTACATTTGTGTTTCAGATGCCAGTTACTTAATATCTCGGGACTTTACCTTATACTTGTGGAATGTGACCAATATCACCAAGTCTCATGAACAGCAAATGCACGGCCATGACAGCATAAGCACCCAGTGCTGTATTAGGAAATCTGAGGTTAATCTAGAAAAGACTACTGCTCAAGGCAGAGGTTCCGTGGGAGGTAGACCTGGATCAGCATGCATGGGATTGAGCAGGAAGGGGCCAGAGAAGAGTCGATGTGAGCTCCTGGCAGGGAAAGAGAACATGGGCCAATACCCAGAGAGGAAGTGAATGCACTGCGTTTTTAAAATAATGAGAAGAAAGGGCTTCCAAGAGCAGAACATGAATCTAAGCATCCCCATTTATTTCAGAACATGAAAGATTCATCAGCACAATTTTAGAACCCACCATCAACCAAACGTTAAAGAACTACCAACACCAGCTGGTTGTCTGTGTGAGGCTTCACTTTCCACAAAGGGATACATTGTAGCACACAGACTTCTGAGACAGATGCCGTCCCAGCCGCCCTCCATGAAACCAGAGGAGAGAGTGATTTCACAAAACTGGCATGACGCTCTAGTTCAACGATTTTCATTTGGGAAGTAAATAATATTTATTTTATTTCACATTTAATTGGGCTCATTAATGTCATTTGAAGACATTACTTTTCAAATATTTGCTTCCATGACTAAGACGGTAAAAGTTACTGATCTAACCTAAAAAAATAAAATAATAGCTATGTTCTATCTCAATGTATTTAAATGTCAAGTAGTCTTGACCAAGTGGATAAAATTCACTATATTGGCATATTTATCTTGACTAATTAGTAGCCATACCCCTCAATTTCCTCACTTAGAAAGTGTGAAGGAGAGCATGTAATTTGTGGATTTTTGTGAAGAGATTCTGACAGCCACAGTTGTGTGCCTGTCAGGTCACCACATCCAGCACTGAAGTACAGCGCCCAGCTGTTGCACTGCCAGCTCACCATTGAACTCCTCAGACCACACTTCTGTCCTCAGCTTCTGATGCCTTGTGTGGGGTGGTCACAAGCCCTCCCTGTGTAGCCCATGCACCTTGTCAATGTGGAGGCATGCAGAACACCCAGTGAGAGCAAATGAGGAGGGCATTCTGAGATGATATACCACTGCATGGGCAGTGGAGGGCATTCTGACATGAGAGACTACTGTAAGGGAAGGGAAGTTTCGTCCTCACAGCCTGTGTTCAGCAGAGTTCTGCTCCCTGCTCCTGCTCACTGGTACAGCATGATTCCTGAGGAGACCGAGGCACTCAGACACTGGAAGAGCCCAGGATGGACATAACAAAGCCTTTGCTCTTTCTGGCATAAGAAGTGGTACTCACAGAGTTGTTTTTATTGTAATGCTCACATAAAATATCATAATGTCAGATGAGGAGAGAGGACTACCTCATTATCCAGGTAGATTGGCTTCTGGTAAGACAGAGCTCAGTAACCCCAGGGTTCACCGTTTGGAATTGATAATATTCAGCATAAAACTTGGAACAACCAATAGAGTAAGTGTTTTGCTAGTAAAATAGAAAAGGCATGGCTCATACACTAACTGGTTTGGCTTCTGAGAGGTCCATGGGTGCTCAAGGCTGCAAGCTGCCAATACTGGCTATCTGCTGATATCAGTTTCTGATGCGGTTCTCCAGGCACTATGGGCCAACTTCAGTGAAGCATTTGTTCATAGGAGCAAGAGTTAACTAAGTTGCTGTCCCTTTGCATGAAAAATTCCACAGTTTTAACTTAATTTTCTATTTAGTCTTCATAACTAATATGTGGAAAACGTATTAAATTTTTTAAATCTGCTTTATACTTAATTAGCACTGTTAAACATTTGCTAATTATTCATATTAACATCAAGTGAATGGCTTTTTAGCAGCCCCTAGGGGAAAAATCTCAAAATACCAGAAGGGTCTGTTCTGGATACAAGGGTGCCTCTGTGGGTTCACACTAGGCAACCTAAGCATTGAAGGGGACACAGGTTAGTCTTGTTTCCAATCTTGTTGCAAACCCAGTGGATTAAACTCAACAATTGCACATGCCATGAGCAGAGTAAAAACCTTCAACTCCTATCATCTAGAATGGCTACTTTATGGGGAAGTGGGTGATGGTGGTGCACACTTTTAATCCCAGTACTCAGGAGGTAGAGGCAGGTGGATCTCTGTGAGTTCAGAGCTAGCCTGGTCTACAGAGTGAGTTCCACGACAGACAGAGTTTGAAAAACCAAAAAGATTAAAAAAAAAGAATTATGGGGAAAATTACTAGGAACACATGAAACACAGATATTTCTAGAAAATGCCTTCACAATAAAGCCAGGGAATTATAGCCCCAAACCAGAGGAAGCAGCCTCAAAAAGGAAGCAGCATACTTGCTTTACCTAGGCATGGCAGGCCTCCATTAAAATTTCTGAGAATTAGATATCATCTTCTCCTTATAAATGAACAGTGAAATGTTGGAACACGAGAAATTATAACTCTAAAATATGTGCCTAGGACATCAAATATTAAAACAAACAAACAAAAACAAGAAATCTTCCTTCAAAAAAGGGAAACAATGAAACAGATTTTAGCTCAGAGACCTGGAAATTGAAGGCAGTAATCATTCTGTTAAATCCAAATTTTCTGACTTCATGTTCTACTTCTACTCTTTCTGATTTTCTGGTTCAGGTGTTGCCTTGTTCCATCCAGTGTGCATGACACACCATGCATGGTATATGCAGTGTGCATGACACACCATGCATGGTATGTGCAATGTGCAAAACACACCATGCATGTGTTCTCTCTTAGTTCTAGGAAGGATCATCCTAAAAATCAACCAGCTACTGCTGCTGCCAAAAGCACAAAGGAATAGCATCTACAGTCAATGCACAAGAAACCTTGAGATTACTTGCTTTATAAATCTGTATTTTTAAATACTGTACTTTTTAGCGAACTTGTCATCATAATCAGAAATTACAGTTTTCATAAGATGAGCAAAAGTAAAATCTACTATTCGGTACCTCTACTCCAGGATATAAACCTAGGATATGGTTCCTGAAAAAATGGGATCACAATGATACAGTTTTATACATAATGACAAATCACTCAGAAGTTTACTAAATGTTTTTGAAACCTTCTATGTGGTATTCCTATTCTCATGTAAAGAACCATCATTTCAAATTAAGTCTAAGAACAGAAGAACAAATTGCCTGTTCTTCAGTACCTTCCATGGGAGAAACAATCACAAAAGCCATTCACACTGTTTCTCTGCATTTTTTGCATTGTTTGATGTACACAGAAACCTAGGTTTAGAATCTGAAGAATATCATTATTATAAAGGGAGCTCCTTAACCAAATCTAATACTGTTTGAACCTTTAATGTATAATGGTCAATTAAATTAATACAGCCAGTAACCAAAACAAATCATTTGATGACATTTTCCATAATCAAGGAAAGAATAAGAATCTCTTGGAAGGAAGAAATACTTAAATGACACAATTAAAAGTTTGAGTCCATCCAATCAACAGGAGGCAGACGATTTTAGTAAACATAACCATTTTTAAAGGGTAACAACTTCTTTAGTGAGAATTCCTCTTAAGAAGAATTAAAAATATGGAATAACATTTCCCACATCAAAACAATTCATGAAGGCAGCCCAAATGGCAGAACACGCCTGTAGTCTCAGCACTGGAGAAGCAGCAGCATGAAGATTGTGGCAAGTTCTAGGAGAGTTTAGTCTACACAGCACATTCCAGGCTAAACATGGCTCCAGAGCAAGACTAAAATGCCAAAAAGCAACAGATTGATGATGATGATACACAGATCGATGATGGATGGATAGATGGATAGATGGATAATAGATAAATATAGACACATACATACATAGTAAACATATATATATATATACATTATACCTATATAGATGACAGATGATAGATTCAAAAATAAGTAGTTAGTAGATGATAGATATTTAGACAGATTAGATAGATAGATAGATAGATAGATAGATAGATAGATAGATAGTAGATAATATTTTTAGTCCTAGTTTACAACACATGATAAATTCCCAATAAATATTAACTTCTAAATGTTCTTGGCCATGAACAAAATTGCAGAATAAGTATTTGCTTTTGAGAAAAATTTTTTAAAAGGAGAGAGAGGCTACCAAGCAGTGTTGGCACATGCCTTTAATCCCAGATTTCAGTAGGCAGAGGCAGACAGAACTCTGTGAGTTCAAGGCCAACCTGATCTACAGAGTAAGTTCCAGGAAAGCCAGGGTTACACAGAGAAACACTGTCTCCAAAAATCAAAATAAAACAACAAAAAAAAAGAAAAGAAAGAAAGAGAAAAAGAAAGAAAGAAGGAAGGAAAGAAAGGGAGAGGGGACAATGAACTTGGCTGAAAAGAGTATCTTATTAGTCAAGGTTTAAATCAAGGACTGGTATCCCTGGGTCATATGATAGATCTACATTAGCTCTTTGAGAATTCTGCACAAGGATTTCCCAGGTGGCTGCATCAGCGAAGGGTGTGTTTCCTTTTTCCACATCATCACCAGCATTTGCTGTCAGGTGAGTGATGTAAGGTAAAATCTCAAAGTAGTTTCAATACGCATTTACCAAATTGTTAAGGATGTTGAACACCTTAAAGATATTTCTTGGTCATTTTTATTTTGCCTCTTGGGAAATCTCTATTCAGATATGTAGCCTATATTTTAACTGTATCATTTGTTTTCGTGATTATTTTTGAGTTGTATATTTTGGCTATTTTGTGAATAGCCAGCTTCCTCTTGACTTTATTGATTGATTCCTTTGCTGTGCAGAAAATTTTTACTTTTATTAGTTCCTCTCTGTCAGTTGTTGGCCTTAGTTTCTCAGCAAACAGAGTTCTGTTCAGAGAGTTCTTTCCTATACCTCTAACTTATCTCGATATGCCTATGTTTTCCTAGTAATTTTACCATTTCAAGTGTCCTAGATGAGGTCTTTGATCCACTTGAAGTTTATTTTTGCGCAAAATTATACATATGGACCTTATTTCATACTTCTTAGTGTGAACATCCTGCTTTCCCAGCATCACTTCTGGAAGACACTCTTTCTTCTGGTGAATTTTTTAGCATCTTCATAGCATACCAGGTGCCTATATCTTCATGCAATGATGTCTGTGTGTGCTAGCTTGTTCCCTTGCTCTCCGTGTCTGTTTTCTTACCAGTGTCATGCTGTTTGTGCTACTATAGCTCTGTGACATAGCTTGAAATTTGATAGAGGATTCCTCCAGCAATTTCTTTTTCTTTGGGATTATTTTGGTTATTTGGAATATTCTGTGCTTTCATGTGAATTTAAGGATTTTAAAATTTATTTCTGTGAAGAATGCCATGGGAATTTAGATTGGGATTGCACTGAATCCATAAATTGCTTTGGATATAATGACTACTTCCATGATATTAATTCTACCAATCAATGAGCATAAGAAGTCTTTCCACCTTTTAGTGTCTTCATCAATTTCTTTCTTCAAAGATTTAAAAGTCTTTCACCTTATTGATTAAGTTTATTCTTAGATGATTGTTTTCAGTCTCTTATGAATCAGAGTGTTTCCATGATCTCTTCCTTGGTGCACTACTAATTAGCATATAGAAAGGTAAATTTTTTAAGCTGATTTTGTATTCTGCCCCTTTGCTGAAAGTCAATCATTGGGCTTCAGGCTAAGTGTAGGACCCTGTCTCAAAAAATAAAGAAAAAATGAAGTGGCAAACAATTGATGACGATACTTGACATCAATCTCTTGCCTTCTTATATATTCATACACATCTACATACACCACACACATGAAAAATAAAGGACAGAAATTTTATAGAATATTACTGAAATATATTCATGAAGTAATCATTACAAATATGTGATCTTATATATCACTGCGAAGACCTTTGATCTCCTGAAATCAAAGTGTCTTGCAAGCTTAGATGTAATTGCTACGTCTTTTTAGAAGTGTTTGCATTTCCAATCCATCTTTTATTAAGTAATCTTTGTCTTCAAATTCCCAGGCATAAATAGCTTAGAAAATGGATTAGAAAGTAGTCTACTTTCTGTTAATGAAGATGCAGATATGAGCAATTTTCTATATAAATCTTGATCTGTTTTGATTAGAAAAGAACTCATGCAGATTACTTTGCTGGCCTTTGTTACATTATGTCTGTCATCTCTGATAAAGGAAATTCACTCTGAAGAAAGTGGTTGATTGCAAAAGTAGCATGCAAACAAAAACAAAGTAACAAAACTAAACCCACAGAGGCTCACAGTGCAGTCAGAGTGCCACTCCTGGTACCCATCCTTACGGTACCCATCCTCAGAGCCACATTGTCCTTGGAGCCATGACTTCTGTGTAGGCAACAGATAGAACACCAATTAGCTTTGCATACAACACTGCAACATTATTCTAATATCCTTCTGTTAAGCTGACATAAATACATATCACACCAAATGGTCTAGAAGCCAGCTTACCATTGTGCAGTTTATAATGAATTGAGTAAATTATTGATTATTGTCCATTCTACATTTATGTAATGTCACATACATTTTATATGCTATTTTTAGTATGTGTGTGTGTCTGTGTGTGTGTGCACGCACGTTGTATGACAAGTGTGCCAGAGTGCACACATGGAGCTCAGAGAACAACTTCAATGGATGGGAACGGATATAATCTAAAAACATTCAATTCATGCATGAAAATACCAAAGAATAAATAAACTTAAAAAGAAACTCAGCAGTGAGTCCCCATAGACTGCATATTATATATATATATATATATATATATAGAGAGAGAGAGAGATACATATATATATAAAACACACACATAGATACATAGATAGCTACATAATACATAGATATATAGTCACTTGGGTTTAGATAGCCTAATGGTGGTTTGTTCCTTGAGAAAGTTGAATCTCCTTCTCTTTTCCACCACTGACTCTTTGTAAATATTTAGGGGTGAGGCATTGTGTAATTTTTCCCATCCACATTTGCATGTTAACTGACGTTGTCACTGTGCAGGTCTTGTTTAGGAGACCATATTGTTGAGAATTTGTGGATGAAGCTTCCCTGTGATATCTAGAGTCTTATGTTTCACCACCAGCATCTTGGTCCTCTGGCTCTTAGACACTTTCATCCCCCCTTTCCAAGACTTTACTCTGTCTGGTTTTGGCATAAGTTGCACTGTAGTTGTATCAACTGGGCTTGAGCACCCCACAGTGATGTATTCTCTGCAACAGTCTCCATCTGCAGCAAAAAGAAGCATCTTTGATGAAGAAAGAGCTACACTTATCTTTGTTATGAGAATATTTAGAAAAGTTAGAAATTACACTGTGCTAGGAAAATGGCAGTAGAAGCTTTTCGTCTTGGGTCTATGATCTCATAGTGATGGGTTGTTGGCTAGGTTCCTAGTACTAGGCATAAATACCTCCTATTGAGTATGCCTTGAGTCCAATTAGACAGCTGTTGATTACCTCCAAGTTAAAAGTACCAGTATTCCACCTGTGAGGATCTCTTGCCAGGCTGGTCATCATTGTAGCTTGTATTGTTTGCAGCTGGATAGGACTATTGATTTATTTTCACTCTTGGTAGCTGGCATAGCATCTTCCAATATCATGACAGCTAGTCCTCAGGGAGGAGGTAGCCAGGTCAGGTCAGGTTATAATCCTCTAAGTCCTGTGTGGTGTCTTCTGCAATAATATCTAACCTTCAAGTTCTTAGAGACAAAAATCTCTATTCTTTGGAGAGTCTCTTGGATTACCCTAACCAAAAACTCAAATGAAGATTATTCATACCTGGCAATAGGTTTGATTGATGGTCTATGGTTCTTGTTGAGGGAGAGGGTCATAATCACCCTGTGTGGCTTGGCATAACTCCATTTAAACTATATACACACTCATATGCACACATACATCACACATGTGCACACACAGAGATAATCAAATTTGATTTCATTTTTGACATGTAAGTTGAAATTTAGAAAAAGTGCGAAAACAAATAGCAGAGAGAGCTTAAAACAGAGGATTTGTGTGTATTTAACTTTCCGGACCCCAAGTTGTTCTGAGATGAAAGTTTGCAAAGAAAGATTGTAGTAATGAAGATACCATGTGCTTTTCTAAGGTAAAAGATAAGTATTTGATATTTTTTTGAATGTACTCTGCCTACCTCACCCCCAGCTCACTGCAAGGGTCCACAGGATTCACCACAGACATGATTTGGACTCATTTACTCAAAGCTTTGCACAGCCTCAGTGGTAGTCAACACTCCTTAGATGCCTGTCCCTCCAGCAGCTAGTGGAGCGATCACTGTTTAGCTCCCCACTTAAATCTGCGATGATCAGAACCCAGAACCAGTCATTTCCTACCTGCTCTAGAATGTTGGCCTTGCCAGGAAGGAACCTGACTGATGCTTATAGAATGTAAGCATTCTGAAACTTTGAGGAGTTGAAAATTTCTTCTTTTCTGTAATGCCACATAACTTGGCTGTCATGGGCAAAGAGCTCCTTCCCATTAGTCATGCTGTTGCCACTCCTGAAATACTGCTGATGCTCAGAGAGCACACAGCCAGTGCTGGCCTCAGGCTGGAATACACTGGCTTGACCTTAACTCCACCTAATACCATTTTAGCCGCCTCAGCATAGCTGCCACCTTAACTTGGGTGATTCTCCAGCTGTTTTGTTGTGTAACTCTGGTTTGCAAATTTAAAATGTACTTTTCCGAGTAGCTGCTTTTGTAATATGACTGCCCTTACTGAATGAGAATGGCATTTTACTGTAAGGTAAAAATATCCATACATAAAGATACATATAAATGATTTTGGGAGTGCCAGAATTGGGAAATCGCTTCACTTTGTACTACAAGGATGAAAAGCAACTCTGTAGAAATCATCTGTCTGGATCAATTCTTTTGATCTCCTAAAAGTTAACTATGAGTCTGCTCACTACAAGGAGAAAAGAGCTGAAGATTCTAACAGCTTTTATTTTCAATCCCACTGTACTCCTGTACTTGATTAAAACACATACACACACATATATATATATATATATATGTATATGTATATATGCATATATGTATACATATATAAGTATACATATATGTATACATACATATGGATATATGTGTATGTGTGTGTGTGTGTATGTACACACTGACAAGGGTGGCTTTACTTAACAGACCTTGCAGGCTCCCAACAAGTTCTTTTCAAGAAACCATATTCTCCCCAATGCCCTTTTGATGAGCAGGACTTCCTAGAGAGACAGTAGTACAGGGAAGAGAGTGCACCAACAGCCCCTTTCTCCTCTCTAAATCTAACCCTAACATTCTACATCAGTCCTTTTTTATCAGCCACAGCAGCTTCAGGTGGGCTGGTGGGCCGAGTTCTCGCTTCAGTGTCAGCATACTCTGACTCCCACTTGACTCTGCAATACTGTCTATATACTCTTATTATTATTGAAAAAAATTGAGAAGGAGAAACTCGCTGTGATTCATGAACTGTAGTCAAGTGGCTGATTGTCCTTTCACTTAAATCTATGCTCATGCAGCCACACTGCTTTGGAATATAAATCTACCAAGGGCAACAGCATGCTGAGACAGACCACTGCGTCTCAACCAGAGTCCAGTGCCTGCCATGAATTACATGACAGCTGGACACCCTCCACCTCAAATCTCATAAAGTTTAAATATTCAAGTTAATAACCCTCCTGGCAGAGATATTCTCTCAGCAGCATGAAGAAAGAAGTCAGAACATCAATGCACACAGCCAGCTTTGTAAAGCTTCTCCCCACAGTTTAGAAGGGGCAATCATCAGTCAGACCACACTCATCATAAAGGCACTAAGTTCAAAGTCCATTCTACAAAGAAAGTAAGTGAGGTAATCTATAATAAATGTTGTCTTAAGTATTATTTTTGCTTTCTAAGTCAGACTCTATAACAATTTTCTGCAGCATTCTGAGACTTAACTGAAAATATTCTTAAATTAGTGATTCATGCAGTTTCATAAGTATTCACATACGTGTATGATTTTTAAACTTGCTTTTATCTAAATATGTGTAGATTCCCTTCCCTACTAGGGTTGGGCTTTACAATCTCATGCACCCCAGTACACTACAAGATTTCTATTGAAGTAGTGCCAGCTGAAGCCAGTCCCTGGGACACCAGAGGAGACAAAACAAAGCAACCACAGGAGAGGCCACAGCAGGACCTGAGCAGGCAGCCAGGGCTGTTGATACCAAGTTTTCCAAACAGTAAACATATACATAAAGCCTGCAAGTTTTGCCACTACTGATCCTTTGCCTAACTTCAGCTGCTGGCAACTGGAAAAAGGGAAGGTTAACACATGCACCAGCAGTGGTAGCAGAATGTATTATTCTGCTTCATGGCACTGAGTGGAATGCAGGTTCTATTTCAAGGGGTGAAACTGCTGTTTCCCTAATGCAAATTTGAACAAATTTGCAGAGGGGATAATTGAAGATTGAAGACTGGGGTGTTGTTACAGCTGGCTAGAACATCTTTGTGTAACATGAATATCAGAACAGTTCAGGTGGGAGAAAGGAAGACAGAGAAGCCAACAGATCTCAGGAGGAAAGCAAGTTCATGGTCATTTCTAAGTTCCAGCTTCCACCGTTACTAACTGAAGTTCTGTGAGCCTCATTCCATTTGCAGAAATGGACTGATTCCAATCCCTATCTGATTTCAGAGTTCTGACAAGGCAGGAATTCTCAGCCTTTTAAGATTATTAAGCCATAGGTAACCAACCAATTCTAAAATTTTCAGATGACCACGTAGTAAGCGGTAAAGGAGGACGAAGGAACTGAATGGAAAACAAAAAGGAACTGCAGAAAGATGGTCACCTGGCCTGATGCAGATTATGACTAGTGGGAAGGCTTGTTTGGGAAGAAAGAGTGGTGCATACTTTCTTAAGGTCCAGGAAAAGGGAGGATGATGGCCAGAGTTCAACTCAGTGAAGCAAAGTTTACACATGTGATGTGAAGGGAAAGATGTCCAAAATTCACACTTGCTGCCCAAGCTAAGCTGCTCAAGCCCCACTTGCTCCTCCGTTCCAAGAGGGAAAGGGTACAGTCACCCTGGGGTGTAGGGAGGCAGGTGCCCTCATGGTATCTCTGCAAGCATTCTAGTGACAGAATTGTTTCAGACAAAGTAGTTGCCTCTGTAAGAAGCTATGTTGACCGGGTTGCCTTCACACTCAGAGCCCCACCTGTCTCTAATTTCCCAGAGCCTGTATTGAAGGTGTGCACCTCCATACCTGGGATTAGCCAGGTGTTATTTTGAGAATATATCAAATTGTCTAGAACTGCTTATAAAAAGCAGTTCTACTTAGGTTAATGACAGGAGTACTTAATAAAAGCTGGAACCTGTAATACAACTCCCAATAAAATAGCATCCACTGATGCTATATGGAGTCCCAGATGGAACTGTTGCCCACGGAGAAGATATCTGGCTGTGTGAAGGAATTAATTACACATATCCTGCAGTCCAAGCTTCACTCCACAGCCTGGTTTATGCCATGGGAATCTGAGGACAGATCTCATGCTGTCTGTCTCTAAACACCTAGACAAAGCTGACTGAGGGACTCCCTTAGCCTAAGAGTTTCTTGTGTTTCTCACTAACGTGTAAGCTATTCACTAAACAGTACTGAAAATAACTAGTTAATTCCAGGTGTGGCGGTGTACACATTCAATTCCAGCACTGGGGAGGAAGAAGAAGGTAGAACATGGATTATGAAGCCAGCCTGGTCAATATCAAGGGTTCCAGGCTAGTCAGGGTTCCACAGTGAGACCATGTCTCCACAACAATAATAGAAAGGAACGAAGAAAGGAAGGAAAGAAAGAGAGAAAGCCAAAGGTAGAGGCAGAGAGTGACAGAGAATAACTGAGCTGTTTACATATAGAAAATATAATTTTGTAGTTAGTTGAGAATACATAAAGTCTTTTTTTTTTTAATGAGACTAAAAACTGTTTGCACTTATGTTGTCTGAACTGATGTAGGAAGCCAAGAACAAGAGAAGATATAACAGAGGAGGCCAAACTGAGTCTGACACCAGAGTGAAACAATCCTGGATTAACATAAAAATAATAAAGTGAGAGCAAACCAAACATGCCATTACACTGGGAGATTGAAACTGTTCACACACACAGTTCACACACGCACTGTTCATCTGTCAATCCCAGCTCCTGCCCTGATGTAGCAAGTATGGTGGTTTATGAGGTTATCATAAATAATTTCTCCAATTTTAAAATTATTTAAAAATAGAAAGATATTAAGGATTTTGCTTTTCCTAAATCCCAGAATGCTTTTTATTATTACTTTGGTACTCAACAGTAATATATTTATAGACCAATAGTCAGAATTTACCATTTATTTTAAAGTTTACGTGCTGTATTTAAATTCCAGGTAATAAAAACATGATGAGAAAAACAACTTTTAATTGTTTAAGGAAAATGTTAAACTTTCAGACTACAGTGACTATCTTTTCAGAAATGGATGTTTCAGAAATGGAATCATCGATTCTGCTTTACCAAGTGTGTATCTACTCAGAGTCAGAAACCTATAACAAATCCAGACTCAATAAACCCTCAAACTTCCATGCTATGAGTCACTGGCAACCAATGGGGCATCTTCACATGACATACAGCAGCTGATCAGCATCTTGGAGAAAGGAAGAAACAAATTTGACCAATCGAAAAATAAAATCATAGGATTGGAGAGATGGCTCAGAGGCTAAGAGCACGTGCTACTCTTGCATGGGATTGGTTCCTAGCACCCACATGGCACCCCACAATCATCCATAACTCCAGTTCCAGGACCAGTTCCATCCCTCTTTTGGCCTCTACAGGCACCAGGCACACAAGCGGTACACACGCATACGTGCAGGCAAATATCTATATCCAAAAAATATTTAAAAATAAAAAAAATCATTTCTATATATCAAAGTGTACCACCAAGATTGAAAGCAAGCAGCTCTGATCTTCTAATGCCTCCATGAAAGGTAGAAAAAGTGTCTGAAGATGCCATACAGTGCTGTGGACTACTGTTTAAGTATGGTTTATGTCCCTATCTCCCCCTCTGAGGACTCACATTGAAATTAAATCCCCACTGTAGGTAATGATAGGAGGGACTGAGAGGGAATGCGCGAATGGTTGGGATTCTGCCCTCCTGAATGGATTAATGGATAAATGGCTTTACTTGGCAGTGGGTCTGTCTTAGATGCCATTTAGAAAGTTCTCTCACAAAATAGCTGTCTCTTCCCATATGGTGTTCCATTTCTTCTTGGGACTCTGCCAGCAAGAAGGCCATGGAGCAGCCCAAGACATCAACCATGTCCAAAGTGTATCTCTCTCCCTTATAACTCACCTAGTCTCTGATGTTTTGTTACTAACAACAAAAACTAGCCTGGTGCAATAGAATCAGAGATAACACTATTTTCTTTGGCTTTACTACTGTCCTTGATGTTTCTTTAATGACAGAGAAGAGCAGAAATACATGCAGCCATGAATGGAGTTTTTAATGTGTATTGTTTAATACTGTGGTTGAATGTTGTAGTAAGAATAATCACAGAAGGAATGGACTAGCACCTGGGCACATGTGAGACGCATGACAAGCCAGGATGACTTAGGTTCTGCAGAACTTACTCAACCTGACCTTCCCACCCTTTAACAGGAAGTGCATTATGTCAGGAATAAGCTCACAAGTGTTCTACAAGCATGATAACTAATGGTGGCAGCTTGTAAATTAAATTGGCTCATTCCCCAAAGCAAAACAAAAAACAAAAGGCTTCTAAAGGGAGTTAAACAGAAACCTGCAGGACCCTGATCGCCCACCAGCACATGACTGATAATACATGTTCTACACTACCAACTTCTGGAGGAAGAACCAGAGAAGGCTGGCCCTCCCCTGTGCTTCTTACATGTTGTGTTGTTGTGACCCAGGAACGTGGAGATGAACCTGAAAGCCAGAAATCTCATGTGAATGATTCTGACGCAGTGAATCATATCCTGCGGCCTTCCTGATTGAGCTGGGAGCACCACCAACAGGCCTCATCTTATGGCGCAGAGCAGACATGTGAGTATTTGCATAGGGTCCCACCCTCATGGCCGTGGAACAGCATAATGAGCAGCTGTGCCTTGAAATTATTAGCATTTTCAGAAGGCATTTCTCCACTGCACACTGTATTAGTCAAGGATAGAACTGTCTAACATATCCCAGCATTTCTTCTGTTGGTTGCTGTATATTAAAGATGTATCAAGCATATTTTAAAGTAATCAAATGAAGCAATAACGGATATATGTAGATGATATCTAAGTTGCAGAATCTGAAGGGAAACAGTGAAATCACAAAGTAATTTCTGGTAAGTCACCTCCAAAACTTAGAAAGTGTTGGCATTTATTTCAACAAATATGTTCTGCAAACCCTGCCAAGTCGACCTAATAGCTTTACCAAATTCCTGCGTCAAACCAAAGGAAAAAAAAAAGTATTCCAACACAAAATGGTGTTCTCCTGCCATCTAGTGGCCTATCTCTAGAACTGCAGAGACACATGTTGAAAATGTATGAGCACAAAGGAACAAGATTGCTTTTGTTTTAAAATTTTTGATCTAACACATGGATCAGAGACAATGATTCTCTGATGTCATGACAAATGTTATTTGAGGTAAGTATGGGAAGAATAGGATTTCTGATATAAAATATTTCAAAGGCCAACTCTGTATTTGGAAACTTTTAATAACTGCTGCTCCATAAAGAAGCCAGTTTTCCCTGAGGAAAATGTGTTGTAACAGTCAGCCTCTGTCTCGAAGACTACTTTTATTTAAAAGCACCTTACATGTGTTTTCAGGTTTAAAGTGCAACTGCCAAGGGGAGGCTGTGTTTATAATGCACAGGAGAGCAAACGATGAGAGGTGCTGCCTTCCTGTTTGCACCACTCCAGTGCAAACACACGTTTGGTTTGCCTCCGGTGTTACCAGTCATCCATTCGCCATCTGTGGTTTCTGATGTCCCCAAGATTAAGGAAACTCTCCCCACAACCCCATGCTCCCCTGGGATATAATGCTTCTTAGAGCAATCACAGCAGCTGCTGTGGTTTATGGTGTTCTCTTTCGAAGCTACGGTAACATGAAGCAATCACTGTCACGGGTTATTTTAAGCTTATAGGTAAGTAGATAGGTACGCAGATAGGTAGACGGTTAATGTTAAGGTGGCAAACAATGTTAAATGGCAAGAATTAAATACATTGCTGTAAACCAGTTGCACAAAAGCAAGCAGAGTGAACTCTAAAATTACAAACCCACCTGAAAGTTTATGAGACCCGAGACCTCCTGAGGCCCACGTTGTATCCAGACTCCTCATGCCTCCCCATCCATAGCTCCATCATTTACTCTGACAGAGCTGGCACCCATCCCAGTGCGCCAGCTCAGACCACAAATGCCATACACACTCAACACAAAATCTCGGCCCACAAGCAAGGTCAGCACTTGCATTGAGAATACGTTCAAGCTTCAAGTGGGAACTCTGCAGTATCTACCACAGCCCCGGCAGCTTTTCCACCATGAAAGAGAACCCAGGGTGAAGCCACTAATGGCCCTAAGGTGACAATACTGTAAGTGGGCCAAGTAGACACGTCAGAGTGGAGATGCATGTGAATTCTAAGTGTCCTCATGGTCATCATCTTCATCCTAGGATCTAGCTTTAAAACAGAATGAGGCAATCCCCCACCCCACCCCGAACAATGGAGGGCAGCCATCTGGCACACTGTTATCTGTCCTGCCCCACGACATTCTCAAGTAAAAACTTAAGTTGGCGACATTGAGTGTGGAACCGAGTCTTCCACTCATTCTGCTCATTCTGCCAGAAGCTGAGCATGTCTGCTGCACAGACCGTTACTTACTATCTGCACATGCATGTATGGACTCACCAGGCTGTTCATTTTGGAGGATGAGGACCCTGCTCTGTGCTTCCTTAAACTGCTGGCTTCTGCATGCCCATCCTTCGGCTTTAAGACAGTTCTGCTGCTCCCTGCTGTCCCTTCGGATGAGGACCTTAGCCGCCGCTCTATGTATCTTCCTTCACGATACGGACTGAGGCTACTGGCAAGAACTTTTCCAAGAAACATAAAGAAAAATGAGTATCAATACTTACATGGAATTTGTAATCAATGCACCATTTTAAGCCGATTAAAAACCTTAGAATGATTCCAATGTTCTTTACCTCAGAAAACAGATTTCTAAGTTCATAGTAACACTCTGTTTAATCCCTTCTCAAGAGTCACAGCAGTCATATGAGCAGATCCTATCAGTGGGTCACATTTTTTTGTCCCATCATTCAGGTATCTGAGGCAGAAGGATTTCTGCTAGTTCAAGGCTAAATGGTCTCCAGGGGGAGTTTGGGTCAGGCTGAGCTTCCAAGTGATACTTTTTTTCAAACAATATCAAACAAAAGTATGTATTCTTATATCAGATATGCTAAAAAAAAATCAAGTATTTAGACTACAAAATTGTTGAGTTTTGAAGTTCAAAAATCATCTTACGATTTTTGATATGATAGTATGTCATTTGATTTATTTTTACTTGATATTTTAGATCATTCACATAATATTGCACACCTCCTAAGAGTTTGAAATTTACTGTTGGAGAATTTGATTTCTAGGTATGTTTACAACAATCATTTTGTACTTTGTTGGAGAAAAGGGCTGCCTAAGATTTGACAGTTTGTATTCTCTGCAGATGTTGGCTTTATGTAAATCTGTTGATTAAGATGATTGCTTCCTCATGATCTGCACCTGCTCACTACTCTCTGGCAGAGCCATTGTGGAAGAGCAAAGTTGTTGTAGAGGAGTTCCTGTGGCCCCTTCTCCCAGTCCGGCAACAAGGAGAAAAGGTGAGCCTTTAGTTCACCCACCATAAAGTTGACAGAGCTTAACTGCTAAAGGTTTGTGGGATGAGACAAAGCTACACATTTCCTTTGTTATGCAAATAGGCTTTTGGATGAGAGTATGGACTTTTTGTATCAAGAGAACACCTAAGGAGTTTCTGTATCAGTAAAAACACCTGAGATCAGAGGGGCACGTTTCCACTGTACAAGATGGCACTTGCCATGACAGGTGGTTCCCTCTGCTGACGTCTGGCAGGGTTTGTATCTATGAAAGTGTCTCCTTGTCTCTCTTGCAGAGCTCTCACAGTTGGCTACAGTTTACATCAAGATAACCTCCACCTGGCTGTGCTACACAGTGGCTTGTTTCTAAATCTGCAAAATCTGAAACACAAGGAGCAGAACAGAGCTCACACACCTCAGTCATCTGCTTCAGTGACTATGGATGCAGATCTTCCTTCCCTCCAGTCCTCTTAATTATGAAAGTGTTTACAATTATTAGAGCAACTGAAATCACTTTTAAGTAATACTTATAAAGAACACACATTAGCTCTGCAGACATAATCATCATCTTCAGCATTGAGACAGTTGCTGCTAACAGTAACATTAATGACAGAGAGAAAATAACAAAATATAGCATATAAAACAGTCATTTGAGTGAGAGTACAGTCAACAATTCCCTTGAATATTTTCTGTAACTAAAGAGAAATTTCCCCCCTTTCCCCCCACACATATCCACTCACATGCACACACAAAAATACACTCCTGCACATATTACCATCAAGGTGAACATATTTAAGGATACATAGCTAGTTAACACCGAGGCATGTTTTGAACTTGGCAGGCTTTCTAACTCCAAGGACTATATTTTCATAGCCTGCAATACCTTTGTATTTGCAGATAGATTTTGTTTATATGGAAACATGGATCCTAGTTTAGCGCTTTGCTAACACAGTAAACAGAATTGAAATTACACACATCTCCTTTATGAAGATTTTGACTGAAATGCCTCTCTTTCATTAACTAGCAAGTATTAATGCTTCTACAGTCACATTCCAAGTAGAGTTGCCTTCCTGCCACCTCTTTCTCAAGGCAAAATAACATAAATGTTACAGATAAGAAAAACAAGTATCATAGACTTACATTTTCATTAAACTGGGGTACATTTAAAATCAACCAAAGCAAACATTTAACAGAAATTGGAAATACAAAGGAAATGTAGCTTCCATTCAAGAGATAGAATAAAAATAATTGATCGATTAATAATGGAAATTAATTTACACCTTTTTTTTTGGCTTGAGGAAATCTGCATACCTTTGGCAGCACTTGCTTCATATCCATAAGACGTTTTGCTGAAAACATGATGATCCCCAGAAGATGGAATTACCCTTGAATCTGAAACAGGGTGAATCCCTCTAATGCGTTCAGCCAAAGCCTTGTGCTGGTCATAGGAGCCCAGAGTCCTGGGCGAACTGGTCCTCAACATTGGTTCAGCACTCTGTGCCAAGGGCTTCCCTTCTCTTTGATGACCAGCTGGGAGGTGGGTCTCTGGGTAGCTTGCATTCCTAACAGGGGGCTCTGCACTTTGGAGTAACACTTCCCGCTGGTTAGCAGCAGAAGTCTCTGGTAAAGAACGCAGTTCGGTGCTACACCGACTCTCTAGCTTGTACCTCCCAGGAGACATCGTCATACAGGGCACAGTCCCCACAAATTCTATCGTTGTCTTTGTGACAGCAGCGGCACTGGGAGTGGGCTGAGAGGTAGCATCATTGGGGCCAAAGTGATCGCAGTGTGATGCCATGCTTCCACTCTTGGGAAAGGCATCTGCCTCGGACAAGGAATCTTCAGTCAAGGCCAAGAACTCTGAGGGGGTCTGAGCTGTGGTCAGGTCAGCAGAGAGCAGAGGCGACTGTAAGGAACTCCCATTGCGCTCTGTCAGGTCCGCAGAGCAAGGCGGGGATGCTCTTCCTGAGGCCGGCTCCTGCTCCTGGTACTGTGCAATCGCCAGCGAGAACTCAGGCTGCTGTACCAAGGATGTGGAGTGGCTCTGTGGGAGGGACTTAGAAAATTTAGAGTGGGATGAAAAGGATTTGGGGAGTAACTTCTTTGTTGACTGTTTAATAGAACGGCAAGTTTGTTCTTCCGTGAATCCAGAGTCGTCCCCTTCACTTCTGCCAGAACTTAGACAATTTATAAAGACACTCTTATTAGTCGAAGGTTCCTTTTCTCTTTCAAAATCTTCCGTCAAAGATCTTGTTATCTTCTTACTCCGTGAACTACTAAAGCCCACAGAATGTCTTCCCCTGGTTTTGACTTTTTCCTCCAAACTCAGTTTCTGCATATTGCTGTGACTGGGTTGAGCACCATTGGAAATACTAAGGTTCTGGTCGGTGGGTTCTGGCTTATGTTCACTCCCCTTCTTGTGGTGGAAGCTGATGGAGGGAGCACGGAATATGCTCCTGCGTTTCCCCGTGCTCCCTGAGCTGGAGTTAGTGCTGGAAGGGGAGGAGCTGTGGACACCAGCTGTATTGCTGGAAGAGGGTGAAGACGGGAGAGAGTCATGTCTTCTGCTAATACTTTTCCTGAATATTGGCAACCGGGAAACCAGAGTACATCGTCTTGATCCTGAGTCCCCCATTGGGACCCGGAGGCTTGCACTGTGATAGCCAACTTAGCAGCCTGGGAAAAAGTTAAAACAAAGAAAGCAAGTCAATAGAAGTCAATCTTGACAAGGGCCCATTAAAGCAAAACACAGCTTTTCAAGACAACGAATGAAATTTGGTTTGCATTACAATAATAATAGTGTTCAAACATTCAGGATTTTAGGAAACAGAAAAATCATCCACAAACTGGTATCAAAATCTTAGTGTGAATCAAAAAGGTCAAGATTACCACAAATATTTAGTCTACTAAAAAGAGCACTAGGTTAGGAAACACAAGATCATTATTTAAGATGTGGCCAGTCTGTTCCTAAATTCTTGTACGTTATTAAATCTTAACATCTATGATTCAACAGCCATGTTTAGTACCATGTGACTCAATGGGTAACCTATGCAGCTTACCAGAAACATAGACCAGAGAGTGGCATGCCAGGCACTGAGATGCTGGGGAATTTTATTTCTAGTTATACTTAAAATAATTGTTTTTGTGCACTGTTAGGTAAGGAGCTAGCTAGGGCATTTCGTATTGTTTGCAAGTGTTGAATTCTGTGTGTGTTGGTGGTTTAGTGGTTGGGTTGCTGGTGTTTGTTAGTGTGAGAACAAAGGTTGGAGCGATTCGAGCTTAGGACAGCCTACAAAGAGGCTGTGAAGATTTCTACCTTTCTCTCTTTTCGTATTAAGGCCACTTGTAAAAGCAGTGAAGATTTCTATCTTTCCTTTCTCCTTCCCTAAATTGAAGGTAAAAGATTGTAGCATACTGCTACACTAAGGTCTGCACTCATGCAAAACCAATCAGAGCAAATTCTTGTCCATGATATCTGACACAGGAAACTTAGCCCTATTCTTTCCCAGAAAAGTTTTCAGAAAATAACCACAGACAGACAAAATGACCACTCTCAAAAGAAAGTCTGTGCTACCTGGGAAAACACAGGAAAGAACCTTCACAGGCACAAAATTCTCTGTAAGTAACAATTTTCAACCTGGAGTCATGCAGAAATAAATCATTATGCAACAATATACCAAAATATGCCGTATGAGGAAATAGCTCAGCAACCTTATCTAATTATGCTGACTCAACAGGACCAGCTGAGTTAGCATTTAGCTGGAAAGACATCTGCTCTAGACAAGATCTGATGTTTACACAGCAACATTCCTGGACTTTAAACATCATGTCACTTTTCTGTGAATGCACATTAAATAATGCTACGTTTAATCTCTTATGTAACTAGGAAAATAATGGAGATATTTTGAACATATAAACGATTCCTACAACACAGACAACAGCCACTTGTGTCAACAGGATCAGTGAAGGCACCAAGGGATGAACTTCAGGGGTGACTGATGTGGACCAAGCGTGTCATCTGTCACAGAAAGAGAGACTATCCACCTAGGAATGATGGGGCCAGAAATCGTATCACTGAAAATGAGTACTTAATGAATTATTAAATTCATATATAATTAACCATTATGAATACATTATGGTATTCTGAAGATAGGAATACAAATATTATTGTTTGCATAAGAAATAGCTGCTTCTTAAAATGATTTTCAGCACAGGGATATGTGCATAACTGAAGTCCAACTACTCCAATTAGACTTGTGAAAACAACCCTATAGTCGAGGAGAAAGAGTAGAACAAAATTAACATAATGAGACAGTTATAACAAAAAGGGAGAATACACTTCAAAGTCACAGTTCTGGTAAAGGTTCTGCAAAGCAGAGGAAATTATAATCTGGGTTAGTAGGACATATTTAGACACATATTTAGAAAACAAAATTGATACTGTTGGACCCCCAAAGGCCCAAACTGGAACGCCGCACCCCCACAGAGACTCACAGACAGGATATCGATGCAAATAGCAAGAGGATTTATTCCAGTATACTGGGATAGTTCTAACACGCAGGATACAAGCGGCCCCGAGGAGCAAAAAGCAAGCCTTTTTATTTACTGTTCAAGCGGTTGCTAGGCACAAACCAAGTTGGGACAAGTCGATTGGTCCCCAAATTGTTTTCCCATTTTGATAGGTAGGGGCCAGTTAACCTTTAAATTGATTGGTGCTGGCATATAACAAGGTTGCGGGCTCCTAGAAAATGTAAACTTGAGGGTCTTTAGTCTAAGTGGGTGGGAGAAGACCCTTAGTTCGAGGTTGTGGGCTGTCTACGTGGGGAAACTCTTTTAGCCCAAGGCCGCTTTATTTGTCTTAGAGATTGTTTTTTCTTTAACTCTGGGAACTGTTTTGGGTCACGGTGCTCCTGGCTTGGGCCTACACAATTTGGCTTGTAGCTATCTGTAACAGGGAGGTCTGGAAAGCACCCAGTAATTTTCTTGAGGCTGGCTTGTGCTGATGATATGAAACTTATGCTTTTCTTTTAGCTTAGGAAGTTGACACTTAGGACCAGTGTATGGGGTCCCAGACCAGAATAAGGGGTCCCAGGCTAGTGTAAGGGCTCCCGGGCCCCACAATACTACCATCACATATGATCTTATCTCTTGGTTGTCTTCAAAGACAATAAAAATAAAGGACAAAAGAAACTAAAAATGAGTTTGGCCAGTTGTGAGTGAAAGGAAAATAAAATTTAAAAACCTTGTGTGTGTGTGTGTGTGTGTGTGTGTGTGTGTGTGTGTGTACACATATGTATATGCAAGGTTTAGGCAAAAAAACAAAAACAAAAAACAAAAAAAATACAGTGATGTTTAAAGAATGTATGGTTTATGTATGGAGATTTATACAGTGGAGATCCAGCTGCAAAAAAAAATAAAAAATGCTAATAGATGCAACAATGTCTGGGTGTTAACTCAGCTCTGCATTTGCTATTCCTGGGATCTAACCTGACATACATAACTCCCTTTCTCCTCTCAGAGGCTGAAACTCTTCTTGGTGGTAAGGGGATCTGCTAACGATCTGTTAAAGAGTTGTTATATGGAGCAAGAAAAGATAAAAGAAGGGAAGGGAGAGGAGGGAAGAAGGGGAGTGAGAGAGAGGAAAAAACTCAGCAAAGACCTCAACACTAACTGTAACTCCTCCTGAGCAGCTAGCAAGATGGTGCTGCTTCACAGCTGATGACTCCCTTCCAGTGTTGGCTTCACTGAGCCTAGCACAGAGTCAGTACTCAGTAACTAAGTCACCCTGAGCAGGTAGCATGCGGTGCTGTGCACGGTGATGATGCTCTTTCAACTTTTGGCTTCCTCCAGTCCTTCCACCTCGACACTCTCAACCAGTTCACGCTTGTTCCAGACCTAACATTTGCTGACCTAAACCCAAAGACCACAGATGGTGTACCAGAGGTTGAGAGACTCAAGTGTCTGGGGCTGAGGTCAGTCTGGCTCCACGTTGTCACTGAATAAACCATGATGCAGGCAATACAGCAAACATTATTCGACTAATCTCTTACAGAAACAAGCCATCCTTTATCCATATGCTCGGAGGCCAATAATGTTTATTATTTCACACTTTTAAATAAGTGTTTGACATTAGGAATATGTAGGGGCTCATGCATGAAGCCCAGAGGTAAAGTCTACCTTCCACATCCATTTTATATACATCAACTGGGGGTGATTTTTCTATTGTACTCTTGGTATACCTGCATCTGCATCTGCACTGCAACCAATGCTTGAGGTAAGGTGTAGAACTTCCTCCTACTGTGTCATATTAGAGTTTGAGTAGAAACCCCATATTTCAATTTGGGACATGTGGGGTTTGGAGTCAGGAATCCTCAACTCTAATCTATTTTCTTTCTTTGACCCACATATTTGATCGTGTAGATCCCTCTCTTAGTCATACTGAAAAACTGTATCAATATAGCTGAGTATCTATATCAACAAAATATTCAGGCAATACCTCAGAATCCAACCATTACCACGGACTCTGAAAATGATTCCCAAAAGGTTAATTGACGTTTCTTTAGGACTGACAGTGAGCAGTGACCGCATAGCAAAGGAACAGTGATAACAGGAAAGTAGGGACCTGAAAATATGGGATGTTTGTTCAGAACAGTTACGTTATTTTACAACATCCTATTAAAGAATATCTTTTAGATTTAAAAGTAGTCATTACTCAAAGGAAACTCTAACCACGTTCTAGAGTAGGATTCTTAGAAGCTGACTCCAAGTACAGCTTCTTAGGCAAGCAGTTCATTTAGGGGGTGCTCTGGAAGGGTGTGCTCTCAGGACACAGAAAAGAAACAAGGACAAAGGTTGATTGTGAGAGGGCCTAGGGACAAGTAAGCAAAGGCTTCAGGGAACAGTGAGATGGGCTTAGGGATAATCTTTGCTACCTGAGACAGGGGCTAGTGTTAGGGGTGTCCCATGCTGGTTAGCAGCATGTAGCAGATGCTCTTCAAGAATGAGAAAAATACTGGAAAGATATTCAATAGGCAAGGAGTCAATATCTGGAATATGTAAAGAATTCTACCTAAACCCATAAGAAAAAAGTCTAAAAGGAGATGTAATTGAACAAGGAGTATGGACATTTCCTAGAAGAAAAGAAATGAATTAAAAATAAAAATAAGAAAAGATAACCAGTCTCATTAGTCACTGGGAAATGAAGAAACAGAACTCCGGTAACACAATGAGGAGCAGAGAGCACAAGGAGAAGACCACATTCAAGGGTCCTGGATGGTTCTGCTGGTGGAGTGCCACCTGAGCGCACACAGGACCTGAGGTTGTCACCAGAAACTGTGAATGTTCACAAAGTAGCCTGCACTTGTAGACCTAGTTCACAGAAGCAGAGTCAGATCACTGGGGCTCTGTGAGATACCTTGTCCAATGGGAAGTAGTCAAGGAAGACAATGTCGAACTCTGGCCTCCACATGAGCACGTGTATACACTCACACACACACTAAATATACATACAAACAACTAACATGCAAAAGAGGAACACAAACAGGAGGAAGTTGAGAGAGAAATCTACATCACCAACCCTCTGCTGAAAAGACACTCAAGTCATTATTTATCAAGGGGAAAAAAAGAAAGCAATGGGTTTCAACTCTCAATATTCTGAAAGTTAATAATGTCAAATTTGTGAGTTTAGAGATTTACAGAGGAGCTCACATGTTACACTAACAAGACCGTTTAGAGACTTCCAACAAAGATATGAAATTAAAAGCACTCCACAGCTCAGCATCACAAGAGAATAGTGCGAGTCTGTACTGGAAACACACACAGGACCTTCAGGGTATGAAGGCAGAAAACAGTACTAATGTCCAAGCGCAGGAGAGATTTTTTAAATGACATTTATTACAGAAAACAATAAACAAAAAGTAAACATTCAAGTTAAAAATATGAAGTAACTTGGAAAAAGGTTTGCAGACATTGGGTTTTATAACAAAGTCGCTAAATGATAATCTAAATACATATATGTCAACTGTATGTTTTGGAAAATCATGTGTATAAAATAAATAATCTGATCATTTGTAAATGCATAAAAACACATGCGAAAGTCTGAAAAGATGTACCTCCAACCATTGGCCATGGATATGCTTAAAGTAAATGCTGTTTCAGATGCCGTCATCATTGGGACATTCGTGCTATATGTAATGAGATTTTAATAATGAGTTCATAATTGGATTTGCAGTTAGAGCTAAGAGAGTAATGCAAGGAAATATAGCATTATAGCCTAACACGAGTCATATCATAGAAGAATATACATATGTGCATGTAAAATGAGTTAAATCACGTGCAGGACACAAAAGAAAATGGTAAAGGTGTTGTCTCTGCAGGGAGCAGAAGACTGGGTGTAGGAGAAGTCAGAAAAGAGGGACAAAACTCAAGCAATCCCTAGAGGTTTATAATTGTCGTCAAATGTTAATAGTTATTTAAAAAATAAAACACATTAAAATTAATTAAACCATCCATTTTCATTTCTGAATTGTTTACTGGGAAGTTTTATATTTTAGTGATTTTCAGACTAAAGTGAATGTGTTAAGGTTAAGATCGACTTTCCTGAAGGTTAAAGTTCTACTTGGTTTCCTAATGAAAACATTTCCTTTCCCTATCGCAGTATGATACTTATTCCAAAGTATCTTCAGTGATAAGGAAGTCAAACTGATACAGTCCAGGACTTCTGCCAGCTTTGAGGTTTTAAGGTCTCTGCCTTACTAACATCAGCAAGCAGTAACAGATTGTTTGACACATCCTGCTCATTAATGGGAGGTGGAGTGGGTAGCTCTGTGACTCTTTCTTACTAAGATAAGTGTGATGGCTTAGCAGCTAAAGGCACTCATTACTCAAGCCTGGCCACCCAGTTCAAGCCTCAGGACACACAATATTCTTTGACCTCCATGGGTACATCAAGGTACACATACCCTCTCCTAGACATATCATCAATCATCCAACCCACACTTACAAAATAATAGCAATAATTCATCATAAACAAATTATAAATAAGATATTAGTTATAACTTATCCTTTCAAAGCTAATAAACCAACTAAATGCCAGCTAACAACATATACCAAGAATAAAAGCCTCATCAACATCCAAGACCGCTGTTCACTTAACAGGCAAATGACTGCATTTGCCTTAAAGCTTTTGTTAACAAGGAGAACCAAAAAGAAACACATGCAGTTGCAAAGAATGACCAGCAGAGGGCAGAAAAGTCTGCCTTTTGATTTCTAAAAGTCAAAATTTTAACTAGTATTCAAAGAATTTTAATTTAATGGGTATTTAATTATCAAACATATCATGAAGTCCTTAAATGATAAATAATTGTATTAAAATATTATCTTCAATATAAATCTTTGTTTCTAAAAAATGGTGTCTGATAAAACAAAAAAATTTTTTTAATTAAATGGAGTCTCTAACTCTTAACTAAAAGTCTGGGAAGATTTAAAATACTAAAAAAAAAAAATGTGATTTTTAAAAACAGCTTTTAAGCTAGAAACATGTATAGTACTTATTCTAGGCATGGTGGTTGAACCTGTGATCCCAGCATTCAGGAGGCTAAGGCAGGAGAATGGTCATGAGTTCAAGACCAAGCTGGGCTAGCTAGAGAATGAGACGACTTGGTCTCAAAAAAAAAAAAAGCTAAAAATGCAGTTAAAATGTATAGAACTTACTCTGAGGAAACAAATTTTAAAATTAAAATACATTGGAAAGCATTAAAGAAGATGGTGGCTTGTACTAAACACTTATAGTCATGGGTGTTTATCTTCTGTCGGTCTTCCCTGCAGACAGTCGATACATACATGTCAGCACAGGCAGCGATGTGTAACAGAGACTCTCCATGTCTAGTCAAGTGAAAACACAAATGTTAGACCACTCAAACTGTGGGTGATGCTGGGGTGGAGGGGAAATGGAATCCACCATCCACGAACCCACTCATTCTACCTGAGGCTGTACACGCTGCTTAGCTGTGATACGTTGATCCTGTCTAACACGAGAGGTAGCTTCCATTCAGTCCTGGATGGATACTGCGAGCCAGTGCTCCCAGAATCATTTTAGAAGAATTCCAGATCTTTTCAAAACGTATCTCAATCTATAAAATAACTACTTTCACCAATGCTCTTCTTTCTTTGTCTTCTATTGCAATCGATTATCTAATCAATGAGGAACTGATTCAACTGTCGAATCCATCTACTTAGAGTTTGTAACTAGTAAGAACAAGAACTGAGTTCTGAGGTCCTAGGGAGGAAGGGAGGGTGACTAAGATATGATGATGAGGTGCTGGGTGGGCTGATACAGCCTCAAAGAGAAATGCTCTGGAAGCAATAATTTTAACTGAAGAGTGACTAATGTTCTATCAATTAAAAGATTCCAGCTAGATGTAGAGTCTTTAGTTCATTGTAATTACTTTCTTATGTTAATGACAAAGTATATTTTTCTTCTCTTGTACAACACATCCTACCCCCTCCTTCCCTCCCTCCACTCCTCCCGGCTCCCCCCATCTCCTCTCTCCCTCAGATCTACCTCCCTGCCCCCACCTACACACATACCCCCAGCTTCTTCCCAGAAAAGAACAGTCCTCCCCAGGTTATCGCTCAAAGAAGGCTTAAAGAGATGGAATAAGTCCAGGCATTACTCCTTATATTGAGAGTAGACTAGACAACACAGTAGGAGCAAAGGGTCCCAAGGACAGGTAAAAGGGTCAGAACCCCCACCCCCCACCTCCAGCCTGTAGGAGTTTTGCAAGAACATCAAGCCAGACATAGTTAGGGGACTGTGCAGGCTTTGTGTCTGCCTTTTCAGTCTCTGGGAGCCCCAAAGAGTGCTGGTCAATTGACTCTGTAGGGCTTGTTCTCCTGGTGTCTTAGAACCCTTGGTCCCCACAATCCTTCCTTCTCCTTTTCTGCAGGGCTCCCCAAATGCTTGATTCTGGGCCTCTTCATATGCTTGTCAAAGTATTTTTATTAACTATATTATTCTTTGACTTTAAACTGAATTTGCTTCTTTTTTATATTTATGTATTTTATGTGTATGAAAGTTCTGCATGTACACCTACATGCCAGAAGAGGGCATCAGATCCCATTACAGATGGTATCTGGGAATTGAACTCAGAATTCTGAAAAGCAGCAGTCTTCTTAAGCACTGAGCCATCTCTCCAGCTCCAATTTACTTCTTTTGAAGAGCTACATAACACATATTATAATGTACATATAATAAACTCATTTTATTACTTCCTTTTTAAAAATCTAAGACTTATTAATAAACTCAATAAACGGACGGTTATCCTTCTGTGATAAATACATCAAAATTTTTGTGGTAGGGGTGACCAGCTGTTGTTTCATTTGTTCTGAGTGGCATATTTAACTTGAGAGAATAATTATTAAAATTAATCCATAGAGGTCTCTGTGTCCTCTTGGCTGTCTAGGAACTCCCTCTGCAAACCAGTTTGACCTTCAACTCAGAGATCCTCCTACCTCTGCCTCTGAGCACTCTGAGCGGCCTGCAAGGCCACCAGGTCCAGCTAAAGTTTATTTTTAAGGAGCAACATAATCATAATCAGTTTTATTTGCCCTTTTGTGGACTTCTTCTAAGCAAGAAATTCACCTGAAAAAGGGACTCCTAATTAATAAACACAGGCTATTTTATTCTGCCTAACAACTTTGTGTATAACTATAAATCTTACATAGTAAATAAACAAATTGGGGGTCAGGGAGGTAGTGCTAAGATTAAAATCAAAGTTGCAAATAGCCAACACAAAATGAACTCAATGATATTTTTGTAGAATTTATGTCTAATATTGCTTTGTCTGGGTATATTTTGTCTTATTGGCTTTTTGCTTAAGTATTATGGTTTCCAGATTTGTGATTTTTATGGTGTGTGTGTATGTGTGTGTTTCTTGTACTTTTTCTTTGTGTATTTACTATTTTGATTTGTCTGTGTTTTTGTTTGTTTTGTTTTCTGAAGAGAGATGGTTTTGGAGTTGGGTGGGTGGAGAGGGAAGGGGAGGACAATCTGGGAGGAGTTGAGGGAGGGAGGGGAAACTGGCCAGATATATCTTACAGTTTTATTTATTTTCAATTTAAAAGTAAAATAAACAGCTACCACTAGTAGACTTTCCGTGAGCCTAATCATAGCAAAAAAAAGGTGTATTTATGCCATTTTAGTAGTATGCTGCTGTGATGGCTCATCAAGAGACATTTTCATAGGCATAATCCCTGCCAGACCTCAAAAGAAGGAACCACCACCATGGTAAGCACTGTATTGGACAGTGGAGCCCTGTGTGTCCCAGCTCAGGTGTTTTATTGATACAGAACTCCTCAGGTGTTCTACTGATAACAAGTACAGATCATGAGCAATCAAACATTCCCCCACATAAATCCAACACCTGCAGACAATACAAAATGCCAAGGCCCAGGCAGCCCTTTTCCCAACAGTGCACAAAACAATTATCATATATATATAAACTCTACAATATGACATCTTTATATTTTCTATGTTATTTAAATATACATTCCTCACTAGTATCAAACTATTCATTTAGCTCATTTGAATTAAGGAAACTATGTAAATCGGTGATATAATCTCATTGAGAAAAGCAAGTTTCATTGAAAACCACGTTAGATGGCAATGTTCCTCCTTGGAAAAACAGGCTTAAGAGAATCAACTGTAACTTTGTCACCTGTGTCAACAACCAGTTCTACAGACCAGATAAAGTCTGTACTCACCAAAGTATCACCTCTGAGTAAGGATCCACCTGTCCTCTCCAGTACTTCTTTAGGAAACTCGAGTTTCCTTTAATAACTAATCCTTCCACTAAGACAGGGTTTGTAGAGGCTGAGCCATACATCCTACAAATGTGCCCAAATGTGAAAGACTCTCCTGTTTTAAAACTTTTGGAGAAGCAGAAAGTCCATGGCAACCTGATGAAGAGAAGCTGCCAGACCCCATAAGCTCCTCAAGCTATGGGTTTGCATGGCCATCTAGGAATGGAAACCAGGGTCTGTGACTTTAGCTCTGCTGAAGGCATCGCTGCCTGGGCAATCCAGTGGAGAGGGGAACCTACTTGTTAAGTTTAAGTCTGAGTGACATTTCTCCAGCACACACTAACACCTTAGTGCATTCTCAAATAAGTTTTTAAATGGGGCTGCTTCTAGACACACAGGCAATAGAAGAAAGTCTGTTCAGTCTGTTCAACTATTCCAGTTGAGGAGGAGCACCAGCAAGCAATGAGCAGCCAGACCAAATGACCTATGATAGTGATGTGCTTTGTACAGAGTGATGAGATCCGAGCTGAAGGTGGAGAGTATGGAGGAGGTGATGACTGAGGAGGTGAGCCTGCTCTGCTGAGGAACACCATGATGGAGGGAATGAGCGCATGGAAACAGACAGTCTGAGAGTAAGAACAAAAACAATCCTGTATGACTTGAGAAGGTCCAGACCACATGCAGGAAAAGCCACAAGACAGCTAAGTCCAATCTGCCTCCTCTTAGGGGAATAGCCGACCAGCTGGCAAACAACTGCCATAATCATCCAAAGACAATAGGAGGGTCTGGCTCAGAGAGATACATGGAAGGATGCCGAACTTGGTTTACTTTGGGGAGAACATCATCAAGAATGTTGGGGGTCAAGACTGGGGGGGCTGCAACAGAAAAGAGCCTAAAATAATTCCCCAGGGATCCTCTGGATTGTTTGTTATTATATTGTTCTTGGTTTGTTGTTTCTTTAACTGGGAGGAACGTGTTGTTAAAATCATCAACACAGTTGTAATGTCAAGAGAAACATGAGTTAAAAGTTTACCGAAAGACTTAAAATACAATGAAGTACTGAATCATATCTTTTACATATTGAAAACAAAACTATTCCTAGAAAACACCCCTTAAAGACAAGTTCATGTCTACTCTCAAATCTAAAAAATAGGATGAGGTATATAAAAATATCTAGAAACAACAAACCATGGAAAATCACCAATGCATTGTGCTGAGTATTTTATGCAAGAGCCCCTGTGCTCACTGGGAACAACATATCTGCATCTGCATTGAGTTCTTCTGTCTCCTCTGTCTCAGGTTTGGCGGCAAATGATGCAATGTGTGCAGTATTGAGATAAGGCACTTACACCATGGAGCTTCTCGACAATTTCTCAGGCTTTATGAACTTTCCAGAAAAACATTAACTAGATTTCATCCCCTGAAGAAAAATATCATAACTACTTGAGATTTCACCCACTGAAAAGCAAGAGGAAAGACCCAGGTGTTTGTTATTAAAACAGCAATTTTACACTACTATGATAAAAGTAATGAATGCATTGTAATCCTAAATAATAATTTGATAACATTGAGTGTCTCTGCTTTTGGCTGACCCAGTTTTTGGAATTTTTATTAATGGGAATAACCCTAAGTGATGTTTTGGGTTTCAGCCCAATGGCAGTATTGTCTCTCTGATAAGCTGGACCAAATTGCAATGTATAAATGTCTTCTTGGTAATCGATGAAGCTGTTCTAAAATCAAGACTTCGTTCAGGCCACTAGGGTACCATTTAGTAATTACAACAGCACCATATGTTGCTGTAGTGGCCAGAAGCAAGGTGTCTCTTCTATCCAACAACAATGAATTCACCGAAGGCCATGCAGTGTATGAGGACTTTTCTGAAACACTTCGAGAAATCAAGTCATGAAGAGAGACCAGGTAAGTCTTCAAAAATAGTAATATAAAATAGAATGTTTACAAACATAATTAAATCTATTGAGGAGCTGCACTAAACTTACAGAAAGTTAAAAACAGATATAGACTTTTTTTCCTATCTTCAATGAATTTATTATCTAATTGACCAAAGTAACAAAGAAATGACGACTAAAATTAAGTTATACCATGGTATAATTGACTATAATTCAGGTGTCCTTCTGAAAAGGAAAAGAAAATGACACATTATCCATCATAGCTTTTGAGGAATTAAGTTCATTTAATGAGCACCCATTGAAAAGCAGGCATCCTGTTTGAGGCGACCAAAGATACTTTTCCCTTTTGTCTGTGTTCTTATTTACTTGTCATGAGACCACAGAACACAATGCCTCTAAGCACTGGCCCTAACCAGTGAAAACCATCTAAACCACTGGTGCCAAAACACACTCTCTTGTCCAGCAGCAGCAGCTTCTGAGGAACCATTATACTTGCAAAATCTTATCAGGCACGATGGTTTTGCTGTACTTCAGGGTTAGGAGAATGTCAAAAGAATCTGGAGCCTGAGGCCATGCTAACTGTATAAAGTGAGTTTGTCTCAAAGGAAAGAAGGGAAGAAATGATGGATAAAAAAAAAAAAAGGTTTAGAGTCACAGACCCTGAAACAATTAGAAATTCTGGGTGTCTAGGTCAGCCATCTGGGAGTGCCCAGTTCCCCAGGTGATGCTTAAGACTCAAGCTTTGTCACATATCAAGGGAGCAGTCTGGAGGGGAGCTCAGAGTCATTGCTAGCTAGCCTTAGAATAAGAACTGGGAACACAATTCTAATTCACAAGACAGAATAGTTTCTATCTACCACAGAACCCATGTAAATTTTCTCTTGCTCTTACTATATAGTAATTTATTCATTTATTTTCTTACAGAACCTATACAAAACCTGAACTTTGGAAATGTAGGTGTTTGTTCATATATAGTGTGTGATTTGCAAAATATATTGTTCTTTTCATTTAATACAGTTAAGTATACTAATATTCTATGTATCTTGGTTAAAATTTTGAAACTTAATAATCAACACTGAGATATTTTTAATACACAAAGAAAAATTTGTCTTTAAATATTTTTCCATCTTTTTCTATTTCTCTTTGTTGATTTTCTTTTATTCCTTGCTAATGTATTAATGGCCTTTATTCAATAAGATCTTTGTTGTTTATTTTAAATATTATCCTCTTCCATTTTTGATCATTTAAATTTTTGGGCTACATTTCATGTAAACTGATATAGCACTCATATATTTTCTTATTTCTTATAGCTTTATAATTGGACAAGTTCTGTCATTTCTTACATAAGATTCACCTACCAGCACTTAGAATATTGGCAGGTTTGTGTTTATGTTTGATTTTCTCATTCAATATATGATTCTCCAACTTCAGCATGTATAAGAAACAACTAAAAAACGTGGTACAACAGAAGATTGTTGGGTTGCAGACACATCTTCTGATATAGTAGGATTCAGACAGCAAATCTTACATCCCTAGTAAGTTCCCATATTCAGTGGATACAGTGGGCACCTTGCCACACTGTGATTATCAGCAGGTCAGAACACTTGTCAGCAGACCCAATGCTCCTTAAGTGAATACAGGATTTTCATATCACATGGTACATTAACTTACAGTGGATGAAGTATAAAAAACAAATAGGGGAGATCAAAATAATATCAGAATGGTATAAAAATTTGGTATCATAGTACTTTTTATGATGTGAATATGAATTTTTCTGAGGCAAAATTAGCTTTGTTTAAATTTAAAGAAATGCATCTATAATGAAATCCCATTGATATTAACTAAACTTATAATTTTTCAACTTGCATAGGAAATCCAGTATTTCTTTAAATTTTATGCTGGTTACTTTTCTTTACTCATGTCCAATTTTTAGCAGTAGGTGAGAAATTTATAACGGAAATATTCATTAGGGAAATTAAACAAGTGAGACACACTATCCAAAGAATAGTTTACTGAATTTAATTATTGACTTACGTAAAATGATAAAGTCTGTTGAATTCTCTTTGCCAAACAGTATAATTACAAACCAAAGATGAGTATTATACTTTATATAGTAGAATATTTTGTAGTAGGCAATACCAAAAGTATTCAAAAGTATTTAAGAATCTGCTCTTAAATTATTTCAATGATGAGGTACTTTTAAATCACATAATACAGTCAAGTATTACTGAGAGAAATGGCCCACTAATTTTACTTTAGAGGTTATACAAGAAGAATAACATGTTGTCACTGGATAACAGAACACTATCATCCCATGTAGATGGCAGGAAAGGAACAGAAAGGAGATATCCAAGGAAAACAGGACAGCGCTACCAACACTAATCCTGCGACACAATCATTTCCTTCCCTTCTAGCAAATGCTTTGATGTAACTTTGGGCACTCAATGCTTACCTACACTTTAGTCTGGATAGAAAACTTTTACCAACTTCTATAGGACCTAAGAGTGAACTGTAAAAAGTAACGGATCTTAATCCGACTTCTGTGAAATAAAATAACTAAAAGCATCCCTATTAATTATGAAGTTCCTTTAAAAGCATCATAGCCAAGAAGCCAAAGATGACACATCACACAGGCATGCCCACTCACAGCATTTAGAGATCTATAACTGAGCCCTAACGATTCTTTAATCTCGGTTAAGCTTAACAACTGAAATGTTAATCATTGCAATGCATGTAAATCTCAACCTTAAATTTCACATTTGTCTACTTATAAAGCTTCAAAATTACTGATCAGCTAAAATTCATTCACATCTCAATTACATTATGGAAGTAACAACAAAATACAAACATATCTGTAGATTATATGTATGCCTATAATATGTATGAATCCCTACATAAGTTTTAATCTGGTTTATAGAGTAGATACAGCAATGTTATTATCCTAAAATAAATATTTTCTATAATATGTATTGTTATAAAACAATCTCCATCTATAAATCAAGTATAACTGTTTATAGTTATAATTGCAGTATGTCTTTTGTTATAAAAGTAGTTTATTTGGTTTTAAAAAGTATTCAAAAGTATCTTCTAGGATGTACAATTTGCATAATTCATTTTATTAATTTACACACAGAAAAACTGATGAGAAAGAAGAAAACATGGCTTTTTATACATTTAGCACCATCTCACAAACAGTACACCTTGCCTATTTTTTACAGGGTGTTGCTATGGCCAGACTGGCATGGAACATACAGTGATCCTCCTGCCTCAGCCTCCTAAATTCATCTACTCATCACTCCTAGCACACCTGGACTCTTCATTACAAGCTCTGGGAACAAGGCAGAGTCTTTCCTAAGAAAGTTTTTACTTCTAGCATCTCACCAAGTCCTAGAAAAACCTAGGGTGGGTGCCTAGGACTCCTTGGCCATGTGATTCCCCCCATGGGTCGTAATTTTTATAATAATGTATCAACTACTAAAAAGTACTAGAACATTTATGCAAGCCTAATTGGTATGCATATGCAATTAAGCTGATTCAGGAAGTATAAACCAGAAGCCATATGGTTCTCAGTTCCCCAACGCCGCAAGCAGGAACGTCAATGCTGGATCTCAGCACAGCACTATTGAAAAAATGCTTTGCTCAGTCATCCTGAGCGTGTTTTTAAAAATCAGCTCAAAAAACGCAGTGATTTCAACCCATGCAAATATGTGAGGTTGAAATACATCCAAAGAGGCAAGGCAATCTCCCTGGCATTCCCACAGTGACGTTTTTAATGCACATTTTTATGGGCCTTCTGCACAGGGTAAACCAATGCTCCCGCAGTTAGAATTCTGCTTACGTTCAAATCTAAAAGTTCAAGACACTGAAGTAACTGCCAATGCAAAAAAACATCGAAGCATCAATACAAGGGCAAAACAGGCAGTTCACAATCTTTGACTTTATTCTTCTTGACAGCATAAATAAAGAATAACAGATAAAAGTCAGTCCTGAGAATGCCCCGATCCAAGTTCACAAGGAGCTTTACTAGGTTTGATTATAGTTTTATCTCTATTTTTTTTTTCTGAGTTAAACAAAGACTGCTGCCTAGGTAGGACAAGACTCGGAGTGACAAATACAAGTCAGTTCCAGTGAACAGAAGGTACAACATGTGCAGATATTCCTGACGTCAACACTGCAGTAGATGTGTATAGGAAACAAAATGGAACGGGTGGGTTTGAAGCACATTTCAGATTGGAATGTAGCATGGTATAGGTAAATCAAAGTTTGACTTCAGATGTTTTTGGAATTTAATTGCAAATGATTTTAACTGAAAATGAACTCTGCACAGTGCAGTGTGAATGCATGGTTTAAGTTGAAAGGATGGAAGGCCAGGATAACAATCCCTGATGAAATGTGGATCTGAGCTGGTGCTGGAAGTGTCCTAAGCCTTCTTCAGCCAGTGTGATAAAATACTTAGATTGATGGCTTGAAGACATCCCATCGTCACGAGCATCTGGGCGTTCTTCTTCTAATTTTTGGCTTGGCAGGAGGACATTGTGATTACCTCACTGCTGCAGCTTCAGCGTCACTGTCATAACACTGCTGTGTGTATAACTGAGGGCTGTGCTAGTTCTGTTCATGGTCTCTTAATGTCTACTGTTTCCATTTATTTTTTTATTTTATTTTTGTTTTGTTTTGTTTTGTTTTGGGATAGGGTTTCTCTCTTGTAACCCTGGCTGTCCTGGAACTCACTCTGTAGACCAGGCTGGCCTCAACCTCACAGAGATCCATTTGCCTCTGCCTCCTGAGTACTGGGATTAAAGGTGTTTGTCACCATTACCCAGCCGCTTTTTTCTTTCTTAATCAAGTCCAATCAAGTAAGTATGATACACATCTCCTCATAAAACAGAGCCCTGTAAGGGAGTCCAGTCATCTCATTAGAGTCGGTCTCCCAACCCCCTTTCCTCCCTCCCACCCAGAATTGTGACAATCTCTACTGAGGCTCCATGAGCACCTGTGATAAAAAGAAAAACTAGAAAGAAAATAGAGGAAGGGAGGGTATGGGAAGTGGGAGGAAGGAGGGAGACACAGAGGGACTCCAGAAAGATGGATCATGGTAGGATCCTACTATTTGTTCAACAAAATATTTCCTAAGACAGAAAGATTTATCACCATGGTTCTGCCACCAGATCTGGTAGAATGGCTTAATTCCTTTATCCTCCAGCCTCTTGAAAACAGATATGTAAAATTCTTTAATAAGAGGTTATTTTCTAATTCTCCATTTACCAATTCCTTGTGATTTTTTGATATTATTTGTTATTCAATAAATAAATCTTAATAGGCCCCTGAGAATAATAATCCTCCTCTCTGACACAAAGTTACTTAGGCAAAGATCCCTGGACTCTCATGAAGTATCCTTATGAACCATGAATATGAGCATTTTAGACACTTTACTTAAGTTACTGTGACAGAGAAAATTCCAAGATTAATTTCCCAATAAGCTTTTAATATCTAACTAGCACTCACAAGCCCACATACTAATTGATCTTAAAACACCATGTAATATTCATTTAAAGCCTACATTAATCCAGGTCACAGAGACTTCCAAATTCCAGTAGCACTCAGAGAGTGAGTCCCAAAAAGCCTGTACCCTACTGCACCCTATGGTAGGTCTCCTTCTTTCCCTGAGTTATAGATACTTTAGTGAAGAATGTCTCAGTAAACTCTGAGCTAGAAAATACTGTCAAGACTTTCCTGTTAGTGCTAAATATGATGGATCTCTCTCCCCTCTCTCAAACACACACACACACATACACACACGCACACACACACACAAAATGACTCTGCCATAGAACATCAGTAAATACTAATCAATAAATATTACAGGAAATCCAAAGTACATAACACTAATGTATAAAGGTGTTCATACTAACGTGATAGATCAGCTTTGGGTGTGGACAAGCGACTTCACAGGGCCCTGCTCTTAGTTCTTTGATGTCATTGTCTTGGCTTGTTTATTATAGTGTTTGCTTTTGTTTTTGCCTTTTGTTTGTTTGTTTTCCTTTGAAAAAATAATAGCATTTTTTTGTTGTTGTTTTTGAACAGGTCATTACAATTTCCAGTCATAGAATTTGCTAAGTAGATGATAAAAGAAATTTCTTCAAAGTACTTAGTTATTTATCAAGCTGCTCACATTATTACTGTTTTCATTAAATATGCTTAACAATTATCATTCTTTACTTAACAAAATCAACCTCACTGACATTCTCCTCTTGCGTTTCTCTTCTCTGTTATCCTCCTCTGCTGTGTTCATATATTGTGTGTGAAGCGCTTCCTGAGATGTAGGAATTATTGACATGTGTTTGAAAAAAGCAATGAGAATATTCACACCTACATGATTGTATATTTGAAAAATATACAATAGAGTTCTGATCGCTAGCACATACATCCACATATATGTGTACCAGTACATATGCAAATAGGCAAATACCCGCCACACACACAGCTATATACACAAAAAGAAGGAAAGGGCAGGGCAAGAAAAAGGAAGGAGAAGTAAGGGAAGGGGAGTAGAGAGGAAGGTGGAAGGGAAGGAAGAGAACAGGAGGGGAGGAACAGGGGAGGGCAATGGAAAGGAAGGTGAGAGGATGGGAGAGAAGGTGAGGGGACCAGAGGAAGAAAAATGGAGAGAGGGGGGAGAAGACAGGAGAGGAGGGGAGGGAAGGGGAAGGGAAGGAGAAAGGATGAGAGAGGAGGAGAGAAGGGGAGGGAGGGAAGGATGAGAAGGTGGGGAAGGGAAGGGAAGGGAGGGTACAAGCAGTTCAAGACCTTTTTTCTAAAGAGAATCTTGGCCAAGGTCTCCACCTCCTGAAGATGAGGATCATCATGAAGAAAGTACAGGGACTTGAGATGTAAAAACCTCATCTCCCCTCCTACTCCTTCTCCTCCTCCATGTCTTCTCCTCTTTCTTTCTTTTCCTTCTTTGGATTTCGGTTTTAGACTTTTTAGTCAAGGTTTCACCCCGTAGCCCAAGCTGGCCTGGAATCCACTCTATAACCAAGGCTACTATGAACTAGTAGCAATCCTCCTGCCTTGTTCTCTCAAGAGGTGGAGTCACAGAAGAGCATCACCATGTACGGCTAAAAGTGTTCTTTACTCGATGTTACTTTAAGGTATTATAGTTTATAGAAAAGTAAAAGTGATAATCTTTCAAGAAACTTAGACACACAAGAAACAACCAGTTATGAATGGTACAACAGAGTAAGCCAAAATTTATTAAGTTAGCAATTCAGAATCCATATGTGAACTGGGAGAAAGCATAACAAAAACCATCCATCAATATGACAAAGGTAACCTTCATGCTCTAACATACCAAATCTCAGCCTTCTAGAACACACCCAAAACAAGAGACAAAGAGCAGAGGGCAAGACCTGTGGCTAAAAAGAGGAGGGGGAAAGGAGAATTTGGACACATAAAACACACCTTCTCTCAGAGTGTTCCAGTGAGAAGAATGGCGACATCATATCATTGATATTCTTGATAGTTCCTAACTTGAATTATTTTGACACGGAAATATTCCAAACTATCATAACCTTTTATAAAACCAACAGTCAATAAAACTTCTTTTCCCAGTTAATATTGGACTGGCTCCAGGAATCAAACTTTTTGCTTGAGAAAGAAGAAAAAAAAAAAGCAATGAAGACCAATATCATATGGAATATTAAGATGGCAGAATTCACTGAAGTAATTACAATAAGATTTAAAAGAAAAACTACTCTAACAGATTCAAGTATCTTCACAGATGAGAGACAGGGCAGATAACCCCTGGAGAAAGAAGAAAGCATCCCCCACAGTGTGACATACCAGTGTGGACTTCAACTGCAACAGTCACTGAGAAGAGATTGGTGTTTTATTTTATTCCAATTTCTTCATTTTCTTACACTCTTTGGAGTATTTACTGTGATTTTTAATGTCTTTACTATAAAGGGATTAAACTTTCTGACCCAATTCACCTTGAGCATTTTTAAAAGAATGCTGCTAATAGCCGAGCCAGATCTAGTTATAACACGTTTTTCTGCCTGGAGCAGAAAATGTCGTCACTGAAGTGATGAGAAAAAAAGCACTTACACGGATGGAGCATCGGTTTCCTTCCCAACAATCTTCTCAGGCACAGCCCCATTCCTGACAACCACTCTCATTGAGACAGCTCAAAACTGGGTAGCTGTGCTCTGCCCCAGCCCCCGCTGCTCTACAACCTACTCTGAACACTACAGACAGTTTGCTTCACTCCTTGAAAACATTTTTACCACCCTCTTGTTGACAGTACTAGAAAGACTTCCCACTACACTTAGATCTCAATCTGAATGGATCCTCCAAATACAACGAACAAGCTCACAGAAAAAAGACTGCCTTGACACTCAATAGATTTTGAGTTTGAAAGGTCGTCGGGCCTATCTTGAGAAAGAAGCCTTATTGCTAATTATGCCTGGCTACCTACCTCCTGTCCGGCTCTGACCTCTTAGCTGACATTAAAACTTATTTTCCACCAATATGTTCCCACTACCATGATGCCTAAGTGAATGGAGCCAAGTGACTATGAATCTCAACTCTTCTAACGCAACTCACAAAGTCCTCCCCAGTTAAGTTGTTTACGCCATATCTTTCCCCACAACAGTAAGAAAGCTAATTACTACACTACTGACATTTCAGATAAATATGTTCATGTTAGAATCCAGTGGCTGTGGATTCTTGAAAAGAGCATCATTCTGATTAATGCATCAAATTGTGTTTCCTGAAGAGGGCGGGCAGGTCACACTTTGGATGTTTTCATACCTCATGTCAGATTTTCACATTCCACATACTTTGATATTCCTTACCGAGAAACAATAGTTACCGTCTCTAGAATAAAGGAACTTTTTTGTCATCCAAAGAACAAATAGTACGTATTGAACAGTGTGAAAACCTTTTGTATTTCACACCCACTCAAACTCCATTAACTTGCTGAGTGGTGGCTTCATTTTACAATGTTCATTTGGAGCAAGCTTGCTGTTCAGAAAGCTATGCACATAAACACATAACTATTTAAACTAATAACTCTGTCAAGTTTGAAATATACACCAATATTAACTGTATTTCTACACAGTAGAAAATAATATTAAAATAAAATCAAGAGGAAAACCTCTACAGACAATGGCATTAGTAAGAAGAAAATATTTGATATTTAATGAACAAGTCCCAACGCACCTGTTCTGAAAACTCCAAAAAAATTTTTTGAAAGAAACTAAAGCTGAGATCGCTGGAATACTCCCTGTGGCCACTGATCGGATGACGATATTGTTGAGTAACAATGTTCTCCAAATTAATCTTGATCCCCAAATTTCCTGTGTCAAAATCCCAGCTAGCTTTATTTTGTAGAAATTGACAATTAACATCCTGGAACCAGAGCAGCCAATGTGATTTGGAATAGAAAGTAAAGTCATGTGACATATTCTTTCCAGTTTGAAAACGTATTACAAAAGTGTCATCATCCAGAGAGTGTAGTGTGATAATGGCATCCGAATAAACATTTAAGTCGGTTGAACAAGACAGTCCAGAATACACCCTTAACCCTTCTTCAGGTGAGTGTCACCAGCACCAGCATGGGGACGACAGAAAATTTCAATGAAGAAATGAGTACTCTTTTCAACAAATCACATGTAAAACAACGAAGTTGAAACTATCTAGTGCACGGTGGCCGAGACTAATTCAGAGTATTCTAACTATGAACGAGATCCAAAGCTGCAAAAGACTTTGACAAAATATACCAGAACACGTTTTAACAACGCTGGGTTAAACAGAAGCAAAATCTTCACAGATCCAACACCAAAATCACAAGCAACCAAAAACCACTAAGGAGACTCATCAACGCTTAAAACTCGTGCTGTGAAAGCAGCCGACAGTGAGTAATAGCGTGCATATGTACGGGACAACTGATAAAGTGTGTGTTTCCCAAAATCCTCTTCAACTGATAATAAAACAAAAATTAACCCAACTTTATAATATCCAAACAAAGAATCTGACCATCCAACAAGGACATGTGAATGGCTCTAGCTCGTAACTAGAGATAGGGACATGAAAACCAAACGAGACAGTGGGTGTGGTCGTGCACAACTTAGATCCCAGCACTCAAGACACAGAGCCAGGAGGAAGGCCACAGGTTTGAGGCAAGTCTGGGATACTCAGTGAGTTCCAGGCAGCCAGTGAGATGCAACGAGACACTGTCTCAAAACCATACAAAACTAAACTCCACTGAGACCACAGAGTGAGCTCCCACTTCCTATCTGCTAGTGCAGGGGCAGTGAAAAAGGCTGAAACTGAGAGGTGCTCCCCAGGTGTGGGGAACCTGGGCTCCTCACCTGTGCCACTGCCTGGTACAGGCATGTCGGAAAACATGTTGATAGATCCTCAATATGTCAAACATGAATTTCACCAAACAGATCGATTTGCCCCTAATTGTATATCCATGAAAAACAACAACACAAATTCGTATAAAAAGTTTCTTATGGAGGTTCGTTCTTGCATTATTGACGACAGCCCTATTGCAAATATCAGAAATGTCTCTCAGTGAATGAACAGAAAACTAAGTATGGTCTAATGAGATACTGTTTGGCAATGCCAGGAATAAAGTGTCTAAATATGCTCCATTATGCATGAACCTCGAATTGAACTAAGTAAAATAAAACCATCATAGAAAACTACAAACATTATAATTGCACATAAATAAGTATCCAGGGTCAGCAAATCTGTAATGGCACAAAGTGTATCAATGGGTACTGCGGCTAGGAGCAAGTACAAGTTACTAGCTGTAGTTGCTTACAGGCATTGTGTTTCTTTTGGAGTGATAAATATTCTAAAATTTACTGTGTGTTACACAATTCGATGATTACACTAAAACCCACTAAATTGTATAAATGGTTGAATTATTAATATAGGAATCATTAAATATAACTCCATAACAATGTTTGTGATATGAACTCTAAGTCTAGCAGGTGCAACTGCCTCTTCTCTAAAGAAGTAGCCGAACCTATCTCCTGAAGTCATCATCCATTGTGCATGTAAGTGATAAAATCTGATCGTCACAAAGACCAAATTTCCCATATAATGTCCCATATGAGCCATGTGGTTAAGGGTACAGAATTCAGTATGAGGAATTAGAAATAACTATGTCATGTGTTTGCTACAAAAGAATGCCTTAATTTTTCTGCAATTGCAATTAAGGCATGAGTTAACTGGTTTATGTCTCGGGTAGGGTGGGGGAAGAAGTGCATTAAAAGTTACTTGAGTTTTCAAACATTCTACAGAAAAATCAGTGATTTAATAAAAAATTAGTCATTTTGAATCCACTCTCGGGGCAGAGGGGAGGATCTGAAAGGCACAGGTATTTAATGCTCATGCAGACTAAGCATTAAAACAGGTCAGCACCCAAGCTCTCTACTTACAGATCACTGAATCACTGAGGAACCATGTCATGATTCTGAAGAACCTGCAATACAGAATGAGCAACATCGAACTCCATTAGGAAGTGGAAGACAAGGAACACAGGGAAAGGGCTGGGAAGTTGCTCCGATGTATATGGTGTTGCTGTGAAGTGCTGCTTGGCAGGGCTGGTGTTCTAAATGAGGGCCTTATGCATTTTCCACAAGCACTATGCCACTAAACTACAGGTTATCTTTACCTGTAGTTTACCTCTCTCTAACAGATTATTTTTACCCTGGTATATTCACTCATTCAATACCTATTTCTTAAGGGACTTTATGGTCCAGGTCCTAGTAAATCAATGGCATGCGGGAAAGATGGGGTCCCGGTGCTGGTGTCTATGCTTTTTGCAAAGTGCATTGATTGCTAGCTGACAGGCCTTTCTTTTCCTTTGAATACTGACATGTAGAAGAACACCAACACCCATAAACCTAATCACGAATGAAATGACTGAACGCATCTGTTCCACTTACTAAAGCCAACAGAACACACAGCATCCACCAGCTTTTATTTGGTAAATATGAACATTTAAAATAATTGTTACATTTTGTTATCTCTGCCTTTCTGCTGTTAATGTTAGTTGAAGCAGGGTGTCAAGCACCCTAGCCCAGCCTGAAGGTCATTATGCCTCTGATGATGATCTTGGCTTCCTGTCCATCCTGTCCCCACTTCTGAAGCATTTGGATTATGGACTTGCACCACCATGGCTAGCTCTACCATAATATTTTGTAAATGAAAGTAAACTGGCAAAGTTAGAGAACGTAGAGTAAATGATAACTCTGTTACATATTAGAAAGCTGCTTCTTTAAGAAACTAGATCAAATGTGGTTACCTTCCCCCTAGGAAGACATTAATAAGAACCCCAAGTGGTAACAAAATAAATGTTTTATATATGCATTCATGAAAACGACCATGTGCAGAAATAACTGTGGAATTTATTGACCAATAAATATGCAACACGCGTATCACGTATACCTAATGATGCAGGTTTATCTGGTGCCATTCTTCACTGAGTGAAGACAGCCATGTGAGTTCACTCTCGACAGAGAAAAGCAAGCTCTCCAAACTCACAGGAGACACAGAAAAGTGTGATACCAACTTTAAATGCCATGAGCTATTTTCTCAGTTACTTTTCAAGTTGGAGTCCCATTTTTACAGCAAATGTTAACTGTATGAAAAATGATACCTTAAACCAAAATATGACACTGTTGAAAGGGTCAGTCACGTGAAAATGAAGAAGAATCCGTTTTCACACAGAAATTTTCTTGACTGTTTTCCTAGAGTTCTACTTTTTTCCCACATTCTTCCCAGGTTGTCATGAATTACTATCTGTGAAGCAACCAACATGATCCACATGTACAACTGCCCCCTCTTGACCGTTCCTCAGCCCTGAACAAAATTAGGATCTACAGGATTTTCCAGCCCTCTGCTTGCTAAGTAGGGGAAGTGATAGTTTTGTTGACTAATTCTGCCATTTTTGTAGTCATATGTTTATATATAACTGGAAAGGTTCAGCTCAGGAAAGTATTTTCTATTCTCAATACACCCACTGCATTCTTCTAACCTAGACCAGTGCCTAGTTGCTTTTCTACAATGCCCTTAGATGTACTTTATTGATAGGCTAAAATCAGACATTAGATGAGCTGTCTAGCTTAGGTTTTTGAGGATTTGTGCCTGTGTGCATTTATTGCCTTGTCAAGAAAGCATGGCAGCACTATTTCCAGTAGTTCTGTCCATCACAATCATCCATTCACCCATTTCTCAGTGGTTGCTGTAGGACACTCAGTCTCAGTTTAGAAAACCTCAGTCTACCCCAATACTGACATAAATGACACCACACACGATGAAAAACTAACAAAAGCTGGAGTTTGCATTTAGGGTTAGACCATGCACACAAGTGACTAAGTTCAGAAGCTGGCAAGTGCAGGTAAACAGGATCTTTAACACCTAGAGCCTCCATTCTAGGGGCTTGGCCTAATCGTTGGATCATTCAGAAAGATGGGACTGTGAGAGCTTCACACTCATCAGTAGGTCATTCTACCAATGCATTCGTAATCTGATACCACTGTTGGGAGTGCTGGAAACTTTCAAAGGTAAGGCATACTTGAAGAAGTTTGCTGGGAGCACATTCCCAGGGCCATTACCATACCCAGGTTCCTTTCTCTTATAACTCTCTTGCTCTTTCTCTCTCCCTGAAGGCCTGCTGGCTGCCATGGGTGAGCAGTTCTCTGTATATTTCTGCTATGACACAGGCATAAAAGAAACAGAGTCTGCCACCTCGTAGATGGAAACTTCTGAAACTGTGAGCAAAAATACTTTCTTCCTTTAAGTTTTTTGTTGCATGAATTTTGTCATACTGCTAGAAAAACTCAACCACCAACCCAGACAATTCATGTCGCCACAGCTTTGCATCATTGTGGCTCTTCTTCTTTTCCTACACCTTCATTTCATTTTTTTTTTTTAAAAACTTATCTTTAGCTGTCCAATCTTACTTCTGGCCAGTGAATTCTCCACAAGTATGTATGTCAAACACATATTTTAAAATGAGCTACATGAAACTGACATTTAGAAAACTATAAGAAATATTTTAGTTTGCATGCAAAATAATGAGTCTCATTATGGCATTTTCATAGACATTAACAGTGTAACATATTCACAGTTGCAGCCGACCATTGCTGCCCTTCACCCTCCCTTCCTCCATACAAATAGCCCCACTTCCACCTTCATATGGAAAGAAATCCAGATTTTCATGACAAAAATGTGTGATATTTTGGAAATTGACATTTTTCAATGATCAAAATTCATCCCTTCACCCACTGCCAGTTGTCACGTGACTAACTTTTGGACCAAGAAAATGTCAGTTTTAAATACCATGTACACAGAGAGCTCTGCTCAGATTCCCCAGGCCAGAGAGGACCGTCAGTCATTCTGGACTGCACATCTGCAGTTTAATTTTCTGGACATTCATCACAACCCAATAACTTTACTGTCTTTCCAAGTGGTTCTTGGCATCTTTCCCAAGAAGAAGCAAAGATCTTGCGTCTCTTGCTCACAGACCCACCAGTGACCAGAGCGTGAAGTACCTGCAGAGGCTCCAGAGAGTATTTTAGGGATAGAGAATCTTAGAATAGTTGATTTTTAGTGAAAATCATTCTTGTTGAAATGGGCATATTACAAATGTTTTTATCAAAACTTGGGGAGGACTTAGAGATTTTATTTATTTGTCTTGTAAATATAAAGAAACTCCATTTCAGTAAGCAAGCAGTAAAAAACACAATCAAGTAGGAGAGCAGAGTACAGGACATCAGAGTTGGTGATTTATGATCAGATAAACAAAGTTGAAATTTGATTTTCCTTCCTTTTAATGATTTAAGATTTTAAAACATTTTGTTTGTCTGAAACTGCTTACTTCGTATGTAAAATAAGGGTATACAAACAGACACACACATTATTTTAAGCATAAAAGCATGTTGAAAATCAACATGTTAAAGTATGAACTTTAAAACGCCAGTGGGCTCATTTTTGAGCATCTCATCCACAGGGCACTTCTGTCATTACAGTTCATCCTCATAAAAGCTCCCAGGAAAATGCACCTTACTTCTACTGCTGCAGATGCAAATGGCTTACTGAAGCTCCTCCACACCAGTTCACACCACGGCTCCTCCTTCCCCCTGTGTACACAGTGCTTCCACAATCATGAGCGCTCCCAAAAGCCTCCACATTTTTAACTTCTGCTAAATACCACATCCCTCCACTATAAATAAAATCTGATGATTCTTTCTAATCTGGAGCCATTTGTCAGGGGAGGACATGGTATGGTATAGTCTAAACTAGTAAACATACTTAATATTGTACTAGACTATGGGAAGTCCATGTGCTCCTCGGGAAGCTTTCCTTTGTTCCATTTAACAAAACAACCTTTCAAACTATAGGATTTAGAAAATATCCTATGGGATACGACTTTTATGCTTCCTGTCTAAAGAGAGACAGATAAATACTCCTGAAAATTCTCAACATATTCATTGGCAGGATGGGATACTGGAAAACAAGGGGGGATTTGGTAATTCACTGCTGTGAAAATTATTATTATATTATATTATTTCCATCATTGTAATTGCTAAGTAGTAGTGATAGATAAATCAGAATCTATAAGCATGCTAGAGAGTAGAAGTAAATACTTACTTTTGTTATATGAAGCAAGAGGTAAACATGAAAATACTAGTGGGAAGGAAGATGGAGAGAACGGATGAAGGAGACCAGGAGAACAAGCCCCACAGTGTCAACTACCAGCACTCTTAGTGGTCCACAGAGACTGAAGCCATAGACAGGGAACCTGTAGGATCCCCTAAATACATCTTGCAGCTGACTGTATTGATGTACTTGAAAAACTCCTACAGGCTAGAGTAGGATATCTCTGACCTTTCTAGGGGCTCTTAGACTCTTTTACTCCTGCTGGGCTACCTGGCCCACCTTTGATGTAGGGATTGGTGCCTGATCTCATTCCATCATGCTATGCTATGCCCTGTTTGTGCTCTAACTCTGGGGTGGGCGAGGTTCTTTTCTGGGGAGAAGGGGGATGTTTGTGGGTGGTGATGGGGAGTACATCTGGGGAAGGATGGGGGAAGACGGGGGGGGGGGGGGGGGAGAACAGAAGGACAGGAACCAGGATGTATTCTATAAGTTGTATGAGAGAAGAAAAAATTTTTTTAAAAAAGGCATAAATTTAAACTAGTTGGGACATACAATAGCAAATTAATGTCACTGTTTATAAGAAACTGACTTTCTTTTAGAGGAATGATGCCTGCACTTCACTATTACACCACAATTCTATCTTCACCATTTACGTGCTTTAAGGAAAATGATAAGAGTTTAGTGATGATATCTAATACTGGACTTCCATCCTCAAATTCCATATGGAATTACTAAACCCGTTAATTCTCTAACACCTGAAGAACCAAATGTAGAGCAATTTGTAACTTACAGAAGCTACACTGTAGCAGTGAGAGCCAGTGCCCCAGGCAGGCTTATGCAGACATTGTCTCCCTCTTCATCTTTTAGATTATATGAACTTGGGCATCTGTACTTCCACATGAAATATGCAGAGGCCAAGACTACTGAGGAACACATATTACTGTTGTAGCAGTTAGTAATGAAACCAATTTTGTCCCATATCACTCATGCACCTATTGGGTGCTCAATAAATGCTGTATGCAAATCAGTGGCCTTGGCCTGTCTGACCAAAGGTGGAGTCTTATTATTTTCCAGCCTGCTCTCCACAGTGCCAGGGAAATTATTCACCTTGTGGTAATTTGTTCACGATGATTTATTTTGGCAGTGTTACCTCTGGGTCATTTCCATCACGGCAGCCCTTTACTTGCCCGCTCTACTTTGGACTGTGAGTGTGGCCCAGAGCCAGGTTTGTGTACCCTCTCCTCAGTGCCGTGAACCACAGCCAGTGGGAACTCTAGGAGGAGGAGCTGAGTGGGACATTTGATATTAGTAGCATGCCTTTAAAGGAGATTGTGGGACCTTTTTGGTTTTCTAGCAGTGATAGGCCAGGTTAAGCCCCATGTTACCCTCCCTCCATGCCAGTGGCCTACAAGTAATGGGCCTATGTGATCATCAGCTGGGATCCTGAAACTGTGAGCTAAAAGACAGGTTTTCACAAGTTGAAAGCCTACAGGATTTAGTCACAGTGACAGAATGCACTGCCTCTGTCACATACACATCTGTTATAAATGGGTTTTGAACTTTTTGTTCAGATGTATATTTCTTAGTAATATGATAAAAAATTATCTCCAATTCAAAAATCTATAAATAGGAAAGTCATTAAAGTTGTGGGTAGTATCCAATATCACTCCTAGGCCTACTGCAAGAGGAACACTTTGCTCTATTCACAACAGAAAAATTCAAGTTTGGTAATACCTTTTAATATCTCTGCTTGGAGCTTTCACCTTTACATTAGAAGATTCTTGTCTAATAGCCTCTTATCACCACACATTTCTTGTCCACTACCCAGTGAGGACACACTGAGCACAGGGGGTTCCAAAGAAGCAACTCTCTTCTGTTCTAAAGAAATGTGTGCATCTGCTCTCAGATGTTCACTTTCTGGCAATATGCTTTGGGAAACAATTTGTCTGTCAGAACTGCTCAAGTTTTTTTGTTTTTTGTTTTTTTTACTGTGTCTAATAAACTAACAGTAACTCCTTTCTTTCAAATAAAGCAAAAAGAAAACACCTTGAGCACAGACTATGGAGCAAAGCAAACTGCCAAAGCAAGTGTAATGTTGCCATCAAAGGCTTGCTTACTTCTAACATAACAAAGGGCAAACCACTTAAAATAAAATTCTTCTGTGTCCTGCCTGCCAGGAAAATACATGCTTGACATGCTAATTAACGAGTTAAAGCAACACTAGACATAAATAAAGATTCCTCATGCACTATGACTTTGGTAATAACAAACTGTTTTTTCCAGAAGTTATTAAACACTTCTGATGATCATACACCTGTATATCTGTCTCTTAAATACAAGTTAGAGTTGACTTGCTAACATAAGATGAAAGCAGTACATGGATATAAGTATATAAGACAGTTTCTATAGACCATCAGAAGACAGTGACTAATACTGAATTTTTCTCCACTATATCATGACAATGATAGCAATGGCGGAGGAAAACAGCCTGACTGAGAACAGTTACTGATGTGTTTGCATGTTCTACATTGCTCCAAAATCAATATCACTCTTTAGATCTGCAAATGGATGACATGCTATTTCTAGCTCAGACACTGAGGCACAGTTTCCTCACTCATTAATAAGAAATAGGAATGACTTTAATTAGAACGGAGTCTCTCTGTACTCTGACATGTTTATGATCCTGCTATTGGCACTGATCCCATTAAAGATCATACTTAGGGCTAGCAAGATGGCTCAGCGGGTCAAGGTGCTTGCTGTACATGGCTGGCAACCTGAGTTCCATCCCCAGAACCCACATAAAGGTTGGAGGCAAGAACCATCTCCACAAGTTGTCTTCTGGCCTCCACAGAAGCATCATGGTACATGCATTTTCCCCTATCTGTCTCTCAAGCACCCACATGTGAGCACGCAAGTGTGCAAGTGCACACAAACACACACACACATATTTTTTTGTGTGTTCCTGGAAGCTATAGTGTATGTTTGAAAGATATGATGAGAGAAGAGGAAAACCCACAAGCTCAGCTACTGAAAGCAATAATAATGTAACCAATCACAATAGACAAGTGTACTGGAGTAAACTTTGGGCACCTACAGTCAATAGGACACATTTGGGGCCTTTCGTATGTTCAGTTGACCTCTAATATTAGTAACAACAAGGCAACAAACCAGCTATGAATTGAGTCCTATCTCTGAGTACACAGGTCAATAATTGCATGCTTTGTGATCTTCAGTAGAATTCCTACGTGCACTTCTATTCAATGCCCTTATCCAGAAGAAATTGCTAGCGGCTCACTGAAGGATGAGGAGCTCTCCCCATTATGTTCCAGAAGCCTTGGGGATTTGAGAACATTCTGTGGAGATCTGATGCACAGATGAAGAGTCTCCAAATGGATTATTATTTGCCAGTCACAAAGCAAGAACCTGATTAAACTTTTTCTAATACTCCCCTTTCAGTTAAATGCTCACTGGTGCCAGAATTCCTGGATGGACCTGTGTGCCAGAGGCTCACACCCCACCCCCATGTGCCAGCAATGCCATCAAGCCCATCAAGCCCATTGCAGGCTTCCATTGGCTTTAGCATGGCTGCCCAAACTCTGCCCATGGCTCCTAATCTCAGCCACCAGCTTGCCCGGTGACAAGACGCCCTGAGAGATTCTCAGCCACCTCTCTGATGTTCAGTGCAGTGAAATGAGCCTTCGACAAATGTTTTGAAGCCCTTTAAAGTGTTCTTCCATCCTCCTGTAGCTTAAAGTACCCCTTGTGTTTCCATGTCTAATATACTGTTTCTCACAATCTAGTAACTTTGTCCTGCACACAATAACATAGATGTATTAACCCTGAGACTCAGGAGGTTGAGGTAGGAGGATTCCAACTTGAGTTTCACAGAAAAGTTCCAGGCCAGCTGGAATACATACCAAAAGAAAAAAAATGTATTATACATTTTTGTATACAATTTACTGTATACAATTTATTCGATTAACCTATATTTGCTTATCATTCAACTTGTTGATTTGTTAACAATGCTTATTCAACTAGTATGTGGTTTCCATCTCCACACCAGAACAGATGTAACAGAGATCTTCTAGAGCTGGTATCAAATCAGCCACAATACACATTTTGAAACAATTATACGCTATACCCAAGAATAAAATACAAACATAAAGTACTAAGTCACTAAGTTGGTACTGACACTAGCGATGAGCTCAGCCTCAAGTTTCAAACTGTGGCAGCCCTTTTGTCTTAATGTGCCTGCGATTCCACTGAAGACCAATGATTTAGGAGTAGGACATGAGTCAGTATCACAGAAAGAATCAATATCTCTGGCCTGGGCCTTCAAAACCATCATTATTTACAGAGATATCAGTGTACTACTTCGTAATTAGTCATAAAGCCAGCCTTCTAATATGTGAAAAACTCCCCAAAGTGTTTTCCTGATGCTATCATTCTTCAAGAAAACTATGCACATAAGTAAAATGGTGACATCAGAAGCCTGCATTCTTTATAGGCTTCCCTTACACACAAAACAACATCTAAAGCTAAACTATTCTCTATAGCATTATAGGCACCATATTTTGCAAACTACATATTCCTATTGTCTTAACTGTTTTAAGGGGAAGGGCACAATGTATTGGGTATTCTCGGGGTGGAGAGCAGTTGCTTCCAGGGCACTAGCACCAACAATAGGAAGACTTTGGGTTTAAGAACAAAAGCAGTGACAACATCTGCATCCTAAGCATAGTACTTCCTGAAACACGCTGGCAGTCACATTACTTCACAGTGGGCCACATTTGCTTGTGCCAAGTGACCCTTCAATCCCGTTTGTACAATACAAGCAACTTCCTAAAGCCCCTTCAGTTTTCCTTCAATCGAACGTCCTGTAATCTAAAGGAAACATATGTGAAGAACCTTAATCAGCCCGCCACCAGAGGCAGTGATTAATAGGCCCTTTGACTACCCGGCATGCCACTCCTCATAGCAGCATATCACCACCCCACATGCTCCTATGATACAAGATGAACAGCCCAAGTCATACAAAGCACCATGGATTCAAAGAAAAGGTTGACTTTTGAGCTTCAGTAATTATATATATATATATATATATATATATATATATATATATATATATTTTACAATGTGGTTTGACAGCATCTTCCTTGTCTTATCAGCACCTGGAATAAGGCAGGTTCTCATTAGCAGCATCTCACCCCAAACCCTCTGTCTCTGCTCTTGAAGACTCTGATAAACACACATTCGCAGTAACAAACACTCTAGGGAACAGGACACAGCATTTTGATGGGGGAAAGTGTTGTTGAATATTAACTAGCAGGCTCAGTGAGACAATAGTTGAGAAACTTGCCCTGGAAAACACCTTACAGGAAGCCTGCTCCTGGGGAAGTGTTGGAGCCTGACAGCGCTGCTCCCCACCCCCACCTCCCAGCCCCCGCCCAAGAACCTAGGAGGCTTCTCTTATTACAGTCTAGGCTCTGAGTGAAGTCACCATCACTAAGGACCTGCCATTATTTTCAATTTAAAGGTCCCTCTCCACAGTTTAATAAATTCAGAAAAATCCCTTCCTGTGGTATATTTCAGTCTGGAATTAGCATTCTGACTTTAACTCCAAGGAGCTCTGAGCTTTACATTTCCAAAGACTCTCTAAGGAATTTAAGGTTTTCTTGCTTCTTTTACAAATTATTGTTATATCTTGCTTGAATTTCCCAAGAACTCATGAAACAAAGTTTGCTATTGTGCTTTATATAGTAAGATAAAACTGATTTCAATCTGCACAGTGAAGCAGTTCCTCTGTTCAAACAGCAATTTAACTTTGAGTTCAACTACATCCAAATTCATTTTACTGTGATGTTTGTAGTATGAAAGAAACACCTATGTGAGGGAGCTCAGCAAAATACTTTCTATTATCATACATTATGTGAAAGCACAGAATGTGAATGACTGATAAGTACTCATAAACACATAAGCATGCAGGCTCCCACGTGCCATTTGCCAGCCTAAAAACTTTAAAGGTCTTACTCAACAGTTTGACTACATTAAGAGAATATTAGTATCTTCATGGAAGAACAGGAGAAATGGGCTCCCATAAAGAAGTAAATGTAAGGCAGATCAAAAGTGTAAGATAACTACATATATTATATATATTATATTCTCCTCTGCACAGCTTTAAAATTAAAAACAAAAGAACTTTACAAATAAGAACAAAGATAAAAATTAAAAATAGATATGCACATTAGCACATTAAATATGCATCCACACATAGATACACGTGCTCAGTCTCTAACATGTTAGGGATAACTTTATACAAATACTAAACAAAAGCCACTGCTCATATTTGTGAACTTTAATCTCTCATATATTATGTTGAAACTTTCAACATCCTGGGTGCAAATGTACCCTAAAAATGCATATATCCCACAAATCAGGAAGGTCATCCTGTTTAAAAAAGCATGTGTCTACATGTTGCTTATAAATCCTCATATTGTTCATTAAAAATAAAACACACAACTTCCATTGTTTTAGTTGGAAGGAAACATCTTTTCATTGTACTACAAACAGGAAAATCAATTACACTAACTTAATGAAAATCGGCCTTCCATGCAGAAGATACTGGCCAGGGTCTCTATCCTACTCTCTTTTCCTTAATGGCCCACGGGGATATAATTTTAAAAAAACAGAAAATGAGGGAGAAAAGGCTGTATCATGAAACTTAAGAGTTTCTTCCCCCATACGTTTTCTCAATTTAAAAAAAAAAAAAAAAACTTCTTGCTTTTGCTTCCAACTAAAAATTCTGTATTTTACTTGTCCTTATTACATAGAGACTCACAAATGCTCTAGCACTTCACAGTGCTGACAAGCTGCCTTTCAAGTAAGGACTGGGGGAAAAATCTGAAACTACCCTGACCAACAAGATCTCCCTGTCCTTTTCTGCCACTTGATAAGAAGCACATCAATGATTGATGGGGCTTCAAGGAAAGATTTGGCCTTTGTGTACTCTAATGATTTATTTATGTATTTGTTTATTTATTTATGTTTTGTAAAACCACACTTAAGCCAGCCTTGCTTGGTGCCAAATTATGCATTTTGACTCTTTAGTAATTATGATGATTTGATTCCTGCAGATACTCATAAATTTGTATCTATTCATAATTATAAAATTTAACTACTCATTATTAATTCTTTGAAACTAAAATATTAAGTAAGGCATACATTTCACAATAAGGCTAATTACATTCTTTCTTGGTCTCAAGGTCTGTTTCTAAAGCTAGTGGGTGTTTCATATCAGGACAAAGAGCTTCTGGAAAAGAAAATCTCCAAAGACAAGAGGAACACTGAGGGATACTTTTTGGTTCCAGGCCAGTGTCTCAGATGCCAGGGATGATTAAACAGGCTTCTGATTGTCTTCTGTCCAGGATCCTTGGCCTGAAGTCCAAGTCCTAAGGCAAAGGGACTACAGGTAACCAGGACAGGAATCTGAAACACAGTTGTTCATCTGTAGAATACATACCCTGGGACAGTGGGTGGCACCATCACCCATGGCACTAACACCTTGGCATCAGGGAAGGAGCTGGTGGCAGCATCGACAACAGATGCGGTGCAGTTGGTGATGACACACTTGGGAGTGCAAAAATCCCCTGACCTGATACTCTGTCCCTGGAGCACCCACACCCTGGGTCTGGACTACAAAGGCAGCTGGTGACAACAGAAGCCTGGGTGCTTCCAACTCTCAGGTAACTGAGAACACAGCAAAGGACAGTGACATGCAGGAAGGTGCGGGATAGAAAGGCACTGTAATATGGTGAGCGGAAAGGGGAAGGTATACAGTGAGCTGGGTAGCTGGTATCTCACAAATGAGCCACAGTTGGAATAAAGCCAGACACTGCCACTCAACACTTCTGCATTTTTAAGACAAGCCACAGGATTTCTCATGTTATCTAGCCTGCCTAATATCACAAACCTCATGCGTAAAAGGAAAGCAAAGTCCCTGACTAGTCAGATTCCTATAATTGCTCAGGTCATTTACAAAAAGAACTATTACTACGATAGGTGGCAGATAATGAGGGTTCAGTAAGGATGATTGTTAGAAATGCTCCCTTTGGGCAGATATCTTTGCTCTAGCTTTACATGCTGTGTAAACACAGTGCTGTGTAGGAATCACCGGCTGGCTTCCACCACATTTTCTGATATTCTAACTTCAAATCCGCAAAGCACTTGCTTTCAATGCAAATCATAGAAGCACATCATGAAGAAAACACGATGAACTCTATTGTAACTCTTCAAAACCATTAAGTTTTAGCACATTTTGTTTCTAGAACAACTATACATTAAAGAGACACATAATGTAACAGCACACGTATGTGAAAGAAGATTACCATTTCCTCTGTTATCATTACCATTATACTAATTATCCAAGATCTGGGCACACTGATCATGCTACTGTGATACATATGAAGAGAATAAGACGAACTATTATTTTCTAAACTGCGATGTGCAGCATGTAACAGTTTTCTATGCCTTTCTCTTTAATCATCTCCAGTGCTACTGTTGCCCCTTGGATAGCATATATGTTTTCAGTAGCACAATTTAAACATAGTTTGTTACTGGTCACTGTGGCATATCTATCACTCTGTGCTAATTTTAGAGACTCAAATGTTTATACATAGATGCGAATACTAGAAAGTGGTTATAACATGAATGTGCTTTCGCAATTCTGAGATGAATCAGGTTTTCCAAATAGTGAAATTTGTGATTTAATGGGTTCCTTCCCCCACATTAAAGCATATCTCAAGCTGTGAACCTCATTTGATTTTCTCCAAAGGTGAGATGAGTGGATCATAATATAAGCACTGTGCCGACCTGGAAGAGGCCTTCTGTCAGATAAGTTTTCTCTACTGAATGATGCTAGCGTCCTGCTAGATGCTGAAGCCTAGCCACAACAGGAGAACAGGATGCTTTACTACAGAATAACACTGAAATGTAAAGGGGGAATGAACAGGACTGCATAGGGAAGACAGGGGAGACATCCAAGAGAGAAGGGGGTCACATCCTGGGCAGAACAGCAGTGCAGGCCTCAGAGCCATGGGATTCTGAAAAGAAAATCCAAGTTCAACACCAGCAGAAACAGCCAGGCCCCTGGACCCCCATGGTCAGTCACAGGCTGGGAAATCTGTGTGACATGGACTAAGAGCCCTCCAACCTTACACTTAACTTTCTTCTATCACTTGTGTCTTCAGTTACCTGTTTATAACACTCCATCGCTCTTTCTTCAGGTCCCAGACAACCTAGGCATAAGTTACAAAGACAGAGCCAACACTAGAAGTCAGTAGATATCCAGACATTTCTACTTGCCAAAGAACCCTCCACCTGAAGGCTTGAAATAGCAACTGTTTATTCACTAAGGACCGCAATCGGGGTGAGTCTGTGTTGCTGGTATACTGTTGATGACACTTTTTCAGCAGCTAGCCACACATTAGTGGGCTTGAAGGTAGACTCCTCCTCGGAGTCAATTCTGGCCTCCACCTCCTCTTCTCCTCAGTGACAAACTCATTTTAAGAACTGGAAAATATCGCAATTAGCCTCCCTCGAATTTAAAACAACATATGGAGGGAGGAAGCAGCACGGTTGCCCAAAAGATGTGAAACAGGATGTAGGAGTACGGAGGCCCAGTAAGGGAAGCTTACTTCTTGGAAAAGCATCGACATTTTACAGACCAATTTCTTGCTATGTTCTTAAATAATTTTATACTATTAATTATATAGTATTGTACTATTTATAATTATTATTATATATAATTACTTATAATTAATTAATAATTCTTAATTATTATACTATTAATTTTATACTATTACATGATTTTCTTTTAACCAAGAGAGAAATATCCCAGGAGTCTGGGCAGGAATTTGACCTTCTAATTCTCTAAAAGATTATAATAATGCAAAACAACATACAATTGCCCCTTCTCTTACCAGTTAATCCAAATGAAGCTGTCAGTCACCGGACAGGATAACACCCCTCAAATGTGTTCATATCAAGGAGAGGGGAGGGAAAACCAGCTCCTTAATGAGATCTTGTACTTGCAGACCCCAGCAGTGCCTCCTCTGACACAGCTGTTGACAGACTGATCTTCGTCACTGCTAATCTTGATCACTCTTCTTACTCAGAGAGTAAGTTTTTCATTTGCCTCCTTTTAGCTCCCCTTCTTACTCTGCACTCTAGACACATGCTCTCTCCTCTCTTCTTCTCTCTTCTTGTCCCTTCTCTTGCCTCTACTCCCTCATTCTCTTGTCTCTGTCTTTGTCTCTGTCTGTCTCTCTCTCTGAAGCATCCTTTACCCTATGCATCTACTCCCAGGTGAGCTTGTCTCCTTCCCTCCAATTTCAAAAGCAAGACTTTCTTCCTTTCATTGTCTCCTCCTAGCCATTGCCCATGCCTCGAGCTTGCCCACTCAGTGAGTTTCTTGGCCCCTCTCAAACTGCAATAAAATTGTCCTCAGGTTTTCTTCTGTACCTGTTTAAAAAAAACCTTTTTATCTATAAGACTAAGAACCCACAGCAGAGTCCCAGTGCTGTATCCCTGGTGCAACCTAGGTCATTCTCCTGGAGATGATCTAAAACAGTTGTGCTCTCATCCCTGATGCTAGACATGAGATGGGGTGACCCACTGCCAGCTAACCAGGCTACTTTCTAGTTCCTCGTGAGAACTGCAGGGAGGTGGTGATCCACAGTTACAGGTCAGTTCAGGTATTGAAAGTGGAAATGGAAACTTCCAGGTATCTCAGAGCCAAGGCTAAGATGTGGCATATCCCTGCCCAGAACATAGGTCAAAGCAAGATGCAACTTTATCTCCTGGATTCAAGAAGAAGGAAAACAGAGTTTAATACTTGATGACAGGAGCAGCTAAGAATGTGTGACTAATTCTAATCTACCTTTTAAGATACAGACATCCTTATGGAAAGCATCAATCTCATGGGGTTTAGCAAAGGTAGAAGTGGAGGGTAGAAACAGAACAAAACACAGAGGAGGCTCGCTCTATCACAGTGAGCAGGTTCTAAATCAGGAGCAGAAGGCAAGAGCTCACAATTAGCTGGCTCTAGAAGAGCAAAGACTGGTTTCAGTCCTTACTACATGGATGACATGAGTCTGTTTTCATGGCCTCTGTCAGCCTCTCCTTTCCCAAGAGCACAACAGGGAATATAATACCTCAGGACTGTGTGAGATTCAAATGTGACAACAGTCTCCAGATTCGGTCCTAGTCAAGTGTAGAGACTGGAACATGGTTTCTTCCTTCCTTTGTAATTTTAGATTATCAGAGAGTCATTTTATACTCATAAATGTGACTTATTAGATGGGCAGAAGCAGAATACAGAGGACCAGGTTCATCATAGTCCCTGGAGCCTGTTTTATGGTTGGGAATTTATACATATGGGGACCACAGAGTTCTGCTGGCATATATGAGACAGAACCTGGAAGCCTGTGATCCTTACATACAGTCATCTACAGCTATGCCAAGAGACACTGGGCAAATTATGATCCTAAAAGCTACTTCTGCAGACACAGCAGTGTGGATGTGACAGCCCCCAGTGCATCATTATAAACACAGTTACTCAAGTCCTATCATTCACTGGCTCTGAAAGCCATGTACAAAGGTTTATGGCAGTCCAACCAAAGGCAAACATTCTTTCCTGCATAAAACAGACCTTAAACCAAGAATAAAATGAGGCATATTATATCATATGTGTGCTATTAAAATCATTTCCTTATCATACATAATGAAATAATTACAAATGGAAACAGAACATATTACAATAGGCAAGGATAACTAATGGTAGCTCAGGTAGCTCAGGCCTATGAGCCAGGCACTCAAGGGCCTGAAGGCAGGAGGATTGCAGATCATTCAGGGACAACTAGTGCTACAAAGTGAATGCCTGGCCCGCCTGAGCTGCAGGGTATGAGCCTGTCTAAGAAATATATATTTTAATATAGATTATATTCCATAAATAGCGAACGTGGACACATTATGAAGAAAAGATGATCTAAGAGAATTCATGCCACAAAACCCACTTCCAGCAGAGCTGGAGCTCCGGGCTCAGCCCCCTGTCACTATAGAATGCAGCACCCTGAGAAATGCTATATAAGCCTTTAATAATATGTCTTTAAAGCAATCCCACACAGCACTAAGAATAGAAAGGTACAGGGAAAAGTATATAAAACACAAACTGCAGTGATCCCCCACGGCAGGTCAACCCCAGGGATCTTTTTTCCTCGTCTTCTGAGAAATGTTGATACTCTGACTGTGAAATCAACTTGATCTGATGAGCTCTATACATAGCTAGATATAAAATCTCCTACCAGCAATAAGTGAATGATGCAGCTACCCCAAAAAGAAAAAAAAAAATCTATCCTCTCCCTTACCAGTGAATAAAGAAAATACTACCCTACCTGGGTTGTGAGATAATGAAACTGTTATAAACAATGCCCCAGTCTCACCATCACCAAATACGTATGTCAGAGCAGGATTTATCCGGGTACACCCGAAGGATACAAAGACATACCAGACATCATCTACCCTGGTAATGTTATAAAGGCCAAACTGTAAAGAACATTGATTTTATTTCCTTTCACTTAGGACAAATGAGCTGAAAAATCACATAAACAAAACATGGCAATCTGGGACAGCAGCTGAGAACACTTCTTTGAATCATATGTCAGATTGAGGCATGATAGAAAGACAGGAAACTGTAGGAACAAGAGAGGGAAAGGACACCATCACCAGGATTCTGGCTGATGCCGCTTACCAGCTGAGAGTCAAGAACTCCAACACGGTTAACACTTGCTATTAATGCTGCTGGCAAAGTTAGCATTCCTTCCATGGACAGATATTTTATGTTAAAATAGTAGTGACCCAGGCATAAGGTCTGAAAGGACATGACTTTGGGTAGAACTTCAATCCTTTTCCCAGATGGTGCCTGAGAACCCCAAATAAAACTGTATAGATGATGCATATCTTAGCTTCTGTATTCCTGTGTACTAGATTTGTACCTTGTGAACTGCAAGCCCACAAAGAACCCTCAGGACCCAGGCAGTGATAGGACAGTTACCTCAAGCCACACCCAAACATTATACATGACTAACACTGATGGTCCCTTTGGAAGCTCACACCAAGTTCCCAGTCTGCTTTACTTTCCTCTGAACACCTACGTTTCTCCTAGCCTTCATGAGTAAGCCTAGGTTAAAGATCTTCAATAAAGCCTCCCACAGTGCTTCATAAATGGGCTTGTCCCACAATCCTCTTCAACGCTAAAGCTACAAATCCTGGTTCAGCCAGAGACAAGGTCCATAAATCTCTAGGGGAATTCCTCAGGCTGCCGAGGCTGTCAGTGGGCAACTGTGCCTACTTGACTCTTACTTAAAAATGCTGGCAGTACTCAACAAAAATTGAGAAATCTGTTTTGTTCCATTTTTCTTTTCTTGTAGGCTGTTAAGTCTGAAATCGCCACACAGAGACTACCACTCATGTATGCAATCAGCAAGGGTGCATTTATTTCAAGAAAGAAAATTCCTGCAGGCAGGGATCAGCCATTCAAGAAAATAGCAACCCTGAACAATGGCTTACTGGCCTTTTTAAAGGTTGTAAGGAGAATTTCAGCATAGGTGAAGTAATAGGGAATGTGATTGGTGGTCAGTGAGATGGTTACATGGGTTGGTTTGTGACTGGCTAATTTTAAAATAAGACACTCAGGTACCTCCTGGCATGTAGGGGTACCAGGGGCCTTGTGATAAGGCCTTCCAGCATTCCTGTGACTACACTGTGGTTGTCCTTATCTCTGATTGGTTGCCCTTCGGATGGGGGTGGGATTTTATGTCTTTCTCTTAGAATTTATGACTTTTCAGGGTCAGGCCCAGGGCAAGCTTGAGATGAAGCCTTGGGCCTAAAATAGAGTTTGTTTTGTCTCCTCATAGACCACAAGTCATTTCACCGAAATCACTGAATTAGCAGAGTTGCTCTCCATACATACTTTCCTCTTTAAATGTTGTATTCCAAAGGGCCACATAAGTATCTCTGGGGAAAAATAAATTCAGTCCATATTTCTGACCTTTTGTTTTAATCAATATAAAATGGAGAATACTCATCTCCATATGTTGTAAAGTACAAAGAAGTACTACTTTATCCTTAATTGTTGCTCATGAAATCAACAGTCTTCATGATATTCTCAGCCTTTTACTCAAAAATTTACAGAAAAAATATATATTGCTTATAACACACTGAGACGGTAAAGGTTATATGGATAAACAGTACAATTTTAGAAATAAAGAGGTCAGTGAAATCATGGTGCTAGAGACAAAACAGAGGGAAGCAGCTTCACACAGGAGACTAAGAGGAAAACTTGGTGGGCAGAAGCTCAACATTACCTGCTCTTCGATGGTGAGGGCACAAGTCTATTATGGGAGAAACACTGTAGAACTAAGTAAACACAAATGACTATGTGGAAAAAAAAATAGTACAACCAGAACATTTGGTGCATCGATATAATCATATAAATATTCTGAATGCAATAGTGTGTGAGAGCTGGAGAAGCTGGGGAGAGTTTCATGGAATCTGGACATAGTAAACGCATATAAACTTACAATTAACTCAATAAAAATGTAAGCCTATGTAAACAGGGAGACTATCTTTTCATAAGTGTCCCAACGTCGAAAGTTACAACTAAGGAAGATATCTGTGTAGACGTAAGAAATACATAAAGAGAAAATGAGAAGAAGAATTTTTAAGAAAATAGTGTGGTTAAGTACTCTTCAGTACTTAATAGCGCACTCAGAAAAGTAAAAGACAAAATACCAATATAAAGTAGTCAAGACTAGCTGTGTGATCTGTTACTCCATCTTCACGTCCACATTTATACTTAGAAACCAGGTGCTGAGCCAAATTTTCATAGCACCTACATCTAGCCAAGCCCAAGCTTGCTTGCGTTTAAAACAGCAGCAATGCTGTTACAATGACTCACCCCTGAACCATGCACAGGACTCCTATGAACACCAACAAGGAAGGTGAAATGTGATGGCATCAATTATGAGGTGAGAGAGAAGAAAGAGAAATTAATTACAGGGCGCCTAAGGTTGCAAAGGATCAAAGGGCATTTTAAACATCAAGGCTTTTGTTGAGGTCTCTCTTTTAGTATGCTAATGAGGACTAAAAGGCGCCCAAGTAGAAACAGAAGGCCTGAGAAACCTAGTCTGTAGGTCTCTTTGTGGGACAGGAGTCCGCAGGAGCCTTCTCACCAAGGTTACCCATTCATTCACCTGACTACCAAGCCTCATTAAATAAAGGTGGAGTTACCTAGCATTGTCTCAAAGGCCTAGGCTTGTTGTTGTTGAGACATAGTTTGTATTGTACAAGTTACTCAGACACTTTTAAAATGCTGTTAAAGGAATGTTAACAGCATTCCTTTCCCCCTACAGACTGTTTGGGAAAGAATTTTTACAGCCACTTTATTGCCATGGATACGTTTATACTGTTCCTGTGACCTGTTTTTTGAGCCCAGCCACAATTGCCCATACTCAACATTGGCTAGATGGAAGGGAACTTGCTCCCAAAGACAGTCACACTAGTGACACAACTGAGTGGGTAAACTACATCTTAACCCAAGCTATAACTATGTCAATTTATATTAAAATGTTCACTTTTCAGCACCAACATCTAACCCTAGTCCCAGCCTACAGATGTAATCAGAACAGGTAATAAAAGGTGGGTTTGTTTTTGGTTTGGGGATGTTTCTGTTTTTGTTTGTTTAGTTGGTTTTTTTGTCTTTATAATTTTATTTTCTCAAGTATCTATTATAGTAATAAAAAATATAAAATACATGGGATATAATACTTCGCACAATAAGAGGAGATGTTTGTGAAACATTAGAGGGAAAACAAAGTTGTTTAAGTTAGAGAGTTCAGACAGAAAGAAACTGCAAACAGCTACAATAAGGGCAATTCCTCCCAGCTGTGGAAATACCTACTTAAAGGACTCAAGGCAGGAATGCTTCCTGAGGAATGAGTTCCAGCCAATGCACAAAGCAGGGTTTTGCAGCAAATAAGAACTAGTTCTCCCCTCTCACAGGCAGAAGAATCTTTTCAAAGACTCTTCACATGGAATGGTTTCCTTAACTTGACAGCAAAAGTCAAGACTAAAGTTTCAAAGACAATGTTTAGTGTACGCTTTAAAAAGTAAAATGAAACGGTATATGTGGAGAAAAAGAGAGAGGGAGGGAGGGAGGGAGAGAGAGAGAGAGCACGCTTGCATCTTAGTGCACAATGGTGTCTTTTCTTCAGTAAGTGAGGTATGTAGTAAAGTCCCCTACAGGACACAACAGCCAATGTTAGCAAATGTGCAAACACACACACACACACACACATGTGAGAACTGACTCCCTTGAGAATAGAGACTGCATGAAGCTCTCCCAGCTTTTCTCTGTTACTTCAAAATTATTACTCAGATGTTTTTCCACCCAAGAAAACACCCTAAACAGAAAAGAAGCACCCTTTTCTTCCACCAGCCTGAGAAACTTGGTCTGTTGATCCAAAGTAGCCCTATTCTGAAGGAGGAAAACCATCTGAGCTATTATCTGAATTTTACAAGGGAAAACCAAGCCACTTCTGACTTTCAGGTGGGGATTTTTATATGTTTAATATATAGGTTCTGGTTTGCTCAAGATATACAGTCAGTATGGTGAGAGATTTGTTGCTCTTGTGTTGTTTTCTATTAAAGGTAGCTAGCCCAGCAGAGATTTCCTGGACCCTCCCCTTCTCCTTTGGGCTGGTAACTAATCACATCAGATAATGAAGTTAAGCTCCTATCGATAGGATGAAGCACAGTTGCCACCTATGTGAGGGATACACGATGGAAGTCATTTTGGACCCAGTATGCTTGCTAACTTGGTTTGAGTCTTCACACATCTTTTCTTCAAAAAAGAATTGTCTGGCCCTGCCACTTTCAGGTTGTTTTCATGTTCCTGTGCGTGACACTGAGACATTTTGTTTCTAACAAGATCGGTCCCACTTTATATGTAAGAAAAGCCGTGTCTTTCTTTGACCTTTCAATTTTGTTCTGTACTAGCTCGGTTCAAATAATCAAGACCTTAGAACCTCTTCCTCTTTCCTGTCAAAGCCTGTTGTAGGAAAAATGGTAGTCACTCCCTGAAGACTGAAACAAGACATACTATGTATTGTCTTACTTTTATAATCTTTAAATTAAAATAGATATACCTTATGGTTTAACATTGACAAAAAGGTGGAAGTTTTGATCAGTTCACGGTGGAATTCCTGTAATCCTGAAAGAGAGCGGAAGGAGCTGACGAACAGCAGGCAGTGCTGCTTTCCCAGTCTGACATAGCGTCTGCCTATGGACGAGCCTGGTACAGGTCTCAGCCTATGTAGGGTGCTGGATAAACGTGCTAAACTCAAAGGATTCTGTAATACTGCCACATCCTCGTGGGCAGCTGTCTATTCAACCTTACTATAACGTTCCTCTGAGCATGCCAAGAGGACGCAACTTCCATACACTCAAGGAACCACAGCCACATTATACGCGATTATCTTGTCTCCATGGTGCTTTTGAGGTTATCTTTTTCATAACATTGACTATATTTCCATGAGATTATACAATACACTGGAAGTTAATGTATCTTATTTTTGTCCTCTACCTAAAGCCTAAACCAGTCAGTGAATCACTGATACCAGAATTTGCTATTACCAAAAACAATGACTTCTTGCTTGTAACCTGGTATATAGCACTGTCTTATCAAAATCATTTTCTATTTATGTAAGTTTTAAAATGACCCTAACAATATAAAATGTGCCAAATTATAGCACAATTAAGTTCAGCAAATAATTCAATTTGCATATTTTCACAGGTGCTGATTTTTCCATTACAAATATAAGAGAAGGGAAGAAGAATAAGAATACAAAGTATACTGAAACATGTTATTTTTCTATATTTGTGGTTCAAGGATATAGCCAAATAGGTTCCAGCAAGTTACTGTATCTCAGACAAACATATACCTGAAATAATCAGGGGCAGCTATAGCTGGCTTTTACAGATGATCTCAGAAAACTGTCGGCTGCCAAGTAAATTAAAGTGATTCATCAATGTCATTGCTGTCTCAAAAACACACGCTTGGTGATCAGAGGTGTACAGAGCACAGAAAATGTGCCAGATGTGCCATTTATTTTGAGACAGGACGTACATTTCAAAGATGTTGATATCTATCAAATCCAATTTTTTTGTTTTATTGTTAAGTATGATTTTTTTCTAAAAATATCTAAGAATGATAGCTACAGTCACTGGAAAATCAAGCCACTTTAAATATCCCTAAAGAAAACCACATTAAACATACTTAATAGCTATCTACATTTCCCTCAAAGTTAAAAGCAAGTTAATAAATGTGAGGCACATTCCTGTGTAGGGCAAAACAAGTCACATGAGTTCAAGTCAGAAAAAAGAAATTCTCATGGGAGAGTATGGCTGGAATCAGCCCCACGGTGCTTGTATCTGATGTAAGCTCTACAGCAGTTGTTCCTGCTGCTTCTCTACCGTTGAAATAAACTACGCTGACCCAAGGCAATTGAGGAGAATAGGGTTTATCTGGCTTACAGCTTACAGTTCATCATAAAAGAGCTCAAGGCAGATCTGGAGGCCATGGAGACATGCTGCTGACTGGTTTGCTTTCTCTGGCTTGCTCAGCTAGCCATCCTGCATCAATTAGTAACTAAGAAAATGCCCCCACAGACATGTATACAGGCCAATCTGATGAAGCCAATTTTTCAATTGAGGTTTCCTCTCCCAAGGTATATCAAATTTCATATATGTATATACATATGTGTGTATGTTTGTGTGGGCACACATACTAGATTTATTTATTTTATGCATATTCATGATTTGCCTGTGTGTGTACATGTACAACATGTGGATGTGTGGTTCCCAAGGAGGTCAGAAGAGGTCATTGGATCCTTTGGAACTAGTTTACAGACCATCTCTCCAGGTACTGGGAACTGAACCCAGGTCCTTTACAAGAGCAACAGGTATTCCTAACTGCTGAGCTATCTCTACTGCCCCCAAACTAACCTCTTTTTAACATAGTCACATCCATAAGTATTCTTACTAGTCTCACTTTTTAATTGTACCTTGTTTTATTTTTGTGTATAACACGCCTCTGTTTGGCATTTCCGATCCCACTCAATTCCATGCAGGAGACTGTGCAACAGGGCATCAGGATCAGGTGAACTTAAGACTTACTCTTAGCATGTAGCTTTCTGCAAAAGACTATGCAGTTCATGCCAGATTGCTTCCTAGTAACTTTAACTTTTATTTGTTATTGTATGTTACAGCTTTGAAAAAAAATTATCAGTAGAAATCTCTTTTACAAATGGTATCTTGGATGGGACACTGACTGCACACCCTAATCACAGGTGTTCTGGCTGGCAGTTTTGTAAGTCCTTATGATATCCTTCCTCCTTGGGGATGCCTTCAAACACACTAACAGTCATTTAGCTAACAGAAGCTCATGAACTCCAGAAATAGGTACTAAAGCACTCATGTCTTATTATTTACAGAGAAAATTTGCACTAGAGAAGTATACTAGAGAAGTGTTTCTCCACTTTATGCATTTGTTGAAAGAAACTAGCCACTCAGCAGAAGAGAGAGAGGATCTTGTTGGGGCCAGGAAATGCGTTCAGCAGGTCTGGAACAAACCTCACTTTCTGCATTTCCAACAAGCTTACAAGGATTCAGGGACCCCCCACCCCAACTAATTCAAGGAGGAAATCTATGCTGTGAAAATCATTTCTGCTCACACCCTTTCAGGAACAGAGAATCAATCCATTAGAATTTTTCACAAGAGGTTGATGTGTTTCATCACACATCATTCACAAGCATTCAGAATGCACACATATACAATACACACCCTCTGTCTTTTGATCCTGCTAATAGACGACCCGTGGGCAGGCTGCATCTTTTCCTCCACCTTCGCTCCTACTTCATTCTTGCCAGTCAAAGATCTGGAATAGTGCTGCTGTTAGCTGGACCCAAAAATGGAAAGTGGCACAACAGTTGCGAGGTTTACCCTACTTTTTGTTTATTGTTGCCAGGAAGCTAAGTTATTATAGTCAGTATGATGTCACCACTTACCTACTCATACCGATGCCGGTTTTCTGAGATACAGTAGAGAGGACTAGAACACCTCAGGTCACCCTCACCACAGGCACTAACCTAGATTATCTCCTGAAATTGAGTACTGAGGAACACCCGGTGCTCTCTACCATATACAAACTTTTAAAAGTATTTAACACAATGACTCTGTACAAGTTTTACGAGAGAAGCTATGTTCTTCCTGAAATTCACCTGAGTATGTTTACACAGAAATCTGTGCAAATTTATAACTTGATCACCTGTCACTAAACTCACGTACTACAATGAAGATAGAAAGTAGTTTTCTCTCATATAAACAAGCAGGTCAAGGATGTCAATCTCTCAGTCAATGTGCTTAAGAACTGCACAGATCTGTGAGAGTTTGTTTCTACATGTTCACTCAACCGAAAGATGCATCAGTGCTGCTTTTAAAAGGAAACATTTCACTAAGCCTTTGTAAAGGAGGCTGAAACACCATCATTGTCAACCGTGGTGCTTCATCTCTTGAGGACCACTCTCAACCTATTTCTAGGGAACAGTGCACGTGCTCAGGAAAAAAAAAAAAAAAACGATACAACCTCTAATCATTTTTTAAATGACCCATTTCTTTTCATAGACTTCTATTCATTTCTATTTAATGTGAAGAGAAAAACACAGCACTCAGGATGCTCGTTTGTGGTGTATTTCCTATGAGCCTTTAAAACTAGAATTCGTAGTCATCTTTCTTCACTTAATAACAAAACTGTCAAAAAGAATTTACATAACAGCACAATAAAACACACAAATTGAAACCTAAACAGGGATGCTCTATTAGAAGAAAGAAAACGGGAATAAAATACAATGTAACACTCCTGGCAGAGCATCCTTCTGAGCAGATCTAGTGCTCTCCGTGCATGATGTGAGATTAAGGGTAGAAGGCAGCGGGTTCCTCTAGGAGAGCACACTCTAAAGTCCAGTCAGTCAAAAACTCTATTTAATTGGTCTACTTCTGAATTTACCCTCACCTGGCACTGGATTAGTCAGAATCCCAGTAGCTCCCCATCAGAGCCACCTGCCTGGCTAACTTCACAGTGACAAGGTCTTCCTCAGGATTCTTACCTGCATTCCACTGCCCTGAAAATAACCTAGCAATTAAAGGTCAGATACTGTTTGAAAAGAGCTAAAATAGAAACAGGTCATCCATTTTTATGAACAGTTCTTACTTATCTCTAAACGATACACATCTTGGTACAACAAACCCTCACCTCCAGGGTGCCTGGGATGCTCTCCAACAGCCCCACCTACCCCTCTCTGAAGCACCTGAAGGATATGGCCATATTCTTTCTTCTCCCTTCAAACTTCTAATACCTCTGTCATATTGCATGGGTCACATATTAACTAGGTCCCACTCCCCTACACAGAGAAAGAGGTCCCACTCCCCTGGAACACAGCGAAAGTCACATATGCCTGGTCCTCTACCCCAGTCAGATAGCATAGGTCACATATTAACTAAGTCTGCTTCCTCACAACTGAAGTCCATCATTTCCCTTGGAAACCTTTAAAAGGAGACACTTTGCTTGGTCTGGGTGGACAAGGCTTTCTCACTACAGACCCCCAGTGTGCTGTGTACTAGGGCATTAGTCATTGTCTGGCTAAAGGAAGATTTAACATATTGCTCCCTTTCTTCTGTCACACCTAACATTTTCCTCTCGACTACTGTGTTTCTTCTGACTTACAGTCAACCTCTGAATATGAGAGTATCCATAAGCCTTTCGATAAAGCATATCAAAAGCAAAGTTGGTATGATTAAAAATAGACAAGATGCAACTATCAGATTTTTTTCATCTTCAGGTTAATAAAACATTTTCACATAAAAATACTGTAATTATTAGATATTCAGACTTCCATAACATGCTTCAAGAAACAAAATATGTTAAAACAAATATGTTAAGACATTTAACAACTCATACAGATATATTGGCGCTTTGAACAGTCCTCAAAGCTTGGTGTCTTTTCTGGGACATAAAGAAAAAAGTTTCCTTTTAACTCTCAGATTATTTGGTATTCAACTCTTTTCTACTTCTTTGTATTGCTTGTGGATATGCTCAAGACTTTGACGAAAGACCAGGAATCTTCTTGATTATCTTATTTCTCTCAATTCATTAGTAACACTCTACAATACATTTCTATTTTCTTTATCAAATTTCCTTTTAATCAGCTATTGAATGACTGACTCTTATGAGGAGGCTATAAGAACGTCCTCAGCACCACATGAGTCGTACTGCTCTATCTAGAGGCTTAGCAGGCCTTCATGCCACCTTTGTGGCAGATAGAATACAATGGAGATGCTACAATCAGTAACTGTAACTCTTTTCCTAAATGCCTGTGAGCAACATTCAGAAGTCTCCATTCATCAATCCCTAGCCAGACATGAAGCACATACCTGTAATCCCGCACTCTAAAGGCAAGACAATCACACGTTCAAGGTCGTTCTCGGCTACATAGCAAGATTCAGGCCAGCCTAGGTTACACTAGACTCTGTCTCAAAATAAAAATAAAAATATCTTCCTTCTTAAATATAAGTGCAATCTATTATGTGATCGTTCTTGCTCTGGCTGCAGCAAAAGCTCCTACTGTGAGAGACTGCAGAACTAACTATAGCATGGCTTAACTAACAAGGAATATTGGTAGATTTACTCCATATAAACAACAATCAACAGAGTTCAGGTGTGAGAAACTCACAGATTTCTAAGCATGTAGACTTTAAAATTGAAACTGAATATTGTCAAACATGAAGATTTCCAAATCTTCTAAGAACCGGTTTTAAAAGAATGTTTTTATTATGACAGAAAGAAAATTCCCAGTCACTGCCTCATGTTATTATACAAAAGAAAATGTCCACGAAACTGCACTGCTTCCTAACATTTAATAGTGTATTTAAGGAACATATTAAAATCTAAATGTGTGAGAATACACATAAAAAACTTAAGTAAAGAAAGACACATCTCTACCATAGACAATGCAATTATCACAGGATATCTGTATAATATAAGGACATAGTCATGAAAACAAAATTATCTTTACAATAAAGAATGACAGAAAAACAAAAACCTCATGTGAATTGTTTTTACTCTAGAATGTTAATCGAAGTAATTATCTTCATTGGTCACTTATAAAAAGTATGTCCTTATTCACTATTCTTTTATTTTTATATATTTATATATTTATTATACTAATTATTTGCATATATAATATATATTTTTATATTTTCCATTATTTGAGAAGATCATAAAAAAATTTAGAAGGACTCCTTAAATATTACTTATGTGAAGGCAAGTGAGTTATTTTCATAATGAAACTGGATTTGAATAACAGTTTCCTACTAAACCCAATACATGATTGAGCTCCATGACCAAGGTCTTAGCAATCATCATCCTTTACCCTTGACCACTGTCAAAAAACAAAGATACAACAATAAAGCTTAGAGATCTTACTCTATTGTGTATGTATAGAACAGAAAAGAACAACTTCCAACGATCTGAGCAGAAAGAGAATGGGATTTTAGATAGGGAAGGACTACAGAAGACAAACAAAACCAAATGGGCATTTCTACGTTATTTTCCTTGTAAAATCAGAGAAATAAAAACATAATGGGTTGGTTGACATAAGATTGCTCCGGGTTGAGGGTTTACATGAACTACAACTGTGGTCACTCATGACCTATCCGGGAAACTTTGTCTCTCTCCTTTATTTCCCAGAAAGCCAGAAAGCAATTCAGTATCAGCAACAGGGAACCTCAGCAGAAATGTCTGTCTTCTGATTGCCAGTCTGGTCTGATGCAGCCCAGAACAAGAACTTAGTCCAGAACAATACCTTCCCAAAGTAACAATACTAACTAAAACTCAATATGAGAGTAGAATGTTTACCATAATGGTTTTTGATTATCTATTCCTCTAAAACTACTGTTTCTCACAATTGTATAGTTGCAAATTCTGCCATCTCCACATATTTAATTTTACTTGAAATACAGTAGAATAACTGGATTCACACACAAATTAGCAATAATTGCTGCAGACAGAAAAGGTCTGAACATCAGAATTCATCTTTAATAAACAGCACTCATGAGATCAGTTTTAAAACCTTAGTATTTGGTCTTTTCTGCAGATTTTTTCACTTCTATGAAATGAACACTTAATTTTATAACAGTTTAAACATAAAATATTGATACATAAACCACTCACCCACAGATGCAGACTGCTGAAGGAAACAGGAAATGTCTGACCTTCCTCTTTGTTGAGGAAGGACATTTCACCTACACATCTTAATCACTGGAAAGAGTGGGAACATAGAGGCTGAAAAGGCGGAGGAGGGACTCCTTAGCAGGAGTAGTAAGTAGGAGGTCCAGTGCTTTACTGTAGCAATAATATGACATAGATAAACATCCAGATCATAAGAAAGGCTGTAGCAATTTTGGTTATAGACAAAAAGAGTAAATATGACTACGCAAATATCGATCCAAATCAATACAGTGATATCTTTTGATTCAATTCCAAAGATGTTTTTTAAAGGACAGAATTCTAACAATGATTGAAGATTAAGCCTTAATATGAACATTTTTACATAGTACCATATTGATTTTTTTTAATTAAAAAAAACTAAACTTATACTATGAGTCTCATTATTCTAGGAAAATTCAGATGGCAGCAAAAGTGCTAATAGTGTAATCCGGTATAAAATAAAGGAAAAATGAATTTTTAAATATAGCACAAAAACATATTTTAAAAATTTTCTATGTTCTTAAATAAAATAAAGACTGTCTGCAGATCATACATACTGGATCATGGGATACTGGCTTTGTACTCTAGGCAAGGATCCTTTCCAGGGTGGGGGGATTACATCAGGGATCCTTTGGTAATCTATATAAAGGAAACATTTTAAAAAGTGGCCAGGTGTCCACCCAGGTGTCACTGGCCTGCTTCTTTGTAGAACTAGGCTTCCTATAGCCATCATCTCTACCCACAAAGCTCAATGCCAACCCTGAGTTACCCTCACTGAGAGGGTGTTCGGAGCAATCCAATCTGTCAACATCAGTATGCTCCCCATTGGGTTACCAGAACCCTTAGTGCCACTCCTTTTTGGAGCCACACAGTTGTCTCAGTGGCTGTCTTTTTCTGGCAGTGATGAGAGGCAGCAAAGAAGGACAGACTATCCTAGTAATGCTAGGTCTTCATTTCTGAGGCACAAAAAAGCCTCCAGAGAGCCTCTGAAAAGACAAAAACATGGGCTCTGAGAGCAGTCTCTAGCAAACATTCTCATGTACTGTCAGTCCTGAGCCTGACAATAATGCATCATACAGAATAATCAAGTACTTCACCACAAACAATGAAATACTTAGCATCGTCTACATTGAGGGTACTACAAGGATCATAGCTGTTTTTGCAGGTGAGCTGCAAGTAAGTTCCTTAGGAGAATGAGTAACTACACATTAAAACTAATGATGAAAAATGTCTAGTCTCCTGTAATTGTTTGAAAATCATTTCAAAATCAGTGAACAATACAACATGGCTGCAGATATTCCTTGGCTTTCGAAACTGATGAATATTTAATGAGGTACAAGCAAAGTATCGTGCCTATCATTTATCAATTTACATCAGTCATTAGAAATCACAAACGCAGCTGTGGTTCGGGGGAAAAATGCATTTCCAGAGATGAAAAGATAGGCGGTAATTTCCGCGAATAAATGAATAAATGTCATCATCTAACTGATTGTGACAGGCTATGTAATTAGAAAGACACAATTAGAAAGCATTCCTAAATTCTGGGACTAATGATAAAATGCTCCATCTAACACCGTCCTATGGAAGGACAGAGTGCATTAGAGCGATGCTCCCATGTGCATGTACAAGGTTCATGAGTGTTAGTCGCACTGGGGAGAAAATAAGACCCCATGCCAGCCCAACACACTGGGAAAGACTCGAACAAAATCCAAAAGGCATATATCCAAGGAAATCTTGTATGGAAAGGGTCCCTCTCCATCAGTAAGCAGGGTCAATTAAGTTTGGGCACATTTAAGCCAAAGGGTTCTATGTTATGGTAACATCTTGAAGCACTGTTATTCCCTGACTGCTTTTGATTGTTCAGTGTTCCTAGAAAATATCCTAGGACTGGCTATGAGAACCTCCTTCAGTAGCAGGGCAACCTTCTCTAATCGCAATCTGAGGCACTTCATAAATTAGCAAAATGCTCTATATGGAATATAACTACTTTTATTAAACCATTTCAAAATCTAGAATTCTTCTCTACTAGATTATTCCCTCTGAAGACACAATGCTTTTGTGTCTAGGACACAGAACAAGTGCTGCCCATACTTTTCACCTCTTATTGACCCAGACTTCCTCTAAACATGAGTGATTGCAACCTCATGCTAACCATTCAGTACAGCAGCCTCCAGCCACACCGAAACTGTAAATACGGCTAGTTCAAGGTGAGATGTACTGAAGCATACACACACACTGGATTTCAAAACTAAGCATAAAGCATTTAAATATGTAAAAGTGTTACAATGTTCATTAGTTAAAACCATATTTTAGATATAGCAGATTGGATTGATCTATTGATAAAATTGTTTGTATGTTTATGTTAATTTTTAAAATATAGTCGCAGGATTTTGGTTTGTTACTGTTGATTTTTTTTTTAAGAGAGCACAATTGGAGAGAAGGCTCTGCTCTTAAGTGCATTTACTGTTTTACTGTTCTTTCAGTCGGCTATAACTCCAGGTCCAGGGGAAACAATGCCCTCTTCTAGCCTCTGTGGGCAGTCAAACAGAGGTAGTATATATATATATATATATATATATATATATATATATATATATATATATATATATATATATATATACACATGTGAATAAAAGTGTAAACAAAAAATTAAAAAAGTAATATAGATTCTAGCAATCTTAAAATCACAGATGAGACCCTGTGCTTTTATTGAACCATTGTGGCCTATATTGTCCATTTTATTAGATTATATATTGTCATGTGCTGACTGTGTTGATTTTCTGTACCTCTTAAGCAAGTTCTTTTAGAGCAGAACACAATCTACAAAGAGCCCAGAGAGGGTGGTACCAACAGTAATGCAGTCAAACATGCTTGGGTTTATTAAATCACACAGAAGTTATATTGCTTCTTTAATTGTCTTAATTGGCAAGACGGCTTGAAGCTTATCATCTACCTTTGGAATGATGAGTCAGGGTTGCCAAACCTGTTCCTACCATCCAGGGGCTCCACCACACAGTCTCACCACTGCCTCACTGAGACACCAGGAAGATGTTTCGGCTAATGACTTTTTCACATTCCTAGGCAGGGTTTAGAAGAATTATGTTTTCTTTTGGGCTAAAAGTAATTTGATCAGAGTTAAATCACAGCTTTCAGTCTGTCACTGTGTCAGGAGGTAGACTCTGCACTCTAAAAATGTCCTGTGTGGCTAAACTATTGTTTTCTGTAGTTTAAGTGTATCCAAGGTATTTCTGACATAATCCTGTTGTGATTTGGAGAACATCTCCATAGCAATCTATTTGGCAATGTTTATAAGGTCTTACCAATATAATAATGGATAGTAAAGCCCCTCCCTAATCAAATTACTTTTTATTAAAGCACTAAATATACTTTCAGGCTATTGATAATTTTTGAACATTTACTTTTACATTGAGGGTGGCATTATGCCATGGCACAACTGGGAAGGTCAAAGAACAACTTTGAAGAGTTAATGTTCTGCTTTTTCTGTGAGGGCTCCAGGGATTGAACTTGGTTGTCAGACTCTGCTTCAGCTTCTCCTTAGTTGCTGAGCCATGCCTCCAGCCCCCTTGATGAACTCTTAACACACTTCTTTCCTATGATTATCAGAACTTTATAGTAATGAATGTTAAGAATTCTAGTATGGTCCTTGTCCATGAGAAAGATGTATTTCTCTGCATTTTATATGACTTTCTAGTGTCTCAAAGAACTTTCTAATTTATATGTATATAATATATATACATATGTATATATATATAAGATAAATAGCAAGGTCTGTGTAGATTCATGTATCATAGTGGGTTAAAAAGTACTGAAGACATCTTTGAAAAATAATAATATGTTTAGGAAATAATAACATAATAAAGAGTTATTAATTCTATGACCTTCAGTAGCCTTTAAGGCAAGTCTGAGAGGGAATTAAGTGTGTGGTAGGAAGGCACTGTTTACTTTTTGAAAACATTTCTGGGAGCACTGGAGCTGAGACAGGACTGTGGGAAGGCAATGCATTATGACATTAGGCTTCAGTTTTTTAGGTACAGGGTGATAAGAAACATACTACCAGAAGTCAGAAAGAGAGTGGACACGAGTGTATATGTAGCGTGAGAAAAATACTGCACTGAAATCAGACACCATGAACTTGGACCTTATTCCTCTTACTTCTTGAACCTTAAATTCCCACTTCCTTGTTGTGCAAGATTGGGCAGATTAATGAAGTGACTGTGAGACTATTGTGTGTATGTGTGTGTGTGTGAGAGAGAGGGGGGGGGGTGGAGGGAGGGAGAGGGAGAGAGAGGGAGAGGGAGAAAGAGAGGGGGGAACAGGGAGACAGAGAGAGACAGAGAGTGAGACAGAGAGAGGCAAATAGTGAGTTTTAAAATGATTTTAATTCCCATTAACAAGTGTGAAACAAAGAAATTCATAACACAAGGTCACTAATTGTAGACGTGCCAAGAGCTGATGATCCTGTATGTAATTCTGAAGAAGGATTTTATGGGGAGGGTTAAATACTAACGAACCCAAATCTTCCTTGACACACTGTTTCCTGCGACAGTAACCTTTACGTCCCATGAAAAGTGCACAAATATACAGGGAGAGAAGCTTTAGTTGAGCTCCGTTAGGTTTGTATACATTGTTTTACTAACTCTTAGTCAGAATAAGTATGCCTATCGGCAGGAATCACCTGACATTTCAACACACGTATCCAGTGTGCGATAAACACGGAAGCTATCATACCCTTCATATATTTATCATTGCTTATTTCTTTGGATTTAAAATCCCAATATCCTCTCTAGGAGCTATATTGGTATGTGTAATGAATGAACTGGCAGGTGCTAATTACAGTTGTTATACGGTGGAACACAAGAAAAATTACTCCTAGACCAACTACCTATCCCTTCATCTCCTAAATCCATCCTAAGTCCTAAAGCTATTCTGTCCTTCTGAGATGAGCTGCTTTCTTCCTCTTGCCTCACTGCTCTGGAAAACGCTTTCAATTATGTACTGAGCAACACTGACAAAAGTGGATATCCTTGTCCTACACCCGATCTGGGGAAAGAGGACTCAGCTTCTCTTCACTCAGATGACACAGGCAATGGGTTTGTCATGAATAGCATGTAGGGTGGAATCATTAGGGACATAATTGTTCCCTAGTAGTTTGATGAAGGAATGGTAAACCGCATCCATTGCTTTTCTGCATCTATTGATGTAATCACGTGTTTTGTACTCTGTTCTGTTACTGTAATACATCATGTGTACTGATTGGCATGTGGTATGCTATCCTTCCATCCCTTGTAAAGGCCCCACTCGATCATGGTGAGTCTTATACAGTCATATCCTGTTGGATTCAGTATAATAATAGTTTCTGAAGGATTTGCATCTGCATTTATCAGGGATCCTAACGTCTTCCTTCCTATTTTCTTATTTTCCTGGGTTTTGTTGTTGCTGCTGTTGTGTCCTCGTTTGGTCTTTGTATAACAACAATTTTACAGTATAGAAAAGGGATAGGAAAGCTCCTTCCCTTTGGATATTTTGAAGTAGCCCAAAAAGAATTACCATTATTTCTTCTTCACACTTTGGTAAAAATTAGCAGTGAAAGCACATCTTCACAATTCTTCATTGAGAAACTTTTCTTCCTGACTCTGCATCACAATTTGTTATTGTTTTACTCAGTTTCAAAGTGCCCAGGGTTCAGCATTGATAGATGTTAGACAACTATTTCCTCCTATTGTAAATTCGCTCCCAAGGGGAACAGGGAGACTAAGGAAACTCAGGAAGTTACTAGATGCACAAGGCCACTCCCTATGTTAATATAAGCAGAAATAACTCACAGGAATAGGAGACTCTCAATCAGCTAAGCTGCTGCAAGCCATACATGGACTCCAACTTCAAATTCATGACTATCATGAGTCATCACACAAGCCCCAAAGGGCTTTTTGGTAGTGCAGCCAATAAGCAGTGTGCAGTGTATAAGCACAATAAGCCCACTGGGTACACCAAGCTAGACTTAGGTAGGGCCCATTCACTGTTCTGATGCCAGTGCCCTATGTGGAGTCAAAGAAGTTTGCTCTGTTTCCCCAGAAAAAGTCATGCAACAGGAAACTGCAAATCCTTCACATTGGTGTAATGATTATACCACAGCTACAGTTTTCACATTTGCATATTCAAGTTGTTTTATTAATCAGTCCAAAGTTTGTCATTTTCACTTATCTTTTCACAAAAGGGTAGAGGTGGGGGGCTGACTGGAGAGTGCAGAGGGAAAGAGATTGCCTGCCAAGCAGAAGGCTCTGATTTTGACTCTCAGAAGCAACATATAATCGAGGACATGGTGGCAGGAAAAGGCAAGTGGAAACAGGAGCATTGTTTCATCTTTCTGGCTTGATGAGCTTCAGGCCAATGTCAGACCCAGTCTCATAGGCAGTGGATGGACATCTTAAAGATGACGACGATACTCTGGTCCGGACACATACACACACAGATGCATACAGGCACATACACACATACACACATACACACGATACTCAGATATACATACACATTCTAGCATTTAAAAAAAAAACATTCTAGAGAGATGGTTCAATGTATAAAAGTGACTACTGCTCTTGCAGAGGACCCAAACTCAGCTTTCAGCACCCATGTCATGTGGTTCATAACCACCTGTATAACTCATGGGAAACTGATACCTTCTAGCCTCCTTGGGCACCAGCACATGTGTGTACATAAACTCATATAAGCACACACATGCATACTTAAGTAAAAATAATAAATATTTAAAAAAGAAAAACTGTTTTATTGGCTGTTTGCAACTTTCTAATTACTAGTTTATTTATGCTCCAATCGTTATATGTTTTCTTCTACTAATTTTGAGTTTGGTTTGTTCTTGCTCTTCTGATTGCTCAAGTTTCATCATTACATTTGTTGATATGAAATATTTCTACTTTCTCATGTCATGAGGAAACATCACTGCTAATTTCCCCCTGAGGGCTGCTTTTGCTGTATCCCATAGGTTTGGGTAGATGCTTTCACTTTCCACTTAAGAATTTTTTTTTTCCCTTTTGATTGATTCTTGGACCCAGTAGTCTCTAGGGGCAATGTTGTTTTCACATATTTGTACAATTGCTAAGGTTCTCCCTGATGTTGCTCCCTAGTCCTATTCCATTATGGACAGAGAACACACATGCTATGACATCCATTTCTGCCTAGCTTGCAGGGGCCAGTTTTATGACTTCCCTTGCAGTCTGTCCTGGAGAATTTCCTCATGCTGATGAGATGTATGCTTTGGGGCTCTTAGATGAACTTCTCTACAAATGTCTGTTATGTCTGCTGGCCTAAACATGGCCTGTCTTCAGTATTTGCTGCTCTTTTGTCTTCTTGAATAGGGACTTTCTTTGTGCCCTACTTGGTACTTCAGCTGTTTTTAAAATCTCCCTGCAACCCCAGGACCTTTCTCTTTTTTGACAGTTTACTATTAGATGCCTGGAAAAGGATCCTATTTTTCCAAATCTACCAGAGGATCATTAAGCTTTCCTGACCTGTATGTCCACATATTTCTCAAGACCTGGAGACTAATCAGCAAGTATTTCATTGAATTGAAATCTGTCCTTTGCCCCCTCTCTTCTTCCCTATAGTGGAGGTGTCTGCTTGCTTGATGGTGATCCAAAGACCATCCTGGGTCTTTTCACTATTGTTTTGTATTGTATTGTGTTGTATTGCATTGCATTGCATTGCATTGTATTTGCTGCCAATGGTTTATTAGAAAACATTCATCTTAAAGCATGAACACTCTCTCCTCTACCTGATCTACTCTGCTGCTGAGGCATTCCACTGTATTTTCTTATTCTATTTATTGAGCTCTTCATCTCTGAAGAGCTTTTGGTTTGCTTTTGGTTTATCTCAATTTTTTAAAATTTCTTATTCATACAATAAATTTTCTAATTTCTTTGAAATGTCTGTAAGTATCCTCTTATATTTCAGTGTTTTCTTAAGATCATCATTTTGATTTCTCTTTCAGGCAAGTGATAAAGCCCCTTGCGTTTCACGTGCTTCTCTCTCCATACTGGGATTTGTGCATCTAGGAGATAAGGCCTTTTGCCAACTCTAATGATTACTTTCACATTTCACCTAAGCTGACAGAACAGGCTGAAGAGGCTTTGATTACAAGTTGGTGGCTTAGTATGGTACTTCTATAGATCCTTTAGCTGTGATCAATATTGATGACTTGTGCAGATGACTCAGTTGTCTAGTCTCCAGGGGCTGTGATGACACTGTTTAATGGCTGTACCCTCACTCAGGAAGAGTGTGTCATTGGCAGCTCTGGGCACACAGCTGCAGGTATGGGACACTCATCAATCTCTGTGGAGCATAGGGAGGTGGGCCTACAACAGTCGTACCTGATAGTAGAATAATGTGTCTATCAATATGAATGAGCTAAATAAGGACCAAGATGTACCAATTGCTACAAATAAAGAAACTGTCACTAACCAAGGTGGGCATGAGTCACTTTGCTGGGCATCTCAGTACTGACTCACCCAGGTAGGAGTGATAGCTGCTTCCTGTGCTGAGGGTAGACACTGAGGCGCTGACTCTTTCCCAGGGCCTCAATGGACCATGTTTCAGATGGCAGAATGATGAACTGCTTCTTAATGTTGTTGGAAGATGGGTAGGAATACCAAACTGCTTCCCACAATACCTTAACACCTAAGGGAAGACTGTTGCTTCCTGAATTGTGTCTGAATGAATGAAGCTATTCAGATCAACAAGTTCAGAAGGGACTACCCAACTATGTTCTTGGCCAAAGGTAGACAGACATGCCCAGCTGACTCCTTCCTGAGGTTGCTGCTTGGTATTTTTACAGGATGAAGGGTAAGTCAGTGATAGTAGTAGTAGCAGCACCACTTAACCACTTCTAAAACGGTAATGTGTAAGCAAAGGAGCATGATTGCCTGTGGATCTTTGTAGGCTTCCCGAGTATTTCCTGGGGTAGCTGAAGGGCAGGAGGGGAGTACAAAAGTGATTACTCAGCTACTGCACAGGAACCTGGATGGGTAGGATCTCAAAATTGTTACTTCCCAGGAATCAAGTGAATGTTAGCACAGGGTATGCTGAGGTCATTCTCTGGGATAATGTAGTAGTGTGCTAACTAAACAGGTCCAGGGCCTGTAAATACCACAGTCTGTTGTGTAAATGTTGATGGCTTGAGCAGAGGCTGTAGGAAACTCCTGTTTATAGTTTCCTTGATGTGTTAGGTCTTCTTGGTTTAACGCTGAGCTTGAAAAATAGAATAATGGCCTATGTGTGCTAAGGGCCTTCTTTAGAAGACCATGCTGAATCTCTATCCTTGTCAACATCTCTACCACATCTCTGGCACTCTGTAACACACCCCGGTGGAACACCTACTTTATCTTTGTTTTCATAGTTTGCCTTAGAAGAAAGTAATATCAGGCACTTCTAATCAGTCTTCTCATTGACATCACGTGACTTTGTACAAATTTTTCATCATGGAATAATTTGTCATGTAAAGAAACGTAAATTCTCTCATGTATACAAAAATCATTACATGGTAGCAATTATAAAGTAATTTCAATTAGATTGTAGAAAATATTTTCTGGAAAAAAAGGAAATTTATATGATTAAATAAGATTTTCAATACATGTTGCCAAAGATTTGAAATGTTCTTTATTTAGAGACAAGAAAAATAAGAAGCAAATTCTAATAAATTCTGTAAGGTAATTATGCTATTCTAATGTAATAAAAAGATAGTATGTTTTAATTTGGCTCACAAATTACTCAAATTTTTTCTATTACAACTATACTTTTAAAAAGTTTTTGAAGAGTGGAAATCTCAGACAATCATAGGTGAGAAAGAGCCAAATTACAAGTCTATTTTAAATTTTGTGTTTAAAATATTACTCAAAATTATATGTCTGTGTCGAATAGTCCAATTAAAAATGGGTGTAGATATAAACAAATAATTCTTAATATAGGAATCTCAAATGGCTGAGAAACACTTAAAGAAATGTTCAACAACCTTAGCCATCAGCGAAATGCAAATCGAAACTACTTTGAGATTCCATCTCACACCTAACAGAATAGCTAAGATCAATAACACCTGACAGCTCATGCTGGTGAGGATGTTGAGCAAGGAGAACACTCCTCCATCAATGGTAGGAGTGAAAACTTGTACAGCCACTATGGAAATCACTATGGCGGTTCCTCAGAAAACTGGAAATCAATATACCTCAAGACCCAGCTCTACCACTCTTGGTATAGGTCATAGACTACTCCATCCTACCACAAGGACACTTACTCAGTATGTTCGAAGCAGCATTATTCATAATAACAGAAATTGGAAACAACCTAGATGCCCCTCAACAGAAGAAAATGTGGAATATTTACACAATGGGGCATTACTCAACTATTAAAAGAAATGACATCATAAAATTTGCAGGCAACTGGATGGAATTAGAAAAAAATCATCCTGAGTAAAGTAGCCCAGTCCTAGAAAGACAAAGCTGGTATGCATTCACTTATAAGTGGATATTAGCTGTTTAGAAAAAGGATAATCATGCTACAATTCACAGACCTAAACAGGAAAGGTAACAAGGAGGGCTCTATTGGGAATACATTGATCTCCTTGCAAAGGGGAAATAAATTTTATAGTGAACTAGGGGCAGGTGGGGATGGGAACCAGAGGAATTAGGTAGGAGTGTGGAGGAAGGAAATATGGGAAGAGGTGGCTGGAATTGGGTGCATTTTGGGGAGGCAATATGGAAGCCTAATGCAGTGGAAACTTCCTGGAGTCTGAGGGTGACCCTAAGTGAGGACTCCTAGTAACAAATACAGAGCCTGAACTGGCCATCTTCTGTAACCAGGCAAGGCTCCCCATGGTGGAAGTAGGACAACAACCTACCCACAAAACCTTTGACCTACAACCTGTCCTGCCTATAGGATGTGAAGAACTTGTAAGAGTGGCCAACCAATGACTGGCTTAACTTGAGGCTGATTCCAGAAGAGGGAGCCCATACCCAACACTGCCTGGATGTCTAGGAGACAAACTGGAGGCTAGAGAGCTCAATGACCTAGGGTAGAACCAAACATGGTTGGCCAAAGGGGGAAAAAATCAATGAAGTGATTCCTAATGATATTCTACTATACTCAAAGATTGGTGCGTTGCCCAATTGTCATCAGAGAGCCTTCCTCTGGCAGCAGATGTGAGCAGGTGCAGAGAACCACAGACAGATTATGTGGAGAGAGTCTAAATAAGACATCTCCAATTGGCTCCTTTCCTCAGAGCTCAGGGATCCCTTTGGAAGGGGAGAAGGAAGGACTGTAGGAGCCAGAGGGTGTCAAGGAGACCAGAAGAACAAGGACCACTGAATCAACTAAACAAGCCTCAGTGGGCTCACAAAGACTGAAGAGGCACGCATGGAGCCTGCATGGAAGTCTTCTGAGTATGTCAGGGCTGTTAGTTTCATGTTTCTGTGGGACTTCTAACAATGACAATGGGGTTGTCTCTGACTCTTTCATCTGCTTTTGGGACCCTTTACGTCCTACTGGGTTACCTCGTCCAGCACCCATAAGAGGGCTTGAACCTTGTTTTGTTGTATCTTGTTGTGTCATGTTTGGCCGGTTATCTCTTGGGAACTGTCTGTATTCTGAAGAGAAATAGAGGGGGAGTGGAAACAGGGATGAGGGGAGGTGGGGGAAAGTTGAGAGGAGTGGAGGGAGGGAAAACATGGGTCCACATGTATTGCATGAGAGAAGAAACTATTTTCTATTAAAAGAAATTAAAATCTAAAAAAAAAAATGTATGATGTATGTTTTCAAAAACTATTGACTTATGTCACCTGAAATGAGTTCCCTTTAATAAAATTTTGGGGCAATCTCTGAATATGTATATCACCCACTTTAAAAAAAATATAGGAAACTGAAACCATTAGCAATTTGTTTTCTTATAAATCAAAGATAAATTAGCACCAACTATACTCACAATATTAACCAAAGAGTTTTCAAAGCCTTTATAATGACAACATTATACTATTCCTGAAAAGCCTTGTGGTCGAGATTTCAGAAAAAATACCATTATTGATTCTTCTTGACTTTTTGCTAAGGGGGTCTATTTAGATTGATGGTTTGTACATTACCCTCAAAATGTCTCTTGCAAGATTGATTTGAAATAGTTCTTTTGAAATGGAAAGGTCAATAAGCATCCCTTTTAGTACTGACTACAGATGGCCAGTTGGAGTTTTCTGCTGAAGCTGTATCGTTTCAGAACTGAAACTCCTCACAAGATAAAGTTCCCCTGAAATGTCACATTCAGCACCATATATGATCTCTATTTGAGACAGCAACGGCCAAAGCAGGCCTCAGCAGGGCATACAAAGCTTCTTAGAACTGTATTCCATCCAAGTCCTTAGCAGCACTAAATCATGTTTTTGCTATGTTGTAATAGAAAAGCAAGTATATATTCGGTTTCTATCTCTAGCTCCTTGCCAAATAATTCTAAAATATTTGGAATCTCAAAGTATCGTGTGAATATCTGTGTGCCTACAGAGATAACTGATGACTGGAACTCCTAGATGACCTGTGAACATAAGTGACCAGTCCAGTCAATATCCGGTGCTGTTCTTGTCAAGCTATGTATTTTTATTACCCTGTTTAATGTAAGCTTTTTGACAAAAAACAAAGACAAAACAGAAACTATAGAAGTCAGGAAGACTATAAACACAGAACGCATGATCTTCCCAACATGAGCATGGCCATAGGTCTCTAATAAACAGTCTGCTTCTCATTTGTTATTCCTCAGCTTGTCCTTTAAGCTGACAATGACTTCACTAAACAAAAGGCTTGCATTATAGGTAAAACACCCCTGTCTCCGAAGAAAATGCCATCTATAACTTCCATAGCTAGCGAAAGATTGTCAAAGCCTGGCTTCAATGCTTCAAAGGATAGGCTGACTCTCCTCTTGGAGACTTCTATAATTGGTAGCTTTGAGCTAATGCCAGTCTTCACTTGCCAATCTTAAATCCCTAGGGCTCTTAAGAATTGTACTCAATCTACTTTGTTGCACTACGCAAATGGAGCAACAGAGCCAGGCTGGCAGCACATCTGTTTCCAGAATGATTAGCTGAGCATGTGCACTGCTGTCACTCAGGGGAAAATACTGCTTTTAAAGTATCAGTGCTCAGTGACATGGCACCTAATCACCTAAGAGCATTGATGGAGATACACAACAAGACGAATATTGTTTCCATGCCAGTTAACACAACATCCTCCCTGAAAGGGAGGGTTACAATCAAGGGACAATTACAATCTTGTTAACAAACATAGTTCATAAGACATTTTTTTTTTTTTGTCAAACTGATTCCTATGATAGAACGTAAACTAAAAACATTCTAGGAATTACTCACCACTGCAATGGCATTAAAATATTGGTGATTCATGGATATAGGTCAAAAAGTCAACCCTTGTAGAGTTTGGAAGAAGTTGACTGACATCCTTACAGTGATTCTGAGTACTCTTAAACTTCAGTGGATGTGGTAGAAACAGTAAGAGAACTGGCATGAGATGTGAAGACTAGAAGCCAAGGAGAGGGGTTGTTACAGTGTCGTGATGGCATCATGAGTACAGAGTTGCTTCTCAGGAGTGAGCAGAGGGTAGCTTCTTCCTTTGGATTAGTTCCTGAGGAAGATCCTGGGAACGCTGTTGAGATGTCAACTAAGGATTTAGAATAGGACTCGAACTTGATTGACATACCAGTAGCAGGATCTGGGTAGACTGACTGCCATAGATTATGAAAGGCATTCTTCTGCGGGAAAAGTGCTGCCAAAGGGCATCAAACACTTCAGAGAAGTCACTCTCGAGAGGAAGAGTCAATCCATGTGGGAAATGTTATTATCTTATTTTAAGAAACTGCCACAGCCACTCCAACTTACACTGAACATCAACCTGATCAGCCAGCAAACATCAGCAAGGAACAAAGGCCCCACATCAGTAAACTGATTATGGTGTGCTGAAGACCTGACCACTGTCAGCCTTTTTTAGCAACAAAGTTTGTTTAATGAAGGATATCACTTTCTTGTAGCTATAATGCTAGTGCTAACCTAGTAGATTATAGTACAATCCAAGTCACACTTTTACATGAACCGAAAAAGACAAAAACTGTATGACTCACTTTATTATGACAACCACCTCACTGCGGTAGTGTGAAACTGAACTTACAGTCTCACCACATCTCCAACATATGCCTGTACTTAATAGAGGACAAATCTACAATTATAACTTTTAATTGTATCTTTAACTGTATTAATTATCTGTGGTATGCTGCTTAGGCCCCCTTATAACTCCCAGATATCGAATGTGGTATGTCAGTAGGTGTAGGTGTCTGCAAGTTTGTAAGGAAGTTTACTAGCAAGCCCTTGAGATCATAATCTACAAGGGAAAGAAGTAGAACATCAGAAGGGGAAGTCAGGTAATGGTGCCATAGCCACAAGGATCTCTGAATAAAAAGGATGGGGCCATCAAAATCCCATGTAGTTTACCATGAGATGTGACATTAACCAAGGCAGTTGACTTCCATAATGTATGGTTCACAAATAGAATCAGTAGATATGATAATCAACCTAAAATATTTGAATCCAAATATCAGAGCACCTATTGGCCTTAGCATAATGAATACTTTTCTCAACACATTATCTCTGACAGACGTCTACCTGTCAACAGCATTTGTCTCTTTATCAAAAAAAGCAAAAACATTTTTGCAAAGCCCTCAACAAACTTCTGTTTAGATCTCCCTGACCAGAGCTGGATCATGTGACCAGTTCTTGTGCAAGGGAAAAGGAAACAGAATTGCCATGATGCTATGCCTGGAGCACTGTTGTTAAATGCTATCTGGTTTCTCTCAACCATAGAAAGGAAACTATATGACATACTATTAACAGAGTCTTCGACCAAACAGAAAAGTATTCACACTGATGGGCATAATGGTTACTTCTAACACTACTATTATTCATTCTGTTAAGATAACAGCCCAAGTGAAGATCCGTGATCAGGGTAGCCAGCTGCGTCCAAAAAACCACGGTGATGCTCATGATCCGTGCTCCCACCACACAAGCTGGACTTAATTTTCTTATCTATTATTTATTTATTTATTGTGGGAAAAGGATGCTATCAAGAGACATCGTATGAAACTCAAGTTATTAATAAAATTATTATTAAAATAGTTTTTGTCAGCCAACACTCTCATTTTCTCAGGTTAAAGCTCAAACATGACCTTTCTGGATAGAGAGAATCACCTTTCATTTTTTTTATAATTAATTTTAACAGGCTATTTTTAGAGCACTTTTAGATTCATTAAAAGATTGAGCAAAGGTTACATACATTTTCTGCATACTCTCCGTCCTCACACAAGCACAGTATTTATAGACTACTGTCACTTGAGTCCACTGTGAGTTCAGAGTTCAGGTAGGTTACCTGCTGTGGTGTGCTAGTGTCTGGACAGATGTGTAACAGCACAGCTGGCAGTACCGTGCCTCCTTAGCAATGCTGTGGGCTATTCATCCTTCCTGCCCTAGACTGTGGAAACCACTGATCTTTCCATCGACTCCACAATTTCACCTTCTCCACACTTCTGTGCCTTAGAATCACACAATAGACAGGGTGCCAGGACTGGCTTCTTTCACTTTATATACATTTATGTTTCCTGGCGGCTTTTCGTGGCTCCACTGCTCAATCTTGAACGGTATTATATGGTTGACACACATTTCTTACCCAGTCACTTACTGAAGGACATCTTCATTGTTTTCAAGGTTTGCTAATTTTAAAACAGCAGCAGTCCAGGGTGCTGGCTTAGCGGGAAGAGGTTCTTGCCACCAACCTTGATGGCCTGAGTCTGATCTCCCCAAAGCTACATGGTAGAAGGAGAGAAACTTCTGACCCCTGCATGCATGCTGTAGCACACATATGCCCATCAACACATACACACACACAAGTTTTTTTTTTATTAAAAAATAGTTGAGAACTTCCATGGTAGGTTTTTTGGATAGAATTGTTAATAAATTTACCAGATAACTCTTTTTGGCCCCTGAAGTTTAGAAAAACCTGTGTACTTCTAAAAACTACTTGGCAATTTCTTCAGAAAGCACTGGAATGCTTTCTGTACATAAACACTGTACTATGATTATAGAAGTTAATTTCTCTCCTTCCATTTAGTAGCTTTGGTTAGTTTGTTATTTAGTTAGTCAGCCCAACTAATACATTTCTTTATGGCTTTTATCCCAATGGGCATGTTTTAAAGATACATTTTTGTATTTTAATTATGTATATATATATATATATATATATATATATATATATATATATATATATATATATGTGTGTGTATTTGTATTATGAATTTGTGTAAATGTCACACACTTGTTTATGCAGACACATGGGTGCCTATGTACTCAAGCAGAAGTCAAAAGAGAGTGTCATTGTCTTCCTCCACCACTCCCCAGACCAGTTCCCCTGAAGCAGAGTTCCTTCTTGAATCACCACTGGGTCTTAGCCAAGTTGGAAGCTAATCAGCCACAAACACCTTTCGGTCTCCTCTGTATTGGTGCTGGGATTACAAGTGTTGGCAAGAATCCCTTGCATGTTGTGCAGATGATGAGATCCAAACCCCTGAGGTCACATGACATGTGACACAAGCATTCTTAACCACTGAACCACCCCTCCACATCAATGTTTGCAATTTTTCATATTTTGAAAACAAGGTATGGCTTTAAGAGTGGACTGAACTTTTCTTTCCCATGCCCTCAGAGATTTACAGACAGTAAACTACTAGCATCAACAAGACTACAGAAATGGCAATGTGGTCTTAAGTTTAATAAATTCTGTACTTACATGGTCAAATTTTACACACAAGGTACAAATTTATTTAGCAGATTTTAGGTGTTAAAGAACTTGAAGTTCTAAATCTGGGGAAAATATACAAAACAGCAACATCCAAACCACATTAAAACATGTAGTGATACAGTGTGCATGACAGACAAATTACGTAGATTACTGCCTGTAGTTGAACTCACAGCATGAAGATAACAATATCTACTAGTAGATGAGCATAGTTTATAAGTTGAATACTGTTTCAAATGTTCTTCCATAATTTATTTAATGTTCAAGAATGCAGTAAGTATACACAGTAATATGCTCATTTTGCAGATACAAAAATTGAAGCTCAGGTTACAAAATTTGAACAAAAGTAAGTTACTGAGAATTAGGTAGGTTGGAATTATCATCTAGGCTATTCTTGTGATGATCCCATAGAAGCATAATAAAAGTAATAATAAAGATACACTCAACAGTATACCATATTTTTACTGTCTTTACCTAAATTAGGTTGCTCTAAGCTAAAGCTCAGTGGGTAAAGTCACCCGTTACACAATCTCAAGTTTGAATCCTAGAACTCATTTCACAGAGGGAGAAAACCAACTCCTGCAAGTTGTCCTCTGATCTTTATATGCACACCTTGGCACATGAGGATGTGAGCATGTGTGTACATGCACACACAAACACACATAAATTAATTAATGTGATTAAAAAACTCATTAGACATACAAAGATGACCCAAATTAGTGTAAGATAATGTATTATACCTGATGAAATGATTCGATGATTACTGAATCTGCAGTTGATACAATGTAAACACTAAAATGCATAAATAATGTAAACACCCATGTGTTCTATTTTAACATGGAATGCTTCCTATTGGTCCATGTGGTTGAACACTTGGTCCTTGACTGACAGTCCATTATAAGAAAGTTGTGTCACCTTTAAGAGGTGGAGCCTAGCTGGAGGTGGAGGTGGACCTTGAGGCTTGACAGCTCCGCACCACTTGCTGGTCATCCTGTTCTGAGTAGTGGGAGCAGACACAATCTGACCATGCTTCCATGCACATTGCTATATCTGTTCACCAAGATGGCCTGTATCTCCCCAACTATCAACCAACATAAGCCCTTTCTCCCCTGATGTTGACTTTGCTGGATATTTTATCAGAGCAACAGAAACATAACTAAGACAGAAACCAGAAGTGGGAAGTGGGGCACTTTGCTGTGATAAATTTGACCATGTACTCCTTAGATCTTTGGAATTGGTTTTCAGGAAGAATGAGGAAGACTCTGGGACTTTGGCCTAGAAAATTTCTGGAATGCCAAAAGCAAACCATAATGGAGTATTCTAAATGCCATTTTGAAGAAGAGAAAATGCAGACTATGGAGGGTGGGCTCATGACGTTTCAGAAGGGAACAGGGACTCTACTGGGAATTTGGCTAGCAGCAATTCAGGTTATATTGTGGCAAAGAATCTGGCTGTACTCTGCCTGTATCCTGAGAACATGAGGCAGGTTGAATCTTCACAGCTCGATTTTCTTGGCAGAAGAAATTTTAAGGCAGCACAAAACTGAGGCTTGCCAAGGTCATTGTCACTGTTCTCTTTCAGTTCTACAGTGAACAAGAGCAACAGGTAGAGCATAAAGGACTAAAAAGTATAAAATGTGGTCAGGAAAGCGTGTGAGAAAGCTTCAAGCTATGAACAAATTGAGTGTAGACAACAAATCAGCTGTCATTGGAGACATTACGCACCACTGAAGAGAAATCCCGTGTTCTAAGAAAGGTGTCCTGAGGAGAAGATCTCACTCACCCACCCCGATCTGAGGCTCAAACCTGGAGAAATGCAAAGTAATTTGAAAGAGGAAAGGCCTAAGCTAGAATGCTGAAGAGGTTTCTTGCTCCTGGATCAGAATTGCCTAGAGGAGAACTTCACTAGGAGCAGCACACAGAAGCTGTTGCAACTGCGGTCCAACAGGGACAGGCTGCACTCTGAGCTGGCAACAGAACTCCACAGTGTCATCCGTACAGTAGCAGTTTGGGAGGCATAAAGGATGCAAGGTTGGGGGCTCATGGAATCTTGCCCCAGAGTTGCATCTCTGCCCAACTGAGTGCCTTTTGGCAGACTGTGAGTGCCTGCTAAGTTACTTTGAAAGAGGTGTCTGCTGAGGATAGATGTGTTTGCATGAAGTGCATTCAACTCAAGACTGAGGCTATATATGCTACAAGCTGCAGACATGGAGAGGTAGGTAAGCCAAGCCTTTCAGAACTTGAGTGATTCCATTATGAGTCCCAGATACTGGACACAGAGCTTTGGTGTTTGCCCTGCTGAGTTCAGGGCTTACGTTAGCCTGATCTTTCCTTGCTGTAACTTCCATTTGTCCATTTATAGAATGGACACTACTTCCAACATACAATGGCACAGAGTATACATTAAATGAAGAATTCAGTGGAGAATGCATATTCTGTACCACTGTATGTCGGAAGCATGTGATTAGTTTCAAGGCTTTATAGCAGACCCCCAGTTCCTGTTGACTCTCTGATTTCTGATCAGTAATGCAAAGGGACTAGCCAGGTCCTGCGTCTGCCACAGTGCCATTCCTACCTGCTACCATGTCTTTACTACAAAGGTGGATGAGCATAGAGTGAACCAGGGTTGATTGGGAAAAGCCAACTCTATCTGAAGGAAGTATTTTTCTCTATCTAAAAGGAGTTCAGGTAACATAAAGGCATGCATTTGTCAAATAGCTAAGATATAATCAAGTTTTTGTATACCTCATTGTCTACATTTAACCTCAAATAACGAAGTTGAATGAATCTGAATTTTAGCCGATGGTGGGCATATTGAAGAATTTAATGAGTACTAGACTAGTATCTTAATATTCTGCATATGTTCATATTTAGCTTTTTGTTCTAGCACTAGACTTACATAATTTATTGAATACATCAATGAACATTTTCTTCCTTTCTATTTCCTCACTTTTCCCTGTGAAATGAAATACAGTTAATATACAAGCACCTTCCTAGAACAGAATGTGTTTTGAGAGCTTTTAGTGACCTATATTTTTAAAACTAACTGGGATATTAGTGCTATTGAGGGAAAGTAATGGTAAGTGACTTTCTCGGATTGCATCCAAGGGAGTACAAGAACAGATGAGATAAAGGCGATATAATTAGGTGATCAAATAAAGTAATAACTTTCAGGAATACATATTGTAACACTGCAGCTCCCCAGATGATTCTGCCCAATATTAGCTTACTAAATCTACAAAATAACTCCATAACCGGGAAATCTATGAACCATCACCAAGTTACTTTAACTCTCTGATGTACATACTTGACTCTTAAATTCCCAATTTAATGTCTTCGATGCAATACTAGGGAATTGTTCTCTGCATAGCATAACACCTGAAGTATAAACAGAGATTTCTTATTCATTTAATAACCTTGTGTTTTTACCAAATGTCAACTTTGTGCCAAGTTTGCTCTGAGGCAGACTTAGTCTTGACTTCAGTATATCAGTAAGAACTTGGGTTTACGGCTCCTGGAGGCAGCCTCACTTTACAAGATTTTGCACCCAAAGCTTATACACAAGCATTTTCAGAATATTATGTTTTACTCTGCAAAATTAAACCACGCATGGCTATGATGACAGGTTGCTATCATCAATACACAGAAATTACTCCAGTGATTCTCAGTGGGGTGTCATTGCACACTGAGGTGATAATAGTCATCCTAATAAAATTAGTTTAAGATTTATATATATATATGTGTGTGTGTGTGTGTGTGTGTGTGTGTGTGTGTGATGCACAAGCTGTTCTCTGGAAAAGAACATGGTTTTGTTCCTGTTTCCCTCCCCACGCTCTGTTATATAGGCAGCATGCCTGCATACACCACCACAAGAGAAATGCTACATCATTCTGCCCCGAACTGTCCCCCTGCCTTCTATCTAAACCTGGTCCTCTAGAAACACAATGCTTAACTTTTTTTTGTCCCCTAACCACATTCCTAGAAAACCATCCCTCGCTCAAAAGCAGACCTTACTGTACCTGCTAGGTTTCATCCAGTTACAATACACGTAATAGAATGATCTTCGTTATCAACTGCCATGGCCCAGGCAGTGGGCCCTCCATGCTTTGCAAATCTTTCCTCACCACAGTCACATTCATCTGTCAGATATGTAGTCAGTCCAATGAGGCTAAGTACCTCTTACAAGGTCAAACAGGTATTGTAACACACTTCTCAAAGCAGTCACTGAAGAATGTCTGCTGCGTACTGAACGCGTGCCTTTGGGTTGCATTCAGGTTATCCCTGCTCAGTCATGCCCAGGCTGCCATTCTTTCTTTCTCCAATGGTTTTGATAACAACAAGGTGGGGAGACAACAGGTTTTACACAGCTAAACTCCATGCAGTATCTTGAATGTACAGTATAAAATGTCCATTTTCTAAAACGTCCCATACACCACTCTATTTCAGAGGACTTTGTTCTTTTATTATGGAGTCATCTGAGAAACTGTGCCATTTGTGGAAGTGGTAAAGAGTGATTGATGATGCACACTCCTCACCTTGTGTTACCACTTCCTAGAGGAAGACAGAGGCTGCTTTACTCGATGCACAAGCCTCCCTTCCCACATATCTGCTGCTCCTCTTCCAATAGGAGATTTTAATTACATAGACTATGAAAAGCGATTGGCATCCTCTGAACTGCTGTGGTTTAAAGACAAGCTGTGTGCACTGTAAGCCCTCTGGTCCTCTCCTGCATCCTGTAACCAGGCTGCAGGTGCAACGTCGCCTCTCTAGACTCTCTACAGCTCCTTGGTAACTTGACTGTTTACACAGATTAAATTGCCCTGGCTAACAAAAGTCCAGGCAGTCCAAACCAGCCTGGCATTAGGCATCAGGGCCAAAGCCTCTCTGTGAACACTTGGCCATTCTCCCTATAAACCAGAAGGCAGGCTCACACCAGGTGTTACAGCACTCAGACAGCAGCAGGCACTCATGAAAAACACAACCAAGAGGCCGCACCAGTGCATCTGGCAAGGGCTTTCTGAAGAGCTATGCTCTTCAGAGGGAGGGCTTGTCCAGCACGTGCCCACTTATTGCATAAGCCCTAAAACACGATAACTTACGATCACAAATAATCCCTCAGTGAAGCTAGTCCAAGATCAAGACATTAAGAGGCAAGGCAAAATTCCCTAAATATTTTCAGCTCTGACTTAAATCTCATTAGCATTGAAATAAACATAAGAAGAGAGCATAAAATTTGATGCTCCTTTTTTAAAATTTGTATTAGCAAGATAAAAATTCCCCAGTAATATTTTATTTACCATATGACCACAGATTCAGATTTCTATTGATAATCATTGTGTTCTAAGCATTACGAAGAAATCCCTGGTGCAGATTAACAGCTGTACCTAGAATGTTGTCCAAAGAAGGGTTCCTTCCTAAGCATGGAAACAGGTTGACTAAGAATGACAGACAGTTGTCTGGCAAAAGCAACAAGTACAGATGCCCCAAATCAAATTCTCTCAATATGTTTAAGAGCAGGTGGCTGAGAACTATCTACCGTAATCATTAGTAATGTTGTTTGTGGGCTACACACACATACACAAGTTCATGAACATGGCATTCAGGTATGGAGAGGAATATTTGAGAGCTAGAATATAAACACATGGTTTCCTTTAGTGTAGACAGGAAGTAAAGTCTTTGAGCAATTACCTGCACCCTGAGAAACCATTCTCTGTATTCTGACCATGATCAGTTCCTTGTGGACAGAAGAATTGACAGGAAAGAAATGTGTCAGCAGCTACTGTGGTGCACCTTCAAACAACAATGCAAAGTGCTGAGCACTTCCCCCCAGTGACTGCCAGCAGACTCAGGAGATGGTGAGTGACTGACTTTCATCCTGAACACGTGTGAAAAATGCTTCAAGCATAATGTTTTATTTTATTTATTTTTAAAAGTGTCTTGCTAGGTAGCCTAGGCTGGCCTTGAATTTGTGTATCTCCTGCCTCAGCCTCCAAAGAGATAAAACAACAAATGTGTGTCCCCCACGTAGCCCATGTCCCCTTCTCTAGAGCCCTTGCTCTAACTAGGGTCTCACTCTGAGTAAGAACAAACTAATCACTATTCTCTCGTACTTGCTAACCTATATGGCATTTCTTGACCAAAGGTAGCTACTAAAGCAAAATCACAATATGTAAAAATGGCATCTGCTGTAGTCATGGCTTCTATCAGGAAGATGATTTCAGAAACATTTTGAGTGTCCACACAATACTAACAAAATTTAAGTAGATGTTGATTTTTCTGCCACATCTACCTTCCCTAGCAGTAGTTATAAATGTCAACAGTCACCACACAGAACGATGTGCTTCTCATGCCTTTCTTCTAGCAAGCAAGCACTTATATTTGACTGAAAATATGCCATTTGTTTCTTGCCAACGATACTGAAAATAAAAGATACACAAAGATCTCTGTTAGGAAAACATTGGTAATGAAGAAACTAAATATTAGAAACTATATATGATAACAACCCAACTGAAAAAGGAACCGTACATATTTGTAATTAACAAATACATGGAGACAGAGTGAGAAAGAGAGACAGGCTGAATCTTCACAAGATTTAAAAAAGAAATAAAGATATTAAGCAAACAATATCGACATAGTATGTATGAATTTATTTTATCCATGCACAAACACCCATACACCAATATAAATTTATATGTGCACATATAAATCTATACAATATAGATAAGTTGTATGTTATATGTTGTAAGTTATAAGTTATATGTATACATATATATCTATACAACAATATAGATAAGCCTATTTGCATGCATTCATATACTCTGAAAACCATACAAGCCAAGTGTGACAGAGTTGGAATTCCACAACTCAAGTAGCAGTAGGTCACATGATCAGGGATCCTTCCTTAAGGAAGTTGAATTCTTATGCTCCCAAGAAGGGCCTGGAGGCCTACTTTATTTCTAAGGCTCTCTCAGAGGCCTTATAGACTACATTGTATTGTTCTTGTAACAGGCTTCCAGGTGCCTCTTTGACAATGCCTCATTCCACAGATCCTTGGTCTGACAGGTTTCCATGGACATCTATAAATACACGCTTCCTTCCTCAGTTGACAGGGTGGCAGCTAGAGAATTTGGCTTCAGATGAAAATGCAGAGTTCAATAGGGACAGATCTATATGGCAAAATGTTGTTAATTTTTGCAACCACGCTGTCAGCCACAGGTCAGCCATTCATTTACACAGCTCTGCATTTGCTCAGTGTAGGCAAATGTATAAAGAGGCAAAAATTTGTTTCCTATACCAACACCACTGGTCTCTCTGTCTGTATATGGCAACCTGACCTTACCATTAATTCTTAGTGCCTCAGCAGCTGCACCAGGATTTTCTATTCTGACAGTCACATGATCCTCTCCTATTTCTTACCCACTCAGGTAATGCCTCTTTAAAGACTGACAATCTAAAACTGCAAATCTGGGCTAAGATAATGAGAAAAGGAATAAGGATTAGAACTAACCTTTCACAGAGTGACAGCATTCACTTTTGCTAAGTATCACACATATCAAATCTGAGAAAAAAGCAGTTACACAGCAGCTTTACTGTCATGTGTATTCTGAAATCTCAGTACACAAAGCCTAACACTAACTTTTGGACTTTCAGAAAATGTCTAATTATGAGACTGTAATATCAGAAGTTAATGGAAAGTCCTACTCATTCACAAAGTGCACCAAGAACTCTTACCCATCAGTGAAAACAGAACAAGTATTACATTTTAAAAGCCTATAACTGCAGGGTGGTGGTAGCACACATCTTTAATCCCAAGACTTGGGAGGAGAGGCAAGCAGATCTCTGTGAGTTCGAGGCCAGCCTGGTCTACAGACTGAGTTCCAGGACAGCCAGAGTTATAACAGAGAAACCCTGTCTCAATTCCCCCACCCCTGAAATACCCTGAAATAATAATAAAAGCCTATAACTACAGTGTTCACTTTCAGAATTTAAACGGCCATAAAATTTTAAAGCATCTTGGAACAGTGTGGAGCTAGTGCACAACGGCAAAGGAGTTCAGTGGTGGAGAATAATAAACAGAACCGCGAAGATTATTTAAATAAACACTTGCTGAGAACACCACTAAACTGCATCAAAGAGTAAGCCATCTGAAAGGAAGCAAGGTCTGTGTGCTAGGAAACTGAAGTGCTTTCTTTCAGAGGCAGCCTTTAGACTCAAGAGCACAAAGAGCTGAATTTTAGCCAATTTTCTGACTTTTTTTTTTGTTGTTGTTGTTGTTGTTGATGAGCTTGCTATTTATTCTGCAATTGTTTCTAATGTCTTCCAAAAAGAAAGAATGACTCTTTTATTCAAAATTGTGTCTCACTCGATGGGTAATTACGGATACAAAGCCTTTTCGTCTTTAAAAGATAGCCAGTCCTTCAAGACACTCTGTTCTTCTATGGTATTTACTCATTATTGCTTCTGTCTCAGTGAAGTGGAGTAGGAGGAAAATCAGTGTTACAAATGACAGTTTGTAAAAGTAGGAAATAGATGTCATGAATAGATATTGTCTGCAGTATTGATTTCCTAGGAATATCTTAAACTAAGCTGAAAAAGCATTTTTCAATCCCCTCTACAAAAAAGTCCAAAAATTGAAGCTGAAGCTTCCACTGCAGCCTATCAGAGAATGCCCATGGTTCAGTGATCACAGAATATGTATTTATTTATGAGTTTTAAGTGTGTGTGTGTGCGTGTGTGTGTGTGTGTGTGTAACGTTTGTAAATAGGCACAGTAGTTACCATAGTAGTTTAGTTTGAAAACAGCTAAAGTAAATAAATAACAAATAAATACTGTATAGTTTTTTTACTTTGATTCGTTTTCCCTTTAAGTTTTTAAGTAGCACACACAGTATCATGTTTCACTGCGGCATTTTTCAAACAGAGTTTGTTTTGTTGATTCTGCTCCTCTACCCCTACCCCACCAAATCCCTCCCACCACCCACTGAGCCCTTCCATTTTCCCACAGCCTGCTCTGCTTTCATGTCACACATGTTCCACTGTCCTCCACCCTTCCTCAGTGCCTCTACTTCCTCACAGTCCATTCTTACCCCACCCTGCATATGCGCACAGCTACAGACACCCTAAGCTAGGATGGGCTTATGAGAGAGACTGTGACTTTTGTCTAGATGAACTCATTTCATGTATTTTACAAACTCATTCATTCTTCTGAAGTTTTCATTATTTCATGTTTTGTACAGCTGAAAAAAGCTCTATGTATTTATGTATGCACATATACACATGTGTTTGTATACATACATTATATATGTGTGTATATATATATATATATTGCATGTGTATGTGTATGCATATATATACTGCATATTGCATATATATGTGTATGTATATATATATATATACACACACACACACAAATTTTTCATTATCCATTCATCTGTTAATGGACATATATCCTGGTTCCTCTGCCTTGCTTTGTGAATCAAGCAGTAATAAACACAGAGGTACAAGTGTGGTAGGATATAGACTCCTTTGGATATATGCTCAGAGTGATAGAGCTGGGTCATATAAACATTCTGCTTTCACTTTCTGAAAAGCATGCACACTGGACTCTATGATGCCTATACCATTTCATGTCCACAACAAGAACACACAGATTCCTCTTTCCCCATATCCTCACCAGTATCTTTTGTTGTTTTCCATTCTCATTAGGATGAGATGGAATTTCAAATATCTTTCAGTTTGTATTTCCACAAAGGCTAAGAACTGAACATTTAAAAAAAAATACTTACTGGCCACTTGCATTTCTTCTTTGAGTACAATCTGTTTGTTCCATTAGTGGATTTGTTGATTGACTGTCTAAATTTAGGGAGCATTTAATTTACACAGTTCTTTATATACTCAGATATCACTCCAGTCTGAAGTACAGCGGTCACAGACTTTCTCCCATTCTGAGGGCTGTTTGTTCACTCTGCTAGTAGTTCCCTGTGCTTTATCACACACCCTATTTTATGCATCACTAAGAATGAACAAATAATGCTGCCAATCAAAGTATGGCACACTGCTTTCTTAAGAATGTTCCAGCTGGGTGGTGGTGGTGGTGGTGGTGCATGCCTTTAATCCCAGCACTCGAGAGGCAGAGACAGGCAGGTCTCTGTGAATTCAAGACAAGCCTGGTCTACAGAGTGATTTCCAGGACCGCCAGAGTCATGATAGAGAAACCCTGTCTCGAAAAACCAGAAAAAAAAAATGTCCCATAGGGGATGGAGAAATGGCTCAGCCCTTAAGAGCACTGGCTGCTATTCCAGAGGACCCTGGTTCAATTCCACGATTGTAAGTAGTGGCTCACAACCATCTCTACCTTCAGTTCCTGGGAATCAAATGCCTCTTTCTGGCATCCATAAACACCATGCATGAATGTAGTATACAGATATACATGCATGCATAACACCCATACACATAAAGTGAAATTTTAAGTTAAAAAAAAAGTACCCTTGTTTCCAGAGATGTTCAAATGTGTAAAATAAATTTCCATTATCATATTTTCCCATGTGACATGTAAGCAGGCTTGAAATTCTCACTCTGAGCTAGTTTTTAAAATAAGGTTACAATTCTAAAAATGCCCCTTTAACATGCAAATATTTCACCCAGGAGGTGTAGCAGATTAAACTATTAACAGTCATTAAGCTGCATTAATCTATTAACAGTCATCAAAACTGTAAGAACTATGAATTTATCAGATAATCACAGCAAAGAGAAAAGAGGGAAATGACAAAGAAAGAGATGGGAAGTGCAGGAAGATGCTGTTTCTGCTCTTCAAGCCACCTTAGAGAAGCGTCTCCTGGCCCACTAGAAGGGAGAACTGGGAGGCCCGTGCATCAATGTGCTAAGAGCACAGAGGAGGAGAGAGAGAAAAGACAGAAGTGCTCAGGGCTAAGCGCATGTTTGAGCTTTACCTATGTCTCGTCTTGGAGCCAAATTAGAGACTCGTGGCACACAGGGTCTACCCCTCAAGAGACCTCGCCTACCAAGGCCTCAAGGAAGGACTTCGTGCAGGTAGTAGTAGGTGTGCATTTGATTGCATAACACCACCGCGCTAGCTGATAAGAACCCCATCTCTTCTCAAGACTCAGAAACAGGTTAGCACCTCGTGGTTTCTAACTCATATTTTATGGTATGTGACACCTCTTTTCTCACTAACGATACAGGAAGATGCTGATCAATATGGAAGGAGTCACAGGATTCCCATCTGGTACCAAGAAGAGATCTACAAGGCATGCAGGTCAGACCTGTGGGCTTTATGTAGCTGTGCCACTGGCCTCCTGCAGGACATCTACAACTATTTAACCTTACCTTGCAGGAGCATAACCACTGACACTTCTTGTGAAGGCGGTAAGAACTGTCAGTACATAAGAAAGGAGCCACATTAAAATATGACATAGGGGTTAGAGAGATGGCTCTGCAGTTAAAGGCACTGACTGATCCTCCTTCCAGAGGACCTGAGTTTGATTCTCAGCACCCACACAGTGTGGCTCACAACCATCTGTAACTCCAGGTCCAGGAACTCCAATGCCCTCTTCTGGCCTCCCAAGGTACCAGGAGTGCAAGTGGTACACAGACATCCTTACAGAAAAATGAAATACACATAAAATTTAAAAAGCACCTATAATAAAAATGTAAACATAAAATGTGACTCATATTTTGGGACTTGGAGAGGGAAAAAAATCACTAATACATAATAGTTTCTCAGAAAATACTATTGGGTGAATATCAATTGAATGTCTTGGGGACATAAGAAGCAGTCACTCCATGCAAATGTTTGAAATCACTAATTTGAACATTGCCCTGGCTGGCTGGTTGATAGCTTGGCATAAGCAGGAGTTATCTGAGAAGAGGGAACTTTAATTAGGGATTGCCTCCATCAGAATGTCCTGTGCGCAAGTCTGTGGGGCAATTTCTTGATTGATGATCGATATAGGAGGGCCCTGTCCATTATGGGTAGTGCCACCCCTGGGAACTTGGGTCCTGGGTTGTATAAGAAAGCAGGTTGGGCAAACCCTGAGTGGCCATGTTAGTAAACAGTGTCCCTCCATGGCTTCTGCTTTAGTTTCTCCCTTCTGGGTTCCAGTCTTGAGTTCCTTCCCTTCATGAAGCACAGTGACCAGGATGTGTAAGTCAAGTAACCTCACCCCCTCTCCCCAAAGTCACTTTCTGTCATGGTCTTTATGGAAGCATTAGAAAGCAAACAAGGAAATATCTGAAAGTGTGGGGTTCTGTCAGGTTCCCGGTGTGTCGGGGTCCTGCCAACTGCAAGACCCAACAGAGTGACCCTCCTGATGTGAATACTGTCCTCACATGGGTAGACTGGTGCTCAACAATCTCTCCTTCTCCTAAATCAAGTAGCCACATTTTTGTCAGACTCTAGGAACTAAAGAAGCTTCATTACAGATGCATAAATTCTGGAACTATTGTCTCCAGTCCTGTGGAAAATGAGGAACAGTGAACAGCCCTGAGTCAGAGGCAAAGTCCACTGTCCATAGCATTGAAAGCTACACTTCCTCTGCCTCCCAGACTCTCCCTCGTAGGGACTCCACCTGACTCTATTAAAGAGCTGTACTCCTGTTTCATGGTCCGTGTTTCAGTGTTTATTATCAGGCTAGGAATCTGACACCTCTGTCAGGTATGTCAAACCATCAGCACCTGAATAAAAATTTTGTTTATTTTTAGAATAATTGTACACTTGATTTTTTTTCAGAACTAATTCAAGCTGGGTTTTAAAAACACAGAAACTTTCCATTTAGTCTAGAGATAAAAAGCATGGATACAAAACTATGCCTTCATATGCCTTCAGCCTCTGATACTGGCCCCTCAGAGCACTGCATGCTGGGGAACCTACTGAAGGTTTCCCTACTTCCCAGACTTCACTAATATCCTTTAAAATCAGATGAATTGGCACAAAGACTACAGTAATTGTTAGCCACTGTGTGGGCTCACCAAGAGAGACAGGAGGCATGTTCATAAGTACAAACATTGCTAGACCTCAGTAGAAGGAACCACCATCATGGCCAGTGCCATCTTGGACAGTGGAATCCTGAGCGTCTCATCTCAGGGGATTTTATTAATACCGAAGTTCCTCAGGTGTTCTATTGATAGCAGGTGCAGATTATGAGGAATCAAACATCTTTTACATTAAAGCCAACATCTGCAGACAATACAAAACAGCTAGACCTAGGCAGCCCATCACTCAACAATGCTCAAAACAAATATTTTCAATGTAACTAAAAATAAACTTCTTCATCACTACACTTTCTAAACAAAATCTTAAGGGGTAGGATGAGATTTCAAGTCAGCCTAGGCATGGCTGAGGTGTTACCTGGGAATGGCCTTCATACATATTTTTCTCATTTCATCCCAACTGGGGTCCTCACACAGGCAACATGGTGCAGGATTGGCAGTGCTGTATCGAGCCTCAAATGAAAACCTGCTATTACCTCATAGGCATTGCTGAATGTCTTAACTAGTGTTAGTAAACAATCACAGCTGTTTGGAAGTTATTGACCCAAAAGTCTTAAGTGTTTGGACCTTGTTCTTTAATGTAATGATGTCTGACCTGGGACCTTAGAGATGGAGAAGACGGAAGGCCCAGATCACTGGACAGTGCACATGGACTGGGCCTGAGGCTTTCTGAAGTAATCTCACCTCCCCAAATCAGTGTTTACCAAAAGGTGACTGGCCATGAGGACCCCAGGCAATGCTGTGAGAATCTCAAGCCCTAAAACTGGGTGCTAAATAAGCATCTCATTTCCTCAGTAGGCAGCCACCAAAATGCTATTATAGCTATGAAAACTAAACTAACATACCCATGTAACAGACCACCCCCCTTTCCCTATGTGCTATTTCTAGGTGAGCACTCATGCTTCAAGCGCACAGCAGCCAGAGGAGAAATTTCCATTCAAATGGGCTTTATAATTTTTCTCAAAACACAGTTTCTTTTTGTAGAGGCATAAATAAAACATGCCTCTGATCCCACAGCATTACTCACTGATCCAGCCGCCTTTACTCTGCAGTTTATGCAGATATAATTTAAATGAAGTTTCTCAGGCTAACAGTTACCCAGAAATGTTTCATTTGAATGTTTGTAAAAATAGTTTCTAATGTATTTTTGCAGTAAAATAAAATTGTCCTTAATATCGAACCACCATGACTCTAGAGAAGCTAATTTATACTGATTTCTGTTGCTCTTATGACTAACTCCAGAGAGTTACAAATCCAGTCAAAGGAAAAGTTCCGATGAGAATATTTGGCTAAACCCCTTTCCAGATGTGTCACAACTGACATAATGGAAACTGAGGATTAATTCATAAATCAGAAACATGTATGCCTATGTGTATGTGTGTGTGTGCATGCATGTGTGCCTGTGTATATGTGTTTGTGTATGTGTGTCTGCATGTGTGTATGTATGTGTGTATGTGAGTGTATGTGTGTTTGTATGTCTGTATATGTGTATGTATGTGTGTGTGCATATGTATATGTGTATGTATGTATGTGTATATGTGTGCATATTTGTGTGTGTATGTGTACATTTATTTATTTGTATATGTGTGTGTACGTGTGCATATGTGCAGGAGCACATGCATTATGTAACAAAACACTCATGACTTCAGTAGAGACAGTAATAGTGCAAGGTCTTCACTCACAGGTGATGTCATTTTGAGATTGAAGTTTTTACCTAGTCTTCTGACCTTCAATACTTCCTCCTACAAAATGAAAATAAGCAATCATAGACTTTGCATCTAAACCTTTATTAGACTGCATCATGAGGTTAGTTATTAGCCCAACTTTATAGTTACAACTGAATTCAGAAAAGTGTATGTATGTATGTATGCATGTATGTATGTACGTACATATGTTTAAAGTTTTCAATGATCAGGTTCAATTGCAAAATTGACACAGGATAGAATCACATGGGAAGAGTCTCAATAAAGACTTGTCTGGATTTGGCTGGCCTGTGGGCATGCCAGTGAAGGATTGTTTTATGTTAACTGATATGGTAAGACCTAGCCTACCATGACCAACACTATCTCCCAGGCATGCAGGCATCTATTTCTTCCACTCTTGACTGTGGATGCTGTGTGACTAGCTGCTTCAAGTGCCTTCTTTGCTGGACTGTAACTTGGACCTATAATCGGAATAAACCTTTTCTCCCTCAAGATTCATTTAAATTCTCTCAGTGTATTTTATTGGAGCAGCAGAAATGGAACTGTCACAGAAATCAACTAACTCATTACACAAATGAAAGAAAAGTTACTAAGAGAAATTGATGAATATTTAGTGTAGAAAAAATCTCAGATACCATAATTTAAATATTTCTTCATGATCTGCAATTTTAGACATATTTCAGAATGCTAATGTGTGATGGCTATATTTCTGTGTTTATGCAATTGAAACATCCTAATCCAGAATTAGCCAGATTCTGAAGTGGTTTTTTTATTTTTTTTTGCACTGACATGATGCTCAAAGTTTGATATTATGCATCTGACCTCAGGTCATAGTCAAAATTCAGGGGCATTAAAATATTGTAAAAAATTATCTGGAGGCCATGTGTGTCATATGTACGTAAAGAATAAACCAACTTATGTTTTGACTCAGGTACCAGCCCCAAGACTTATTATTATGTATTTGAAGATGTTTAAAAAAAAGTCTCACATCCAAAGCAATTCCATCTCAAGCATTTCAGATGAGAGAGACTTGATCTGCATTGAGAAAATGAATCTGGAGCTTGAAGAAAGACTGTAGGAAAAAGAAACAATTTCTCTGTTTAATTGTAACTTGATTCCCTTCACTTTGGCAACAGTTTGCCCCAAAAGAAACATAATTTAATTAAATGCAATTCTTATTAAAGCAAACACCAGTAGAAAAGAATGTTAATCCTCTCTCTTATTAAACTCTTCTGAAATAAGCTCTCCTTTTACATGTCAGTCATGAATGCAATCTTTTCAGAGTAAAAGTACTTGTAGGGATTATTTCATAAAAATATTAGGTATAAGTTTGCTTGTCAAAGAGTAAACCTTCTTCCAAAACTTTTATTGTTTCCATTTAAAAACAGAGGTGAGCAATATTTACTGAAAAATATGCAATAATAGTCTATTATCTTCAGTTACCTAAGAGAAGCTTAAATAATCCTTTTCTTTAAAACATTATCCACAAACACTGATTTTACCAAAACCTCTTTACATTATCCACATGTAACTGTGTTGGTTTAATACCTTGCCCTGTAAGGGCCCCATCACATCTGTGTAAATCAAGTGACTATAATAGTGTTAAGAGACATCAATACAGAATAGCAGAAACACTAGCCTTCTAAGACAGGAACAGAAAAAAAAAAAAAAAGCAAAGCTATTGCTCTGACTGAACTAATTTTGCTTCCCAGGAAATCCCGTTCATAATCATAAGTTATCTCATCTCCAGTTCTTTCAGGTCAAGTAAAATCAATCAAACCAAGTCAAACGCAGTCTACCTTTCTAACATCAGGACCTAATTGTCCAATTACAAAAGTCGTATTTTATATTAATTAAACAAAAGCAATTCAACTGGGCCTCAAATCTAAAGAAAAAATACAATGGTCAAACCATCTTATTTATAGTTCCTAGTTAAAGCTGTCTTTAGGATTTTTTTCCCCAAAACACATGAACATCAAACAGCATTCTCCTTTTCCAATATGCAAATTAACCTGTTGAAGGCTAACCAAGCACACAGCCTCTGCATCCAACCAAGCAGCTATTGTCACATGATACCTTATATCTCTAATCCTGTGACCCCTTTCCCCCTATTCCTTCCAAACTCAAATCTTCCGTGTTCATTAAATTACTTCTTACATGGTTTGACCCGCCCTGGACTCTCAGAGGACAGGCAAAGCCAGGAAGGACAGAATTAGGCACCTGGGCAGCTGTTTTCCCAGCTCCCAGTGTCTTCGGAACAAAAAAAAACCAAAAAACTTTCCTCAGTAAATCTGGAAGCTGTCACGATCCCTGAAAATTCATATGAAGATGAGGATTGCAATTATTGGGAAATTTAGTTTCTTAATCAAAGAGTTTCTCTTTGAAGCTTGGAGCAAGGAAAACAGCAGTGCAGAGTCCATTAGAGTGCTGGGCAGAGTACCCTGCCTTCATGGTCATCTTCCTTGGGCTCATTGTTGATCTTTCTTTTATTCTTTCTCCCATACTTTTTGTTAAAGATTTTATTACTGTTTTTCTTTCATTGTTCTCTCTTGGGTTGGACTGCCCAACCTTCCTTTATTTAAGGAATAAAAGTAAAAATGGATGAAGAAAAGTAAGTGATGTTTTCTGTATCAGACTTATTTTGAAATAAAATCTATTTTCACCCAAGTTGATATCAACTTATTTTGCTTTAGTTCTATGCATAATCTTGCATATGTCTTTTCTCTTGGCCAAAAAAAAAAATAGTAATTTATTAGAGGACCCCACAACTTTACATGGTACTCATACTACCAGAAATATCTAACTATTGTTATATACTTCTTTGTTAATATGTCTGTCTCACAACAAACATGAGATAAGTTTATGTTGTTCCATATAGTGGATAAGAAACTGAAGTGCAGAGAGGTCATGTAACTGGAAGAAGGGTAACAAACTAGTAATAGCAGAGTAACTACTCAAGTCTTACTTAACAGCTTTCAGTTTCATGGTGACATTTGTCTTCACTGTTATTTGCTGACACATCCAACAAATGCTTGCTGAATACTTATATATTCCTTTCTCAGTTTTTCAAACTCAATGGGAGTGATAAGCTGGGGTGTGACAGAGATAACATGCCCTGTCTGTAACTTAAAACTAGATCCCTAGGAACACTTCTGGCTCTGAGTAATAAGGACATGGAGAGGAGAGTTTGATAATTTATCTTTTTACCATTAATTTTGGATGTTTTCATATATTGAGAAAAACACATCCACAATTAAAGAACATAAAATTCACAAAACCCACCAAACAACCTATCGCCTACTAAATGAATCAAAGGATAATAGCACTTATGTAACTACAACTTCCCTGATTCAGGATATCTTGCATGGGAATATATTCTAATATAGGAAAATTTATCCTATGAAGGAAAAATGGTATTTTTATTAAAGCATTATTAAGAATGTTTTTCCCTTATTCTCAAACCTTAATTGCCTGTTATTCTTCCAGTTAAACCAGCAATGGGATCTAGCCCACAGGATCTGGAAAGGCAGCCTCCTCTACTTTCATAGCCTCTACTGCAAGAGCCTCCAACATCCTCCTGTCTGGGGAATTCTCTGCAGGGAAACTGATTCAAGCAGTTTGGGAGATTGTGTTTTGTTTATGTTACAATTTCTAGCCCATTGGGTTTTGTGGATCTATTCAAATTATTTCAACTTGATTTAACTTTGGTAGATTGTGTATACCTAAAATTCATCCATTTCTTTTAGGTTTTCCAGTTTGGTGGAATACAGATTTTACAAGTATGTCCTTGTGATTCTCTGAATTTCTTCAGTGTCTCTTATAGTGTCGCCCCTTTCACCTCTGTTTGGTAAATTTTATCCTCTCCTTTTTTGATTGATAATTTGTCAATCTTGTTAGGTTTTTCACAGAATAAATTCTTTGTTTCAATGATTCTTTGTATTTTTTTTATTTCTATTTCATTAAAGTAAGCCTCATGATTGAATATTCTTCCTGTCTACTCTTCTGAGGTGTCATTTATTCTTATTTTTCTAAAGCTTTCAGGCACATTAATGAAGTTATTAATAGACCTCTACATGTTTTTGTTTTATTTGTTTGTTTGTTTTTATGCAGGCACTTATTACATTTAAGAGCATGTCACAAGATGGAATCCATAGCTGACATTGTCAATGAGGCCAAGAATCTGAAACTAGACAGGTCATGCGCCTGAGGTAAAAACCTACCACTATTATTCTGTTAGATGAACACTGCAATAATATAACTTCTATGACATATTTGCCATCTGCGTAGATAAGTGCATCGCTCATCTATTATTAGAGAAGCTTCTTGCAAAAGACAGCAATTAACACAGAATCCCACATATGGCCAACACATAGAGAATAAGAGACTTTCGAATGGTCACCCCTAAACAGAATGTCTATATCACACCCCTCCCATCATGGTCCAGGTATCTATATGGAAGAGGATCCTGGATGACTTCAAAGAAACAGCATTTTTCATACGCAATAGGGCAGATGCATAGAGTAGTAAGCAGCTGTGGGGTGGCTCAGCAAGGAAGAGACAGGGAGGCACTTTCATAGGCTCAAACCCTGCCAGTCCTCAGCAGAGGAAACCACCATCCTGACCAGCACCATACTCGATTAACCATGGAGCATCGAGTGTCTCAGCTCAGGTGTTTTTATTCTTTCAGAACACCTCAGGTATTTTACTGATAGCACATGCAGATCATTACCAATTAAACAACCCCCACAGAAATCCAACACCTAAAAACAATACAGAATGCCCTCGACTTAGAATAGCCCCTCACCCAATAGTGCTTAAAACAATTTCAAACATAACTAAAAATAAACTTCCCCAATATTTCCCTTTTTCTGTATAAGCCAATTAAAAATTGCTTTTTATCTCTAGAACAAAATTTAACACTACACCAGAAAAACCATTTGCAAGAGAGACAATCATGAGTTGCTAATGCACAAGACCAAATGAAACCAAACATCTATCAAGCTTTTCACAATGCCTTTAGAGAACAGAAAAACATTATCAATGTCCAGTTATCTGGAATTCATTCACGATCTTCTGGACTCCTCCAAAGGGCTTGGATCACTTCTCTTCTCTGACCTCTGCAGCCACACAGCTTATCCTCCAGGCTCTGGCTGGCTTCACCACACTGCTGCTGCTGTTCTTGGTGGTTGTCCCATGGTACTGTCATCTTCAGAACTGCTGCGCGGGGGGGGGGGGGGGGGGGGGGGGGGGGGTCCTTTGTTGCAACTGGGCTGCACTTTCACCAATAGACTCTCCTTGGCTCTTTTCATGGTGCCAAGTCTCAACTTCTCTAATTTCTCTTCATGACCCCTTCAATCTAGTCCTCCAACTGTTACTGGCTGCACCTTCACTAATGGCAACTCCTGGCCTCTTACAGTGCCAAGGCTCAGCTGCTCTCCAAAGACTCCTTCAGGCTTTCAAAACCAACACCAGCTGGGTGACTCTTACAGTATCAAGTTCGGCTGCCAGCATGAGATACAAACTCGGCCAGTTCTAGAAGACAGTTTCTGTGTGCTGACCCTGAAGAAACACTTTCCAGATTTTAAGATAGAGTCTGGTTTTATGGAGAAACAACTACTCCTTGTCTGCAGGAAGAGTTCCCTCATGCTGTGGAGTTGCCACTTGTAGACAGGTTTGCAGGGGAAAAAAAAAACTGTTAAGTTTTAACTAAGCACCTTTTTGGCTCTAAGCTGTGGCTTCCACAACAGTAGGGGTCGTGGGCCTGTGGGAAGAATATCTGGCAAAGTCTTGGCAGTTTCACATTCTTTCTCACTACTACTACCAGGAAAACATATAGCCCTCTTCATAGACCTCAAACACAAGATCTTGATCTTCACACATATACAATGCAACTATCAGAAATCTCAATTTGTGAAACAACACACTACCACCAGTGGCAGGAGGGAGCTTTGGCTCTATGATCAGAAAAACACTAAGAACCTTGCTTTTTTCTGCTCTCAGTTGAATTCTTTATCTTGAAGGGCCTCCAAACTGTGGCTCTCACCTAGGAGCTTTTTTTCCTCATTTATTTATTAATTTCACAGTCTTCTCTTTTCATAGAAGCTCATTTCCTTTCTCTCTTTCCTCTTCTTTCAGCTTTCAGTTAATACCTTAATCTCTATTCTCTGGTAGCTTCCCTGAGCATACTTTACCAGACACTGTGAGGTCTAGAGTTTCTTTCTCTTCTTCCTTGTATCCATGTTTGATGCAGCTAGCGTGATGTCAGTGCCTCATGTTGGTAGGTCATTTGTACTGTTGCTGTGTGGGCTCAGCAAGAGAGACAAGGAGGCATATTCATAATTGCAAATCTTGCCAGACCTCAGCAGAGGGAATCACCATCATGGTCAGCAAAGTACTCGACAGTGGAACCCCGAGCTCTCAGCTCAGCTATTTTTATTGATTCAGAACTCCTTAGGTATTCTACTGATAGCATATGCAGATCATTACTAATCAACTTCCCCCCACATAAATCCAACACCTGCAGACAATACAAAATGCCAAAAACCTAGGCAGCCCCTCACTCAACAGTGCATAGAAACATTTTCAAACATATCTAAAAATAAATTTCCCCAACAGGTGCACATATGAACTCACAGAGCCTATGACTGCACATGACCTACACAAGCTTAAGTCAGTAAAAAGGACCTAGCAAACATCCAAAGAACACCCCACCCAAACACTAAAGAATATACATTCTTCTCACCTGCACATGGAACATTCTCCAATATAGATCACTTTGAGGGACACAAGTCCTAACAAATACAGGAAACTTAAGATAACATTCCATATCCTATCTGACCATGACGGAATAAAGTTATACATCAAAACTAAGAGAAACTGCACAATGCACACAAATTCATGGAGAATAAATATCACACTCTTGGATGACAAAGGGGTGTCCTGATTTGCCTTCTATTGCTGTAATGAACATCATAACCCAAAACAACTGGAGTGGAAAGGTTTATTTACATTTGCAGCTTACAGACTGAAGTCAGGGAAGAAACACGGAGTCAGGTCCTGGAAGTAGGAACTAAAGCAAAGCTGGAGTCAGGTCCTGGAAGTACGAACTGAAGCAGAAGCCACTGGCTTGTTCAACATGCTTTTTTATACAATTCGGGACCATACCCAGGGTGGCCCTGAACACAGAGGGCTGGGACTCCCACATCAATCATTAGTCAATAAAATGCCCCATAGTTTTGCTTCAGGCCAATTTGATGTAGGCAGTTCCTCAAATGAGATTCCCTCTTCCCACATGAGTCTAGCTTGTGTCACATTAAAGAGAAAAACAAACAAACAAATACACAAAAGGACTGCTGAAGAAATCAGTAAAATCCAACAAATCCAGTAAGTGAATAAAATGAAAGCAATATACTAATCTATGAGAGACAATGTAAACAGCCCTCAGAGGAAATTTATAGTGAAATCTCAAACAATTTAATGATGAACCTTATAGATTTGGAAAAATAAGAATAAACTAAAGCCAAAGTAGTAGATGGGAAGAAATTACTAAGATCAGAGCAAATATTAATGAAATAGAAACAAAAATACAAAGAATTTAATAGAGAGTTGGCCCTTTGAAAAAACAAACAAGATTGGCAAACCTTTTGCCAAATTAACAAAAAGGAAAGGGACCAAATTAATTAAATTAGAGACCAAAATGGACGTAACAACATAAACCAGTGAAATTCCAAAAATCAGAAAGATATACCTTATATTCCACTAAATTGAAAAAAGTCTGAAACAGATAAATTTCTAGACTCACATGTCTTACTAAAATTAACCCAAGTGAAGTAAATGTTTCAAACAGACCTAGAACCAACAAGAATACTGAAGCAATGATACAAAGTCTCCCAACTAAAAACGAAAGGACTCAGAATGCAACAAGACATTTGTTCTACATCATCCTTGAGGCTAAGAGAACATTAGAGAAGACCAGGCAGATAAAATGCAGGGTCTTGAAGAGGAAGGAGAGCTATGAAATGTCATCATGTAAGCACAACACACCTATGGCCTACACAACTTGGGTCTGCCTGATAGTCTGCTAAGGATGACACAAAGGATGAGACCCTACCACTTACAGCTAAACCATGGGCAACCAACAGATTCTAGGAGATGGGAAAGCAGTGTCCAGTCGTGTATCCATTGGTGACCCCACCATGCTCCAATGGACAGTTCCAAACCCAGAGTCCCGCAGGCAGCCCAAAGTAAACAAAAAGTCATGAATTCAAGAAGTCTTTATAGGGAAGAGGGGTTTGGAGGGGTGGGAGGAAAAGAAGAGCGGGGAATAACCAGAATGTATTACACACATGTATGCAACTGCCCAAGATTGTAGTTTATAAATACAAAAGATAAAGAATGTTTCAGCATTTTGAAATTACTATTTATTCATTTCCGATGTGGCTTATTCTTTAAAAGCCATAGGTACAAACAACAAACGTTTCAGGTCTGTGGAGAACCAAAAGCACAAAGTGTTCTTTAGTATGCCTGTAATCATACCAGGGAGAAATAACAGTTTTACTGGTGGGAATAGTAGCCTAGGTTAAACATCAGAAAATAATTTTTAATAAAAACATATGGTCATGTAAAAACAAGGACCACTGGAAAAATTTAAAGAGTATCCGTGACCAGAATACTCGGCAGACTTGGTGGAAGGCTCATACTTTACCTCAAGGAATAAATCCCTTGTAACTCCTGGCAACTGGCAGTTTGCCTCTACCAATACCCATTTACCACAAGTTCGAGTCCCAAGCAATCTCTATGCTTTCATTCTAACTTTTTGTTCTATTTTTAAACACCCTGTGTCATGAACTACCAGTTTAGTATTTTCTTCAGAAACACTGATTACCTGATTTATCTTGCAGTTCTCAGAATATGATGCTCTTCATAACACAGCTGAATGGTGTATTATCAGACATTGTTGCTTACACAACCACAAGTCTGATGAACTGCAGAATGCCAGAAGCAATCTCCTGCTGGAGAGAGAGAGAGAGAGAGAGAGAGAGAGAGAGAGAGAGAGAGAGAGAGAGAGAGACGAGAGAGAGAGAGGGAGAGGGAGAGAATGAATGTGCGTGTGTGTAAATGTATGTACAAATGAAGTTCTCTTTACAAATCAATGGTAAAAAGAATTCTGAGCTTTAGTACATCCCCCAAATTAATATATATCCAAATATACAAATAATATCACATTCGGGGAGCATATCACATAGATCTTCATCAAATGACTACAAGCATGCCCTATGCACATAATTTAATCATCACAAACTTCTATCCTTAGGAGCAAAATTATCATGGTGAGAGGAATCGCAACTGAATTTCAGGGATTGCCACTGTTCCCTTGCTACAGTCATTTCCTGAGTCCAGAATGCTCATCTGGCATAGTTTACATCCCTTGCACAATAGCTTTCCTCATTTATTGAGAGTGAATAAATTGTTCTTTATAGAACAATCAAGATACTCATTAACACTTACTTGTATTCAATTTTCTTCAATAAGGACATACAATGCTATGTAATAAATATCGCATTTTTAACTCATGGTTTTCTAGCAAACCCTTCACAACTTCAAAAAGATGAACATTAAATATTTTATCTAAAAAAAAAAAGGCAATGTAAAGGGCTTGTTTAAAACGCTGCCCTAAAAGGTAAGAGGAATAGAAAAATTGGTGGGAACAAGTTGTTTCTGTTCACTAATGCTGTCTGTTTCTGCTGTTATGAAATTTTACTCTAATTTTCATGGACTTCATTTCAAAGGCAAAAACAACATAAAAGTGCCGGTTTTGCAAAGTTCTAGAATGGTTGATGGGTTATGTATGAAATTCAGGTAGCCTGATCAAATTACTGCTATTCCTACTCAAACACATTCAACATTTTTTGAGTAACTTAATGCATCCCCAGCAGTTTAATAGGGGTTTTTCACTGGGGTGATCAGTGCTGTTTGCCAGGCCCGGGCTCCAGGTGTGCGAGTGAAGCTCGGCCGGCACAGCCAGAGCAACACATCTTCTCAGAAATGCACCTCCCCTACTTTATAGCCTGCCATGAGATAGTTTATGGTTCATGCGCTTTATTTATAATAAAAATTGTACCAAAGAACTGGTCTTCTGGTGGAAATCATTAAGTCCTTTGATTTCATACTCAGTTTTAGATGCAAAGATAGATTTAGCCTACAATATTGGGTGACTTTGGGGCGTATGGTTGTGGAGGGAAGTGGGTTGGCATTTGAGATTTGTGCAAAGACACGAGACTCCGAAGCTACTGAGTTGAATTGTCCACCTGGTCAAGATCATTGCGCATTCAGAAATAGCCATTCCTTAAGTCTTACCCACAGTTAGTATGCAAGTGTGAAATGATGGGTGCTGACTGCTCAAGCAGCGGCTGCCCGTTCCTATTAGTGAACCTGGAGATGGAGCTGAAACCCCTACCCACCGTACTGGGGTAAAAGCCTTTTTGTGCCTAAGGAACCTTTCAAGCAAAAAGAGAAATCTGAAAGCGTGTTGTCATTGTTATAAGAGCCAGCATTTTTCACACCAATTGAGAAGGTAGGTTGTCAGAGACCAGAATCTTTATTCCTTTTATGAATGATTTCTCCTCTTTTGCTCTGCAACTCAGAAAAAAATATGGCTGATTTTAAGAGGAGCTCTTTGGCAGCCGCACCTCCGCCATACCTCTCACTTTCAGGGATGATGTTGACAACCCTGTCATCACCCATGCTTCTTGGATGTGCAGTGTATCTGAAAATGGCATGGTAAGTTTTACTAGAGGGCACTTTTTATAGGCTGCTGGTAAGGGCTGTCACTTTGGCTCTGCACCTGCACTTCATCAAGCAGTGCAGCTTTACGAGGACTTCTGTTCCGTTCAGGATAGCACATCAGCTCAGTTATCAGCAGCATGTGCCTTAGAAAAGCTATAACCAACCGGAATTCAAGGAGTAACATAGTAGTAGCTGTTAGCACTGAGGTATTACCTCCCATGAAAACAAAAGAGAGAAAACTGTAGATCTACCTAACAGACCTTCCCAATGCTAAAGTACCCAAGAATTTCCACATGCTAACATTCAAGGACTTTTAAATGACATTGGCTTTATTACAGTTGGTAGTAATTGGTATGATCATGGGAGTCCTTGGGGTTTCTAAACACCCACAGTTCACGTAAAATTAAGCCAGTTCTTTAAGGAAAGAAACAGGATCGATTTCCCCTGGAAATAGTGGTCACAGAAAATTACAAGCCCCAGCGGGGTCTTCCTTCTCTGAGTACTTTTGTTAAAATCTACTTGACTACTGCTTGTTGAACACTGCCTCTCACAGGCACTCAGCATCATATTTATGAACACAACACCCTCTCATCGAAGACACAGCCTTGTTCTGAAGCTCTTTTGCCAACTGGCCTGTGTTGACAGCCGCTTCTCTGCATGCACACTCTTCCATTCCATGAACTCGTTTTCCAGGGCTCACTTAACCTAGGGACTTCTAAAGCCTCCACATGTTATTCTTATTTGTTCCAGCAATAAGCTGATTTCCCTGGAGAACTCATCTACTCCGATCACTCTGAGCCCCAAGCTGCCCACACCGAATGCCATCAATGTGTATGTTGTATGTATGTATGTACGTATGCCATCAATGATGTAGCCTGTTACCCAAGGCCCAGCATCCAACTGGCCACTCTGCTCTATTCCCTTTCTAGTAGTTGGGATCTGCTTTAGAGAACACAACCTCTTCACCTCATGAAAAGTCAATCATTTTTTTCCTACCTCAATAACTATTTATATTGTACCCACCACCCGAGTCATCTTTCACCCACAAATTTAAAAACTTGTTTTTATGGCTTCCGTTAGCTGGAAGTGGTCCATAACCTCTAGTTTTTCTGTTTCTTTCTTTCTTCTAAAGAACTGCTATGATTATGCCCACCCTTTATTTGGCAAAGACAAACTTTACATTTGTAAACTGTGAATAGTATTAGATACATCCTTATCTAAGTAGGTACCTGTGAAAGAATCACTATGATAAACAAGCATTCCTAACAACACTCTAGAGTTCATAATTCTTCACATTTTCCTTCCCATTGCGTCTTTTCAGCACAACCCCACTGGTTCCCAGAAACAATTCTGGTTTGCTTCATTATACTTCTGGTGCAAAACCAGCTTAAAGGGAATAACAGGTAGTTTATTCTGGAGTCACTTTGAGTGACTATGAGCCAGGAACACAGATTTAGATTATCCCAAGTTTCATGTTCCAACATGGAAGCAGTTTCATGAAACTTAATAGTTTTACAGAACAAAGAAAGTTATGAAGAAAAGCAAATTTAAAATACATTGGTGGGTACACCAGAGAGTCAGTTACAGTGAGATGGGGAAAGATTTTCTATAGGAACAAGTTGCTATCTGATGACATTTTAATTTGGGGGTTGATAGAAGCTAGTGGTTTTAAAAGTTAATAGATTCCAAGAGTTTTTATCTATTAGTCATGGATATTAGTTCTGACACAGAGGTGAACTACTTACGGCTGTTCTGGAAGGCTAGCACTAGGCCAATATAAGGTAATAATCTTCTGGACCAACAACACACCAGTCTCTCCACAGTACTGCAGTTCTAATCAATTAATAGATCTCTGCAGACACAGTTTCTTTTCAGGGGTTCTTATTCATATACATTGGTTAATTTTCTACACATGCATAATTAGAAACTGTGAGTTCTTTCTTTAATTGTAACTTTCTCTAATTGTAACTACTTGAACATCACCCATTTGTATCCATTGCTTGCCTCCTATCTTTCCAGTACCGTTTCTTTGTTGATATGTCATTAGATGCTTATCCATAACTTGTTGATTTGAGTTTATCTGTTCCCAGTTTCTAGCACTTACAAACAGCTATGAACATACTCATGTGTCTTTGTAGGTACAGATTTCCATTTCTCTTTACATCTCCTTAGATGCACATCTAATATATTACATCTAATACATCTGCTTAGAATAGCTAGGTTCTGGGGAGACATGTCTGATGCTTTCGGGAATCTGAAAATCATGTTCCAAGAACCTCGCATGAGAGAGGCAGGAGGCCTCTCATCCCCAGCACTGGATATGACCATTCTTTCTAACCAGTGCCATTCTGGGAACCATTACCATCTCTATATCAGCTGCAGTTACCTGACTGGTGTAGAGTCTATTTTCCAGTCCTTGCTCATATGTGCTGCTCAGCACTTAAACACCTAAGGGATGTCACTCCACACATATCTTGACACCCCTCCTTTGACTCTAGTCCTGCCTTCTCCGATTTTGTACTTTTCTAATTTTTGGTTTCTCAGCCTATATTATTGTGGTGGTTTGCCTGGGAATGGATGCCATAAGCTCATATGATTGAATACTTGGCCCCCGATTGGTAGAACCATTTGGGAAGGATCAGAAGGTGTGGCCTTGTTAGAGAAGGTGTGTCACTGGGGGTGGGCTTTGAGGTTTCAAAAGCCCATGTCATCCCCAATTAGCTCTCTTTGACTCCTACTTGCAGATCAAAATGTAAGATCTCAGCTGCTCTAGCCAGCAAGCCTGCTGCCCCACCATGATGGACTCTTAACCCTCTGAAACTATAACCTCAAACAAATGCCTTCTTTTATAAGTAACCTTAGTTATAGTAGTTTGTCACAGAGACTTAAAAAACTGTAACTAAGGCAAATATTGAAAAATTATAAAAAAGGGAAAATAATATATAAAATATAAATTTGAATATAATTCTATAAAATGTTCATGACATAAACCTGGTCCTCCTTCAAAATTTTGGACATGTGAGATGAAAATCATATCATCTGGAAAGCATTTTTTTGTTTGTTTGTTTGTTTTAGGTTGTTTTGCTAAAAGGGTGTGGAATGTAAAGCCGAGTCCTGCTTACTGTGTAATTCCAGCCTCCATGTCTCTGCACTCTCATGAGGTAAAAGGAGCCCAATAATCTCCTTCCATGACACTAATCCCCAAAGACCGTCCTAATTACAGCCTACTTCAAGGGACTTATACGGTGGAATCTCATTCGAACTGAAAAATCTGCTCAAGTGTTTTGCCTTTAAAAAATTATTTTTCAAAATTTCAAAAAAAGCACTCTTAACTAATAAGAGAATGGTTGAAATATTTTTAAGAAAACCAAATACAACACTGAGAAAGCAGAGAGATAGGGGGAATAGCAAATTACATTATGAATAATTATTCCATGTTTATTCAAGCTATTTATTTAGCACATTTACCTTAGGTTTTAGTAGAAAGGTGTTTGTAATGACAGTTTTGAAATTTTATCTTGATAAATACTCAACAGTAATTGAGGAATTTTTCCTCTAAGTTTTCTCACAACATTTTTGCCTTGTTGAGTTTAGTGCTAGACAGAAGATAAATGACAGTAAAAAAAAAAAAAATCCAATATCTCTACAGCCTAGAGTGAGGAATATGATAGATTGGAGAGACACTTCAACATTCTTTTCATGTAGCCCTGATACATACCAATAAATTAGTGTATAGGTGAAGAATGAAACAATAACAATATACATGAAATAACCATGTAAAAAACATAACAATAAATACATTATGTGTAACAAAGTTGACGGACTTAATGTGATTTGATGGCCAACTATTATTTTTATAGATTGTCATTTCTAACACAGAAACAATATCATAAGGCACATTGTTGAGACATCATAGCCATATTGAACTAGAAACAGACACATTTCACAGAGTGAAGTATACAGATAATTACATATGAGCCAAGAGGTTGGCATTCTAAAGAAGCCTAGAAACTCTCTGAGGGCCAGGAAATAAACAAAAACCATAGGAAACCCTGAGACATCTAAACCAGAAAGGGTGCTGTGTAAACATTGTAAGGACAGAGAAGAGGGAGAGGAAGAAGAAAGAGCCCAGGAAACTCAGCTTATCACAGTCGCTTCTGTATGAAATATAAAAGGATTTATGCTCAGAAACCAGAAAACAAAAGAGACACATTCTGCAAGACTGTAGAGTAACCCACTGATTCGTGCTTCGGGGAAAGGAACTCCACAGCTCTGTGCTTCAGCGACATGCTGGTTCACAGGGATGCCACAGATTTCCAAATAATAACCTCTTTCTTCTTGAAAGCATCTTGGTATTTCTTTTTTGCATTTCAATTAAAATTGTACCAAATCATTACTTGCATGATCATTAATAAGTAGTCATTAACGACTACTCATTATTGTGTATATAATCTTCTTTAGGCATTCACTGTTTTCTTAAATTCATTGTTTATTGTTAACCTTATAAAAGCAAGGAGCTGTATACCTAAAATGAGCCATACACCTTCAAAGGTCATGCTTTAATATTTGCCTCTTTTACAAGTCTTTGGATTTTTTAAATGTTTACCTCAGTAAATTATACTGCTGGATTTTATTTTACTTGGTTTTATTGTTCCAGGAAAATTCATTTGTTAGACCTCAGTTATCATAAGAGTATCTATAACAAGATAGTGTAACATAAAGGTACATTTGAACTAAGAACTTCACTAAATTGGTATTTTATAGCAAGCAATTACCTAAGGTATTAAAACTATAATTTAAAAAAAATCCACCTAAAAACTTGATATGGCCTAAGTCTAAGAGAATCCCCATCCTAAATTTCAAGTACTGGTAAATTAATTATAGCATATATGTAGATTTATTAGATCCCGACTAAATCAACCTGGTATATGAGAAGTTTTTATACAGTTTTTAAATATCTGATTCTAAGAATTCTGTTAACAATTGAAAGAAAATTTACATTAATACAGTTGAGTAATTTTGCCCCAGACCTGTTTATCACTATAACTGACTATTGTAAAAGTTACTTTCTAAACCACAGAAGGAAGGGATACTTAAATTTTATTCTTTAAATTAATATACACTTTTAGTTTCTAGTGAAGAGTCAAAACTTGAGAACAATGTTCTCCTTAATTAATTGTGCATGGGTTTGGAGGGGTGGGCTGTTTGAGACAGTCTCACTACAGTCTCAGACTCACCATCCTCCTGGCTTACCTTCTTGAGGACTAGCCTTACTAGTCATGTACCATCGTGCCTGGCTCTGGACTTGGACCTATTTAAACTAACAGTTTCCCTAAAGGTAATTATTTTTTAAAATAATACTATATGCAGAATATGATATACTGTTTTATTATCTGTAGCAATTCACATGTGTAGCTGGTTTAATTCCTCTACTATATGGCTTTGAGGCACACTCATCCAACTCATATTAGAACTTCTGTTTCTAAAATTAGAAGTCGGCATCTCCAGATTTACCTAGTTTTCCCTTTAGTTTTAAGGCAGAACTTGTAGCCCTTGGGTGTTGTGATCGCCTGGCAGAAATGATGTCCCAAAGAGATTCTTGTGTCTCTCCATGGAGACACAGACCATTGAAACAATGAGTCCCAAAGAAATGTGAATTTCCCCAGGAAACTCAAGTGGGAGAAGGAAAAGGCACCAATCAGAGCAGGGAACTTGTCTCCCAGAAAGAGATTTCAAACACAATTTGTCAAACCAGCTTATAGGATGAGACTGAAGCCAGATAATGATGGGTCTGGGTGGTGTGACCACACCTTGATAGGGACTGCTTAGCTGTGGAAGTTCTTGGACCCCTACGTACACTTTGTTCTTGCTGCAGGACCTTAGAGATGGACTTGAGGAGGTTTACTGGATCTCTTTGCTCCTCTTCCCAATGTGGCCACATTGAATATATCTCCATTTTATGCTTCCTATGTTTAATTTGGCTCTTTTTAAGCTTTTAATTTGGCCTTATTTTGGATGGGTGGCTGGATCTGACTTGGGCCACAGGTAGTATCAGTTTGATGTCTTACCCCGGAAGCAACATTGGTATTACCTAAATTTGCCTCATCTCACCATTCACCACAAAGTCTCCCATGGACCACTAACCACTTGCAGTTTTTCCTCCTGACAATAAACGTTTAAGTGTAATCTGACACTTAGATTACTGCCATGCCACCCTTCCCATTTGTTTCTAGCAGACAGTGTTTCTGTCTGCTAGAAACATCCATTTATATCAGTGCTTCTCAACCTTCCTAATGCTGAGACCCTTTAATACAGTTCCTCATGTTGTGGTGACTGCAACCATAAAATTCTTTACATTGCTACTTCATAACTGTAATTTTTGCTACTGTTATGAATCGTAACGTAAATATCTGACATGCAGATGGTCTTAGGCGACCTCTGTGAAAGGGTCGTTTGACTCCCAAAAGGTTGAAAAACACTGATTTATACACTGTCTTTCTGGTAGACAAGTTGACCTCTGAAGTCAAAGTACGTTCTTCTTACCGCAGTACTTCTAGTAACCACAAGAGTGCCCAGAATGAGTCATAACCCAACGTAGTTTTCTTGAATTAATAAGTAACAGAATATAATTTTTAAATAGTAATTAAAATGTGGTTACATCACTTCCCCTTTCCTTTCCTTCTTCTAGCCCCTCCTCTCAACTTCTCTCAGGCCTCTTCACTCTCTCAAATTGACAGCTTCCTTTTTTTATTATTACTATTACACATATATAAATGCAACCTGCTAAATCCATGTAGTATAGCTTCTGTGTGGATTTCAGGGATGACCACTTTCTATTGGATAGGCAAGCTCATCCGTAGGAAAGACTAATTCTCCCTCTGCCAGCAGTGATTAGTTGCCTGGAGTTCTTTGTTTAGGATTGGGGTCCTGTGAGGGTTCTCCTTTTATATTATCAAGTCTATTGGTGCTGCCATTGTTAGCATCTTGTTTAGACAGCCACACTGTTTAGCTAACATGGGTGTAGCTTCTCTGTCATTTCTAGGAAGCACAATCTCACAGATTCCCTGGTCCTCTGGCTCTTGAATTCTGTCTCCTCTTGTATGACATTTCCTGAGCCTTAGGTCAAGATTTGTGCTGTAATATATCCATTGAGTCTGGGTATTATGACAGCTGTGTTTTTCTGTAGTGGTTTTCTTTTCTATAGCCAATTACATTTAAGTCGTCTTCACATCTCCCATATTAAAATGAGAATCCCCACAGACAATACCTCTTGTGATTGTTGCAAATTACATCACATACTAAATGCAAAACGCTTAGAGCTCAGAGCTAGTCTAAGCTACAGTGGTGTAAAGACTGGCCTGGTTTACAGACCAAATCCCTGTCTTTAAAACTAACAATGACCTTTTCCTACATAGGCTGCCAATCATAATTACAGAGAAATCCTTTAGTATTCTGCTTGTCACATTTCAAATATTCTATCAAGTTTATGTGCTAAGGTTTGAACGTACCATCCCAAACACAGGTGGGAAATTTAATTCCCACATCCAGCAGGGTCAGGAGGTAAGGCCTAGTAAATGAATGCTGTTCTCCCAGGAATGGGTTAGTTATTAGAAGAGAGTGCTTGTGAGAAAAGCAAAGCATGCCCCTCTTGCTCTCTTGTTCCTTCTTCTACCCCTTCCAAACTCCACCCTTGAAGAACACAGCACAGAATCCCTGAGTAGCTGCTGGGGACAAACTCTTGGACTTCCCACCACTTAATTTTGTGAATCACATCTTCCACTGTTCATAAGGTTCCAAGTCTTGAATATTTTAACAACACAAAGGAAACTCAGGCATCTACCTACAGCAACAAAATCATTAAGTGTGCATTACGAGCTTTGAAAAAGTCAGGAAAACAAGGATGTTAATATATGAGAAAACAAGTAAATTTAAAGCTAATGTCGTGTGGATATAAATAAACAATCATTATTAAACAAGGTAATCCCAGAACTGTGACAGATTAATTTTCATGCCTGAACTAAAGCAAAATTATTTTAGATTACTCAGTTAAATGAATCTCTAATGACCTAAAATAGAAACAAGTTAATCTAAGCCATTTTTCTTACATACTGTAATCTATCACTGTTTCAGAATGCGATGACTCTTATTTTCACACTGAAATACTAAATATTGTAAATACAATGGATGAAAATCTCAAGAGGCTATCTCTATATGCAGGGCACAAACTACAGAAGTTTTTTTGTCACAGATCAAGCAGGAACAAGTATACCTCTACAGCTCCTGTGACTTCCGAGTTAACATGCTTACCTCTAATCCAGTGCACTCCTTACTTGTCTTAATTTTCTGTAATTTCTTGCCCACTATAAGATTTTTGACATCTTAATGTTTAGGTTAAAAAAAAGAAAAACTCTTATAACACCGTTTAGGGTATTGGTGAGATAATTTAAATAAGTATTTTTTTGTTTTTATTTTTGTTTTTTGTTTGTTTCATTGGGTTGGGGTTTTTTTTTGGGGGGGGGTGGAGTGGGCTTCAAGACAGTGTTTCTCTATTGTAACTCTGGCTTTCCTGGAACTCACTCTGTAGACCAGGCTGTCCTCAAACTCACAAAGATCCGCCTGCCTCTGCCTCCTGAGTGCTGGGATTAAAAGTGTGCACCACTACCACCCAGCTTTAAATAAATGTTGTAGGAACTATTTTCTTGATGAATACACTTATTAACTTTCACACACAGTAGGCTAAATTTAAGCATCAAGATTAATTTTAATTAAGTACATAATTGCCAAAAATTGTCAATGTCATTATCAGATGCATAAATGTTAGAGGAGAAAAATATGTACACAGACATTGCTATTATAATTATGAATTAATCAAGGGGACAGAAACATATAAAATGTCAGTCTTTGATCTGGAAATGCATTTATAGCAAGGTGATAACGTGGGGGAGGCCTTCTGCTTTGTGCTCCTGAGGAAAGGGGAAAGATAATTTGTCAGCAGGTGGTTCAGTGACAGAGTGAAGGTCAAAATGATGGCCAAACTGAAGGGGGCTGGCTGGGGCTTTCTGTGGCTACCACGGCCGACAACCTGTCTATACTCCACCTCTGGAGAACCTGGGTCTTAGTGCTGAATGTTCACCCTTTGGACCATAAGAGTAAATTTCTGTGTGCACAGTCCTACTTTTCGGTCTACCACTTCTTAATTGACTTGAAGCTCTGCTTTGCAACTGGTAGCCCTTTAGTTTCACAACCTTAAAGGAGTCAAAGTGTCTATGCTAATGACTGATCTTATTAAGTATAGTAAACTGAAAATAGTTAATATATAGACAACTATGTAAATGTTATATTTCATTTGCAAAACATGGGGTGGGGGTATGATATTTGATTCATAGAGGTGATGGGCAGAAATAATCAGTTATCATTTGCCACCTGACCAGCACCTGGACACAGTACTAAATAAGTGTCAATGATTAATGCACACTGATGATGAATCTGGTCTGATTTTTCATGGAAAAAGGGTGAACTGGATTGGGTGTGTTTACAGTGGAGATATTAGAAAACAGCCCTGGATTGAGTCAGGATCCAGAAGGCAAGAGTGACAACACTCTTGAGTGAAGATCTGGGGGAGAGTTCAGCGACAAAGAGTACCGTTGAGCTGAGATGCTGCTGCAGAGACGTGGCCAAATCCCCTAGCAGTACCAGAATGTCCTCCTGGGCTTTGTGACATGTAAGAAGAGGTAAAAACTGGACCCTAAGGACAAACCAAGCACCGGTCTCCAGCCGGAAGGATGTATGCAGGATGGGCAAGCATGGAGGTCATCCCTTCTCTCGACAGCCCCTTAAGACAGAACACCATAGGTCCTTAGGTTTATTCGCAGCTTTCTGTATTATGCAGGATTGCTATTTTCTGGTAGGATATCTATCTTTTGGGTGTCTGGATTTGAATTTTAGAAGTCTCCATTTCTAGGGTTTCAGCAGCTAAGGTGTAGATGTTGGTATTTTTGCCAGATAGCTAATGAAACCTTGTTCTTCCTGCAGCAGAGCAGGAAAACTCATAAACTAGCTGTCTTGCCTCTGGGAACACACAAAGGGGACACTTTCTGCTTTGGCTAGAAAGAAACAGTTTTGTCTGCAGGCAGTTCTGTGAGAGAAAGAGGGGAAAAAAAAAAAACAGTCAAGAGCATGGGAAACTCCATGTTGGCTTCATCCTGCCCTAGCTTGAACATTTGCCATCACCCTCACTCCCAGTTTTACATTACTGTTTAATGGTGAGCATTCATTTTGAAAACCTTCATCAGTCTTTGCTTTCCTCTCTAGTTTTTGGTGAGTTAACTTTCCAATTAGAGTCTTCCATTGTCTCCCCACAGCCTCTGATACCCAGTTTCATTCATTGCCTGCTTCATCTCCGTAGTGATGATTCACAGATTTCTCTCTTCACTGGGATCCCTTTCAACTATAAATAGCTATTGCACTCATTCACTAACCCTATTTCTGATACCCTTTGCAATCATTACCGATAAAAACTGGTCTCAAGAAAGGCCTCCAGTTACCTCATACTCACAAAGCTGAGGGACAGTCTGGTACTACTAGAGAATTTGGTCATTTTTCTTCTTTTGAACTTCTCAGCTCAACTGGAATTTTTGTTACTGGACTCTCCCCACAGACCTCCATGTACAGCCTTTCACTTCTTGAATTCTGACTAACCCTGGGCTCCTTCTCATACTGTTTTCCAATATCTCCATTATAAATCCAACCCAAACCCATGTTATATCCCAACCTCATGTGCACATGTGCACAATGTTCATAACATCAGCCCAGAACTGTTAGTCTCAGGGTTCCACTTCCAAATGCAGCTGACTCTGGTCTACCCACTCCTCCACCAAAGCAAAACGCACTTTTTAGTACTCACTAGTCCTTCAAAAGTGACTAACTATATGCACTGCTGAACCATTATAAATCAGATCTTGCTCCACACCATCAGGCTGTATGACCTTAGGCATATCATACAAACCTCTTCAAGCATAAATGTTCCAGTCTATGAAACACCTAAAGTAGGGTGCTCATTAAAAGCACAGTATGTCATAAATGCAAATTGCTAGATGCAGTGAGAAGTCATGCTGTAAGTATCTACTGATGTTAGATAGTATGATTTTAATTATCACATATGACTTTAACTATCATTAATAAGAACAAAAAAATGTCTTGGCAGACTGCCTAAAATAAAGTGGTCCTCCCTCATGTTAGGCATCATTTATTCTTGTGATAAAACACAATCTGTATTATTCGTATATGAAAGTAGATGTATAAAATTAAAATAGATCACAGAGGATATGAAAACTAGCTCCAAAATGCTAAGCCATATGAAGCCACTACACTGGTGATTATTGAATTATTCACCAATAAAAACCAAAACACACAGACTTCATAGGAACTTACCATCTCTCCCAGTATCCTAACTCCCTTTGCTGTTCCTTTTTTATGGTAAAGAGTCATCTTCCTAGAAACCAGCCTTCCACATTCTTAGACAGCTTTTCATCATCTCCCTGTGAAACCTGGCACCACTCAGTCACTTGCTGGAGCCAAAACTTATGATTCACTTGCAAATTGTTCTTTGAAACCTTGTCATTGACAAATTCAAACCCTGCTAGAAACTCTGAACACACCCATCCACTGCCCAACACTGAGGACCTCCCATCATTTTTCAAATAAATCCCAAATTTCACTACCTAGCCTCAAGGCATCCCACCACCTGGTCCAGGTTTACTCCTTTGATATTATTTCCAATAGCTGTGTGTTCTAAGTCACCCTCAATGGATGGTCACTGTTTCCTGCTGCCTGTGCACAGTCTGCTCTCCTTTAAATGTCTGTGTAATCCACGATGCTTGGGTGTCTTCCCAGATAACTGAATGCCAGGTCACACTGTGGTGGGCACTGTGGGCTGCCTCCTAGGGATGCAGGAATGCCTTCCCTCTGAGGTAGTACAGTCATGCCCACTATAGTACTTCCAACCACTCCTCACTGCTCAGGATAAATCAAGTCCAGGAAATAGTGTTGGTTTGCTGCATCTATATACATCCCTTTATCTAAGACAAATACTGAGGTCCAACTTCCAACCTATGAGCTCTGAATCCAGGTTGATTTCAGAAGATTTTTCTTCTAGTGGATACTGTCACACAGCTCTGAGTCATAGATTACACTGCCTCTCTGAAATAAGTTCAGGAGAGAAGAACTGGAAGCTTCAGAGGGAGTAGAGCTGCAGCTGGCAAAGATGTGCATCTGCTTAGTACTCTCCATGAGAAATCTTCAAGTCATGTGATTCAAGAAATCACATGATGTTGAGGACTTTGTCTTGTTGACTTATAATCAAAAAAATGATTTAAACTGATACGTGTTAGGGTATTGCAAAGCCAAATTCAAATACAATTCTTTGATGGTGATTCCTCTACTTAATACAGCTGAAGGTAATCTCTCCTTTATAACCACACCAACCTTTCTAGGCATTCTATGACATTCACATTCTATCTCCTTCATGCATTAGCATCTGCAGTGTGTTCATCAGTGTTTTGTTTTTTTCCTTAAATGAAAGCCCTGTAACGTCAGATCCACAACTAACAGATCTTAGTATTTCAAACAGTGTAAGTCTAATACAAATGTCTCTGTGAGCACCTAAGAGTGCTGGTCAACTGACTTTGTGGGTTTGTTCTCCTGGTGTCCTGGACCCCTCTAGTTCCTGATGTCTCTCCTCCCTCTCTTTCATGGGTTCCCTGACCTCCATGTGATATTTGGCCCTGGGTTTCTGCATCTGATCCCCTCAGATGCCAAAGGACACCTCTCTGATGAAGATTGGGCTAGTCATCCATCTATGAGCATAAAGGAATTAGGAATCATCTCCCAGCTCTCCATCCTCCAGTTCCTGGCTAGCCATGCAGTACCAGGAATGAGCTCCCTCCCTTGGCATGCAGTTCTGCCCCTCCTTTGCCCCAGGAGATCCTGCAAATATGATAGTTTGCAGGTAGAAGGTTTTGTGGCTGGGATGGTATCACAGTCCCACCCCTGGAAGCCTGGCCTGATTACAGGATATGGCCAGTGAGGATTCCTTTCCCCACTACTATGGGTTCTCTTTAGGGTCACCCTCTTATATTCTAGAGACTTTCCACTGCACTAGGTCTACAGATCACCCTTGATGTTCTCCAGTTCTGATCATCTTTCCTTATATTCTCTCCCTCCACCTGGTCCCTCCTATTCCTGTTCCCATCCTCCCTAAGTCTGTCTGTGATATTTGTTTTATTTCCTCTTTCCAGAGAGATCCCAGTGTCCCCACTGAAACCCTCTTTGTTGCATAGTCTCTCTGAATCTGTGGATTGTAGTATGATTATCCTTTATTTAAGAGAACATTTCACCCACACACAAAAAAAATACACTTTTTTCTCAGCATCTCACAGGAACCTTCTCCAAAATTGACCACAATACTAGGCCATAAAGCAAGTCTGAATTGATACAAGAAAATTGAAATACCATCCTGCATCCTATCAGACCACCATGGATTAAAGTTGGATTTCAACAAGAACAACAACAACAGAAGGCCTATGAATTCATGGACACTGATCAACTCTCTATTGAATGACTACTGGATCAAGACAAAAACAAAGAACTTAAAGACTTTATAGAATTCAATGAAAACGAATCCACAACACACCCAAATTTATGGGACACAATGAAGGTAGTGCTGAGAGGAAAATTCATAGTACAAAGTGCTTATAAAAACAAAGTGGAGAGATTTCATACCAGCAACTTAACAGCACCTGAAAGCTCTAGAACACAAAGAAGTAAGCATACCCAAAAAGAGTAGACGGCAAGAGATAATCAAACTGAGGGCTGAAATTAAAATACAGAGAGAACAATACAAAGAGTCAATGAAACAAAGAGATGGTTCTTTTAGGAAATTCACAAGATAGACAAACTCCTAAACAAACTAAAGGACAGAGAATATAAAAATAACAAAATCAGAAATGAAAAGGGAAATATAACTACAAACACTGAGCAAATCCAAATCAGGTAACACTTAAAAATCTGTCATCCACAAAATTGGAAAACCTGAGAAATGGTCAACTTTCTTGATAGATACCACCTATCAAAGTTAAATTAAGATCAGATAAACAATTTAAATAGAACTATAACCCCTAAGGAAATAGAAGCTGTCATTAAAAGTTGCCCCCCCCCCAAAAAGCCCAGAACAAGATGTTTTTAGCATAGAATTCCATCACACATTCAAAGAGTTAACACCAATACTCCCCAAATTATTCTACAAAATAGAAGCAGAAGGAACATGGCCAAACTCATTCCACAAGGCTATGGTCATCCTGATACCCAAACTACAAACTACCAAACTACTGTAGCTTTTATATGTAAATTCTACTTGAAAAGAATAGTTTGAAAAAGAAATTATAAGCAACTCAAATAATAGATTTTGTAGAAATAACTTCAGTTAACCCCTCTCAAACAACTGGAACATACCTAAGTAAAAATTCCTAAATTTAAAGTTTATAAATTAGATTGTTTGAAGCAATATTATATGATATTTCTTTAATTAATTTATAGCACAATAGGGAAGATTTATGAGATGCTACATGAGCAGTGGATCTTCTCTGTCTTTCCTTGTATTCACTATCATTTCACCTCGCTTAAGTAGGACTTTTTACAAGCTTTATTTGAAAGTGCTTCAGACATGAATTTTTATTTTTTAGTAATAGGAGAACTTCAGCTCTAATTGCTTTGACAGTTGCGTTTTAAATCTTTCATATCCTCATTCACACTAATCAACCAAGCAAGTCTTTGCCAAGCTAGAGTAGGGTTGTTCAAGCTTTGACTGAATCAAATGCTTCATTCTGATGAGGTAGAGAAAATAATAGCATATACAAAACTACTTGCATAACGATATTTTAAATAAATTCTAAGCATAAAATAATAAAATAAAAAAGTCAGAAACATTTGTTTCTCTTTTGTATATATCTATCTAGAGCCACTAATTGCAATAATTTTGATGGTTAACAGGGGATGCTGATTATTAAGGTCACCTATCAACAAATACTAACCCTAGTACATTGCCTCACTGTGTATTTTGTCTTGTTTTGTTTTTGTTTCTTCAGTACTAGGATTTGAACCAAGGGCCTCATGTGTGCTGGGCAAGAGCTCTGCCACTGATCCAGATATTTTATAATACGTGTGTTTTCTGTAAAGGTATGTAGGTTAAGTAAAACTAGCTTGCATAGTAAGTTACTGGCCATTCTTTATAATTACATAGTCTTACACATTAGATCACAATAGTTAAAATTGGTCTTATTATATTCAGGATGCTGACATGGGTGGCAGAGATGAACGAGCTATGAGAATCAATGATTGTATACTCAGAATGTTTCAGGAGTGAGAAGTGACCTTAACAACCAGCTGTTTCCACACTATGCAAGCGGTCACAAATAACATGACTCTCCTTTAAAGTGGCAAGAGGCAGAGATACTGACATGTGTCCCCATTGGGCAGGAAAGTACTCCCCACACAAGTTCACATACTTTACCCACAGCTCCACTTGTTCCCATTCAAGGGGTTCCCACTCAAAAGGAACAGAAAGATAAATGGCAAGTGCTAGCCAATTCATACTGAATTATTTTCATTTGGAAAATTTATTCTTATTGACTTATATTTTGTTGGAAAGCAGTTAAGGAAGTCAGCATAAACACTAGTTATTTCTGACTGAGAGGATTAGTATTCCCCTGGTTATAAACTTTCTTTAAAAAAATACATGACTGCTTTTAAGTGCTAATTTAAATATGTGAAATATTGGACATTCTTAGCTGCAACACTAAGTACTTTAAAGCACTGCATACAATTACAGTAATAAAACAATTAGCAGGTGTAAGGAGCTTTCTTTTCTGATTTTTCAAAAATTACCTAAGGAAAGCCAGTGAGATGGCCTAGGGTTAAACTTTTTGCTGCAAAGACTGAGAACCTAAGTTCAACCCCCAAGACAGGAATGGTGGAAAGAGAAATCCTGATGCCTGAAAGTTGTCTTTCCATACATGCAGTGTGATCATGTGCATAAACACAAACACAGTAAGTAGATTAATTTAACAAAAAAAGTTAAAAGACGACAAAAACTTAGCTAAAGCAAGTTTCATTGAGCTCACTTTAACCAATATTGTCACATTGGGGCCAAAAATAGTAAGTTTGTTGCTAATTTCAATTATTGGCCTTCCTGCTTTCAAAGATACACAACTTTTTAAAGAAGACCTGAATGCTGGAATTGACGAAAAGGACCTTTATCTAGTCCAACAATGGCAATTGACTATCTACCTCCAACTATGAAGGCTAGCATATTACTTGAGACTTCACAATGAAGCAGAAGTGGCCACAGTGGCCTGTATTATACCCACACTGATTATGAAAGGATAGTCAAATGGCTTGGCTTAACAACTACAAAAACAAAATATACGAATATTCCTTGTAAAAGGGTTGGTCATTTCCCTGTTTCTCAGTGGCGTGGTTAAGAGCAGGTGCTGGGCTCTACTCTGCACATTCTCCCATACCCTAATGTGTGACCCTGAGCTATTTCCTTATCATATCTAGCCTTTAATATTCTAACCTACAAAAGTAGGAAAGCATCATCAGGTTACTAAGAGGACTCAATGAGTCAGTATGCCTACCATTGTTAGAGCTGTGTCTGGTCAATACTACGTTTGGGCCGTTTCCTGCAATTACAGGTATCATCATGGTTCTGAAAATGGATGCCATAGAAGTATGGAAACGGTTCAGACAAAGCTGAAATAACTTTCACACTCTAAAACACATCCCATCAGTCAAATTTTAATTACTAAGGCTGTGATCTGCTTGTAAAACAAAGCAGTAAGACTCACGACATAAAATTGAAATTTTGACCAACTTTGAAAATTATTGAAGATGTTCTTCAGTTTCGAAATCACGCGAGTTTCAATTTTTGTGTAAAGAATGAGCAAGCACATCCAACTCATTACTATATAAATTTGCTGTCATTTTTAATAAACGACAGAAAACTGGAAAGGGGGCAACAGCACAGGTAAACAGACCTCTGGTCTTCTCTCCAGCAGAAAACTCCTTCCTCTGTGACATCCGCAGCGACCCTGCACTATGAAGGCCACGTTTTCCTCACAAAAAGGATTCTCTACTGTACCTGATTTTAACAAAACTGTCAATCATGATGGACTAATTTGACTCAAAAGCTTCATATACCATTTTTCTCACTGAATATTTTCAAGGACACACTGCTGTGTTCTTCAAAAGAAATCACTGGTCACAGGGAAGGGAATCAGAAAGATGGGCACTTACAAAAGCTATTATTTTTGTATGTGGAAACCATTCATTTCCTTACCTCCTAAAATGTGTCTGTAAATCATTTGAACGTTTTCTAGAACTTTAAACCACTTACTTCCAACTCATGGATCTGTTCAAATACTGGTGATTTCGAGACCAAATTATTTTATATTTCATGAAATTATAATTGAAAATAATCTATAGTAGCCTATTAGCTGCTTGGACACTGTCAATACTATTTTCATATTCATAAGTACCAAGTACACTTTTTAATGACCCAGAAATAATTCGTGGCTCATAAATGCCCATTTCTGATAGAACACTTTATTTGATATAATAAGAAGTTATAGTAGATAGACTAAAATAATTACTTATTTTGCTGCACACAGTTGTATAAGCAATGACAATATGGACCATTTCATAGCAGTGGGGATCAAAAGTGACTTGGAGGACATCAGATCAGTAATGTGAGCACTCTGAAATCACACCCACAGAGAAAACTTTTGACAACCGTTAAGCCCTTCAAGTTTCAAAAGCAAATATAGTAATAAATAAATGAATCACTGAATAAGTGAATCAATAATAAATAAAGAAAATAACCAAAGCACTAGCAGCAGCCTGAAGTAAAAGGAAACATTATAGCTTAATTGACTTATTATTGTAGTCATGAAGATGAATATTTAACCTGATATTTGAATGGATTTTATAAGGACATGATAGTGTTTTAAAAGGCAAATAATTTTATGTTTTCAGAGACTAGCAGCAGCACTTACTCTCACTGTACAAAAGTGAAGTACATCAGAGCACAACCAATACAGATTGACATCAAGGAAAATTGGTCATCTTCATATATTTTTAGCAATCTAGTGAAAGCCAATTAATGGGGCTGGAGATATACCCAAGTGTTAAGAGCACTTGTTCTTGCAGAAGACCCAGCTGCAGTTCCCAGCACCCAGGCAGTGGCTCACAATCATCTGCAATTCCATTTCCAGGGCATCAGACATTATCTTCTGACTTATGCTGCAACCTGGGACATATGATGTGCATATATATACATACAGGCAAATAGTCATATACATAAAAATAAATTAACCTTTTGTAAAAGTGAAAAATGCCAATTATTATGCTATACATTGTCAGTTTGCATATCAGTTCAAGGAATTTATCATTTCTTAGTCAAGGTTACAGGGGAGGAAATGCAACTTAAGACAATACCTACAGTTCATGGATAACATGAGATTTGCGTTCTTATTTTAAACTATTGCCATTTGGGACACTTTAATTATTTAAGTGTAATTTTCATGATGTGATATTAAAATTGTTTAGTTGTTCCATGACTGAAAATGATGTATTTTCATCTACTAAAATGGAAAAGTATCCCTGATTTATTTTAAGTCTAGCCAATGAGATTGAATTATTTTAGAGGTGGGTGGTTAACAAAAAACATAAATAAGTTTCCTATTTCAGATGACGTCAATAGGGTAAACAGAAGTACATTTTTGATCATTTTTATAGCTTTACTTTATATGTAAAAATTTACTAGCTATACTTTTCTTATCAAAATTAACAGACCGGAATAAAAATAATAGTAAACTTAGAATTTTGAGAAAATATTGCACAGTGGCAATCAATGTAAGAGAGCTGGTCTTTATCACTGACATTTGAAACTTTAGAAAGTAACAGTTTAATAGTAAGAATGTACAGTAAGAATGCAACTGATCAAAGTGTGCAGGTAAGAAATTATAATTCATAAGGAAGAAACTAACCTTTCTGTTTCACTCAGGGCAGGCCAATGGCTCAGAAGGTAAAGGCATTTGCCACCATCCCTGACCATATGACTTTAAATCCCAATATCTCACGTGGTGGAAAGAGAGAAGCAACTCCCACAAGTTGTCTCCTGCCTTCTACATGCATGCTTGGCACATAAGCAATCCTGTGTGGGCATACGTGCACACGTGCGCACACACACACACACAATAAAGTATGATTGGTTGGAAGTAGCAAAGACCTCATCCACAACATTTGAGTAATAATTGATCCAAAGATTAAGCTTTCCCTTCAACACCCAAGTCACCCTGGCAAGAATGAACATCCCAAAGTTAAAGCTTGACCTATTAAGATATGAAGGTAAGTTCCAGAAAGCTGTGCATACATAAAAATAGAACCTAAGGAATAATCTAACAGAACTTCCATCCAAGTTCTGTGTGGAAAAGCCATAAATGAACAGCATGTAAGTGATTTATGTCTTTCAGCTTTAAAAGGCTCTTCTACAGTGTGGGCTTACGATGCAGCTGAGCAAGGATATGGGAGTGCAGTGATGATGAAGAGACACATACAGAAGACTGTTTACGGCTTAGGTGTTAAAAATAGATAAAAGAAAGGAAAATGAATTTACTCACTAATCCATTCATCCAACTACATTATCACTTATGCAGACACATGCAAGCATATGTAAATCCTTTATATTGTATATTAAATCCAGTACATGGCGTCCTTGCTAGGATACAGGAATACAAATATAAGGAAAAATAATGAACATGCTCTTTGTTATAGTAGAAGACAGAATATATATGTTTAGCATCGGACAAAATTATTAAATTTACAGCTCCTTCCTCTCCTGAGAGAAAGGTGTGTGCTGTGAAAATATGCAGCACTGTGGTGAACAGTGTTTCAGTGCAGACACGCGGTCGGGGAAGAAACATGCTGCGTGAGACAGGGCTGCGAGGGCATTCCAGACGTCGCAGGGAACATGCCTGAGAACCATGGGCACTTAATTTGGGGCTCACAGTTCCAAAGGGTTGGAGTCCATGACCTTCATTGTGGGAGCATAGCTGCAGGCAGGCAGGCAAGCAGGCATGGTACTAGAAAAGTAGCTGAGAGCTTATATCTAATCCACAAAACTGAACAGAGGAAGACAGGGCTAACTGGGAATGACTTTTGAAACCTCAAAGCCCATCCCTAGTGACAAACCACCGTCAACAAGGTCAGACCTCTTTAATCTTTCTGAAACAGTCCCACCAACTGAAGACTAAGCATCACACTCGGGTACTTCCACCTGGGGGAGGGGCAAGCAAGAAAAACCACAGATACTTCTTACAGTCTCTCTTCCTCACCTTCAACTAAGCTAAGTAACAGAATTATCAAGCACAGTTTTGCTTAAGAACTTCTGTATACTAACGCACAAGCCTTGCTCACTTAACATACAGCCAACATTAGCAATAATTAAAAATTAAGTCTTATACACCCAAAATATCATAAAATATTCCTAATAAAGAAAACAAATAATAAAAATACATGGTTTTTTTTAAGGCAAAAGTGTCATAAAGGAATATAAGACAAGGTTGAGACTCTGAAGATCAAGGAAAACCAAGTAATGAGCACTTGTAAGTACAAACCTGTGGAGCATCCACAGCAATAAACAATGTGGGAATCAATGGTACTGCATCCCCCTGTGGCATGTGACTTGCCAGCATTGATAAGCTTTGCATTCAGCTGTAGTGTCTAGATGAAGCTACAGAGTGCTAACCGAGGGGCAACCGTACAGATCCGGACCTCCATACTTCACTAACATAATATCCCCTATTTACCTTTTGTGTACAAGCTAACTCACGGTACAGAAATACACCTTGTAGCAGAACAGACTGTACTTGATGCCAACTATGTGGTGTCATGACCCAGTTGTGACACAAAAGCAGTCTCCCAGGCACACTGAACTATAAGACGAGGTTTGTGGAGTTAGGCTGGCAATGATATCTGAGAGTTGAATAACTAGGAAGGATCAAATGCATATGCTGTATGTGTGTGAGGGTGGCAAGTTACATGATCTCATGAATTAACAGTGTGATTAGCTTATAAAGGGCCTTATAAGCCAGGCAGACAAATCCACACTTCATAAGGAAATAGAAAATAATATATAGTTTTAAGACATAATAGTGACCCTAGAAAATACACATTTTGATCTAATAAAGAAAAGATTGACTCCTGTATGCTATGTGGAAAGCAAGATTATCAGTACAACACAGCAATCCAATTGTCAGACCTTTAAAAGCATAATATACCTAAGAACTCTTTTGTAAGTTCAATGTAGAGACATCCTTTAATAAACTGAAATGAATGTGTATAGCCAATATTGTATAAATGAAGTTGACCTGTGTGGTCAAGCATACTTTTCATAACCCAATTTCAGATATGAGCCATCCTATTATGCTTAAAGTAACAAGCACAGTAGTTTGGCAAATTAACACTGATAGAAAACGTGATCGTCTTCCTTTGGTTGCACATGGGAAAAATGACTTCTAACTGGCAAAGTTGAAGCTCTTCACATGTACTTACCATGCAGGCATCGGTATATGCTCCCTCAATGAAATTAAACTCCCAGAAGATATAGCCTAATCGCTCTTTTTATTTGGTTCCCTCCTCTTGTCTGCTCCACCTGACATGAGCTTAATAAAAAGCAACACAAAACGAATAAAGAATAAATATGTGGCTAAGCATTCCAGCAGCTGATCACAGCTAAAATATTTCTGGCCAAATGAAAAACACATGTACAAATTTCTGTGCGAGCCAGAAAGTCTTGCAAGCACATTTCCCCTTGCCCTCTGTGGAGGTTACTGCTATGTGTCACCTTTGCCCATCACTGTTTGGTCAGTAGGGCAGATGTGTTTCTCATCTGCCATCTTTTTAGCTTCACACAAAGTAGATCTGGATCAGTCATGTGACTGAGTGTGTCTCATCTGATCAGTCATAGGTCTCAGAGCGGAAGCAGAAGTTTTCTGGGGAATAAAGAACTCTGCCTACACAAACTCTGCCCTGGGTTCCAGCCTACCAGTCAACTCTACAGACCAGTCAGGTAAGCCAGTTCCTTATCATGAACCCCTTGATGGATAAAAAGGCAGAAATATAGATCATACCATGTCTGTTTCTCTTGAAAACACTAACCCATACATTTGTTCCATAAATTGAACAAACGGTATCTAGAATCACTAGAGAAAGTCAGGCAAGCAGGTGTCCATTTACCTGAGCATGTTTGTACCTGCACATGAACCACCAAAATGAGTCCAGGTTTAAATTGATTTGAAAGTATTTTAATTGAAAATATTTGTGCTGGTTTTTGAAGAGTTTCTAATGTGCAAATTTTCTGTCAAAGAATGTACTCAAAGCAAGACCCCATCTTTCCACACACACTCTTTAAGTCAGAGAAAACTCTCACTCTTGGTCCCTCGAATCCTGACCTTTCTGTGTGCTCAGGATCCCCAGTGTTCTTGTCCCAACATTCTGTTTGCACAACACAAATGATCCATGGCACTTGTAAATGCAGTCCTTTCTCTAGGCAAATCCCAGGAAGCTGTATGTATACTCAGCCTTGACAGCATTTTAAAACAACTTTTCTTTTACACACGGCAGTCTCAGTTTTTATAAGATTTCTGTTTCAGTATCATTAGGAAACGGCACTCGTGACTTTTGACCCATATAACTAAAGGTAATCACGTATTTGACGTAACCAGATGGTTTAGCAGAGAGTCCACTCGTTTTCCAAACTGAGTTTATCTGAGACGATTATAAAATACATCTGCTTTAGTTTTCATCATGCTTTAGAAGTCTTTTCCCTTATGCCTAATTTATTTTGAATGTATATTATTTATCATAGTTATATAAGTGGGCTCCCAAGGGAAGAAATTACTAGGAAGTACAAGTATTTTTTCCTGCTTCATTACTGAAACATTCCTGTTAGCAATTCAAGAAAAAAGAAGACAAATAAAAATAAGAAACAGAAGGCCCAAATATATGTAGTGTACCTACTTCAAAAGCATGAAAGGTGCAACTATACAGTGGGAATACCCAAATGGCTGCACAACTTAGTGCTGTGTTTCAGTCACTTGAAATACAGGAAATTCTAACCAAAAAAAGAAACTCTTCCCAAACTATCCTCTAGATAACCCTAGAAATATCCCTGGAAACAAACAATCACTCTACAACAGAAATCACAAGTGTGGTAAAAAAGCAATCAGCTTCATACAGCCCCACAAACATGGACATTTCAAAAATGTGGATCTGCGCTGGGAAACGGGAGAAGCCTGTACAATGCAAAGGTGGAGTAAGTTCTTCCTGCTTTAAGGAGGTGACAAAATGACTCTGCTTTGACCTCCATTCTGCAATAAGCCGGCATTGCTCTCTGTTCCTCAACCCTGCCAACCCCGAATGCGTGCAGTACAAATGCCATGTCTCTCGGTCCATTCACTCTCCTTGAGAATTTTAGTAATGACAGGTGACTGAGTTCCGAATTAGGAATAAGTTCTCAGTCTATGAAATAGCCACGTAGAGCAGTATTTAATGAAACTTGAGGCTGAAATTAGAGCAGTTGATTACAGACCAACCAGTTCACATAAAATAGACAGTCAAGTCATTACTGTAATGTGTATGGTTGTGAGTATGCAGAGTGTGTGTTTCTGTGTGCGTATGTGTGCAGGTGTGCATGCGAGCTCATGTGTGTGCTTGTGCACGTGCACACACTCATGTGTGTGCATGTTCAAGTGCCCTTGTGTGTCTAGGAATGTGGAGGTCAGAAGTTAACATTAGGCTTCGTTCTCAATTGCTCTTCACCTTTTACTATTGACTGACTGACTGGTTGGTTGGTTGATACGAAGTCTCTCACTGAAGCTAGAACTCACTGATTTGGGATCTGTCTGGATTGGCTGGTCAGCAGGCTCTAGGGATCTTTCTCTCTCATCTCCTCAGTGTTGGGATTCCAGGCACATGCCGCCATAGCCTCTGGCTTTTATGTGGATGTTGTGGATCTGAACTCAGGTTCTCATGTGACACAACAAACAATTTGCTGGCTGAACCATCTCCCCAGCCTCCCAAATCTCAGGTCACTCTTAGGCAGCAGTAAATGTATCCTACCAGTCTCACTGAGAATCTTTACATCTCTGCTCTAGACCAGATTTAGAAGGAAAAGAATAAACTTTAAACTCCTTGCCCTGACAAGGCATGTAGTAGAAGCAAACAGTGAATTATGAAACTTTGAATAAAGGTTTAGAACAGACACAGGCTGTCACTGGAACTCAGAACAGAGCCCTAGCATGGGATTATGATGCTGCCTTGAGTATATCTGCATTGAACCTTGAAGGATCTGCTAGAATAAACCACATGATAGACAGCTAGCCACTTCAAGTGAGGATGCAGCAGTGGCTTCTAGGATTGGAATAATCAAAACAACCACATTTGTATTTGCAACAGGAATCTGAGCACACAGGAATCCTGGAGAGGGTTAGAGGCCTTCCTGAAACTCAAACTTACCACTCTGTCCTATACTCCAGTTAAAACCCTCTTGCTTTAAAAACAAAACAAAACAAAAACAAAAAAAAAGCAAATAAAAAAATCCTCTATTTCTTGAATTACTCTTAGGTACTTTCTGTGTCATCACACACTGACTTTGACTCTTCAGAAACTCCTATCTTCAGTGGAGAGGAAGGATTCTGTGGTCTTTATCTTGTTAGTATTGTCAGTGGACCTTGCAGTTTATACTATCCTGTCTCTGTAATGGTAAACTCCAGTGTTACACACCTGATACATGGACACTTCAAAATGTGGATCTGCACTGAGAAACAGGAGGTGTGACATTCCAGAAGTCCTTAGAAACTGAAGGCAGAGCTGGTTCCTCCTGGTTTAAGGAAGTAACAAAGACAATTTTCCTTTGACCTCATTCTCCCAATCCATTCTTCCCATCTGGGACATTCCATCAATAACTGGACTGCCATTGATGAAGAAGCTATCTCCCCAATGCTGCTATACTTACACACTAGGGCATGGTATAAGAGATGCAGTGCATACGGCTGGAGAGACAGCTCAGTCAGTAAAGTGTTTGATCTGTGGTCAATCCCCAGAACCCATGCTGACCAACAGCAGCAACGCCTTGTGCACTTGTAATCCCAGTGCTACCTGTGGAGGCAACTCTGGTTGGCAACTTCTAAGTCAGTGAGAGACCCTGTCATGACAAAAATGGTTAGACCTTGAGAATAAGGAATGAGGGTTTGCTCTGGCATTCAGACATATGCATGAACACATACACAAACACACATACAAAAGAAACACAGCTCAAAATCAATTTTTGTCTTAATATTGCTTGAAGTTCATATACTTCTTGTGTATAAATCTGCAATGCCTCTTTTAATGACTCAATTAGTAATGTGTATTTTTAAAATTAATCATGAGTTACATTCTAACTTCTAAGAAAGTCACTCATTAGTAAGTACTTTTAATACTCCCGAGTATTTGCATATACTACAATATTTTGAAATTTTAAATCCGATAATGATCACTTAAGTTATTTGTGGAATAGATAATATTCTTTATTAAGGGGTGTGGTGTGTGTGTGTGTGTGTGTGTGTGTGTGTGTGTGTGTGTGTGTTGCCTATGTTCGTATACATGTATACATGTTGTATGTGGGCATGAAAATGCTTAGTGCCCACAGATAAGTAGAGGGTATTAAATCATGTGGAACTGTAGTATGAATGGTTGTGAGCCACTGTGTGGGTGCTGAGAACAAAATCCAGGTCCTTTGCAAGAGCTGTTAGGTGTTCTTAACTTCTGAGCCATCTCTTCAGTCCAGTCATACTCTTTTTAAAATTTAGAATCCATTTAAAATCCAAATTTAAACTTAAGTGTACAAACTAGTTGGCTTTGTTACCTATACAATATATTCAACCACTACCAGGAGTACATTACTCTAAATTTGTCTCTCTAGGATTTGCTGAGTTTGGCTTAAGAGTATTTTCTTCCTTTTCCTCACCTGTTTCTGACATGAGGATACTAATCTCCCAGGTGATTGTCCTGGGTGTCTTTGAAAAGTGCTGAACATTAGAAAAGAACAACCAATGGCTACATTTTATATACTCAGACTTAATATTTTGGTAATTTTTATCTGTATAAATAAACAACACTGAAAAGGCAGACATAAGAATGGTTGTCCAAATGAGCAATAGCCCAGAGAATTAAGAAATACAGCTTATTTCTGTCATTCTTGCTTGGTTTAATTTTATTTGAAATCTTGATGTAGGTTTATGTTACACTATTTGCCATTACTGCAAAAATGAACACAGCCATACCACTACACAAACACAAAAATACTCAGACACAGCAATAGTCATTAACAGAGTCGCAATACTTCACTAATTCCAACAAAAGTCTTATGTCAGAGGACAGGTACTCGAACATGACAAGCTGTCTCCACTGGGTTAATGAGGACTGTTTATTACTGGGGTTCTCAAGTTAAACTGGGGTAGTAGATACAGCTTATTAAACACTGAGCACAGAAGGGTGCTGTTTCATCCATGAAGAGTGTTGTAAAAGGAGACAACACATCTGGAACATATTTCTTTATGATGTTCTATACATTCTAAACACATCATATTTTTAAAAAAAGGTATGGAAAAGTGAATAGATCTTGAATAAATAACTCTCTGGAAGCAGAGATCCCACAAGCTCTATGGAAGCCACTGTACACATGTTGGTATACATATGTATTTGAGCATCACACTAGACACAGAAGACTTTGCATCACAAAGTGTGAATTAAGTTGTTCAGAAACAATAATAAGTTACCAGCAAATACCTTTCAAGCTCTGTCACAGGAGGGTCGTTCTCTCTGAAACTAATTCAGACCTACAGGACATTTTCAGATGCAGCTTAATAGTAAGACAACTGGGAAGGAAAGGTTACATGTGACAAAAAATGAACCACTCTGGTAATTGCCATAAAACGGCAATAAATTTTGCACTATAGTCTGAAAAACATTTTAGAATCTCAGCTATAAACACCCCCAAGAAGTCCAACAAGTCTGAGAATGTGGGTATGGCAATATGCCATAAGCAATTGGCATCACGAAGTCCTGTGGTGATTACTAAAATGAAGTGTACCTCTAGGATCTAGAACTGCATAGAGAGCCAGGAAGCAGGCTGTACTTTCAGCGGTATGCTAGCAGACAAAAAGGCTCAGGAGATGTTGCTCTGGGAGAGTCCTCATCTTTAAAGAAATATAGGAGATTGCTGAAAGAAAGGCTTGCTTCAGTGGTAGAATAGGGAGATTAAGTAATTTACCAAGATGTAGAGGAAAAACACTAAAGGATAAATAATTTCAGCTATAAGAAAGAAGCCTAATTATTTAATATCAAAGCTTTTTTATTATAATGCACAGGAATCTGGGCTACAAAGCAGTTAAATTTCCTGCTGCATAAAAGAAATGCCACCCAGTCAATTTTAGTAATAAAAACATATTTTGACAAACGTTACAAAATAGGCTACAAGGGAACTATCCAATTAAGCAACGTTTTTCCCTTTAACGTTATTATTCATCTGAGTTTGCTTACTTGCCGAGTTAAACATACTATAAAATATAAACATATATGCAGTTAGTCTGATAGCCACATTTAACTCTGCTCCTGGACTTCTAGGAAATAAATCTTTAAGTATACTTCCTGGACCACACCCTTTGCCACTGATTAACCCATCACTTAAACAGATGAACTAAGGGATGAAAGTTAAACTACACTTCCTTTTCATGGGACAGGAATGGGATTCATCACTGTATCTGAAGTCAACTTTTCTTAAGCGAGTTACTCAAAGCTCTGTGTGAACCCTTCCAGGAGTTGCACTTCTGCAACGGTGAAATAAAACGCACGGTTGAACAGCCTATGCATAGAGGCACATGCTCTCAAAACCATACTTGTTGTATCTTGCATTTCCATTAACAAATTGAAATTCACAGTAGCTGGAGTGAGAGGATTGGGAGCGAAGAGGAGGGACCAAGGCTTACGCGGTTTGAGAAAAGCAATGAGACAATGGGAATGAATACCAACCTGGCACATCTTGTCACCTCTTCTATCTGCTCAAGAATCAAGAGCAGCAGCATTTAAGATGGTAAAAACAGAATAAGTATATACTGGCGCTGCTGTGCCTGTTCAAGTAGAGACCAAAAGAAGATACACACCTAGGTGGCGAGACAGCTCACAATAGGAAAAGTACTTGCCAAGAAAGCCTGACAATCCATTCGGAGAGAGAAAATTGAGTCCCAGAGGTTTTTTTTTGTTTTTTTTTTTTTTTTTTCTGGCCTTCACACACGCACATACATTACTAATCAATATAATAGTTTATATATAAGGAACAGAAAATATGGTCTTTAAAACTTCCTCTGCCTGCACTCTAACAGTTTTTGCATCATATAATTAAAAGCACAGGCTGGTCTAGATAGCCTGCCAGGCCATAGTGGAGAGACACAAAATTCCATCATTGCTACTATTCACAGGAAACCAACTTTGCCATGTTAGAGGAAATACATGACACAAGATATAAAGTGCTTATCATACAGAAGTATCGAGCTCATCATAAATGTTGCTATTGTTCTTGATAAAGTTATATCTCATGGTTTTCAAAATATAAGTGAAAGGGGTGCCTGGGTTTGCCCAAGTTCCGGAGACACCTTCATTTTTAAGTCTTTCTTAGAGTGGTTTCCTTTGGGGAAGATGTCCTTAGGATGAGGGTACAGACCCAGAATTCTTCTTTTTAGATATTTATTTATGTTATTGTATGTGTACATATGTGTGTCTCAGTGTATGCTCGTGTACCATGTGTGTGCAGAAACCTGAAGAGGTCAGATCCCTGGAGTGGCAGTTATGAGACACAATATGGGTCCTAGAAACCAAACCCAGGTCCTCTAGAAGAGGAGCATATGCTTTTAACCACTGAGCCACCTTACATTCAGTTATTCACTCATTCAGTCAGGCTTTGCTTACTGAATATCTATGAGCTAAGCACTAAATACACACACACACAATTGAAAGCCACAGTATGTGGCACTCAGTAGAAAGACTCAGAACTAAAATTATACACCACAGAGCAATTGATTTAGCCTAGAGAAACAGGAGAAGTAACTCACATCTGAATCTCTGAGAAGAGAGGGAAAGGACAGAGTTGAGAAAGGAAAGGACTTGTGCTAAAGGACATACAGGAAGTAAACACAAGGATGTGACTCATGTGTAGACTTTATCTAAATTCACTGCAGAAGTAAGACTTTGAGGCTACTCCACATGTATGATGCTTTGGCTATATACCTAAAGCAAATAATCAGTCTAATCTTGTAAAACTTTAAAAATTATAAATGTAATATAATTAAGCTAAGACTCAAAGCCATATTCAAAGTTCTAGGTATAAGTACAACTTCATTTTCAACAACTAAGAAGAAATATTTTAGCAATCTTTAATATTGTATGGACAATGTTTAAAAACATAGCTGGACACTATCTTTTTTTTTCATTTTAATGCAAGACACAGGGAAACAGTTAAAATAAAAAACAAACAAGAACATTTTGTAGTCTACTGAAGTTGCAGGTGGCCAGTTTTACATTTTCATAATTACCTTTAGCTCTACAATGAAGCATGTTTCTTCCATTAACATTTGCTCTCTCAGCCTCTCCTTCTTTCCCCTGCCTTTTTTGTCCCATAATTTCATTTTTTATTGTGAACTGACACTCTTGAATAGTGAAGATCATATTGCTAATAAAAGCTCGGGTCTCAAAAGAAAACTAGTAGGTTTTGTCACTATCCAATAGGGGGAATCATGCATAAGCTGTCAGTCATGCAGTAGCCAAGGTTACATTATCAAAATGATACACCTGTGACATCTAATCCAAAACCAAACTGCCAAGAGATCAACTGACAGAAAGATAGGCTGATCTGTGCCTGGCTCTGCTGGAAATCTCCCCACTCACATATGACTATGAGACCTGATATAATAGGCTTTTGCTCAGTAATGACTTATCCATGCACTGTCAACAACATATAGCTATATGAAAAGCTTTTAATTCAACTAATCTGAAAGTAATTCCATTTGGTTATTGAAAGTCATATCTAGTGTTTGTACAATTTCTTTACTGTCACTGTAATATACTTCTGTGCTGTCATGTTGAATAGACAGGCTCAAAGTCAACTCTGCTTTTTCCCTTTATGTTTATAAAATGAAGAAATGCATTTTATCACTTGATGCTTCCCCATAATCTCTGGCTCACTTTATATACAGTCATTACATATAGGCTACATGTTTCCAAAGACTGTCAGATTCTATTTTATACCATCATAGCACCAGCTGCAGTATACCCACACACACAGAGTACAGATAGGGCATGCTTCTATTAGTAATATAGTTTGCTGTCAGGAGAGAGCAAAATGATCTTTGAAAGTGTGGCTACTCTTCTGAAAACTTCCCCACAGGCCCAGTATCATCGCACTGCATTTATGTCAAATGATATACGGGTAGGTAATTAGCCAAAGTGTCATTTGGATACATGTAAGAACTGAGATAAAATCTAATCTAGCCAACAAATCTACCAACTTGCAACTAAAAATAAGAGTAAATACATTATTTAGTGGATATTCATTTACATAATAATAAAGTGCTATATGTTCTATTGATGTTCATCAATACCGTATCATATTTCTTTAGGGAAAAGACCCAAGACTGTTTAGGTAAGGAAGTATTTACCACCCTAACATAAAGAGATGGTCATCACAGCCTTGCTACTTGCTACCAAATTCAGTGCTTCATATAACGTAGAGATGTTTAAACACCTTAAGTACCATTTCTCAACAAGTACTTTTCTACTGTAGAAGTCCAAGAACAAACTACTTATTAAAGGACATGCAGATTTCTCCTCTTAAGTGCAGAAATATGACCATGAACCCCCAGAAGAAAAGTCATGAAGCACTTTACATCAAAAACAGACCCACTTGACCCAATTATTTAGGGTTATCCAAATCTATTGCAAAGCACACATCTTCCTAGTGTCTTCTTTGATGTCCCCTTGTCCAGGAGATTTACATCTTAGACCTCTAGTTCTTGTCATGTACAATCTAATCCTACTACCCCTTTAATACAATGACAAAGTACATTTGACCCACCCACTGAAAGCTTTTTTATATAAAATCTAGCTTGAAATGTATTGTCATGCTCTGAACCTCTGGACTCCTCCTTAGACCTATAATGTGCTATCATGGACTGTTAACTCTGTATTTAAGTATCCACATCAGAATCCTTCAAACTGCGCATGGGATCCTGAAAGGTAGGATGTACAAAGGAAGTCCCTGCAACCCACTGCTCATGACAGGTCTTTAATATGAGTATTACATTAAGTAAATAAAAAAGTACAATAAAAAGGCAAATGACTACTATGGTAAGGTCATAAATGTTTCATTTTCTACTTCAGGAATTTGATATCAACTAACAATCCATAGTATAAGGGATAGCTTTAAAATACAAAACAATTGCTGACCCAAAGATGCTAAGAATATTTCATAAATATGACTTCCTGTATCACAGTGATGGAATTATCTCTATGTACCAACAGACCCAGGAGTGCTGCTGTATAGTACAAACAGCCTTGTGATGATACTAAACTCAGTGCTTTAATGTGGTAAAGTCAGGGTCCACGTGACATGAAGACAATCCAGCACTGCAAATGCATCTTAAGCTAGTGTGTGTGTGTGTGTGTGTGTGTGTGTGTATATATATATATATATATATCATATATGAACCCTTAACTCTGTTCAAATAGGACAGTCAGGACAAACTGCTCACACTGAGACTTATCCACACAAACAATTTTTTAAATCAAAACACTTCTGGTCAGTGTCTTTAATTAATTAAACTAGGTGAAGACAAATCACTGTGATAATAGGTTAGGTTGACTACATTTTTGTGTAACTACAGAAGGTGTAGTTGCAATACGGAATTCTAGTTTTATATATATATATATATACACATATATATATATACACACACACACATACACGTTTAGCAGTCTTAAGGAAACCTAAGCTTAAAATTAATTGAAGCAGTTTCCCACCATCAGAGCCCAGTCAGCACTCCTGTATAAACATAGATTGCTACTTCAAAGGACATAATAAATTCGCTAAGGTACTCTGAGAGACACTGTCCCAACTCACATCTAAGCTTCCAATTATGACCCCGTAATTGGCACCTGTTTAAAGCAAATACAAAGAGAAACCAAAACAAAGTAATTATTCTATAGCCTAGATAAAGAGAACTCTGGGTGTAGATTTTAAAGAGTCAGTCGACATGAACTCACTTAGCTGCTGCTTCTACATCCCTCCCTGGGGCTCTTAATAATGTCTCTTCGTGTGAAATAGGTGAACATTCTCTGAACAGCCTCTATGGGAAGAATGGAGGGTGTGTGTTAGGTTTCAGGAGGAAAGTATTAGGCTGCCTTGGAAGCTGCTGAAAGCAAGGTTTTCCTTCCTGCGGGCCTGGTGTGGACCTGGAGAGGTCAGAGCAGCAGACAGCAGGGTCACAGAGACATCAGAGCAGGGACTGTGACCTCCAAGGGCCACTTCTACCTGTACATGTCGGAGTGGATTCCTGACTTCCTTCTTTCATGATACAGAGCAGGTTCCACAAGAGGCTGAAGAACTGCTTCTAGTACGGAAAGGGAAGAGAAGCCCACAACTCTGCCATAAACAGCCTTTCTTCTAGCTCGGGATACCGGCGCCTCTGCATCAGCGAGGCGCAGCCTCCTGGCAGAAGCGCCATTCACAAATCCCCTTGCCGCCCCTCCGCGCACGCTCCCTGGGCGCTGGCACCGTGAGCGCCCGTCCCCGGGAGGCCGGCCGTGAGGTGAGGGGCCCGTGGACACCTGCTGACGGAGCGGGGCTCACTCTGCGCCCCGGTGACCCGGCGGCGGACGCACGCGGGAGCACCCCACGCCAGCGCCCCGCGAGCCCCGGGCGCGCCACAAAGCAACCCGTCCACTCCGCGCGGCTCCGCAGGCACCGCCCGGGCCCCGCAACCAACTCCGCCGCGGACACTCGTGGGCGGAGGGGGGGTGGCGGCCGCTCCACGCAACGCCCACGCCCGCCTCACCGCGCACGGCCCACGCGGGGCCCCGGACCGAGCCCGCGCGAGTCACCTGCCCGAGCTCAGTCCAGGCCCACTCGAGCCACTACCTGCAGCCGCGGGCCGGTCCCGACGCGGCGTCCTCTCCGGGTCTTCAGCGTCGCTGCCTCCCGCGCCCCCGCAGCCACTCCGCCGGAGCTTCGCAGTCGGTCATGCTGCGCGGGCGCGGGCGCGGGGCGGGCGGGGCGCGCGAGGCGGTGCGGCGGGCGGTGCGGCGGGCGCCTCCCGGGCAGGCCGCGCTCCTGGCGGCAGGAGGCGGCGCCGCGGCCTCCAAGCGGGTGACACGGTCCGGCCGGGCGGGGGCGGCCCGGGGGCGGCGCCGGCCAACCGCGTCGCCAGCTTCGGCGCGCGCAGTCCGGCGCGGCGACAAGCGCAGACCCGCGGCCGGGTCGGGGAGGGCGCGGAGCCCTCGGTGCGCTGGACCCCGCGCTGAGGACGCCTGGCTCCCCACCGCGGACCTTGTCTGTCCCCTCCTGGGGATGACGATGATCGCAGCCCTCCGTCCTGGTCCTCCCGTGCGGCCCGCCGCCAGATCGTCCTGACAACTCTCCAGCTAACACAGTGACAAGAACGGGAGCAGGTCACGCCTCCCAGTAACCCTTTGTGGCAATGGGTTGTAAGAATGGAAGCCTTGGGACACGCGGGAGTGGACGCTTCCCCCTGTTCCTGTGGTCCTCCGAAGCGGTCCAGGGTCAGTGACCAACTGGACGCCGCTTGACTGGTGACCTCTTGGAGAAATTGTGTCACTTTAGAGATGAAAAGGATTTCTGATGTGTGGTGAGGTTGTTTACCTGATTTATTTTCCAGTGGTCCCGTCTCCTCTGGCACTGCCTCGTTTTCTTTAAGGTTGTTTTGAGTTTTCCATCCATCCTCTTCATGTCCAATCCTAGTATGTGTGCCTTTAGCGGACAGTATAACACATGGAAACCATTTAACTCTATCAGAAACATTTAAGCCATCGGCTAGAATATAGGAGCATTTCGAGGTACATACTGCTAATGTTATACAGCAGAGTTCATCCATTGGTACCTTTATTAAGTTGCTTGATCAAAGTGTGTAAGATCTTTGTGGTCTGCTATACCGCCTTGGTATAGCAGAGAAACTGACCAGCCTGTGAACAAGTACCTGTGCATATCTGTGTGTCTGCTCAGGTTAGTCTGTCCGACTTCTGTAGTGTGGCTGCGGAGGTGGGGGAAGGCAATGAATCTTTATGATTGTGATTGTTATATGTTATCCTATGAGAATAACTCTACTATATATCATTTATATATGTGACAAAACAAGAAACTCAGATATGAGGTTGACACTGCGCTTTTCGTGTGTGGCTTATGACAGTTACATATTTAACGTTTATGTCAGTATGCATGTGTGTGTGTGTAGGATATGTGTATATTCGCACGTGTGACTGCAGGTATGTGATGGCATGCACGTGGGTCCTCTCTGCCCACTTTGTTGAAACAGAATCTCTTAACTGATGGATACTGAGGCTAGAGAGCAAGGAATTAGAGATCAAGGGATTCTGTGTGAAAGGCCTAGGATTGCACATGTATGCCACCACTCAAGTTTCCTTGGGTTCTGGGGATCCTAGCTCAAGCCCTCACACTCACACAAGCAGCACTTTATAGTCACTGAGCCCTACCCCCAGCCTGAGCCTTTTATATTGTACCTTTCTCCAGTTGATGTTCCCAATCCCAGCTCTTGCTTATCTCATGCAGTGAGTCCACTGAGAATGTTCAGACATCATCAAGACCCAATAAAGAAAGGACACAGCCAAGATGCTCTTGCGCCTTTCCACCCAGAACTACTACGTCAGCCCCAAGCATTTCTCAGAGTTTTGTATTAATAAGCTGACCTAAACCCTCTGATGCGCCCCCCCCCCCATTCCTTTCATATTGTAAGAGAGCTTAAAAGGTGCTCTCTTTTAGGACTAGGCAGGGACTTTAAAAATCTGAAAATATTTGAGGGCATAGTTGAAAAAGTTAGGAAAGTTTTCACCACAGTCTTTAGTGGGAGAAATCTGTGAATACTACAAAAAGCAACCTTGTAGAATAGGTATTTCTAAACATTTTCAGCTTGTGAGTTATGAGCTGTAAAGGATACTATACTACAAAAGGCAATTTTGTAGAACAGTTATTGCTAAACATTTTCAGCTTGTGAGTTACGAGTTATAAGTAGACATTATTAGAAGTTTTGTCCACTGTGGAAGGACAATGCTTGATCATATTGGGCAAGTTCTGACCATTTTATTGACTTGGTTCTTTTTTATCTAATTATGATCAATAGTGATTATCACTCTGTAATGCATACTTCAAACGTATGCCGAGATATTTCAAGGACATTTTGGTAACCACAGCTGACTGCAGCTTTCACACTCACAAATTACATTCATAATTGGTGAGAACAGTGGCAATCTGCTAGTTTCCTTTTTCATTAAGACATTAAAGCTGACATATTCTTATTATATAAAATTTTCACAAATAAACATTAGGATTCATATGCACTAGACTAAAAGAAATATATGAAATCTGAAATATGCATCCTAAAACACACATCTAAAAAGTTGATTAAACTATTTTTTTTTTATTTTTCTGGAGAAAAAAATCTATGCTAGAAACCTCATCTAAAAATTCTAATGGACACTTGAGAAGGTTAGTCAATGAATTATTCTCTTTTAAGATTGCTTCATCTTTCAAGCAGAATCTCCCAGTTGCAGCATGCTCAATGCTGTAATTTTGTTGTGATAGAAAAACAGAAAGCTAATGACTCTTTCGAGTTTGTTCATTTCCATCTCTGTGTGCTTGCTGCTGTTAGGTTCCCAAGTGTATCTAACTGGCATGTAGAATGAAGGTTTGGCACTGCAATGCTTGATGAAAGCAGAAAAATTAGGTTGCCAATTACATGTGTGCCCCTTATGTGCACTGCATTCCCACCATAGTGACAAGCCAAACTAGAAATTCCTAAGTAGCACCACTAAAACCTAGAAGCAGGGCTTCGGAAAGATAACAGAGATATTTTTCTTTCTTTCTAACCCCATTACTAGGCATACTATAATTTAGAAACCGAATTAACTTTAATGTATTTGCAAAATAATGTAGATGAAGGTGTTAAAACAGAACTGGCGCTATGGATCAGTAGCTGTGTGCTTGCTACCTAGCATAAGGACCTGAATGTGTCCCCAGCATCCACATAAAAGCCAGGCATAGACCCTAGTGCACACCTGGAAACCCTAAGCTGGTCAAGGGGAGATAAAAAAGACCTTGGGAATTGCTAGCCAACCCGTGTAGGGAAAATCTTGGAGCTCCAGGTTCAGTGAAGGACCTTATCTCAAAAAGTATGATGGAGAGCAAAAGAAGAAGCTACCTGCTTCTGGCCTCCACATGCACACATACACACCTATACACAAAATTTAAATAATTCTTCTACCCTTTTTTTATCTCTAGATAGTGTTCCTTTTGGTGACTGTTATCCTATGAGAGCTGTCTATGGACACCTGAGGGGGACAGCAGCAATTCATGTAGAACATGCCTGGGACAGAAATTGGTTCAAACCATGAATGGATGAAATGTGAGATTGACTGAACTGCAGGGTCCAGAGAGCAGCAAAACTCCATATTAATGTGGAAACACATCAATTGTGATAACCAGCCAGATAATAATGCATAATAGACAAGAAGTATTACTATTTATTTATTTACTTACTTACTTATTTTGTTTTTTTCAAAACAGCATTTCTTTGTTATAACTCTGGCTGTCCTGGAACTCACTTTTTAGATCAGGCTGGCCTCGAACTCACAGAGATCCCCCTGCCTCTGCCTCCCAAATGCTGGGACTAAAGGTGTGTGCCACCACTACCCAGCAAGAAGTATTTTTCATAAGCCTAATAGTTGTAATTATTGCTTAGTAAATTGTGTATGTTTTGAAGAGACAGAGAGGAAGGGACACACAGACAGACAGACATACACACAAACACACACATACACACAATGAGGTGGGGGGTATTTTTCTACCCAGCTGCAGGACAGTAGGACCTATTCATGAAGAAAGTTAGGCAGAAGATAACTTTACCACATAAAACACAGCAGGAGCTGTCTTTGCTCTCTTGGCATCACCCAGGACTCATCCTGTGAGGCAGGCTGGGGAACAAGACCCCTGCCTGGGCTCCCACCAGCCAGGACTACTCAGGATTCTAAGCATACCAGAGGAAGAGGCTGGGAAGTAGAGGACTCTGTGGATGTCTTTAATCCAGCAAAAGAGATGAGCTAGAGTTCCAGGAGATGATCTCAGTTTAGGGGGCTGAAATAGTTAAGGTGGCAAACGCCAAAAATACTAATACTCTTTGAGTCTGTGCTTCTGAAATTTTTTCAGGTAATATTCATCACAGTAACTGAAAAAAAAAAACAAAAGCAAAAAAACCTTACAAGCCTATTTACTGTTAGAAACTATGTTTTATGATATTTCCTTGTATTTGTTTCTGACTTCTAATTCTTCTGATGAGGTATTTGAGAAACTAATATCAGGATTCCTTGCCTCTACCTGATGCAATTACTATGTCTGAATAATTTAGTCTGATTGCAATATTTTTTAAATTACCAAATTAATGAGTTAATTTGTTAATATTATCTGAGTCATATCCGGCAAACTGGGCTTTCAGTTTTTCTACTCTATATTGTCCTAGCACCTATGTGAGAATATGCATTTAATTCAAACACACAGTGCTTGGCACATTATAAAGAATCAGCTAAATGGTTCTTAAGAACAATATCTCAATAAAATTCAAAACTTCAAAACTAACACTAAGCATATGTATAGATTTAATTGTATCAATAGCAAAAATAAAACTGTGATGAGCACAGATTTGTACTGCTTAAATATATAATAAGCAAACAACACTAATAAAATAGTCTAAGCCACAATAACCAGTACTATGGAAGCTGGAAACTGGCTTAACCATCTGTCAGCTTCTACACTGGCAGCTTCACAAATGAGATTTCTTTTGAGCAAAACACCACAGCAGGAGTTACAGACATGTGAATTGTAATTAAAATGTGAAAATGCATTTCCTCGTTTTTGTCATTTATAGAAAACATATTGTGATACCTAGATTTATAAAATTATATCACATTTAAGCCATTTTAATTTTCCTAAGCTATACACTATATTGTCAGAATTCTGGTGTTAGTGATGAATGCGTTTGCCTTACAAACAAAATGTGTTTTCCTTAGGTCTGGTTTACTCTTTAATTAGGGTCAGTTATTTTTTAATCATTCAAGTTTAGAAGATGAAGAAAAATTACTCTCATATTGTTATGTAGTCAGTATAGATAGGCTGAGGACAAAGGCCATTTCTTTATATTTATCTAACCGTATTTTCTATAAATAAAAATAACAACTTCCCCAAAAATATAAAACCAAATCAGGATATTTAACCCTGCAATAAAAAGTTCGCCTCCCTTTTATGTCTGAGGGAGTAAGAATATCCTAGTTTCCTAACTTTTCTGTATCCAGCAAACCAAATGCACAGCATACAATGTGTAACTGTTGTGCTACACACGTGAATAAATGCTCCAGAATGGCAATAGGGCATGTGTTTCAAATTGTTGACAGCAGTAAAATATCACGTTTGAATATATTCAAAAAGATTTAATCTCCGTTTTTATATACGAGTGTTTCTAGACATTCAAATTAATTTTAAACTTAGTCAATATTCTTGTCATTTGTTAATATGGAATTTAGTGCCTACATTTGCATTTTAAGTTCAAACATGTTGATACCCCTAACTTGTCATTGTAGAGAAACAATGCTTTCTTTCTAGTACATTGCTTCCGGCTTTCCTCCAAACGTTAAAATACAAGACTGTGGCTGCAGAGATAGTTCCGTTGTGAAGAGTGCATACTGCTGTTACAAAGGACTAGAACTGGGTTACCAGCGCCCAAGTCAGGCAGTTCCGAACTGCCAATATGTAATTCCAGGTCCAGGAGATCTGACACCCTCTTCTAGTCTCTGAGAGTACCTGCACTCATATGCACATACCCACACAGAAATATATAGACAGAAATGCCTAAATTTTAAAAACTGTACATTAGGATGTGAATTTGTCACGAAATACATGTTTAAGTGCAGCTGTCACCCACGCCTCATATCATACACTTCTGACAGCATGGTGTGCAAATTGTGAGACCTCAATGGAAGAAAACTGGTGACAATGATGTGAGATCTCCTGGCTCTTATCAACACCGTCCACTTTATCGCCATGCTCTAAGGACACCTGCTCTTGGAATGTAACTACCTACTGTGACAGAGTAGGTCAGATCGACCTGATGACCCCAATATTTGGCACCATCCGACAGGACCATATGCTAATTTGCCAGCCATCTATGAAACAGAGCCTCGGTGTCCTTACCTGTGCCCTCCAGTCAGCTACATGAAGTATAAATAAGCTGTATTAGGTTCCTACCTCTGTGTAATGAACGCCTGCTAATGCACATAGTATTCTAAAGTGACACTAGCTGATTAGATCACAGTTCTGAAAGCTGGAAATCTGGTAAGGCCTGGCCACATCTCTATGCAGCATGCCGGGCCTGAAAGCAAAGTATTATACCAACAGGTTCCCGTACATAGCCACAACTAAGTTCATTCTTCCTTGCAGAATCCTGCTCCTTGTGTTCTAGACACTGAAACCTTTGTTTCCTGAATATGTGGCTCTTCCGTTGACAAGAGCAGTTTCAGATCTCTACAATTTACATCTTGAACTTCCTCTTATTCTACCAACTTGAGAAAAATCTGCTTTTAAAGGAGTCCTGTGACTGTGTTAGGCAGATTGAAAAGAATCTTCTTATCTTAGGTTGACAGCAAATATAATATTGCTAAAAGCATTATATACACAGGCTCTATCTGTATGTAAAGTGAGGATGAATATGCAAAAATGAGGGCAATTAAGAGTTATCACACAGTTCTGCTGATCCCCTTCATCACTGCCTTTACACACCACTGGAATACAAACCAAAGGTGGACTCATGAAAAATTTGCTCATCATTATATCCCAGAAGCACTGTATCGGGGCTGAGGAGTAGTTTTGTCATTGTAGGTTCACTCTTTTATTAGAATTTGTGTGTGACAGGGAAGTATTATTCGTTTTTTATCTGAAAGACTTTCCTTTCCTTTAAACTATTTGTAGTTGTTTGTCCCTAGTCATATTTCATACATTGTCTTTTCTTTCTGGATTGCCTAAAAATGAGAATTGCTGTTATCAGTGGAACAGCTCAACCAAAAATATAAACTTATAAGAATTCCTTCAAATCTATATTTTATTGCTTTCTTTCTAATTACTGTTATGATGGTTAATATCCATAAAGCATTTTCATTTAGAATATCAGAAAAGCAAAACATGATGGGACTCCAGCCATCCAATAAATTTGCTACAACAAATTAGACACTAAATAAATCCAATACTAGGGACAGAAATTTAAAAAAAAAAAAAAGATGTTTCCAACAACTGGCCAATGTGCAGAGAATCAGAGACTGAAGAATGCTTAGTCCTAAAGATAACTGCAACCATCTGCCAGGGGCTTAATGATCATTGAGGAAGTGGGAATGGACAAGTGGAAGAGCCTGGAGTAGTGAATGAGTGAGAAGAAGTAGTACCATCTAGACAGCAGGGCAGCTGGACACAAACTCACAGTGGTTTGGGAACATGAGCAAAACTTATATAAGCCCAAGATGGACCAAATATCTATAAGGAGACAGGAGTTGTGAACAAAACCCTACTCCAACAAGTGGAGATATTGTTAGCTGCTAAGAGAGGAAGAGGCATTTCTCTCTAAGAGGGAAGCCTCTGGTAAGCCAATCAATATACAGTACAGAACACACCCGAGAATATTTGGGCAGCACAAATTGGGTCTTGAAGTATTAAAACAAATAAGAATGGCACATACTTGGGTGGGTACGGAAGGGATTGTGAATTGCAGAAGAGTTGAAGATGTTAATATCTTCAAAATAAATTGTACAAAAGCCAGGCATGGTCATGCATGCCTTTAGTTCCAGAATTCAGGAGGCTGAGGCAAAATGATCTCTGAATTCGTGTCTATATAATGAGTTCCAGACCAGCCAAGGATTCATAGTGAGACCCTGTCTCAAGAAAAACAAAATCTAATTTTTTAAATGTTGCCATTGAGGTGGTTATGAAAATAATTTGAATGCAGTGTGACATGCAATGCAAAGGGCACATGCACTCTCGCAGAAATTACAGTCCAGAAATACACACTACAGCCATCCCAGCAGTTGGTCTTCCTTTCATTTTGGTGAATTCTGCACTGCAGTAGCTTTCTACTACATCAATCCAGCTAAATGCTAAGTACTTCTTAGAATAATTTTACCCTAGGACTATCCAGAAGAGAAATCTTCATGAGATTTAGAAAAAAGATATTGAGCAGCTGCTTCACTGCATTCTGAACTTCAGTACAGGGAAGCAAATGATATTTCAGCTCCAGTTCTTGCTGTAGATCAGCTTGCTGGCTAAGATCCATTGGCTCCTGCAAGATATCCTCAGTCCTGTGCTTTGGGTAAGTGCCGCTGTGAGGGGTGCAATGGCCTGCTACATATGTCACTATTATCATTGAGGCTAGAGGTAACGAGACAGATGTAGGTGCACAGCATCTTCTGGGGTCCAACCTATCAATTTTGTCTAAGCTAATCTCCATGGATAGTTTGTTTTTCCAGCTGATATTTCCCTTGATCATCAGTGACTTCAAGCCAGCCCACTGTTGGTAGAATGACATTGGACTTCCATATCCATCTTCCAGTCCCACACTTGCATAAGGTCCAATCTGTGGATTAAATATTTATCACATTCTAGAGTAGATCTGCTTCTATGATGAAACATATACTTAGCTATATACACTTCTTTGATGAGCCCATGGAGACTCAGAATTTCAGTAAGACCTGAATGTTGGTGACATTCATGTTTACATCTCCAGCCTGAAATCCCTGCATGTCTGACTGATCGCTTATATTTCCTCTTGCATTAAAATTCACCTCAAAGTTAACATACATAATGACTTTCAGAGGGGCTAGAAAGATTGCTCAGTGGTTATGAGTACTTGTTGCTATTCCCGAGGATGTTTGGTTCCCGGCTACGTGGAAGCTCCAGCCATCCATAACATCAGTTTCAGAGGATATAGTATCTATAGGCATGCAAGTGTTGCACAACATACACTCAGGCCAAAAAAAAAAATTTATACATTCTAGATAATTCTAGAAGATAAGACTTCTAGAATTCCTTTCAGAATTCTTCTATATACACAGTGATCTTCCCCATCTGAGTCAATGGTAACTTCATTCTCTTGTAGCTTTTTCTTTTCTCTTATTATGTACATGCAATGTGTACATCATAGCATATCTCATCCTCATCATTACATTATACAGAATAGCTAACTACTTCTCAAGAGTCCTATTGCTATCTCCTGCTCTGAACCATTATCTTTCTCTTAGTTTTACAATAGATAAGTAATTGACTTCTGCTTCTCCCACTGTCTTTACTGTATATACTCAACTGGCTGAGTTATTATGGGGAAATCTGAGTCACTTCATGCCATAGTTCTCCTCAAAATTCCCAGGTGGTACCCTACCTGACTAATCAGAATGATCAATTGATTTATCATTCCTGCACCCACTTCCAAGCATCCTCCTCCATCATCATCATCATCACCACCACCATCATCGTCATCATCATCACCACCACCACCACCACCACCACCACCATCATCACCATGTATTATTGTTGTAGTATTACTGTAGCATCCTCATGTAGTATTTCTGGAGCTCTCTGCAGATTCTTTTCCTGAGCTTAAGTAGAGGTCCTGCATTTCTTCAGGCTTTGCTTAGATGTCTTTATTGAGGCCATCTCTGGCCATTGTATCTGAAATACGGACTTTTATCCCCCAACACACAGTTACTTCCTTATTTCCTTGGTTGTTTTATCGTTATCCAAAACATACTATATTCTGAGTATCTATTCTTATATAATGTCTGTTTGCCCACTAATGTAAAAGACACTGAGAGCATGTGTATTCTGGTTTTTCTCTCTGCCTGATGGAGTACCTTGGGCATACTGTTCCTCAATAAAGATTTGTTAAATGAAGACTAAGTCACTGATTATAACGCACAAAAAATATATTCAGCTATTAAAGTTGATATGAGGAAAGGAGACTTGAAAATAATCTTACCCTTTTGAACTCACCTTTAAATTCTTTGGTGTGAATAATTTTCTAATAAGTCTCAGTATAATAAGGCATGCAGTAACTAAAATATGTATCTTTAAAGTAATTCCAAATGCTTGTTCATTCATTCATGCACTCAGTCAATGTACTAGGCAGGGTTCTCCAGAGAAACAGACCAACAGTATATACAAACCATTTGCAGGCCTCTCTACTGGGTACTATAGTTTTACAGTGATAATACAGTCTCCAAAAGCACACGGGACTACTAAGGATAGCATACGTGACTGCATGGAGTCCCATGTGATTAAGAGGAAGCTGAAAATTTTCTATACACTTAATGACATGTAAGCCACCACAACATATGGAGAGATTTATTTTGTATTTAATATCACAAGATCACAGTGGGCCACAGGTCTCACAACCTGCAATCTGAACACTAGAGAGCCATAGATCTGAAGACCTAAGGGCCAGAGACAACAAGGTATGAGGGCAGGAAAGACAAATGTCCATGCTTAAACATGATGGTCTCTCCCTTCTGCCTTTCTGTACCATTTGAGCTCTAAACAATTTGTTTGATGTCTGTCACATGAACAAAACTGACCAGAAACAACTCCATAGTAATACCCAGAAACAACATTCTGCTTTTTACAAATCCTGCCTAAATTTGATGTTATAGTTTTCTGGTGACCTTAGAGTATGAAAATATAGTGAAGTACAGAATAATGTCCCCTCTACAGGCAACACATAAGTCTACAGTCCCATGAGATTACAAGGAGCTGGAAATTTGTATCTATGGGATACTTAGATTTGTATCTATGGGATACTTATCTTAGCCTTAGCAACTCCATTACACCAATGGCCCATGTTGGGAGAGGTATTCTGGTGTGAACACACATGCCATGTTGCTAATCAACAGCAATTCGTGTACAGTACCTGATATTTGATAATGATACTAAATCTCTATGCTGCTGGTTTATGTATTTACTACACTGTATATTTCATCGTTATTGTAGAGGGGATTCTTTCACGTTCATGAAAACAATAGCAGTGCTATGCTAGCAGCAGCCTCATTTGGTAAACACTGCATCTGCCGACCACATCGAGCTGCATCTAGTGACCCATGCATATGATATAAGCCTATGGAAGAACACTACATGATGTTCACACAGGACGAGGTTGCCTAATGACAGTTCTCAAGACATATCCCTATCATGAAGTGATGTGTGACTGTACTACTACAGCCTGAGACTAAGGATCTGCTTGCTCCACTTCCCTTTGATAGTCCAGATCAAACACAGAACGCTGTGACTCTTTTTGGCTTGATGACTAAGAAGCAAAAGAAGTAAAAGTTGTATAGACTCATCGATGTGTCTCATGGTGGAAGCATGCTTCCTTTTGAAACTAAGACCTGTAGGCCAGCAGAGCATGAATCACCAGAACAGGAAGCAGACCTGTTCTGGTGTCTTGGGGAGGTGATATTAAGTGGTTCTACCCCCATTTTACCCTGACCCTTACACCCATGGATCCTAGCTATTGAAGAGGCAGTACTGAATACTGAGTGATAATTCAGAATGCATAGAGGTTTTTGGATGACCTTGCTTCAGCACTGTGAGTTACTACCAAGATCATCCCACTCTTCTATGATGGAAGCAGCTTTAGGATGTTGGGGAACATGGAATGGACCATTTAATTCTGAAAGCTTGGATTCCTAGCTACAATTCTTTTGCTATGATGTGTTTTCTGGATTAGAAACAACTCTGTGAAACATTGAAGATGATAACTCTAATGATTTAAAGTTGAAAGTGTCCCCATAGACTCATGATCAGAGTCCAGCTGGTTCTCTGTTGGGAAGTTCTGCAAACCACAAAAGGTGAGGCCTGGTAGCTTTCTGACAAGTCCTTGGGGATATTATCCATGCCATTTCCTGCCTTGTCCTTTACTTCCTGCTAAGCTGTGATGTAAAGGGATGTCCTCTGACACATATTCCTACTGCTAGGATGTTCTACTCAAAAGTGAAAAACCTAGTATTCATGAACTGAACCCTACAAAAGATCTGCCAAACTAAACCCTCCTTCTTTTAAGTTATTTCTGTCAGGATTTTGACACAGCATGGCAAAAGTAATTACCACAAATGTAATGTGGTATTCTATAAGTCCACAGATGATAATTTAGGCAGAAAGCAAATATATGTGCAGAGTAAGTTTCTACTGAAGGATAAAACACAGCTTCCTCCACAATGAAGCAAGCATCGTACTGGGTAGCTGAGAAACTATACTGCATTGAGGGCTTAGTCTTGGTCTCTGCTGCTACCGGCAGATTGGACACTCGATGGTGGCCATAACCCAGTCAAACATGCTGCTGAACCCATTTCTCCTCTCCATCCTGCCATTTTGGAATGTTTTCATTGTTATGAATCCATTAGGCATCAGCAGGGGTTCAGAGGAAAAGAATCAGCTAGTATACGCGGAACAGGTCCTCATAACCACTTGATACTACAATGTCCTCTGCTAACGTCGGCCTCCGGTGAGAATCTACATGAGGAATTTTATGGGGTTTTTTTTCTTCAGTTTTTATGTTTGTTTTCCATTAAGACATCTCACTTCCCTGCCCTGGGGTATCCACTGCCTTTGGCCTCTCCACACATATACACGCAGAGACATATAATTAAAAAACAATACAAATAGAAAGATCTTAAGAGAGCTCTTCAAAAGCTTCAAGTTTTTCATCAACAGTATTTCAATCATGTTTCTCCCATTCCTAGACCAGCCAGCATTGGCCATAGCCTTAGATTATTAAAAATTCATAATTATATGGCAATTTTTATTATAAATAAAATACACATCAAAAATTTTTTGGAACGTCCTGGTCTCTGGATGGGTTTCAGTTCAATACCATGCTTCAGAGTTATGGAGGGAGAGCCTGGAGGGTTACAGATGTCCACTTTTGAGTGGTGCCTGCACAGCATGCAGAACCACCTGTAAATAAGACTCAAGTTATTCCTCTATCAGTTTATTACAGAGAACTTCCCATAATTCCATAGGAAAGAGAAGACTATACCGGAATGGCAACCATGGGCATTTGGACCATTTCTTTCAGTAACTTGTGCCTTTAGGGTATGCTTGTGTCTAATTATGTATACACATGCCACCTGTGCTTCATGAGGGAAAGCTACCATGTGTGCCTAAATTTAGAGATTGTAATATCAAATAATATTCTACTCATGAGAGGTGGCATAAATTGCCTGGTAACTTAGCAGTGGGGGGTCAGGTATTCACTCTGTCCTAAGACTCAGGAGGAGGCCTGGAACTGACTATTTACCGGTTCTATGAATGATGTCAGGGACTTGCTCACGAATATTTAATGCCTCCACTATAATTCATCCAGAAATGTCTGCAAAAGGATAAAAACAGCAACCCTAGCCATTTCTGATATCATCAGAGCTGCTGAATCATATATACCAGAGATAGACCAGTTTGCCCAACAGAATGGATCTATTACAGGGCCTTCTTTTACTCTGGGATCTACTGAAAGACCCCTTTCTGCCCATTTAGAAAATAAGATGGAGTAATACAAGAAAGTGAGGATTATGTTACCTTACAACCCAGATAAATCTATTATGTGCTGTGGCTCTTCTTGGCTATAGAAGCAACCTAAAACAACTTACTCTTTATCATTGAGGGAGTTTTTCAAAGTACCCCCACAGCACTCTCCTTGTATAGATTTTACTGAATAGAAGACCTCTGAGTGTTAGTGAATTTCATCCCACCCTCTAGTATGCAAACACTTATCAATACATGAGAGTAATGATTGCTTCTTGCTACCAGGTGTAATCAGCACAAAGTCACAAGTATAGCAGACCAGTGGAAGAGAAATGTGATCAAGAACCCTGTGAACCAAGTTATGACATGATGATGGAGAACTGATACACCAAATGAAGATAATTAAGATGTATCATTAGCCATCCTGGATAATTTTATCTCAATTTAAAGCAAACTGGAGTAATTTTGGAAGAGGAACTCTCAATGGGAAAAATGCCTCTATAAGATTTGTTTTTAGGCACTTTCTTATAGGCTTGTAATACATTTTCTTGATTAGTGATTGATGAGAGATGGCTTAGTCCATTGAAAGTGGTATCATTCTTAGATGCATGGTCCTGGAGTATAGAGGGAAGCAGGCTGAGCAAGCCATGGGTAGCAAGCCAGTGTCATTCCTCCATGGTTTCTGTTTCCAGCCTGTTTCCAGGTTCCAGCCCTGCCTGACTTTTGCTCTGATTTTCCTAGATGATAAACTACAAACTGTGAGATGAAGAAAATCCTTTCCTTCCCAAGTTGCTTTTGGTCATGGTGTTTCATCACACTAATGGAAAAACTAATTAAGACACCAGCCTTACCAGCAGAAAGCAGCTCTTGCTACTGAGCCTTACATGCAGCAATAGAAGATTTACAAGAATGATAAATATCTCCATACCCGAGAGTCAAACTTCATCAATGTGATGGTTTCTATTAGAATCTCTGTCTGCTTGTGCTTGTTATTATCTGCTACTGTTATTTAAGACCCACCCATCATTGACACAAGACAAATGTGAGAGTTAAATTGGGAGGAGTGGTGATTGTAATAGAAAGCCCTGATATCTTTCAAGCCTTTGTGGTAGAATGATCATTGCAAGCCTTACAAAAAACAGCATTACTTTTTACTAATGTCCTGGAGAGAGCAGACAACTTCCTTTGGCTTTTCCCACCGTAATAGCCCTCACTCTCCAGAGCTGGGAACCAAACTGAAAGTTCACTCAGCAGCTACTCATGTTTATCCAGTAGCATTTATCAGAACTGAGAAGGAAACTGCAGGATGCCTTTGGTGACCCATTGGACCAACTGTGAGACGTGCTCATGTTAAAAGTTCATAGAGTATCTGACACTTACAACTAGAGGGGCACAGGGACACACTGAGCTGCTTAGAATCAGAGTCTAGTTGTATACGTAACTGCTTACTGTCCTTTTCACAGTACACATTTGCTCTAGTAAAAGGCAGTGGAGCACTGCTGGAGAAAGCTGAAATGAAAAGATTAGTTACAACCTTTTGGGAATGTACTAGAATATATCTTGGAGACGATTCAGCTTCTCTTCCAGGCAAAAAGTTCAGGGTTTGGAAATTGACTCATACCTGGAAAATGATGGAGAGGTTGCTGCTCTTTTTATAATGTGAGTGGGTCACTGTAGCTTTTCTGTTCATATCAATCAGATAAGAATTTAGTCAATTTCATCTCTGTTACTCTTCTAGGACTATTCTGATAATTCTTCCTGAGCCAAATTGTTCTGAATGCCGATTTGACTTTGCTTTTCATTACAGTAACTGGATGTAGGGTATCTTATCAAAAATCTATTCCTCAAATTATTAATGAAAGATATGTCTTCTGGACTCTACCCCTGTGAATGTTTAGATCCCAAATATAAAACTCACTCTCCATTCCAATATTCCTTAGCCTTCGACCTTTACATTAAATCAGAGGAGGCTGTGCATTTCCAGTTTATTCACAGTAGGTATCCTAGTCTAATTTGTAATTCTGTAACAAAATACCTAGGGCTGGTTATCTTATAAATAAAAAGGGATAATTTATTTCAGTTTTAGTTATTCCAAAGTGCTGTACTATCACCTGTTTGGATCTTACATGGTGGGAACATGTAGAGAAGACAGAAGCCACACAAAAAAACAGAAAGCAAATATTCAAAGGGATGGCAGACTCTCATAAAAACCTGTTCTGGAGGGAGTTACTTTCCTCAAAACCCGGTTCACTCATGAGAGCAGAATTCTCCATCCATGATAGAGGATCTCCCAGTTCCCTAATTGCTTTCCCTCATGTGTTACCTCTTAAAGGTTTGACAACCAACTCAACACAATCTTACTGAGACTAAGATTCTAACTTGAGAACATTTGGGAACACTTACAAAACCAGATTCATACCATAGGAACAGTCTTCTGATCTTGTTCAGCCAAACAACAAAGCCCCAGACATGGAGTGCTCGCTAACTCCTCAAGCTACAGTGTATTAAATACAGGATATCTGTTTGGCAAGTCCATATAAATGCATTTAGCCTGATACAGTTTTATATCTCTTCCATCATTACCTCATATTTTTCATATCCACTTCCATACATTTTTCCCCAACACACAAATTGGAAATCTCAAGTAATCTTTTTTTGTTATAGTGTAGCTCCTCATCATGGCTGATATTTTGTACCTATGTACCTCACATTCACAGGCTTGCTGAGATTGAATCAAGTAACAGGGCTAGAAGAAAAGCACCGACTGGAATTGCTAAGAACAGTCAGCATTATCTTGCACAGCAACTGCCTCAAGGGAGCCCATTAACACCATGAGGTCAACCCAGCTGTTACTAACATGTGCGTGGATGCCATTGCCACTGGCGTTAAGGAAACCACTTACAAAGGGCTGGGGAAGTCCCTCTTGTTTGGGTTAAGAAGGCCAGACTTCATTGATAGTAGAGAAGTCACGTTTACTTTGTTGAAGAGGAGGCAGTTCTGCAAAAGGTGGGAAACCTTTTCCCATTTGTAGGAAACATTCACCACAATTTAGGACTCAAGAGTTCTCACCTCACTGAGACCTTTCTGCATAGCCACCTTTCAGTTCACCTCTGTTCTCATTGTTTCCCAGCCAGGGTCCTTACTTTGCCCATAGACAGTCTATGAAACTAGAAGTCCAGCTTGTACTGCCCTTCAGCTATTGCAGAGTGAGGGTGTGTGTTGTTTTCAGCTGCAACTGCAGATACAGAAGCAAAGACTTCCCTTCTGGCACACCTGCAAGCTCGCACTGGCCCTGAGCTCTGGAGTGGGAGAAGGCAACATTCATCCCTTTCTTTCAGGACTTTCTCTGAGAGCAATGTCAATGATACAGTCTCCATCATGTCTTTGAGAATGCACAGAAGAGCATGTACAGATTAATAAAACTTCTTATTTCTGAGAGGTGGCTGACTAAAAGTAGCCAATGCAGATATTTTGGCTAGCTCTATAATCAATGCATACCATAGATTTTTGTTGCATTCTTTATCATTGGAAATAGTCATACACAGCATTAAATATAATCAGATTAGAGAGAAAATTCAAGAATCAATTCAAAAAAGTCATTCTTAAAATTATCTTCCTTTAGAAATATGTTCTGTACAATTATCTGTATTAGAATTCTTCAGACAAAAGGATGTATGTATGTACATATGTGTATATGTGTATAATACACACACAAAACAGCTATATAAACATACAGATTTATATATGTAAATTATTACAAGGTATATATTATATAAATATGTTGTAACATTTATATGTCATAAATTCTTGTAATAAGTAGGAAAAAGATCTGTGGTGAAATATAATGTAAATGAGTGTACTAGCTCTGTATGTGTGTACATGTGTACACACAGAGACCTGAAGAGATTTTTTTTAACAGCATTTTCTAGCTGATTCTAGGGGAAATTCATAATTTGCCCTCAACATTCCTGAGACCCAGGAAAACCAGTGTGGTAACTCAGTGCAAGTTCAGAGGCCTGAGAACAAGCAAGGTGCATGGGCTAGCATAGCACTAGGCAGTCTGACAGCCAGTAGTGCTAGTTTTGAAAGGTAAGGAAGATAAAGCATTATGCACCAGTGAGGGTAATCTTCTGCACTTACTGTGCTGATGTAAAAAGCTAATCTCTTTCACAGTTATCCTTACAGATATATCCTGAATGGTGTTTTACCAGCTATCTGTGCAATTCCATAGCCCAGTATAGTTAACAAAGTCAACTAGCATCATAATAAACAAATCTGGGAACAGTGTGTGTCTGTGTGTGTCTGTGTATGTGTGGTGGGGAGAGACATAGGGAGAGAGATGAATAGGAGAGTATTTATGCAGGGCACTAAAGCATGAAGATAAAAATGTATAAAAAAGTATATAGAGTTTAAAGAGGAAAGAATAGAAAATCCAAAGAAAGGTAGAAAAGCAAATAAATTACTAAAGTACGTATTTACATCAATAGGTGAATGTAACATGCACACATTACATACAACACACACACACACTCACCCACACACACACACACACACATACACATCTATGAGTAATATCTAGTGTAAGTTCTAAATAGAGACTTGCTTGACTGTATAAACTTTGTTAAACAAGTACAGTGTAATACTTACTCATTCTTTGAATTTTATTAATGTTTTTGTTTTCAAGGAATATTTAAATGTTTCTTCTGCTCAAAAGTATTATTTTAAGAAAGACAATAAAGAAACCAAGTTTAATCTGAAACTCTTAGTTTTTACTTTTCTTACTAAGCTAAAATAAAATTAAATTGATATCCAGAAGCCTTTGTTCATCCGTATGTGTTTTGTGTTTTGAGACAGGGTCACACTGTAATAGCATTGGCTCACCTGGAACGCATTATGTTGAGCAGACTAACCTTGAACTACAGCAATCTGCCTACCTCTGCCTCCAGAGTGTGGGATTGAAAGCACATACCACCACCTGGGACCTCATCCAGAAGGCTTAAATGATTTCCAGATTCATGTTTAGAAATTGAAAATATTTATATTACCTGTGTTTTTAGAACCTATTTAGAGAAAGCAACACAGAGAGCACATAGAAATTAAAAGCAAAAACAAATTCTGTGAATTCTCTTTTTCTTGAACTGTAATAGAGAGGGGGAAAATATACAATTTTTGTGTCACCTAATTTATTTAATTTCACATTTAGCTGTTGACATGAAAATCATTAATTTCATGGTTAACAAATCTTCTGTTGAAGCAAAATTCCTAAAGAAGATGATGTGCTTCTCTAATTATTATGCTGGGACCATTTAAATTATGTGTTTGCAGTAAACTCTGGATCCATTATTTAAGGGAGACACCAATTAGAAGAACAATGAGGGTATTTAATTTCCATCACTGGCCTTCCTAAACTCAAATGGCTATGCCGATACGCATGCTTAAAATAATATTTTATATGTCATAAATATTTAAAAGGACTATATTTTTATCCACATGCACCTTCAAAATATAGGTCAGACAGTTGCTGCCAGTTTACAGCAAGTACACACAGAGAAAATCCTTTCCCCTAAATATAGATAGGTAAATGGACATGGCTGTAAAATCTTTGTTATGGTTTCGGTGTAAAATGACCCCATAGTCTCCTGTGTTGAAGAGCTGCTCCCCAGGTAGCGAATGCTGTCCTCAGAGCCTACTGGCTCAGTAGACCAGAATTCGGACAGAAATATGAATAATGAAAACCTAGCCCACGATCTTTCAAAGGGGAAGCAAGTGCTCTATCAAGAATTGGGTTCAAGGGGACTCATGGTACATTCTAGTAAAGAATTTCCCTGTGTTTTCCCACGTTCTGAAACTCTGTGTGAGACTGAATTCAAAATAACAGGCGAATTTATTTGGTGAAAAACCTTTCAGAATAGCATGCCCTTCCAGCTGTGGCATGACTTGTGCTCATTGATGTTAGGCAGGTTGAAATCTAGATCCTTCTATGGAAGACTCGAAAGATGAGGGAAGGCGCATAGACAAATGAGAGGTTAAAGAATCTTATGCTGGGTGGAGGGAAAAGTGCCAGCCAGAGGGCAAGCTTGTCTCCCTGAAAGAGGTATCCCACAGTTCTAACAAATTGTAATACCTCTTACAGGAAGAGATTGAAGACCAGATAATTACCGGTCACTGTTGGAGAGGCCACACCTTGACCAGGACGGCTTAATGCTGTACTCCAGTTAAATTTTTATTTCACTTCTGGACCCTGAAGAAGGACTTGGCTTCTCTGGATATTTTTGTCCTACTTCCCAGAATGGCCACATTGAGTAAATTTCCCTTTGCTACCTCTCACTTTTAATTTGCCCTTGTTGTAGGCTTGCTTTGACTGGTGGCCAAATCTGACTTGGGACATAGGTTGTGACCCCCAAGGTCAATAACTAGGTCAATAACAAGACTACTGAATTAAAGTGAGGTCTTGCATGTTCTAGTGTGAAGATAGGAAAGGCGATCCGAGGGCAGGATCTTACCCAATAAATGCAAATTCACTTGAAAATGTCTGGAAAATACAAAGAGTGCCTGCAAAACTAGAGCCTCCAGAGTGCCCTGCCAAAAATATTTTCGAGATACTGCCAAGACACTCAGATTCTGTGGCAGCTGTGAGGAAAGGAGGTAGGGCTACATCCTGAGTTGGTAGCGGAGCCTGGCAGCAGCAGCAGCATTGTGGCACTGGCTGTCAGGCACACAGGATATGAAAGCTTCAGAATCAGGAGGGCTTATACCGAAGCTTCAGAAGGATGCTGAGGCTGAACAATGTGACAAGGTCAGATTTCCTGCATGTAGCTACCCAGCAGCTGTGAAAGCGACGTGTGAGTTACAGCGAAGCCCCCACAATGATGCCAGGAACGTGAGATGTAGACCTAGGAGAGCTGCTGGTATTGAATGTAGCCAGTCCAAGTGAGACAGCACGAGCATGTGCAGCCAGAGCACTGTAAAGGTAGGGTTTCCCATGGCCATTCACACCCAAATGATGACGGCATGAGCAGCAAATGCCAGATGTGGAGCTCCAGGGCTTGGTGTTTCCATTGCTGGGTTTTGGTATTTCTTTGATCCAGTCTATCTTTACTCCCCCCACCCCCATTTCTTTCCTTTGGAGGGGGAACATTTCCTGTGATACTGTACACTGGAACCATGAATAACCAGGATTTGGTTTTATAGGCTTTCACAGTTAAGAAAATGCTTGAATTTCAGAAAAGATTTTGGTCTCCTTAAAAAAAAAAAAAAAGGTGTAAATCTATGGGAAATTTTTAATTTGGACTGAATGAATACATTTTCACCATGAGATGACCTTGAGCCATTGGGAGCCAGGGACAGTGTCCCCCAGAGGTTCAGGAGTTTGAACATCTGGCTCCCATTTGGTGATGCTTCTGCGTGAGGTTATAGAACCTTAAGGGTGTGGGGCCTGGCTGAGGAAGTGGACCAGCAGGGCTGGGCTTACAGTTTACAGCCCAGTCTCATTCCAACTCTGAGTTTCTCTGTCTCCTGACCTACTGCAAGGTAAGCAACTAATCTTTGTTTTGCTGCCATGAACACCCTGTGACTTCACTGACAGGGAACTGTAACACAATGAGTCCTTTCTCTCAGGGACTTTTGTCAGGTTTGTTCTCACAACAGCAAGAGTTAGTCACCAGTATACTCTTTGAAGCTGGGTATTCCTTATATAGGAACACGTGCGCGTGCGCGCACACACACACACACACACATACACACACATTGACTATGAGTAGAGTCCACTTAAAATAATTTATACATGAGTTTTGAGGCTTGTAAGTTAACTTGAATCTTTAAGAAATGCTATAACTTAGTGAAAGAAGATTATATCTCTATAGAATAAGATGCCTAAATATAGTGATCTATTTGTAGTAACATGATTTCTCTATTCTTCCAAATCAGGGCATGAGATGGCTTTTGAATGTTATCCAGTCAGTTTGGTACTTTTTTGTCTATTGAAAATTTGTGGGATCTTTTTGCATTACTATTAGATGATCCTAGGCAGCGTCTGCTTACGGTTAGTAGACTAATTGCTTCTCTCGAAACATCTTAAGAGGATAACATAAGTGCCGGAGTATATGGATTGTGCAACCATATTTAATGTGTGTTCATTAACAAAAACAAATTTTAAAATAAGAGAGTTTCACATCTCCAGGGCAATAGCAAGTTGTACCTTAAGCATCTGCATAGATTTATAGCTTAAATGTTCTTGGTTCTCTCCCAAACTCATGGTCATGTTAGTACATGCAATTTCTGGGGAGACACTTCTACCTGATTAGTTCCCTTACAGTTATTTCAAAGTGTTAAAGCCAGGCAGTGAAAGGAATTTAACTTTTATTGCTAAATAAAGAGCAGTATGCAAACTCCTTCATTCCATATTTTTGAGAAGAAAGGGCTAATTGCTTTTAGAAGGTTAACAGGTACGGTAAAGGTAAACATATTTCTCCTTCGGTTCTCTGTGTTACTAACTTTTCTTCCTCCTGATAAATTTCCCTTTCTCTTATTCTTAGCACCTTGTCGTTGTTACTATAATGGCTACCTTCCAGGGAGACCTTCCTCACACACATCCATGTGTTGTTTCTTCAGATATCATAAACAAAATCAATGTTTGCTTGAATGTTTTAAATTGACACAAAAACTATGCATAGTTTTGGAATGCCTTGTAATATTGCAATATATGGATACTCAATGTCCCCCAAAAGCCATGTTATATAAACAAGACAACACAAGCTAATGTCCTAACATAGATGGGGAAAATCTCATTGGGCTGCAAGATCTAGAAACAATTAGCAACTGCTGAGAGAAGAAATATTAGTCTTCCCCAGGGATGAGTCCCATCCATGGTTATCCAAAAGCAAGTGGTCAGCCTGAGACATTCATATGTGCAGGCAACACTAAACAAACTCAGCAGGTTGTATTTAAATATTTATCTGTGTGTGTGTGTATGTGTGTGTGTGTGTGTGTGTAACGGCTAACGATGAGGAAGCCATGAATTTTGGAAAGGAGAGTAGACATGGAAGGGATAGAAGGGAGGAGAATTATACAATTATATTTTATATTAAATTTTTTTTCATGCAATATATTCTGATTACATTTTCCCCCTTCTCATTCCTCCCAGATCTTCCCCAGCTCCTCACCCATCCAACTCCATGTCTTACCTCCCTGTCTCTTTAAATACACACACACACACACACACACACACACACACACACACACACACACACTCCCACAAAAACAGAAATCAAAATATACAAGCAAAAGAACAATGAGATAAAAAGTGCCCATCCAAAGCAATCTGAGGCAATGTCTACAAAAATACCATTATATTCACTTTGTTTTGGCCAAAAAACTGCTCCTGGAGATGGGCCTATCCTGTAGTACAGTAAATATACCCAGTGACACTCCATTGAAGAAAACTATTTTTTCCCATTGCAACTGGTATCAATTGCAGATACCTTCTTGGTGAGGGGTGGGAACCCAGGTCCATTTTCCACTCTCAATGCTGGGACTCTGTTTGGCTTGAACCTATGCAGGACCCATGCATGCTCCCACAGTCAATGTGAATTAATTTATGCATCTGTCCTGTTGTGTCTGGAAGACTTGGTGTCATATATTTCCTCTGGTATTTAAAATCTTTCTGCTTCCTATTCCACAGAGCTCCCTGAGTCCTGAGAGAAGGAGTTTGTTCAAGACATCCCATTTAGGACTGAGCGCTCCAAAGTCTCTCACTCTCTGCACACTGTCAAGATGTGTTCTTTGTGTAGATCCCATCTACAGCAAGAAGAAACTTCTTTGATGAAAGCTAAGCATGACACTAATCTATGGTTATAGCAAAATGTTGTTATGAGTCAAATTATTGCTATGTTCTTTTAGCAGAACAATAATATTTGGTTTTCCTCTAGGCCCATAGCCTATCCAATCTCAGGTTTTGGTTACCCTAGCAGCATCAGGCATGGGTTCCATGTCATGGAGTGGGCCTTAAATCCAATCAGAGAGTGGTTGGTTATTTACACAATATTTTTGCCACTACTGCACAAGCAGTATCTCACAAGCAAGTTACTCTTATATAATGCATGATTTGTAGCTGGTTTGATGACTACTTTTCTTCTCTGGTAACATGGAGAGTACCTTTCAGTACCATAAATGTTAGTTAGCATGGGTGAAGCTTCTAGCTGGGCACCAGCTCAACTTTTCTGTGTTCAGTGAGATATGTAAGTGTTGCCTTCAGCAATAGGGCCTTCCCATCAGTTTGTGAAGATCAGCCAATAGCTTTGGCTATAGCCTGATATATTTGGGGGTTTATACAGTGCTCCTTTAGTCAACAACTTGACTAGAGATAGCCCATTCTTGGTGATGGAAATTTCACTTGGTGAAAAGAGATGTCCAACTGAGGCTCTGTCTCCCTATTATTTGGTCACTCTATTTAGATTTTTTTCATATATGTTTATATTTTAGGAATATTCCATAGTAGCAGGTTTCCAAATTGTCCCTCAAATGGCCTTTGGAGTTAGTTTTCCCTCCCTATATTTCATTCCTTACCCCTTTCTTTCATCCTCCTCCCACACCAGGCTCCTCCCCATCCCTCCATAACTATAAATCCTATTTCCCTTTCCTTGAGAGAGCCTCACCCTCCAACTCCTTACAAGATATCCAACCTCTGTGGATATACACACTGTAGCACACATATCAAGGGCTTAAAAGCTAACATCCACATGTAAGAGAAAGCATATAATATTTGTTTGGGGGGTTCAAGGTTCATTAGAATGATTTTTCTATCTCCATTCATTTACCTGCAAATTTCACAGCTGTATTTTTCTTGACAGCTGAATAATATTCCATTGTGCAAGTGTATCACATTTTTATTGTCCATTCACTTACTGATGGACATGCAGACTCTTTCCAGTTTCTGGCTTGATGTAATTATGCTTTTTTAAAAATTATTATTGAATTAACTATAAAACACAAGTGAAACCTAAAATATCATTTGTTCTGCTTTCATATATAGATACAAAAGATTATATATATACTATATTATATGTAATTTATATTATATAATGATGGAAGCAGAACGAAGGATATTTTTTCCTGTTTATTTCACTTATCATTAATGTCATCACAAATGACAAAGTTTCACCCTGACTATGTCTTAAGAGTGTCCCTCACAGATGATAGAGCTTCACCTGATGCATGGCTGAATAGTGTCCCTCCGTGTATGACTCATTTTTCATCCATTCACCACCTGATGGATGGATATTGAGGTCATTTCCTGCCTGTTGTTCAGTCTCATTCAACATGGACATGCCCTTCAATACACCGGTTCCTTTTCCTCTGGGTACGTACACTGGAGTAGGATTGCTAAATTTTGAGATAATTTGTTTTTTTTTAAATCTGGGAGGAGTGTGGGGATCACGCATAAAATGATGTATTATGTAAAGTAAATACATTTAGAAACTGAAGCTGCCATTATTAACACATTTCTTCTTGTGTTTCTGATGCCGTCTCCAAAGTTTCAGCACAGCTTTCCCATAGGGTGTTATAAAGACATGAGAAGATTCCAGAGAATGAACACATGCTAGGTGGATATGAGCTTATGTCTTAGAAGTAGGGCACAATTTCAATTCTTTTCCTTCACATTTTTCTGAGTCCTGGTATAAGAATGTGACAAAGAGAACTTCATTTTTGATTTAAAAAATAAAATGTGTGGACTGGAGAGATACGCAGCAGTTAAGAACACTTGCTGACCTTACAGAAGACCTGGATTCAGCCCACAGTATCCACAACGGCATCTCGCTACCATTTATAACTTCAGTTCCATGCTATCCAAGCCCTCTTCTGATGCGGCCTGTATACATATATTCAAGCAAAACACTCATACACACAAAATAAATAAAACTTAAGAAAAGAACTATGATCCAAGGCGTGCATCTCAACTTTAATACAATAAAGCAAGAACAAACTGAAGGAGGAAAGCCTTCTGTTTGCTTTCTTTCTGTATAAACAGGGGGCATGGTTTGTGAGAACCCAAACCATGTCTCTCCTATGTAAACAGGACACACATAGAAACAACACCTGCTCCAGGAAGATGTCTAAACAAGAAAACATATAGCAACAGCACCTGCTCCAGAGAGAGGCTCTATTATAAAGTTACTCAGACCAGGGTGGCCAGTGTGGCGGTGGACACATGTAGTCCTGGCACTAGGGAGGCTGGTAAATTAGAGGCCAGCCTGAGATACTCACAAGGAGACTCTATTTCAAGAAATGGAGAACTAAGCTACTGGCTTTATGAGTCACACAGAAGTGGTCTCAAATCTACACTCCACATTTGATTAACACAGCCGTTTTGGGTAGGTTACTTAATGTCAGTAATTTTCAATTTCCAAATGCAACAATTAGCAATATCCAGAATAATATTTACAATTTATTGGATATTTGGGGGAATAAATGACAAGACACGGGAATACTTAACAAAGTACCTGTTAAGTGCATATTAATAGACATTAAAATAAAATTACTAAATTATTCAAAGTATAAGCCTATCCTACCTCCTAGACAACAAAATATACATAAAATAAATGTTACCCTCTTATAAAAATGAGTGGTAAAAATATAAATTTGACTTTTGTCTTACAATGGAATACAGCTAGCTTTATTTTCTGAGGATAACATTTGTTTGGAAGTTGTATGATTCCCAGAATTCTACAAATATTTACTGAACACCGGGGATTCTTTAATTGCTCATTTTAAGACCAAACTATAAACAGAGCTGTAGGAGAGAGAGGCAAGTAGGGCCCTTGTTCTCCTGAAGTTTATACTGGAGTCACTACCTGAGTGGGACACAGCAGAGACCCAGACAGCAATGCTGAGCAAATGTGTAACATCCATTCAGGGAGTGATGAAGCTGAGAGAACAGGAATGACAGCGATGCTCAAGAATGATGGGGTGCTCTCTTGGTGCGGCTACAGTGAAGACCACTCTTTAGGATTCGTAGTGAGGCATAGGCAGTAAGGAGGCCAAGTCCATGTGTCTGGAAGCCGACATTCTGGGACAAATAAAGTATGCAATCCATTTCCTCAGTGTTTCATCTGTTTGCTCCTCGGACTGCTCACACACCATGTTCTATTTCTATTTCTATTAGGATACTTTATTCTATATTCTATCCATATTAGGATGTTTCATTTTCACCTATGCTAAAAATCTAACAAAATGTACATGTTAGGGGAGGTAGGGATTTTAGCTTTGTTTTTGTTTGTTTTTTAAGAGACCAGAAAATATTGTTCACAGATGGTTAAAGAACATATGTGAAAACTATTATTTCTCTATCGGGGTAGTAAGTTTCTGTTTATTTCTATCCTCCAGAATGGAGTGGGAGGTGGAAAAACTGGAGAAGACAGAATTATGGTGTACTTGGCCTGCCAGCAAACAAAGCATTTAGCAGCTCAGCTCTGAAGTCTCTGCAGGGTCCCTGAGCAAATTATTTCCTTTAGGGTTGGTTTTAATAACCCTTTTGCTGACTCAGCTCTGAAAATGTAAATATCACAGAAATGATGGAGAAATAACAGCTAATTTGAAACTGTGGCTAGAGATCTAAAAGACAAAAAATGCTTTCTACATAAACCTTCATGTTCATAACCTTTTGATTAAAAATCAACTTATCAGAAATGAAGTCTCTGACTAGATTTGAAACCAATGGGAAAAAAGGTAATTCCTCTCATATTACTATACTTATTACAACTCCCTATCTTACATAGCATCTGTCTTACCTCATACTAACACAAAGCATTAATAAGGAATTTAATTATATAAGCACATAAATTGATCTCGAGTGAAATAGCAATAAATAACAAAGTGTCCACATGGGCTCCCAGGGACTTGCAGTTTTAAGCCCCCAGTGTTTATTCAACTGAAGCTGGGTGGCTGGGCTTTATTGGTAGCATACAAGACTTCTTTTCCTCTCTGCCAGAGTTTGGGTTTAATCCTATATTCTCTGCATATCCAGCCCATCTCTCAAGCCTGCAACAGTCTTTTAATAATACAGTTTCCTGTTGAATGTAAAGACCAGCTTCCAGGGTAGTAAATCCTTTGTGTGTTCAGTACAGTGACAATTTTAAGTTGAAAAGTGGACTAGCAATGTGAGCATTTGAAAATCACTCCAAATGACTTCAGTGTTGCAGCGTGAATGGTACTACATCTGTTTTGAAGCACAAGATAGAAACATGATTATAACAAGTGATTTTTTTTTTAAACCTGCATGATTATGTGTTGCAAAGCTCATTCAAGGAGACTTGAGACAAGCAAACACCTACCTTTCAAAAGACCTGGGAATTAATACAGGATTGGTTTGAAACTCCAACACAATTAAAGATAAAATGTTAAAATACATTTTAAAACATGAAAGCCTAACAAAGAGGAACTACTCATGATGAAAACATAAAGGGAATCCACGGCTATTACAATAAACGCGCTGCACTGAGCCATGTGAGAATAAATTATATCCCTGAGAGTCCAAGTGGAATTTTAAGTGGGTTTACACATTTGTGTGTGTGTGTGTGTGTGTGTGTGTGTGTGTGTGTGTGTGCGCGCAACACATAGACAATGTCATTTCATCTTCTACTGGTCTGATATAAGCATGTATATCCTTTTTAAAAGCAGGCATTTCCAAAGCTCTTTTGCATTAAAGCTGGATCAGGCTGAGCCAAGGAAAACCTGTTTAACAACCAACAGCATTTTGTTTGGTACCAAAATGTACATATAAAAGTGGACATGAACTCACCCTGTCAAGCAGCCTGGGGTGGGGTGGGGCAGTAAGGTTGAGTGAATAGGAGCCAGCTATTTATATTTAACTCATGCTTTGCCTTCTGCAGAAGATCATTTCAGCTATGGATAGTGGGACTTGATATTTTTTCCATAAATATCTATTCCTACATTTATTTATTTCTAAATAATTTTGTTTTATTTTTTATATTGATGCAATTAGCTTTATAGTATTTATTAGAAAACATACATACTCTAAAATCTTCTTCTAGAAGGTTTTTACCTCTCTTTTCTCTAGACAGGGACTCACAGAAATTACCAGACCTAAAAATTAGGAAACAATAGCTTGATGACACATGTTAATTAAAATGGTATTTGATGCAGAAAAGGAGCTGGTGTATTTCTTCCATCGGTGTTTGAAGAAGCAAGGTGGAAGAGGTATGCCAGCCTGTAATTCCACGAATCATATCTGTATATTTGAATCACATTTCCCTAAAGTCATGAAGTGACTTACAGAAAACTATGAGCAACCAAGTCTTCCTTGCATAGGAAGAAATTCCTAACCTTGGGTTCAGAATACTGGTTGTGTTCATGCTTTCCTTGTTCAGAGTTAAGGGAAAAGAAACAACGAGGTGCTTCCCTCATCAGCGTTTCACTTTATGAAAGATGCACATAGCATACCTCTTATGTGAGGAACCCATCCAGACAGTCCTGTAAAGACACAGGAAACCCACTTACCAGTCCGTTGTATTACTCTTCTTTGGATAAGAATAGGGTAATTTTTTCCCCCCACTGGTCTAAACATCCACAAACAATAGCTTTGTTATATAAAAAAATCAGTAACTGTGCAGTCCTTTAACCCACTCTATTATCAGCATTCTGGCTAACTCAGCAGACAGAGTAGAGCCTTGGGAGTGTCACTTCGAGCACTCCATCTAACCATCCTTATTTGGAATATTTGTCCAAATCGACAAATTCTGTTGTGTGTGCAGCAGCAGACAGCGAATGGAAACAGTGGCTGGTGATGGAGACTCTCAGTCAGCAGGGCCTCTGCCAGCGGGGTCTCACTGCCTCCTGGCTGCTGTCACCATCTCTCTTTGTTTTCATCTCCTTTAAGCTCTTCCTCCCTGTTAAAATTACTATGTATGGTGACATTCAGTTTCACACGTCTCTATATCTCAATTTCCCCTGCTTTGCTGCTTTTAATTTCCCTTTGACTTCCTCTGGGTTTTTATCTAAACAGCTAATGAACAGAAGTAAAAAATAATAAAAATCAATATAATATAAATAACAATAAGATAAAAGAATAAGAAGATAAAAGATTAATAAAATAAAAGAATCTACATCCATGTAAAACACACTCATAAACACAAATGTCACCACCAGAAACTACCTACCAGCTATCACCGTAACTATGGATTTGGGATTACCCATGTGATTTGAATTCATTATAAACAGGGATTCTAGTTAAAAGAGCAGACAGATTTTCAGCTAGTTGTTTTCCAGTGGTTTCATAAGGCAAAAAAACTCTAAATGTGTAGCACATTCCGCACGGTTGTGTTCTGCCGTGTTCGTGGAAGAAAGTCACAGCCCAGCTGTTTTGTTAACCCAGCCCTCCCAGGTACTCTTTAATTAGAGCTCTGAGGAATCATTTCTGGATAAAATGTAACCTAAGACGTGTGTAGAGTCAGGTCTCAAGGGAGGGTCTCCAGCGCCCCATTTCAATGAAAGCTCCAGATCTCCTTTACTAAATTCTGTCTCCAACAATGTTTCTCAAACTTCCTAACACTGCGACCCTTATATACAGTTTCTCATGCTATGGTGATTCCCCAACCATAAAATTATTTTCATTGCTACTTCCTAACTGTAATGTTGCTACTGTTATAAATTGTAATGTAAAATATCTGATATGTAGATGGTTTTAAGAGACCCCTGTGAAAGGGTTACTCGACCCCAAAAGGCGTCATGGCTCACAGGTTGAGAACCACTGATTCAGAGTTAAACTCTTTTAGGAAAACTTCAGAAGTTTGAGCCAATGCAGTTTCGTCCTAGGAAATTTAAAACCCGAAGAAAACCTTCAAGGAAGACTGTCTGCCACCCTATGTCCTAGAGCAGAGCTACGTTTGCGGTGGGGTTGCAGGCTTCAGCCAGTCAGGAGGCTGCATTTCATGGTGTGCCAAGGTTTGGCATCACTCGTGTATAAGACCTGAAGCTCTTATTCAGCAGCCGCTTGAGGTATTGATGAGCGAGTGAATGAAATGAATACATAGTTTCAGAAGTTGAACTTCAAAGGTAGTGAGGTTTTACTTTAAGTACAAAATGTTTTCCTAACCCTCTCAATGCAGCCCCTTGCTGAGCAGGACAGAGCGCCACTATAGTGTGAATCCCACCTAGGGCCCATTTCCATGGTCTGCCTGCTCTGTGGGCTCCCCTCTCTAATTTCTGGGATCCCTCCCACTTGATACCACCTCTGGGTTACTTCAGTGTCTAACTCTCTTGTCAAAGCTTCAACATCATATACAGAGTCCATTGTTTGCAGTCTGTTCACCAGAAGGACACTTCCAAAAAGAGAAACGCCACCTTCTCCATTTCTGATTCTGTGGTGGAATAGAGTCTTCGAAATCTGCTCTTCTCCTGAGAACTGTGGCCTGGACCAGTTCCACACAGCCCTTCTAACCAAAATATTCCCAAGGTGTTTTCCTTCCACACATTACATCCAGCATCATAAACAAGCAATAATGGGGATTTTTCTAACAAAACATCCATGGCAGAATTTGAAAGACTAGGCTTATTCCTACATTTATACTGTCTCTTGTCAATAAATATTACACTTGTATTCATTTTTCCTTCTTTAGATTTTATTTTATGAATACAACTGTTGGAATTACTAAAAAAGAATAATTAAATGATTTAATGAGTCAAGATTTTTAGTGTATACATACAGAATCACACTTATGACTACCTAACTTTTGGAAATATTAAAATAAATACAATATCTGGGAAAATCAGCATTCTAGGGCTCACTTGACTCAGGGACAATAGTCCTGAAGTGAGACAAGTCTGTTCTCTAGGGGAGGTATAATAAAGCTGATAACATTTTGGGTCTAACACTTAAGACACACCTCTAGTGTCTTTGTTAGAAATCAGGGCTCATAGTAAACATCATAGATCACACAAAGCAGCTCTCCACAGTGTATTATCTGGCCCCAAATGTGAATTATGGAGTATAAAGTATCTTGGCAAATTATCACGTGGTGTTTACACTTACTGGAAGTGGACTCTCAAAGTGAGTGGGACCCTTCACTTTCCCAGACTCTAATGCACTTTTAAAAAGATTGTTCTGTGTCAGGCAGACTGGATCCCAGCAACAGGGACTGAGGGAACAGCAAACAGCTATTAAAAGCATTACGCCTCAAGAACAGCTAGAAGGTAAACCAATTTCCAGAGAGATTGTCATTGTTTAGCCCATGATACGAAACATGTCTGTGGTGGGAACAAAGCCCGGTGCTCTCTGTGCACGGGGCTCCCTCAGTCTGGGTCTCTAGACTCTTTCACTAGGACTCCCCAATTGCTTAAGCTAGATGGTGTAAGGACCTGATTTTGTAACATTATCTGCTGCTAGTAACTTGTTCTTGTGCTTTTGCTTGCTACATGCTTAATAAACTCACTTATTTGAAAATGAAAGGACAGCTATCAATATTATTCTCCATATGAATTATATGTAGTGAATGAAAAATGCTACTGTAGAATAGCAGAAACAAAATTAGAAATGAAGTTAATAAAATAGGTCCCATTCCACATGGGGAGTTTCTTGAGTGAGCAGGAAGCACAATCCAGAGGAAAGGCAGAAAACCAGAGTTCTGAATTTTATTCAAACCAGACTCCTGGATTTTATTCAAATTAGGGTCCCTAATTGTATTGAAAGCTGACAAGTCCTTGGCAGGGTGGATGATGCTGACTTTTGGGTCAAGATGGGCTATTTTCTATAGAGAGAGTGAGAGAGAGAAGAGAAGAAAAAGAAGAAAGAGGAGGAGAAGGAGGATGAGGATGAGGAGGAGGACAAGGAGGAGGAGAAGAAGAAGATGAAGAAGAAGGAGAAAAGGAAGGAAGGAAGAAGAAAGAAAGAGTAGCGTTGCAGTCATCTATTTGAGAAACTATTAACAGCTCTTTACCTGATTGCATTCCTTGATAAGCAATGAAGGAACTTTACCTCTATAGCCCAAGATAGGCTCAGGGAGAGCAGAGTGCTCTGACAACATCTACAATGTTGCATAGTTTCAAAAAGAGAGAGACCTAGCTGTCTATTGGTTCATTTTCACCTCAGAAGCTCTGTGGATTCCTCAGTGAGAGGACAGCATATTCCTTCAGAGTGTCAGGTCCTGCAGTGGAACCCTCCCCTTAATTTTTACTCATGGGGCCTCGTTCTTGTTCCAGTCCATCGTCTTGCTGTGTTGATGCTTCCCTTTCTGTGTGCTCTGAATTTTAGCCCAGGTAGCAAATCCCTAGGGCTCAGTCTATTCACAGCGTAGTTCCCTTTAACTAGAACTTGCTTTTCATTTTTGAAGGTACTGTCTCCACTAATGATTTTTAAATATTATTGTTTCTTTATTCGAGAGTATACATGTTTTGCCAGCATGTCTGTCTGTGCACCACAAGCATGCCTGGTTCCATTGGAAACTTTAAGAGGGTATCAGATCCATGGAACTAACATTCATTTGTGAACTACCGTATGGGTGCTGGGACTCCAATCTGGTTAGTCTGAAAGAGTAGTCAGTGCTCTTAACCACTGAGCCATCTCTCCAGACCTCTACTCATGATTTTTTGGCATGTCTACACGCCTCAGCATTTGGAGTGAAAAACCATCTCAGCCTCTTTGTCAGTCCCACTATGGCTTCTCACGACCTCTGTCTCCTTCACGGGCATCCTTTATGTCTATGACACTGCTGTGCCTCTCCTTACAACCTTGTGTCTCTCAGCACCTTTGTCTGCCAGACCCTAGTCATTCAGTTTTATTCACAAATCTCTCCACCCCAACCCCAGCTTCTTTTAGCAATGCTCTGCAATCATTCTCTGTGAGATAAAAGCAGACACAGCTCTCACAAGGATTAGTTTGTTCTTAGCCAATTGGAAATAACAGAATGTCAGGCTCACGGAGTAGGCCCCCTTGATAGCTATGATAATGAGATACTTTCTTATGGAGAGGACACTGATAAAAGAAAATCAAATTGGGGGTGGCTAACAACAGAATAAAACAAAGCTGAGAAACGACAGGAGCCTGTGAGGACTGATCAGTCAGCTTCCCCTCGCTGTAACAACGGCTGAGACAATCAACTTAAAAAGAGAAGGCATTGCTTTGTCTCACAGTGTAGGAGGTTTCTGTCCATGGTTCTCGGTCTTATGGCAATTTGGACAACATAAGGAAGTACCCTGGGTCAGGAACACATAGTGAAAAATACTTCACCTCATGGCCTAGAAGTCAAAGAAAGAAAAGCCCATCATTCCATATCCTTTCAGAAGGCATGGTCCTAGAGACCTAAACACCTTACAGTAGGTTTTTCCTCTTAAAATCCCTGACACCTTCTAATAGTGTGTTGTATGCTCTGAGTCAGACTTCTGCTGACTTCAGGAGTTCTGCTGGTCCTGCTTACAAACAGTCATCACAGTTGGACCCACTGATTGTTTGCCTTTCCTCATAGAAGCAGGGGTTGGAAGGGACACGGGTCTTTTCACCTGTGAGTCCAGCTACTGCTCCCAACAAACTGTATGCAATTCTGCCCTGATTGCACATAGTCTTGGAGAAGGGACTATCCTTTCAGGTCTACAGCAGTGATTCTTAGCCTTTGGGTTGCGACCCCTTTGGGGATCAAGCAACCTTTCAGAGGTGTTGCCTAAGGCCATCTGCATGTCAGATATTTACATTACAATTCATAACACCAGCAAAATTACAGTTATGAAGTAGCACAAAAATAATCTTATGTATGTAATCCACAGCATAAGGAATTGTATTTAAGTGTTGCAGCATTAGGAACATTGAAAACCACTGTTTTAGAGGGTAGATTGGGAAGGTCTAGGGGAGGAGTCTTCATTGGTGTGGCTTTAGGATGTTTACACCCCCTGCTATCCCAGGAAAAAAAAATATTAGCCACGTGGAGCTTCCCTAGGATTGTATCTTTTAACGTATAGGCCAAGGGAAACACCATAGATCCAAACTCTGACACACAGATATCCCAAGGTCTGACCCTGAAAGGCATGCTCCTAGGCAGAGAACAAGAAACATACCAAGGTTGTTCATATGCTGTTGTGGTTGAAATGTATGCCACCAGCATCATGCTGAGACTTAATCCCTTTTGTAATGGTGTTACAAGGTGAGGTCTTTGGGAAAATAATTAAGCTCTGAGGGCTCTGTCTTTGAGTGGATTATAAAAAGCTTGAGGGGGAACTAGCCTAGGCCTTTCTTGCTCTCCATCTCTTCTACCATAAGAGGACACAGCAGAGCCTCCAGGAGACACTGAACACTGGCAACAAAATCTTGAGAGTTCCTGTATCCAGAATTCAGATATTTGATGCCTGAAGCACAAACTAACCAAGACAACGTCTCTATTTATACTGACAGATTGATGATGTTGGGTGAAAATTTCACTACATTTATTTAATTTCTCAGCAGCATTTGACACCATTTAACGAGAACCTTGTGTAGTTCATGCACTTTTCTATGTGCTTCGCACACATTCATTTACGCATATTAAATATTTTATACTAGTGTTTTAGTCCCCCATCTCTGTTCTGTCACACGGATCACATCTACCTCTCTGACTAGCAGGAACCCACCTCAGCATTAACTCCTAATCTATCCTTTTCCTTGGTGTGCCTGGATGGTTTCTCTCATTTCCATAGTTGTCTCATGTCCATAGTCTGTCCATAGTTGTATCATTTTCATCATACTATCTTTATACCATGGGACAGCATGCGTATCTTAGCACAAGAAGCCCTTATTTGAACATCCTTCTGGCTGTTATGAATTTCTTTGTGTTCCAATACTAAACAATTTCTGTGTATGGCAAATACTTTAAAAGAGGCAAATAAAGCCACATTTAGAAGTTTGAAGCATATAATTAAGACTGCTCCTTAAACTGCGGCAATTAAGACAAATATAATCACCAAACCAGGTTATCATGTCTATTAAACATAAGGCTGAGCCTTATGTCCATGGCACTGACCTTACAGGAAAGAACACAGCATGCGAGTTCTGTGTTTTTACATTTTGCTGAATGTATTCTATATTATATCTTCCGCTAATGATTGCTCTGCCAAGTATTTGTTTCCACAAATGCACGATTTGTAGTCTCTCATCTGTTTTCATGAGTGATAAGAGAATTGGTTGCTTCCATCATATCGTCAGAAAGCTTCAAACTGGCATTTCAAAGACACGTTTCGATGATTACAGAGCTGGATTGCAGGATGGATGTCCATAAACCTTGGAAGAAACTCTCTGTTTTTACAAGTCACAGCAACGTCAAGAGACCAAGAGACAAAACACAACTGAGTGCATGCTGATTAGAGATGTAGATACTATTTGTGTTGCTTAAAGCTTATTTTGAAGTTGATCTTGGGTGTCTAGAGAAGTGCAGTTCTTTCTGCCTGGTCCCTGGGTATGAAGCTTCCTGTGCCCAAGGTTTCTTATTCTGCACTTGTGTGGTGTACTCTGTGGCTGTGGCACTGTGCTTTAACTGGGGGTGTGTGTATGTTTTGTATTTCTGTCTTACTCAGGAAATGATGAGAAATTTGAAAAGAAGACTGGCTTTTTCTGAGCTCTATTTCTCTGGTAGGCGCCAGTGTTTATTGGATTCTTAAAATTCTAAGTGAGAGATCCAGATTTAGAGAAAGAATAAAACATGAAATGTTGAAAGTTCTGAATAATTTGTTGGAGGTGATTAAAGGTTGGACCACATACATATTGCTCCATTCTTCTCATAATTTTCTTTATATTTCATGTATAGAAAATTTCTTACAAAATGTCATTAGTTATTTCAACAATCTAATCGACTAGCTTCTTTGTGGTGCATTGGGAAATTTACTCACGAAAATAACATAGGGCATTCCTCTTCAAACAAAGCCATATAGCATCACTTTTCTTCTGGAAAACCTTTCAGTGTTCCCCAGATAATGCTCAGGGTCACCCCTCTCTGGTCCACTCACCCTGTCTTAGTTCTTTTCTATTGTGGTGGCAAAACATTATCACCAAGGCAACTTATTGGCCTTGCATTTGCAGAGGTGGAACATCTTGATCCTCAAGTAGAAAGGAGAGAGACAGAGATAGAGACAGAGAGACTGGTAATGGTGGGGAAGACTTTGAATCTCCAAAGCCCATCTCCAGTAACACATCTCCTCCAACAAGGCCACACCTCCTAATCCTTCCCAAACACTTCCACCAACTGAGGAACAAATATTCAAAAATATAAGCCTATGGGGGCCTCTTTCTCATTGTGCTTGCCACACTGTGCCAGGTACAGCCTTTCTTCAGGCCTTTGTCCTTTGGTCTGGAACCCTAGTTATGTGGAAACTGCCAGTGACTACATCACCATGGCAGTGTAAGTAATTGCTTGACAAAGTTTCCAGGTGCTGCATGCCGGGAGATCATTGCCCTTTCTTCACTACTTTCTGCTGTACAGCTGCTGATAGCCTTAGTGGTCATAATGTCTGTTTTGCTTATTGATAAAACTTAAAATAATCTTTAATTCAGTCCTAACTGGGAAAGGGATACATTGTAGAAAACAAGGACATGGTGATTCTAGCACTAAAAATGATAAGAATCTTACTGACTTTCAAGTCCTAAATATATGTGAGAGTTGTTTCATGTCTAATATCGCTGACTTGATAATACACAGAGAATGAGGGAGTTGTATTACAAAATTATTTCTGGCACAAAAGGCACTGATTCCCCAGTAAAGACAGAGGTCAAGGAGACTGGATAGAGAAATTAACATGCCTGGAAGACAAGGACACAGAGATTATCACCCCTGAGAATGCTTGCCTTTTTTTTAGGAAAAGAAAGCCTACCTAGTGGCAATGATAAAAGTGTATGAAAAAGCTATAATAAATTACAAATGTAGGATAGATGCGATTATACTCAAAGCTTAAAAATCTGTTTAACACTGAAACTGCTTAAATCTATATACTACCTTGAAACTACAGAGAGCCCCAGAAACAAGAAAAATGGGTAGTCAAGGGAAAGAGGAATAGATGCTGTTAATGCTAAAGAAATAGATGATTGAAGTTTGGATACATATAGGGAAGAAGTAGAAAAACTAGAGAAAGCTTAAAATCTGTAAATATAGAATTTCTTTCTGGCACCTTTGTGCCCTTCTGTCTGTCTGACATATGCTGAAAGCACAAGTATGGCACCCAGCAAACTGTTAATGAACCATTGTGTTAAAGGTTTTCTGAGAAGAAGACAAGTTGAAGATTAAACTGTTACTATGAAAGTTGTTCTTGCTTACAATGTAACTATGTGAGTACTGAGAAGTTTTGAATATGCTTGACCTAGACAAACTGTAAAAGTTACAACGTACTTTTAGTAAATAAAAGACTGGAGTGGTATTGGCCAAGTGAACAAGCACTAGAGAACTTCATGGCTAAATCATTAGCCAACTTTCTCTTTAATCAAGCACACTTTCATTTCTCTTTCTCATCGCCAAACCATTCATCCATTCGCGGGTTCTTCCCTGACCTTCGTCCTGCTGCTGAGGCTGAACCCTGGCAGGAAACTCTGTGCTTTTCAGGGTAGACATCCTTCATGCCCCATGTGAACCAACACAGTCATCCCAGGTGGCATTTGCTTTTTCTTGTCATCTCTCACCATCTAACACAATAGGTATCATTCTTTCTCGTTCAATTTATCATGAATGTGAAGACTCCAGGGTTTTTTGTTTGTTTCCTCTCTCATTTTTCAAAAATATAAATTCCAACACCTAGAATGATGTCTGCAACATAGTAGTGTAACAGTTAACTTCAGGTTATCAACTTCATCAGGCTTGGGAGCCCAGACACCTGGAGAAACATTTGTGTGTGTGTGTTAATTACTGAACAGATTAGAATTTGAGTCGATGGACTAAGTAAAACAGGCCCTTCTCTCCAGTGTGGGTGGACATCTTGTAATTTATTGACAATCAGAATGGAACAAAAAGTAGGGAGATGGTTGAATTTACCCTATGCATCAGAATCTTTTTGCTGTTGTATCTCAGGTCACCAGACATGAGATACTCTGTCCATAGGCCTTTGAGACATACTTCCAATTCTCCCTGGTTTTCAGCTTGCAGAGAGCAAATTGGGATTCCTCAGCCTTCATAATCACTAAGTCAATGTCATATAATATCTCTTTTTTTTGGATCGTGTATAAATGTGTGCTTATATGCATATATAATAGGTTTTCTTTCTATAAAGATCCATGATACAGATAATTATTAAAACTTGTGGGATTTGGGCTATATACATGGCTCAGTGGGTAAGATCACTTGCTCTGCAGACATGAGGACCTGAGTTTGAAGTCCCACCACCCATGTAAAAAGAAAGGATTGGTTATATATGCCTTCAAACCTTGAGTTGAGTGGCAGAATTGTGGGGATCTCCAGAGCTCACTGCTCAGCTATCTTAGCACAAAGGGAGTCCTAGTCCTAGTTCAGTGAGAAAACTTTACTCATGACGCTAAGGTATAGACCATAGAGGAAGGCACCTGGCACCTTATCCTAGTTTCTTCATGTACCCTTATTGGTACACATTCATGCACCAAACATACATGTATAACATACTCAGACCAGCACACAAAATGTGCTGAATTTTAAAAAAATAAGCTATTGAGGCAGATATATTTAATTTTGAGGTATTTGATTTTCTATTACACTATTGGTTTTTGTATAAAAATACATACTCAAATAAAAAATAACAGCCATGTTTCATATAGAAGGGACATTTCTGTTGTATCTGAAGCTTAAATTCCCAATCTAAAATTTCCTAAACAGGTTTTCTTTCACACACCAACAGAAATAAAATACTTGAGTTGAGGAGGACTATAACATGCTTTATAACCGTGACTGCTAAGTGGACTTTAAAATGTCTATTTTTCAAAGTAATGTTAATACAGGAGTGTTTGTCAAGAACATAAGAACACTTATTTCATGGAGGGTGGTTTTAGTGCAAGTCATCAGAGTATCAGAACTGTAGTAGTGAAATCTCTACTTTTAATCTACTGCATGAATTTCTCCACAGACTTATCTGAAAGGAGCATTGTATAGTCAAATGCTTAGTTTGTTAACTGTAAGTATACTGTGCAAAAATACCAAACTGTAAATCAATGTCAAGGCAATGACAAATGCCTTTGCAAATGTCAACCATTTCCCAAGATGCTAGCTGATTTTCCTGTTCATGTAGATTTCATGTGTGACGTGAGAATCAGCTCTGATTACCACATCATTAGATAAAGGGACATAAACCTTCAGCCAACAAACAAATCTAGATGGTTTCCAAAGAACCAGGAAAGAAAGAAACTCACAAAGTGGTACGAGCATCTCTTTGACCACAGAGTGAGGAGGAAAAGCTGCTTTGAATAAAGCAGGTTACAGCTCTTTAAATCACTCCCCAGATAGAGTGTTTTGTCTTAGATATGAGAAAGGAGAAGGCTTTTAACATTTCCTTAGCAGTGTTGGGGGTAGGCTGGTACATACAGTTTGCAGGACTTCCTGACTATGTAATGCTTTTGAAAACTTTAATAATGAAATCAAATACACATACATAATCTTATCCTGTGACCTCAGCTTGATCAACAGGCAAATAGTCTGTTCTCAACCAAATAAACACACACCCTGAAAAACAAATATGCTTTTGAGCCAAAAAGACCTTTGACAACCCTGTGCAGTGACATCTGATGCCCGCACAGCTGAATATCAGTCATCAGTGCAGCAGATTAGCCAGGTGAGTCCTGCTTCTCACATGATGGCTTGTTGACATAATTTGCTCTGCCATTTTTGTTTCAACCTTGGTTCACCTCACCCTCGACCCTTCATCTCCTGACAGTCAGAATATTGTTTGGAACCTGTTGTACCTATTGGTTCATTCTTCAAGACTACAGATGATACCCATCAGAATATGGAACGATCTGAGTACTGGTATGCTTAACTGCACTGAACTCTTTAGTGGGATACATAGTTATTTTTATACTTTCTCATCAGCTATAAAGACATCTCACGGGAGACTTTTCATTGCTATTCTTAAATCAAAAGATGTTTTCTCTTAAAAGCTTATCCTTGAAGCTACTGCTGAATTTCATTTTTATGTATTTTTCTTTAAAAATAAATGTTTAATCTAACGTTCTAAGAATCCATGTGAATTTCAGAAGCAACACAGAAAAAAACAATTTTAATGAACCACCAGAAAATCATAATTATATAAAAAAAAAATTCCAAAATATGAAAATCACTTCCAGTTAAGGCAGTGTCATTTTTAAGTGCTGGAAATTACATCTTTTAATCCCATTTCTCTGCACAAGAGTTAAAAATAGTCATCATCCCCACATATCACCCATGCCCTGCTTAATTGTCATGTTTAGACCAGGACAAGGAGCAGGGTAAGAACAAAATAAAATGCGTTACCCTGCTAAGGTGCCTGAAATATTCTTTTAATTAAAATCTGTACCATAAATAGAGCAGTTGTTTGCATGCTCAGAAATGAACTACCAATCATTTTAATGAATTCATGGATGTTGGTAAAGAAACTGGGATAGATGACCTAGACTTCTATTGATTGATGGAATACAAAGGAAACATGTGGGGAGAAATGATGTGCTGAGAGAAACAGTATGCTCTCTACTTAAGGTTATTTAAGATTAAAGAAAGAAGTAATAAAGAAGATTCCCCAAATATTTGGTTTGAATACGATTTTCATCATTAGGATGACGTACTCTATGGAATTTATGCAATTGAGCAACATTTGTAAATTGAAATGGATGTTTGGATGTTTTGTAAACACATACATGCTTAACACGCCTTTTACCCTGACACCAATTTTGTACCTTTAAGCTCTCTGTTGGCATCATTATGACAGCCAATAATAGCCAAATGACAGCCAATAATAGCCAAAATTCTTTTTTACGTTAAACCAGTCTTGTCTGTCTCATGTTCTGATTTTTTGGTGAGGGCATGGGAATCTGCATTCTCTCCCCCATGTTCCTTCCTATTTGGTGATTTGTTTCTGTCAGTGACATCGAAGCCCTCTTAATGCAAACCATGGCAAATAGATAGTAGAATGCTATCCAGTTGCTCTCTGAGCAGGTAACTGTAGATACATAAATGCGCAGGTCATTCATCTATAGCAGACGGATGACTTTTGCTTTCAGTCGGTGACTGGGAGTCCAGATTCTTTGGGTTATGGCTTCAGTAATGTGGTGTAGTAGAAGCACAGGGATTTCATTACCACTGGAAGACAGGTTTAGGGAAATCATTCTGTTTCTAACAAGGATTTCAGATAACCTGTAAGATTTATTCCCACAGTTAGTTTAAGAACAAGATGCATTGGTTTTATATCAACACTTTTTGTCTGTGGGATGCTAATTTTTCAGTCTTTGTTCTGGCACAATTCCATTCTTACAAGCTCCCAGACAGTGGTGCCTATGTCCTGACAGTGCTCGAGCTGTAAATCAGTGCTTACATCCCTTTGTCTGCAAATTAATGTATTTTTTTTTCTTCATATGAATGTAGATCAGTAGCAGTGTAGAGAAAGCAACTAAATAATTTGTGGGTGTGTGATGCACAATTAACCTGTAAATTACACTTAGATCTGAGAAGAAAGACATTTGCCAATTTCCCTCATCAGTAACAATATCAGTCCTTTCCACATATCACTATAAAATACAAAACAAAAACAAACAAATAAACAAAGACACTACAGACTTTCATGGATATGAAAATGACTTTTGTTTTAGGCTTGCAATGGGCAAAGATACATTATTTATTTTATCTAGGGCAATAAATATATTGACAATACTAGACATCTTTTTATTAGTGTTTTAAATATTTTAGTGAGAATTATAACAAAAATATATTTAGCTCAGTGTCTGCCCTTTTCACCATTGTGTTTTATTTTGTTTACTGGAGTGGAAAATTAAAATAGTATCAGTAATATTACAAAAGCTAATTGGGCATTTTTCCAATATTTATTCATTGTTTATTATTTTAAACATGCTAAGTTGATAATGATTTTTGTGAATGATACTAAAATCACAGTCAACAAAAGGAAATTAAATTTCATTAAACTGAAATATTTGTAGGTCAAAGGACATTGCCATAACAGTGAAAATTAATCCAAAAGATGGAATAAACCTTTATGAATACTGTATCTGGTGAATATCTGCTACCTAGACTATATGAGCAAATTACAAATCAGCAATGAGTCGAACCAAGTAATCTAATTCAAAAACAGGCAAGGGACATGCCCATCACCAGGAAACACAAGGAACAACTGTTTTGGTTTAGTTTTGTTTGGTTTGCTTTTTAAAGACAGGGTTTCTCTGTTGTAACTCTGGCTGCCCTAGAACTCACTCTGTAGATCAGGCTGGCCTTGAACTCACAGAGATCTGCCTGCCTCTGCCTCCTGAGCGCTGAGATTAAAAACATGTGCCACCATGCCCTGCCCCAGGGAATAATTATTAACATTATTTATTATTAAGGAAATCCAACTAGATGTTATCCAACATACTTTACATCTGAAATGTCCCTCAAAGGCGACTGCACTAAAAGTTCAGCCCCTTGACTTCTAGGTTTAGAAGCTTGAAGTGGGGGTGTCTATATGAGGAAGTTAGGTTAGAGGATAAGCCTTGCAGGCAGTGTAAAGGGATCCTTCCTGTCTCGCTGTGATGTGAATGACCTCACATTAATGTTCTGTCATGATGTACTGAGCTTACAGAGATCCAGACCCACAGGGCCATAACATTTATGAACCCAAAGCTTTCTTCAGAAAAAGCTGTTTGCTTGGGTGTTTCATCATAGTAACAGAAAGTCGACTCACTAAATGGATCATAATTAAAAGCCAGAAAATTCTAAGTACTGATGAAGATGTGGAGAAATTGGAAGCCCTATGCCTTCCTCGTGGGTATGTAACATGGTGTAAGTGCTGTAGAAAGCAGCATGACCATTCCCCAGAGTGAAGGCAGAGTTGACGCCTGACTACCAGTCACGGTCCTGAGTGCATAATGAAAGCAAAGGACACAGCAGAGGCTCAACTCTGTTTGTACATTTATGTTTATGGCAGCTTTATTCACAACAGTCAAAAGGTGGAATCAACCAAATGTTGACCAAACATGAACATTGTTAAAAAAAATGCAGTGTTTTGTGTGTGTGTGTGTGTGTGTGTGTGTGTGTGTGTGTGTGTGTGTGTGTGTGTACATGCACACTGAAATATTATTCAGGCTTGAAGAGGAATGATTTTATGACACATGCTGAAAACATTGTTCTGAGTGAAATAATACAGAACTATTTATTGTGCGACTCCATCTATCTCAGTTACCTAGAAATAGCCAAGCTCCGGCCAAAAGAGCACAGCTCACTCAGGACTGGCATGATGGAAGAACAGTGGGAGTTACTGTGTAATGAATGAGCTGTCCTATGGAATGATGAAAATGTTCTGGTAACGCACTGTAGCCATAGTTGCAGAACTTTAAAAACAGGATCAATGACATAGACTGTACAACCAAAGTGGCAAATTTTTATGTTGAGCAAATTTCAACACAGCTTTTTTTCCCCCTCGTGGAATAATTTTGTAAAGAGTAGGCTGAACAGTCCTTTCAACTGCCTGTGTGGTAAGTCTTTCAAGAAGAGGGTTGGATTGCACTATTTTGCCTCAAGGGACTAGTCCTTTTCCTTGAAAGTCTATTCTTTATGCATGCTTTTGTGATTTTCAGTTTCTACTTGGTTTTAAGCCTGGACTATTGCAGATTTTGGCCTCCACAGTTTAGAAGTTCCTACTAGAGTAGGAGTGCCTATTGCTTTGGCTTTTATTCTAGATGCAAATCCTATCAGATTGTTGATTCCACAACATCCTTCTTAGTTATTCACAGTATGAAATCAATAATCGAATATTACCACCTAATGGCATGACCTAGATAGCAGAGTTCGGTTTTCTCACTGTTATCTTTTCTCTGGAATGATTTGCTTATATTTTTGTTTCAGAAGACGACTCAGCCCAAGAGGCTGTCTTAGTCATCTTTTTATACCCAGTGCTTAGTACAGTGCTCAATAACTGTTGGTCATCTATAGCATTTAGTAGCATAATAAACAATATTGGCATGACCTAATGTCTATTGAATATAAAGTATCTAGGGTGGAAAACTTATCTGGCTTCTTGTTGTCACATATGTGAAAGCGAAGAGTCGGGAACCTTAGGCTAGACCTGCACCCCCGGATGCCCTCGGGGCAGGAAAAGCAGGTTGGGGAAATGCACAATGCACAGAGACTCTCTGAATCTCACAAGAAATAGCACCCTTAACTGATTTTTATCAGATACGTGAATATACTACATACACACTCATGCAGAAGTTGGCTCTAACATTTTTGTACTTAAAGTGGTGAAATGCATTTTTAAGAGTAAGTGTGTGAAGTCTCCGGATATATGGCTACAGGTCTACTACCTCCCTGAATAAGAACTCAAAACAAGGTCTTTCAGGGAAGTAGTTGCTAAGCCTGGCTCGCTCCTGTCAACCTATGCAACCTTAGGCAACCTTTCCAACAGGTTTTCTACTTAATAAATCTGGGTTTAAAACGTATACCCCCTCTTCAAGGGTTGGCATAGGATTCAGTGGGAGTAATAGTATCAGTCAGTACCTTCAAGCTGATTGTCCGACATGAACCAAGATTCTATTGGGGTGGACAGGCCCACCCAATGTGTGTATGTGTGTGTGTGTGTGTGTATGTGTGTTGGGGGGAGAGGGGTGATAGCAGTGGTTACAAACTGTGAATGTTCTTAATGCCACCAAACTGTGCATTTGAAATGACTCAAAGGATTTTATGCTATGTATAATTATCACATTTGTTAAAAGTAGATAAAAGTCATTAGAACAATAAAAGTTTAAGGATATAAACTCTTCAGGGCCACTGTGATGAAGGAAGATTTACATTTATTCTCTTCTTGTGATTTTTGAGTGCCTACTGTATTGCTGGCTCCAACATCTCCCCACAGTTGCTCAGGGTGGTCTCCAAGATTCCACTCCTGCCTGAGTTACAGGATATTACCACTGCCCTTGTTTTCCCACTGTAAATAGATGGTAACAGCATGCTTCAATTGCAGGACAAAGAAAAACCTAGCTGCAATTGAGTTGAAGACTTCCTCCCTGCTGAGCAGCTTTCATACTCCATAAAATGCTGTGCAGGCTGTAGGCAGCGAGAAGTCATCCATGGTCTGACTCAGCTGTGGACCTTCTGAGCTATAATACTGTCCTCATTACACTTAACTGTCAACCTGGTGCAGCCTCAATGTCATCTGAAAAGGGAATCTCAATTGAGAAATTACCCAGATGCCTGTGCTCACGTCTCTGGGGCACAAGGAGGGTGTATGTGAGGCAGTGTGCTTCTTAATTGCCGATTGATATAAGAAGGCGAAGCCCATTGTGGGCCACACCATTCCCAGGGAAGTCAACCGGAAGATTGACTTAAGCATGGGTCTGGTGCGAGCCATCCAGAAACTCTGCTTGGATTCCTTCCCTGACTTCCCTGAGTGCTAGACTAACATCTGAAAGTATACGCTAAGTAAATTATTCTTTCCCCTAAGCTGCTTTTAGTCATGTGTTTGTCACAGCAACACAAAGAAAACTAATAACAGTGCCAACCTTCCAGGCATGATAATCCCATTGACCCAATAGTGTGATGACTACACTGAGAGTATCCGTCTGATTGGATTCCAGGCCCATTCCGCAGGAGGGAATTCCTGTCCAATATCATAAAACTGTTCAAAAGCCTGTGGCTAGCATGTTTATAAGCACTATTGGGAAAGCTGTTTTGCTAAATGGACATGTTTATGCCCATAAACTAGTGTTACTCTCAGAAGTTTTGGTTGTGGTAGTTTCCTTTTGCAATACATAATGATTACTGCAGAGTCATCACTGATCAAGGGGCTGAGGATAAATGACGCTTGAGATCTCAGCAATAAATAGGATATCTAATAACGCCTCCAAGGCCCAAGCAATATCACAAGAAGGGGGCAAAAGGAAGAAAAGAGCCTAAAGAAGAAGAAAGGTGTTGTAGAAAGCTGTCTTCTAGGGAAGGTATGGCCTTTGCATGCATGAACTCACACTAACTGTGTTGATCTGCACAAGACACGCCCAAACCTAGCCCATCAAACTTCCCTCATGAATGAGGTTCCTAAAGTCCCACATATCTCTGAAGATTGATTAGTGATTCATAGTTGCTGGGTCATAGGGAAATATTTTCTATAGTGGTGTAGTCACTGGTAAATTGCCTGTGCTCCTGTAAGTAATACTAATTAAATTTATTGAGGCACACAGACACATGCATTCACACACACACACACACACACATACACACACACAGACACACTGCATGAGAGCAGAAAGGGGGCTATTTTGGGAAGCAGAAGTTTGGATCAGCAGAAGTGAGGGGGGCAGGAAAGGGTACTGGGGAATGAATATGATCAACATGTTTTTCATACATGTATGAATTCTATTATTATGTATAATTAATGTGTACTTGTAAAAAAGTTTACCTGTTGGCCAAGAAAATTATAGTATGCAAATACTAGAATGTGTTCACTTATTTTATTATGTTATTTATTTATTTGTGTATGTGTTTCCACATGCCACAATGTGTATGTAGAGGTCAGAGGAGAACTTCCATGAAGGTCTGAGTCATCAAATTCAGCTCACCAAACTTGGCAGGAAGCACCTTTACTGGTTGAATCCTCTCACCAGCCCTGCTTTGGGGAAGGATGCTTTCGTATCAGGAGTAGTCATCCCTTAGTGTAAGCAGGTTTCCTCTGATCTAGAAGGACAGACAACATTCCATTTGCAACCTGACCACCATTTCCTTCCTAACCCCATTCTACACTTCAAATCAATCTGCTACTTTGATTTTTTTAATCAGCTTGGGTGAATTTATAATGCATTTATAATTGCATTTGTGAGGTAATGGGTTGGAGAAACTGATAACATAAACATTATGCTATCTAAGGAGACAATAAAATTATATGTTGTAATGAGACTGGATTGTGCTTTTAGCATTTTGAGCCCTGCTGCAATCTTGCACCAAGTCCCTTTGAGCTACACATGCAAGTGCTATTGCTGTTAATTGAAGTTCCACTCCACAGCCACATCAAAAGAAAGCAGACTGCCTTTGCACTGTGGGTTTTGCAATACTTTCCATATTGTACAATGAAATCCAACTTTACTTTCAGATTTAAAATACTATGTCTTTATATTCTAAATACAAAACTTGCCTTAAATAAACAATATTGCAATCCACAGGCAGAGAACCCAGCTGAAGATCATTTGGTTTTGTTGTGGAGTTCTCTAATCGTGTTAAACTCAAGTTTTATACTGATAAATAATGTCTGTGCTCTATAAACCTTTCCAGGTCAATGAGATACCCCAGAGGAGGCAGGATGTCATTCTGCCCTCTGTGTCCTTCAGCCATGCTTCCTTCAGAGATGCCATACATTCTGTTGTAGAGGCTAAAACAAGTCCCTTCACCCTCATTTCCTCTCTTCTTCAATCCTCCTTGAGCACAGACAAAGCTATCAGTTTTATTCTAAGAAGCTCCCAAATCTTTAAAGCTCAATGAAGCTCTTCGGCCTCATTTGGAGAATGCTGAAGCAGCTTCAAGCTGCAAGCTAGGCAGAATCTCTGCCTTGTATCTCTCTTCTTGTGACATTAAGTAGAAATCTCCCTGAGCACACAAACAGCATTCTTTGCTGAACCACTTCAATGTTTCCTCCTTGCTCTTCTGAAAATTCAAACTTCCTATAGGCTGTCATCTACTTTCCCTCAGTTGCTACCTGTCATTCTAACCTCCAAGGCTCTCTTTGTGTTTGGGAGTTTTGGTCCCCTTGTAGGCCAGTGCATACTCTCTATCCCCTACCTCAGCCTCACTGTTTCTCCTTTCCCAGTACATACACGCGTGTACCGTACTCCCTCTAGTCTTGTAAAGCCTCATTGGCTATTCCAACTCATAATTCAAAGCTTGTTCAAATAACTCCAACACATTATCATTGAATTTGGTGTGTGCTTCCTTCCCCTCAGAAGTCACCTTCTCTTTGTTCAACAAACATTTAATAGATAATTTAATTAAGAGATGGTCATGTAGATGGAAATATTAATATCTTGGGCAGGTTCAATAAAAAACAGAGGCAGTTCTCTGAGATGCAAGCCTGAAAGGCCGAGGCAAAGGGTCCCACCACTGATGAACTGACCCAGACCTTGTGGCCTCCAGGAAAGGCACTGCCCATTGCTACAAAGGTCTTAACTGCTTAATGCATAGAACTTCTGTAGTACAATAACCCCCAACTTTAGCTGGTACACTACTCTTCTTTACAAGTGAAGTCAAGACCCCTGACAAGATTTTCTCTGTCACCTGTCATGTGCTTGGGCTGGGGGAGGAGACCATGAGAGGCTCCTCCATTAGCAATAATATAATCAGGTGCTTTCAAAATAAAGATTTTAGTGGGCAAAGTCAAATCTGAACAATTGCTACATCTGTGGGTAATTGAGTAGACAATTGCCAATACTCCAAACTAGCATTCTTTCTGTATTCAAGAAAGCTGCATCCCATCCACACCCAGAAATCTGGTTCTAACAGCTAAGGAAGGTGACCTTCTGGTAGCATCTCCTGCTGTCAGATACAGCAGCTGTTTAAGGTTACTGCAGAGAAGTGCATGTAGCTGTACAATATTTGAGAATAAGTTTTAAAATTCCACTACATGATCAGGAATGCTTTCAGGGGCTGAAGTCAGTTATACACAACGCCCATTATTCTAGTGGGAGACATGCAATGAATGAAGATCAAATCAGCAAACACTATGAAGAAATGGACAGAGATAACATTATTTACAAAACACAAGCAGAAACAACCTCTCCTTAGAGCCTCAGTAAGAAACCCACTAGGCAGATGTTACAGGTTGTTGGGAGCCTCATCTTTAAAAAATTAGTTTATTCTTTGTCAATTTCATACATTTGTATAATATCCATATGGTTACAGTCAAAGCCATCCAATTCTCCCAAGTCCCTTTCTCTCCTTGACCTCTTTGGGGTTTTGTTGTTCTTTGGTTTTGTTTTGCTTTCATTTTTGTTCTGCAGTCCACTGAGTTTAGGCTGGTCAGCCAGCATGAGTATGAATCTGGCACTATCCACTGAAGCATGTTTAACTTGCCAGTGGCTCCTTCTCAACACAGCTCTCCAGAAAAGCATAGGCACCTTCACCCACGTCTATGAATGATACCGATGGGGCCCAGTCTTGTGCATACCCAGTACAGGTAACTGCAGCTTCTGTGACTTTATGGGTATAAAAGTCATGTCATACTTAGAAAACAGCAGGTCATGGCCCTTCTACCCATTCTGTGGCTCTTACATTCTTGCTGTCTCATATCTTCTGTGATGTACCCAGAGCCTCGTGAGGGGTCATACGGATGTCTCATCGAGAACAGAGCACCAACAAGTTCTTAGCCCCTTGACCAGCCTCAGCCTTCTGTGTTAACTGTCATTCGCTACAAAGAGAAGCTTCCTGACCAGGATTGAAACTCTTTTTTGGCAGTGCCAACAGGCAGCTGACAAGCCCTTGGTTTAGATTTCCTTACTCTGTTACTGACATGGGCAGTATCCTGATTTACCAGCAGGATTTGGGGCAGAAGGATCCAACTCAGTGATCAGAGAGATGGGAACATGTGTAACCTCACTGCTAACCCAGTGCGGGCATGGGTGAAGCCATCATCAAATGCATACAGAAGAGAGATTATTTTTCACCTTTACATTTTTCTCAGCTTAACCCCCGCTGTGGACTTTCTCACAGATGCAGTTTTATTTTCGAAACATTCATTTTTCATAGGTTGAGAATATAAAACTTTAAAGAGACGGTATTGCATATACTATAAATCACCTCTGTTACTCCAAACGTACCTCGAGATCAGTTTAGAAGGAAATGCATTGTACCTCATGTATAAATGCCTAAATAAAGACACTAACCTGGTATTTTCACAGATTGAAATGTTCATGTACAGTGGGGTCTCTTGCAAGGCTGGTGTCTATGTACTGACCCATGTTGTACTTGAAAGGACAGGCTGGGCTTCTGCCCTCCCAGGGTCTCAGGGCGAGGGTGACCTCAAGGAACTAAGACTCCAGATGGATGTAAAAAACTTGAGGCTTTTATTATCCAATGCATTGGGGCCATCTCTCACGTACCCTAAAAGTCAGAATAGGAGAAAATGACTCCTAGGATCTTCAGGCTAGAATTTTTAAAAGAGAGCAGGGAATCTCTCTGACTGGTCAGAACCCAGGCACTGGATTGGCTTGTTGGCAACAAGGAGTTCTGGGAAAACAGAGAGGTTTATGGGATAGTGAGTACTTACATTAAATGGAGGTTAGTGCCTTTACCACTAGGGGCGCTGGACTTTTCATCCTCATCTGTCTCAGAGTTGAAAAGGTGATGTGGTAAGGTAAATTAGAAGTTTGTAGTTGCTTATTCTCCTTTGAGTACTTTCAACACAGTAAACCAAAAACTTCAATTAATTTCAACTTACTATTTGATATTGAATGCTTATATTTCTGAAGAAAAAATATGTGAACACTGGTTTTCTTTTATCATGAAAAAAATCGTATTTGTAGGAAGATAAAAGAGACTAAAACTAGCATTTTCATTTATTCTCTGATGTTCTATGGTTCAGTGAGTTCATGATTATAGTTTGTAAATATTTTATATCTGTGAAGTCTCTACTTGGCTGCTGTGGGGCTATCCTAGGGCTAGGAGTGGATTGAAGTGTGCCTTGAGTCCAGGAATTCTCACCCTGAGAGTGGTGGGAGTTCGATTGCTCCCCATTTTCTCAGCCTTGGCAAAACCCAGCTAAATTCTAAATACTTCCTGATTCACTGTTTGGTGCTTATGTAGCTGGAGACCTAGGGCTGAGCCCATTTTCTGATAAGGTGTTTTCCTCTTTTCAGTGTGAGACCACACCTTATGCAGAATGTGCTCTTGCAGGACTTTGACCCTTATACAAAGAGCCCCACATGCAAATGGGGCTACTCAAGTATCCCTATCTTAACCAATGGCCCTTCTCTGGGTACTAAAGACCACCCCCCTGCATTTATCCTATAAATGTAACCACCCTTGCTTCAATAAACTGAGATGTTCTACTGACAATACTCTCCCTGTTCTTTTTCACCAGCTCACAGTTTTCCAATCTAATATTAGATGTACACATGATAAGAACCACTCTGCCTGGGGATGGTGGGGGGGTAGTGGGGTGGGGGGGCCCTGCAAGGACAGTTTCCCTGCTGTGGAGGGCTTGGACCAGCTCTGCTTCTGCCTCCAAGCCCTCCCTTCCCTCAGCACACCCCACTCCCCTGGAGCTCCCTTAATCCTTTCTCTTAACCCTAGCCTCTTTCTTGGATATGATACCTACACTGAACAACTCCCCAATTTGGTCAGTGCCACTCATTTAGCACTTAAATCTCTGGCTCTCTAGTCAGGTGCCCGATGCTTAATTACTTAAAATTTCAATCCTGTTATTAATTCATTTAACTTATATTCAAAATTCTTTGAGTTCAAGACATGATTTTGTTGTTGTTATTTGGTTTGGTTTGGTTTGGTTTGGTTTGTTGTTGTTATTGTTATAGGATCTGTGTAGCCATGACTTGCCTGGAACTCACAGAGATCCACCTGCCTCTGCTTCCTGAGTGTTGGGATCAAAGGCGTGTACCACCATATCGGCTTCAAGAAGTAATCTTAAATTCTTCATTATAAAGTTACACACAAAGCACTTAGCTGACATGCTACATAGCCAAAAGAATGCTAAGAAGAATCATCTGACTTTACATCTGAAGCAATCTGATGTGCCCAGAAAATAGAATTTTGTGATCAAAATGCAATCACATTAGGGCTTCACACATAAAACACAACATATGAAATCATTCTTTTACAGAGGCAGAGGGTAGAGAACACAGAGGCTTCTAGAGCAGCAAAGACACCCTGTGTGAGGGTGTAATGCACATACACCATTGCACATCAATCAAAGCCCACAGAAACATACAGCTCTGAGTGAGCTTTAAGGCAGGAAGGGAGAAGTAGCTTGAAACACTGAACATAGACCGCTCTGAACGAAAGTCCATTGAAAAAATTAAAATACAAATCCCAGAACTAGTCCTCCCTAAATGCACGATGTTGCGGGGATATGTCTTACCACCACCACTACCCCCGTATTTGCTAGACCAACACATTTAAAAATGATCAGTTTCTGTTTTGTTTCTTATTTTTAATTGCAATTTTGCTCTATCTATCGGAATGGATATTTCATTACAACGTAAGATACCAGCAGCAGTTGTTCCCTCCTGGCTGGCCAGACACATCTGCTGCCAGATCATCATATCCTATTTCTACTTAATAACCCTGCCTGTTACCTGCTAATTGCCATGTATTGATTTACTTAAGCATCCATGGTTGCTGTATAAGAAAGATAACACTCGGCTCTAGGGGGCCTGAAAATTCTTTACACTGTCAGTGACCTTGACTGAAAGGATAATTAATCTGAACCTCTGGGTGGCATTAAAAGACTTAGACCTTCCATTCTCTGCTAAAGCTTCATCTTTAGGGATGTGAATACACTTTTCTATTTGCTCAGGAAACATCTTATGCAAACTTATCTTGTTCATTTTTTTATGCTCAGCTTCCAGAATTGCAGATTTTCTGTATCGGAGGAAGAGGAAAAGACAAAAATGGTTCTAGTGGCTTGGCAGAAATTTGGCGGAGCTGCTTTCTGTCTGCTGGGCTAACCGTGTGGCAGTAGCCAGGGTAGTTTATTTTCCTGTCTTGGTTTTGTCATGTGCAGAGTAAAATGACAAACGTTCATATTACAAGTGGATTAAAATGAACAAGTATATTTCAAACCTAGAGTTTCAGAGTTCCATGATGTTTGCTCTTTCTCTTCTTTTTATTCTTACAATGACACAGTAGGTTAAAAAATGTCTCAATTACCTTTGAAACGTCCTCACTTTGTGTTTGGCCTCTTGAGGCATTCAAAAGGAAGTCAGATACACTGACATAAACATTAGGAGAAAAAATGTCAAAGGGATTACACATCAGACACCGCACCTGGACTGTGTAGAAGAAAAATGGTTTGAGATACAAGTGTTTTTCAATGTGTTGCTGAAATGAGATTTTTGATAATAGAAAAATACATTATCTACTTTTCTTTTGCTGATTATCTGTTCTGTTCTTTTGGTTTCACTAATCCCTGAAACTTGCCAAATAACGTTTTTATGATATGGAATTACTTCTCAACAATCTACTTGGCCGGACAGTTTTATGTCAACTTAGTACAAGCTGGAGTCATTTGAGAAGAGGGAACCTCTATTGAGAAAATGCCCCCATCAGGCTGGCCTGTTGGCAAGTCTGTGGGGCGTTTTCTTAATTAGTGATTAGTTGTGAGAAGGCCCAGTCCATTGTAGGTGGTGCCACCTCTGAGCAGGTAGTCCTGGATGTTCTAAGAAAGCAGCCTGAGCAAATCATGGGAGCAGGCCAGTAAGTAGTATTCTTCCATGGCCTCTGCATCAGTTCTTGCCCTCAGGCTCCTGTCCTGAGTTCCCTCAGTGGTGGAAAATGAAATAAGCCCTTCCTTCCCAAGTGTCTTTTGGTGATGGTGCTTATCACAGTAATAGAAACCTAAGTAAAACAGACCTCAAGAAGCTAGCAGAGCTAGCAAGGGGAATTGGGGAGGGTGTTACTTTGAGGGAATATTTTTTTCATCCAAATATTCTCAGGATTCTTTTTCAGTCAAATCTACTGAATCTCTAGTAATTTTCCTTCCTGACTGGCAAACCCTTAGCTGACCTGACATCTCCAAAGTTTCCAGAATCTGAGAGAGAGAGGACTTCCTTCCTCTTTATGTGGTAGAGGTAATACTTTTCCACAGCCCCTGTCCCACCTCTTCTACATGTATTTATTAGCAGGACACAGTGATTCTCAACCTTCCTAATGCTGTGACCCTTTAGTACAGTTCCTCAGGTTGTGGTGACCCCCAACCATAAAATTATTTTTGTTGCTACTTCATAACTGTAATTTTGCTGCTGTTATGAATTGTAATTACAGATGGTCTTAGGTGACCCCTGTGAAAGGATCTTTTGATCCTCAAAGAGATCACGACCCACAGGTTGAGAACCAATGGCATGACACATTCTGTACCTGTATTAACACCCTGACAATTATGTTGAATTGCCCAAATGCCACAGGGAACAGGGTATGGAAAAAGAAATGTGCCAGTATGCTGCAACAGCCATAGTAATTCTTTGATTTTTTTAAAACATTTATTTATTTATTTAATGTTATGTGTGTGTGTGTGTGTGTGTGTGTGTGTGTGTGTGTAGCATTCTTATGCCCATGGCTCATGTGTCAAGATCAGAGCCCAAGAGTTAGTTCTCTCCTTCCACTATGTGGATTCCAGGGATCATACTCAGGTCTGTAGGTTTGGTGGAAAGAGTCTCAAGAATCTTCACAGACTCAACTATTTTGCCAGCCCCATAGTAGTCTTTAAGTAGTAGGGTAGGATGAAGTGCAGACCTGACCTAGTGACAGCAGAGCCTTGGAGAGTCATTCTGTTTCCATCTGTGATTGATATGAGAGAGATGAGAAGCTATAAAAGAAAGGAGAGAGGGAGGCCAGCAGCAGAAGACAGCCAAATCTGAGGAAAGACAAGAGAACATACTTATGTTCAGAGGAGGTCTCTGCTCTTGTCCCACCCCTGCAGACCTCAGTTTTCTTGGCTTTTTCTTATCTTCTTCAAAAAGATTGTGTTTGTAGAATGGTAAATCATAATGGATCATTTCTAGCTTTAGGGGACAAGCCAGATGCTAGAAATGATCCATTACTCAAAAGCAGTAAAGTGGTACCTATCCTTTTTAGGCTCTTCAAGCTGGTCTGAGTCTTTAGAAATAACACAAATTTATTTCTCATAGATCTGTTGATCAGAAAGTATGAACTCTAGGTATCTACAGGTTTTGAATCTTGGGGCCACGTCCCACATGGAGTATCAGCTTCCTGTATTCTCACAAGGCAGAAGGGACCCATCAGTCTACTTAGTCCCCTTTTATAAAAGCACCAATCCCTGACAACCTTCCAAAGGCCTCACATCTTACTGATGTAGCATTATTCACTAAGTTTCAATGTATAAATTTCAGGGGAACACACACATTAAGTATAGTCATTAATAGTGACATAGTTTTCCAATGTGTTTAAGAAACATGAATTGATTATTTTTCTGTTCTGCATTGCTCTGCCTATACATCCTATTTAGAAGTTTTAATACATATAAAAACATTTCTTGAGTATTTCTATTTTTCTAATCAATATATAATGTGACTGTTGATACATGTACAAGTTATAGACATCTTGAAGGGAGACAATGGAGAAAGGGGCATGACTGTTGAGGGAGTTTACGGGAGCTGACCACTGACTTGGTGTGATTGGTGTATTTAAGATTTGATCTGCAGAATGAGAACAACTCTGTCTAGATTATAAAACTTGCTATATCGATCAGGATACAGAGGTTGATCCATAAACCAGAATGTCAGCTCATTACTGTACAAGCACCAAGCTTGCCAGAACACTCAGCCCGGCTGACCACAGCCATGAGCTTGGCGAAGGAAAGAAAGCAACTAGGCTTACATAATTTTAGCTGTTTCACACATTAGTAGGGTACAATTGTCATGACAATCTTCATTCTTGAGTCTGCGAATCGAAGATCCATCCCACCTGAGTGGAGTCTCTATCAGTGCATGCTTCATGAACTTTTTATATCTTTAGCTTCTGAGGCTCGACACTTCCATCCTGTTCTCACTGTCTTTCTCCAAATAGATACAGCCAGTTTTGTCTCTATGTGGTAAATTATACACTCAAATATCTCTAAACCGATTGTCAGATTTCCTGTATTCATTTTATTAACTCATACTTTTTCAGTCAATGACTTACTTTGGAGCAATCTTACCTACTTCAGATGTTGAGAGTAGCTCACAATGGCTGCTGTCGCCCTAACAGGAGCAAGAATCAGCTACTATTTTCGATGATTTTCCTTATTTGAAATTGTCAGCATAGGTATAGAAATAAATAAGCATGTATTCTGGTGTTAAACATTATTCAGCAGCCCCTGAAAGTCAGGCTGCTGCCACAGAGGCTCTGGTGCCTATTGGAGATTCTTAAACTCCGTTAAGTGCGCTTGAACTCTGACCGTTGGCAGGTTGCTATATTCCATTCACTATGATAAGATACGCATTGTGAACTGTCGCATATGAAGAGTGAATGAAATTGTTAACAGAAAACAAAGTGAATATTGGGCAGATAGTAGCCTTTACTAGTTAGAAGTAAGCAAGTATAACTTAAGCCTTGGCGTGTGTCTGAGTGTAGGGGTTCGGTTTTTTCCTACGGCTGCAGACATTGATGCAAGTGCTTTATTTTCATTCCTTATTCTCTCTTCTTTATGGGCTTGATATCTTCTTAAAAAGAGGCTAGGATTCAAAAATATTACATTCCATTGTCCTAAGAAGTAGTCTTTTATCCAGAAGTAATAGTGTCTAAAAGATTACAATTGTCTGGCTTTCTTCAAACTTTCAAACCAAATTGTGCTTTAATTGCCTTGTCTGTCTGGATTGAGGTGTTGCCAGTTTGGACAGAAGCAAAGGTTCGTTACCAACCTTGCTCCAGCACTTTGCATAGAACGGTCCCTGTCCTCTCAGCCACAAGCAGGTAAGATCACTGTCTGATGCTGCTTCCTTAGGCTGCAATACAGCTTCCTGCTCCATTGCCAGATTCTGATGAGTCAGCACAAACATGGACTGAAGTGGTAGAACATAGACCAAGAGTGCTTTGTACTCCTGACTCTAGGGTCAGAATTACTTCCCAGGAGATTTACAACAGGGCCAACTTATGTGTTGTCCTTTCCTGGGCTCTGCTTCCTCACAGACCAGAGACTGACTGCTAAATTTCTTAGTGTTTGGATCTTGGCAACCTGGAGTTCGTTTGTTCATTTCTTTATCCCTTTCCTTCTTTGTTTTTTCTTTTCTTTCAAGAAGCTGATGATAAATCTATTGTCTCAAAGCTAGGTTTGAGTTCTAAATTAAGAAACACAGGATGTAGGGAGACTGTCCTGTTGGCTAAGTCTTAAGCTAGTGTGAAGGCTTGAGTTCCAATGTCATCTCTCTCATGAAAGGCTGAGCTCCGTGGTAGGTGTCTGCAATCTCAGCACAGGTGAGATGAAGATCTGATGATCCTCAAGACTTTCTGGCTACCCCAATCTAGTCTGATTGGTAAGCTTTAGGTTCAGTGAGAGATGCTGTCTCAAAAACAAGATGGAGAACAACTGAAGAAGACGCCTCATGTAAACCTCTTGCTGCTTCACCTGCACAGTCAATGACATCCACACTCATGGGAGCACACACACAATCATGTGCACACACATGCCACAAAATAAACACACATATGAAACATGGAACAAAGGATCATCATTTTTTTAGTCTTACATCTTCATCTATCTGGAAGATACTGGAATACGATACATCCAATACCACATCTTTAAAGAGGCCTTCTGTTGATTCTCCTGACAGTGACCTGTCCTTTTATAACTCTATGATTTCTGTTCCTCAGCGTGTATTAGAGCATCCATAGGCGTTTGATTAATCTTTCCATTTTATTCACCCTGATAAAATTTAGGTGTTCTAAAATAAAAAAGGAATTTCCTCAAAAATGTTAGTATTTGTCTAAGGATGAAGAGAAACAATAATAAACTAAGTCCCAGAATAGACTGAGAACAGGACAGTTAAAGACCACACCATAATTTGCAGTCTTGCAAGCACAAGTACAAAGGAATTTGACTTCAATTATAACTTCTGAAAATATTTGGACCATTCTTTCTTCTATTCCTCCTTTTTAGCCAGTGATGTTGGCTAAGGTCCATATTGTGGTGGCTTATCTACCCTTGTTAAATATTCTTGTACATAATTGACGTGGGGAGAAAGTACTAGCAAGTAAAAACAAGTAAAAGCAATTCTGACTCTCACTACAAAGCCCATTAGAATTGTATGTGAACGTGTGCATGTGTGCTGTTTCACTAAGAAAGCAGGTGTTAGTTGCATAAAGAATGTTTACTAACCTTTCTGCAATAAATTGAGGACTCAGATATAGGAGAAACAGGAGGGATTGTTCACAAACACTCAGAACCACCCTGTAGACTCTTCTTTCAAACAGTTCTACCTCGAGCACCTGGGAGTTCTCAATGAACAGATTTCACTCATTAAGCATGGCCTTCCTCCATTTCTTCACTAGAATTCACATGCATCTTTAAATACACTTCATCACTTCCAGTGCGTTACCGGGAACACAGTTCTCAGTATTTTCCCTCAATGGATGTTCAAGGGATAAACATCTCAGAAAAGGATGAATGAGCCCCAGCACCTACTGTGACTGGAGAATGAATGAAATAAGGGACAACTGCAAAAAAAGAATCACTTGTCAAGAGCCAATGAATAGAAAGAATGTGTACTTAGGTTTCTATAGTCTCACAATCAAAGACCGATCATTAAATAACGATGAGAAACATACCATGGTCTAATTTTGATTGTTGGTGAGTCTCAGCATCTATGTTCTTCCATCAGGACTTGTCCATTCATCTAATCTTTTCTTTAAAGGCACTTCATGTTTTGTCTAAAAGACTTTTGCTATGGAGTATAATAGCATTTGACATGGGGTACAACTCGTGACAGCAAGAAACTCTTCTTCAATATAATCTGAGCCTAACAGTACCATAAAAATGACTGGAAGGAGAAACTTGTTGACTAATTGACTAAACCAATGAGTAATAGCTTTTCTCTGAGAGCATTTCTTAGCAGAGTTAGTGTGCAGTGATGAGGGATGGGGGCTGCCTTCTCATTCTTGCTGTCATTTCCCGCTCAGTTCAAATGACAGTCTGCCCAATGATTTAACCAAAAGGCATTACTAGCTGGTGAGCTTGACCTGCTGGGTCGGGTTGTGTTCTGCAGGACTAGAGGCCTTCACAGTCAGAGTCCACAGAATCCCTGGGCTCCAGTGTGGACAAAGATCAATGTGGACAAAGGTCCTTGACCTGATGTTTTTCTGAGGCCTTAGTAATAAGTCACGGAGGAGGATGAAACCTTGATATTTTCATTCCTACCCCCAAATTCTTTACTTCCCTTGGGACTGGGATATCATCTGATCTAGAAGGAGAGAAGAAACATAATTTCATGTTCCTATTCCCTGGTACAAAAAAAAATTGAGCAGAGATTTTTATTCAGGCTATATTTATGATAGCTTTGCTAGCAATTGACATGAAGAGTTTAGGAGGCTGATGAGATTTTTAATAATTATGAACCAGAAAATCTTTACATGAATCAGGAAAAAAGTAAAACTAAGAATTTGTGCTGCTTCATTATCTTATATCAGGTGTTACCTCCTGGAAAGAGAGACACGTTATGAATAACAACTCATCACTTTATTTCAGATTTATTCTTTGTGTATCTGAAACATCAACAGTGACTTCCGGGGCCTTTATTTAGACTTGCTTCAGCCTTCCCCATCCCACCAGCAAACTCTGATTTAGAGCTACTGAATTAGTGCACTACATCATTTGAACTGACTGGACTTTTTAACCTTGCAAATATACTTTTCTTTTCTCATTTTCTTTTTATATATTTATTTTTATTTTGCTTTTTCAAGACAGGGTTTCTCTGCTGTAACTCTGGCTGTTGTGGAACTCACTCTGTAGACCAGGCTGGCCTTCGGCTCACAGAGATCTGCCTGGCTTTGCCTCCCAAGTGCTAGGATTAAAGGTGTACACCACCACTGTCCAGTGCAAAGATACTTTTCTAACCACATAAAGGAAACAGTGTTTCTAACTCACGTGACCCTGTGTTCTCATACTCCCTATGGCTCCATCAGCACTGGGACCTCTAGAGTTTCCTCTTTCACTGTTCAAAGGAGGTGAAATAAACTAGACTTCCCTGCTGGGCAGTGAAGGCATCATTCTGTCTTTCATGCTGTGTGGCTGCAAGCTAATGTTCGCATATATCCTTTTCTTAGGACAGTCATCAGTTATTCTACAATTTAGAGTAAAGCCCCCAGGTAGTAGTATGTTGCTGTGGGAGCTCAGCAAGGATGACAGGGAGGCATATTCATTAGTGGAAGCCCTGCTAGACCTCAGCAGAGGGAATCACCATCATAGCCAGTGCTATGGCCAGTTCCACTCATAGTGGAACCGTGAGCATCTCAGCTCAGGTGTTTTTATTGTTTCAGAACTCCTCAGTATTCTACTGATGACATATGCAGATCATTAGCAATCAAACAACCCCCACAGGAATCTAACACCTGCAGACAATATAAAATGGCAAGACCTAGGTAGACCCTCGCTCAACAGTTCACAAAAACAATTATTTTAAACACAACTAAAAATAGATGTCTACAGCACCCCTACAACTAGATGAAGCTTTATCTGAAACAAGGCTTTTAAAGTTGTCTTTTGAAACCACAGTCCAAGCTCTGTCTCTTATTGGCACTTAGAACTGGAGTACACCACCTTTATTGGAGCATTTACATAAACTCTAAGATTACCAAAAAGTACAGCCAAAATGACAGGATGTAGACTATGCTCCCTCCTCCCCCTACCCCAGGATCTCTACTATCTCAAGAACTTCAGGCCTGTCACCTGCTTTAAAAAATACATTCACTGTATTAAGACATTAATGGATGGGAAACAGAACAAATACATAATATTACTGTTGTAGATTCTTACAGCTTATTTCTGTCCTTGTAGAGAAAATTCCCTAAAACTTAAAAATGTGACTTATTCATTTTTTTTTGATCCCCAAGAAATAGAGTCAGATAAAAGAGTAAGTCTTCTCCCCTGAGTAGATTTCTGATGTGAATGAAACCTTTCTATGTTCCCTCAGGTGGGACAGTCCTGTTCTGGGTGCATGCCTACCTAAGCAATTTCTGGTGTGATAGAAATGTCATGCCAAAGACATTTTTGAGTGACTATTTTGTATAACACCATTCTAAATTCTATGAATAGGCACATATGTTTAAAAGACCCATATGTGTAATTCAGATTTGCTATAAAATACGATGAATGAGATGCTAGTTTATATTGAATCATAGTGATATTCAAATTAAGACATTCAAAGAAAACAGTTTTAAAAATAAGCTTGACTATGATGAAATTAAAACAGTCTTTGCAGATGAGAATGGGAAAGTGATACTTTCCCGTTGAATAAAAGCATTTTGCCTTGAACTTCCCACACGTAGGCCTAATGAGTTGCACCTGACCGTGTGACGGCAGAAGCAGGCTGGCTTGCAAATCTGTCCCTGTATCCTACACTTAACAGATGCATTTTTTAGACAGGACGCAGCAACCGTTTCTCCAACCCGGGGAGGATTTTCTATAACATCCAACCTTAAACATGCATGCAAGCAAAATGTCCACAGTAGTGATAAATTTTAAGGAATTCTCAGGATTTATTATACTTCTGGCTTTGCTGAAAGGAAATTGAAAAATAATACTTACATTGTATCAATTGTGGCTCCATTCTTCCAGTACCCATTCTAGTCAACAATCATTTGATAGATTTTTAACAATTATTGACTGGTTCTTAAGACTCCCAAAATTCATAGGAACATGGAGAACTTTGTGAATACTAACATTTCCAATGTACCTCCCAATTAAATTTATAGAACTACATGTTTTAACTGTGTGAAAATAGATGTATTTCCATACTCTACATTCCAAGAAAAATACAGCTCAATTTTTGGTTTATAATTAACTAATATTATTGGTGGTTTTCCCATTTTTATTTAACATCAGTATTTGTAATATGTCTAATTTGTTATTATTTCTTTCTTGCACAAAATCAATGACTATGAATAAGTTTACAAAAATAGTATAGTTTCTTCATGTTACATACCTATAGGTCTCTGAAGAACCAGACAACCACTTTATAAAACATTATTGCACTAGCTTGCACCAACCAAAAACTAAAAGTGTCATCAGAGAGCATCTCAGGCTGATAGAAAAGTTTCTCTTATCTTTCTGTACCTGCCTCTCTGATGTAACCACTAATATATTTTAAACTCGCCTTGATTTATAACTTTTCTCTATAAACCTATAAATGTCATGAAACTGATTCCACATTGGGACATGGAATTTGGGGTAACCTTAATCTGTGTTACTAGGCTATGGTCACTCATGTATGCTCCAGAATAAACCATGGGTTTTATTTATTTGTTATTATTTTTAAGGTGAGACTGTTTCTTTTGATCACAGTGCTCAATGCTACAAGGTACCATGAAGGTGTATGGCAGAAAATACATACCTCCTGTAATTATGGTAATTATGGTAATTGTGTCAACTGTGTTCTGCAAGATCACCACATTGCAGAAACTCTATTCCAAAGCCACCTCTTGCAGAGGCTGAAATCTATCACTGCTATAGGAACGTACAAAGTTGCTCATAGAATCCAGCCTTGTTGTTATGCGTAGCAACAAAAGAATGAACTATTCTAGTTTCAGAAATGTATCTGTTTTACCAACAGACCTGTGTGTGTGTGTGTGTGTGTGTGTGTGTGTGTGTGTGTGTGTGTTGTAAACAGTGTCTCATTATGTAGCCCAGGCTAGACTGGAACTCAAAATCCTCCTGCCTCAACCTCCATAGTACTGGAATTACCAGAGTGTACCAGCATGCCTGGTTTACCAAGGGACTCTTAAATGACTGCTACAACAATAACAAAACCTTTAAAAATACAAAGAACAAACTCTTGTTCTTTTTGTCTTCTTTCAATTCTGTTTTTCTTTTCTAGTGGAAGAGATCTCTAGGCAAGTGAGTCTTTCATGGCTCAGTCACAACAAATGCCTGGGGCTCTTAGTCAGCAGGAGGCTAGGTGTCTTCAGCCTCCTTAGTGGGCTGAACTAGAGCCACATCAGGGCTAAGGACAGTGCTCTGAGAGAACCATCTCTCAAATTGGGAGCTGATCCAAGCAAACACTTACATGATAAGGGAATGGAAATATAAAATGGATCAAAGTCGGGACCATTTCACCATTGTAGCTGCTACCATTTAAGCAAATAATTATACAAAATGATGCTTTTTTCTGCTTTAAACTTCCCCTTTTCTTAGACAAACTGTATCATTGTAACCAGGTCTATACATAATAACTTTTTTCAGAGGTTATAAATTATAGTTTCATTTTTCTTTTTTTCAAGGGGTAACATAACAAAACAAATCAAACATAACCTTTGTTCAAAATGGTTTGAGACAAAGATGGCTTATTTTCCCCCCAAGAATATATTCTATGGCAAGGATCCATCTGCCAGAAAGCAGCAGCAGTGAACCCCTTGCTGGGGCCTGGATTTCAGGCTCCTGAAGCATAGAAGTAGTGATTAAGAATCCCACAGAGTTTCTGAGGCCTTAGTCCAGGGAAATGCAAAAGGCAATAAAATACTAAATAATGATGCCTTAAATATAGAGAACTGAGATGTACACAAATCTGAGTGTGTATGTGTATAATAATAATTCTATGATAGTTCTCTTCCTAAAGGGTCCTCTGGCCACGCCTTGGGCTGATGATCCAGGCTTTAGCATATGAGCCCTTGGAAGACAATTAAGCACAACTATATCCTGCAGTGGTGGCACAATCCTGCAATGCAGCGCTGAGGCTTAGACAGGATCTTTAGTTCAAGACCAGCCTCAAGAATATAATAAAACGCTAGCTCAATAAATGAATAAATAGCCAAATAATTTAATTCTAGCTACATTATTAAGTCCTAGATCCATGCATAATCAATAGTTTATCTGCTTATGTCTTAATAAGCATAAATAAAATGTAAAATATTTAGTAAAATTATCTTTTTCACTTTACATTTGGTTTTATTATGTATAAATTTCAAACCTAAAGACACTTCTTAATTTTAACAAAGTAGTATAATGTTTATTCAGTAAAAAACAACTTTTATTTAAAAAACAGAATGCCCACTGTACTTCTCGTACTGCTACATGCTGCATTACTCAGATTCGAGTTTATAGGGCCCTACAAGTATTTTTTTTAAATACTTTGTTTGCTTTTTAAAATATTTGTTTATATTTAGGTCTTGAGATAGAGTCCTGTTATGTAGCCCAGGCTGGCCTTTAGCTTGTAGCAATTTCCCTGCTGCCGTCTCTCAAATCCTGGGATTACATGGTTGTAAGGCAGGTGACACTTTATGATTCCTCTCTGCAGTGCACAATCCCACCCTCAAGTCCAAAGCAAAACCAGAACATACCTCTGAAAGTACGTGATGGGGTCAGATGTGCAGTTGGAATTTAGGTCAAGGCAGCATCCTAAGCTGAGAAGAGTTTTCTGAGTTAGAATGAACCAGGGACAGTGAAGACCTGCAAAGCGAAGGGAGTCTGCATTGCTGCAAAGCTAGTCTACGAGGAAGAGAGGACAACCACCCACCAGAAAGAGCTCCAGGACCACTGCGCACACTCCGGTCATCTCCTTGCTCAGCTTTCTGTCCTGGCACTGTAAAGTGTCACCATACTTTTACATTGCCAACAGTCAGGACTCAGCTCTTCTACTCAACTCCATGTACCAGGGGATTGTAGATTATCTTAGAAAAATGATAATTCTTATTAGTATACCAACTAATGGGATTCATTATGAGGTTCCTACGTGTGCATGTATCATTATACCTTGTTCTTATTTTTCTCTCCCTACATTCCTCTCTGTCTCTCTACCCTGCTTTGATGGCCACATTCCTGCACTGAAAACGTTCCTTTCTGCTTCCTGTCATATACATGTATGCTTAAATATATACTAACTCTTGATTTTGTATTCAGTCTTTCTCTCCCTCCATTGATTACCCTGTTCCTCACTTGTTTGCCTTCCCCATACATTTACACCTTCTCTTTACATTTACATTTCTTTTCACAGCCCCTCTGCTTTCATGTCCAATGTACACACACACACACACACACACACACACACACACGTGTACACATGTGCACTCACACAGGCATGCACACATGTGCACACACATGCACACAAATACCCGCACACATATACACATACTTCTACTATCTTTAAACTGAGCTTCTACGTGTGAGCAAAAACATGCAATGTTTGTCTCCTGAGCTTTTGGCTCATTTTGCTCTTGAACTGTGAGCCCAGTATAGAGTCCAGTGCCCAGCAAACCCAGCTTTCATCACGTCTTTGTCAGAGTAAAGAATGAATGAAGGCAACTTTCACCTGAGCCCTAGGGAGAAAACACACAGGAGCTAGTGTTGAAGCCTGCACAGGCCTCTTTGTATCAACCTCAGATTTGAAGAAAGGATAAAAGGTGGTATTAAGGCAGGTGTCACTTATCTTTTCTGTGCAATATTTAGATTAGAGAGTTCCCAGGTCTTTACTGGAATTGCCTGAATTACAGCTTTTACCTAAATCAAGTGTGTACCTTACAAGCTTCTGACTTCACTTACCAGAAAATCCTTTTATTGGAGGGACTCAGGGATATTATGGACTCATTTATACTGTCAGAAGGAAGTGGTTTTGAGTGTAGCATTTAAAGAGTCTATTTTCTTCTTGAGAATGTATTTCTAACCCCTGGCAATGGAGCTGGCTTAAGAAAAAAAATCACGCTGTGATAACAGTGTTTGTAAGGAGCTTGTCCACATTATTTAAGAGAATAAAATCTAAAGGCAGCATTAATAATTAACAAGCAACGGTGAGTGGGAAACTGCATAAGTCATTCTCTTTTATCCATTAAATCAGTTCTCGGCAGGCCATTTATTTGATAGCACTATGTTAACCAGCTTCTGTTTCTGTATGAACGTAATATTCTGTAAACTATTAAGATATAGAATTCCACCAAATCTAAGCTATTACAAGTATTCCAAAATAATTTTACTATTAATTAAGGACAAAAGAATTATGATGAATTAACTTTTGTATTTTTTAAATCATGTTATTATGAAAGGAAACATTAAGAAAAGAGAAATTTTTATTTTCCATAATGAATTGATAGGAAAATTATGTGTTAATTGGTACACTGACATGATATTAACAAAGAGATTTATTTCGAAATATTTTGGTTAAAGACATAAACATCAACAAACCAAGTACGTTTAGGCGTTATAATTAAATTGTTTAAGGATAGCACAGTAGTGATTATCAACCATTGCTCATATGGAGGGCCTAAGGGGGGAGGCGAGGCTCACAACTGTCTGAATCTCCAGCTCTATGGGATCTCATGTCCTTTTCTAACTGCTCTGGGTACCTAAATTCACACTCACAATCCTACACACAGACACACACACATATACACATAATTAAAAGTAAAAATAAAGTATTTTTTTTAAAAAGCAATAAAATTGTTTACATTGCATCATAATTATCAAACTGACACTTATTTTTTAGCACTTATTTCTAGCCAACATTCTATGTTACTATGTGTTGGTGTATAATACATATGACATACAGATCTAATGTTGATTAGAGTATTAATGAGCTACATATCATAATAAAAATGTCCTAATAATGCTTTCTCTCTTATCTGTATTGGATAATTTAAAAAGGCATTCTCAATTTCTCATGACTGTATCAAAGTAATGTGTTTTATACCAATCTATTACATGTAGTCAATTAATCAGGTTAAAAGTCTTTGGATAAAGCCATGAAGCTGGGCGGTGGTGGGGCTCACATTTGATCCCAGCACTTGAGAGACAGAGACAGGCAGATCTCTGTGACTTCAAGGCCAGCCTAGTCTACAGAGTGTGTTACAGGACAGCCAGAGTTACAACAGAGAAATCCTGTCTCAAAAGAAACAAAAAACCAAAAAAACCCCAAATTTCTTTGAATAATAATGTAAGATTCATCGCAATGTACTAACAGTTCAGAAAGAATTTCACACATGTGAAAACATGATGCTTTTGCCATACCATGGTCCTTCCAGTGATAGATACCACTAATCTGGAGCTCAAGCTCTGTAGCACACACAGAAAACCAAGACTATATATTATAATCCATTTGGAGCTGTAAAATTACTGGCTTCTTCTGATTAAGCTATTGTTAGCTTGTCTCCCATCTGATGAAGGAAATTCTGCCCAGCTTAAAATAGCAGTGCTTAAAACATAATATATTCTCTAGATGCAAATAAATTATCCCTATTAGGCAACTTGTTCTTTCCATTGTTTCTATTTATTATTTCACTTAGTAATAAATACCATGGGCAATTTGCAAAGTAATGAACAGCTTTACAGTCCTAATGAAAAGACTACACGCACAGTTTAAGAAAGAAAGACAGAAAGAATACTTGGAAGTTTTGCATGATACCCTGTGTAGTTAACAATAGGCAGCAGGTTTGAAGCTCTGGAGTTTTTCCAAATAACCTCTTTAGAAATCTTGATCATGTCCTTTTGAAACACACATTCAAGAGTGTGTGACTTTTGGAACAACATTTGCAAACACCATTGACTAGTGGGAAATGTCAGTATGAGGTGAATGCTCAGGAAACTGAAGCACTGGGTCTGCGTCAAGATGGTTGGTGCCTCAGGATGAGAGAGGTGGGAACAAAAGCTGCTTGGATTTAATATGCTCTTGTCACATGCATTGTGGATCGATGCATGCCAAACACACACATACAAAATGGAAATGATTGTTACTCATCAGCTATGACAAAAGACCATAGATTATGTGGCTTAAACTATGGAAATTCATTTCCTCTCAATTCTGGAGTCTGGAAAGTCCAAGATGAGGACCAGAATGATCAGTTTTGATGACTGTTGCCTTCACTTCGTGTCCTTACACGGTGGAGAGAGAGAGCACACAGGACTCTCATGCCTTTTCTAATAAGTGCACAAATCCCATCATGGGCGGCCTCACCCATGACCTCATCTGACCCCAATTACCTCCCACCAGCACAGTCTCCAGACAGCAGTGCACACAGGGTAGGATTTCAACGTGTGAAGTTTGCTGGACACATCCATTCAGCCATGGGAATATTATGTTACATTTCAAATAAGTCTATTAGGCAAAATACATGCACTTTGAGAGGTAAGAGAGAAGGAGGGAGAGAGTTTTCCTAACCAGCCTCGGTAAGGGGGGGCAGGTGTTGCTGGGTCTGGTGTGAGATGTGACAGAGAAGGTGAAGAGTTGGTCAATAACAGATTCGCACGTTCACCTCAGCTGTACAGTGTAAAGAGCACTTGTATTTTGAAACATCAATGCTGATTTTCTACCTCCTCGTGCAGTACATGCATGCATCGTATCCACCCCAGAGATTAGCTGCAATAACAGTTTTAACAAAGTGTTAGGCTTTTTTATAATTTAAGCCTCCGTATCAAGTGAAAATAAGCTTAGCGGCACTTACACAAAGAAACTGGAAGCTGACATACCTGTGCTTAAGTCACAGGAAACTATTGCTTTACATCAATGGGAAGATGCTAATTGTTATTTCCTGGAGCCTTTTCTTGTTAAAGAAATAGAAAAATAGGTCAGTGAGGGAAGAGCCCCAGGAAGAAGAGAGCAAGTGGGAATAATACGAGGACGGAGAGAGCCAAGAGGAAAAAAAACATCCCCACGAATTAAATACTTCTTTGTCTGAAAGCTGGAAAAAAACAACCTTGACTGTCTGGAGTCTTTGTTTTAATTCTATAGAAAACAAAAGTCTGAATAAGTCTCTGGGGTATTTGACAAAATTTATTACAAATCAAGTTACAATTATTTAATTATTATTGTATAATTATTTAATGAAATGGCTTAATTAGTTTTCTGTTTTTCTGTGTAGTTCTTTTGTAATCAGAAAATGAAATGCACAGTCCCCTTTTGTAAAAAGGTGATTTTTTTCTATTGTAATTTCTACTGACATTATATATATATATATATATATATATATATATATATATATATATATATTTATTTTTCAAATCTAGGAAAAATTCTACTCAAGTATGACTTTGCTACATCAAAGTTAATATATGGTATCCTATAGCTTTACTTTGTTAATATTATAGTATCTTGGTCTATAAAATGGTGAATGCTTGAGATACAATAAAACAAAATAAAATGAAAACACAGGTAATATTTCAACGTTCTGTATTAGGAGGGCAGCCATAATTAGGCTTAATATAGCAAGATTGTAACATGACTTTTCAAATTTTCATTTGAAAGAGTAGAAAATTTGGAAACATTAAACAATTTTTTTAGATTAGTGTGTCATCTTTTCAGACTCAGTATTATATTTTTAGCTAAAATATACTGAGCTAGACAAAGAAGAGCAGCGTTCCAGCTGTGAGTTTGTCTCATGCAGCTGTGGCCCACCTGCCCCAGGCGTCAGTGATTTGGACTCTGGGCATTCTTGGCTCAATATTTCACTTGTTGGAAAGTGTTAGAGCAATTAGCAAAGGCAATCTCAAAAGCAAAGACCCAGGAGAATGATGCCAGGAAGCTGTTGAATAAAACATAATCATCTTAAAATTTTGCGTATTTCTTCAGTATAATATGAATGCAACTAAAAACATGCTGGATACCGCCTGCAGTGAGCTATTTTTAGTCCCTCAATTAAGCTCCGTTCCAATAGTTATTACGATTAGTTAGCATTTCCATAACAATATGCACTTTTAACACAAGTGCTTTATAATGATTTTTAGAAGATTCTCTGCTCTGTGGTCTTATAAGGTAACTAATTTACATAAAATTTGCAAGAAAATAAAAGCAATTACATAGATCCTAGAGTCCATGTTAAAATGACACGCAGTCATCTTTGTTACAGCCAACAAGGATTGTACTTAGAGCTAAATTAAAGAAAAGATGGGAAATTTATGCAAGGTCACTTCTGGAATGAGCCAGAGACCTAGGCACAAAACTCTATCCCCTCAAAGGTCATATACCCTACTCCTCATAATATAGTATATTGGCCTCAGAATTCAATTGTCAATAAATACGTCATCAGAAGAGCCAGGCATTATGAGCTCGCATGATGTGTGCTAACAATGAATACAATTGGAGGTAAGATCTGATGCCCTAGGAAATTGGAATCTTGGCTCCCAAGCTGGATAACAATCATTGGGGAAGGACTTCCAGTTACCTGGGTCAGGTTGGACTGCTGCAAGCTCTTCTTCTGGTGGTTAAAACAGAATTCTAGATTAAAATTCTAGATTTAAACAGAAGCAATAATGAATTTCCATGCACACCAAAGACTCCTCAAAAGTCAAGTTTATCCATTAGAAAAAGGCTCAAAACTCTGATAAATAAAACATTTAAAAGTACTAAAATCCATTCTTTTGGAATTTCTGAACTTGCAATCTCTGCTTTTTCTGCATACTTCTCTGAAGCTTCAGGTGCTCTGTCTGCAGGAGCAGAGGCTTTCTCCAAAGATCTGCTTCAACTCACTTTCCCCTTTTATCTCATATCAATAGTAAAGACTTTCCCATATAAATATGGCAAATCTTTTATCTCTTTCTTCTGTGTTTTCTCTTTAGTAAGAAAGGAAGCTTTGGCGACCAAGACAGACTGTAAATTTAACAGCCACTGCTTCACATAAAAACAAACAAAAACCTTTTGAAAATACCTTAGTATCTGTTTTTATAGACAGTGATCCCATGTCAGGACAGTAGGACTTGGCTTAGACCAATAATCTTCCTTTGTTTTATTCACCAAAAACTAGAACATTTTCAGATTCTTATTCTCATGGTTTCCTCTGTAATGGACTACTGCAAGAAATCTTAACATAGTCTGGAGGAAAATAAGTGAATATATTCAATTCAGAAGTCTCCTAAGAAACACGAATCCAAAACAAATTGAATCGTCCCAGGGATAAGAATTTCACATCCCAAACCACCTATATCCAAAATCCTATACTGTTTCCTTTTTTCCAGTACATTTTTGAGCCATCTGTTGGTCATTGCTTTATCTAAAATATGGAGAATAACTCTAGTTTGGGAGAAAGAGAGCAAGCCCACAAAGGGTGTCAGGACCCTGGTGAGCTGTGGACTCTGGTCTCTCTTCAGGAATATAACCTCTTCCTCCAGCCACATCTAAACAGCAAGGAGAGCGAGCTTGTTTCTGATACCAGAGTTCTGAGAGTCCTGGTGGTGTTGCAATGTCACCAGGAAAACCAGGTCTCTGTCTGGAATTTGTAGTATTATTATAAAAACATTTAAAAATGGACTAAACAGGAGTCTTGAGGACAATTTTATTACAGTTTTCTGGGTTTTTTTTTTTTTTGTTGTTGTTGTCTTTAAAGCTTCAGTTCAGGAAAGCTATAAGTCTTGGCAGCCTCTCAGACAAAGAAGATAAAGAGGAAGAGAGGAAGCCATGGACTTTTTCAGTAGGTGTGGAGATACCACAAGTAGGCAGCCTGGCGACTCACAAGCAGCCATGTAGCAAAATAGGGAGGAGGTATTCGAGAAAGATTGCCAAACCTGAAGTGTTAGAGGAAGCATGTTTGGAAAAAAAAGGAAGTTACACTTTTTTTTAACTTTAATTTTTTTTTTAAATTTCCTTTTATTGAAAATAGATTCTGCTCAGGTGCCTGGGCGATGTCCCTGTACCTGTGGGGTACAACACAGGTTGTTGGATGGTGGGGCCCAACTTCGGGTGGAGCCTCTTCATGCTTAGTCTTGGGCTAGTATGGTGAATGTTCATTATCGGAGAAACCTGCTGCTTCTAGGATCTGTGATGAAGTCTGTGATCCATGCTCCTGCCACACTGGCTGGACTCAAGTTTCTTTTATTTTTATTTTTTTAAGGGCACAGAGGTGGAGATGGGGAGCAAGAAGGAATGGAAAGAGACTCTTGTTGAGATACACTCTATGAAACTCAAAACTATTAATTAAAGTATTATAAGAAAAAACAAAGAAAATAGATTTTTTTCTTACACAATATATCCTGATTACAGTTTCACCTCCATCTGCTCCTCCCAGTTCCTCTGCACCTCCCCTCCCATTCAGACCCACACCCTTTCTGTCACTCATTAGAAAAGAACAATCTTCTAAGAGATAATAATATATAAGGTAAAACAAAAAACTATCATATCGGAGACTAACAAACAGAAGGAAAAGAGCCCAAGAAAATGCACCAGAATCAGAGATCCACTGTCCACACACTCAGGAATCTCATAAAAACACTAAACTGGAAGCCATAATATATTCACAAAGGACCTGGTGCAGATCAGGGCCGGCCGGGGAGTTTCTACGAGCTTTGATTATACTGATTTAGAAAACCTTATTATTATTTTTTTGTTCTCCTTCATTCCCTTTGGCTCTTACACTCTGTTTTCCCTTCTGAGGGGTTCCCTGTGTCCTGGAGAGAGGGATCTGATGGAGACATGCCATTTAGGCCTGAGGGAAGTTACATTTTTTTTTTTTTTAATTTAGGAAACCAGACAGATTTAGGAAACTGAGTGGCTGTGTCTCCCTAGTAACAGCACATAGGGCAGGAATTCTGGGGAAAGCACATTATTTCAATAAAAAGACAAATATTCCTCCCATTTCTTTAGCATGGCATTAGGTGAATTCACCCTCTTGAGCAGGTGCATTGACCTAGCAGCCTGGATTAACTCTTATGGAAGAAGAAAACTAGTACTTTTCCACCCAAAAGTAGATTTCATCTTTTGATTGGAAGGGGTTAGCCTTTCTTAAATGGGTGTTTTGAAGCCAATGCAATGCTGCTGCAGACCAAACAAGATGTACCAAGAGAAAACCAGTGTGACACTCCAAATCCCAGAGCATATTTCTGTTTCTGATCCAGTTTGTTGACCTTTGATACACTGTTCTTTTGTTGTTGTTTTGTTTTGGCTTGTTTTCTTCGAGACAGGGTTTCTGTGTTATAACTCTGGCCATCCTGGAACTCACTCTGTAGACCAGGCTGGCCTTGAGCTCACAGAGATCCACCTGCCTCTGCCTCCTAAGTGCTGGGATTAAAGGCCTATGCTACCACCGCCCGGCTTTACTTGGGCTTGCTCCCACTTGGATAAAACCTAAAATACTATGGAGTGCCCTCCCTGGGATCATAATTGAATGAAAACAAACAAACAAATAAATAAGGACGTGACTGCAGATAGGGTTGAGGAGGTTTACTTAGATATGAGGGAAAAAAGAGCCAGAGGCAGCCGACTGAACCCAGTCATGAGAGTAGAGAAGACCAAGAGCGACAAGAGAGCACGTAGACAAAATGGCTGGGTTATATAGGGATCAGAAACTCCGGGAAGGGAAGCCCTGCCCCTGGGCTGGAGAGTTTAGGGTAAGGGTGGGGTGAAGAGTGATTTAGTGACAACAGATTCTGAATGATGCTGGGAGAGGTGGGAGGAGCCACAGGTACAGAGCGAGATGTGTCCTGAGAGTTTTTGAGACCTAACACTGATGGTCAGATTTTCTAAACAGTAAATGTGCTATTGAAGTTCTGCTGCTGAAATTATTTCTATTTAATGTTACTATTAATATGTAGTGCATCTAGCAAATATGATTGAAGGTGATTCCTTACCTGATTTCTTATTACTTTAGGGGATAAAACCCTTCAAACGGAGAACTATGGTGTTGTTTTCTACCCTACAGCTTAGGACAGTTAATGCCCAAAGGTGTAAGTTAATTTCTCCATGTGCAAGACTCTTTAAAGATGTCCGAACAATCAGAAAGGCCCAATTTGATTACATCAGCAAAGAAGTTCTGCCTGAATCCGGATGGGAATCCTGGGAAAGGAAGATGAAATAGAAACGTCAGAAGGGGAGGCAAAGACTGCACGAGTAAAAAGACTTTGTGAGTGAGGTTCTTAGGCATGTATTAGAAAGCCTCTAGGAGTCAAAAGTGGCCTCTGTTAATGGCTAGAGAGGAAATAGAAATCTCAGGCTGCCACTTCCAGGAACTGAGCACAGCCAACAGTGTGAAGGGTCTTGGAGCAGATTCCTCCGCACCGCCTCTAGCGAGAACTGCAGGAAGTTAATTCCTCAGTCTGCTGAGAGTGGATCAGACTGCATACCTTCAGAAACCAAAAAATAATTAAAGTTGGGCCATTAAGCTTGTGGTTAATCTCTTCAGCAACCACAAAAACATAATAACCTCCGTACTTCTGATTTTCTCTGGTGTAGTTCCCTGGTATGGGTCGTCTTAAATCTGTTCTTATCAAAAACTACTGGCAGTGTGCCTTGAAGACGTTGTCATCAAAGGGCCCAAAGCTTTTCCCAATGCAGGGTAATAGGCACAAAACATTCCTTTCCCTTAAGCATACTCTCCACAGACTAATGGAAAACCCTTGATTATACCAAACTTTTGATGACATTTGCAGCTGATGCTGGTTCTAGCCATGGTCAAAATTTCAAATGTATGAACCGTTTGAAGGAATGGGTAGCACGTACATCGCCGGAGCCACTCAGTGTCTGTCTCCGTGGATGCCATGGTTGGTCTATAGCTTACGTGTTCTCATGCCAGGTGTTCTTATGCCAGGACCTAAGTTCCCAGTGTGACAAGTCTGGAGGGTGAGAGGTGAGGGCGGCCAGGTCACTGGGAGTGGTTAAGGTAGTTCTTCTGAAATCCTAAATCAGTTCTTAGAAGAGCGTGCTGCCCTTCACCAGAGCTGACAAATGCTGTATGAACTACCAGCCTTCAAACCTGTTAGTTAAATAAATGTCTTTTCTTTACAAAGTACCCAGATTGAAATACTCAATTCCAGTACTCAATTTCTTTCTGAGTTAGGAAGGCAATGTAGGGCTAGAGATTTTGCATTTCCAGTGAGTTCCTTGGTGACGCACATAGTGCTGGTCAGGTGAAAGTACTTTGATAATTAGCCTTTACTGAAGTCAGCTGATTTCTGAAGTCAGTTCATTTCTTTTATGCTTGCTTTTTTTTTAACCTAGTGCCACACTAAGATTCATCTAGATACATTCTTCCAGGGAGAAAAGAATAGAGGTTGGTGATCCTTTAGGGGCTTTTTGTCATCTTAATGAAGGTTACTGAAGTTATTTGGAGATTACCCCCATCAACATTTACCAGCAGGGAAGGGCTGCGCTGAGCATTGAGGCCATTCTTCCTGTTCCTCATGTACTGAAGAAGTTACTGCTTCTAGTCCTGTTTTCCATTTCTTGAATGTTTCTTTGGAATGTGTGATGACCAAGAATCTTCCCTCCCCTTTCAGGTGTCCTAGTAAAGGGAGTGCCATACCAATGGAGAGCTACCAAGCTCTGTTACTCAAGTTTCCATGTGAATTTTCTCCATATTAGTAAAGATTTTCAAATTTTGCTCTCATGTTTTATTCATAAGTGCTACTTATTCTAAATATTTTAATTAATAGAATATATTACTGAATTAATTCCCTGAGGCCACAATCAGGAAGAATGTGTAGCTGATAACAGGGACTGGCTCACTTAAAAATGCATGCTATCCTCTTTCAAGTGTGCTAGGGCTGGAAAGGAAACCCACACTGTCAGGCTCCCCGAGGTTCCCTGCCTGATGCAATTCCACCCTGAGGTGGACCATTATGACCTAAAATTGGAAGACAGACATGTAAAGAGCAACCAAGAAGGAGCGTTCACTCTCTTCATGCAAATTGTACTGACAGTTGTATTCCGGAGGCAAGAACTCCCTAATTTACTAGCCAACTTCATGATTCCACAAGTTCCAACATTTTCACCAGCAGACTCCCTGCACAAGCCTACTGCACTGTGTGGCTTTAGGACACTTTCCCTCTCAATCAAAATTCAGCTGGACGTCACTTTCTGTAGCCTTCTGTAACCCCAAATTCTGTGAGCCATTTAGTACCCTGGAATAAATCTCATTGTATTCAAACTATCTAGAGTAACATTTGTCTTCTACATCAGAACTTTTGTCAATAGTAAATGCAATAAAGCTAAATAATAGTCAAAAGAACACTGGTGGTTATTGTGTAAGAGTAAAATTATGTTTTAAATTTTAATTACTCTGCCTAAGAGATCTATAGAACAAGGATATAATCTCCTGGAATGCTACGTGAGGCTGTTCTGGTGAGACAGTACTGAATCTTCCTTGCCCAAGGCCATAACTTCTTATAATGTTGGGTAAGGAGTGGCTAGATCTCATTTAGTTGATCCTACTGTCCCGGATCTGCTCCAAATGCACAGGATGTGCTTGGTCAATTGTAGGAGAGAGATAACCCAGACAGGAAGTACATCAGGATAGATGCTTGCCACTGATTGGACCAGGTGGGAAGTATGTAATCTTATGGGTTCTGTCTTTTTAAGCTCCTGTGCCATGTGACTCAGTGTCATTCTGTGGGAACTCTGGAGGTGACAGGTTGACTCCTCATGGGTACCTCAGAATGGACCTGGTCAGAGTTCATCTTCCTGGCAAGTATTAGTTCAATTAGTTTAATTAAAGCTTAATTAAAGGCTCAATTGTGGTATTCTTATTCTCTACCACATTTGGGATTTACAATTGTTTTTCAATATAGAATAAATCAAACTTAAAGGTAATTAATATTTTTATATAGAACAAAAATAAGCAATATGTAATAACACACACACATACACACATGGTAAAAATAAATAACATACATATTTCCTTAATAAAAATCCAGAGACTAGACATGTGGGCAAAACTAAAAGAAAATTTGGTTATCAGTAGGTGCTCTGAGTTTTGGGTGTAGTTTGAGTCTGTTTTGCAGACAGGGTGGCAATGTACAGGATAACAGGGTATGTATAAGATATGGCCCAGTGGACAGGTCATGGCAGGTGGTTGGGGCCAATGCTTAGCAGGTGTTACATCTGGTTGGTAGATCCACTGTTGGTCCTTGCCTTGCTTCCCTGGCTTCCTGACTCACTGATGCCCTCTCGTGTGTTTTCCTGTGTTTTGCCAAAGATAGGGGCCTCCTACTTAAGCGGCAGGGAAATACATTTTAAACTATGAGCTTCTAAAATTGTAAAGAGAACGAACATCTTTCTTCTATAAAGTACCTCGTCTAAAGTATTACAGCACAGTAGCTAGTGAAAGGCTAGTACAGCACTGGCAGTAGACAACAGTCTTCAGGTTGAGGATTCTTTCTTCTAAGCAGCCAAAGTAGAAGAAGCCCTGTCATTAAATCATTAAAGGATGATTTTTTGGGGCATTTTAAAGCCTTTCAGATCAATGTATTTCCAACTACAACTTAAATATATTCAGATGGAATTGACCAGCTTTTAATTATGTCCTTGAAGTATTTCCAAATATGGAATGGCAACAACAAAATAACACAAGAGCAAGATTCCATGTCTGGATCAATTGAGATACAGAACTCAATTTTTAAAAATTAACCTTGTTTCGAAAAGTAACTCTGAGAATGCAGCTAGCTCCATACATTCAGCTCTTTTAGAACAGTAGAACAGTAGTAAGAGTATGTCACACCTTACACGTAGTGGCCTCACCCAACTGCCTGACCTAAAATAAAGCAGATCCCCAACACAGGCACAGCGGTAAAAACAGGTCTTGTTGTATGCCACAGAGGTCTGGTTAGTGTGCTCTGAAACCTTTCACACTGGCTTTTCAACCACGTTTGTCTAGAGCTTGATGGTTAGGTGTGAAACCAGAACAGAAACAGCTTCTGTTTGTAGCTGGGAATAAGTTCCTGTTTGCCTGTGCCAAACTCCCCATACCTTGAAAGCTACGGTTTGCAGTCAAGAATAAGTTCCTGTTTGCTCCGTGCCAATGTCCTTACAAGTTAAGATTCCTATTTGTAGTCAGGAATAAGTTCTTCTTTCTTAATATCTGATGTAACTGCAAAACATGTTTTGCAACTTATACTACACTTGCAATCCCCCATTCACATGATGTAAATCTTTGCCTTTGTTCTGTATTTTTCATTGTATTTTTCTAGCAATGCTAATAGCCATTACCATGCCCCTGTAAACACTTTATCTCTCCCATGAAAAGGGACCTCGAGAAGCCAGCAGAGGCTGCTCCCTAAAATCCTGACCTACAGAGAGCAGCCAACTGACCAGACACAGGTGCACCCTAAAACTAAAAGCGTGCTATAATCAGAAAATCATGGATATGAGGTTTTCCTTGAAACTCTCAGGTTTAATATAGGGTCATGTGTTGTGGAAGTTTATTTTTAGTTATATTTGAAATTGTTTTATGCACTGTTGGATGAGGGGCTATCCTATGTCTTGGATTTTTGTATTGTCTGCAAGTGTTGGATTTCTGTGGGGAATGTTTAATTGTTTATGATCTGCACATGGTATCAGTAGAAAACCTAAAGAGTTCTGAACCAATAAAACACCTGAGCTCAGACACTCAAGGTTCCACTGGGAGTATGGCACTGGCCATGATGGTGGTTCCCTTTGTTGAGGTCCAACAGAGATTACAACTGTGAATATGCCTCCCATGTAGTCTATGCTGAGCTCACACAGCAACGTCCAGCTACAGTCATGCTATGGTGATCTCTGATAGTGTTAATAGAAACCCAACCTTCAACTTTCCCACTGAGTTCTCAAAAGGAAGGCTGGCACCAGGAGAGGAATGAGGCCTGTTTAACCCTCCTATTTGCAGTATTTCTTTTGGTCTTCTTAGTTTTAACAATATTCTACACTGTTCACTTAAAATACAAATATCTTTTTCGGTTTTAACTACTTCCCTTTCTTCTTAGACATGTGTATGCAGATACCAGTCTTTAGACCACTACAGAACTGAGGTTTAGAAATATTTCAATATGAACTGAATCAAATATGAAATACTGTCTTTTCTGAATCTCTTGGATATCCCTGTAACAGACTTTAGCCGCCAAACATTCTGTTCGGGTTTCAGGTTCCGGAGTCCCAGCTGTGCTCTGATCTTCCAATCTTCTTCCTGTCCCAACCTGGTGGACATACCCCTCCTTCATAGCATTGGTTGTTTTTCTTCTCTGCCCTCCTCAGAAGCAAAGCATACAGACATTGCTCCATTTTCTTACAATAGCCTTCCTCCCATATCCACAGGAGCCCTACCCTACAGATAGTGAAATCTGTGAATGCTCAAGCCTCTTGAGGAAAAGATGGTGCAGTGCCACATATAGCCCATCTTCCCAAAGCTTTGAATCATTCTTGAATTCTCATATGAACCACAGTGTGGGCAGGTATATACCAGACTGTTTACAGAAAAATGTGAGAGAACGGATTATAGGCAATCATGGTAGGTCCAATTACATAGCATATAACCAGAGGTTTGGCTATGCGTGGGCTGAATCTATAGATGCAGAAACAGTGGATGCAGGGAAACCCCAGTATTCCTCTTTAATCTCTGTTCAGAAATTCAGCAGAGCTTCACATATTCTGGAAACTTTTGTCAAAATCCTGGCACATCTGTCTTTTTGTCCCTTGGTTATCTATGCTGGAGGGATATAGAGGGGAGAGCAAGCTATAACAGGGAAGGATTCAAAGGCTCACATTCCCTAGCTATAAAAGGATCCACCTGTTCCTGCTATTGCAATAGTAAATATATCTTAAATGGGTAGAGAAATAACTTGAGACTTAGGAACAAAGGTGTACCCGAGGGCTGTTTGTTAAGGACACATGTGACCTTTAGCTGGCCTTGGCTGACAAAGAGCATTTCCTTTCATCATGACTCCTCTTTCAACAGCTCAAACCAATGCCTTTACTTTTCCAAGAAATTGTTTCCAGATTTGTCTGTAGATACAACAATTTCTCAAGGGCCCTGAGTACTGTAGTAAATGCTCCCATGCTGCCTCTGCATTTTAAGGTTGTGTCCTACCTCTTTGTGTGCCTGCCATCCCACAATCTCATATAATTTATGCTGATATCAAAGTAATTTTCTATTTTCTAATTGTGTGCCTCAGTGATCTTGTTGTTCTTCACCTCATTGTCACACCCTGCTGTATTTGGAAACTTAGCTGTTAATGAATGAACTTGAGCCTCATAGACATACATACATAAGTTTGATAATGAGAAGAAAAAAGTTTAAACTGTCTTATTCTTAGACTGAAATGACTGACTGTAAAGCCCTCATTTGTCTCATTTAATGAGGTGATTCGTGTGCCAGCATATTCCTACTGTAAAATGCAATGTAAATGTTGGTAGTCATTTACGACAATAATAACAATCACCAACTCCAACATGGTGTTTCTCTTCCTCTGTGCCATACCTTTTGGTTCAGATCATAAAGGACATATACTGTGATTTCATCCTATAAAACTCAGTGAGGGAGGAGCTTAATTAAAACCTAGTTTTGTTAGGGAAGCTATAATAGAAAAGACATCTCTAGATGTAGTGATTTAATAGGTTTTTCTAGTTGTGAAAAGCATTTCCCATATAAAGATACACTCGTAAGTGGCTCACAGTATGGCTATTTAAACAGAATACTTACTTCATAGTTATAGTAAAGAATCTACTGCCATCACCACACAGGAGTAGGAGACATGTTTGACTTATCACATCTGCAAGATAAAGCCGGGGAGAGGGGTGGTAAGTGGAGCATGAATGTGGAACAGATCTTCATCTATCTCTTGAGTTTGAATCTGTTCCTAGAACTAGAGATAACTACCCCTCCAGGGAGGGGTAGTAAGAACAGAAGCGTTGGGGGTGGAAGAGTAGGAAGTCAGAGATGGCAGTGTGTAAGGCAGACATCTGCCTGTGGGAGCCTCCAAAGTCAAGGTGTCTGGGAAGGATGGGATACCATCCAAGGAGTGAGTTCTGCTATCTTGATACTGCTAAGGATGAAGTGTTTCTGACCCATTTTGATACTTTGCTAAGATCAGTTTACTGTCTCTGAGATGATCCAGTGGTTTAATTGCCCCTATTGACATCCATCCCATTACTCCTTTGTTCATTGTGAGGCTTGCTCTTATATGTATCATATCTAAGAGTCACATCAAATCCTATAGACAATACAAACCAAAACTTTAAAAAACCCAAACACTGCTTCAGAGCAAAGCGCATTGCCCGTGTTCCAGATGCACAGTGTGCCCCGCTTAGAAAAAAACCCATAGTTTATTCTCCATTCTAATGATTTTGCCGTACGTGTTGTGGCAGACTGTGTGAGCTGTGGTCTGGGTTCTGCATGCATGCCCTGTCCTGAAATTGCCCTAGTTTCTCCTCAGAGTCTATGGTGGTTTGAATGAAAATGACCCCCATAGGCCCATAGGGAGTGGCACTATTAGAAGGTGTGGCCTTGCTGGAGCAGATATGTCATTGGGGGCAGGCTTTGAGGTTTCAGAAGCTCAAGCCAGATCTAGTGGCTCACACTCTGTTGCCTGCTGATTCAGATGTAGAACTCTTGACTCTCTATCTTCCTGCATTTCATCATGTTTCCTGCCAGGCTGACAATGGACTAAATTTCTGAACTTTAAACCAGCCCCAATTAAATATTTTCTTTATAAAGTTGCTTTGGTCATGGTTTCTCTTCACAGCAATAAAACCCTAAGACACAGTCCTTCGTGCCCTTCGTGATGATGTACGGAGTGTTAAATTTGATTATTATTGATCTCAGCATATGAAGCATGCCAATTTTTATTATCTATTCAAATAGACATGCTCAGTTCTTTTTAAAATTAACTGCAGCTGCATAAAGTTACAAAATAAGGAAATAGTGCTATAAAAATACACACTCTGTGAGAGCTGAAGTTATGTTTTAAGATTTAACTACTGTGCCTGAAACAACTATAAAACAGAAAGGCCTCTAACCTGTAAGCCCACTTACCCAAGGACAGACACTTCCCGAAATGCTGGAGACTGTTGTTCATTTAAGATAACAAGTCACATATTTTCACTTCAGTAAACATGTTTGGTTGATCTAACTGCACCAGATGTGCTTGGTCACACATAGGTGGGAGGCTTGTGGGAAGGAAGTACGTCAGGATGTGTGCTTGCCCTGATTGGACAAATGTGGGAAATACATAATCTTATGTTTTTGTTTTTGGTTTTCCCTTTGTAAGCCTCTGTCAGATGTGACTCGGTACCATTTTCTGGGAACCCTAGAATGATCCTGGCCAGAGTCCATGATGCTGGCCAGTATTTAATTAAAGCTTGATTCAAAATTGGCTCAAAAATTGTGGTCTTATTCTTGATCAGTGGGATTAACAATCATGACATCAGACAAGAGAAATCCAGAAAGTGGAGAAGGATTATACAAAAGTAAATGAGGGATTCAAGTTAATAGAGATTTTTATGTTGGCATATGTAATGAACTGCAATTTTACATCAGTCTTTAACAAAAAGAAATATGGGAGGGAAAAGCAACATTTGATTAATGAAAATTATGACAATATAACAATATTACCAGTAATGTAATTAAATTGCATAAAGGGAAATTCCAGAAAGACAGCAGATAAAGCAGCATAACAGTATAGACTGTCAAGTGTTACAAGAGAATTGTACTTGGTAACTTCTCCACTATACTAGAATTTTGACTTTACTTAGAAAAATATGAGCATAAATGAGAAACTTTATCATGAGATCAATAAATTACCCACTTATCAAGTTATGAACATTCCCAAAGCTTTTTATTATGAGAATTTCTTTCCAAAAAGTTCTGATAAGGGTTTACATAGGGAACTATGTGTTCATCTATATGTGGATGTAGATCTGTGTGCATTGATTTATTTAATTATTCCTCTTGTGGGTTCATGGCAGAGGACAGTTTATTCTTTGCTAATTTAATCCCCAGTCTTAGAGGGTTTCACTCTCCATTCAATCTAATCTGCAAACCTACATCTAGAATGTTTCAGCTTCTGAGACTTTCTGCTGATTGAGCTCATTCTGACTACCTGTCATCTGCTTTTGACTCTCTTGCTTCTCACAGCTTATTCTGGACTGAATCTGTACTTCTTGGCTTCTCCTTCTGAATTAGCTCTGACTCTCCACCTCTCCTCTGAACTCTTCTTTCTGAACTGATCTCTGTCTCACTGTGAACTGAATTCTCTAACTTGTCTTTTTTTTTTTTTTTTAATTGCCTGTAAGCTGAGAGCCTCCTTTGATATCATGAGAGTTGGGTGTGTCTTCACTCTGACTTAGTCTCAGGCTTCACTCTGATTCAATCTCAGAGTTTGGGATTAAGGGCATCACTACAATTGCCTACAGAGCATTTCATCAGGATCATATGGGCCCCTGGAGATGATACCTTCATACAGGTACTTGGATGTGATCCCTTGCTGCTGGATTACAAGATCAAGTGTTCCTCTACAGAACTAGAAACCCATATAAAGTAAAATTTTCAGATATTCACACACCTGTTAAACAGAACCTCCCCTCCCCAGATACTGACTTCAACTCCTTCCTGACCACCTAGCCTCAATTCTGCTGTGTTAAAAATTTCTTTCCATCTACAGTTTTCTTCTCATAAACTTCAGGATGAGTTTTCTCCAGCAGCACCAGATGTTTATGTTCTATTGTGTGAGGAAATTACTTTGTAATTATTATTAATATTATTATATATAATATATTTTATAGTTATATATAATATACAATATAATATTAACATATTAATTATTATTAATGGAGAGGAAGTCAATAAAGTTGTGCCCCTATCCTTCCTGGAATTTCTCCTTTTCTCTTTCTAGTAGAAGACACAGTTATCTGAGAGAGGTCAAGTGTAACTTGAAGGAATTGGTAGAGTATGATGTGTTCCTTTAGTAATGTAATAGCAACTTTTCATACATTACAACAAACATCGAGGTTATTTCTGCTTTTCTGAATGTAGTTTTCTTACACATAAGAATTAAAATATGGAAGTGATTAGCCTTTTAGAAATGTATTAATTTTGGCAAAAAAAAATACATGGAGGGCAGGAAAATAAAGTATTAAAAAGTGACATGCAACTAATCAAATTGATGCTGTGTCTGGCTTTTCAATAAATATATCCCAAATAAAATCATATTTTTGCTAAGGCTCAAACCTTATCAACTGCTGACTGAGATTCCTATTTAACATATCAAAGTGAATCTGGCCTCCAGGTTCTCCCAACATTCCTCTTCCCCTACCTGTTACAGAGTCCTCCTGGCTTGCACACCCCAGCCCCTGTCCTGAACTCTCCAGCACAGGGGACTGGGCTGCCACTCCCTATACAATTCTAGCCATTTTGGTTACTCTCTCCCTTGCTCTCTTGGTCTCCCTTATATCTATTATACCCCTGCCCCCATATATATACAGTAAACTTTCTCCTCCACCATACCTGGGAGGTATTCCATTAAGTTTTAAAATGAACTGACAATGCCTTCTATTTTACAATTGTTTTCCTGAATAAGATTTTAGCACAAATGACAAAATAAGAAAATTCGAAAACTGTATTTTGTAGAAACATAGAGATTAGAATTTGAGTTGAATCTTTAATTGGTGATTATCTTTCATTACACAGATGCCCTTGAGGTGAATGTGTTATATTCAAAGCCACAAAAGAAACAGGAAGCAACAGCCACTGTTTTCCTCAAATTAAGGATTTCACATCAAAGAGAAATGAAATTCAACTATACTGAAGTCACTTGCAGGTGCTCACAATGAAAGACCTTGGCTGTCAAAAAATGTCCTTATCCTTGAGAGAGCTATCGGTCAGAGAAAGCACAGGCATCTGAGTGGCTTTCTCTCTCCTTTGTAACTACCACAATAAGCATGTTAATTGCTGTGTGATTTGAATCTGGTTTTCTCTGAAGAATTCATCACAATACGCATAGGAGTAAATAAATCTTAATCATCTCAAAATTTTCAGTATTGAAACCAAGAAGGTAAAGGGTGGAGCTCATTTAATAATGCCTGTCTTGGAGAAAGGAGGCTGTCAGTTCTCTGGGTGAACGATTTGTGTGGATATTGCTTTCAGGTTCTTTCCTGGCACGGAGAGAATGAGAAACTCAAATTGGATACTATGTGAGAATTGATTGCTTAATGCCTTTTAAAGTCTGTTTGAAAAGGAATTGGTCAATAAAATCTCCCTTTGTTTATTAGAGAGCTGGGAGGCAGTCAGACCTTCAGGCCAAAACAATCGCAGATGGTGAGGCATAAACAGTCCCCTGTCTCCTTGAGGAAGACTTACAACTGAAACACAGGAAAAGACGAGTTCTTTTGATTGTCATAGTTTCTATGGCAGAGGAAGCTGACGTTAGGAGCCTTCCCAATGTCACAGATGTTTGGGACCAAAAGTTAGCTGTCAGGATGCTGGTCCCCAGGTCACCAAGTTGCAGGCCTCCCCTCAGCCTCAAGCCCAGTGCCGTCTGCCTTTAAGATTTTGCATTTGTCTTCCTGGACATGAGAATCCCTGGACTCATGCTCATGATTATCATTTTGTTTCTAAGTCAATTTCAAGTAAAACTGGGGGAGGAAATGTCATAAAAAACAAAACAAAACTGCATTACTGAAAATCAACTCATCCTGCAGGATCTGAGGAGATAACCAGGTTGCCTCTGCCTGCGTCCACTAGCTTAAAGCCTATGAATCTGGAGCTTCCAAGTCCCGAAGCCCAGGAGCAACCAAAAGGAAGTCCGTTACTTGATACAGTCCAGACAATTTTTATGCAGAATATTTCTGCAGCAAAATAACAATGCAGGTGAGACCGCCAGTGCCCAGCCTCTCCCTGATCCTGATGTGGACAGCTGACAGTTCTCACTGCCCTGAGTTCTCTATGGTTTTCTCAGTTTTATGGCAGAAGTATACACATTCTCCATCCATCAGGGATTCTGCAGAATTGTTTGGAGTAGGGTCTAATAGTTAATTGTGCCTACATATATTCTTGCTAATTCTAATAACAGCCAGGTTGAGAGGATTCCTGCCCACTTTGGTGCTCTCCCTCTTGGACCTCTGGATTATGCACAGACCCCACTCAAACACCAATTTTCATCACAAAGAGATCTTTTATTAAACAGGCAAGGTGAAGGTGGCAGTTTCTGAGTTGTACAGAAACAGCAAAGAAAAAACATTGCAGGTGAACTTTTAACCGAAAAGAGAAAAAAGGGAGGACAAGTCAGGATAAAGTGGTGGGTTGTGATTGGATATGCTAATTAGGGTATCCAGTGGAGGATTTCTGATTGCTAGACTTTGGTGGGATGAGGAGGGGCCTCAGTGATGAGTCTCAGAAGTGAGTTAATGGCCAATAATGGAATTGACCTCGGTAGCTAGCTTTAGGAGTGTGATTTAATGGTTTACTAAGGCTGGAGGAGGAAAGGCAGGATCTGCAATCTGCAGGAGCCATGCCCTTCTGAGCCCTTTGTTCTCAGAGGGCAGATGCCATGTCTGCCAGGCTCGGGTCTGGTAGAGCCCAACACAGGTAAAGTTTATTTTATCAGATACTTTCTTTGAGATGCAGGGTTCCACACTTATTCAAATTCATAGTTCTATGTACGGGCACTTCACCCTTAGCTATTATTGTCACTATTTATTCAAAAGAAAGTGATGGCAGGCTGTCAAGGACCATCGACATAGAGCTAGGACCATTAGGAATGAGTGATAGGAAACAGGCTGTTTTGGTGAGCACTGGAGTATTAGAAGCCTAGTGGCTAGGCAGGAATTAGTAAAAATTTATTATGGTAATATGGTAAAACTGGGTTCATGAATTTAAGTTTAAACAACTTGTCAAGTTGTATGTCTCAAAGAAAACAATTGCAGATTTATGCCTAAGACAGCACACAGACTTGCTACAAGGACACTTTGTGGCTGGTTAATAAATGTTCTGTGAACCATCTGACTTTAGCCATTTTAGTGATAAAACCAACATAAAAGGTATTAGTAACTTTTTAAGAGTCTCTTTTATTTATGCAAATATTTTCTGCCCAGGCTTACCACTAGCTATGTAACTTGAGCATTTTTCCCATCTTTCATTTCTTCATCACATATACATTTTCCCCCAGGGATCTGCTCTTATGGATCTGCCCTTCCTATCAGCCAGGCAGCTGCAGTTTCTGCAGCATCAAGCCTTGCTAGCGTGATGTGACTACTTGAGTTTCTGGTTCAAAAAAGACCAGGCTTGTGTGTTAGGTGTACCCCACCCAATAAGACACAAGGCAAAACGAGATGAGTTCATTCAGAACATAGATGGCTTTTGATTCCAGGTAGTCTGATAACTGTGCTAAAGGAAAAAGATTTGGTTACACTTGAAGGCTTAAAGACCTAAAACAAGGAACCTCAAAAAAGCTGAGCAACTCCTCACTCAGCATACTGATAAGAACACCTGGCTGGCAGGAAAGCCAACAAAGCAATGAGAACATCTGCTCACATCATATGACCTTGGAACTGTAAAGGACATATCTCCTGATAAAAACTTTTCTCAGAAGTTCCCTCTTCTACCTGAATCCCAAGCCCCCTGCACTGGGCATTGTCTCGACTCCCCCGCGAGAGACTGGTGCCCTTCAATTGTTCTGGTTAAAGAATAATTGTGCTTTTGTAGAGGTCAGTTCTCTCTCTCTTTTATTTTCACATCATCTCCATTGATCCTGATCTAGCAAACATATTTTTATTTCACCACTATTAACCGTAGAAGGAGAAAAAAAATATGAGACGCCGAGCTTAGAAGCACACACCCATCATCACAGTGTTTGGAAGGCAGGCTAGAAAATTAAGAGTTCTAGAGCAGGTTGAGCTACAAAGCAAGTTCAAGGTCAGCCTGAGTGGTATAATCGGATCCAGTCTCCAGAAGGAGGGGGGAGTTATATGAAATCTACTTCATAACATAGCTGTTACTTTATAAAATCTTGCAAAATTACTCAAAGTGGCCTACCTTCAAAGAGGGTTTTTTTTTTTTTAAATCTACTCAAAATGGCTATCTAACATGAAATGCTTATTTCTGTACTATTTGGTAGAGGGTGACACCTACTAAATGGCAGCTTGGGGGTTCATCTGGCTGTGCATTCACATTTTCAAGGACTTCTCACGAGGAGATTTATGAAAAGAACAACAAAAAAGGTTTATAAGAATGGACTTAATTCTAGTCTTTAATCCAACCATGGAAAAGTCATGTGTTCAGAAAACATTTAACAAATCATTTTCTGTGGATAAAGACTATTAAATTCTTTGTGAGTTCTTAAAAAAACATTTAGTAACATGTTTCCAGTATCTTATGAGCATCAACACTTGAGCCTCCCATTTCTGAAAATATTGAATATTTATAAATCATAAGTGTTTCTAACCTGTATTTTCAGTATTTGGTCAGTCTTCCTTAGACTTAGTGCATTAAAGTGCCAAGTCAAATTACAAGCTGTGTTTCCCAAGCACCATGGAAAGTGGGGAGCCTAATGCCAGTCAATGCTGTAACTGTGGGTCCCAGTGTTGACTCCTACCATTATTTAAGTTAACTGTGGTCAAGGGACTTCACCTCTGTCTTAGTTTGTTTATCTGTAAAATGCTATTAACAGCATACCCTCTGCGGGGCAATCACACTGTGCAGAGAGAGATACGTGCAACACCCTCAAACAGTACTTGGCTTTGAGGGTACTCTCTTGGTGTGGGCCCATTGGGTTTCGCTATTATTATTATTTATTCTAAAGGAAATGATGGCACCAGTAATTTTCTTGTCAGTAGCCTCTGACAGTAGTGTATTAACCAGGCTAGAGCAGCCAGGCACACACGAGATTAGAAGTAATATATTTCTGTGATAAAGATGCACAGTTGAACACTTGTGGTTGCTAGTCATTAAATGGATTTGTATGTGGATTGCTTCTAATTCACCCGATTTCATAAGAAAATACAATACGATGCAGAAGGAATGTCTGTTAAAACATAATAATACCACAACTGTGTAGATCAGGGGAGATATCAGATGATAGGCCTGGGGTCTTGCATTCAGCTGAGCAAAGCAATTTGATTTTCTTCTTAGGAATAGCATGGTGTGCCTCACTAGAGCAGATAAGATCTTATTTTCCTGAATTCTATCTGAACATTACGACCAGGATTAGAATTTCATTAATTTCCACTGTTTCTGCAAGAAAGTCAAAATTAACAACATTTGTAATAAGGCACCTGTGTGGAAAAAGTCCTAGTAATTTGTTTGCTGTCTCAAGTCAAGGATTTCTATTTCCATCAGGTGTTCATAATATTTGGCATGCTACGAGTACTACAAATTAGTGAATTTTCCTTGGAAATCTGTTTTGTAAGTCATCAAGAAGACAAAAGAATACAGCACGAAATGTCATCTTATTCACTCTCAGGTCCCTGAATTGTTTTCTCACTGCATGATTTCTGACTATGACTGACTATGATGTTCTAATTTTCTGTTTTTCTGCCATTGTGCTGGCAACACAGCCTCATCACTCATAATTGTAAGTCTGATTATATTGAAACTTAAATTTCAAATTGCATTTGTTTGCATAGTCTTGTTTTTTTTTCTTAGATTTGTCTATAAAATAAACTATTCATCTCTCACTGTCTTATCACATTAAACAACTCATTGTGGAACTAATTCCAATAATGAAGTCACCTAAATAGTTTTAAGCGTTTGGAAATCTCTAATGTATTTTGTATAAAACTGACATTTCCTAGTTTATGATGCCCCCACTACAGTGGGCTTCCAGCTTGGCCCTGTACAATCTTTTCTTTTCCTATGTAGAAATGGTTTATTAGGAATGTGATTTGCTTGAATACTGACTGACAAAGATGTCATCTGGAGTCTAGGTAAAACAGAATATAGTTTTGAAGAGTCTTAGGTTTAGCATGAAGACAAAGCTGCTGTGGCTGCATGGAAAGCCAGGGACACAGAAATGTGCTATTCCAAACATCAGGGAGATGGGTAAGGTATGCATAGGCAGGATGGTATGCCTCCATCTTTCCTTGACCATATGCCCCTCCTTCAGAAGACAAACAGGACTGAGTTAAGGGAAGCCCAAAGGGAATGCTTGACTTGATTTGCATAGGGTTTCCCCAGGTCCTTATGCATCTTTCTCATTACTGTCCATGTGTCCTTAAGAACTAGCAGATAAACTTGAGTTGAAAATTGTTTAAAAATAATTTAAAATCACCTGTCAACTTCAGCTCCCAGATTCCTGCTATGTTAGTAGAGTGTAAGAACTCGGCTCACATTCTGGGCATCACCAAGGCCATCCAAGGCAGGTGCCTCATGATGGTGACGATACACCTTCTCTTCTTTCCTTGTCCTACTCGTGTTTGCAGAGCAGACATCTGCATGTGAATTCTGAAAACACTTAAACCTACTTACACCTCACTGGAAAGCACCACTTTCGCTGAAGAACCAAGTACCTGACGATAAATATAGAAAACAGGCTCGGCATGGTAGCCCACACCTTTAATCGCGGTACTTACAAGGCAGAGGCAGGAGGATCTCTGTGAATTCAAAGTCAGGCAGGGCTACAAAGTCAGACTTCTCCCCACCTCAAAAAAAAACCCAAACACACAAAAACAAGCAAAACCACAAAATGTTGCTTTATTATCCATTTGCATAATGAGCTCAACTATAAATCAGGGAGGGTGTGAACTATCTGTTCATAAGCAAGAGAAAATGTCTTCACTCCACGGTCCATACCGCCTGAACGACTCTCCTCCAGTCTTGCTAAACAGGGGTAAGATAGGCAGAATCAGTGTTCTCCATTCCCAGCATGCTCAGGCTGCTCCAGTTTTTTAAATTTAGAATAGCAATCATAAGCATTTGATTTTCTTAAAGTCAGCTGTAAATTCTCTCATGCCAGTATATAATTCAGAGAGATATGTTAATAAATATGAATTAATTTTGTTCTAGTTTTTTTTTTAAAGTTTAAGAGCCATAAAAGTACTTGATGTTTCAACATAATTAACTAAAATTTGAGCATGAAGTAGTAAAAATGGTCATCAGATTCCTAAGAAAAAAAGCATCTTAGACATTAAAATCCTGGGGATAGTATAATCCTGAAAATTATTTTAATGGATAGACATAACTAAAATTGCACATATATTACTTGATAGAGAAGCAACCTGAATGAATCAGTAAGGAGATAACTGTTTATACTTTCCATGTCTTCCAACATAGATATACAATGTATTTCTTGATTGAAGTAATAATCAAAACAAAATTAGATGGATTTGGAGATGCTGAATGAAGGCAAACATCATGCTGATAAGTCTCAAGTGTGGTGACATTGAGTCATGTGGGTTTTATGATATTGTAGTGTGTATTTTCAAATCTTTAATGTGTTATGACATATAGCTCCTAAATTGCTTGAAATTTAGTACATGGTGCATGGTTTTTGTATGGTAATGAGCTCTCTGGCTGCTAGGGCACCCTTACAGTTTCACGACAAGGCTTGGACATTGAAAGGTCTTGGCATTAGAAGGTTAGAACTGTTATCCCCATTCCTGGACTTCTGGAGATGGAGAGAAGGGCTGAGAGATCAAGTTTAACTGCAAGTAGCCAATAGTTAATCAATCATTACTCTGCAATTAAGCCCACATAAAACGAGAAGAGGGAGAGCTGAACACATGGAGCTGAGACAGACAGCCCAGGCAAGCTGCAGAAGCCCCAGCTCCTTTCATTGGCTCTACCCCATGTCTTTCTTCCATGTGTCCTTGAAATATTCTTCTAATTGTAGCAAAGTGGCTCCCAGAGTTGTGTGAACCTGTAGCAAATTCCTCAAACCCCATGAGGGAGTCCTGGGAAGCTCAATCTCTAGCCAGTTGGCTAGAAATACAGGCCATGGTGGAGGATTTGCAATTGGCACCTGGTATGCAAGACAGTCTTGGAAGCTAGTCTTCACCATCTGTGATCTGATGAGACATTCAGTAAGACAAGGTCAGAATTGAAATAGAGGACCCCTGCTGGTCCTGACAAAGAATTGGCTGAAAGCGGGGGAAACCACACACATTTGCTCACAGAAGCATCATGCTACGTGACAGGATAGTGAAAACATCTTGGCTGCTTCTTCTTGTATCTCAGAACAACTAATGTCATATCTTATTTTCGACGCACTTAGTGCCTATTCATTAGCATGCTTCTGAATCAAATGACATATGAAATCATTAACAATTTAGTCTTTGTGAGGAAAAAAAATTAATCCGCTTTTAAAAACTTGGCTTTTCATCAATGGCCTTATCCAGCACTGGGCCCTGCATTCTACAACACTGACCTGCCTGGCAAGATGTACCTACGTAGCAGCATGATGACCATGGCTTGACAACAGGATAGCTTCTAATTGGATATGAGGCCCACTCCTCAGATTCACAAGGGAGATGTTATGTCAGATACTGTAAATCTTGTCTAAAACCCACAAATGGGAAGATCATAGATCTTGGAGTAGTCATTGTAACAGGGCCTCAGATCTTAGTAGGCCCTGTAACTTTAGCACAACTGACTCCACGATGGAAGTGTCATTCATGCTGTAAGACTCTGCATGTAGACAGCACCACCTGCCAAAACTAAAACAAAGGCCTAATCCATCAAAGACCATACAGTTCTGGGAAAGTCTCAAAGTATACATGTATAAAATTTTCAAAAAATAAGTAAAAAATATTATCTAAAAACATCTTTTATACCCAAACAGGGAGAAAGTCATTAATAGACCAAGTGTTATAATATTTTTCACATACTTAATTTAGACAATGAACAATAGCACTTTTTTATTGTGTAAACGCATTTGAGATAATATTACATCATCAAGACAGAATAAGAGCTTGTTTTACAACATGCATAACCCATGGGCTGAGCAGGGAAGGATGAGTATCTACCATAAGTTGGGTGGCCAATGGCCATCATAAATGACTGTGGTTCTATAACCTAGGAAATCGATGATGAGCAGAATTGTATGTTAAAAAACCCATTCCTCACAAATGCTAGCTATGTCCTCTTGAGAAGGGGCAAGGCAAGCTTTCAGGGCCATCATTGGGCTTTATGATAAAATATTCCCTACATCCCTTCATACTATAACATTAGGTTCTAAATTTTATATAATTTTTTGTCTGTTTATATATTTTGCTGCTGTTTGTTTTTGAGACAAGTTCTCTCAATGCAACCCTGGTTGTCCTGGAACTCCCTATGTGGACTGGGATGGTCTCTGACTCACAGAGGTCCACTTACTTCTGCCTCCCTAGTGCTTGGATTAAAGGTATGAGCCACCATGCCCAGTGGGTTCTAGATTTTATTTTATATAATTTATTTATTTTTAATTTTATGTGCATTGGTGTTTTGCCTGCATGTATGTCTGTGTGAGGGTGTTGGATCCCCTAGAACTGGAGCTACAGACAGTTATGAGCTGCCATGTGGATGCTGGGAACTGAAACTGTCTTCTGGAAGAGCAGCCAGTGATCTTGACCACTGAAACATCTCTCCAGACCCAGGTTCTAGATTAATTAATTAAGTAATTCATTTATTTATTATCTTCTTTCCTATAATATATCCTGACTTCATCTCCCCTCTCCTCCAGATATACCTCCCCACACTTCTCCTCAGCAAAGTGCAATCCTCCCAGGGTTACTGCTCAAACAGGGCTCAAAAAGATGGAACAACCATGGGGCATTACTTTCCTACATCAAGAGTGGTCTAAGCAACCCAACAGGAGGAAAAGAACCCCAGGGGGCATGTAAAAGAGTCAGAGACCCCTCCCCACTCCAACTTGTAGGACTTTTGTGAGAACACCAACCAGACAACCATAAGATATATGTGAAGAACTGTGCAGGTCCATGTCTGCCACTTTAGTCTCTGTGAGCTCCTAAGAGTGCTGGTTAGTTGACTCTGTGGGGTTTATTCTCCTGATGTCCTCAACCCCTCTGGTTCCTGCAGTCCCTCCTCCTTGTCTTCCATGGGGTTTCCTGAGCTCTGTACAATGTTTGACCCTGGCTGAGCCTCTGAATCTGCTCTTATCAGCTGCTGGAGGAAGTCTCTCTGATGAAGATTGGGCTAGGCATTGATCTATGATCAGAGCAGGATATCATTAGAAATCTTCTGGCTATCCAGTCCCTAGTTTCTGGACTATCTTGTCAGGAAGGATAGGCTATAGGTCAAAGGTTTTGTGGATGGGACGGTCTCCCAGTCTTACCACTGGAAGTGTTGCTGGTTAAAGGAGATGGCCTGTTCAGGTACCCTATCCGCATATTAGAGGTCCTCACTAGGGTGTTTCTTATAGATTTCAGTGAGATTCCACTGCACTAGGTCTTATGATTACCCCCAATATCCTCCAATTTCATTTATCTCTGCATATATTCTCTCCCTCCATCCTTCTCCCCACATCTGGTCCCTTCTGTTCCATTCCCACCCTCCCCCAGCCCAACCTGCACCTTCTGTTCTATTTCCCCAGGGAGATCCCTGTTCTCCACTGAGGCCCTCCTTGTTACAGAGTTTCTCTGGGTATGTGGATTGTCGTACCCTTGTTCTTTGATTGAAAGTTAATGTCCATATATAAGTGAGTACATACCATGTTTATCTTTCTTCAACTGAGTTACTTAACTCAGGATGTTTTTTTTTTCTAGTTTCATCTATTTTCCTGCAAAATGCATGAAGCCATTTTTTTTAAATAGTTGAATAATACTCTATTGTGTAAATGCATCACAATTTTTTTTTATCTATTCTTCAGTTAAGGGGCATCCATGTGGTTTGCAATTTCTAGCTATTATGAATAAAGCTGCTATGAATAGAGAAGCAAGTGCCCTTGTGGTAGGATAGAGTATCCTTTGGGTATATTCCCAGGAGAGGTGTAGCTGGGTCTTGAGGTAAGGAGATTCCTAATTTCCTGAGGAATCACCATATTGATTTTCATAGAGGCTGTACAAATTTGCACTCCCACCAGCAATGAAAGAGTTCCCTTTGCTCCACATCCTCTCCAGCATCATGTCTTTTGTGTTATTGATCTTTTAACAGGTTTAAGATAGAATCTCAGAGTAGTTTTGATTTGCATTTCCCTGATGGCTGAGGATGTTGAACATTTCTGTAAATGTTTCTCAGCCATTTGTGATTCCTGTTTTGAAAATTCTTTGTTTAGATCTGCACACCATTTTAAAATTGGATTATTTGTTTTGTTGATGTCTAGTTTCTTGAGTTCTTTGTGTATTTTGGATATGAGCCCTCTATCAGAAGTTGGAGTTGGTGAATGTCTTTTCCCATTCTGTGGGCTGCCATTTTGTCTTTGTCTTATTGTTCTTTGCTTTACAGAAGATTTTCAGTTTCATGAGATCTCATTTATTAATCGTTGATCTTAGTGCCTGAGCTGTTAGTGTTCTGTTCAGGAAATTGTCTCCTGTGCCAATGCCTTACATGCTATTCCCCACTTTCTCTTATATCTGGTTTTATGTTGAGATCTTTGATCTACTTGGACTTGAGTTTTGCTCAGGTTGATGAACATGGATCTATATACATTCTTCTACATTCAGATATCCAATCAGGCCAGCATCGTTTGTTAAAGATGCTTTCATTTTTCCATTGTATATTTCTGGCTTCTTTATAGAAGATCAGGTGTCTATAAGTGTGTGGACTTATGTCTGTACCTTTAATTCAGTTCCATTGATCAATGTGTCTGTTTTTATGCCAACAGCATGTGGTTTTTATTACTATAGCTCTGTAGTACAGCTTGAGATGAGGGATGGTGATACTGCCAAATTCTTTTGTTTTTCAGGATTATTTTGGCTATCCTGGGTTTTTTGTTTTTACATATGAAGTTGAATGTTGTCCTTTCAAGGTCTGTGAATAATTGGACTGGGATTTTGATACGAATTGCATTGAATCTATAGATTGCTTTTGGTAAGGTGGCCATTTTTTACTATGTTAATCTTACCAATCCAGTAGCATGGGAGATCTCTCCATCTTCTGAGATCCTCAATTTCTTTCTTCAAAGATTTGCAATTTTTGTCACACAAGTCTTTTACTTGTTTGATTAGTCACCCCAAGATGTTTTATGTTATTTGTAGCTATTGTGAAGGCTGTTGTTTCCCTGATTTCTTTCTTAGTCCATTTGTTGTTTGTATATAGGAGGGCTACTGATTATTATTTTTTTAGTTGAGCTTGTAGGCAGTCACTTCACTGAAACTGTTTATCAGCTATAGGAGTTCCCTGGTAGGATTTCTGGGGTCACTTATATATACTATCATATCATCTGCAAATAAGGATATTTTGACTTATTCCTTTCCAATTTGTACCCCCTTTGATCTCCTTTTGTTGTCTTTTTGCTCTAGCTGGAACTGCAAGTACTATATTGATTAGGTGTAGAGAGAGTGAACAACCTTGTCTTGTTCCTGATTTTAGTGGAATTGCTTTGAGTTTCTCTTCATTTAATTTGATGTTGGCTGAGAGCTTACTGTAAATTGCCTTTATAATGTTTAGGCATGTCTCTGTATCCCTAATCTCTCCAAGACTTTTATTATGAAGGGGTGTTGGATTTTGTCAAAGGCTTTCTAAGGCATCTAGTGAGACAATCATGTATTTGTTTGTTTGTTTATATGGTGGATTACATTGACTGATTTTCATATGTCGAACCATCCTTGCCATTCTTGGGATGAAGCCTACTTGTCCAAGGTGGATGTTCTTTTTGTACCTGCTCTCTTTTAAAAGTCACTTAGCCTAATTTGGGTTGCTATAACAAATATCTAAGAGTAAGTAGCAGACAGAGAATCTCACAGTGCTGGAGGCAGAGAAGTCCATGATCATGAGTTGGCCGGTAGTTGTCTGCTGAGGGTCTTGTTGAATTCTGTTTCCAGGTAACATTGTGAATGGTGTGTTCTCACACAAGACCCAAAGAAGAACAGTAAACTTCCTCCAGCCCTTCACAAGAAAATCAAATCCTATTCTGACTAAAGATGTGTCTGTCTAAAATGTTTATTTCACAAAATTTTTAGTGTGTGTGTGTGTGTGTGTGTGTGTGTGTGTGCATGCCTCATGTATGGTTGTAAAGTATGTATATGAAGGTGGTTCTGGCAGTCACAAGATTACATTAGGTGGATCCTCTGGAACTGGAGAAATAGTTCTATAAGCTGTTGTAAGTCATCTGATGTGTGTGCTGAGAACTAAACCAGGTCCTCTGTAAGAACAGGAAGTACTTTTAACCACTGAGCTATCTCTCTATCCTCAGAACATTTATGAAAGGCCACCTCTGAATACTTTCACATTGGGAAGTTCTGAAGTTTGGAGATAATGCATTCAAAGCACTGCTACAAACTGTCTTTGAAACTTTGCAAAGTTCTGAAGAATACATTTTCAAAACCCTAACTGTGCTATTAAAACCCACCTTCTATATCCTATGGCAGTAAGGATTAGTAAGTATCTGGACAAATTTTGCTGGACAAATCTGTGGCAGTTGTGTTGGGTTTCAAAATTCCTGCTTAGTCAGACATTTGAGGTAAAAGGAAACAACACACACACACACAAAGATGGTGGCTTTTATGTTCCTAGAGTGTTTTGGCTCACGTGCTTCTGCTATAGAAAGAAGATGGGACATACATTCTGACTAACACTGGTGTTTGCCAGGGTTTGATAAATATAATGCGTACAATTGCAATTGGCTCTGTTTTGAGGTATCTACCAGAGAAGGACCATATGATACGGGTTCAAGACAACAGAAAGTCTTTCTTATCCAGTCAGTAACTTGTCTGAGTGTTCAGGACCTGAGTGCAGTCCTGAGACTCTCTCAGGATGGGTTTTTAAGCATAAAAGCCACACTGTGAGTTGATGCACCTCAGTTAGTAAGAACAGTTAGCCAGAAACAGAAATGCAGAAGCCAAAAAGCAAGGTTACTGTATTTAGGGACTTCCTCAGAACTATGGAGAACTATGGATTAAATCCATGTTCTTGTTGTGACAGGTGTTGCTGCCTATGTGTTGAGTTTTATGGCTCAATGGTAGTTCCATCATATTGTCAGTTATTCTAAGGTCTGGGGGCCTGTTACAGTTCAACACCCAGATATTTCTTCTTAATAGTTAATTATTTTATTTTTTAAAATTATCATTTATTTTTTGAAAATGTAGTATCATTACATTGTTTCCCCTCTTCCCCTTCCTCCCTCCAGACTCTCCCATGTAATTGACCTTACTCTGCCTAAGAGTTACAGATATTTTATAAAAAAGAGACTTCATAGTTTCATTTTGCACTAGGTACATGCTAATGCAGCTGCTCTCAGTTCTTGCTGCTCTGTATTGCATACCAAAGCATGGAGGGCATGTATACTCCTGTTTGTATTCTTCTGTTTCTTTGTAGAGTAAGTAAACACTTTTAGATCTCTTATTAAAGAAAGTATAGCAGACTATTAAATCATGGCAACTGTACCCATGTTTTCCTTTCATGTTCATCTGTTTAATCCTAAATCTTTTTTATTAAAAAAACAGAATTAGAAAAAGAATTTCCACTGAATCTAGAGAGACATATCAATAAGAGTGCATATTCAAACCTTATAAAGGAAAATTTTGGATTTTCTATCACACATGGGTAAGCAATGTGTAAGCTGTGCAAATTAATCTCTTGGTAACTTCATTTTCCTTAGACACTTCTGGGTCTGGCAGCATCAGGCATGATGCCTGATTTGTTACATCTGCAAATGTAGTGCCTGTGGTCATGACAGGGCCAACTGCACTTTATTTGACATGTGATTCTTTTAATAGTGACCAAATCACCAGGGACTTTAAAATACTGACACATTTTGTAGAGCATTTGGATTGTCTGTAAAGCAAGTACACAGAAATTCTTAGACAGCGCACAACGGTATACATCTTTTAGGATTATTTTCATCTGCTTTTAAAACAAAAAAAAGGTCAGAATACACAGAAGAGGTGTCAAATTTACAAAACTAACAGACATTTAATTGCAACATAAAGTATGTTGATGTAGGGCAGGTGCGGAAGGAAACCAACCACAGACCATTCACAAATAAGAGACATCACAAAGTTCCCTTTGAACCACTCTGATAAAGTTGGTCACTAGTGAACCTTTGTGTGTGGGTCTGGGATTTGCTATGAAGGCTTTGAAAGCACAGAGCCCCCAAGGCAAGCAAAGGCAGTGATCACAATTCCAATTATAACCCCAACAATACAGGAGTGATTAAATGTCACTCTCTGGGGGGGGAGAAATACATTGACTCTGTTTCATATAGTGGGGGATGGGGGATGTGCTTTCCTTAAATATGACATTAAATATATGGCTGAAGTTGGGTTTGAAGTGGAGACTGGCAGATTGAAGACAGACAATTAACTGCCTCTGAGGTTTAAGCACTTACCACATGCAGAGGTGGTTATACTGACTAAGCATCTAATTTGGTGTTAGCGCATTTTAGCTGCTGAATAGATACGACCTTCTTTTTGTTGCCAACATGCTAGCTGCCACCTAATTAGATTCTATCACTGCATCTGCTATCACATCACCACACCCAGCAGTAACCTCCTGTCCACCTTAATACACACATTCCATCTCTTAAATCACTAGCTTCCGGGATCCCGTGGTCTTCTAAAGCTTATGTCCAGGTACCTCTACTGTGTCACAGTGCATTGTCCTTTGCCTTACACCAGCTCTATTTCTTCAATCATAAACTGCACTAGCTTAAGAAAACAAAAGCAAAAAACACCTGCCTGTCTGCTCAGTGCTTCCTCTTCAACACGCAGTCAGTGCACTACAAAGTCAATTAATGAGAGTCATCTGAGGCCGAAGTTCGGTATCTAGTTGTATATTCATCACAAATTCTCTCTATTTTTTTCTTATTTGGTCATTGATTAAGAAGAAAGGTAATAAACCGATATCATTTGTTTATGCCATTTCATGTAAAGATTTTTAAAATCACATTATAATGGTATTGTGTGGCCATTAAGCAAAACCATTCTCATAAAAACCATTTGGTAATGACTTCATATAAGAGGCTGAGTCGGTACCAAGGCAGCAAAATTGGAGACAGGATGGAAATAAACACATATCCCATGATCCTCTCCTTGAAGGCAGCACATGAGAATGGAGATGGTCATGCCATTTTGAACTACTCACTTTGATAGAAAGACTGCGCAGAGAAGAAGGCTGTCCTCTTGCCTCCTATGTACAGATATGAAAATGAAAATATGAACAGCGAAAATCACACAAAAAACATTTTGAAGATTGAATTATAAGCACATTTATGTAACAAATGCCGTGATGAGTTCTTGTTAGTTCTTCATTTCAGAATGAATCGTAGTGTCACAGCTTGGAAAGCCCCATGAGGTCAGACCATAGAGAACCACAAGTTTCTGTTCAGTTCCTTGTTACTAAAGACATCAGTCACTGTGCTTGAAGATGTGTGTGTTTTGTTCAGGCAAGATCACAGGGATTTATACATATACACATGTATATGGAACCATTTTAAGGGAAGTGAATGTAATATGGAGTTTTTGTTTTCTTTCTTGTTGTCTGCAATTGTTCTAAGAAAGCAGGAAAGTTGAAACTTAAAGAAATATGTGGCTTGCTTACTTCTGCATATAGACTCAAGTATGACATTATATCCCCCTTTGGAAAATGGGGAGCTAAAGGGCAAAGTTATAAAAATGAGATACATCCAAAAGGCATGCACGGAGCTTGCAGTTGTCAGTAAGTGAGGACAAGGAAGATGTTTTCCTCCCCAAGTTGATTTGGTGTTTATCAGAGCCACAGAAAACTAACTAGAACAATGGGAGATGAAATGGCAGCTGCTCCAATGTGAAACCTGCACTGTGCCACCTCACCCGAAGTTCGCAGAAAGCGAAAATGGTGTTGTTGCTCTTAAGTCACTAACCAAAGAGACCAGCGGGTCACTTTTTATTGCTTCACTATAACTTAATTTTCCCAACAAGTGTTCCCTCCAATTCTTTAAGCTGCTTTCCAAACAGCCGTGGAATTCTGGATACTTGTTATTGTTACGATATTATTCATTACAATAAAAATAAGATTAGTGATTTAGTTTTTTTGCTAAATATGAAAGTACATTTCATTTCACTATTTCTCTGCTACAGGTCCAGAACTGAACCCTAAAGTAAAATGACCAGAAAAAAAATCATAGTAAGAATAGAGTTCTTACTAAAGGATACTAAAGGATAAAATTCCCAATTAAATTTGTTGAGTAAAAATCTTTATAAATGGGTTTTTGTTAAACACCTTTAGTGTTCCTGAAAAAACACGAATGTGGTGGTGTTTTCTCTGTCAGTTGGACTTGGTTAAATCAAGGTGTGGACTCTGGAATGGCAGATGCTGCCTTTTCCTTTAACCTCTATCCCTAGATTACAAGGAACAAGCGTATGTGTATGTGCCCTCTGCTGGCAAAGTATAGATCAGTGACTTTTTCTAAAGACAATAGGAACACAATTCTCAAGATAGAATACAAACACATATTCAAAGACATTCTATAGAAAGTCTGAAACAGGCTCAAATGAAGTAGATATATTGGAAAGACCTCCCACAAGTGTAACATTACCGTTTATAGGACAGCTAAATGAGGTTGCCAGGAAATGACAATGTTATAGCCTGTAATTTACGTGTTTTGTGCTAATTTGTTGAAAGAATGAAGCTGGAATGTGTAGCTTGGTTCACTCTGGTGAGGTTCTAAGCTAGATTGCTTTTATCATATCCAAGCCTTGCAAGCTTTTGACAATAATTATATCGTATTTTTCTCTGAATATTAAATACTAGTGAAGTTTAGTGTTCCTAGGTTCATTAGATTGGTGCTTTATATTGAACCGACTTAATCTGATCTATATTTGTAGCATCTTAGGATAAAATTTTATATCCTGACACATTCAGAGAAACAAGAATTTTCTTTTATTTTTAAAAGTTTTAACATTTTCTTACATGTATTATGATTATATGCAATCCTTTGCTTGTCTTCTGTTACCCCTCTCTTCATTTCTTTTTAATCTCTTCTTCTTTCTATCTTGCTTCTCAGTGGCACCAGTGTAGAAAATGACACTCACCCCTGCAACAACACTTAACAGTTAGTAGATCCTTAAGAAGTGACGGGTCTGGCAGGTATTTCTGTCTGTGATGGAATGCTGAAAAATCATTTGAGCAGGTGTCTACTGCTGCTATGTGTTTATGTCTACACTGGCTCTGTTCTGTTTTGATGGCAGCATTTCAGGGCATTCTTCTCTGTCCTTTGGCTTTCTCATTCTTCCTAATCCCCTGTTCTGTGATGTTCCCTGGGCTTCAAAGAGGGATCAGGAAGCAGTAGCCCATACCTGTCACAAGGGAAACATAGTGTCCTGTTTGGGACTGAGTGCTCAACAGTCACTTTTTCTCAGCATTGTGGACCATATACAAGGCTCTGCATTAACCTTCACCCCCTGCAAACATAAGATTCTCTGTCTTAAGCTGATAATCACACTAGCCTATGAATAAAAATACAGATATTTAGAAGACAGTTTTATGATATGTCCATTTGGAGAAACAATAGTAGTGTGTTTTGCCCTTGGGTGATGATTTCCCATTCATAGGCTTTTGACTAGGTTTATAGTTCTAGATGTGTCACCCTTCCCATGGAGTAAGCCTCTAATCCAATCACAAAGCAGTTGGTTACCCTCAACATAGTCATGTCACTATTACACCAAAACACTTGCATTTCTTGGCTGGTTGGTATTGTGTCAAGCATGGCCTACAGTTGAGTTAATGGATTTTCTTCCTTAGAAACCTACATAGAAATTCCCAAAACTCCAGTAACAAAAGTGTGTGACATCTTCAATCACAGGTTCTTACAATCTACTTCTGGTGAGCATCCAAGAGCAATAGCAATAGCTGGTATTCCCTTAAGGACCTCTGGGATCCTTCTGGCCAACAATACATGGAAGTATACCCTAATCCTGTAACTAGGGAAACAAAAAGATTTTATAAAATAATAAGGGAATAAAATAAATCCACTCAAGAAATATTGAAAAAAATCAACACAAGTATTCCTCAACTGAAACATTGTCTGAAACTGTAAATGACAAAGACATAATTAATGTGTCAATGCCAACTTAGAAAATGTGAGGAACACTGGTCTAGATTGGTGACCTGAGCTTGGTGATGGTCATCTCGCAGTCAAATGTCCAAGTATGACAATATAGAGCACAATCTTCACACCTACGAGGGCCATTAAGGAGCCAAAGACTGACGTAGTCCCCACCTGGAAAATGGTGTGCTGTAGCAGAAGTACAGTAGGGGTAAATTCACTCAAACTCCCTTACTCACTAATGAGAAAATTGTGGTTCAGGAAGAGAGAATCAGGTTAACAAGTTTGAAGGAGACTATTATTAAATAAAAAATTAAGCAGAGACTGAAGGAAATTCGATAAAAGTAATTAGGTTTTCTATTAGGGAGAAATAAAAGTATCTGATAAATCTGGCAGAAGAAACGGCTTGAGGTTATAATTTACACCAAGTTAGCCATGATATTGATATGAGAGTAGATATAAAATATTTCTTAAAATAAAATATTAACAAAATGAAAGATTTTTCAGGAAGTGAGAGAAAACATAACAAAACATGTTTAAATGAAATTCAAGTGCCAAGGGACCTATTCCACCAGCTGCTATTAGTTAAGAATTTGACAAGCTGCTTAGTCAATCCGATCATCACTCCAAATAAGATGGCTCTTGCTTGTAATGCTTGATTTACAACTTTTCTAATTTATGATTATGTAGAAGCACTGTGCATTCAATAGTACTGTATTCAAAGTTCGATGTGCATTTTGAATTTTCTCCCCAAGGCTACACATATATAGTATGTCATTGTCTTGGCCAATTGAGATCATGAAGGTAAACAACTGACTCTGAGCAATGTCTGGATCTGTTTAAGCTACAATGTTCCACAGGCCAGGTCTATTGATGGAGTTCTGAATGAAGTTTTGAATAGATTTACCAGGATATAATAGCACTGTTAGTCTGTAGGCCTTGATTTAGCATAGAATTTTTAAATCATTCTCATGGGTTCATGGCAGAGGACAATTCAATCCCTGGTCCTAGAGGGTTTCAGCCTCTGTACAACCTATTCATAAGCCTAGACCTAGAAGGCTTCAGTGTCCGTACAATCTAATCTCCAAACCTAGAAAGTTCCAAACTCTGAGACTTACTGTGCTGACTGCGCTCACTCTGACAGACAAGCTGTCTTTTGAACTCTGAACTGTAAATCATAAACTATCCAGTTCTGACTGTCTGCTTTCTCTCTTAGTTGATTCTGTACTGGCTCTGCTCTTCTTGGCTCTTCCTGAACTGAATTGTCAGCTGACTACACTTGAACTGCCTGACTGAGCTAACTCTTTGCCCTGCTTCTTATCTGCTTCCACCTTTCTGAGCTCTGCTTCCTGTCTCTGCTTTCACACTTTGCTTCTACTCCCTGATTCTCTCAACTGAGCTGGGATTGAAGGCCTGTGCTGCCACTTCCTTCTGAGTTGGGATTAAAGGTGTGTACCATGTTGTCTTAACCACAGAAATCCCTTTTACCTAGCTTTAGCACAAACAGAGGGCAGGATTAACCTGACTAACATTCTGCATTCCGGCTGGATCACACAGGCCTCTGAAAGTGGTCTCTTCATGTATGATTCCTTCTTAGCTATCACACAGGTCTTTTAATATGATCCTTTGCTAGAACATCCATGCTGCTGGATTAAAGGATAAAATGTCCCTCTACATTAGTTAAGGAATATTTGTACGTGAAATAAACTGGCCATGTAGGCCAACTGCTGTTAACTTCAAATGGATTGTGTAGGCATTGGTGGAAATCTTCTATATATGAAGGATGCTTACAATGATACATCATTCACACTTCAAAATTACTTAGCTTTGTGGATTTGATAGAGTACAATCTAATTGACGAAGTAAAAAGAAACATGATATTTTAGAAAATTGAAAGCAAGTGAGTAAAATAAGACAAGATGAAAAAGGCTTGGCATGGTTCTGTCACTAGAATACCAAATATTTTCAGTGTTTCTGAGTGTGTGAAAAGGAGGAAATGGGAAAGTACCACAATGTGATGGGAAGTTGAGGGTCGCTAAGGGCAGAACAGCAAACTAGGCCGAGCATCTACATGACCCTTTTCCCAGGGAAAAGCAAACTTTTCTCCACTATGGCGTCTACAGTGTAGAATGGGGAATTTACTTGCAAAGCATTCTTTCTACTCTTTCCCAAAGGGGGAAAAAAAAAAAAAAGACTTCTTAATTTCAAAGTGCTTTTCTTATGCTCATTTTATATTTATATTTTCTCAGTGTTCTGAGGCACTAATGCTTGTTGTTAATGTGTGCGTGCTACATAAAATTTCCCAATAGAGAGTAGTAGAGTGTACAAAAATATACTGAATTTACTATGTTGCCTTTGCAATTGTTGAGAGACTCTCACAAAATAAATATTCATTATTTGTTACTCAGGAGGCATCTTGAATAGATATTCAGACTACTCACAGCTCATGTTTGTGTTCCCTCAGAAAAAAATAGAATTATTCATTATCAAAAATAATATTGAAGAGATACACACTTATTTAATTTATACAGGAAGTAAACGTGTGATTAAAAAAAATCACCAGAAAAAAAAAAAAAAGAGTGTGCTGACATGTGTTCATGAGGACATACAGCCAGGATGTGGCACCAGTGGATTAGGGAATGATTCACACGGCAGTCTCAGCTGTGATTAATGTAACAAAGCCAGTCAAACTATGTATCAGTAAAAGACGAATGAGATGCCAAGGGGTGACAGCTTTAGATTAGGTGACAAAGAAGATGAAATCACAGATATAAGAATTTTCACACATTTTGTAACCATACTGGGAAGTTCAAAAGTCGAATCTGAAAACATGCATGAAGCCTAGTAAGAAACCGTGGCCAATCTAGTCATGACCAGATCACCAGGACTGTAGGCTACTTGTGCCCTTTATGTCAGAACTGTAAGCCTCAGATCACACTGAAATGAAGGCAGTAATAGCTTTGAGGTATGCTTTAAAACTCAAACAGTTGTCTCCGATGTTGTAATTAATACTGGGCAAAAGACTGTTCAGAACTGTTAGACCACATGATAAGCAGGGACTCAAGGGGAAGACAGCCTGGTGGTGCTATTTTACTTTTAGAGAAGGAAAAAAAGTCCTGGTTGCCCTTGGAGATCTTGCCAGGAGGCACCAAGGGAGGCCCTTTTTTAGTTTGCTCTGAGGCAATATGACTGCACTTTTCAACCTTAGTTGAAAGGTCTCTAGGAAGAGACTTGCAGAATTGCAGTTGGTCATTCACCTTGGGAATACAATCGGCAGGTCCAAGCCAGTAAGAGTAACTAAGGATTAGCATTATAGACTAAGATAAGAAGTAAAGACTCAGTTTATAAGTTTTTTTTTCTGTTATCTAGGTGTCTTTGGTTTCCTGTGAGATTTAATAGTACTCACTGCTAGTGGTTTTCACATTTTAAACTACAATACTCAAGATAAAGGTATAATGAAATAATTTTAAAAAAATATTTAATATATCACCTTTACCAGAAAGACAGGCACAAAGGAAAAAATATGACTTATTGTATTAGAGATGTACTTTGTTAACACAGTTCTTCTTCTCAGTGTACCAAATTCTCAGTGTACAATTCTCAGTTGTATTCTCAGTATAGTTGGTGTTTACCAAAGCTGTTGGGAAACTTTCGATACTGGAGGTTTAATAGATTAAGTAACCCCATTGGTTCTAAAAGAGTATTACCTATTAGTCCATCACTCCACAGTATCTAAGTCTCCATCTCTTAAGTAGAAAGTAGATCAAACTCTCTACCTTTTCTACCTCTCTGTCCATACAGCCCCACCCTGTCCCTAACAGCAGAGCACTGATCTTTCCCATCTGTGGGTCTGTAGGGGAGGGGACAGGACCAGGGGAATGTAACAGTGTGTGCAATGGATCATCTCCACTCAGTCTGACTATATTTACAAAGGTAACACAAATCTGGACATGCGGTGAGAATGTTTACAGAGAGGTTGAACTGAAGTGGAAATGTCTGCTCTGGTACCTGTCACCATCATATGAACTGTATCCCAGCTTGAATAAATAGTGGGGAGGAGTAGGAAGCCATCCATATTTCCTTATGACTGTCTGGCCCCTGCCATGCCTCCCACACCACGATGTGCTGCGTCCCTTTGAACCCTGAGCCAAAGCAAGCCTTGCTTTCCTAAGGTGCTCTGTAACCACATACTGTGGCAACGTGTAGTAGCCATACTGCTCTGAAGCTTGAGCCCAGACGCTGAGGTTAAGTTTCCTTCTGGGTCAAGAACATCTTTACTCCTGAGAAGAACAACAGGAAGATTTCTCAGTTTACATTGTTGGATTTTAGGGCTGTGGTTACTTATAAATTTATAACGAACAAAGCTAATCTTTTCTTCTGCTCAGAGTATGAAGAATGCTGTCTCCTGTTCAATTTGCTTTCATTCTAGTATTTCATAACTGGAGTTCAACAGACACAGAAGATCTGATTCATGCGTGTGGATTAGGTGCCTGAAGCGCTCATTAAAATTCTTGCTGAGACCACATACAGCAGCAGTTTGTGCCAATACCCAAAACCAGATTTGGCCACTCTACACTGAATTTGGAAATCAAGAAAGGAAGACTGAGAAAACCCACGAGTCTGGATGTCCAGCCCCAGGCGTATACCTGCCTCAGTCTGTTTGGTTTCTTTTTCTTTGTATCTTGGACTGTTTTAAGCACTCACCTTCCCCAGGATACAAACCTCATTATTTTCTAGTTGTTACACCTCCATTTTTATCCCTTCTTTGTGTCAAAAAGGCATGATTTGCATCAAATATTTCTTTAAATAAGAGAGTGTATTCCAAGGATAAGCTGTATGAAACAGTAAAATGGGAACTGCCAAGAGAGGGAGGGAAAGGAAGATGGGGAAGGGTGATATGATTAAAGCACATCATATGCATGAATGGAAATGCCGTAAGAAACCCTTTGTTCAATTAATATATGCTAATGAGAAAGACCTAAGAAAGAAGAAAAAGGAAGCCCAACGATGACCCTAAGTGAAACATGACAATAGAAGATGAAACTCGTTCTTCCCTTAAGATCTCATAGTCGTTTTGAATTAAATGAGTATAAATTCTTGCTTTAAAGAGATGTTAATCTATAATAAGCCAAGCAATAAAGAGTCTTTATAGTCTAATTGAGTTAATTGTCCATAAAAGCTTTAATTTTTACTAATTCTACAATTAAACGTAAGTGTGAAAGATAACTACCGTCAAACTTTATTGGTAGTCTTGGAACGGTAGCAATGAAAATAAAATACCTTTAAGCTTCTTTTAAACAGTAGACCTTTGTCTAAGATAAAAGCTGAGTGAAAATAACCCATTCATGTCACAAGGTACCCTGTAGAGTGTGCTGACATCAATTTATCCAAGGGTGATTATAAAGCCTGTAGGAGAAATAATGAATTTGTGAGATAATCTGATGAAGGTTAGGAATACCTGCGATTGTCCCACAGGTCACTGTGTCCCCAAGACACTGCAGATCCTACAAGTGAAGGGAAACGTGTTCACGTTTGAAATCATGAATATGGTAGTTATTAGTGATATGGGAAAGTTCTACAAACTGGTAACAAATGGAGCAATATAGGCAGTATTTAAATGTTTAGGAAGAATCTATATATTACAAAAGAAGGCATGCTTTTCAACACCTGCTTTTAAAACAAATTATTTCTATTTCTACACACATTTAAGGTCAATGAAAAGTAGAATTTACTTATAATATTTTTGTGGGTGTAAGCAACTACAATGCATTACTTTGAGATCAAAACAAAAGCAAAAATAATAATTTGTAAAATAATCTTCATTTTACACAGCTCGAATACCAGTTTCAATTTTTTAAGTTATTTTTTATTATACTTTTATTAATAAATCGAGTCTATTCAAGTCTTTCATCTGTTCTTTTGTGAGATTTGACTGCTTGGGTCTTTCAAGAATTTAGTGTCAAATTTGTGGAGAATTGTTCACACTATTCTTTTAAATACCTTTCAATATGTAGATAATCAATTATGATGGCCTTTCTTTTATTTCTTTTATAAGTATTTTGTATATTATTTAATTTTTAGCATGGGTAATAATTTATCAGTTTTATTGATCTTTTAAAAGAATAATTTTTCTATGTTGCTATTCTTTATTGATTTATTTTAAATCGCATTGATTTCTTCTACTCACTATCTTTTCAAAGTTTACTCACTTCATATTTAAGCTGCTCCTTTTTCTAGTTTCCTAAGATGAATATTTAGATTAGTGATCTCAGAACTTCCTTCTTTTTCTAATATGCATTTAAATCTGAGTTTCTCTCTACACACAAATTTCACCCACACATTTGATAAGTTGTGCTTTTATTTACAATTCAGTTTCAAATATTTTAAAAATTAATCTTTTGAATTTTTTTTTAACTTATGTTTTATTTAGCAATGTGTTTTTTTGTTGCTCATTTTGAGATTTGTTGTTGTTGTTGTTAACGCCTATTTTAATTTCCTCAGGACTTAGAGCACACATCACCTCTTTATTTAAATATATTAAAATGTGTATTATGACCTAAAATGTAGCTTGAAGTTTGGTTCTAGTCTAGCTTCCTTAGGAAGATCAACCAGCAAGAATGACTTGAAGTAGCATTGGGAGTGGTAAGCAGGATCTAACCAGCTGTGGGAGGAAGCCAATAGAAGACAAAGACTCCATTATGGGGAACAAAGAGGCCCGTCCTCATCTGTAGGTGTACTAAACTTGTGACCTTCCTGACTACTGTGTCACTTCCCCTAGGGTCAGTCACACTACTGTCTCTGATATTCTCAGAGGATACCTTGATGGCTTACGCACTTCCACCAGCTGTCCCATTACATGTTTCTTTCCCTGCATCAAGTATAGGCTCTCAGTGAGGCCTGTCTTAATGACCCAGTTCTCCGTAGTACTCCACTCCTGGTATAATCTCTCCAACATTTCTTTATTTAGCTCTGCTTTTCTATTTTTCCATAGGAATTGTAACCACTTCACATACTTAAAAATTTGCTTTCTTGTACTTTCATTGATTCCTTAGCTGGAACATAAGCTTAGTGGATGGCACTGATAGTTGTGATGTTGGCTACTGTGTACCCAATGTAGAAGAAAAGACCTGTGTGAAAGCTAGGAACTGAGCCACTCTGACTATATTCCAAGGGTCTATATGAAGGAATCACATTCAGAGGCCTGTGTGGTCCAGATGGAATGTAGAAAGAATGCAAAAAATGTTGATACACACCTTTAATCCCAATATTCAGAAGGCAGTGATGGTCCACGCTTTTAATCCCTAAAACAAAAACAGAATGTGGAAGCAGACAGGAAGCAGAGCTTAGAAGTCAGTGTCAGATTGGAAGTGATGTCTGAGATGAGTCAGAGTGAAGGACAGGCAAAGTGACTAATCAGAAGATGAGTTAGCAGAGTGAAGTCAGAGGAAGGACATGCCCAACTCTCACAATATAAAAGCATGCTTTCAGCTCAGAAAGCAGTACTCAGTTACAGCATGCAGTATGAGGCAAGTGGTCTGACTGAAGATAAGGTAGGGAAGCAGAGAGGCTGACTGAGGCAGTATGGGGCAGTGAGAGCTCAGAGACATATAAGCAGACTGAACAGTCTGAGTTCAAAGGGGACCAGTCAGGGTGGCTCAGTCAGTAGTTTTAGGCTTAAATGATTTAGATTGTAAGGGGGCTGGAGTGCTTCAGGACTCCAGGACCAGTGATTTAATAAGGCAAGGAATAAAACGGCTTTTTTGCCCTAAATCAGCATCTACGACCTAATACTATGGAATCTCAAAAATATTTGTGAACTGATTTAGCTGATTTGGGGGCCTGAAATACAAAGTTCAGAGAAATTGCTTGGAGGCAGAGCTTTCAGTCCTGAGAATTTTGTGACAGAATTGGGATTGCAGGAGGAGAAGATGACAGAGATAGAAACCTAGGGCCCTTGAATATGCTTACTCATGGGACCTGCTGTCATTCTTGACAGTGTTATTTCTTTCTGATTTGTAATGGTGCCTTTTCTCTGAACAAAGTATTCTTGATACTTTTCAAGCTGTGTGTCTATTTCATTGAATAAGGTGCCAGAAACCCAAGAATACCTGTCTCAGACCTCAGCCACTAGTAACAATTTATTATAGATATTCTTGACACGCAGATTTTTACAGAATGTTTAAGTCAACTTCCAGTCATGACAAAATACCTGAGGGAATCCACATATAAGTAGGAAAGGCTTATTTTAGTTTATTATTTCAGTAGGTTTGGCCCATGGTGACCTGGTCATGTTGCTTCTGGCCTGTGGTGACACAGAGCATGGTGGAAGGGAGCACACCATATAGCAAATTGTATACAAGGATACCTAAGTTCGTGCTGCCATGTTTATCTTCCTTTAGAAGACTGTAGCTCCGGAGAGTTCCACCACCTCCCGATAGCACTGTGTGCTCAGGAACAGACTTTCAACACTTGGCCTGTGGAGAGCATTTCAAATTCTACCTACAATACAAGGCATATGTTTATTCTTTTACTTTCAAAGTTTATACAAGTAAAAATCCAATCTGTCTTAGAAGAAATTACATCTCCTCATTAAAACTAAACCATCAAGACTGCAAAGGGTAGGCACAAACCTTTTCCTGTCCCTGCCCCACGTCAGCCTAGACGTGTTTTGTAGCAACTGAAAGCAATTTCCTTTGAACTTTCCGGTGACCTTTATGAGACTAAACATCTTGTGCTCAAGCCCTTCTCCTTCAGGACCTGGCCACGTGTCAAAAGCACCCTGTAATTGGCACTCCCTTACAATAGCCCTTTCAGAGTCACAAGGTTAAGTGGAGCACAAGGCAAGTGCTCAGCACGGCTCAGTTAAAGCTTTTCCTCGCCTCTTTGTTCCTTTCGTTTTATTTTATGATTGATTTTCATAACAGGGAGCTTTGCTCATAATCTGTCCATCTAAAACAGTTCGTGATTATGGTTACACAGTCTCAGAGATCCCACGTGGCGCATTTCTTTCCTATGCAATTTACAATCACTGCGAATGCTATGAAAAAAAAAAAAACTGTCAGCCTGAATGCACAAACATCACGTTGAAATCATTCATCATCAGAACACTGCAGTGTGGTAGACACAAGCTGGGTCTGTCAAATCTAGAGGGGTGCGTTTTCATTTGCTGCCCTGGTAAATTGTACAAACCACTCAGAAATCATGAGGCTGACAAGGGAGTGCTCTTTTCTTCCTTGATTTGGTGATTAGTGGAACACACTATAGTAAATTAATTGGTGATATTTAGAGGGTTTTTTTTTTCCTTAATATTACAGGCACAGGACTGTTGGATTGTTCCACCATTGTGCTTTGCCATCTGGACTGCTGCTAAGTGGTAGCGTTTCCTTCTTCCCAAAGGGGAAAATAAGATAAATGCTCCTGAATATTTCTTATGTATGTTTAAACTAATTTCTGTGAATGCACAGTAGATCCTGCCATCCTTCCCCCAGCCACCTCATTCCTTTCATTACCCACCCTCCAAATAACTCAACAAGGAGAAGGAAAGAAAGAAATCTTACATCTACCAATTTCCCATTCTGATCCCAGTGTGGTACCATTAAATAGTCCCCTTCTGGAGTGGGTCTAATTGGCCTATATATGGGGGCTTTCTATTGATGCTTTCTAGTCAACACAGAGTTCAGAGTACTTACATGTATATAATTTATCACGTGAAGGTCACTTTCTTCACCCTTATTATTCTGCTGTTTAAATTGCTATTCACCGTGAATTTCCATGTAATTAACTGGTTTGCTGGCAATTTCAAGCGCTTCAGAAACACAAAGGAAAACCTGAAAAACGTAGCACAAATGCTTTGGCTTACTTGTAGAAGTGCTACTCATCCGTGTCCCTGGACCACCAGATGTCAGCCTAAATTGAAGAATAGGGAAGAAACTATGTTTCATAACGTTGCTGCCTCCTATGCCAGATGGAGTTCTGCACAGCCACGCAGGAAGGGCCTGGCAGTAGCGCTTAGGCTGCAGTATCAGCCAACCCACACTGCTCGCTCCACAGCATTTTGGATGATGGGACGTAATTGCAGCGTAGATCACTGATAGCTTAATTTGTGAGGATTGATTGTGTTAATTCAAGTGGTTCAAAGGTCACCGTTCGAGCTTTAGTCCATTTAATTGTATCTGACATTCACTTTACTCGTGCTATGAGAAGACAAATTGCTGGACGGAGGAGACACAGTCTTATTTTTGCTGCTATTTCCCCATTTGATTCCACACGTGTCATTTAGTGTGATTTACATGTCAATGAGCACTTTTAGATATAGGAAGCAGATTCTTTTTTTTTTTTTTTATTATTTGACTTTCAGTTGAGCACAAGTAAATGCAAATGCTATACTACGCTAACTGTGTGTCACTTTTTATTTCACGTTAGGGATTCAACTACCATGAGATGCTGAGATTTTCTCCTAAATGTTAGTAATGTGTTCTAAACTGAAAGATTGTAGATGTTGCTTGTTAAAATTAACTGGCTATGTTTTAGGCTGGCAGACAACGTCTGCTGTAATTTTCATTAATGTATTCAGCATTAAACATGTTGGGAAACTCCATTAACACATCCATTAAGACAAACAGTGAAAGATACAAGCAAAGGGATTTTACTTCTCGTCTTTCGAATGAATTTCACATAGGACACATGGTACATTCAGTAACAACAATGGAAGGGGGCGGGGAGGTAGAGCCAGAGAGAGTCAGAGAGCAAGAGAGGGAGAGAGAGGGAGCGACAGGAAGGGGGGTGGGGCACAGACAGATAGAAACAGAGAGACCGAGATATTTCACTCTGTTGTTTGTTTAGGACTTCTTCCCGCTGGCGCCATGGTTATATCAATAAAATACTTTTTTTTCTACCATCTTTGCAGTTTGTCTTGAACTGTGAGTCTTGACATTTATTTGAACATCACCAGCCAGGTTCTTACCTTTTATTCATCCTGCTGAGCTATGAAAGCTTAGTTCCTTTCGGAACCAATGATAACAAGACTAAAACCTCACGTTTGCTTATCATTCTGAGAATAAAAGCACATAAGAAGATCTACATGCATGATTTATTACTCGCCTAACAAAGCCCTGTTGACATACGTGTAGATTGAAATCCTGTGGCTGTACGGCATTTCAGATCAGTGCAACCCTACTAGGACTATCTAACTCTGCTTTGATGTCTTAACTTCATTTCATTTTAGAAGTAGATTGTTGGGGAAGAGGAATAGAACTAAAAAAACAAAACAAAACAAAGCACCCTTTATTTAGTTTCATTTGGTCTAATTTAACAAGAATGTGTCCAGAGAACCTTTATGGAGAATGAAATCTAGAGACTCGGGTTTGAATATAACCTAGGCATCAGGTTGCATATTTGAAACTCAAACATCCGATCTATATGTCTTCTTTTTCATCAGATATTGTGCAATCTAGGAGGCTGCTAATCTCTACCATAGTACCATCAGTTCAGGTACAGATTTCATATGACTTCCAAAAGTAAATAATCTTCAAATTATAAACATATAGAAGTTAAAATATTCTTAACCATGCCGAACATAATCCAAATGTTCATTAGGAAAAGGGAACAAATAAATTTGACATCTATCTTTTTAGCAATAGATTATAAAGAAAACAAACAATCCAAGCGAATCCAAATAGTTTGCATCAATAGGTGCAGATATGAAATAACGACCCTAGAGATTGAATCTGAATACATGCTTTCAAATAGAGAATAAAATCACATGCTACATGGAGAGGTCTTACTTCTCCTTAGTTTTTGTTGTTCCCTCTAAAAGCAGCACAGATGTTTGGTCTACCTGAGCCTGGCTGGGAGCTGCAAAGCGTAAAGTCAAAAGAAGAGGCTGGTGAGAAGGCTCAGTGGTTGAGAGAAAGCCTGGCCACTAGAGTTTGAGTCCCTAAACCATGTAAAGGAGGAAGGAGAGAATGGACTTCTCAAATCTTCATACACACACATACACACAAGTAATAATAATAATAATAATAATAATAATAATAATAAATATAAAATATTTTTAAAAGGTATAAAGGTTCTAATTAGCAAAGCTTCTTCTGCCTAGCAGAAGCTGCAGTTCACATGGGGTGGAACTGAGGCCATTCTGCATTCCAAGTAATTATTCAGCTCACAGAAGATTATGAAAACAACCTCTAGGACCTATTGAAGTAGATCTTCACCCAGCAATTGTAAAATCTGGGTGGGGTCCTAGTCATCCTCTGAAATCCTGACATTTCCACATCAATAGTTCATGGCAAGCAGTGCTTTTCCTTTCCATTGCTCTTTCTGTATATTCCTTCACTCAAGCAAAATAGCCCTTTAAATATCATTTATCCCCTTTGCTCTCTGGTCACCCACTTTCAGAAGATGCCCGTTTGGATATCAAACCTTGGGTTTTCCCTGCTCTTTCTACAGTAACATCTGATCCACAAGCACCTGTCTTGCAAGAGGGACTCCACCTGCATTCCTCTTCAGGCTTTCCTAGTCCTGCATGAAAAGGATCCCTCAGAGCTAGTGTTCCATCGGAGCAATGTAAGGTTCTGCAGACACTGAGCAAGTAGACCTCTCATTCTTTACTGAAGTAGCAGCAGGCTGGGACAAGAACTAGCAAAACCCCCAAAGCATGACTAGCAAGTTTTTGAGGGGTTACTTTAAAAAGTATCATATAGTAAAAATGCATATATGTAAAACTGGAGAGGGACTTATGAATCACATGCTAACAGTGTCCTTGGAGAAAGACATGTTAAACTTGGCTACAAATGCTATATTTTAGCTCATAAAGCCTCCTTTAAAACACATTTATTGACTATAATTCTTACTTAGCACTTACTATGCTATAGACTCTGAGAGATACCTATAGCTCAAGTAATTGAGTACTGAAGGTCAGCTTTGGTCACTCTTTAGTGACCTCTCAACATTTTTTAAAAAAATTTCTATGGCTTAAAAATATCAGCTGTTTGTGCTGGTTACTTTTAAGTCAATTTGACACACATTAGATTGGGAAGAAGGAATACTTGTGGAATTAATTCCATCAGACTAGCCTATAAGTAAGACTGTGAGGCACTCTTTTGAATAGGAGGTTCCAGCTTACTGTTGGTGAGGCCACCCTTGGGCAAGTGGTCCTGGGTTGTATTGGAAAGCAGGCTGAGCAAGCCATGGGGAAAAAGCCAGTAAGCAGCATTTCTCACTGATCTGTTTCAGTTCATGCTTTTAGGTTCCTACGCAGAGTTCTTGCTTTGACTTCTCTCAGTGATGGATTGTGACCTAGGAATTGTATGATGATATAAACCCTTCCCCCCTCAAGTTGCTTTTTGATCATGGTGCATGTATATCATAGCCTCAGCAAGCTAACCAGAACAGTTTTTAAAGGCCATAGCCCATTAATGTCACCTAAACCTTTAAATTTATTTTCTTGAGACTTATATTCAAAGGCATCCTCAGATCAACTAAAACAAGCACTTAGAGGATTGCTATGTGGAGAGTCTGTTGTAATTGCCTAAGGAATCTGGTCTTCTTTGTGGTATGTACCAAGGCCACAGGGAGAGTTGGTAGATTGTATACATTGATTCAGGGCAAAGGCAGTTTATTCTATTCTAATTCAATCCTTGGTCCTTAGAGGTTTTCAGCCTCTATACAATCTAATCTTAAGTCTAGACCTGGAAGCCTTCAGCCTTTGTACAATAACATTTCATCCTCCAAGACTTACTGCTGACTGAGCCACTCTGACTAGCTCCTTCTGAACTCTGAGTTGTACTGAACTCTTGACACTTCTGGTTGGCTGATTCAACTCACTCGCTGTTCTGGCTCAAACTCTTCTCCAAGCTGACTGGTTCAAACTGACCTTCTAAGCAGGATGTTTCTAACTGAATTCTTCTGACTCTGGCTGACTACTGCAACTTTTCGGACTGAACTGCTCTACTCAGCTTCAAATTGACTCTCTCTGTTAGCTGACTCTTTCTCCCAAATTCACTCTTCCTTCTGCTGAATTACTTCTGTGTGTCTGCCTCAGACTGCTTGAGACTGCCTCTGTGTTTCTTCTCATACTGCCTGAGACTGCCTGATTCTGAGCTGAGAGCTGGCTTCTATATCATGAGATATATCACTCTGACTCACTTTGATAACTCTGCTTCCGATTTGTCATGTTGCCTTCTCTTCACTCTGATTCATCTCGGAGTCACTTCTTGTCTGACACTGATTCCTTGTAAGATCTGCTTCCTGTCTCTGTTTCCTTTTATATCCTGAAATCTGTGATTAAAAGTGTGTGCCATCATTGACTTTTGAGTTGTGTTACTTTAGGGCATGTGCTACATCCCAGTGGTATCACAAGCCTTGAATATGATCCTTTCCCAGAGAACCCATGTTGCTAGATCAAAAGATTAAGTATTCCTCTACAGTAGGACATAACTCTATACATCTATACTAACCCAGCTTAACCTCAAATGGCCTCTTACAGTCTTATGTCTACCTTTTCTGGGTAATTAATCTTGTAATATCTTTTACTGCTCTTAATTAGGTTTTAGAGAAGGGAAGAGGGAGAGTCTTGGAGAGAGGCAAAGACTGATTTGAAGATAAAAGTCCTTTAATGAGCCTAGCCATGCAGTGGAGTTCTGTAGTTCAGAGTTTCTAGCCTGAGATGGGAGAAGGGGATACTTTTAAGGTTTCATGGGTAAAGGGGAAGTCTTACACTGCAAGCTAGCAAGCATATTCAATATGTGGTTTGTGCTATGTGGTTAAGGAAGGGGAATAAGGTGCATATGGCTTAGGCTATGTGACAAAGGCCATTCTTTATTTGGTTGAAGGAGTGGGACCTGGCTAATGTGTGATTCATAGACTATGACAGTGGTCAAGCTCCTATAACCCTGAGCAATGAGCATCAGGGATGCTCTGTAGTATCCCACTTTATTCACAACCTTTTATGTATGTATAAAACACCCAAGGGCCTGGCTGTTTTAATATCTATAGCATTTGTGTTTATATAGGAGAAAAAGAGAAATGGTTTTATAGAAAGTAGACATTGGGAGGCAAAGACTTGGTATGCAATCAGTCTCTGATTGTTTCTTGCAGAATTGGAGCATCACTGAGTTGTAGGTCTCCCATTTCATGTTGGGTAGTTAAATGGTGGTCATTGGCTCAGTCTGTGTTCATATCCATGCATGGGAGGATGCCCAGATGAGTCCATGTAGTTTGTTGGACAATGACATAGAAAAGTCAGTTTGACAGAGAGACGAAAGAGGGGCCCATAGATGATGTAAGAACAAAAATGGTCACTAAGAGGGTTACAGTGGGGATGAGTCAGGAGCCCAGGATGAGTTCTGAAATCATCATTCCATGATTTTGATGCATAAACAGTAAACTCTTTTTACTGTATTGCTTAGGTAAAACTGAGTTACGTAAAAGCAACATCACTCCCCCAGAGACAAAGGCCCTTGTTTCAGCTGTCAGAAGATCCAGGTCTTTACGAGTTTGGAGTGTGGCTGCTGCCGAGGAGTCTATGGGATCCTGGAATCTTATCAGGGTTTCAGAGATTTCATCAAGACTTCTTTGTATGTCTAGAGATAGGGAATGGTAGGACTTCCTGATGTGGCTAAACCCTTGTAAATTTAGACTATTCTTGTTAATAACTGCCATTAGCTCCAAGTGCACAAGAAGCTCAAGGATTAGAAGAAGGGTTCTCTGTCTCTCTTTCTCTCTGTCTCTCTGTCTCTCTGTCTCTCTCTGGATGTGTGTGGGGCAATTAAGAGTAATAGACAGTAGTAGTTATTGTGGCTATGTCTACATTGGGGATGTCTTAGTTACTATTCTACTGATGTGAAGAGACAAGGCAACTCTTATAAACGAAGGCATTTAATTCGGGGCTTGCTTACAGTTTCCAGAAGGTTAGTTCATGATCATCATGGCAGAAGGCATGATGGCAGGCAAGTAGGCAAGCATGGGGCTGAAAGTTTACATCCTGATCCACAGGAAGGCAAGAGGCAAGAGGGGGGGGGGCTGATCAAACAGGGTTTTGAAACCTACAAGTCACCCCCAGTGACATAGCTTCTACCAACTAGGCCATACCTACTCCAACAAGACCATAGCAACGAATCTTTCCCCAACAGTTCTATCAACTGGGGACCAAACATTCAAAGATATGATCTTATGGAGGCCATTCTTATTCAAACCATCTAGGTGGGATAACTGACACTAGAATTCAAGTCTCAATCCAGTGTTAACTGTTGAGCTTGAAATGGCACAGAAAATGTTCTGTCTGAATAGATTGGAGGAAAGAGGAGAGACGTAGTCTGTAAGATTCTAATGTTGTAGTAGAGGGTTCATTTTTCTCAAAGCAAAAAAGAACCAGTTAATGCTGACCTCTTCAAGGGTAGAAATAACAGCAATGTCAGTGTTAAGGCATTTTGAATGAAGAGGAGATGTTTGTGTCTAGATAGTAGGGTATCATGATAGAGAAGAGGGTGATGTTCTGTATGTTTGGATAGATCTCCCACTTAATGACAGGAATGGGCAATGCTGGTATGTGACATCTGGCATCCCTGACAGTGTGAGGTCCTAGTGGAACCTACTGTGGCAATCGGAAGGTGGATGCTGAACCTGAAAAATGAATAGGGAGAAGGAATCTAGTATTCGTAATGAGGAAGACTGAATGGGTGATGCAGTCGGAAAGGTGGCCAGCGTGGGTTTGATGATGTAGGAGCAAGGCTGCACAGAGAAGAAGGCACCCAGTTGCCCCGCTGAGATGTCTCTGTGAAAAGGCTGTCTGTGACCCGGGAGAGGGTCCCGGTAACCAAAAAGGTGTGTGTGGTGACGGACCTGTTGCTAGAGGCCTTATTGGTGATAAGTGTAGAAAATTTAGAAATATTTTGGACAAGTGTATCATATAAAATGAAAGCCCTGTCTGTAGGAGTGGCAGATTTGCTGAGCCAGCAAACTGAGGGCCCTTTGGCACAGCTAGAAAGCTTTGGCCAGGGTAGTGCTAGACTGTTGAGCAAATGACGGGTTAGATCAAAAGTGTGTTCTAGATGTTTACAAATGATAACCTTTTTATTGGGGCTAAATAGGGAATGTGAAATAAAAGAGAAAAATTAAAGCAAGGGAAGGTGCATTTTTCAAATTATAATAAACTTGAGTTAAAAGGGCCAAACTCGGGATTCCCTAAATAAGCCCCCAAATCAAAAAACAGGGAGGATCAAGACAAATCTCCTATAGAAATATTCAATCTCACATTAATGCCCGCCAACAATAGTGACTTAGAAGAACCGCCACACAAAGGATGGAATAGAACAATTATAGATACTTTCAAACAATTCCAAGAAGACATGAATGTAATCGGAGAGAACAAAAGCAGATCAGTGGAATGAGGCAGTCGATTCAAGGTGTGAAAATAAAATTAGATAAGAAGAGTAGCTGAAAAAAAGCCAAACCAAAATAAAGCTGGTAGTCAGAGCCTGAAAGCAAGGGAGAGGAACCAGACCATTCAGTCGAGGTCAGCGAGAAAAGTTAAAAATATATGAATCAAACATGGGAGAGATTTAGGGCAACATGGAAAGACCAAACAAATGAATTATAGGAATAGAAAAAGGAGAAAAATTCTATGCTGTAGCATAAAAAGTATTTTCAATCAAACAAGAGGAGAAAATTCCTCATATTTACAGGAAGAAATTTAAATACAAGAGACCTACAGAATACCAAGTCGACAGTACCAGAGAAGTAACTTCCTATATCATATCATAGTTAATACGCTAAAAACAGAACAAAGAAACAGTATTGAAATCCAAAGAAAGACCAAATCATTGATCCAGACATCAGAATAATACTTGGTTATTTAATGGAAACATTTAGAGCCAAAAGGACTTGGAAAGACATATTACATTTCTTAAAGACCACAACTGCCAACCGGATTATAGCACTCAGCAAAACTGCTGATCATAACTTCAGAAGAAATAAAAAGTGCCCCATGATAAAAAATAGTGAGGTAATTCTCTAGTGGATTCTACAAGAGGATATTTCAGACTGAAAAGAAGGATAGACATGCCTAAGAACCTACAAGGGAAAAGTAAATAATGCCAGAACAACTAATCAAAACAGATTTTAAAAAAAAAAAACAAAGTGACAAAATCAGTGAAATTCATATACATCTTTCAATAATAATTCTGAACATTAATGTTCTCAATTCAGGATTAACGAATAAATAAAAACATAAAAAGTTAATTAATAGGATCCATCTTTTTTGCTTCCTTCAATAAACATATCTCATCATTAGAGATAAACACCACTTTATGGTAAAGGATGGAAAGAGGTATTCCAAACAAATCAAATTAGAAACAAGCAAGCATAGCTACTTGAATACCTGGCAAAATAGACTTCAAACCAAAACCAGTCAGGAGAGATAAGAAAGGCCAGTTCATACTCATTAAGTAACAATATATCAAGAGAGTATTTTTAATTTCAAAAAAGAGGGGAAATAGTATAATTCTAAGCATATATGGATCAAACACAAGAGGAGCCAATTTCATAAAATAAATACTACTAATTAAATAGCTTCACATTAAGTGGATCAAAGCAATAGTAGATGATTTCAATTACCTGTACTCTCATCAGTAGACAAATCATCCATACAAAAATTAAACAGAAAAGCATTGAGATTAAGTAACTTTAGAACATATATCTACATAATATTCCACCCAATCATTAAAAATATACATTCTATTTAGTGACCTACAGAACTTTCTTCAAAACACATCATATATTAGAACACGAAGCGAGTCTCAATAGAAGAAATAGCATCTTGCGTTCTATCTGATCACAATGAAATAATGCTAGATAGCAGAAAGAAAAACCATGAAAAGCACACAAACGCATGCAAAGTCAACAGCACACCACTCGATGACAAATGGGTCGCTGATAACATCAGGAAAGACATTTTATAAAATCCTTAGAATGGAATGAACGTTATCCTCACCATCGAAAATGACAACAATTGTTGGGCATAGATATGGGAAAAGAGGAACCAACCCTTAGACAATGCTGGTGGGCATGTAAACTGGTGCCACCCACCACTTTGAAAATCAGTCTGTACTTTTCCCTAAAATCTAGAAGCAGAGTTAATAAATGACCTAGATATTCCACTCCTGGGAATAAATCCAAAGTATTTTATATCCTATATTTGTATTCTCTTTGCTACTCTAGTCACAAAAGATAGGAAATGGAATCAGCTAACATGTCCCTTAGCTGATGAATAGATAATGAAGCTGTGGCACATAAGCATAAGAAAATTTTACTCAGCTGTGAAGAAAAGTGATATTATAAAATCTGTAGGCAAATGGATGAAACTGGATAAATGAGTCCAACGGAGGCAACCATGGCCTAGAAGAAAGAGAGACACTACATGTTCTCTCTAATGTTTGGATCATAGCTTTGGATCTTTAGATTTGTTTGTATAAGCTGGGATGATTGTAGAGACTTAAAAGGAAGGACTGGACTACGGTAAAGTGGGGAGGACAGAGACTATAAAGGGAGTAGGGATGGTAGAAAACACACACTATGAAAATAAAGGAGAGAGTGGTGGAGGTATTCGGGGTAAACAGGAATATGGGTTGGAGGATGGGAATAGATGAGGTGCACGGGAAGAGCTAACAAACACTCAGGGTGTATGAAGATGCCATATGTAAACCTAGTATTTTGTAAACTAGTTTAAATCATAATGAAAATAAAGACTTTGAGTGGAGGTACCACCCATGGATGGATAGCAATCCCAAAGGCCGTGGGATATTAAACAAAAATCCCATTGTTCTTTGTGAGACACCTCCCTAGAAGTTGTTCACCAGAAAGCCCCTAGAGTTCCCTAAAACTGTACATGTTATGACCATTACCATTGATTGAGTGCTGGAAGTTGCTATGCAAACAGATGGGAGAGAAAAGTCAGCAACAGTCTTTGCATGTTTCAATAACAATTTTCTAAACAAGAGATGCTTACTTGTGCAATGGTGGCAAAATTCTTATGGGGGTAACCAACTGATTTCTGATTGAAGCCTAGACCTGCTCTATTTTTTTTTTTTTTTTTTTGTAGATATGAGGGAATAGCAAGAGAGGCATCTGAATTGGGCCATGGGAAGAGAGGGATGGGGGAGGGAGAAAGAGAAAAAGAAGAGAGGAAGGCAAGGGCCAAGTAGATCAAGGGAGCCAAGAAGCACAGGGCAGGTTTATAAAGGAAGGAGAAGCTGGAGGAAGGGAAGTGAAGCCCATGGGCTGGAGAAGTTTAGGGCAAGAGACAGGTGAGAAGAGCAGAAAGGAGCCACAGGTACTTGAGATGCTAAGAGAGCCTAGAGGCAGCAGCACATGCTTTGGTATGCTAATAGGCACCTCAGTTAGACATTTGTCCTGGGCTTCTCTGGGACGTGACACCTACTACTGTTGTTTTGCTGAACAGACATATCAAAACTACTTCGTAAAAATGTATGTTTATACCTGTAGACTAGTGCTTTCCTCAGCCTGATCAAAGAAGCTTCTTTTGCAGTGAACAGAGACTTTTATAGCTGGTCGAGGTGCTAAAAAGAAGTGATTTTGTGTGCTGAGCACTAAACAGGGCAACCACATCATCTATCCCCCTCCCACAGCACTGAAGATGGGGAGAGAGAATGTAAGTGGTTGTTGACACAGAAAAAGACCATGAAATGCTGTCTTGTGGGCATGACTTGGTCATAGCATTCGTAAGCACTGTAGCCTGCATAGGGCCTGTACAAGACTGAGTCAATGAATGTCCTGTCAAAGATGGGGGAAGAGCTCATGATTCCCCACCTCATCCAGGAGAGAGAATGGCAGTGGAGGACTGCTGGAGGAGACGGTTATTGTCTTTAGTGATGCAACCATGAGGGAGATATCTCTGTTCTAGGGGATAGCTTCATACCTACGCCCAATAGCTAAACCAAGTAGATCAGAAAGTATAAGCAGAAATGCATGAAAGTGGGCAGGGGGGGGGTTAGTAGGAAGAGGGAAGGGGTTGTTGGGGAAAGGGGATAAAAGTGGGTAGGGGGTTGCTACCAGGATGTACTATATACATGCTTGAATCATCAAAGACTATAATCAATAAAAACTTAATTTTTAAAAGAAAAAGATCTTAGAAAGGATTACCCAAAAAAATACATCACACAAAACTCATCTTTAGCATTCTTTTTATACATGTTCCTACTCATCTTTCTCTGTGGGAAGCTAAGACATGTTACCCCAAGAAAAAGGAACACTGAGCTGAAGGAAAGTAGATTCAATGGAGCTCTCTGCCTCTTTCCTTCTCCTCTAAGTAGGACAGAGATTCACAAAGACAGCAGGTATTCCTGTCCACTAGGGCAAAGTAACCAGGCAAGACCTTTTAGACCCCTAAGGGCCTTGGAATGCTCCAGGTAAATCCGCATTACCAACTGTATAAGATAGGCATCTGGCCCGGTGGTGGTGCATGCCTTTAACCCCAGCACTTGGGAAGCAGAGGCAAGGGGATCTCTGTGAGTTAAAGGCCAGTCTGGTCTACAGACTAAGTTCCAGTACAGCCAGAGTTACAATAGAGAAATGTTGTCTCAAAAATAAATAAATAAATAAACAAATAATGATATGCATCTGCCAGTGATTGGTTTTCCCTCCAGCTGCAGCCCTAATAGATTAAAAAATCTCTTTCTTCTCTTGCATCTGTAAAGCAGTGGTTCTCAACTTTCCTAACACTGGGACTCTTTACTACAGTTCCTCATGTTGTGGTGACCCCAACTGTAGTGGAACAAGCATTTGATCTGGCAGCATGGCTGCTCGAGAAAGGATAGCCTTCAATGACTTGTGTGATCTAGCTTTTTTGGTTATAATTTTTTGCAAGGCAAAAAGAATGTTAGTCTGGGGAACCAGTTATTATTGTCTAAGCAACAGATTCTTGGATTGCCCTGCCCTCTGTTACCTTCATCTATTTGTGTTAATGCTAATGAAACGGGTTTCTGTAATTCCTCCTGAGAGACTAATAAGGAGATTTGGGAACTCCTGTATCTCTTAGTCTTGACCTTCTCCTAGTAGCAATAGGTCAACTGGCCTTGTATTTGTGGAAGTGGATTATAGGATTCTCTAATTAATGCAAAAAAGACTTTGTATAAGGGGCAGAGATTTCAATCAATAAATCATCTGGATGATCAGGCTAATGGGGGTTAGTTGGCAGTTCAGTTTAGTCCAGGGTTCAGCCCAGGGAGACAGCTGCCCTCTATCTAGGTCATTCTGGCTTGCATCTTGGAGAATTGTCTCATAATTTATTGACCCACTCAAGACAGACTAACAACTATAATTGGCATGCGAGGTTCTGTCCAGTGGTTCAGCCCAGAGGTTCAGAGGCTATTTCCTCCACCATGGAGAAATCGGGCTTGAATAATGGAGAGTGTCTTCTTTGTCATTATTGAACCACATTTCGTCTGCCTACCCCCTGGCCAACTACCATTCAATATCCCAGTCCAACAACACCCAACCATAATTTCATTTGCTACTGTTATGAACCTTATTGTAAATTTCTAAATGCATCTGGTTAGGGGACCCTTGTGAATGGGGTAGTCCCAAAAGGATAGCCACCCAAAAGTTGATGACCATTGTTGTAAAAGCTTTTTTGGAGATGCCAAATAATCTGAAATTTAGAACAGCCTCTTGCAGAATCATTCATTCCCTGGATGTCTCCCACCTGTGTGTGATACGCATATGTTAAACATTGTTTATCCCTTGTTAATCTTTCACCTGTAAAAAATACCTTAGTCTCAGATTTACATTATTTGAAAACCTTTATATATTTAGGATCTTGAAATTATGGACTCAGAAATGTTCAATCATGTAATCATTTCTTCTACACATTAATAGAAATTACCCACATATCTGTAACTAGAAGAGAATTGCATGGTGAGAAGTAAAGGTTTTTTTTTTTTTTAAGTACTAAATTCACTGTCTGTACCTCAAGCTTAAAGTAAAAAGGAATGAAAGGAAAGAAATGAGTAAGGGATCTAATATGTAGTCAGTGTGAAACCCACAAGGAATGTGGAAGATTCTCTTGCCTTCAATTTCCTCATTAAAATGGTAAACGGCGTTGAAATTGCATAAATAATGTTAATTAATATTTAATGAGTAATTGACCAAATGCCAGATGTGAACCAGCTGTGATGAAAACAAGGGAAATGCCTTTCAGAGCTGTATAGCCAGTGTCCTCTGGGAATCATTTTCAAATTGTTTGTTAAAGTATTCCTTATCTTCATAAACAGACATTTATCTTCTGTTCCCTAGTCACTTGGTGAGAAATACAAAACTTTGGACTTGTAACCAATGAAGTAAAACTTGTGTCCTAAGAATTAGACAGATTCTCTGGTAGGCAGATAGACTGGGAGAAGAGCCATGATTAGGTAACAAAGATGGTGAACTTCCAAGATAGAAGCTTCTTCCACACCCTTCTGATCTGAGACATTAAGACAGATGAGACACCAGTAGCTCCCTACAACCATGTTTTGCCTTAGACTGGTTCAGCAAGTTCAAGGACTGATAAGGACTTGTTTATACAATGGTTGTGGGTCATTCAACCATCAGGTCTTTTTCAAACTAACTAACCTTAACTTAGTGGAGGAAGACCCTCAGATACTTAAACAAACCCAGCCCTCTAAGTGAGACCATATTTTTTTTGGCATCCCTGAGTCTCCCCTCAGCTTGGCAAAGGTTCTTTATCTCTGTGTGTCTGCTTCATGTATGTGTTCCCCCACCTCAAAAGGTGTCTTTCTTCAACTGCAGATGCTGTCTGCTGTGTTTGAGATTTCTTTTCTGCTACCTGTCAAGCACCAGATGTTTCCTGCCTTTTAATTCCTTAACTGGTAGATGAAACAAACTCCATAGAAACCCTTAGATGGTAACAAAAACAACATGGGAAACCTCTGAATTACTAGAAACACAAAATGAATTAAAATTCTGTTCTGTCACACTGGCTCTGTAGAAAAGCCTTTCGACTTGGAAAGCCTTTTTTAACAACTTTATGTTCATCAGTTGCAGCTCCAACTTCTGCTTCTGGGTAGAGACTGCCCATCTGCTCCAAATAACATTTTTATTTTCAAGGATTAAGATTCTGGGGTCTTTCTACCATACAACTCTTATGTGACTTTTTAAGGTCTTCCTACATAAGTAACCCTTCCTCCTTCCCTTTCAAGTGCTATTACTTCAATCTGTTTGTTATATTTAACTAACAATGAACTACTGCAGAATAAGGACTCTGGAAAGCAAATTCAACGATGGAAATATTATTTTCCATTGTCTAATAAGAAAGAAGTTTAGTAGAAAGTTAAAGAATAATAGAAGATAGAATAAATAATAGAATAAATAAATTATTTATTTACGATAAATTTATTAATTATTTGAAATAATAAACTGGTTAAAATAAATCAATTAAATAGAATAATAATAATAGAAGTTAAATAGAAAGAAGTTTAAGTTTCTACATTAAAAATTGAAAGGGAAGGATGTGTGTGTGTGTGTGTGTGTGTGTGTGTGTGTATGTGTGTGTGTATGTTTTATTCTATCTGGGCAACTGAAACAGAATATCTTAGACCATATCTTAGAAGCCCAAGGTCAGGCTGTCACCATGGTGGGTCTCCGGAGGGCTGCCTCTTGACTAACTGATGGTCCCTTTGCATTGTCTTCATACTGCAAAGGAATTCTCCAAGATCCCTTATAAGGAAAGCAGAGCCCTGATAAAAATCACTGAACAGAAGCACTTTCTGCCTGTACAAGAATTCCTGAAAAAGAGCTGAGTCTATAAAGGGCGACTTATTAAAATGTCAGTGACTAGAGCGATTTGAATGTTACTGGTCTGAGAACGTAATTACAATTTTCGTCAGACTATCTTTAGTCCTTCAGAGAGTTGTATTTTGTTCACCTCTGTGTCAGACCTGATAAACAGATTAAAACATTTGAAATGTATTAACAAAACTGGATTCTCTACCACTGATGTATTTTGTTTTAATGCCTAGATTTGTAAAATTGTTCTGTTATGACAGAAACTCCATGAGACTGTTCTCACATTTGGAATATTATATTTGGGGACACCTAAATTTATGCTCCCACACCCACACATATTTTCTCCAGAATAAACTATGGCTTTTATTCATTTGTGGTAAGAGCTAATCTTTCAGTGGCAATTTCAATACATGAATGTGGGTGTAACACAAAATTTAATCTATAGACATAAAAAACAGGACTCAGGAGAAGTAAGAGCTCAACTCAAACACTCACAAAGCCATCGGCCCAGGACACATGGAGGTAGGTTATCCCAGGTTCCATGTTCCCCAATAGAAGCAGTTCTATTAAGTTGTGTAGTGGCAGAATAAGAAAAGTAATAAATCAAGCATTTAAAAGATATATTGGTGAAAGCATCAGAGAGATGGGTTACAACAAAACAGGAGAATTTCTCCTATAGGGCTCAGATGTTAGCTGATGACATTCTTGGCTTTTGAGTTGGTGTAAGAAGTCTATGAAGTTAGTAGACTTCAAAATATTTTTATCAGTCACAGAGTGTTAGTTCCAACACAAAGGAGGGCAAGGAATGGCTATTCAGGAAGCTGAAAACTAGGCTAAGATGAGGTAATTAGGCTCTGAACCTGCAACATCCCAACCTCTGAGTATCCCCGCAGTTCTACTAATCAGTCTTGGAAGACACAGCTTTCTTCCAAGAATTCTGTTCAAACAGGAAAGCCCTTGGATCAGAGCAGCTGGTTGACAGTGATTCAGCACCTCTCTCTCTACAGCCTTCCCTGACTTCTCGTTGGGTGTACTTCACACATGTATCTTGTACAAATAATGGAATTTTAAAGGAGAATGAGTTTAAGCTTGAGAGCAAATGGGTAAATAAAATTTGAGAACTTTTATTAATTTTGTCAAAGATTTTTATTTATCCATGGGGTAAATAAGTTCAAATTCTTAATAAGTTTCAAAGGTGATAGGAAATTAGGTTATACTTGCTTACACATAATAGTAGATTTAAAAGAGTTAAGTGATAAAAATAGTAACAAATTTAGAAGAAGATTACACTTTCATACTCACCTGTTATTAAGATAGAAAAGATGAATCAATTTTGAAAAAGAACTATTTATTACTAATTTTGTTCACGGCCGTACTTAATCTCCAGCCTCTTTCCATGTGTAACTAAGGGTGCTGATGGAACCCCCACCTGCAGACACTCTGGGAGACTACCTTCATTGGTACTCAGAACCATCAGGAGCAAACCTTTGGGCACTTCTATCCTGTGTCTAAAATCCAGTTCACACCTCTAGACAGGAGTCTTCAGAGATGTGGCTTTCTAGTTATACATACAGCTTACCTGCTGTTATACTCTGCTAAGTATATCACACAACAAAACAGATCTGTCTCAGAGGAAACATACGTTTAAGTTATAATAAATGCAAATTAACATGTTTTCACTGGTTGGAAGAAAAAAAGGTCCCCTTCTTTGGTTTTATACATGTCAATACCTGATAAAGCATGTCTCTTTTTGCTGTTATGGAAACAGAAACTGCAAGTAAGCATAAATGACTGATGACGTGATTAAAACTTCCTCAGACACAGAAAGCATGTATTACAGCGATTAACTGTATCATCCAGGTGTGTGTGTGTATGTGTGTGTGTGTGTATGCACGTGTGTGGTGGCGGCGGTGGTAGTGGTGTGTGGGTGTGACCCCTTGCTTATTTCAGCTGATTGGGTATCAAATCTTCTATCCTTCCAAATTACTTGACTAAAGTTGCTGCAAGTTGTATGTTTCACACTTTAAAATGTTCTGATTTGTGTCTGTCATATCACAGCTTTCAGCATGCAATGCAGTCTTTTTTGAATGTTTCTTTCTAGTTCTGAGACCACCTTTAAAAAATAAAGACAATTTCTTTTCCGTGTAAAATTAAAAAAGAAAACAACTAATCTTCCAATGCTTTTAATTTTTAAAGTTTTAATTCTTTGCTTAGTCCCTTTTGTCTAGTAATCCCCTCCTACACACACATTTAAAAAAACAAAACAAAGCAAACAAACAAACGAAAATGGGGTCTCATTCTGACCTTGAGTTCATTGAAATCTGCCTAGGATTAAAGATGTAAACACCTAGGATTAAAGGTGTTTGGCCCTGAACCGGGCTTTAAATCCTTCCCTTTCATCTGTGACTAAAGTTTAGATTCCCACAGAGCTACTGATTGTACAGGGCACACTGTGGGGGTTTCTGAAAGAAGCATGTCAAAGTAGTTAGTCTACTTGGCTTCAGTCATAGTGCCTGACAGGTGGCATATGACTGATCTCTGTTCATGAAGAAACATACTAGCTGACATGTGGCTACATCAGAGTTATCCAGACAATGTAGATGACAGCAGAGTCAAGGAGCAGAAGAATGAAGTCCCAGTGAGCATCAGGCAAAGCCTAAGACATCATACAAGCACTGGAAAATATTCAAGGAGAGGCCACAACAGTGAAGTTCCTTTTATTCTGAGGCTCCAGTATTGGTTTGTGAAATTATGTGGTGCAATGTGTGGAAAAGAAGGCTGTGTGTAGACACCTGTTTAAAGTGTGATTTTTAAGTTATTTTCTAGTTCTAAACTTTGACTCTTCTCTGTTCTATGTCCAGAAGGAAATAAAGGAAGAGAGAGGGGAAGAAGGAAGGAAGGAACAGGGGAGGAAGGAGTCACTGGTACAATGTCCCAGGAAACACTTTTCTTCTCAAGATATTTAGAATTAATTCCTTGTGACCAAGATCCTCCCTGCTTAAGAAGTAGAGTCCAGTGTGGGTTTACATTCTTGGCAAACCATTTCCACAATCAATTCCACAGCAGCCTCTTCCATATTTTCTATGATCCACACATAATGAGTGCTAACCCAAAGGAGAAATAGTTATAAACACTGCTTTGGGTGGTCAGATCAAACCACCGTAGGCAGTGATTTCTTAAAACTTCTATCATGAATCATCACTGTACACTCTTCTTTGTGCCTGTTCTGAGAATTCCTTTCCTAGGGAGACAATGTCTCCTGCCTTCACATGTCCCCAAACCACAGTAGAATTCCTCTAAGTTAATCAGAATGTCTTCACCTGGCTTGGATGATTGCTTCCCCATTGCTTTGGAGACTGAGATCTCCACCCTCACATCTAACCTTCCCAAGCCTGCACTCTAACACATCCCTAGACCCAGAGCCTGTGTAGAATTAAGGCAGAATATCATTGTTAAGAAGGGGCCTGTGAGAGCTTCTAGAAGCTCAGGTGGGAGTCCAATGCTCATTTCCAGCCCCTCCTTTCCTGAGAACATTCCAATAGTAACAGGTCCTCTGGTGATGTCCCTCGCAGGCAGGCACAGCTGATTTGGTGAGGACAGCAACTGTTCTGCTCAAAGGACCAGCTTCTACAATGGTGCCACATAATCCCTACATGGAAAAGACCACAAAACACCTAAGAAAAGTACCTGAGTTTGGATTGACTACTCCATAGACACTCTAGGCAAGAATGGAGAAGAAGGAAAGTAACATCACTGTACCTTGAACTTGATCAGAACATGCTTGGTACAGTCTGGAATCCCACTAGAGAGCTTTTCTGAAAGTCAGAGATCAGCCCACTACACCTTGTCTGGGGGATGAACTTTCACAGACACTGGGTTTTCACTTCTGCATTCAGCAAACTTCTTAATTTCATCATTTCCATCCTTACCAATGCTTATTATTTTCAGTGTCTTATTTTTTTAGCAGTTTTGTGATAGGGGCACATGTGTCCTGGTACTTCTTGTTCGCGTATGTGAGGCTGTGTGTCTTTTTACGTGTTCCTTGTTCATGCACACATGCTCTTCTGTCAGTGCTCTGTAGGAATTTAAATAACAATTTCAAAACATCTGGCTCATTGAATAAAAACAATCTTTGTATAATGCACGGGAGAATTAGAATTCATTCACAGTTATATGAATGAGTTTGTGTTAGTGTAACATCATAAGGAAGAGTGTACTTTGGCCTCAGACATGATTTATATTCCTCTGACATCTAGTTCTAATTAGTGGATCATGTTTTTGAATCTCCTGGTAAAGTCTGGTAATAATAAATACTTGGTAAGCTTTTAAATTATTGCTATTTATAAGATGACTTAATATGATGCTATTCTCGGATGTTATAAGCATTTAATGGAGTGAAATATCAAAATTGTTTAACCAGAAACCCTGGGAACTGTCCCTCCCTCTCTCCCCTCTCTCAGTTTGAATGTATAAAGGACATTAAAATAAAAAGAGTACCCTGAGAGAGGAGAAAGAGATCTTAATTGGAGGTGTGAAAAATGAGAGGCTAACTGAGTTCATGTGATATAAAAGAAGAAGCTGGACTATTTGTGAAGAGTAAAAGGGTCACGAAGATAGGGTAGAAGGATGGGAGTCTTAGCTGGAGAAGGGATGAACAAGAAAAAGCAATGACATGAATATGAAAATATTATAATTATTAATCACCTGTGAAGTCTGTGAACTGCAATAATGACTAATGTAGGAAGATATGCCCATGGGGGAAATAGTGCCATGAGCATTATGGAATAACCAAACATGTTCTAATTGGTTATAAGGCCCATTGGATAGAAAGCAACATACTCAGAGTTGAGGAGCTCATAAGCCCTGGAGATGCACCTACTACTATTACTCTCTTAAATGATGTACTAGTTACTTTTCTAGTGCTGTGACCAAACACCATGACCAACCAAACATAAAAAAGAATGCATTTAATCGGCTCTTGGTTTCAGAATCTTAGTCATGATGGGATGGCAACAGAAACAACTGAAAACTCACTTTTTGATCTATAAACAGAGGGCAGAGAGCCAGCACACTAAAAATGGCACAAGTTTTTTGAAACCTCAATGCCTACCCTCAGGGGCAAACCTCCTCCAACAAGCCCATATTTCCTAATCCTTCCCAAACAGTTCCTTCAACTGGGAACCCAACGCTCAAACATATGAGCCCACAAGTGCCATTCTCATTCAAACCACTACAAATGGACATCAAATTTCCCTCTAAATTCCAATCTCTATGCTCATAGATCAGTGCAGTTCTCAGACCTCATTAGAGAGGTTTCTTTATGCAGTGGATGGAAATTAACACAAAAACTCACAACTAATCAAAGTTCAGAGAATATATGTCTGTGGAACACACAGCTACAAATGGGGCATCTGTATCACACCCCTTCTCCAAGGCTTAGGGGCCACGATAACAGAGGGAAGAGAAAGATTGTAAGAGCCAGATGTCAGAGAAGCAGCAGTTTCTTCTTGACATGACAACCATTTCACTCATGTTCTATTGCTATGATCAGACACCATGACCAAAGTAACTCTTATTATAAAAGAAAGCATTTAATTGAGGGCTTGCTTACAGTTTCAGAGGATTAATTCATTATCATCATGGTGGGAATCATGGTGTTGGTGAAATAGCTACATCCTCTTCCTTAGGCAAAGAGAGCAACACTTAGCCTAGTGTAGGCTTTTGGAACCTAAAAGCCCACCCTAGTGAAACACATCCTTCAACAAGGCCACATCTCCCCATCCTTCTCAAATAGTGCCATTCATAGATGACTAAGCATTCAAATATATGGTCCTATAGGGGCTATTTCACTTCTTGGTCCCTATAGGCTTATAAGCCATATAATAAATCAAATGCATTTAGGCCAACTTCAAAAGTCCCCATAGCTTTCACATTCTCAACAGTTTAAGAGTACAAAGTTCACAGCTTCTTCTGAGACTTAAGGCAATCTCTTCACTATAACCCCTTATAAAATCAAAAAGCATATCACATACTTGCAACATACAGTGACACAGAATATACATTAGCATTCCAAAAGGGTGGAAAGGGAGTCTAGTGAGAAAATACTGGACCAAAACAAGAACAAAAACCAGCAGAACAATTTCCAAATTCCATATCTCCATGTCTAATGTCAAAGTGCTCTTCAGATCTCCAACTACTTTCAGCTTTGTTGACTGCAACAGACTTCTCTCTCTTAGGCTGGTTTCACACCCAGTATGCAGCTCTTCTTCACAGATATCCCATGACTCTGGCGTCTCCAACATCTTGAGGTCTCCAATAAAATTCAGGCCTGACCTTCAAGCTTATAACCTTTCTAGGCCTCCATGTGGGGATACCCCTGACACACAACTTGCCTTAGTAGCTTTCCCTTGCCATGGAGGGAGATTCTACAACTCTGTCTCTTTTATTCTTGACTCTAAAGTCCAAAACCACGTTGCAGAAACTGCCAAGTTCTGCTGCTTAATGGGACTGGAACATTGTGCACTAGTTCAAGTATATTTTCACCAGCTTTCTATTGTCAATGGTTTCCTTTACTACTTAAGGTTTTCTTCAATTCATCTCCACAAGTTGGAAGCTTAGCTGGGTGGGTCTTGCCCTGAGGTCTCTACTCCCTTTATTCTACTTAACATCAGGCTTTTCTTTGAACTTTTTAATCTCTTTGAGCATTGGACTTAGCTCATTTACAATTCCTGGTGAGCCTTTTCATCTCAGACTGTATATTCTGCATTTCTCTTTGCTCTAGTTGCTCTTTTCGTTGTAGATATGCATAACAGTAACCACTAGTAACCATATGGCACAGGCAATACTAGCCTGTGAAATCTCCTCTGCCAATGCCATTAATCCAACATGTTTCAATTTAGCCTGCAGCAAAGTTTTAGGACATGGGTAAAAGCAGCCACATTCTTTGCCAAAATGTCACAGGAATGGTCTCTAGGCCACTCACTAATTTTCTTCCCCTCTGAAACCACTTGGTCCCTGCTGTCATAATCTGCACTGTTCTCAGTACCAATATCTTCCATGCTTCTACTAGTATGGCCCATTAATCCCTGCTTACAGTGTTCAACTCCTGAACTGCTTTCCTAAACAAAATTCCCAAAGCACACATTCAGCCAACAAGCAGCATGGTCAGGCCTGTCACAGCAATACCCCACTTCTGGCACCAACTTCTCTCTTGGTTCAATTATTGTGAAGACCCTCATGATTCAGGCAACTCTTATAAAAGAAAGCATTTAATTTGGGGCTTACTTACAGTTTCAGATGATTAGCTCATTGTCATCACGGCAGGGAGCAAGGTAGCATCCGTAGCATGGGGCACTGGAGAAATTATTGAGAGCTACATCCTGATATGTAGGCAAAGAAGGAAGCAGTGGGCTTCGTGTGTGCTTTTGAAATCTCAAAGCCCACCCTCAGTGATACCCTTCCACCAAAAAAGCTACACCTCCAAATCCATCTCAAGTAGCTCCACTCCCTGATGATTAAGATTCAAATACTCAAAGGGCCATTATTACTCAAACCGCCACAAACTCCTACCAACTGTTGTTTCCTGTGCAAAATAAAACTAGTCAACATTCCAGCATGAAATGGGAAGAGGTTCATTCACCCCAACCAATAACTGAGGAGCCATCGAATGTAGATGGTTTGTCAGTGAGGGAGAGTCTGTTTTCTTTAAGGATGTGGCTCCTGGTAAATAGACCATGCTCCAGTGGATGGCCCCACAGTAAGAATTATATGGACAGCCCAAATTAGAGTTGATGGGTTATTGCATTTTTTAAAAATAGAGGACATGAAGTTGAGGTAGTAGGGTGATGTGGTTGTATCTGGAAGGAATCAAAGAGAGAAGTGGGGGTGGATATAATCAAAGTACATTGAATGAAATTCCCAAATAAATCAAAATAGTTATTTTAAAAAGGAAGTCTCATAGTGGAACCTACCTCTAGTATGCTAATATTTTAATTAATTTCAAAAGAATGCAATTGCCTCAAAAATAACAGCTTATGGATTTAAAAACTGGGGGGTCTGAGAGATCATTCAGCAAGTGAAAGCACTTGCTGCCAAATCTGACAACCTGAGTTTGAACCCCAGGATCTACATGGTAGAAGGAGATACCTGACTTATGCAAGTGGTCTTTGAACCCCTGACCTAAGTGCTTTTGTATGCATATGTCTCCCTCCCTTGATGACTAAAGAAGTAAAATTATATTAAAAAAAAATCCATACAAATCCATGCAAAATGTGTTGTGATGGGCTAATTCACCTCATTTTTACAATTTAGGTGTTGAAACCTTAACTCCATATCTCACAATGTTCATATTCAGAGCTAATGCTTTTAAAGACATATGTAAGTACCTCACACCATGACGGATCAATAGAGAGGAATTGCAAAATACAAGTGACATGAAGGAGAAAATGGGAAAATAGAGGGGGTTCTTTACCTGGGGAGGAGACACCCAAGTGATAAAGCAATTCTTACCAGTAACTGGAAATTGGTGCTATGCAGGAGCCAAATAAAGAGCCTTTCTAAAATAACCCTTACCATCTATTAGCTTCATACTCTTTCATTCTCCTCCTAGTGACCTTTCTGCAAGTGACTGACCCTTTCCCATATCACAGGGCTCATCACTTCTTCACAAGTTTATCATTCTTTGTCTGAATCATATAGAAACTTTACTTTGCTTCTTTCCCTGGTTTTCCCTATTGTAAAGGTCCCCATTGGCATTTAAAATCAACATTTGAATGATTTCTCCTGCAAAAGAAACAAACAAAAATGTATAAAGTAAAATGCAATCTTTGATGTGAACCATAGTCTGATCTAAGTGATATTCTCATATTGAGATGGGCATGAAAGAATATGTCTCAGCCTAGGAAAGAAACTTCAGAAAAACTTGAACAGGCTGACAAGCAGATCTTGGAGCTCTAGCTTCCAGAACCAAGAAAATATAAATTTCTGTTGGTTAAGTGTCTAGTCTGTGGCATTTTGTCAATTTTTACAAATTAATGCACACAACTTAAACACACATGTTTAAACCAGTTGGGTAACACTGTCTCTTAGCTACATATCAGTTCCTCAATGCAATGAATTCTCCTGAAAGAGATGGTATAACTTACTTATGTCAGCATAAATTTTTAAAAAATATATAGAAAGAATACATATATTTGATGTCATGGACAGCTTATGAGGGTATTAAGGTTCTACTTTCCTATCAAGCAATTTCCTTCTCTAGCTAAGAGCATTTGAAAGAGTGCTGACTACAGCACTTACACAATTGCTTTCAGCCCAACAAACTTAATGAGAAACTGTTGTCTGTGTTTTCATCTCCCCACTGCATGGTGACTACCTCTTTTAGAGGACTGCAGCAAGCATTTGCTTATAGATGCTAGTAACAGCATGCTCACAACAATCACATTGCTGAGCAAGCTACTATGTTTTGTTCCTCATATTCTTCCTATTTATTATTTTTAAATGAGACATTCCTAATTATTTGAGAATTTCAAACATGCATACACTGTATATGTATCATATTCACACACACCTCATCCTTCCCCTTATTCCTCCCAGATCTCTGCTCCCAACAACTTCCTGTCTTCTTAATATTTTTTGTGTCCTACTGATTCCAACGTGTGTGGAGGGTTATCCACTGAAGCATAGTCCACCTACCATGAGCCTCACCCTTAAAGAAAACCTATTCTTCCTCCCCAGAAGCCAATTGTAGAGGAATATTTAATCCTTGAATCAGGCAGCATGGCTGCTCTAGGGTACAAAGAATGTTGGTACACACCTTTAATCTTGGTATTCAGAAGGCAGTAGTGGTGCATGCCTTTAATCCCAGCACTTGGGAGACAGGAAATAGAGCTCAAAATGAGTCAGTGTCAGACAGGAAGTTGAGATGAGTCAGAATGAAGGGCAGGCAAAATGACGAATCAGAGGAAGAGTTAGCAGATTGAGGACACACCCAACTCTCACAATATTAAAGCAGGCTATCAGCTCAGAGAGACAGTTCAGGGAGGCAGAGAGATGACAAGACACAGAGACAATCAAGCAGTCTGACTCAGGATAAGGCAGTCAGAGACAGAAGGAGAGACACAAGAGCAGTCTGAGGAGTCTAAGGCAGAGACATAGAGGCAGTTCGTCAGAAGTCAGTATCTGACGGGAAGAGTGAGTCAGTTTGAAGCTGAGCAGAGCAGAGCTCATCTGATTTTTATATGCTGGCTTTATTTTCTGCTACTATGCTGAAAATATTCATCAGTTCTAATCATTTTCTGGTGGAATTGATAGGATATTTTATGTATAGGACTACATCATCTGCAAACGGGGATAATTTGACTTCCCCTTTTCCTATGTGATCCTTTTTATTTCTTTAGTTTTTTTTTTTTAAATTGCTCTAGCTAAGATTTCAAGCACTATAGTGAATAAAAATGGAAATGAAGTTCAATTAATACAGATTTAATTTAACTCTAAAATTTCTTAAGTTTTAGTTTGGATAATGTCTTAGGTTTTCTATTGTGATAAAACTTTAGGACCACAGCCACGTAAGGAGGAAAGGTTTATTTGCTTACACTTTTATATCACAGATCATCATGAAAGGAAGTCAGGGCAAGAACTCAAACTGGACAAAATGGGAGGAGTTGAAGCAAGATCATAAAGGGAGTGCAGCTTACTAGCTTGCCCCTCATAGCTTGCTTAGCTTGCTTTCTTATAAAACTCAGGACCATCAGCCTAGAAATGGCACCACCTATAGTGGGCTGAGCCCTCCCCCATCAATCACTAATTAAGAAAATGTCCTACATCTCAATATTATGGAGATATTTTCTCAATTGGAGTTCTCTCCTCTCAGATGACTCTAGTTTATGTCAAGTTGACATAAAAACTAGCCAGCACAGATAACTAATGTAAAAATGGAAAGTAGGATGTTGGAGTTATTCACTATCATTATACCAGAACCCATCTGTTCTTTAATGCCTATCAATATTTGTTTTTATGAGAAGAGGAGCTTTATGTTCAGTGTATACATATTTACAATTGTTATATATTTTTAATGAGTAGTTTATTAATATGTAGTGACTTCTTTGTCTCTTCTACTTTTTTGACTGGGTGTAATTTATCAGATATCAGAAAAACTCTGTAAGCTGGTTTATAGTTTTTGGTTACTTTGTGGGTTGTTTTCTATGCTTTGACTCTCAGTCTTTAGGTGGGTTTGCTTATGAGGTGTGTTTCATAGAGACAATGAATAGTTAGTTCTTGTTTCTAAAACAGTCAGCTAGACAGCATGTCATCATTGGTGACTTGAGGCCATGTACACCTAAGGTCATTACTGAGATATAGTTACTAATTCTTGTATTTTTTGTCAATTATTTTTCTGGTTTTGAAATTACTATTCTTTTCTTTCTCTTCAATTTTTATTAAGTGTTTGCTGGTTTACTTGGCTTAAGATATTGAATTCCTCTCTAGCTTTCTTTCTCTCTTTACCTACTCCTTTCATGAAATTTATTCTTTTACATACACTTATGATTGAGACTGACTTCCTTTCTCTTCTGTATATATTATTCTTTTAAGAATATTGGCTTAGTGGTCATAAAGTGTTTTATTTTGTGCTTGTGTTGAAATGTCCTCATTTCTTTTATGTATTTTAAAAGATACCCAACTAATACAAGTAGGCAGTTAATTACTTTCAGTGCTCTCCTTGATTTTAGAGTTGCTGATGAGAGATCTGATGTTATTGTCATGTGTTTACCTCCATAGGTGAGCTGTATTCCCCTTATAGCTTTTAATATTGTTTGTGACATCCTGACTCTAATGCTATGCAATGTATTTTTTCTTCTTGTTATATCTATTTTGGGTACTAAATGTCCATTTCTTTTCCTAAGCATGGAAAAATTTCTGTCATAATTTCATTAAATGAAATTTTATAGATGTTTTTTCTGTGTATGTGTATATGGTATGTATGTGCGCTTCTTTGTATATACATGGGCACATGTGCGTATGCATGTATGCGCATGCACGTATATATGAAGGCCAGGGGTCAGCATCAGATGCCTTCCTCTATTGCTCTCCATGTAATTTTTTGAGGTGGCGTATCTGATTGAACTATGAGTTGAGCTTATCTGTTGGCTAGACTGGCTGTCTAGCAAGTTCTAGGATTACTCTAAATCCGTAGTCCCAGAGTTAGAGTAACAGGCGCTTATTAGTATGTCAGCTTTTATGTGAGTTGCTGCATGCTGGAAATCTGAATTCAGGCCTTAATCTCTGTATGGGAAACATCTTATCTAATGCGTCATCTCCTCAGCCCCCAAATTGCTTTTGGACTTAGTTTTATCTCAGCTTTTTGTTCTTTCTTTTCAATTTGGTCTTCTTTCTTAGGTTTGGTCTTTTGATTTTGGAAGTTGTGGTTTTTTGTTTTTTGTTTTTGTTTGTTTGTTTGTCTGTTTGTTTGTTTTCCTTTATTGATGTTGGAATATACTATCTCATCAACCTAGACCATTCCTGGACTTTCCTCTGCTTGCAAAAATCTATCAGCAATCTTTTCCATTCATATTTAATCTGCTGAGTTTATTAGTTTATTTTTTTCAAAACCCTTATTTGTTTTTTTTTCATGTTACTGACATTTTTATCCACATTGCTAGCATACCCACCCATTTCCTTTATGCTGCTGATTTTCCAGGTCTTGGATTTAATTCACCTTTCCTCTTTCTGTTATTTATGTCAGCATCTTCTGCTATAGTTGCTGAAGATTTGGGATATTTGGGAGGAGTCCTGCTTCATTTCTTCTTCATGATTATTTCTGGTTGTGATTTGCACATCTGTTGGTTTGGCTCTTTCTCGAGTTTCATTTGGGGACCTTCCTACTGGACAGACTAATTGTGAGTGCCTATCGTCCAAAGGCACTCACAGAGGAGAAAACAAGCCTCTTGAATTTATTCTTCTTGAGGTTGACTGGATGTACAAAGCAATGACAGCCACTTTCAAAGATGAAGCTTCCTTATCAATCAGCAGCTATGGTATAACGAGGCTGCCATTTTTTTGCTGCAGGCCAGTGTCAGACTTTCACATTTCCCTGGTAAGTTTCAAAGGTCATTGTGTATTAATTGTGTGTATAATCACATGATTAAAGTTTCTGACAGAGAGTTTACAGTTGCCATTCACTTAGTGCAAGGACTCATTCTCATTTATAGGGTGACATGAACATGCTCTAAGTTCATTTTATGCCTCAGTTGCTATGACAGTCATGAAGGAAGCCTGGAACCCCACCTGAAACGATCCTCGCACAACACTTCCTGGCAAACTGAACTATTTAGGGGTTAAGATTGGCATCTCCACGTCGAGACTCTGACATCCTTGCAATTACTGTTAGAAATAAGCTTGGGAGTGTCCTCCTTTGTGATATCTGAATTGGTGCGTACAGCCTAGCGTTTCCTTCTTATTTGGATGAATAAAGGGACATGGACAAAAAGTAGCAAGACCACAGCAGTCACTTTCTTCGTGTACACCAGAAATAAATGAATGTGAAAATAACAGAGAAATAGAGTTTAGCTCAAAATTAGGAATAACAAATATGCCGCCTCAAAATTGAATACACTTCATCATTTAATAATCTTTATGTCCAATAAATAAGAGTCAGGAAAAGCACCAGACAGTATCCCACATTCTATTTCAACAGTTAATATAATTAGATCACTTTCCTTTATGTAAGTTTTGAATCCAATTAATAATTGTTTTCTCACCAGAGAAAATAAATATGTAATAGTTAAAATGATGAGTGGTCCTTATATGTGTTATTCATTTGTTTATTTATCTGGCTTTGTTTTTTTTTTTTGTTTGTTTGTTCAGATAAGGTCTTTGCGACATGCCCCTGGCTAGCCTGTATCTCCTTATCATCTTCTCTCTGGCTCACTGATGCCGGGGTTACTACAAGGGCCAAAAAGTCTGACTTCCAGTCCTATGGAAATTTTTTAGTACCTGATGGTAACAAGAGTTTCTGAAAGCTTTAAATCTGTGAAATACAGTGGAGTAGACAGTTTTGGGGTTTTTTGTTGTTGTTGTTGTTTGTTTGTTTGTTTGTTTGTTTTGGCTTTGGTTTTTCAAGACAAGGATTCTCTATTAGTGTGGCCATCCTGGAACTAGCTCTGTAGATCAGGCTGGCCTTGAACTCAGAGATCAGCCTGCCTCAGCTGTCTCAGTGGTTGGGATTAAAGGTATGCACCACCACACCTGGACAGGCTTTCAGTTTTTTTCTCCTAGAACTTACCGATATGCTCAACATTATCAAATTGATTTACTAATGTAAAAAAAAAAAAAAAAACAACATAAAAACTTTAATCTTATTTTAAAATTTTTTTTTTGAAGGAGGAGGAATGTTCTCTATGTAAAGAATAAACACAATTATACACTGATGCTTCTCTGGCCTTTCCCAGAGTTTATTGCCACTGGCAGCCTAGGATCCGGACTAGCCTGTCAGAGTACACAAATGCAGTTTGATGAGTCCAACGTGCAACTCTGAACGTGCACTCATTTTGCATATTATAACTTTATTCATCATAGATCAAATGAGTAGTCCAGATGAACAAAAGCTTTCCTTACTACTCTATCCTAAAGGTATACAGACATGCTGCTTGAAATGTCTTGGTCCAAGAGAGAACAGGTAAAGAAGGGAGAAGAAGGGGCATGAAGGGTGAGAAGAGACTGAAGGGTACTGTTCCCCAGTGTGTTCTATGTTACAAAGGTGGACGAATTGGGGTGTTAGGGTTAGCTTCGGGGCCAGAGTTAAAATAAGGGAAAGGGGTCAGGTGTGGTGGTTCATGCCTTTACTCCCAGCACCTAGGAAGCAGAGGGAGGCAGATCTCTGTGATTTGAAGGCCAGCGTAGTCTACATAGTGTTCCTGAGAGGTACCTGCACTGAAGTGACAATAATGTATTAAGTTCAATTTTTTTCTAAAATTTTGTCACAATTATGAATGATTATGTCATAAAATAAAAACATCAATATTATGATTCTTTGTAAAATCAAATAATTTATTTATGTTTAATATTTAAAATACATAAATATTTATGTCATAATTTTTATACTTGAAAAATCCAAATAGGATGCTGTATTTATTTGATTAAAAGACAAAGATAGGTAGAATTTTAAATTCTGGAATATTCTTTTATATCATTATTTTATTTCAGATATTTATTTTTTCTTACACTCTGTTTTAGTTGAAGTCAATGAAACCTTTGAATTACAAACGTAGTTGAGAAATCCTATGTGCAAAACTTGTTTCAACTATAGAAATCTGAAATTTCAAGGTGTCCGATATATTTTTATAAGAACATTTAGGACAAAAGACCTGAGATCGTTTGTTAATTTTTTAAATTAATACCTATCTTGTTTCCTCTCTATTATCATTAATTATTGTTATTATTTTTCAAATCATAAATCTACATCTCAACTACATCAGCCTCAGCCTACACCCATTTCGTCTTTCCTCTGTCCAATTACATTGACTATCAGTGGGCAGTAGGTTGGCTCAATATGCCTGTTTCTTCATTGATATTCTTTTATTCAAAACATTTTTTTAGAGTGGATAGCTGTAAAATAACAAGCAGGGTCATGTGTAACCTTCAGCTAGTAGGACATCCATGTGGATGGACTTTACCAGTCTGATTTACGCAACCACATGCTTGATGAGAATAAAAGGTTCAGAAGCTTGACAAAAACACACAAATGAGAATTATGTTAGTGTCTAAAAGTTTGTTCCATGTGGTCTTACTCAAGAAATTCTTAATAAGATATTCTCCTGCTACTGTCCTTACATTTGCTTCATGTGAGCATGTTAATATCTTTGCTTCAAGTAAAGTCTTTTTGGCATTAGGGAAAAAATATTCTGTTAGAAAATAAATTGGAATTTGTAGGTCTGAGATGCCATGTCTTAAAACCCAAAGGCACTGCATTATGATATATATATATATATATATATATATATATATATATATATATATAGAGAGAGAGAGAGAGAGAGAGAGAGAGAGAGAGAGAGAGATGAACATTTAATCTTTGTAATCCAGCAGTATGGCTGCTCTAGCAAAGATCATATTGAAAGACCTGTATGAAGGGATCACATTCAGAGGCCTGTGTGATCCAGATGGAATGCAGAAGGAATGTTAGTCAGACTAATCCTGTCCTGCATTTGTGCTAATGTGAGGTAAAAGGGATTTCTGTTGTTAAGGCAGCATAGTACACACCTTTAATCCCAACTCAGAAGGAAGGGGGCACATGCCTTCAATCCCAGCTCAATAGAGAGAAGCAGGGAGTAGAAGCAGAGTGTGGAAGCAGAGACAGGTGGAAGCTCAGAAAGGTGGAAGCAAACAAGAAGCAGAGAATGCAGAGAATAGAAGAAGAGTGTAGAAGGGACATAAAGCAGATAGCAGAGTTCAAAGAAGCAAGGAAGAAGCAGAGGTGGAAGCAGACTAGAACCAGAGCAGAGAGTTAGTTCAATCAGGAAGTTTCAGTGCAGTCAGCTCATAGACAGTTCAGTTCAGCAGGAGAAGAAGCTGGAAAGAGCAGAGGCAGTCCAGAATAAGCAGAGAGAAAGCAGACAGTTTATGATTTACAGTTTGGAGTTCACAGTACAGAATGAAAAATGGTAGTTCAGAAGATAGCTAGTCAGAATGAGCTCAGTTAATAGTAAATCTCAGGAGCTGAAACGTTCTATTTTTAGTTTTGAAGATTAGATTGTATGGAGGCTGAAGTCTTCCAGGTCTAGGTTTAATATTAGATTGTATGGAATCTGAAACCCTCTAGGACTGGTGATTGAACTAGCAAAGAATAAACTGTCCTCTGCCTGGAACCCATGAGAAAAATTAAATAAACCAATGCATAATCTACATTTACATATATATGCATGTGCACAAGCATTCTGAGATTGTTTAAAATATCTGTTGTCATCATCTCTAAGTGAAGAATTTCAGAAACACCAGTAACGAATACATCAAAAGCATGTAGGCTGTGCCAAGCAAATGCTGTGTGCCTACTGATTAATTTAATCCTGCAAAGCTTTGAGTTAGAGACATTTAATTATTATTCATTTTATAGGAGATGAAGCAGAGGCTGAGATTAAAAAATAACCACAGGTCACACAGCAGGTTAAGGCAGAGCCAGGGGTGAGCTCCACAATCCTATTTGTAACACTCTATTTTCTACTTCAAACAGTTTAATTAATTTAGGAATTAGTTTAATTAATTATTTTCCAGTTTGCTGGAGCCAGGATGGCTTTTTTTTTTAATGTGTGAGACAAGGTCTTGCTATGGGAACTAGGCAGTGTTGAGCTGCCAGCCCTCTCACCTGAGCTTCAGGGCTGGGAGAGCAGTCAAGTGTTACCAAGAAGCAAGAGGAGGGTGCATTCAGTGAGACATCTGAACATCCTCAAGTGAGAAAAACGAATCAAGAAATTTTAGTGAAGCATCTCTCCACTGAACTAATTATGGATATGAAATGATTTCTTTATTGAAACAGCCTGTGGCTGTTCTGGTGCTTGCTTGTTCTGTTGACCTTGTCATATTTGTAGTTAATATGTGACATGAAGGGTCTGTAACTGCAATAAAACTGGTTCTAGAGGAAGTAGAAAACCAGGTAAATAGTTTTTCATTTGTTTGGTTGTAGGTAGCTCTAGCAAACTCATTGTGTAGGGTTTAAGTTTTATGTAAGATTTTCTTTTGAGTTTTTGCAATGACATTTCTGTTTGTTTTTGTGATGCTGGGAATTGAAACCAGGGACCTCACACTTTGGCAGGTACTCTACCACTAAGGTAGGTACATAGCCAAGTAACAGTATTTTAATACCTTCTCATGGTTAAGCCATTTTTATGCTTGCAAGATTTGTGTCATATGAAACAAAAATAAAGTACTGTAGAACCCAAAGCTCAACACATATTTCCTGTTTTGTGTTCTTATTCAAGTACCCTCAGTTCTGGTGCCAGCCTTGAGTCAGCCTCTGTTGCCCCAGGTAAAAGATACATCTCACTTCGGAAGTGTCTAGTATTGCAGCTATTCACAGGCTTGAGGAATATTCTATTGACATTTAATAACACTCTTACTTCTTCCAGACTCTTGTAATCTAAGCTATGCATTCTTCTGGGCATTTTCTGCTTAAAATGATTTTAGTTACTTTCTCTGTAATATACCTTGCTTGTACACACCTTAAACAGATCACTAGAATACTTTATCCATATCTTTAACTTTCAGTCAAGTCTTCAGTTAGAAAAAAACATGAAATATCTATCTCCTATATATTAACCTTGTAAACTGTGTGTTGTACATTCTGTGTCTGTGAAATTCCTACCAAATACATGCTACATTTATTGAGTAATTGATTATACAAATCTTTTTCTTTTCTTTTTTTCCTGTAGAGGGTCTGTGTACTAGTTAGGCTGCTGCTGGGGCAGCTCAACAAGGAGACAAGGAGGCATTGCCATAACCACAAGCCCTGCCAGACCTTAGCAGGGGGAACCACCATCATAGCCAGTGCCATAGTAGACAGTGGAATCCCAAGTGTCTGAGCTCAGGTGTTTTTATTGGTTCAGAACTCGTCAGGTGCAGATCATTAGCAATCAAACATCCCCCACAGAAATCCAACACCTACAGACAATACAAAATGCCAAGACCTAGGCAGACCCTCACCCAGCAGTGCATAAAACAACATTTTGAATACAAGTAAAAATAAACTTCTACAATAGATCTGCCCTATGTATATATTAAATATTGAGTTTCTTTACAAGGAAAAGTAGCAAATATGTTTTCAGTAATCTTTTCTTATTAAAATTTTAGTCATTTGTAAATCAGGTTTACTATTTAGAGAAGTCTATGAATTATCCTTCATTCAAAAGTCTAATTTTAATCATGCTGTTTTAGTTGCTGTAGGTAGTAAATTTGCAATACAATAAAAAGAAGGGAGCTGGTAGCAGATGTTCTGTCAGCACACTGATTTCAGACTGTCTGCATTCATCATGCTTAATCTTCATCAGCTGAAATGGACTGATTTGCAGTAGCATGAGCTCTGCACATCCAAAAGGCACCAGCTACAGGAAGCAGTATAATGGCCTTTTAAAATAGGTTTTAACAGAGGAATTTACTCTGCTGATTTCTGTGTCCTGACTGTAACTGTATTATTTCAAATTGCATAATCATGAAAGTGACTACTACATTGTATTGTACCTATAGGTCTTCTTTTCCATCTCTTTAAAAATATTTCCCTTTAAAAATGTCATGTATCTGCCCAGGACAAGTATCTAACCTCAGTGAAGTTAAATATCATATTCATTAGGCTGCTTTTCATTTTCAAACCACATGTGAAAAAAATGTTGTTACTTTTGTTTACTATGCTGCTCACATAGTGGTTTAATAATTTGTCTGGATAGCACATATGCCACGGAACTAGTACCTCCACTTTCATTAACAAAACATAATTTAGACAACATTCCTCATCATACATGGTAGAGACTAATTTTACAGCTATTGTAGTAGCTTCTACATATATTCAGATCATTATTGAGCTTTAACAAATAAGAGAGGAAAGGGGATGGCAGGATTGTATGATCTGCACATTTTCTAAATGGAAGAGTATGAAAACTCATGTTAGGGAAGAACAGCGAGACAGAGAAAGGATGCAGGAAAGGTAAGAGAGTGAACTGGAAGTATAATAAAGAGATGGAAATGGATGGGAAAGGGAGAAGGAAGAAAAGGAAGACAGACAGGAAGAAGGGAGAAAGAGGGGCTGGAGAAAAGGGGACAATGGACAAAGAACAAGAGAAAGCTGGAGAAGAGAAAGAAATGTGAATGTGTGGTACAGAGAAGCAGGACAGCGTGGGTGAAGTCTTAGACCTCCCTGTCCCAGCTTAGGCCAGACTTGTGAGCATGGAGGAGAGGCCACAGAGCAGTGTGTGTGTGTGTGTGTGTGTGTGTGTGTGTGTGTGTGTGTGTATGTATATGTGTATGTGTGCATGTGTGTGTCTGTGTGTGTGTGTGTATGTGTGTATATATGTATGTATGTGTATGTGTGTGTGTGTATGTGTGTATATATGTTTGTATGTATGTGTATGTGTGTGTGTGCATGTGTGTGTATGTTTGTATGTGTGTGTATATGTTTGTATGTGTGTGTGTGTGTGTGTGTGTGTAAATGTGTGTGTGTGTATGTTTGTATGTGTGTATGAAAGAGAGTGTGTGTCTGTTTCTACCCTGCCTTAGGATGGCTGTCACAGAAAGTAAGAGGAGATGAAATGTTCTTGTCAGTGAGAGCTAAGGAAGAGACCTCCATGTTTGGAAGGTTTTTAGTTCTACAAATGCATCCTGTCTGGACCTTCTGGCTGCAGGGTGTGTGGTCACTGGGAAAGTGATAGCAGCTTGAGAAGTTACAAATGAAGACCAGAAGTCACCCAGAAACACAGGGTGGAGAATGTGGAGGGCAAGATAAGAGAATGGTGTGAGAAAGGAAAGAGAACTGCCCTCTTTGTTTCATAGTTTCCATTAAAATGATTAGAAAGCAAACTACTCTGAGATGCTGTGTCCTGGGCTCCATGTCCCTCATCCTGCTTCAGGAAAGAAAGCTAGGAGTACACCTTTGCACTTAACTTAGTCAAAGGCGGAGAAGGATAGCACAAGCCTCTGACACAGCATGGTGCTTAGGAGGTGTCTTATCTTCCAGCATCCTCCAGCAATTATCTATTATTTATGCATTTTCTTGTGAACATAGCACCTTCTCCAAGAACACATGCATGCTGATATCAATACATTTTTCTGTAGATAAAAATTTGTTTTCTCATGTCTTTTCAGAACCTTGTCTTTTTAGAGAGAGAGAGAGAGAGAGAGAGAGAGAGAGAGAGAGAGAGAGAGAGAGAGAGAAGCATGTGCTGTCTCTCGGAGGGCATTTCCCAATCAATATTTATAAAACGGTACTTTGTGTTGAGGCTAAACTGAAGACAGCGTGTGTGTTTTTTTAAACCACAATTCTTACTCATCTTTTGATAGGCAAGACAGCTAAAATTTCATATAACATTGTCTTCACTTTTAACGCCCAGGGGACACAGGAGAGGTGTCCTTTGATAGCTTCCCTCATGCATCCATCAGCAAAATTGACTGTATTATTGACATTACTCATGTTCTAGCCACCTGTGCTTTCTGTTTTAACATGGAAACCTGTCTCGCAGGGCCTCAAGGCATGTGCTGAATAACTCACCGATAATCTCTTTAAACCAGAATATTACTAAAAGTCAATTTGTAGGAAAGTCAATTGTCTCTCATTAGACAAATTGCCATTTTTTTTTTTTAAAGTAAGAATGGCAAAATGAAATGCGGGGACATAGAAAATTTTAAATGGAAGCAGTCATTTTTACTTCTGTCTAATTTATGATCGCATTGTTGATTCGACCAGACTAGCAACCTCAAAAAGTCCAAAGGACAATGTCTTAGAACTGTTTCTCGACAAAGTCATAGATTCCAAATGGCAGATGGAATGAGTGCACAGTGGCTAAAACTTCCTCTGCTAGCTGGTGCAGTGGCACATGCCCATTGTTTCAGTATGTTCATAGTTGAAGCAGGAGGATTGCTGCAAGTTTGAGGCCATCTTGAGCTATATAGTGAACTCCAGTACATACTGTGCTATATGTGGAGACTCTGTCTCAAAACAAAGATATCCTGCACTGGCTCTCTCATTGGCTGGAGGGAGGGTGACAGACTGGTCACAGCATTCACACTCTGGTGAGGTGATTTTCACTCTGTCACACTACCTCAGGATGTATTTGGCTCCCATCTCCATCTCAATGCTGATTAACACAGCTGAGTCCTTTCTGCTCCTCCCTCCTCCTTTCTGTTTCTCCCACTCCTCCTCTTCCTTGTTTGTGTTCTGCTTGGGGCAAGAACAAAGCTGGGGTCTGCAACAGCAAGAGTGTCATCAAAGAAGCTGTCCAGATAGGAGGAAGATTAGTATATCTGGTAACAACAACAACAGCAAAGGTTTGGCAAAATAAAATCGCAGAATTATTTACATTGAGAAGAGCCATTCGTGGGAAACTTGTGAACCTTTGGCCTTGTGAACAGGCTTCCTCACAGGGCCACTCATCAGGCTCTTGGTTGGCAGGAAGACAACACTCTTTATTGACAGAACTGTAAGGACACTTCAAGGTCACACTTGCAGGATGTTAGAATGCAAAACGAAAGCCCAATACAATCTGCTGTGCAAGTAACAGGCTTACATCTCTATTGAGAAGGACCACAGAATAGCTAAAATGTAGAACCCTATTTCCCCCGTAGGTTAAGATTAATCAGGAGGTCTAGAGACTATTAATTCAAACGTGTTTCCATTACAGTGAATAAACTGAACTTTCCTAGGAAATTTTTTTCCAAGTTTGATATAAACTTCTAACGGTTTACTTATAAATTCCCAAGGTTTTATTCATGACTTGTAATATTCAGTCTTTACTATCTCTCCTCATGTTCCTTGCGCATGCTTGGTGACCTCAATGTTTTCCCCTTAACTATAAAGTGAAGAACTTCTCTGACAGCCTTGTGCCATTTGTGGGCATAGGTTTTTAAATAGCAATGTTGTCCAGAGATGTTTAACCATGTCTCTTAAATTTGAAAGGACAGATCATCAGAGATGTCCACAGTGCCTTTAGTGAACGTGGGTATGTTGTTCATGATGTCTTCCTTTCTCAAACATGTGTTCTGCTTAGAGTGCACCGCAAAGGAAGACGAAAGCCACAACTATACAAGAATGCAATAATATTTCTTACTGCTTCCTTTATTGCATAGAACAGAGTTGTTAGTTTGCTCTTAGCACAGAGCCCTGTGATGGAAAATCCAGCAATGATCCATTAGTATTCCAACCATTTAAAGGAATTAGAATTAGAGTTTATGAAACAGAATCATGATTTAAGCATTTAATAGCAAGACCTAGAAAGGGCAACGAAAGGCACATTAAAAAGGCATGAAATCTCTAGAGGGTTTTTGAATTTCATATTCAGGATAATTTCCATACTATTTAGCTGCCTCATCTGCAGGAATAAAGGGTTATAAACATTACTTAAATAGCAAATCTACAGAGAAATAGGAATAGCCAATAGTTGGAAAGTGGACAATATAGAAGCATCTTTGTGAGATGTTCTTTGCTAACAGCAAGGTTATTCTGATGAGTTATGAATGTTGGTTCATGTGAATAGATCTAAGAAATCAGTATAAGTAAGGCACATGTTTTTGACATATGTATAACTAAAGCTAAATGCCTTTGCCCAAGTTTAATATTTTCCTCATAAATTATGCATTTAACTACCTTAAATCACTTTAGAGATGGCTAGATAGTAGAAATAAATGTTTCCCTATATACGTTTTCTGACAAATGTTTGTCATTCTTAATCCACAAATTTCATGTAGATGACAAAATGGGCAAACAGTAGTCTTTATATACATGTTGTGCACAATTAAGAGGCTGATTCTGATCATGTTGACAGCAGGCATAAATGAGAAATATATTATAAAAACAGAAAAAATTAAAAATTATTTGTCTTTGTTGGTATTCTGGTCTAAACCAATTTCTTCAATAATAGTGACAGCAAGTGAAGTTCAGCAGTCTTGAGAAGGCACGTTCTGGTGAGCTGTGTGGTGTGATATCTTCACTGTTGAGCCGACTTCATGGTAACTTTACTTAAAATCCTCAAACAAAAACCTGAGTAACCGAATTGGAGTAATACATTGAAAAATACACCAACCCCTAGATCACATCACTTAGCGTTTTCAGTGTTATTTTTAATGGGAGTCGAGTAGAGTTGTGTCAATTCAAGTAACGAGGCGGCCTGTTATACCCAGGATATAGTGTATGTGAACAGTTCACAATTACGAGAACAGGATTTTAGGACGCCATTTGGAACACTGCTATTGGAACCTGGTTCTGTGGATGACATGTTTGCTCCCTTTAGAACTCTGTGTATTAAAACTTCACTCCAATAGAACGTGATTTGGAGGTAACGTCTTTAGGATGAAATTACATTTAGAGGGAACTATACACATGGAACCTTCATTACGGGATAGTAATCTCTGTGTGGGAGAGAGACAAGGGCCTCACTATGGTTATGGTTCTCCTGGAACTCCTTATGCAACCCGGGATGGCCTTGAATTTGTGATCTCCTGTCTCAGCCAGGAGGCTGTGGCAGGAGGAAGCAAGCTTGAGCCAAGCCTAGGATATATTGTGACCTTGTGTTAGAAAATCAAACACAAAGCAAAAAATGAAAGCAAAACAAAACTGTCACCACTACTGCCAACACAACACCTCCCAAACAAACACCTGGGCCTTCACAACCTATGAGGGAATTCATGTGTAAATCATAAAACCTCCCAAGTCTGGATTTTCCCCAAGTTTTGTATCTAATTGAGATACAAAATGAATGCAGATTCACTGCTGTTGGATTGTAGCAATGTTCATGGGGAAGTCTCAATGAACTGCCGTAAAGGCACTGAGGGACGGTGCATAATAATCTTCTCAGGACTGACGCAGCCAGTGTGCAAAGTCCAGGGGCCACTTGACTAAACAGCGATCACTGGCAAGGCAGAACTACCTTTCACTCTACTGAGTCTCATGAGTACCCCATAAAGACAGATGGGACCTAAATACTTTTGATTGATGAAACTTTTGCTACGTTTGAAATTGGCTTTGATGATGATGGGACCACTCACTGTCTAGCACGAGGCAGAAGACACTAATAAAGCTGTAGTTTTCAAGGAAGGAGCTCAGGGACCCACCTACGTTGTCCAGACTCAGCTGGAAGTGTCTGATAAAGCATGTGAGTTGCATATGCATATGTATCTAGATTCATAATAGGTAAATAACACATAAGCCTGAGTGATAATTTGTTATATAAAAATGCTATGTAAATATTTAATGAGCATACATAATATAAAATGGCATTTTATATAAATACAGTATTAAAACACAACATATATATTTGTATAATTTAACCAAAACATATGCAAATTAGATTTCTTTTAAATAGTATATTTACTTCTTGAACAAATAGTCAAAACAAACTCAAGATTAAATAGCCAACCAAAAGAAAATCTGCATTTTTGAATCATTTTTTTATTCAAAACATATTTGAATCATTTGTTTATATCTAAATAAAATTAGCTCATTCTTCTGAAATGAGATATCGTTCCTTTTCAGTGGTAAAATAGTGTAAGGAAGAACAAATTTAGGCACAGATGGCTTTTACTATTTACTTGTTCGATTAATTAATTAATTAACTAATGTGTATGTGTGTGCCTGGGTGCATGTATGTACACCATGTTTATGCAGGAGCCCTCACATGTCAGAAGAGGACACCAGATCTGCTAGAACTGCAGTTAAATGGTTGTGAGCTGCTACATGGGTTCTATGAATTGAACCAGGTCCTCTGCCAGAGCAAAAAGTGTTCTTTACTGATGTGTCACCCCTCCAGTCCCAACAAAGGGGTGTAAAGTATGGAATCTCAACCCCTAGACTACAAGTTCGGTCAAAGGCACAGAAGGAAAAGGAGTATTTAATAAGATAAACCTCTGGTCTTCTGGAACTTGCAAGAAGCAGGCTGTGGTGAACACCTTCCCGACTCTGGGAGCTGTGTCGGTAACCTCATGCCACCTTTGTAACGACTATTGGGATATTTGCTTTTAGATTATGTTATAGGGATTTGTAATACCTGTCATATTATCCATTAAGCATAGATGAGAGGATGATACCAGCAGTCAAGGTCTGGGAAATTCTCTGCAGCTTGCTGCACAGAAAGGCATGAGGAGGTTCTGTGTGACCGAATCGGGAGAGGGAGGAGAAAGAAGCCAGCTATTTCCATAGAAGTCCTTCTCTTAACATCAAGAAGTCTTTTTTAAACCCTGTGCTGGCCTTTTCTACTACATGAATAAATTTACCATGGCAGAAAGACAAGTCAAAGTTGCATAAATTATACTTGTTAACTTTTAAAACATGACCAAGAAAGTCCAAGCAACTTAATGTAAGTGTATTACTTCTTAGCTATTGGTGACAGTGTTATCTAACTTTATATTCCATAAATGTAAACAATAATTAATGTTAATTGTTAAAATTCCAAACACCAAAATCCCAGTTAGTTCTACATGTCAGTTACTTAATTATAAAATTCATGGCTAAACCAGGCCTGTTGAGTGATTTTCTTCCTTGCTTTCCAATACAGAAAAGCAGAGCATTGACATTACTGACACAGATACTGAAAACACATGTGGAAAAAAAAATGTCTGTTTACTCACTATTTGAAATAACAAAGGAAAGAACATTTTAACTATGGTAAATTTTTAGTCAGGGACTGCAGAATGTCTTCTCTTTCTGAATGTTCTTAAAAACCACTGATTTATACACAATCGGGGAGAAATCAGTGAAGTTTTCAGGGTTCAGCTCCTAGCTTACATTCCTCCCTATAGCCCCAATTTGCTCTGAGTGTGTCTTGGGCCTTCAAACTCACAAACCTCACTTGTAGAATTGGCTGTAGTTAGCAGTCTTCTGCATCACTATATTGATAATCATTTGTGTTGTAATGTGTCTGTCCTTTCATTAATTGGTATTTGTCCACTGTATGGATTCATAGAGTTTTCTACTTGTCTGTTGGGCTTTGAGCTACCACAGTAAAGATACTTGGACATTCATGTATATTCTAGGTATTGACATATGATTTAAAATTTTGGTAAATTTCAAAATACTTTCAAGCATCTATTACATGAAAATGCAATTTTAAAGATTGGTAACTTTTTTGATGTTTGATGAGGATATGTGTGACAGTTTTATATTAATAGGCTACAGGTTGGTAGAGATACTTAAAAATCAACCAGCTAGTACTTATTGAAATTTTAAAAATGTCAGCCAGGTGGTGGTGACCCAAGCCTTTAGTCCCAGTACTCAGGAAGGAGAGGTAGGTGGATCTCTATGAGTTCGAGGCCAGCCTGGTTTACACAGTGAGTTCCAGGACAGCCAGAGTTACAACAGAGAAACCCTGTCTCAAAAAAACAAGCAAGTAACCACAACAACAAAAGTTTATCCTCCGTCCAGACATTCATTCTTTGTTACCCTGAAAACATTTCTCATTTTCTGTGTGCCTCTGTTTCTCATGGGTAGAAAGAGGATGACAATACATCCATGAGAAATGATGGCGATATGAAAAGATATCACTGTTTTTGATTACTACTCATGAGAATGTATCAGAAATTCTTTAGCAAATATGAAGAGAGTATATTATTCTAAAAAGTGTTATTCTAAATATAATCATAGTAGCTTCATTGCAGCTGACATGACTCCTCCCTACATGCCATGTGTTACTGTAGTCAATGGGACCCTGTATGCAAATAGTAAGCATCCCAGAATGCATTGCATCATACATATTTGTACTTACCCTTTCATGAGAGTGAGGTGGATCTGCACATTAGCAGCCTTGAGGACTTTGAGGATGAATCCCCCCCACCCACCCATAGTCACCTCCCACTTTCCTAATATGGTGGAAAACTTCAGAATCTCCCTTCCTGAGGATTTGACATGTTCTATGGAAGGGTGGTGGGAGCCAGAGCTTTGCTGAGGCCCATTGAGGAAAAGCTATTTTCTCCTGGTGAAAAGAATGAAATCTGAGTTCTACCTCTGGCCCTAGCTGGACATATGACATCCTGATCTGCCCCAAAACTTAGAACGCTGCATCTTACTGTCTCCTCCTTTAAGAGTTATTCCAGATAGTCTATCACCTTGTTAGGAGATCTGATAGGAAAGTGATTCAGGGAAGGTACAGTAAGAAGATGGGAGGAATAATTGTCTCCTTAATGAGATAATGTACTTATAGTTCCCAAACCTTGCCCTAGTGCAGTGTTTTTCCTTTCCTCAGAGATTGGTTGAAACTCTCAAAAAATAAAAATAAAAAAAAGAAGATGTTGACTGTAGTAGTACATCTATGGTGCAGGTCAGCAAGAAGACAGGGAGGCATTCTCATAGGTGAAGACTCTACTAGACCTCATTGGAGGGAACCACCATCCTGGCCAACCCCATAATCAACAGTGGAACGCTGAGCTCTGAGCTCAGTGTTTTTAATTCTTTCAGAGTGCCTCAGTTGTTCTATTGATACCACGTGCAGATCATAAGCAATTAACAACCCCCCACAGAAATCCAACATCTGCAAACAATACAGAATGCCAAGACCTAGGCTAGCCCCTCACCCAGCAGTGCATAAAACAATTTCAAACATAACTAAAAATAAGCTTCCCCAACAATTGACCTTCCTTACAGTAATAATATCCTACCTTCTTATCCCTATGAGGAAGACTTCTATCTTATCAATTGTAATCCTGCCAGATGGTGCTCACAGTGATGAGGACTACCCAGGTCTGAGATCATACCTTCAAACTCCACCAAAATCTCACAGATGATATTGTGGAAATCACCAACATTACTCTTCCTTGAGAAGCACATACCCATGCTGTCTGGCACACCCACCTTACTTTTTTCTGAGGCTCCCTCTTCTCCTAATCGTCTTCATTAAACTTATTCTAAATGATCTTCAATAAAAATTTTCAACTCTGCGAGCTATAGTCCTGAAAGTTTCAGTGTCAGTGCTGAGAGTTCTGGTTTGGCCATACTGGGTTCCCAAAGCTTCAGAGCAGTCCTCCTGCTGCTGCTGGTGACATGGAGGAACTGTGCCTCTTTCAATTATACTCTAAATGGTGACCTCTTGGATATTAGTCAAAAGCCTGAAAATGTTTCTCTTTCACTCTGGGCTTTCTCTGAAGCCCTCTACTTTCATATATATATATATATATATATATATATATATATATATATATATATATATATATATATCTACTTCCGGACCTCCATGGCTGAACGTGCTGGTTTTCTTGAGTCCAAAAAAGGATGACGGGCTGAGGAAATGGTTCCATAGTTAGAGTTCAATGAGCAAAAGTGAGGACCAGAATTGGATGCTCAGGGCCCCCAGGATGTCAGTTGGATGTGGCTTCCTGTTTGTAATTCCACGGACAGAGGAACCCCAGAGCAAGAAGGCTAAACTGTCCATGTTCTAGAGCTCTGTGTTTGATTGAGAGACTCAGCCTCAATGAATAAAGCGGAAAGTGAATAGGGGTGTTTCCCAGCACTACCCTGGGGCTTCCATATGCATGCTTACACTTGTACAAAAACATGCATGTATATAAATGCACACCACATGCACACACACACACACACACACACACACACACACACATACACACAGACAAAAAATGTAAAAAGGGATTTCTTCCCTTTTTCCTGATCTTCCTCCTCCCTGCAGCTGCACAAATGTACAACTGTCACTTCTGCTCAAACTCTAAAGAAATGGCACCTTAGCTTCCTTCAGAGTCCATCTTTAAATTCCTTTATTACTAAGACTAAGAACGCACACACAAAAAAAGGCCAATTTCCCAAGCAACAGCATAATAGAAGAATATGAGTTAAAAGCACTGTGTTTGTCTTCACTGTGTTATGTGATGGAGACAGAACAACAATGCACACTGAAATCTGTACACTCATGTGTAAGTGTCCAAATAGTCGTCAGGTATTTCTCCACTTTCCAATTTCAGAAAGAGAGTATTTAAGCATGTTTTGTATTTCTACTTTGCTTTTCTCAATTTTGAATACAAAGGCAAATTTTAGTATATAAAAACTGATCAACTCAACAGTAAAGCAAAATGAAAGTTGGAACATGAGGCTTTTATGCATTTGAATTATTTATTTGAGTTTATTACTCTAGGAAATTCTTGTTGTATGGTTATATACACAGAATATAACAAAATTTAAGTTTCCATGGAAAGTCTGCTGTGACTGGCAATATTGCGTGGTTGGCATTTTATTCTACAAAGGAAAGATTCACAGTGAAGGAGCGTAGCATATGCATCTGGTTTCTGGGCCTCTGCATTCCCTTAGGAGAAAGGCTCCCTTCCTGCATAGGCTACCCAAATCCTTTTCTAAAACAAACATTCAGACTTTTATAAGATATTTCTCATTTAGTGTAGAAATGCCACAACAGAGCAGATGTGCATGCAAGATTAAATAAAAATAGAGACAGCTTTGCAACGAAGTTGACAGTCTACCTCTCAGACAACCTTAGGTGCGGTATAACAAGTAACCACTAAACGTGGTTACAGGCGGGTATTTGATTGGAATGGTTCCTTTTACAAGACGCAACCACACTTCCTGTCCATAATTTAATTCAAATAAGGCATCCCCAGTCAAAACTCTATCACAGTGTATTTCACTGTCAGGATTTTCAGACTCAAATCGAAGCTTGTCTATTCCGTCAATCACTAAAAACCCTGAGATATGGGCACTGAATGACTCGATAGTATATTTGAATATGTACACTCCAAGGTATGGAATTCTGAACTTGCCAGTGCTCGGGTTATATGAAGCCCCATAATTGACGCCTAGGTCATTAAACAGGATCGGACCAGGTGTTGTCATTCCGTGAGTATGAGCTACAAAAAAGGCCACCATAGGAGCGTATCTGTAAGATCCTCTGGAAAAATCTGTTCAAGGGAAAACATGGCAAGAGTTATTTTTCAGGGTTTTATCTTGTCTTTCTTCCTAGAGTTCACATTTTATCTCAGTCCCACAAAGTCTTAGCAGAAGCACAAAGCTCTCTAACACACTGAGCAATCCCTATGTCTCTCAGTGCCTGTCTCCACTGTAGGCTAAAGTATATGGAAACACCCAGTCTTCTGGAGCCTCAATTTCTCCATTTAGGTCAGGGTGATTGTGACGTCTGACATAATTTGCATACTGCTTTGCACTCCCTTGAGATAAAGGGAGTACTATGTGATTATTATGGGATGCCAGAATGCCCTTCAGGAACTGAAACCTCCAGGATGGAGACACAAGTTCCCCATGTTAATTTCTAGAGGCTCAGACTGAAGCAAAGAGAAGCCATGCTCACCAAGGAGAAGCAGGCAAAAGTAGGTTTCTATATAGTTAGTGCCACATATAATTAGGAAAGATAAAAATGGACTAAATGTACTCTTGAATACAAGAAATAGGTAAAGCCTGATTTGAAATATTCTGTGGCCATTAGAGATAATTATATAATAAGTTATATAAATAAATAATATAATATAATATTTATAATAAATAATAAAGATAAATAATATATATTTTTATATTGTACATATGTTTTTCTTGTATAAAAGTCAGGAGTGCTACATTAAAATTTATCATTGTTCTATGTGTAGTGTGTGAATGTGTGTGTGTGTATGTGTGTGGTATATGTATATGTGTGTGTGTAGTGAGTGTGTATATATGTGTGTGTGTGTAATGTGTGTGTATCTGTGTGTCTGGTATGTGTGTATGTGTGTGTAGTATGTGTGTATGTGTATGTGTGCGTGTATGTGTGTGTGGTATGTGTGTATGTGTATGTGTGCGTGTATGTGTGTGTGGTATGTGTGTAGTATATGTATATGTGTGTGTATGTGTATGTATGTATGTGTGTGTAGTGTGTGTATGTGTGTGTAGATATCTGTGTGTGTGTGTAGTGTGTGTATGTGTGTGGTATGTGTATATGTGTGTGTGTGTATTGTGTGAGTGTATGTGTGTGTGTAGGACACAAGACAGCTTTTGGGATTTAAATCTCTCCTTTCCCTGTGGGATTTGAGCATCAAACTCAGGTGTCAGACGCCTGCTAATACCCTTTCAGGCTGAGCAGCCTCAGGGCCAGGAGTGCTGCACTCTCACAGTAAATGTACACCAACTAACACCAGTCCACGGAAGTGCAGAAAACATAAAAACCAAGTGAAGAAGGCACAGATGGTCTTTCACAAACATTTCCAGAATGTGCCTCCATGTGACACTGAGAACCATAAGAAGGTGACACTCGTACCTGGTGCTGAAGCATTTTCCTCCACGGTCTTCACAGTGCAGGTGGCACCCGTGAAAGGGTGCCGGCAAGCGCAGATGAAGCTGGCTCTCCCGCCGATGCACGTGCCGCCATTCTGGCATGGGAAGCTGCTGCAGCTGGACTGTTCCTGCGCTGCTGAGAAGGAATCACATCAGAAAGGGAAAATCTAATTTCATCTCAAACCACAGTTGTGCAGAAGGGTAGTTGAAATGCTGAATTTGAAATAAGAAAAATGAATCCTTAGAAGGAAGCCACTCACCAATGTGGACACAAGACTTCAGGCAAAACCCTCATATCTAACTCTAGTGTGTGTTGCAAGGAAAATTTTGTGAACAAGTGCATTTGAGTATATTAAACTTTTGGTCAACTTCGGAACAGAATATAACTATCCAAATACAAGACTAGGTATATTTGAGCTAGAAAATGACAAGGCTAAAGTTTCAAATTATTAAAGAAGAAATAAACTTCTTATTTTCTTAAGGATGTATTATTATTTAAAACATTTATATGTTTGTGTGCACACCTGAATGAATTTAAGTGAACCAAGTGTGCACAGGCTCCTGCTGAAGCCAGCAGAGGGCTTTGGATTCCTGGAACCAGAGATACAGGCAATTGTGTGCTGCCCATTGTGGGTCCTGGGAACAGAACCAGTCTTCTCTGCAGGAGGAGTAACTAAGGAGTAAGTGAGCCACCTTTCCAGGTCTACATTTTACTGGTAAAAGAAAACAATAGCAACAACAAAAGAAAGAGAGAAAGAAAGAAAGAAAGAAAGAGAGAGAGAGAGAGAGAGAGAGAAAGAAAAGAAAAAGAAAAAAATCTTACCCAAACACTCATATTTCATCACCTGAAAATAAAGCCTTATTTCAAAAATGAAACTTTTTAATGAGTGATAAATCTAGGGAAAACTCTCAACACATAAAGTTCGTGACTTTTACTCATAGCTTATAAAACCTTTGATGCATTCATACACTTGCCCTTAAAAAAATGGAAAATGACCAATGTTATATGAACAGATAATTCATTAAATCAAGCTATGGCAACATTCTACAGGTTTTTAAACATCTTCAACATTGCCACAGATTGCATGACTGACTATTATTAAGTAATAGTAAATTTAACAGTAAAAGGCCAATTAAAATCATGTTTATGTCGAGTAGCAATATTTTTAAAAGACAAATATTCAGAAACAGTGATCTGAAAAAAAGTGAAATTTACAAATGTAGATTGGCGATTAGATAACCAGAGCATTCAACAGGACAATTGGGCTGGACATCCCTGTCTATGTACACAAAGATCACTGCTCAAAGGTGCTTTTTATAATGCTATATCCACATTAAGCTAATTTTATCTCAAAAAATTAAAATTCATCTTACTAGCCAGTGATTCAGCTTGTTAAGTAAATCATAGGATATTGTTCCAAAGAACGAAATAAAAGCAGCTAAAAAATGTGGTAGAACCTCGACATGCTAAGGTTACTGTCGGGGAGGTTACACTTTGCTCAGCACACATAAATGACTTAATTTTGCTAGAACTTCAAGTTACAATAGCAAGAATAAGCATAATGCAAAATTATGTAAATTCAGAGAAAATGCTGGAAGAATCCTTTAGTTACCACAGTTACAGCTGTGGCACCACCTTGTGGCAGTAATGTGATTTTAAAATTCACTCAGTTCAAATTCTGTTATTCTAGATCACCCACCCCCCTCACCGTGCCCCAGCATAGCCTTGCTCTGTGTTTGTATATAATGGCTAGACTCAACATGTGAATGAAATCTCACTTATGTGAGTTTGGCTTACTTCACTCAGCATGATGATGTCTGGTCCCATTTAGTTTTCTGCATGTAACATATTTTTTTATTATTCTTTACGGTGAATAAACCTACATTGTGTATGCATAAAACACATTCCCTCCATCCCCCCGTCTCTCTCTCTCTCTCTCTCGTGTGAGTGTGTGTGCTTGTATGTGTGTGGTATGTATGTGTGTGTGTTTGTATGTGTGTGGTGTGTATGTGTGTGTGTTCAAGTGAATCACTAATTGCTTGCATGTTCATATGAAAGTCAGAGGTTGGTGAGGAGTGTCTCCTTTGATCACTCTCTGCCTGACTTTGACCTGATCACTCGTTAACCTTGTAGCTCATTGATTTGGCTACTTTGGTTGGCCAGTAAGTCCCACCATCTTCCTGCCTCTATATCTCCAGTTCTGGGATCAGCAGGAGCTGCCATGCTTGGCTTTTCATATGGGAGCTGTAATCTGAACTCAGGTCCTCATGCTTGTATGGCAGGTGTGTTGTTTATGGCGCTACCTCCCTGGCACACAACATATTTTCTTTATCCAGTAATTTGCTGATGAGCATGCAAGCTGATCCTATTGTGAATAGCTAATAAACATGAATGTGCAAATGTCTCCATATAATAATTCATATATTAGATTCACACACATGTATACCCACATATACACAGATGTACACATAAACTCACAAATATGTGTACATGCATGAATATACATGTGCACACATGTACAGACAAAATAAAAGCATGTGGACACTTATACACAAATACATATATATACAATCACAAATGTGTACACATAACACACATAAAATACATACACACAAATCCACATATGCATATACACACATATATACTTGCATATATAAACATGCACACATGCCCTCATACATACAGACATACATACAGACATAAACACACACACATACACTCACACATACATAACAACACAAGTATACACATAGGAGAAAAGAGATATTTGGGAAAACACTGAGATGCAGGGTGATTTTTTAATGTGTTAACACTGAAATTTGCTAGATTAGAGGTAGTATCAGAATAAGCAAACAATATAACCTTCAAACCCTGGAGTTGTACAGCTGGGTGATGAGATGAAGAACTGCTATAGCTGGTTTTTAAAACTGGGTTTTGCTTGATAATTATTTCATGTAAATATCTGTATATTCTGTTTCTACGTGTTTTTTAGCAATTCACTCAAAATGCAGTCAAACTGCCTGCCTATATTATTTAGTGTTTTTGTTCCAAACTGATTTGAATTTTCTTGACAAATTATTTCTCTCATCTCAGAAAGTATTTGAGTAGCTCGGGTAATATATTTCATATATTCACATATAGTTCATGGAATAGATTTGAAGAAATGTTGTGAGCTGGCCCATCTGCCTTGACTATTTTCACCCCTTGAATAGGGCTTTTAGCCTTTCATCTTCAGTTAGCTCTCATTTTAGAACTTAGTCTAATTCTTGCTAGCTTGAAAATATCAGTGCATCTCCATTGCTTGTTTTGAAATATGAATTCTTGTCCACAAAGCTAGCTCCATTCATTCCCACCCTCTGACCTAGCGCCATGATTAACTCCTGGGAGACTCCTCCATTAATGAGTTTCACCAGTAATAAGTCGATTACACAATAGAGTTTCAGGATAATGAATTATTTCTGCAACTTGATCAGCTCTATAATTCTAACTTTCCCAGATGAGAAAGTCAATCCCACTTATAGACTATGAAGATGCCGAACCTACTCTAGGGAGAAAAAATAAAGACACTGCAAAATGATGGCTTTCTCTCCATTGCTATCAATTCCATCCCAGTCCTTCAAGGTCAAGGCCAAGGCTTCTGCTTGACGTCACAGCCCTGTACATATGCACACTCAGCTGTCTTCCTCCTGTCCCATTACCACCTGCGATGGAGTCTCACCTTGCTCTTATCTCTTAGCATTGCAGAGCATGTTGTCTTACCCTTCGCCTTAATCTTTCTGGGGAGTCACTCATCTCTAAGAAGGGTCCACTTCTGTCTACTTGAGGACCTGAAGTTAATCTTATTATTGCAGTAGTCCAGACTTCTTATGACCACACAGATGCCTACTAGGATATCTGCCCTGTGCCTCCTAATCATCTGCAGAGGATGCCTCATGGCCATCTGCATCTGTTTCCATGGTTTCTCTTTTAAGTCACATTCTTTATCTTACTTGCTCCTTAAGGCATTTCTAGTCTTTAAGCTGCTGACACTGTAACTCTCATTTTAACATGTAATATCCATGATACCCAGTACTGGGCACATTATGCCAATTGAGTCTTGGTGGTAGAGACTACAGTGAAAATTGCTGATTGCCCATTCTGAAGTGATTTCACATTTATTCCAAAGAAAATAAGTCATAGGTCTTACATGTATATAGCTTTGCTTCTGTCTCAAGCTTTGTCATAACAAATCATTTGTATTTTGATGCTATTGAAGGGCTCTAAAAGTCCATATTAACTCATTTGAACATAGGTTTATGATTAGTGCTGATAATAATTAAAGTTATTATACTTGACTTGCTATATCTGTCCATAGAAATCATGCTTTGTTTTATTTTCTGTGAATGTGTCAGTTACACACCCCAGCTTTGAGAGCATTTCTACATTCATGCTGTGTGTTTTTCCAATCAGTGCTGAACTATGTCACAGCTCCCTGTCAGGTACATGGCCTCACAGACAGGCAAGCATAATTGATAACAGTATGCCAGGTGGAGCTATTTATAGTTTGCTACAACCCTACTTTTATATATCCCATGTCATGTGGTTCTCCTTTATTTCTAAAGTACTTTAATAATGGTTAGGTGTTCAATAAGCAATTCATTCTGGAATTAACGTAAAAATGAATTCCACTAAAACAATTCTGTCACCTTCCATCGTCCCTGCTGCTACAGTTCCTCTCACTCTCAACTATTGCCCGATGCTGTGTGTGCTCTTACTGAACTCATCACACTCAACTGCAACTGCTCGTGTGTCTTTACAGTCAATGGAATGTGGGACTTTATGAAGTCAGGGCTCACAGTTTACTCCTTAAACACATCACTATAGATTCACACAGTGTGTCACATATTCAAAATGGCAAAGCTTTAAAGGATGGATGAACAAGTTAATGAAAATTTGACCTGGTGGTTAGTTCCTTATCCAAATCCTGTCTTCACAGTTTCACACGGCTCATACTGGGTGTGATGGGGAGATCAGTACAATTAGTTGAGTAGTTTTACCAACTCAACATTCTAATGTCTTGTACAAGCAGCATAGCTAATCTTTCGATGTTAATTTCCCTACACGGAGCATGACTAAAATTAATTTTCTATTGTCTTGGGGTAGGTGAGTAATCTCAATTTGTTCTGGCCTCTGCATTTTGAAGTCTAATATGTACTTCAGTTGTAGTCTCCGCTTTATCCTACCCTAACATTTCATAAATGTCTGCACTAATTTGAGATCTCCTTCCACTTCAGAGCACCTCACCATTATGAACTCTTGCTGGTCATGACTGTGACTGCCTGCTTCATGTGTGAGGTGCTTGAAGATGGGCACTGACTTGAATTTACACTCCATCTTCTTAGTCTTTCTCGGCACTCAATCAGAACTTATTCAACAGGAAGTTCATGATTGGACCAGCACACTGTGTTCTATTTTATTCTTGTTTGTATTTATTACACACACCATAGATTGTATAATTTATAAAACATGGTTATATACACAAGGTCTTATTTTTATTACGTTATGATTTTATTACTTACTTTTGCTTTAGCATCAATACCTTACTTTTTATTCCTTGATTTAAACAATAAGTTATCAAAGGGTTAGTAACTGGGTTCCCTGCTCATAGCACAGTGGAGTTTCAAAGGAATTAGTGAGGGACCTGCCCTGCTGACCCTGGACATTTTCCCAGCACACAAGTGAAAGCAACCTGCTGGTCACTCTAGCTCTGCTGCCAGATGACTGCTTTTACACTCTCACTTTCCTATTTCATCCTGATTCCACGGATAAAACACTTCCATTCTCATAGGCGTATGTCAGTGCCATTCTGCTTCCCTATTTAATACATAAGACTCAGCCTTTCACCTCTCTAGAAACATTTCACATATCCTTTTGGCAAGTTTTGAAAGTGTCAAGCTGTATGCCTATATTCAGTATTAAAATGCATTGTTCTCATTACTCATATTTTGTTCACTAGCATATAAATATATAGAAACACTCTTGCAACTGTCTTTATTGCTTTTATTGCTTATCCTTAAAAATGTTAACTTTTATAATTGTTTTTCTTTCATATCACATCTGTTGTTCTTGATGTTTTCTTGGTTCCATTTTTTTGTAACTCTTCAAATGTTTTTTTAAAGAACAAGTAATCCTATCTACAATCTTTGTCAAATATATCAACCCTGCACCAGCAAATGTATTATAACCTTCAATGCAACTATTATTTTGTTATCTTAAGCCATGAACTAGAAAATTAGAAGTTTCATGTGATATTACCAATATTTTCTCTTTTTCTTTAGCTTCATAACCTTCAATCAAAAGAATTGAATGTCCTCTCTGGAAACACATTAAAACATTTTCCAAAATCCTGAAGCACAAGAAAGATACAAAATATAACTATAACAAGAAAAAACTGTACACTCATTAAAATGAACAAGGTAATATGATGGTAAGACTATATACCAAGATACAAAGCTCCCACGCTTTATCAATGGTCCAGTGGGCCCATAAAGTTAGATTTTTCATCCTTAAAACAGTTGTTTTGTGCTTAGAATTTGGTCATTGAATTGCAGTGACTGTGGAGGACAGGTTTCTATGAGTGATAAGCATAGAGCGCCTGCTCACTGGTGCTGGGAGTCACGTGGCTTCTCTGGGAAGAAATATGGCACACATATCACTACACTTTTCCTGATTCTATTAAAGAGCCAAAAGACATTGGCTCTTTCATGCAAGGAGCACAAAAAACCCTATTCATGGATTTTCTGAGTCTTCCTGGATTTTTTGCCAGTAGCCTGTCCTACTGCATGTCTTTAGTTATAATACATTTTAGCTGAGAACACAGCTATTTCCAAGCACTGTAGTGATCCTAGGAAAACACTAAATGTGTATGGCCTGCAGACTTTCTAAAACAGATGGTGAATTCTAAATCTAATCAACTTTTATAACCGAAGTGCCTTACAGTTAGTCATTTTCTATAGAAGTGATCTTTGTCAAATATACCTTTTATTAAGGTGTACTTAAATATCTCATTTTAAGTAATATAGAAAATCAGATAAATAGAAAACTCTCTTGAAGGAAACCATTCTTTAAAGACTTTGTGGAGGGTTGAGAATGTATCTCACTGGTAGGACCCTTACCTATCATGCAGAGGGCTCCAAGTTCAATCTCCAGTACAACAGGGGAAGAAGAATTTGCAGGTACTTTTTTGTTCCTTATCAATGTGCAGATTTTTGTACAGTCCAGTCCTTATGCTTTGTAGTCTATTCTTTTTATCATTACATCACAGGGTAATATCTATATCTATATATATATATATATATATATATATATATATTTTTTTTTTTACGAAACCTGAGTTTAAAACTGACTTTTAAAAAGACCAAGGTGCTGCAATCCACAAGAATCTATCTGGTAAAAGGGAAATAGAACAGATGATGCAGGTGGGATGGGGAAGGATGAGAATGGGAAGAGAAGAGAATAGATGGAGGAAAGGGATGGAGGAAGAGAATATATGGAGAGATGAACAGAATTGGAGGACATTTAGGGGAAAATTGGGAGAACTACTGCAATGAAAACTCATTGGAACCAATGAAGGAGAGCCTAGTGAAGATCTCTAGTAATGGGGGATAGAGAGCCCAAATGAGTCATCTCCTGCAGCCAGGCAAGGCTTCCAGTGGTGGGAATGGGTTACCAACCCAGGCACAAAAACTTTGACCTATGACCTACCCTCTCTACAAGATCTAGGGGAACAATGCAAGGGCAGTACCCCATGCTAAAGGAGGGAAACTGTGACCGAATTCCAAGACAGGACAGGAAATAGAGACTGGATAGACAGGAGATGACTTCTAAAGATATCCTGCTCTTCTCATAGATGGGTCCTTAGCTGAATCTTTATCAGAGGGGCTTCCTCTAGCAACTGATGGGAGCAGATACAGAGGCCCAGTGCCACACAAAGTATAGAGAACCCTACGGAAGAGGTGGAGGAGAAACTACAGAGACCAGAGGAATTGAGGACACCAGGAGAACACACCCTACAGAGTCAACTGACCAGCACTCTTAGGAGCTCACAGAGCCTGAATCAGAAGACATGGAATCTGCTGGGTCCCCCAAATATGTCTCAAAGTTGCATGACTTAGTGTTCTTGCAGAACTCATACAGACGGGATTTTAAAAGGTTTGTTACATGGCTCTACACTTAAATTCTGAGGAATGGTGGGTAGGAGGTCTGCTCTCTCCTCAGGGATTGCTGAGGATTCTGCTGCCCTTGGGAGGGCAGCAGCCAATCTCTCTCCAGGGATAAGTTGGCCAATTGCTGTACTTAAAATTTCAACATGAAATTAAAACAAAATGAAAGAAATCTTTGATATCTGAGTATTATATAGAAACAAATAAAGTATTTAGCAACTAAGTCAGAAGAGCTTCTTGGCATTGGCCAGGTAGATACCCTATTTAGCACAACTGAATGTCAGCTTTACCTTTTACTAATTCAGGTAAATGTAAGTTTCATGAATACAAGACTTTCAGTTACTGCCCTGTGGCCGGGTCACAGGAAAGCCAAACTGAAATCAATACCCATAGCTTCAGCAGCATTATACAGAATTCAGTTGTCAGTCTTCAAATCCTTGATAAAGGAAACTCCCTAGAATATCACATTTGGCTACATGGAGTACTCACTTATAACAATACTCTGAAGAGCATGAAATGCAAGGAAAGAGGAGCAGAAGGAAGAAGGCAAGTGAATACACTCTCCGTCTCTGCAGGTGATGTGTGAGGATGGAGCCTGAGGCAGCAGATCAGGGTACCTGACAGCTAGAGGATACTTGGGTTAATCTCTCTGACTGTTCTTCAGAGAAAAATGATAATGCCTGACTTGTTAAGTATTGTTGAATGAAGCAACATATCTAGTATATCTACAAAGCCCGGAATGAGTAAATGTTAATATTATAGTATTAGTGCCAGGCCTGAAAGTAAGTTATCATTTATTAAAATTAAAACTGATGTACAGATTACTCTCTAAAAATCATACTTTAAAAAATATTGCTATAATATGAATAACATGACTCAGAGGTTCCTGAAATGATGATGTAATCCTCTGATTTTAGTTCTGTGGGAGAAAACATAGCTCTGTTTTTATCCTAAAATATCAAAGTCAAAGGGCATAGCCAAATTTATTACTTCTTAATTTTTTTTATCTATCTATCTATCTATCTATCTATCTATCTATCTATCTATCTACCTATCTTTTGATGTGTGTTGTGTCTCTGTGTGTTATGTAGTACCTGTGATTGGGTTTGTATCACAGCGTGTGCCTGTGAATGAGTCAGAGATTGGTGTCAGGATGTCGTTCTCAATGGTTCACACCATACTTTTTGAGACAGGGTCTCTTCACTGAACCTGGAACTCACTATTTCTGCTAGACTGGTTGGCCAGTGAGCTCCAGGCACATGTTTCTCTCGGGCCCACTGTGCTGGTGTTACAGATGTTCCCAGCCATGCCTGGTTTGTCCCATTAGTTCTGGGGATCTGCTCTCAAGCCCACAGGCTTCCACAGCAGACACTTACCCTCTGAGCCATCTCTCTAGCCCCTCAGGTAATGTAGCCAGCATTCCTGATTCCAACACCCTGTGCAGTGCCTGGTTCTTCAGCTGTCCAAAGAATGCTACTAGTTTAGAGCCCACAGCAGCAGGGCAAGGTTGATGAGTCTGCAAACACACATCTGCTTGAAAGGACCCCATTCTTTAAAAAGTGAATTCACAGAAAACAGTTTCTTCACTATACTTGTAATTGGGTCAAGGCCTCGTTATTGTCATGGGATCACTATTGATGTCTTAACTGAGATGCAATAAAGAAATTTTAATTATTAATGTTGATAGATAAGGCTATAAAATTTGACCGATAAATAAATAAGTAAATAAATAGGAAGGAATTCTATCGAGACTCCACCAGGAAAACAATAATCAGATCTGTGTTACTTCCTATCATCCCCAAATATTAAGTCAATTATTTGAGTAAGAGCAGTCAGCATTATCTGTTGATGGTACTGCCAACCTCTCATTACCTAGTTTCAAAACTTCAGAATGCATTTCTCTCCTCTGCAGTGCCTTGCATCTGAGCTGTAACAGAAGTATTTATGTACTAGATACACTGTAGCAATCTGATGCAGTACACAGTGATACACTGTAGCACATCTGATGCAGTACACAGTGATACACTGATACATTTGATGAATGCACAGTGATATAATATAGCACATTTGATGTAGTACACAGTGATACACTGTAGCACATCTGATGCAGTACACAGTGATACACTGTAGTACATTTGATGAGTGCACAGTGATATAATATAGCACATTTGATGTAGTACACAGTGATACACTGTAGCACATCTGATGCAGTACACAGTGATACACTGTGGTACATTTGTCCCAATGAGTCTAGGAATTATCTATTGCAACCCTGTCATTTCTGCAGAAGAAATAGGTGCAGAGGAGCGAATGTATTTATGTTTTTCCTTTAAAACTGCTTACTATAGTAGAAACAGTGCTACAGTGAAGACCAGAATCTAGACTTAGGTCCCCACTCCTTCCACTGCTCCTATTTCCTGCTGATTGCACCCTTACAACACTTGTCAAGTACCCCTTCGACCATCTCTTCTTACTTCTTTCCCTCCCTCCATTGGCCCACATTTCTATAGCAGGGTCCTAACTCGTGACCCAGTGTTGGTCTGTGGGACAATGCTCAGCACTCCAGCAACTTTATGCTTTTGAATCACAGCTTAACTGTACCCAAACCATCGCGCTGAACTTCCAAAGATATCTCACTCTTTACAAAATTATATCTAAGAGCAACCCCCCACACACATGTGCCTTTCTGTGGTCTACTTAAATTCACTTCCTGAATGTTCCCTTAAGATAGTCATTTAAGAGATATTTATTGAGTACTTATTTCAGATGGTATCCACTAAAGCCAAAATTAATTTTATAGTCTTGTTTAAGAAACATATATAATACATTTCTTCAGCTAGTAATGTAAAGAGATATTTCATAGGAGAACATCTGATTACTTTATAGTTGTCCGGTAAGAAAAAATCGAATCATGTAGACAGAATGTCTATTAGAATTCAGCTGCGCATCGACACAGAACTCGTGTTTAGTCAGATGCAGCAGAGTATTATCCTACTCTGTCCAAACATGAGGAAGGGCCTTTCCGGCCTCCAGCCTGAATGGACAGTAGGATCTGCTAAATAGCATGTAACCTATACCATGAATGAGGTTCAAAGTTGTTTTTCAATTCCATCTTACCAGGAAGTATAATGCTGTCTGTGTTTCTTTGCGTCCGACCTATCAGGATGGTCGTCATGTTCACTGCTTTCTTAAGAGTGCTGGGTTTCTTCTGCAGTTTTACTTGCTTCTGAGGCTTGACAACATTTGCCAGACTATCAGACAATAGTCTGTCAACATTCCAAGTTAAATTAGATAGGGCAGCTTGAGTTTTTGTTTCAAGTATTGATTCTACAAGTTCTGTCAGACTTTTCTGAGAACTCTGACTGTCTGGCAGGGTGCCTTTGGTCCACATGGGCACGAGAGCAATCTGTCCACACATACTTGTGGAAGCATTATGGCATGTCATTGAAAGCTCATGGACAGTTTTGTTAAGCAAAGCGAAACTCACTGAAAGATGGATGGATTTTGCTTCTAGAGCCTTAAATCTGGAATTTAATACCTTCAGCTGAAGATCAGTATCTCTCTCATTTGATACCACGCTGCCTTTTTTAAATGAAATGTAATACGGTATGAGTGTCTTGGTCACTTTAGATTCAATGCTTTGCAAACGAGTTTCAAACTCTTTGGCAGTCTTTGTGGATGAAAGAATATTTTCTTCTAAATAACGCATGTTTTGCTGACATTTTTCCACCTGGGAAGTGGTATCATTGAGCATTTGATAAATCTTTTGAAAGTTGAACTGACTTAGTTTCCCATCTTTGGGAAGAGCTGTAAGGGCTTTAGCAATTTGCAAAACAAAAGTATACTTCTGATTGTCATGGATCAAGGTCTGAATAGAGTCATTTAAACGTTGGAACTCAGGAATAAACGTCAAAATGGCTTCCATGTTTTGCTCATATTCGTGAGACTTGGCATTATTTGTTATGGCACTTAAAGTCTCCTTTAGCACATAGTTATCGTGAATGAAATCGATGGCACTGTTTATCACAGCCATTGTCTGATTTAGGCCATCCTCTGTTTCCAAGGCATGGTCCCTGACTCGTCTTTCAAAGGCTTCACCGCGGCTCTGCACTTCATTTCTGAGTGAGTTGTGTCTTTGTGTGAGTTCTTTGGTAAGAACATTCAGGTGGTTGATGGCAGCAATCAGGGTTTGTAGCTCTCTACGAGTAACTGCAGCTTCTTTTGGCTTCTGTATAACTTGCTGACTAACTGATGACCTCTGCTCCAGCAACGGCTGAAGGATCTCCATGTCATATGTCAAATCATTCAGCTGCTCGCTCATTTTGTCTACCTTGATGTCCATGGGAAAGACAACCTCAGACAGCGTTTGGTTTAACACATGCAGATTCTCCTCTGTGTCCTTAAGTTGAAATTTAAAGTCATGCCTGCATTTAGATAGCATTTCCTCACATTCTCCCCTGACCGATTCTTTCTCCATCTCCAAAAGGATAGTGAGATTGCTGATCTTGCTCTCTTGGGCATGCAAGTCACTGAGCACCTGCAGCAGCATCAGACCTTGCTTCCTCGCTGTCTCCTGTAGCACAGAGACATACTTAGTGACATCACTACTGCCCGACTCCTCGGCGGCAACATTCTCCACTCCTGATACTTGCTGAACTGATAACAGCTGTGTGTGTGCTTCCTGCATTTTAGAGAGAGTCTCATTGAGGGATTGGTAGTACAGAACAAGCTGTGTGTGCTCCTGTCCTAGAGCAAATTCCAAATGAGCCTGCTTTGCTTCCAACTCTTTGACAGACTTCTCACAGGTCAAGGCCATTTCTTGCTTGACATTAGAGATGCTATTCTTTAGGTCTGTGATGTCCTTCCATGTGGGCCTGTTTTCTTGTACTAAAGCAAACTTTTGCTGGGCTGTTACTGAAACCAAGGATTGGTTTACTTGTAGAACTGCCTGCCTGGTACTTTCCAGATCCTCTGATAGACTCGACACGGTCTTGAAGAGTTGTGCAATGGTCTCTCGCATGTCATCTTGGAAGACTTTAAACTGTTCTTTTACTATATCCTTTAGCAGATCATCGATGCCTTTTGATTTTAGAGCTACAGAGAAGAAGATAATAAATAGTAAAAATAATAATAATTTCGAATAAAAAGAACCATAACTGTAAAAAGGTTAAAAATATTAAGACCAAATACTAACTACAAAAATTTTTCCCTAAATACATTTATGTATATTATTTAAAAAGTATTTTAAAAATCTAGTATTTAAAAATTTACTAGAATTTTTAGGAGATAATCACTTTCTTGACCAATAAATATGACATGAAAAATCAATTACCATGTAGAACATACTAATACCAAAACCAATGGGTCTATGGGCAAAAGGCAGAAGGGATACTGTTGTTGGCTGCAATGACAAAGATCACTGTTCAGTTATCCCAGGTCTAGTTGTGAATGAAAATAAATTGTGACCACTGTGCTCTCTTTGTACATTTTACTGAACATATCTTCCATTTATAATTCTTTATAGGTTGATTTTTATGAGTATATATTTTATTTTTCGTATTGTTTCTATATGCGATAGTAGTTTTTTGTTTTGTTTTTTTAGATTTTTCAAACATTCACTTTCTACTTAAGTCATTCAGGATAATCCAGCCATCCTCTTCTCCCTCCTCCCTTTCTTCTTCTGTCTTTTCCCTCTACTTCCCTTTCATTCCTCAATCCCCTTCCTCCCTTCATTCCTCTCTTCCTTTCTTCTTTCCTTCCTTCCTTCTTTGCTTCCTTCCTTCCTTCTTTCTTTTTCTTTTTTTTCTTGTTTCATACAACCTCAGTGTATGATCAGATATATTTCCCAAAGTAGAGAACACTATTATGTGTTCACTACTGGCAAGTTTCCTTTTCTTTTTATGCCAAGAGTTAATGTCATATTATAAACATATCTTAAATTCATGTTTTAATGTGTATTTCACTCATTTTGTAAAAATTACTAATTTCACTGTTTGTAATTGTAAGGTATTATTAAGTCTTATGGATATCTGTATTTCTCTTCAACTTATTAAAGTTTTTCGCTGTGATTTATTAGCATTTATGAGTTCACAGTGTAACTGCTACATCTAATTACCAGATATTTGATAATACAGCCAAATCTTAAACTCTAAAGATTAAGGTTTCTAAATACAAAGAAACACATAAGAATAAAAATATAAAAACCATGAAATGTCATTCAGTAATACATGGCAGCAAAATATGAAGAAAAGCTAAATTAGAGAGTTTAAATAGGCCAGGCAGTGGTGGCACATGCCTTTAATCCCAGCACTTGAGAGGCAGAGGCACGTGGCAAATTTGAGGCCAGCCTGGTCTACACAGTGAGTTCCAAGACTGCCATAGAACAATATAGAAGCAACAACAACATGGAAACTCTATCTCAACACAACAATAAACAAATAAATAAATAAATAAATAAATAAATAAATATCATATGAAAAATAAAGTTAAAGATTTAAAAAATATAGAGAAATTATATAAAAATGGTTCTTTCTTTTTATTTATTAACAAGCCAGAAGGGTTTCCTAGCATTTTGCTAGTTATCCATTTATTCAACAAATATTTTGTGAATGTATTTTTATACCCTATGTAGATAGCAAAATCTGACAAATTAAAATGTGAAGAAGTTGTAAGGCACTACTTCATAGCACAAATATGTCTGTGCTTTCCCCACGATAATTCAGCCATTTCTAGTTAGTTGAAATTCTGTTCAATTCTCAGAGCGTCCAAAACCTGATGATGCACAATAAAATGTTATGTACCGATGAGGGTTAGTTCTTTGAATTTCATCGTTGTATTCAGTTCCTCAATGTTTTTAGACTATAATATAGTTGCATCGTTTCCCCTTTTTTATGTATTCCTTTGTGGGACACTAAGGTCACTGTTTTCTGACAACCATGATGGGCATGTGGGCTCATTCTAACCATGGATAAATACAAGTTATCCTGTCACTAGGTACATTTGCCAATCAAGTGAGTATTACAAAACATATTTCAACACGATTTCTAATTATTTTGAAGTTACATATTTTAAATCACTTCATTAAAGAAATCCATTTCCTTACCATCTAGTCTAAGGCAAAGATCTCACATAATAGGGAAAAACATCATTGAGTAATTTGTTTTGCGTCTTAAGTGAATTGAATTTATTTTGTTCTGTTTTTACCTTTTAGAAAAGATTGAAATTCCTTGCTTTTGTCTTCACCAATTTTTCCTTCTAGGGAGAGGTATGCATTCCTGGTATCCTCCACAGCCAGAGTGATGTTGTCAACCTTCTTCTGCAGAACCGTCAACTCCCTTGCCTGCTGGCTCAGTTGCTCTGACATTTTTTGAATCACAGCTGCATGTGGAAGAGATAGATTTGGTACCATTAAAACTACAGACTTAAAACTGTCAAAATTAATGATGTATAAAGGGATTCCACTAGACCATGTTTGTGCTACTAGATTTGAAAATATTGGCTACATTCGACTGGCAACATGAGCAGTAAAAGCCACTTTCAGGGACATATTTACAAAGGTATTATAATACCGTAAATTTGTACATTCTTAATGTTTTCTCATAATTTGTCTTTTTAGAAAAAAATCAGAGAGCTATCATTCCATTCTTTGAATAAATAAAAATCGTGAAGTTAGAAAGCTAAAGTAACTTGCTTGACATCGCCCAGCTAATGGCATATTTCTGTTCTTAAACCATGTCCCAGAACCGAACCTGTGCGCATGGGGTTACAGTTGTCTGAGCACTTCACAGGTTACTGAAGCATTCCTTTGTTGAGAAGGCAGATCCCAATTTAGACTGAATCCCTCTGTACAGCAGCAACATCTCCCCCACTCCTTTACACATTTTTTGTTCTGAATCAAGGAATTGCCAGTTTTTATAGACACTGAGTCACAATACAAATTACAGAACAATTTCTAGGTACATTACCCAAATTTACTTTTTAAATTTAATTTTTTGAATTACCATCCAAAATAACAGATTTTCTTATGGCATTTTCTACATATTTATCATTGTACTTCATTCATATTCAGCCGTCATTACACTCCTTCTCACCATTCTCCTTCTGAGAGTTCTCCTTCCTCCCAAATGAGTCCCCTTACAGTCATACCTTCTGATATATGGAGATTTTATATATATATGTACATACACACACATGTATACATATATACACATATATGTATATATGTGTATACATATATACATACATACATATATATGCATACATATATGCACACACACATATATATGTATATATATATGTATACATATAAATCTAGGTTTCACATATGAGAGAAAACAAGATGTTTGTCTTTCTAAGTCTAGCTTATTTCTCTTAACATGATGATCTATGCCAAGCACATTATTGAGGAGATGCTATTGGCACTCATCAACCTTGTATGGGGACTAAAGTGGAACCTAAGATGGCAAAGTATTGTATTAGGACAGAAAACATGTCACAGGCTGACTTTTGATCAGCACAAGCCCTTGGGCATAAATGACCATTTCTCCTAGGCATCAGCACCCATCCGTGGTCTCTTATCAGCCCACACAGCCTTTCTTTTAATGTGGTCAAGTTACTCCTTCAAAATAAAAATTCTTCAATGATTGCACTATTTGGAAAGCAAAAGTTTTGTTTTGTCAGTTTGATTTTGGAAAGCTGTTTTGTTCTCCGGATGGATGACTGGAGCATTTTTGGTTTCCCACGTTATCACAGTTTGCACACGGATTTATTCACTGCTTTATATAAGTCCGTTCTACCAGGAACCTGCAACACAGTGCAGTTTCTCCAAACAGAATAACAGAACAGGATTGAGAAGTATGTTAATCCACCATCACTGAAACAGTGTTGACAATTGGGTTGGAGGTGATAGTAATTAGAGTCTGAGACCTGGGTCATCACCACCTTGCATCTGCTGTTGCTGGGGCTGCTGGGCTGTTCCTTGATCAACAGCTGTGTGACTTTCAGCCTGGTTACTGTGTGCCAGTTGCTGCCGTTCTTCAGCTAGACAGAAGCAGAGAGAGTTAGTGTTAGCGTTGGAAGGACCTCCTGTTTACCCATGCTGAGTGATAACAGGGCTTGGCACTCATTTTCCTGTGTACTGGAGCATGGTGATGAGGTTGACTGCAGAGCAAACGGCTCCACCCCTTCCATAGGACAGCGGAATGCCACACGCTGCTGAAAGTTAGGACTCTAATTCTGCTTCAAAATAATAATAATAATAATAATAATAAATAATAATAATATTTTTCAAAATTCATGCAGTTGAAAAATAGATGGAAGTCTTTGCAGGTGCAGTCTATGAAACTGAGTGCGCTTTACAATTCTTTATGGTAAAAGTGACAGCAGCCTTGAAAGTGGACTGATTTTTCAATAATGAATTTCCCAACTGGTGACCGCTGGAAGGAACGAAAGCTGCAATTCCTTCCTGCACCCAAATCAGCTATCTAATTAACAGCGCCATTTAAATGAGTTGTTCCAACATTTTAAAATAGCTTCTGATAAACTAATGGTAGAATTAAACAATTACAGGCATATCTCGAAGGCAATCAACCCATAAAGTCAGTGGCATTCCATAAAAACAGAAATCCTTACATCTATATTGAAGGAACCCCATTTTTAACAAAGCCAATATCTAAAAGGTTTATGTATTATTTCTCTGGGAAAATGATTTTGAGAGATTAGTTGAAATTATTGAAATATCGAACACCTCAAATAATACATCTTTAATTTACAGACTTGAATGAGTATATTTATTCACTGATGGCTGCACACAGACGTGTGTAAATATACATTTGGTGTCTAGCTGGATTTCTTTCCCTATGAAATTCTGTGCCAATGAAACTGCATCTGTGGTGCATGTCAATGACCACCCCTGCCCCCACTCCATGCACGTGGGATCATGCAGACAATCCTTAAGCTTTCCCAGTCTCTAAAACATGCCCTAGGTTCCTAGGTTTGCCATTAATCGGGGTTTGTCTCCATTGTTATGTTGAATTTTGCGGTGCTGTTCTTCCAGGACTTTTGTTAAACCAATGAATTTTCATTTGTGTACAGCTTGTTTTGAAGTCCCCTCCCACTCTAACTGTTGAGTTATTTAGTGGAAGAAAACGATGCAGAATTCCAAGAGAAGTACAGTAATTTGAGAATTAGGGTAAGTAGGAAAAAGTATTAATCTCCTCTTGGGCTCCAGCAATAACGTTTCTTACGGGCTAAATTCAAATTGTTCATGCAAGTATGTCTGTGAAATGACTCTGTTACTCTCCTGTCATGGCTTCTCTGCAAGCAGGATAATAAACTGTGTTTCTGACAATTTGCATCTCTGTCCACTCAAGCATGTAGCAGAGCAAAGTAATGTTCACAAACCGCAGTCTCTGAGTTGACCATGAGTTTTCCCATTTCTCTGGAAAATTTTGAACTTGCAGCTTCAGAACCCCACTCTGATTTAAGAAACGCTGAGGTGGGTGAGCAACCTCCCTTTTACAAGCTGGTCACGTGATTCTAATGCATGCTAAAGCTTGGGAACCACTAGAGTAAAATATCACTTTAACCTTTTCTGTTTCCTGACTGCTTACTTTCTGGAGCTAGACCATAGAAAGAAAAAGCACTCGTGCATTTAAAAGTGAGGGCAACAGTGTTTTAGGAGATAGAGCATGGTGGGAACAGCCAGGGCGCTGGCAGCTGGTCACGGGGTAGTTACCATGGAAACCTCACTCTCAGCTACTTTATACATAACATGCATCCTTAGTGCTTTCTGCTGTCTCTTTAGAGTACTTTGTTGTTGTTGTTTCTTTAATCTTATTATACAGAGAAACCAGAAGTCTCTACTGACTTGGAAACACTAAAATATTCCTGTTTTCCCACCCTTCCCCAGGATCATGGTTCATTGGACCTAGGCTCAGAAATTGGGGGGGTGTGAATTTTAAAAATCGTTAATATATTTAGGTAATTTTGATTCATGGCTCTGGTTAAGATCCACTAAGTTAGAAAAGAATTGAAAGATTCTCCAATTCTAACAAAATTCACTGATACAAGGCAGAAAAGAAATTCAAGTTTCACAGTAAAATTAAAATACAAAAGTCAGTCTTCATTGATTTTTAAACAGGATCTCAGTTGGTGACCAGACCATGTTTTAAAGGTATGATTCTGTAAAGAAGTAGGCTAGTATAAAAAAGTGGTATCAGCAGCAACTGCTCACAACCTCTCTGTTTCCTTGTGCAGACATTATCTCTCTCTGTGGTTCAGACAACAGAGCCGAGGAAATGGGGTGTGGGTCATGAAGATGCTTTTGTATCTCTCCAGCAGTCACATCTAGAGGCTACTGACTGCTCAAAATTCCTCAGAAGTAAACTTCCTCCACTCCACAGCTAGGCAAGCAAGAGACATCACTGAAGACTTACATCTGCTAATGGACAGCTCATTAGTTTGCACAGCTCTAATGAACTTATCTCAAAGAGACAAAGCACCAAAGGTATTTGTCCCCCAAATACCCCTTGCTACAGTGGGGTCTGATATGGCCTCTGTTGTGGTTTCCTTGTTTATTTTGGGGTTTCAAAGTTCTATGGGGGTCTCTAACTCCTCACTGGACAGTGTTACTGGTACACATAATAAGTAATGACTTCCCCCCAGTATTTCTGTTTGGGGAAGGCAGTGCTACTCAGTTGAATTTGTAACTCTATTGAAATTCCAGAAAGCGTTTCACCAAGCTGCTTTGGAAGAAGTAACCTAGGGAATTATATAAGAAAACACATTCTTAGTAGTTTAAGACTTGTGTTGGTCAGGTTTAAAGAACAAGTATAAAGAAAGCCCCGAGAATCTTATCTGTGAGAGACAGGCCTATGATTAAGTATAACAAAATCTTTCAGCAAATACATAATAATACTATAAAACAACTGACATAATTAATCTTAAAATTGTGATATTAACTTATTGTAAGTTAATTTTATATATATGTGATAAAGGATAGATTCTTCAGGATATATGATGAATGGAATTCCTATCCCAGCAACTTTTGAAAACTATTTCTTATAAGGTCACATAATAGAATAATAACATAATAATATAGGGATATCATACCAAATCAATTTTATGCTACTACTCTTGGTGGAATAAATATCTAATAAAATGAAAAATAAATGTTTAGGAAACCAAAAATCAGTTAAATAACAAAATTAAAGATTATTAGTGAAATAAATATCTTTCATATAATTAATTTGTATAAGTTAATTGAAGCGTAAAAGTCATGAATTTGACTGCGGTTAACAGTAATCTCGGGAAACTGGAAAGAAAACATCTTTAATATTATTAATAAGATAGTCATATATAGGAACAATCAACAAAAATTTTTCTATGAATTGTGATTGTTAAAATGTACCCAAGCCAGGTGGTATGCAGCTGTAACTGCAATGTTTGAGGGGTCGCGGCAAGAGAATTTCCGAGAGTTCCAGGCCTGCCTGGGCTAAAAAACAACCCTCTCTCTAACAAACAAGACATCATTGATGATAAATAAAGAAAAATAGAATGTACTGATTTTTCCCAACAAATAGATCAGTAGAGAGAATGTGAGCAATTCAGCCTGGAGACCCTGACACAGCTTCAGATAGAATCCTGGTTATGTCAGTCACTGTAATCAGACATCTCTGATGGTGACAAGATAAATATGGTGTCAGCAAGCATCCAAGCATTGCTGTGCCTGGGTTCAAATATGGACACCACATCTCCTACAATGTAGTAATGACAAAACAGACTAGCTGCAAAAGAGAGACAGGGAGGCAGAGTGCTCATGACACAGATTCAAACATGAAACCCTGTAAGAATACCTGGGCTTCAATAGTAACCTTTGGGAACATGGTTAGGAAGGCATTTTGAAATATTTGAATTTCAAATATTCAAATATTTGAAATATGTATGCATATGTTATTAAAACCAAATATAATGTTATCAGTTTCCTGAGAAAATGAGTAGATCTTTTCCAATAGGTTAAATGTGTATGAAATTATGAAATTATAAAATTAATAAATGTTCCTTCATTAATGTCACTCCATATGGCCAAATGGTCTTACACAGCTCTAAGAAGTAACTACAATTGGCATTCATCTAGGAATGATCATGATTTAGCTTTCAAGGAATTTGGGCAACATTTAAAAGCATACAATTTTTATAGACTGCAAATCACAAATATGATCACTTTCCTTTGTGTACATCCCAGCAGAGCAGGACATCAAGGACATCAAATTAGTAGACATTGCAAATGCACAGACCCTGTGTCACCAAATGTCTCTGTACCTGAGTGGGAACTCTTCATAGAAAGTCAGAGAAGTTTCCTATTTTTAATCAATCCTCTAAAAGGGACATTTTTCTGGTGTCATCTATGGCCAAAGAAAAAGCATTCCAATAACCAGGAGGCACCAACAAGTCTATTGATGGGCTTATATTTATGATTTATGTGACTTGGCATCTATATTTATTATGGATAATTTATGTGTAAATTTAAGATAATAAGTAATGTGTTCTTATTGTAGTTTATATATTGATATTACTGAAATAGTGGGTAATAATTGAACATTATTGTGGTCCCTTCCCATAGCTTTTATGTTCACAGTTTCAATATACTTTGCTAAAGCTTTTGCTTAGACAATCAGACCTTATCTCAAATACTGTTATTGCATTTTAATAAAACAAAACCTGTTCGTTGTATTCCTTATAAAGTATGGCAGGTTGTATACTTAATGCAGAGATTATAACATTATGCTTCACTTATCATTTTGCTAGGATTAAGAAGCTGGGAGTCTCCTCTCTGATACAGACACACATAAGTGATACATACATGCTGTCCTAGCTACTGTTCTATTGCTGTGATGATATACCATGACAACTCTTATAAAAGAAAGCATTTAATTGAAGACTTGCTTACAGTTTCAGAGGTTAATCTATTTTCATGGTGGGGAGAATGGCAGGACATATGGTGCTTAAGAAGTAGCTAAGAGCTTAACATCCTGATACTCAAACAAGGGGAGAGAGGGGGGGGGGAGAGAGAGAGAGGGGGAGGGAGAGAGGGAGAGAGAGAAAGAGAGAAGGGGAGGGAGAAACTGAGCTTGGTGTGGGCTTTTGAAACCTAAAAGCCCACTCTCAGTGACAGACTTTATACAACAAGCCTACATCTCCTAATCTTTCTAATCCTTTCAGACAGTTCTACTCCCTGATGACTAACTATTCAAATATATGAGTCTATCATAATACTTCCTGTACTACCCAGTTCAGACCAACTATAAATATTGAGAAAGTAAGAAGCCCAGCTTCGAATTAACTGAGGAACAGAAAGGAATGTAACACTGAACACCAAAGTCTAATTTTCTATTGAGCTTAGAGTAAAAACAGTCATAAAATATCATTCATGAGCTCTGGAAAGAAGGGTTCTGTGTTATAAACAGATAAATAGATGGTGATAAACTAGAAAAACCAGAAGTCTTGAAACAAGAACTGAGGAGCATGAAGACAAACATGTTTCAGTTAGTGACAAGTCGAAGAAAGAAAGCTGTCTGGGCCAGTGAGCCAGGTCTGCCTACAACATCTGCCCCAAGCCTCACCACATGGTCTCCTACCCTCAGTCCTCAGAACAAGAAAAACCACACAGAAGTATCAAATGAAAGTCTTTAGTTTCCTAACACATTTTACTCTTTGATTATTAAGATCTATGTGGTGGAAAGTTAAACATTTTTCACATTTTGGTGAAGTTATAAAAAGTCTGATATGAAAGAATATACAATTGAGTGATAAATTTCAAATATACTTACGCCTGTGTGCACCTGCACTAACTAGGTAAGAAAATTGCCCTCCACATTGCAGGGAGTTTAACAACACACAAAGATCCTTGGGTTCTGGTTGTCACATGAACCTCTCTGCTCTGGAATTCATTTGCTGAGGTCCTTGTCAAGGCTGTTAAAAACTTGAAATGCCTGTTTTACAAATTCAATAGTTCGTGTTATCTTTTCCTGGCTGTGTTTGTCAACTGGAATTCAATACTTCCATTCATCCCAATTTATAGCCTAGGATTTTGACCTAGCAGGTGCAGAGAGCCAATAGGATCCTTGGCAGACAGTCCTCTACTCTCCTGTGAGGAGAAGACTGTTTGATCAGTGTTCTTTTATTTCTTCATTTATCAATCTTCCTGTCTCCCCAGAAATGTTCTCTGCCACAAAGATTGCAGAGATTCACCCTCCATCTGCCTTCCCTTTAACACAAACACAAACTTTGTTTGGTTCCGGGGAGTGCAGATTATTCTAGGCCTCTTTCCCTTATCTTCTTTACATGACAGATGCTGTGGCAGAAAAGCATCAGCGTAAGCCAACAAACCATAAAGACCATTGTGCACTTATTTTTAAATAGGGTTTTATTTGTGTTACTTTGGTCTTACGTTTTACCTTACAATGTAAACTCTGTCATTGGTTATTGAAGACTCAGAGGTTAGCAGGTGTCAAGAGCAACGGCTTTCACATTAGGTGTTTTTATTTTTTCTCCCTAATTAGACAGATTTTATTAGCAAGTTATTATGATTTATTATTATTATTATTATTATTACTTATATTTTTTTTCTTGAGCCCTGTGAGCCATATGGAGGAAGTCATTAATGGCAGCTCAGTAATGAGGATGCTCACTCATTCCTGCCTGTTGCCAGAAAGCTTTCCTGTGTTGCCTGACAAGTCAGACTTCTAGCTGATCCTGAAACATCAGGTAAACTGGCAGGGTGGACTGGCTCAGTGTGCTTACGAAGCAGGCAGCTTGGTGTACAAAGACTCTCAGGGTCAATCTCCTTCAGCCAAACACTACATAATGTTACAGAGCAAAAAGCTCACAGAACATAACATGCTTCCTAAGACAGAAAACACTGATCATATACTGCAAAGAACTAGTTTTGTGAAAATATAAGAAACACAAAATTTTCCTCTTTCAAATAGTATAAATTTAACATGATGAATTTGAAATGCATTTTAAAATAATCTTACTACAGAAACCTCGTTTTGAAAATGTTACTTCAAGCAGTTATTTTATAACTGGTTGAATTATCTCACATTCACAAAATAAAATACTGGTCATGTGTTTATATGTACCATAAGGGGTCATCTTATTTCATATTTGCAGATATTTTTTCAGTAATTCCTAGCATGTATATCTGTAGATATTTTAAAATGTAATTTCATAGAATTTTTTCCTTTCCTTCCTTCCTTCCTTCCTTCCTTCCTTCCTTCCTTCCTTCCTTCTTCTCTCTCTCTCTTTCTTTTTTAGAAAATCTGTGTATGCTCTAATTTTGAAAGGTTTTCAAAAGATCCTCTTCACTCCATATCAATTGAGCATAAATTACTTTCTTTTGTGATATAATAGCAAACCATAATTTTCTCATTTCACTTCAGAATATTTTAGAGACATCTACTGGAGAGGCAGGCGATTGCAAATTGTATCTCACAGGCTTAAGTGGCATGTTACCACAGACAATTAAAATTAAAAAAAAAAAAAAACAAAAAACTCCCTAACATGGAATGGCAAAATAAAATCGGTTTCTTCCTAAAGAGAAGGATAAAAGATTTGTGAGCATGCCCAGAAGGCATAAACATGTAAAAAACTGCTGCTTTGTTGTTGGAACTAAATTCTTTTTCTAATCTCAAAGAAAGAAAGAAAGAAAGAAAAGGATTCCTTTTGATACTATAGTATTTTAGTAGGTAAGCGACAACTAGAACCCAAGTATTCTATGTGTGCTAAAGTACATGCATAGCAGATGAGCACACTGGAATAGGAGCCAGGAGGAAACGTACCGTGGGTTTGATGAGCAGCATCCCTTGATAACACGCAGAGGACGGGTTTTAGGAAGAGGAGGAAGAACTTTAGAAGAAGTGGAAACTCTCAGTGAAGGATAAGGTGGACAATCCAGCTGCCAACAGCCCTACTGATATTTATCGATTTATCAATATTTATTTTTAAACCATTTCTCTAAATCAAATTAAAAGGAAATTATATTTACATTATGAAATTCATTTTGTTTCTGGAGATGCAACTCATTTGGGAATCAGAGTCGTATGAACTATGTATGGTATGGCACGTAATACATTTTTTATGAATAAATGATCCCGTGATACCTGGAGGGACTAGCCCTGAAATAATTGCCATTGTATCTACATAACCAGGTATCTATATAACCAAACTGTAGAGGCTCCAGCAGAGGTTTAAAGACTGGATCAATCAGATTGCTCATTCTTGCTCTGTTTGAAGCAGCCTGCCACAGGAGACATTGCAGGCAGTGCTGTCAAACACTCTATTCTTACGGGGACAACTTGATCCACTATATAACAACGGGAGGCTGATGGCACACTTACTAAGAGTAATGGGTGGTGGCATGTTATTAGCTAGGTGTCAGAATGGAAAATGTGAAGGAAAAAATAAACTAGGAGAGAGCTGGTGAACAATGGTTCAGGGGCAGCATGAGACAGTGGCTCTTGATGTATCAGTTGCATTTATAAAAATTTCAAGTACTTGGTGGGCTACAATAAAAGAGACAAATGGCCAGGGTTCTGTCTGAGCAACATGGCATGCTTCTGGAATTGACTGTGTGAGGTTGTGAAAATAATCAGGCAAACCTACCACCCTAGCCCTAAATAGGAAAGATACCCCCTACCCCTATAAACAGCATAATCAGCAAAACTGGCCCTTTGTGTAGCTTTAATTAGCGAACTCTGACAGGAGGTCATCACTGAAACTTTTCTGAGACTTTTTTTTTTTTTTTTGGCCAACATGTATTGAAGCAGTAAACTGCACATCTAATATTAAAGACTGTAGGTGGCTTCTAAGAAGAATTTGAGGTGCCATTAACTACAGAATATCAACCACACTTGGTAATCCCCATAAGAAGGGAATGGCAGTACAGAGCAGATATTCATATTATCACTGTTTTGTTTCTTCTGGGTATGTGTACCATCCTGGAGTCCTGTAGCTTCTTTCCCATCGACATGTATGCAGTCTGCCATACTGATTAAGAATCGATTAGCAAGCACAGGCGTCTGGACATGGGGCATCCACAGCCCTCAGCAGTTGAGCCCAGGACACACTTTGACATATTGCTTTGCTCCCTACCACCTGCAGTCAGCCATTCTGTGCACTGGGGTGTGTAATGGCAGCCTGCATTTCTAAAAAGACACTTAGCGAGCTAATACTTGATCCTTTAAGAATTAACCATAGTATTAATATTCTCAAAATAGCCATCATATAGGAAAAGAAATAAAAACCTGAAATACAATTTCAAATATGGGGAAGATTTTAAATAACATAAAAATGTGGATAAAAAACAAATACACTGAAATACTCTGAATGTGTTTGTGCACCTCATAATAATGAAAATACTTGAGGTTTTTTTTTAGCATATTTTATATCACTTCATTTGCAAATATTTTCAGTGTGGGTATGCTTTCTGTAAAAGTTTTATTTTACCTGATTACAAGGTAAAACATTCACACTACTGTCTGAAAATGTGTTGGGTTTTATGCTATCTGTGAAATTTTAACCAGACCCAGAGAAAACAGCAGTGTGGGAGATTTGCCCACAAATCTTCACTGCATGGGCTGACCAGCCATGAATAATATCCCTGACTAAACTGCACGATTCTTAGAGCTCCCGTATATGATTTTCTGTTTCTTAATGTGACTCATAATGGCTTCTCCACAGTTACATTAATTTTTAATCACGATCTCCTACACTGTTGATTGAATTCCCCACCACTGCTAATGGCCTTCCTTGTAATATTCATTCATTTAAAATATGAATGCAGATGCCCTATCTTATTTTTCAAAGAAAACCTGTTTAAAGCCAAAAGGGAAATAACAGTCACATGGATGTTAGGCCACAGCAGGTGACTGTGTGCTTGATCAGCTTTCCAACAGAAAATCCTTAGCATCTCAGCTTTAAAAAATTGGCTCCTTTAAGATGAAAACAAAATACCCTAATTATTCATAAGTTACATGGTTTATTCTTTAGGATGAACTTTCATTGACAACCACATTATCTTAATTAGCTGAACTGGAACAAAACTAGAGGGTTGTATAATTATTTTATATGAGTTAGGGCTAATCGTATTTATTTAAAGTTTAAAATTGCAATTCTTGATAGCGCAAGAAGGCATGTCTTTGGAGCTTTGGTTAAGAATAAGTAAGATAATCTTCTTACCCATTCCTACACAAGAGAGGAGCAGTTGGGGGGGGTTGATACCCACTGAGGAAACTTTAACAGAACAACAGGCCTGACATCTGGTTTCTTAGTAATATTCCTAGATTCACAATTGGTTATTCCTCAGAATCTGTTATTATTGGCATATACCTTTGAGCTGACAGTTAGACCCTACGTATCCAGGACAACATCTCCACTCTAAGGAGGTGACGATCTTATGCTGCATCCTGTAGACAACATTGGATGTCTTCTGAGATCTGGAGAGAAAAGCAATTGATAAAAGTTATTTGTTTCATGTTGAGATACAATCAGGACTAGAACTAAGTATTTCAGTTCCTGAAATGCAATAACCATTTAGTCTTGGTACTATTATAAAATCATAAACCCATTATCAGTCTTACATTCAAAATAGGTAAGAGGATTTCTTTGAATATGCAACAAAAAGTATGAGTGGTTTTTACTATTGGTTTTTAAAATTATTTTAAATTAATACTGCCATGGCATTTTCTAAATAGTTTTGCTTTGTATAATATTTTCTAGCTCGATCAATGTTAGAACTTACTTCAATTCCAGCTTTAAAGCATAATATTAGAATGTTTTATCTACTTCAATTCCTATTAATTCCTAAATGGCTATAGTTGGAAAGATCTCTATTTCCAACAGATAAATCATGCCACTGGAAATAAGTTATATTGGTGATTAAACTGAAATTATGATCAGTGCTGTCATTTCAATCCTTTACTTTTTAGTTTTCTAAGACTCAAAATTATACTAATCTACTTTTTCTCTCACATAAGATTTGAGAGAGAAGAGACATCAAATGTGAGAAAATGTTACTTGATGAAGACGAAATAATAAAGATGAATAAATTATAACATTTCAATACAACAACTGACATAATTAGTAAGTGGCACTTAATTATAGGCTCTGTACGCATGTGAGTCTAAGTTATAATATATTATTCTTAACCACAAACTCCACTTTACAGGTGGTATTGACCAAATAGATGTACGATGCAGATAGACACAATCCTAGTCATCGTATTACTTCTATAATAAAGATGTTGTTATTCTGACCTACTGAGGAACACGATAGTAGAGAGATAAAATAACTTGCTCAAATATCCATATCTAAAATTGGTAGAACTTGAATTTTATCCTGGCTTGTATGAGTTAGGACCATGCTAGTGGAATTTGTCACAGTCAATCCTTGTGACCCGTCTGAGGGTTGTGTCATAAGGAACTGTATTACTTGGTTTCAGCTTCTACTGTAACATGACAGGTAAGTCAGTGTGCCAGAGGTCATTTCTTAACGGCAGAATGAGCTACAAGATTTTTTCCAGTTCTAAAAAGCACACTAAGTCATTCATCTATGTCTACTTCCATAACTTATATTCAGTAAATAATTCTCTTAGAGAAAATATCATCTATAGCCCAAATGCTAAAGCTAAGTAAGAAATGAAGATAGAATTTATTTAGTTTGTGGGGCTGACTCTAGAACTTAGAACTTTGTTGGGTCATGTTTGCAGGTCAGTTTTCCTGCTCTCGCAAACGGAATGTCTGTTGCATGCAGTGTCAATGTAACAAAGGAAAAACAGACGACGGTTGTACAAATGCTGAAATTGTGAACGAATGGAAAGATCCATTCAAATCGACACAAAGACAAGAGATAGGAGTAAGAATAAAGCAGCTGGGCTTAGAAAAGAGCAATGAGTAGAAGAGGAACTCACCTTGAACCCAGAAGAACAATATGATAAGGGTTACTGTGGTAATATTTTCATTATCAAAGAATTAAAAATATGTTCTTTGTGCTTTCCATGACAAGAAAATTGTCATAAAGGGAATAATAGCTGAACACAGGGCTGCAGTTTAGCTCTCTCAAATCCCTAAGATGTGCTCAGTTCTCGGGACCATGAATCCCAATCCTCAAGGGACTCAGAAACACCTGCATTTTGTGTGTCCTTACTATGCATTGCTCCAGATTGCTCATGCGCCAGTTTCATTCCCTGAATTATTTGTATGATAATTTGTGCAGCATTAGTCTCAAGGTTTGAATAGCAATGCTAGTTTTTATTGCAAGTGCTTTATGAACATTTCTAGTCAAGCTATGGTCACTATGTGGATTCAGAAAATTATAGTTTATGACAACATTTATATATATATACATATATAATGTATATACAGTGTATTAACATATATAATGAATACTAACACTAACATATATAATTGTCACTAAGACAGACAAAAGGAAAGCTGCTTTCTCATGTACAATCATAAGTAATGGCTCTCTATATTTTAAGTACAAGCCAAGTTACATATGGACTTCTTTCTTACCTAGGACTAAATAATTATTACTAAGTCTTTGAAATTGTCTATGCATTTCATAAGGATCTAAACCTAGGGTTGTAGACTAGGTTACAAAATTAATATAACGGTGATTATGGAACAAGAAGGTTAGCATTCCCTAAATGCTTACAGGGTAGCAGGCAGTAAACTAAGTACATGACTGCATTAGATCTCATGATTCTCAAAGCAAACATACAGCAGAAGTATTATTAGCAAGCACGTCTTAATGCATTAAAGGCCATGCATCTAATCTGATATAAGTACCTGAGATGACTATTGCTATGCATTCCAGTCTACTTGCAAAACATCTATTTTCAGAAAACATTGCATACCTTTGGGAACAGAGTCCACTGGACCAGCCACAGGATCCTCTTCCGCTTGGCACATAGGAGCCATGAGTGTCCAGTATCACTGTTGGGGATAACTTGGTATGTACATGAGCACACCAATTCCTGGGGAAGCAATCATTATTGGTAGAAAAAACTCATTGTTTGACAGGAATATTTTTGCCAACATCATGTTTATAGACCTTTACTTACTTTGGCTGATACTTTGAAAGTGCTTATGTACTGATTTTTAATATCCATATATAAAGGAAAATTAACATTGCTTTACTGCTGTACCCAAGAAAATTTAAGGAAATATTACATGATGAAATAATCAGAACTAAATTAGAGACTGCAATTTGTAAATTGAAGACAAAAATCCATACTGCCCTTCTACCCAATTTAAGTGTTTGCACTAGATCAAAGACTCAGATCTAGGTCTACTATTTGGGTAATGTGTAATAAGATATAAGCTAACAAATTAAATCATGTGTAGAAGGACAGAAATAAGTAATAAATGGTGGAACTATAAATAAAGAAGACAAGACTGTTATTATCATCCAATGATATGGCTGTAAAAAAGAAACAATATTCTAGATTTTAAAAAAATTTAAGAATCAAGCGATATAATTACATTCATCAAACATTTTAAAATAATCTGTGGTAAATTAATTGAATATTCTACTGAGTAGAAAACACACTGTACCAATAGCAAATTTAAAATGATCCTAGTTGAAGTAGCAAATGATAAGAAAAATGTGTTTCAAAATAAACTTACAACAGCTTCTAAGATTCAGCACAAAGGAAAACCAACTGGTCATACTAGTTCATGAAGAAACCCAATGTCACAATTACCTATAATGGCAGGCATTTTTTTTAAAAAAATACAATATAAGTTTTCTATGAGGTCTTAAACCAGACTTTTCTTTCAATTGTGTAGAGTTTCATCTCTGGCACAGCAGAGTCTCAGATGATATGTGTGTATTTATAAAATATGTATTTAATGGCATGTGTGTATCTATGAAAACCGTGTTTCTGGAAGGTATAGTGGACCCATACAGTTGTGTGCTTCTTGGTGCATGAGAAGAGCCCAATATACAGTCCAGTGTTCTGCTTTTGTTAAGAAAGGGTTAAATATCTGTGGAGGATTCATACAACAAGGGACAGGGAAGAAATGTCAAAGTAAAAGTCAACAGAAGGCTCTCCTGATTCTGACAACAAAGTCCATATGCTCGAATAATAGCATCTAGTACTTAGTATGAATGAAATTCATTCATACTACATAATTTTATTCATAATGAATAAAATTAGAATAACAGAAAGGACGTAGGGACAATGCACAGCAAAACTCCAGTAAGTAGGAAAAGTAAAACAAATCATAGACGTCATAGAGAGAGTTAGAAGCAGTAACTAAACTTGATAAATATTTAATTAAAACAGCAACACAGTCTGTGCATTCAAGCCTGAATTGAGTGGGTACCAGCATCCTGGACATCATGGCAAGTATCTCCAATGAAGTAAATGCACCATTAGAGCACCCAACACTACAGAGGAGATGGTTTAAGAACAGTGATGCAAATGTGAAGACTTCATGTATGATTATGTAATCTGAGTCCTCGAAGACTATGAGAGGGAGAAAGATAAAGACCAAATAAACACTTGATGAAAAAAACAAGACATTGTCTAAGTTTAATTTTTTCAAAGGATGTCTGAGGTGTGTAATGAGTTCCTAGAGGAGAAATTCAAAGTCAAGTCTGACTTAAGTACACCTCATGAAAATTCCACAACAGAGTGTGTAGAAAAAAAATTAATGGCCATACTAATTAGCTTATTTTTCATTCCTGCTGGTGTCCATTTAAAGCTCCCATCAAAAGGAGAAAAATAGAGAGAGAGAAGCTATTGTGTAAATTCTTTAGTAAGAAGTTTGGAACTGCAAACTCTTTATAACGATTTGAAAAGGTATGTTAACAAATATTGCCAAAGCCTGATGATACTTGAGGTAGATGCAGCGCAGAGATTAAAAAAGGACCAGGAAAAGCAAACAACAAAAATAAGAAATATTTACTTAAGATTATGAAGAGCTCTGCAGACGATTTTAAAAACAATTAACTATACGTATGAAATCGAATGATGATCCTAAAACTTCAAATACTCACTTTCAAAGAAAGGCAATAAAATTTTCTTGTAAATATCTGTCAAAGAATTGTGGATGATAGAGCAGGCTCTGTCAAAACAGTGCCAGCATCTCTACATGCTTGGGGGGTGGGTTTGAGAGGAAACATGCCTTCTCTGTGCTATAAAACTGAAGCATCACTTACAGAGAGCTTTTAAAATTCTGGTGAAAGAGTCACATGACCAAAACTGTTAAAAATAACTTTATGGCGCTTAATGGAGAGTCCAGCATTGAATTTTCCAATGCTTTTTATTAATCACAGACTCTGTCAAATCTCAGGGAATTCTATACCCGGGCAGCTAGGCAGAACTCACTCCAAGGCTTCTTCACCCATCCTCTCCTCTCGGTTCTTCTCTCCCCTTCAGCTCCTCCTCCTCCACCTCCTACTCCCGCTCCCTCCTTGCTCCACCCCTCAATCCCCAGGTGTTTTTCTTCCTGTTTTCACACAGACCCTCAATCAACAAATAACAGGAACCTCCTGTGCAGGGTGGAAGCTGGGGATGGCACAGAGGTGTAAACAAGTAGGAGACTAATCTTAACTAAAATATTATCCACAACTAAACATACCACAACAAAAACAGTGAACGATGAATAACAACCAATCAATAGCGTGGTTTGCCCAGAGATCTCTGATCCTGGAGATGCAGAGATCTTCACAGCAAAAGAGCTCCTTGTGTGAATCACAATCAGGTATATGCTATTGTAGAAATAAGCTCACTAAGGGATGATAAAAATGAAAACAAAATTTTAAGCCAAATTACTCAAAAATAGAGGCTTAAAATATAAAATTAAGTTTGGAAAAATGATGAGAAACAGTTCATTAGACAAACTAGAAGCCCCTTGTACCTTCCTGGACTGGCTACAGTGTTGGAGAGTGTTGACTTTGAACTTCTCACCACTCTGTGGGTCAGAGTCCTTCAGCCAGGGACAGCATTTAGAATCCTCTCTAAGGGCACCACTACGCAGCAGACCAGCAACAGGCACTGAGAAAGGCTGTCATTTTCCAAGTGAGTAGGTAAGAGTTTTCCTCTCTAGGGAATATCAAGCATATTTGGTTATGAGCAAAAGCTCAGCTTGTTCAATCTGGGGAAGTGAAGTGGGATTGGGATTCTCTTGTTACTTGAAAACTAACACTCTTGTACACACTAAAGTATGAAAAAGCCATCTGAACAGTCTACCATGCTTTCAATTTTACATTTTGGAAACTCAGTCTTTCAAGGAGCTAGTAAAAAGGCTAACTTGAGAAAAGCTTCCACTATGTGACAAAATCATGTCTCATCCAAATCCTTCCTTGTGAGCCAGAGTGGACAGACCAATGAGGGTGCCACTATGACCACACAGAAACATGTCTGTAACAAACAAGGACAACAGTCTCAGAAGCACCATTATTCACGTATACAAGCCCTCAGAATTCAGACGAACATGCTGCTTGCTGGTCATGCAGTCTGTTGAAGTTAAGGCTTCCATATTTATTTGTGTGGCTTGATTTGACAGCACAGTAGGAATAAAGCTATCCTTGAAGATGGCCACTTGACATGTTACCATGAACCAGAGAACTCCAACACTCAAACAACCAATGTTCTCTGTCCCTAAAGCTGGGACTTGGGGTCAAAGGACTTCGCCAATTGGATAACCTTTCTTTTTCTGGCATCCCATTATTGAGACGAACTTAAAATCCATGTGCCTTTTAGTTATGACATGGAAGCTACATCCATAAAATCACAACAATATGGCTGTCTGAAGAAAACCCAAATAATGACAAGAACAGTTGACATGCCAAATTGACTGGAGGAAATTTCATAGGGAGGAAGAGCTACAGGCAATTCACAAATACTGAGAGAGGGAGAATTGGTCTTCCTCAGGGATGAAACTTATTCAACAACAAGTGGTCAGCCCTAAAAACTTATACATATGAGAAACACTGAACGGACTTAGTAGGTGTGTGTGTGTGTGTGTGTGTGTGTGTGTGTGTGTGTGTGTGTGCTTATAAATATATATGCAACAATAATAAATAAAGAGGCCAATAATTTGAGAGCAAGTTGTAGGATGTAGTCTGTGAGATGTTGGAGGGAGGAAAAGGAGGGGGAATAATACAGCTATATTTTAATAAAAAATAAGATAAATTTAAAAAACCTAATCACAATGGGAAGCATCATGATGGATGAGATGAAGAAGAAAGAATATCATAGATAGGCAACAACAGTGAGGAAAGACTACGTTTAGATGTCAGTAAAGAATAAGTAAGCAAATAGATGAGACAAACACTATTTCCAAGAACTTGGGAACACAGTCAAGATACCAAGACTAAGAATCCACAAGAAAAGAAAAAAGAATCATACCAGAAAATTTCCTAAATCCAGGGGCAAGAAATTTTTCATCATTAGGCAAGTCATCCTGACTGAAAACCAAGAAGGAGAATTAAAAGTAAAACTGTACAATAGATCAAATGGATATTAGTGGCACTTATAGATATAGACTCTGCATTTTCCCGGAGCCCATGACACTCATTGTAAAATAGAACACATTTTATTCCACAAAAGATGTCCTACTAAACACAAATGAATTTTTTAAAAACTTAACTCTAAACCTTGCTGTACATTACTGTGCTTGTCTGATAGAGCTTTGTTTTCTATACAGAATACTCAACAGTGTGATTCGTTTCACAGGATTATGAGACTAAATGGACCACCCTATGTGGGGCACATTGCTGCCTCCAAGGAAACGATTTTGTGGGTATACATATGTGTACACTGCAGATACACATGTGTTATTTGCAAACAGGCATGGCTCCTTTGTTATGGCCTGATAAAGCCCTCTTAACTATAACTGCTTTTGTGTTGCAAATCAACAATTTCCAGAAAACAAACACAGAAGGCTGTCATCATCTTTTACTCTCGATTCAAATGACAGAGGGCAGCTGCAGTAATCAAAATGTCCTTATATTCCTGAGAAATCATGAACACAACTATTCTGAACATGTTATACAATATTTTATAAAAATTTTATTTCATGAGATTGATGGAAGGCAGAGCAAGGATGGTAAACACCTTTAATTCCAGCACTTGGGAGGCAGGGGCAGGCAAATCTTTGAGTTAGAGGACAGCCTGATCTACAGGGTGAAGTCCAGGACAGCCAGGGCTACACAGAGAAAACTTGTCTTGAGAAAAGAACAAAACAAAACAACAAAAAACATTGAAAGAAAGAAGTCTTTATCAAATCTAAACTTGGAAGAGTGAGATGTCATGTTGTATACTACTCTTTACTGAGACGCTTCCAGGAAAAACATATGAATGGAAGAATTGTAGAAATGGAAAGCATGGGTTTATACTTTGTAGATGATATTGATGAATAAATCACACTTAGGACTCTAGACTTGTTATATTTAGCTGTGGCTGAGTCCAAAATACCATCCCATCTCAACACCTACCGTCTTATGAAAATAAATACTTTATTTCCAAATAAAAATAATTTGTGCTTCTTTTTCCTCCATATAGTTTATATAAATATAGTTTAATGTTTTACAAAATCTTATGGTTCTTTAAACTTATAGCCAATTTTTGACCCTTTAACTTTGCAATTAACTCTGGCTTTAAGAAGGAACACCCATGTTCGCATTAAGGTTCATTGTCAGCACCATCAACTTGCTCTCTGAGTGGGGCAGAATGGACTCTGTGATCACATTTTCAGTGACGGGTGACAATGGCCTCCAGGGTCACAGTTGCAATGTTCAGTGTACTCTGTAGGCGATGTGATGGCAGTTCCCATGTACATCATTCTCGACGTAATAATTGTGGCTTTGTATAGTATTATTGGTGTGGTAATCATTGCTCTGTACAGTATTCTTGATGTAATGGAAGTTGCTATGTGCAGTATTCTAGATGTGATGGTAGTTCCTGTGTGCAGTATTTGTGATATGACTATGGCATGAGAGGCGAGTTAGCTACATTGTATCCATCTAATGATCTACTTGGACTTGCTTTGTGGAGTTTGCTTTGTGGATGACTCTTATTTTTTGAATTTTAAATCAATGATAAAGTACTATTAAAATGTGTCACACACACACACACACACACACACACACACACACACACACACATTCTTGATGTCAAACTGTGATATGATCTTTTCCAAGAATTTACTGAGCTTTATTTAATTTTACTCTAGTTTTCCTCAGACTGTGACCTTGCAGATGGCTTCTGGTCCAGCAGGGGTCAGGCTTTCCTAAGCAGCAGACAGCAGGTTGGATAGCTGTATGATGCCTGCTTTTCTGCTGAAATCACTCATCTGTCCTGCCAAGACACTCTTTTAGCATGTCTTCCTAAAATATTTTTAACTTAGAGCTTTATAATTAGAAAAGCAAAAGGTGTGGTAATAGAGAAGTTTCTCATTTAATTACCTGATCTGCATAAGCGCTTGTCAACTTCTAGCGCTTTACATGCAATGCATACATTTGTAGTAACCATGACAAGAAATAGAAAAGAAAAGAAAAAGTCCATGGTTAATGGGATAAATTAAAGATGCAGAAAACACTCTAGTGTTTGCTTTCACCGACAGCAACATTATAGAATCTTCTGTTTGTCAACAGGATGAAACTTTCTTTAGTGTAATGTTTCTGGAATTTTGCAATGTACAAGGAAAATCCCCTTTGGGTGTCTGGATGCCCTTGTGCCCAACTGTAACTTTTCAAATACTGTGTGGACTTCAGGGTTCAGATTTTCACATGTTTCACGTCTGAAGCACTCTCAACTCACATGCAATACATAGAAAAATGTTCATGATGAAGACAGAAGAATTAGTTTCATGGCTTGACTTTGTAATTTTAAAACAACTCTAAATGGAGTATTAATATTTAAATTTATTAGTAGCTAAATAAAAGGTATGCAAACTTTATCCTTTTGATATTACATTGGAAGACAAACTTCATTTGATGTAAGCCACTGTGCAAAATCCATTATACTTTATAGCAAGAGATAACCTAGCAAGAGAATATTTAAAAAAAAATGAGATTCTGGAAGTATTGATCACAGTCATTTTTAACCTTCTTTCTGACTCTTCATGTAAACAATTTGACATATTTATGAACATTTTTCATGTAAAATGTAATTTTAAAAACCAGGAAAAATGGAGACCTGTTTGAACTAGTCCTTCTGTCTAATCAATTCCCACTCCCCATAGCTCATAACTCTTCTCTCTTTTTCTCATCATCCCTCACAGGCCAGCTCACTCAGACTGGAGCAAGGAGCTCATGCAAACTATGCATCACATCACTAAAATCATGGATATTTTCAGTTTTTATTTTACTCTCTTTTTACAGTATTCCTGAATTACTTTTTCTCCACTGTATGAAGACCCCTCATTTCTCCTCTCTTTTCTGTGGTTGTCAACTGAAGGCTGTAGTGCAGGAATATGCCATTATTAGGCCAATGAACACTAGATTTTCTCTAGCTGCATTGGGTGTACTGACAAATACCTGCTAGTTCATCACTTAGGATATGGGCGCTGAAGATCAGAAGTTTAAGGCCACCCTTGGCAACATAGGAAGTTGGAGGCTTGGGCTGCATAAAACCCCCAACCCTTTTCTTAATTCTTAATTCCAGACCCCTCTAATATTTTTCCAGTTTCTATCTCTGTGTTGAACACCCACCTGGGTTCTCAGACCACACACCATAATCCGTCACTCCCCAGCTCTCTTGACTCTTTCTCTGTCCTTGTCTCTGTTCCAAGCAGTGATTAGAAATACCAGCAAGACAGGCAATGTCCTTGCTTTCACGAAAAACAAAAAGTGCTCAGCTGTCTGCAGACATAGACCAAGTGATTTTAGGTAAGTGTGCCAAAGAAAAATACGGCGAAAGAAGAAGGGGCAGTGAGCCAGAGGGCTGATGTCAGGCTGGTAGAGAGGGACTCTTGGAAGAGCAGAAATTAAAACTAAAGTCAGAAGAGGAAAAGGATGAAGTCCTTCAGGGTGGCACCGGATATATCGGCCAGCCCAGGGTAGGCTGCATGTTCAGGAGTAGTTGGCCAACATATAATGAACTCCACGGTTTTTTTCTTTTTTCTTTTCTTTTCTTTGTGTGTATGTGTGTGTGTGTGCTTTTATTTGGTTACAGTTTGATGGGTGTGTGGTTTTTGGGGGTTGTTTTGTTTTCTTGGTTTGGGGGGGTTGTTGTATCAGGTTTTTGGTTTTTGAGAAAACACTAATGTTGAGTAGGTAGGTCGGGGGAGAGGATCTGCAAGAACTTGGCGGGGGGAAGAATATGATCAATATATATTTAAATTTAAAAACTGTTTTAATTAATAAAAATATAATAAAAAGAAAAGAGAAAGGAGTCAGTCCCTTCTTCTAAACACTGGAGGGACATTCCAGAAATAAAAAGAAAAAATAAATAAATTAAAAAAAACATTAAACAATAAAGGAAAAGCAATAAATAATAAACAAAACCCTGGGAGCTTCTGAAGAATGGATGCAAACTTGCTCAATCTACAGACACCTTTGTCCAGAGGACTCAAGTTGGATGGTATGAGCTCAAAGTGACTTAGTGAGACTCTGAGTTTTCAGAAAGACTTCTCTCAGAACTCAGAGTGTATTCTGAAATCGTTGCTCCTTTCAGCACAGCTGGCCAGTCAGTAACTATTGTCATCACCAAATTTAAGTCAGTTCATTTCTTTTTCATTTTTAGTTTACACAGTGTGGGATGATAAACGAATTCTAAGAAAGTATGGCACAATCCTTTCTTAGTGTCAATACTTAAAATGTTTGTTTTAGGCATCACAAAACAAAGCATTATGTCCGATGAAGAACACTAACCTACGTGGCTTTTGTGTTTAAAGGAACTTTTACCGTGTGGAGCATAGGACTGGAATATTGACAGGAGTCAGGAACGGGAGTGGTGACTTAGAAGGGGAGGGTTAGGACAAAGCTGGGAGCAGCAGAATGAGCTAGAACATATTAGAGGATGAAAAGACTTGCTGATAGATAAGAAAAAATTTGTAGGGAGAGGAAAGGTAGAGGATCTGCTGAGGCCTCCAGTTGTGGAATCAGCTTAATTCATTAAGATGGCAGCAACTGGAATCCTTGTGTGTAGCGGTGAGAATATGGGGTAAGTTAAGCAGGTGGCTGGACTGTACTGAACCTCACTCCATCCATCTCTTATCCCCAGCAGAGGCTTAATGACTCCATTCAGACCCCATTTATCTCGATGCACTCTCTTTGGCATCATTCGGAAATATGTCAAATTTAACATAAGCAGTCACAAGTGACTAGACTTCCTCCTCTCACTTGTCACCCTGTGCCCTGGGTCTTTGAAGGTACAGCACAGAGATGGTTTTGTTCACTCAATTTTGCCATGACCACATTGTTGACAGCACATTGGATGTCCAGCAAATGTCTGTCCTACATATAAATGCCCTAGTTCTTATTTAATCTTTTTGTGCCACAGATCTGAGGTGGCTGATAGGCCCCACAGTGCTAAAGAGAACCAAGTCAGACAAAAATAATCCCAAGGAATCTTGCAGAAAATAATCTATCATCAGCACAAGTATTTCTTTTTGCTAAAAATTGTCATTAAATTCTTAATATTATTAAAGCATGACAGGGTAATAAAGGTGTGATGAGCTTATTCTAGACCAACCAGTTTATTTTCACTGAGAAATATATCTTAGGAATAGCTCTACTCACACATGAACCCTCAGGTTTCACGTTCTCTTTTCCACTGTCCTTCACACCCTATGCCACCCAGGCCAAAGCACACTGTGATTACTTATTCTCTGTTTGACATAACAGAGATTTGAACAACAATGAACGTGGTCCCTTATATGCAAATGAGTTCATGAGTTCTTGGTAAGAACCCTTCTCTGTTGTAACTGCAGTGATAGAAGTTTGAGAACCACAGTGGGCATCAGAGGGGCTGATAGCCCAAGAAGGATGCCATTGGGTGTAAAAGAATAGATAACAGAAAAAGACCATGCTATCTGGGCATAGAAAGAGGAAAGGAAGGCACTGCATATTGTGGACCAAGGAACTAAAATTTGCACAGGCAGAAATTGGTAGAAGATGAGGATGGGGGCAACGTGTAAGGTTGTGTGAGTAACTGGACAAAGAATCTGAAATATTCTGGAGGCCGCCAAGAGCCCTTGGGGATTCACAGGCAGAGAATTGAGATACTCACTCTGTCTTCCTACTTGAGATTATGGGTTCTCACCTGCTGAGGGAGTGCACCACAAGGGCTGGCTACCCAGACTCTAGAGCCAGCCCAGCTCTTTGCCCAGAAATGTAGTAACTGAATGACTTTAAGTCAATTTTTTAAGTTACCAGAAAGATACCATGACAGAATCTTCCCTTTGTTATGAGTTATTGTTATTCATAATGATTAACTGGGACACACACACACACACACACACACACACACACACACAGAGTTGCCATGTAAGTGTTTGAGTTATTGTTAGTCAAATGAAAACATGAAAGGCCTTTTCAACTCAAATCTCCCTTGGATCTTTGTGTCATGTGAGAGATCTGGCTTTCCTCTCACAACACTGCCTTTTGGACAGCCTATTGAGCAAAGAATTTTAAACTAAGTAGAGAAGATTACTAAGAGAGAGGCCCAGGTTCTCCAGGGCCTCAAACAATACAGTCATTAAGTCAGTTGTTAATTTACTATAGAAACAATTGAAGATTATTCTCATTGGGGCGTCCATAGTGCGAAGTGCAGTTCAGCTAGTTGCTTTTCATATATGGTTTTCTTGAAACACATATTGAATTTGGGGAAATTTAAAAGAATTTAAAAATTGGTGCTTAATTTTTGTACCAAGTATTCCATATACGTAAGATTTTCAAATCCTTTGCATGTTGAAAACCTGGCAGAGTGCCAAGCATGTGACAGACACTCATAAACAATGGTCAAATAAGTAAGTCTTCCCACATGTTGAGTGGAAGTTAAGCTAAAATAACTATCCTTAGGTAAAAGTCTAATGCTAATTCTAATGTCAAGTCTAATATTTATTTATAAAATGGTAAATGGTGATTTTAATTATGATATAATAATATTCTTTATATAAGTGGTATTTCAGTTTAATTGTATTTTCATTTGCTTTATTGACTTCCTATCCTATTATGAAAACTCTCCTAATTTCAGACATATGAAAAGCTTACAGTCATTTCCTATGAATGTTCAAGAGTTCTATTGCAATTAAAGAAAATTGAATTACAGACACTAATGAACCATAGTAAATAGAAATGATACATGAAAGAAATTAGAAAAGATTCTCAATAGATATCATTTGTCATTATTTAATAGGGAACTTCTTACTGAATAGAATGCATCTTCGCTTCTGTAGATAAAATCTATTCATTCCTAGTTAAACATGACTGGTTGGATTTCTTTCACAGTTAACTTGAGTCATCCCAAATTCTAAATAAATGTTTTTGCCAAAATGACAGTAATCTTTAGAATTTTATGACCTTGAAATTCTATAAATAAATAGACCTGACTTGTAGAAATGTGCTTGTAGAATGACTTGTAGACATTCAAATGTGCTACCTTTAACTTTCCTATTTCTTGTTCTTCCTGTTGTCTAGTCAACAGCTTACTCAAAACATCTTTCACATAGTAGGTGTCAAATACTATTTTTAAATTCAATTTATTTGTATCATTGGTGTAATGTCTAACTCAATTTAGATATTTGAAGCCATTTCACTATGGGAAAAATTATTTACAAGGTTGGTTGGCTAATACCTCTAAACACACAGGTGACTAAGTCATATGTGGCTAAAACTTTGTCCTTTGATGTGTGCTTTGTCTTTGTGTTTTGTTTTTGGGCCCATTTGAGACTTCTCTTACAATGCTCCTTTAAAGTTAGTTTTATTTTGCTTCAACAATTTAAACCACTATTGCTTTAAATCAAGCAGAGAAGCAGCTTTCTGATTCGTCATACTCCTAATGAGTGTAACTCTATGGGAAAACTGAAATGTAATTTCCTGGGCCCCTGTTCTATGAACCACATACTAAGTTCTCCTAACTGGAGTTTTCATGACAACCTTTCACAGCGGCTTGTGCGTGTGGCTCTCACTGTCTCCTCTCGGTAGTGCCGCTGTGTTCCTGATCCTGAACAACAATTAAAAAAGCAAAGAGAGCTCAACGATTTGTCCTTTTTTGTCTTTTCCCTAAGGCCATGATTGCTGTCACCATGAACCGTGAACAGTTCTGTGAGCATGAGGGACTTTAGGCTGCTAGCTTTTAATCTTATGGACATTATAATCAGAAACAGAACAAAAACAGAATATTTCTTACTTTCCTCTAGTTGTTTCAAAACCGGATTTTTGATAGCTGGGTCTTTGACTTCCACTGCTGTCACTTCTGCTGAGGTACGTTTCCCTTGGAGACCTGTTTCCTGCTGACTTGGGAGAGATTGCTCGTTGATTGGACTTTCTGGAAGAAAAACTCTGAAGGAATTTCAATGTGGCGTTGGCAAGCACCACAGCCCCTGCTCCGGGGCTGGGCTTGATGCTGGATTTGCTCAGGAGGGAAAGAGGTAGAGTGGCCACCTCTGTCTCTGTCTTCTCTGGGGGTGTGGGTGTTTGACTTCTCTCCTCAGAAGGGGTGCTTGTCTCAGAGGGCTGCAGTATTGATGGTAGAAGAATGTCTTCAGAAGGTCTCTCAGGAGCTGCAGCTGCCTCAGCCGAGGGATTCTGAGAGCCCGAGAGTACTTGGAGGCTCTGTACTTCACTTAGAGACGCTGAAGTGGAGTTCAGAGTCGGTGAGGAGTTTTCATCCTCTAGTGCAGTCCACAAAAGCTGGGTGTTGGCAAGCCCCAAGACCGTGCCCCATAAATTAGAAAGCAGGACAAGCAACTTCAGTCCCTGCATGGCAGTGGATTTACACACAAAAATTCATCTGAAATTGGGAGACAAAGTCCTTCCAGCCTTCCTGATAGTTACTTCTGCACTGAATGTGCTAAAACTGGGTTTTGATGATCTGATATGCACAGAGGAAACAGGTTTCTGCGTTTGAAGTGTGTGCAGGAAGTTCGTTTTCCTGTTTCTGTGGTTATTCTGCGATCTGTGACCCTCTTAGGATGGATCAATGAATGTGGTGGAGGACCTCTGAGAAGCTAAGGGAAAAGGGCAAAATACAGACTATTATCACCAGGAAAAGCCAGGAGAAACCATGAAGCAACTTTCCCTTTCCTAGGTTTGCTCAAGTCTCCCTGCTTTGGAAAAGAATCTTTCCATTGGCAGTAGAGAGTGGAATTGCTTAGGCTTGATGAAAGAGTTTAGTGTTTTGTTCTACTGTACCAGGACATTTTTTTAAAAATGATTTTTGTTACAATTTTCTTCCCATGGTGCCACACCCAGAGAGTCACACTGTTAGAGGCATACCCATAGGCACACACACCAACACAAAATGTTTGCTCTGTTGTGTCCTTTCATGTACTGCTGGAAGGATATATCTTATAAACATGCCTTGGTTGGATCATTAAAGTTAATCTCAACAATTATAATAACAAAAAGTCTAAAAATATAAGGGCATACAGGAAATCCATTTTAAATTTAGATCGGAAGGGTTTGACCAGTGGCACCAGCAACAGAACGGGCTCTCAGGATTTTGTCTCTATACTTTTCAGCTCTGATCTGTTAGCGTTGGTATATAATTAGGATTTTGACATGGAGAAATGGATGAAGAAACAATGAAGTCATAGAAAACGCATTAAAATAGGTAATGCTACACTATGGCTACAAACCAAAAGCAGATGAATTTTAGGTCACTGAAAAGTCAAGTTGACGAAAGGGTTTTCCAAGGCTGTTTTCTAGGAGAGACACTTTATAGAACATGAGTTCATTTCCCAGCAAGTCTCTAATTAGACTTCAGCTAAGCTCTGTCCTCTGCAACGGTCCTCAAGAGACACTGGACAGATGGACATCATCACAGTCTGTGTCACCCACACATGCAAATATTCAATCATTTCTGAAGCTCCAAGTCCATGGGAGAAACTTCCTTTTAGGAAATTCTCAAGGAAGATCAGATCAAGGATAATCCAGTGTCACTTTAGGTGTGGTCTGCTACAGTGTTGATCATAGAACATATGGGAATCAGGTGCCTATTTACTATAAATCATTACAGATGTGTGTTATTGTCCCTAATTATGGACACAGGACACCAGGGTTTGAAACAAACCTTAATTTCCCCTCATTTACCAAATACCTGTCTAAGTACACTTTCTAGCCTCCAGCCATTGATTTTATGATTACATTACTGACACATTAGAGAGTGTAAGGTATGGTGGGACTTAAGCCAAAATGCAGGAACCAGCAGTTCTGGCTCTGACACAAACTTTAAAACAACAACCCAGAAGCAGTATCCAGTGGGAACAGCCCCAGATGCAAATGTTTGCTAGAAATGGCCCCAAGCTGCAGAAATTTACCTTATGATCATGGTTCTTAGTCCTAAGAAACAAAGTTGACAGAAGCCTTGCTTAGAAGAGACAGGGCTTAGAAGAGAGTTAGTTGACAGCAGGACAGTGACTCAGAAAATCTCCAGGAAGACATCTCTAGTTAGAGTACAATTTAATGTCCACGATCTAGAACCTGCAGCAACAGATGAACAGACACTTATGAACATTTGAAAGGCAGATCAATGACATGATGTTTCCTTTTATTTTCTTTTTTTCTTTTTTTTTCTATTTTTCTTATTTTCTTTTCTTGTTTGCGTCTGTGGTTTAAAGACCACTTGATCCTAGACACAGCAAATGCATGTTGGTGGTAAGGGATTCATTTCCTGGATCTATATCTGATACCAAGTAAAACTGAATGATAATGAGCAGTGTGGTTCATGTCTTGGGAGATATTGACCAATATAATACTTGTGCTTGTCCCCACACAGGCTTACAAGCAATCCTGTGATCAATAGGCTAAAGGTTTAGCATGCCGTTATTGATCTGCTAAATCCTGTTGCACTGTAACTCCCCTGAGAATGCCTAGCTTAGTTGCTGGTGTATAGATCATTCTTTACTCATAAAAGGCTTATATTACAGAAACCACTGAAGGCTGCACCTCCAGTTCTGCTTTCTGAGATTTATTAGTAAGCACTAAAAAGTTCAGAAAAATAAAACTCCTGGGCTGAAGAAAACTCAGTATATAATTTCATTTGGGTACCATAAAGGAAGGGATCTTAAGGAGGGAGAGAGAGGGAGGTAAAGAGAGGGGGAGGAGGGAGGGAAGGCAGGAGGGAGAGAGGGCAGGAGAGAAGAGAGGAAGAGAGAGGGAGATGGAAAGTAGGGGGAGGGAGAAAGGGGATAAGAGGGAGGGAGAAAGAGAGAGAAAAGAAGAGAAGGAAAGGGAGAGAGAAGGAGAGAGAGAAAGAGAACAAGAACAGAAGAATAGAGGAGGAACGACTGTGGAGAGGAAAAGGACCAGACAGGAGGATAGCAACGGTAGCAAGGCAGATAGCAGGAATAATGGGATGAGGAGGGGCAAAGGCGATGGCTCATAGGTATGAACATGCCATAAGGAAGTCCATTATTTTGTATGTAAGCTGAAGAAATAAAATGAAATAAATAAAATGTTATTTATACACTACATAATACTAGTGTTGAGACCCAGAATTACGCTATCCCCCATTTCCCACTGCAACATTCATATTATACCATGCTACCAACTTACCCATTTTGATATTTTATAGGAAATAAAACATGAAGCTAAGTGCTTTGTACTTTCTGAGTCTTTATGGCATTTCATCATTAACGTTTAACACTGAATAGACTCTGCAGAACCCCATCTCTAGGTGATGAGATGATCGACTTATTTTCTCTTCTTTTACCCCTTACACTCTACAGGACAGTTTTCTAATCAAAAGGAAAAAAAGTTAAAATAATTATTAGACTAGAACAAAATGAATTGTAGGTTAAAGAGACTCTTACATGGAAGGTGCCACAGCAGATTGTGCCACGTATTGTTTGAAGCCGTTTTATATCTGCAGGAATCCATATTTTAACGTTGTGCACATCAGATAACTCCCAGCAGGTTAACAGGGCTCAACAGATTCCCTGCTTTTCATTGCCTTCATTTTCTTAAAATAATTTAAAACATTTAAAATAAGATTTTATTATATTCTTCCTCTGTAAGTTGGAACTGTAAGGAATCATGGCAGATACTAGAGTTCTAAGCTTTCTACAGTTTTTTATTAGTTGAAAACATTAAAAACCTATTAAATTTGCATAATTGACAAAGGGAGTTATACAGTAAAGGCATGGGGAGGAAGTTTACTACAGTAAATTAAACTTAAGTTGAACAACTTATAAGCTGGTACATTAGGAACTAATGAGATGCATATTTAGTCTCCCTTACCCTTTAATAGACATCTCCAAAAGAAATAATAAATATTTAAATTTAGGAGAAAATTGGAGAAAGTAATTTTCAAATTGCCTTGATTCATTTTCTCAATTGTTTTTAATTTCTGTAGTTTTTCCTTTTAATCTCACACCTAAAATACCAATATAGAAACTTGAAATAGTCTACTAATCTTTTTAGTCTAGTCATGTTTTTATTTCTTTGGTTTTGTGGTTTTTTATGTCCTACACAAAACTGTAAGAGCTAGCATTGCCCACATCCTTGACTGCAAACATGGTCTGCCCCTTCTGTTTGTTAGAATGGAGCCTCCCACAAACCAGATGCTGTCACCTTCAACATCTGGAAGTATTTTCTAGGCATGAAGAGAAGTTACAAATGTGTTCCTTAATTAAGCCCCACTTCCACCAGGCAGCAAGGACAGGCCAATGCTCTGTCTTCACAGTTTCACAAAGAGAACAAGGACTATCTAGCTAAAGGAGCAGCAGTACATATCCCTGGAACACTGCTTCCAAGTCTGTCAACTAGATTCCAACCAAATTTCCCTTGCATGTCTTTCCTAAATGAAAGAGAAATCCCGAAGTTTCTGCTTCGTCTGTTCTCTTATTTTAGTCTAATTTTAAAAATCAACTTATTCCTTCACAATTTTATACTATTATCAAATGTATTTTCTTTCAATTCCCACTGACCCCTCTTGCTGCATTCCCTCTGCCGTGGAATCCCTTCTTCTTCTTCCTGACCTCTGTCACTTACCTGTCGCTCTCTCATCTTTGTGTGTGTGACCCACTGCGTTTTCATAGGACTGCCTGCTTGAGCGTGGATTAGGAGTTGTTTACTTGAGGGAGGGCAATGTATCAACAGCTACACCACAGAGGAATATGACGCCCCTACTCCAGCAATCATTAACTGCCTACATCTCAGTAGGCAGGGTGGAGCCTTATGAGCCCCTCCCCTATCATGATAGAATGTTGATAGTCCCAGTTTTCTGTGGTTCTTATGCTGTGACTTTAGAAGACATTTTAGAATGCTCCTTCCCATCGTCTGGCTTTTGCTTTCTTTCTTTGATGTTCCATGAACCTTGGAGTGGTGATACAGATGCCCTGTTTAGGACTAAGCACCAACAGTCACATGTTCTTACATTGACCAGTTATGAGTCTCTGTATTAACAATTTTCCACTGCAAACAGAAGCTTTTCTGACCAAGGTTGTATAAATATAAGCATTTATGTAAAAGTATATGTCTAACCAAGGATATAAATATAAGGAATGATAGAAGATAGAAATAGAGATAGAATATTAGAAATAGAAGATAGAAATAATAATTATAAATAGAAAACAGTTTGACATTGTGTAGCCTTATTTTATGTGAAATTGATACAAACTAGAGTCATCTGAGAGGAAGGAACCTCAATATGAAATTTCTGCCCTAAGATCCTGTAGGCATGCCTATAGGGCATTCTCTTAATGACTAATATTGGAGGGCCCAGCCCATTGCAGGTAGTGCCACCCATGGGCTTGTGATCATAGATTCTATAAGAAAGCTGGCTGAGCAAGCCATAAGGAACAAGCCAGTAAGTAGCACTCCTCCATGGTTTCTGTATCAGCTTCTGCCTCCAGATTCCTGCCCCGTTTGAATTCTTGCCTTGGCTTTTCTGAATGGACTGTGACTTAGGATATGTAAGCCAAATGAACTTTTTCCTCCTCAAATTGCTTTTGGTTATGGCATTTTATCACAATAATAACCCTGACTAAGACAGACACCATGTCCATTTAACAAAATAACAGTAGTAAGTTCCTTCCTAGGGCCTGTGATTTTCCCAGCATGAACTCTGACCAGGTTTATAGTACCAAGTATGATTTACTCCTATGGAATGCATCTAAAATCCCATTAGAAAATAATCACGCCACTATTGTACCAGTGGGCACATATTGTTTGATTTTGGAGTTCACATGGTAAAGTTCACCCAGTAAAGCTATTGATTACCTTTCTTCCTCTATCATCTGCATGACACCTTCCCTGGTAGATAGCAGGGAAGAGACTTGTAGCTTAGTTTAGCTTGATTTCTGTATGTCATCAACTAAAGTGTGCTATGTCTTTAGCAATAGGTTCTTACCTCGCTCTGGTGGGGAATGAAGAACTTGCATTGTGGTCTGGAGAGATGTCTCAGTAGTTAAGAGATGTCCAAGTGCTTAAGAAGTTAAGTGGCTACTCTTTCAGAGGACCAGGGTTCAATACCCAGTACCCACATGGAGGCTCACAGCCACCTGTAATGTTAGACATAGCGGAATCTGATAGCCTCTTCTGGTCTCTGTGAGTTCTGCATACTAGTGGTGTACCAACTTACGTGCAGACAAAACACTCATACACAATCAAAAATAAATAAATAAATAAATAAATAAATAAATAAATAAATAAATAAATAACCTGTATTGTTTTGAGGGTCTCTGAGGGCTTCTTGACCAATTCATAAGGAGGTTTTCTACACACTGGATTTGAATGCTTGAGTACTTGTAGAAGCCAGGAGGCTGGAAAGGGACCTTTGAGGGGGAAATGCCTTAAAGGAAGAGCATAGTAGAATATTCCTGATATGAAAGTAAGGGAGTGGGGAGGTTTAAATGTGGATGATGTGAGAACTAGGAAGAGAAAAAGGGATGGGTAAGGAGGGTTAAGTGAAACAAAGAATATGTGAGAAGAACATAGAGAATCCTTCTATGTTTAAAAAAAAATTTTTTTTTTAAATAGAGATATTCTACCTGACTGGATACGCTGCTCCTGGATGCCATCTTAATGGGTGCCTCATTAAAAACCCAGTAATATCTTTCCAAAATAAACTAGAGAAAGCTTATTTTGAAACCAAAACAGCCTCATTAACAGCGTAAAGCAAAGAGCTTTATATAAAAGATGAGAAAGCAACACGGATTCCGGGAACATTTAGAAATGAAGAAAGTTAGGAAAGCAGGAAGCGACCTGGGAAATGGAGATATAATGAATAACATGAATAACGTAATTCCTGACAGGAAGAGAAAGCACATTTGCTGATCAGGAAGCACGCACAATATCTGGGCTTAGTATTACTATTTAACTTTAAAATTAAGACTATAAAGAACCTGATGACAGTGGTGACTACACATGCCCCTTATCAAAGCATCTACACTGATAGTTTCCAAACTATTTCTCATCCTTTGTCACTTAAGTAGAACAACTGACTGAAAGAGCTAATTCCAAAGTCTTTAAGATTTGTTGATTTTGATTGTTACAGAAATGCGTGTTTTGTGTTCCTTAATGGAAAATTTCATCTGCAGCAAAATTATATCATTCGTAACTTCTCCTAGGAATATGAAATTGACATACTCCTTCCAGTTACATCTCAAAATCCCAGGCATTATCTATAAAGCAAGGATAGTGAGACTGAAATGGGACAAGAAATCAGAGTGACAGCTCAACCTGAGGCAGCACAGTATGGAGTCCTCTGGTCTTTCGGCTTCATATCTCCCTGGCTTGGTATGAAAAACTTGCAAGCTAGAAACGTACATGGTTACAAGCAATGCATTCTACCAAGAGCGACTGCCATGGGCAAGTGTGAGGACCTGAGTTTGAATCTCTAGAAGCTGGAATGGTACAGAACATGTCTGTAAGCCCAGTGTTCCATGATGAGTTGGGAGAATTCCTGGAAGCTCCTGGGCCAACTAGCCTGGTGTAAGCAGGGGGGAACAACAAAGTAAAGAGTCTAGTTCCAACAGGGTGGACTGTTGGAGGTAAAGACTCATGCCCAAGGTTGTCCTCTGGTTTCCATGTACGTGCTGTGACATACACCCAGTCCCACTCATAGATGGATTACCTCTTCTATACTCCCCACATCACACACACCACACACATACACACATACCACACACCACACACCACATACATACACATAGAAACAAATAGGTACATACACCACATACATACACATAGAAACAAATATGTACACACCTCATACACATATCACATACATAGCAACACCCACATCACATACAAAAGCACACATATACACATCACACATACATACACATATTCACATATATACTCCACACATATACACATCACATATATACACACATTCACATACATACTGTATACATATACACCATACATATCACATTCACACTTACACCATCTACCCTCACATCACATATGCACACATCCATACACACACATACATCATAAACCATCACACATATACATCACATTCATATGCACATATAACACACATATGCATATATATACACGCAGCATATGTATTACCACATATGCCTTACATACCTATCACAAACACAACTGCTACATGCAAAGAAATAGAAAATTATTGGAGGAATTAAAAAAAAATCTTGGGAGCCTGGTAGTGGTGCCTTTAATCCCAGAACTCAGGAGACAGAGGCAGTTGGATCTCTATGAGTTCGAGGCCAGCCTGGTCTACAGAGTGAGTTCCAGGACAGCCAGAGTTACAACAGAGAAACCTTGTCTCGAGAAAAACAAAACAAAACAAAACAAACTAACAAACAAAAAAAACAGCTTGGGAAAATAGAAAAAACAAACAAGCAAACAGAAACCAACCAAACAACAATTAAACAAACAAACCCAGATGACTCCACTCAGACCAAACTGAACAGACTAAAACATACTCACACTAGTGAAGGCTGACGAAAGTGACACATCACCTTACAAGCTTATATAAGGTGCCCCAACTCCTTGCTCTCTAGAGCTGTAATGTCAGAGAAGGTTATCGATGAAATGTCACCACCATGAAGACACTACTAGCCAGGAGAAGTGATAAGTGCGGGCAGTCTGCCAGTTCAAGGACAGCTTAAGTAAAGGGAGGGAAGGGAAAGAGAGGGAAGGAAAGAAAAAAGGGACAGGAAGGGGAGGAAGGGATGGGAAGGAGAAGGAAGGGAAGGGAAAAGGGAAGGGAAGGGAAGGGTAGGGAAGGGAAGAGCAGGAAAGGAAAGGAAAGGAAAGGAAGGAGAGGAAAGAGGAGGAAAGGAAAGGAAAGGAAAGGAAAGGAAAGGAAAGGAAAGGAAAGGAAAGGAAAGGAAAGGGATTAAGGGCTTCATTAAGTTCACTGTCTCAGCTCTCCAAAGGCCCGATGAAGAAAATGGAGCTGAAGTTAGCTGTGAGGTAGGGTGAGCCTATAGGAACACACTTCAGATGAATGGTCGCCCAAAGGCTGGAAACAAGGTATTCTAGTTTCATCTTATTCTAGTTGCTGTAATAAAATATCCTGACCAAAAGCAACTCAGAGGAGAAAGTGTTTATGGCCTTACAATCCCAGGTTCCTGTCCATCATTGTGGGGATGACACAGCAGTGTGAGCAGAGAGAGTAAATACATGCATCGCTTTCTTGCATGTGCTGAGCTGGATTTCTCCACTCTTACTATAGTTCAGAACCTGCTAAGGGGATGGTACTATCCACAGTACAATCTGTATTCCCCTTGTCAATTTAAAGTATTCCTCTACAGACACATCCATAGGCCAATCCAGTGTAGACAGTTTATCATTTAAATTCTTTTTCTGGGTGTGCTTGATAGTTTTGTGTCAACTTGACCCAAGCTAGAGTTATCTGAAAGGAGGGAACCTCAATTAAGAAAATGCCTTCCTAAGATCCAGATGTAGGGCATTTTCTTAATTAGTGTTTGATGGAGGAGGACCCAGCCCATTATGAGCAGTGCTATTCCTGAACTGGTGGTTCTAGGTTCTAGAAGAAAGCAGGCTGATCAAGCCACGGGAAGTAAAGCAGTAAGCAGCAACCTTCCACAGACTCTGCATCAGCTCCCATCTCCAGGTTCCTGCCCTTACTGGTTTTGATGATGAACTGTTATATGGAACTGTAAACGAATTAAAATCTTTCCTCCCCAAGTTTCTTCTGATCATGGTGTTTCATCAAAGCAAATTCTACCTAAGATACCTGGTGACTCTAGGTAATGACAAGTTGACAAATAATGAGAACTCTCATACAAGGCAAGATGTGTATCTGTCAGAATATAGATACCCAAATGTGAGTTGCTAAGATTAAAGGACTTAACAGGCCAAATAATATGAGAAGAAGAATTTCCCACCTATAGTTTTACTTACTTATTAGGTGTTTTTATTTTATATTTATAAATGTCTTGCCTGCATGTGTGCATACACAAAATTTGCAGCCTTGATGCCTGCAGAGGGCAGAAGATGGCATCAGATCTAGAACAGGAGTTATAGATGGTTGTGGGCCAGTATGCACTGGGAACTGAGTTCTCTGGAAGAGCAACAAGTGTAATTCACCTCTGAGACATCTCTCCAGCCCTCTATCTGAAGTTCTAATAACCTATCTTCAGCCTACTATTAGGAAAGGAGTCCCATTCTCAGGCTCTGGGAACGGTGACCATTTATCCGCCAACAGTGGATGGATGAGTGTGACTGACAGTGCTTATGGTCACTCAAGGCACTGGGAGGTCTCCACTGCCCACAGCACACTTCACAGGTTGCAGAGGCAGACTTTGTCACACTAAGAGTGGTGTCCTTGGCTTCACAGGCAGGTAGGATCAGCTCACACCAAGAGTGCTGTACTCAGCCTCTCAGGCAGGAGGGCTTGGCTTGCTTCAATAATTTTGCATGTGGACAGCCTCCTGAAAGCCACTCCTAGTGACAAATGGGAATTGTGCCTGGTCTTTTTGATAAAAGGGGATACATGGCCCTGGGACCTTATCCTCAGGAGCAGAAGGGACAAAAGGATCTCGTGGTCAGGCTGTCCTAGGCCTTTTGGTTTTAGATGTCAAAAAAACATTCATTTTTGTTGTTAAATTTAGCACTAATACCATACCAGCTCAGAGGGGTTTTGTTGTTGTTTATACATTAAAGGGTAAACAGCTCTCCAAAGCATTGCACTTATAAGTGATGTGCAGGGTAATAGATGTATTCTGTTGAAGCATGAACTCAGTTGTGGAGTACTTCTGCTATGTTTAAAAAGGAAAGAAATGCTTGAAAGTACATTGGGTAAGTTAAAATGTATGTCTCTATTTCTAGGAAATGCAAGAGTGCCAAGAAGTCCCAAAATGAAATATTTAAAAAGTATTCAATTCATAAAAAAGGAGCAAGAGAAGAGAAAGGAATTAACCGTTTAGTAAAATAGGATGAAAAAAATCTATGAGAGGAGAGACAAACCAAGTTACAAAAAGAAAAACCTTAAATACTAATTGAATAACTATTCTAGTTACAAGGCAGTGCTTTTCAGAGTTAGAATACCAGAACAGAAAGACAAGATGTGAGTATTTCCTGCCTTAAACAAATACATTTTATAAATGTTACAGAAACACATTTAAAGCAAAAGGAGATATAAAAAATTAGTTAAACTTAAGACATCTAGTTTTTTCAGTGACAAGTGGTCAGATCTTCAAATACATAGTTCACTAAAAATATGAAACAACACTGACTTATATGTGTCTGGTAGATCTTCAAAATAAATGAAACAAAATTTGACAAAACTGAAAGTAAAAAGAGACAAGTCCATGCCAATAGTCAGAGAGCTTAGCAGCCCTAACTTAGAAGTATACAAATTAATAACATTAATACAGTGTTTGCATGAAAATGCCAATCACCTACTCCTAGTTGATATATATATATATATCTATATCTATCTATATATATATATATATATAGAAACACCCAACAAGAGAAGGATGATGCTCTCAGAATGCACTTGCAGAGAACCCTGACCCAGGATGTGTGTTGCCTCAGAAACTATTTCTCAGCAAATTTTAAAGACAAAAATCAAAAACACAATATGGTTTATGCATTAAAATATTAAAAACTGTTAGCATATTTTAAACTAAAGAGCATACTTCTAGATCTAACTCAGAGGTGAAAACATGAGGAATAGGTAACATTTTAAATTAAATGGGGAAAACGCCTAAGAAATATGCATAATTGCATCACTTCAAATGTCCTGTCAAAGAGGTAAGGGATGAAATTGAAGAGATGCAATTCTGTTGTAAAATTGGATGAGTTAATTGTAGTCTGGCGATCTTTGTTTTAATATTAATATTATTCCAAATTCGTAGAATGAGAAAATAATAGGAGTTAATAAAACAATTTTCGAAGTTGATATTTTGTCAAAGTTACTAGATTATATGATAATATTATGTGGTATATTATAAAATTACACAATCGTAAACGTTAAAGGAAAAATATAATACAGTATAATGATAGTAATGTATAATTCATAATCAGTCAAACAAGTAAAAGGCAGAGATTATTATTGTTAGATATCAATATGGGGAAATAACTAAGAAATTACAGGCTGAATAAATGTTAAGAAACTAGGAATTATTTTATGAAATTATGTTTGACAGTTTAAATGGAATGCACACACTCATTTTTGAGAACTTGCTAAAATTGATAGGAAGAGACATTAAAAAAATACAGCCACCCTAAAAAGCTTTAATCATAGTGAAAACGTTAAAAAAAAAAAAAAAAAAGCAAAAAACAAAAAACAAAAGCCAGGTACAGATTTACTAATATGAATCCTCTCAGATATTGAGATAACCATACAAGCATTACCAAACTCTTTTTAAAAATTCAAGAGACTCCATCTGACTGAGACTGTGGATCCTAGAATTACTTACAAAACAAAACATTTACTAAAAGCAATCAAACTTACAGATTCACGTCCTATGATGGCTTGAATAAAAAAGTCTGCTTAGGTTCATGGATTTGAACACTTGGTCCCCAGATGTTGGTGTTGTTTGGAAGATTATGAAATTTTTAGGATATGGAGCCTTGCTGGATGAAACATCACTGGGATGAGCTTTGCGAATATATGATCTCATTCATCTTCCTGTTTGCTCTTTCTTGCCCCTGTGTTCCACTGCAATGCAATCTTTTGGCTCTTACTGCGATGCCACTCCCACTACTATGGACATCTATTATGGAATCTATCCACTATTATGGGCCTCTTGAACCATAATAAACCCAAATAACTCTTCCTTAAGTTGCTTTTGTCATCCTGTTTTATTACAGAAACAGAGAAGTAACTAGCACACTTCCTTCATTAGCATAAAAGCAAAAAATAGTGTACTGAATGATAGTATATGCAAAAGATTAATGTATCTGATTCCCGGAGGGCTGGCCCCAGAATTCAATCTTAGCTTACCTTAGGAAACAGAATTTATAGCATAGAAACAGAAATGAAAATACAAAAAAGGAGAAACATGTATGTGTATGTCTCCAGATAGATAAGAGCATTTGTCAAAAACAGACTAGTTCACACTGAAATCCACATTAGCTAGCAATAGAAAGACATCTATAGTACATAGTTGGCATTGCTCATGGTGATGAAAGACTGTGCTTCCTGGTGGGAAGGACGGTCCAGTTTCACATGGAAGTCTTAGCCAGTGCAATGAGGTACACAAAAGAATTAAGCAGAATTGCTGAAAATGAAAATTCAGTATGCTGGTATGTAATAGTCTTATGGACACTAACCTTCTCAAACACTTCTGGAAAACCTTGTCTTTAAGCAAATTTATGCATGAATATATATATGTATATATATATATATATATATATATATATATTCATATATATATATCACACACACACATATTCATAGCTCTTTACACTAACAGCAAGCAATGGTGATGTCAGTGTTTTCAAGTACCCATTTTAGAAGCATGAAAAGAACCATCAAAGGCTCACCATAGAGCAAAACAGATTGTGTAAGAAATCAGCAATAAAACTAGACAGCAAAGAAAACAAGACAACTCTGAACAAGTGGAGAACTGCATCACATTAAAATTCAGCTAAAGGCCCTGCTGCCAAGCCTGTCCCCCACAGTTTTCTGCATCATCAGTGTGATGCCAAACCAAGTTGGCTGATATAAAATACTAAGTAGCTACCATGGACCTAAAATTGGGAGGCAATTTCCACAAGAAACAACTGGGTAGTTCTTATGATCTGACCTAAGTCATCATCCACAGTAACCAAAGAAATATTAGTGTAAAATTAGAACAACAGGGCTCTGAACTAAACCCAGGGTCCATAACCAGATAATGCCAACTTTGGATAAAAAGTACCAAATCTGTTCTACAGTGAGGTGTCCCATGACCAAGGGACTCTGTGACAAATAAATGTTAGTTTTAAAAACTTGTTTGCATGTTGGGTGTGTTCCATGTTTCCAGAGTTGATTTATACAAACTTTAAAAAATGAAAACCACTCACTTCTAAGAGCAACGGTGAGAGTGGCCTCTTCATTTCTGTGTGGAGAAAGAGTTCTTTGCTGAGACATGTACAGCACAACCACTAGGGAAGTAGACACTAAACATTTGCAAAGTTTAAAATACATCAGTTCAGGGAAAGGACGATGTAAAGTGGGCAGTCAGGAACTGGGTGTGTAGATGAAGGTTAGTATGCCAGGCCAGCATGCAAACAAATGCTCATCACAATCAAAACATTAGAAAATTCTGTATTTGAATTACCCCATCGACAACATATAAACACACTATCAATCCACTTAGTGGATAGTCCAAAGCCCTAATAAGACATACGACAGAGAGTGATGTTCAAATGGGAGCCTACGTATGAAAAAGATGCCTGATATATTTAGTTAGTAGAGCAAAATGAAGCAATTACAACTAAAATTAGTACTTCCTGGGAAATGACACCCAGGAAGCCAGTGCAGTGGTGCATCATGAAAATTGCACTGTCTGAATCAAGGTTGAAACCAAGTTCTCTAATCTTCACTATTTTGGGGTCTGCTCTGCAACTGAAGCTGCATCTTCAACAGTGGCCTCTCCTAGCCTCTCTTCAGGAACTCCAACCCCTCTATGTGGTGTCAGACCTCAACTGCTCTCTGTGATTCCTCAAGCTTATAAAACCTGTACCATGTGGGAGACTCAACAAAATTCTATTTCCAGCTCAAGATAGAGCCTTAGTCTCCTCTGAACCACAGTTTCTGTTTGTTATCCCCAAGGAAATACCTCCCAGATTTCACTTCAGTGATGCTGGTTTCCTATCAGTCACAGCTGTTTTCTCATCCCCAGATAAAGCGTGTTGATTGACCCAGGTAAATCAAGGTTTCACTTCAATGGTGCTGATCTCCGGCTAATCAAAGATAATTCTTCAGCCACAGTTTACCAGAAACTACTTATTCTTAATTGAAAACATCACACAAATAGTCCCAATAATCTTCAAAGAACTATCAAACTTCTGTCTGAAATCTCACAAGCCAGGCTTCTATTATCTGCATTTCTTTCAAGGTTATCTTTCAATCTTCCCAGAATAACTCACTGTAAGGGGTTCCCAGACCTTAACACAACTGATGCTATGACGAACGTACCACTCAGGTGTCAAAACTCAGCTCATAGACAGTCAATACGAAAACAAAGATTTAGTCCACAGTTCTGGAAAAGTCTCTAAATGTACCAACCTTGTTTTCTGGCGTCTGTAGTTCTGCTTCTGGCTAACTGTTCTTCCTAACTGAAATATGCCAACTAGGATGTGGTTTCCCTGCTTAAAAATCTCACCCAGCGAAAGGCTCTGGGCTATACTGGGATCCCAAATGCCTAGTGTAGTTGCTGGTGGGCTAATAGAGACTTCTACTGGCTTAAACGCTTGTTTGAGCAGTGTTCTCTGGTGGATACCCCACAACACTCACTATGCTCTGAGCCCTCAAGGACTGATCCAGCCTCAAGTTTCAGATGCCTCCGAAAGCAGCAAGGTCAGGACTGTCACAGTGGTACCCAACTCTCGAGTACTGGCTTCTGTTCTAATTGGTTTTCGATTGTGCTGATAAACACTGCGACTTGAAACAACTTGGGAAGAAAATGGTTTATTTCATCTTGTACTTCTGTGTCACAGTCCATCATTGAGGGAAGTCATGGCAGGAGCTTATGTAGAAACCTGGAGGCAAGGACTGAAGCAAAGATCACAGAGGAAAATTCAGCTTGCATTTTTAATACCTCTCAGGACCACCTGCCCAGGGAAGTCATCTCCCACCAGGGACGCCAACCTCCCAATCAATCACAAATAATCAAGAAAAAGCAGCACAGATTTGTCTACAGGCCAATCTGAGGGAGGCATTTTCTCAGTTTAGGTTTGCTCTTCCCAGATGACTGTAGCTTGTGTCAAGTTGACAAAAAAACTGACCAATACAATAGAAAACCCATTTGAGGTAGAAAAACCAGTAGGCAGCAATATAGCTCTCATCTCAATATTATAAGAACTAAATCTAAATATCATCCTATTAAAAAAAATGGTTGATTGTGCCTAAAGTAATCTTATTTGAATTGTTTACCTCAAGGAATGGGAAGATGGCAAATAATTCAACTGACATAAGCACAGCCTAAATATAGAGTTTTCTCTGCAGGTCTATTTTTATTAATATTAAATTTAGAAAATAATCAGCTGCTGAAAATAAGTATGATAATCAGATTAAAAAGTACAAAAAAAATTAGCCTACAGTGTATTGCACCTTCATCTAAACTATTTCAAGTGACTTTGAAGTCATCATCCACTCCTTCTTTACTGGTTATCTCATTGCTTTTCAGCTCTCAGATGTGCAATCACAAGTTGAAAGGTAGCCACTCACAAAGGGACTCAGCACAGTCTTTGGTAAGACATCAGTAAATTGAAAAAATAAAAATCTACTTCTGCAGTAGGTAACAGGTAGGCCTCAGAGGCAGTATAGCTGAGTCACTACTAATGCAGCCCAGGACTATTCTAAGAAATGTCTTCAGGTCACCTTGACACCTTTCGAAACACAAAAGGCCTTTACTTAATACTTCTCTATCTGTCATTTATTGAAAAGATGATGAGAAGACATCTATCACTGTATTTCCTCTCTTTTTGCCTCAGCAAGGGCTTGGAACACAACCATCCCCTGAATCAATGGATTCCTTTGTTATTCACAGCAAAGTTATTCTCATTCTTATATTAGAACGCTGTCTGAATCACTCACAAGGCACGTATTATCTCTGATGATAAATAGTGAACATCTTTAAAGAAAACTAATGCTTTAAAAACGGCCATGACATGTATTCAATAGGTGTCAAACAGTTAATACTCAAGGTAGAACTGTTGGCCCATTAGAAGCAATGATAGGACAGTTTTATTAATGCACTAGGCAGAATGTCAATTTTAAAAATAAATCATTGGTTCGACTTACCGTAGTGCTTTTTGTCCATAGATAGAGCCTAGTGCTAACAAGTAGAAGTCTCCGTGGGCTTCTCTAAAGGCTGTCTGCAAGCATTTACTTACTTGGAGAAGTGGAGAAGGGGGAATTTCAGGGATGTGATGCTGTCTTTAGGCACTGCCCTTACTGTTTCAGTGAGTGCCTAGCAACAGAGTGCAAAGATGTAGAAAACAGGAAGCAGAGGGCACTGACCAGGCCAGCTAAGTCCTTTCATTGTGGCCAAGTACCCACCACAACGAAGGTTTGGCTGCCTCTGCTATGTATGTTTAGAATAATGTGAGGATTGGCAGATTTCCCCCCAAATACTGATAGTATAGTTTGTTAATAATATTTGAGAGAGATTTGAAATGTATTAAGATTTATGTTATTTACTTTGCCCAGGCGAGAGGAAGTAACAAGAGCGGGAGAAGCTGGGAATTCAGCTCTGGGTTTTACTCCATTACTCCAGTCTGAGTTGTGTTCTTGGAGCCTTGTAATCTCCATCACTCACAACTAAAATACCCAAACTGACATCCTCTTCTTGGAGCATCTGTAGTTTTTGTATCTCATGTTTAACTAGATGGGAAGCTGAATCCTAGAGACATTTCAGTGGGCTCCGTCAGCTACATTCCTTCGCAGTTACATTAAAAGTGTTTATTATGATGATTATTGTTTATGTGTATGGATGTTTGTGCACCATGTCATACCAAAGGCAGGCAGATCACACATTCACTTTTCTCTATGTGCCACTAGCCTATTCTGTTCAATCAAGGCATGTAAGTTCTTCATTGCTTTGTAAATACATGATTCCATCACAAATGAACAAATGGAATGAGTCATGAGTAAATATGACTATTAGACTTTAGAATTACATTTATAAGTAAATTATGCATGAATAGATATGTTTCAGTGTAGAATTGAAAATGGCAAAGCTATTTGAGATGGTAATTGCCTATTAGAATGAAATAGTATAATTAACTTTATGGCAGTACACAAACAGAAGGTTGAGAGTTCCAACAGAGGATACTGTGCAGGTCTGATACAGAAAATGGCAAAATTAGTTGGTGTTCTATAAAGTCTTTTCACAAACTTATTCAAAAATTACAAAAACGTGGAAGCCTTTATTATTGTTGCATAACTGTAAATGGCATATTAGAGGGCTTATCATATCTACAAGGCATTGCATATTATGTATAATGAATTCAATGTGTGCATGAGAATCTACCCATAAAATACATGCACATTTCAATATGTAATGTAAGAATCTATATAACTTAGTGTATCTAGTAAGTGTTTATATTAAATAACACTAATAAAGGATAGAAAGGAATAAGCAATATAACAAATAAAAATGTGTAAAGATCCATGGAATATTTTTCCTATCCTTTTACTTTAAGAAACTTATGTGCATATGTCTTTATCGAACTCCCTTGCCTGATTAGCATCTCCTACAAAAAAAAAAATCACAGAAATGTTCATTATTTTCTGTTGATTTCCTTTTTGAGTTTTAAAATTGATTGACAGAGTCTTCTGTCCATCACTAAAACCCATGGAAGTCAAGTGTCTTGTCCACTGTAATCAATTTTGTTTGATGCAAGCCCGATATGACAATCTTAAACTCAAAGCGCTCCAAATTTCTGAAAATTTTAGACACCAGTAATTCCTGCTGAAAGGCTACATTTCCTGGCTTCCTTTGTGTACTACAAGATTATTTCTGCCCACTTCTTTCCTCATAAGGGACGACATCTCATCTTCTTTGTGAGTGACAAGATCTCTCTTGCTGTGAATAGATACGATCCAGCCTACGGTCAGACCAAACCTTTCTCTCTTTCTGCCTTCTCTTTCTCTACAGCTGCTTTAAAAAGAATAATCTATCATATGGTGCCAAAAGCCAGGATGGGAAATCTGAGTTTGCCTGCAACTCAAGCCCATCCTGGGACAAGCCTCCCTGGCTCTCATATGCTTCCCGTTTCTCTCAGGCAGCCTTCTCTTACACTGTCTCTGCCCTTTCTCACCTTATTGCCCTGTCATAGTCTGACCTAGATGGGACGCCATGCTGCATTCAAATAAAACACACACATAGCTTAGCAAAGGCCAGGACAAGGCAATCCATGGGAGTTTACTCAGAGGTGCACTAATTAGGTTTGGGGACTCACTGGGGCTTAGCCACTAGGGTGCAGGAGACTTAACCCTGGCTTTGAGAGCACTCATCCCGCAGAAAGCTCCTACATCCTTCCCAGGGCCCTGCAGCGACTTAACCCTGCAGCGACTTAATTAGTTGAAGTCCCCGTATGTTCCAGGCACATTTGGCCATTTCCATACATAGAGGACACTGTATTTAATTAGACACTGACCCCTTGACTGTTCATTGGTCCTGGGCTCAGCATGGTAAGTGCTCTGAGAAGAGCAATGGGTTCAGGCTGATGGACAGTGTTATTTATGTTTCTAGACTCTTACTGATTTTCTGGATGTTTATTTTATCTAGCATCTATAATATAAATATAAGTCTCCCTCTACTCCATTCAGCTTAGTTTCATTATTTTCTGAAGGTTTGTTATTAGACGCAGGTGCCAGAATTCTAAGACTGTTCTGATCTTACCCTCTACCCTGTGTGCTTGTGTAATATATAGAGAACTTCCTCAGTGGAACTGTGTTACCAGCCTGGTTCTTAGAAAGGGCCAGGGATATTGTTATGGAGATTCAAAGTACAAGAGAGAATCTGCCTGAGATTGTTCTGCCTGCTTTGAAAATGGAGGGGTTATTTACGCAATATATATATGCAATACCAGAAGTGTCCTCTAGCTGGCAGTCAGCAAGCAAATGAGAGCCTTAGTATTATAGATAGAAATAAATGCTATTACAAAAACATCGGCTTTGAAGAGAGCCTGAACTCCAGGCTGACACATAGCTCACTGACACTGGGACTCTGGCCCTGCACAATGAGGAGAGATTGTTCCTCTGATTTCTGTCCTTCAGGACTGTGTGTTTTCAGAAAGTCAATAGGCCTATTACTTGCCTCAATACAAAACTGGTTCGGTGGATTTAAGTTCTTAATTCTCCATTCTCCTCCTGAACGTTTCGCTGTCAGAGATCTTCATCACTGGTAATATTTGATCTGGAGTCTGCCTAGTCTAATGTGAATAGAGTCATTTGGTGTCTTATCTTTCTATTTAAAGTCTGAGAACTTATTTGTGAATTAGATTCTTCAAACACAGAATGAGGCTGCATTTTGCTCTTTTACCTGACCTGACCTTTAGTGCCTTCTAGTTACATTTAGCCCTCTGTTTCAATGTGAGCACTGACTGGCTCATGTGCCATCCCATTGGCCAGCTATGTCCTCTACTGACCTCCCTCCCATTTCTTATCTTCTAGACTAGAATGTGGTTTATGATATTACTTATGTTCTATTTAGTTAGAATTCTTCAGCCTCATCTGTGTTCATCTGTACCTTTAGGTGGTATTGTTTTAGGTCTTGTGAAATATTAGAGCCTCAGAAAAATACGCTTCCTCTGCTCTGTGTCCTGAGTATGTGCAACAGTCACACCCATTTTAACTTGTATTCTTATTGCAAGCTATGCAATACATTATTATTACATTTGTATTAAGCAATTTTATTTAATAACATAAAACAGAGGTGTTTTTTTTTATTAGTTTTTCCTTTCTCATGGTTTGCATTTCTGTAGACACATCTGTTTTACCCTCTGATAATTCCTTTTTTCCTGAAGAATTTTCTTTAGCATTCTTTGTAGTGCAGGCCAATGGGTGCCTAATTCCTTCCGTTTTCCTGTGTTTAGCAAAGGATTACTTTATTCTCACTTTTGGAAAGACTTCTGTCTAGATGAAGAATTCCAGGTACATAGTTTTATTTTCTTCTCTCAGTACTGCAGAGATGCTGTCCCACAGCCTTCTGGCTTTCACTGTTGGACACAAGGACCTTCAGTCGCCCCCCCCCCATCCTTGTTCTCCTGCTTAAAATGTCTCCTTCTCAGCTGCTTTTAAATATTCTTCCTTCTCACTAGTTTAAAGTGGTTTAATCACAATGGTGTGATTTCAATACTGCAATCTTTGTACTTAAAGTCCCCATTAAATTTTGGGGTAAGTAATCATTTCTTCAAATAACTTTCTTCCTCACCCTTTGAAAATTCCAATTACATTAACTTTAGGCTGCTTGAAATTATGTCACAGTATCCTGATGCTGTTGATTTTTCCAATTTTATTTCACTGTGTTTCACAATGGATAATTGTTTTCAATACATCTTCAAGTCTTTTCTTAGCAATTATCTTATCTAACACTAACTCTACCCAATATATTTCACCTCAAACACTGTTCGATTTAAGAAGTCTTTATGTCTTCTGTGTCTGTACTTATGTTTAACCTTACCTTTAACTACTTGACCATATAGAATACACTAAAAGATGTTTAATGTGCAAGCCTAATGTCACTAGCAAGAAGGTAGGTATGTGTAGTTGTTTTAACAGAAGTTATGTTTTATTATGTTGTAAGAGCAAAAATGCCTAAGAAAGCTCTAAAAGAAAAAGACAGATGGCCTCCTGGAATATTAGGTGGATCTGTTCAGGTGAGATGGTCTTGAATCTCCCTTGCCCAAGGACATAACCTTTTGGAATGTTGGGTAGGGAGTGTATAGATTCCCAAGTTGACCCTACTACACCAGATGTGCTCCAAATGCACCAGATGTGCTGGTCCTCGTAGGTGGAAGATAACCCAGACAAGAAGTATATCAGGATAGATACTTGCCACTTATTCGACCTGGTGGGAAGTACATAGCCTTATGAATTCTGACTTTTTAAGCACCTGTGCCATGTGACTTGGTGTTCTTCTGTGGGAGCTCTGAAGGTGACAGGTTCAATCCGTGGGTACCTCAGAATGGACCTGGTCAGAGTCCCTCTTCCTGGCCAATATTTAACTAATTTAATTAAAGCTTGTTTGCTCCAAATTTGGCTCAATTGCAGTAATCTTATTCTGGACCAGATTTGGGATTTACAATGCTTACAGATTTTGGCCATTCCATACAAGGTTTACATCCTAAGTTCCTAACTACATTCCTTTGAGGGACCTGCCTGTCTCTTTTTGAAGGCAGGAGCCATTATGCTGTATGTTAAAAAATAAGTTTTCATTTACTGTAAGAGATGAGTTGCTGTTTTTAAGTCTGTTTCCTGGAGACCAGCCTGCCCCAATCCATGACCTTGATATGTTTTGAGAACACCCTAACCCTCCCTACACCTTCCTAGCCCTCCCTAATCACCTTCCCTAATCACAGGGCAGCCAAATGGTGTTTTTGAGATTTTTCTATACTTCCTTTCTGTTCCATTGTCTCTCTCTGTAAACTTGCTATGCAACTACCATGATTTTACTCCTTAAAAGGGGCCCAAGATATGGACTCAGGGCTGCTTTTTTTTTTTTTTTTTTAACTTCACTTAAGAAGCAGTTGCTGGCCAACTCTCCAATAAAAATTAAGCTTGCTCCAAGTTTGGCTCAAAATTGTAGTAGTGGTCTTATTTTTCTCCTGGTGAGATAATATTTTTCTGGAGGCTGCCATTGAGATTCAGATCACCCACCCAAATTATAAAAGCTGGAACTTTGCTCTGACACTCTGACTTGAGGAGCTGCCTCAGGAGGCATGTGTCTTGGATGTTCCAAGACTCCAAGGTGTGCCTTTTATTTGTAGGACTATCAGAGTGAACTGCATTGCTGAGAAAAGCAGCAAGCATCTAGTAAGTTGCCAAGGGGCATCTAGTATGCCTCTTGGTAAGTTATAGTCTGGGGCTCTGTTCTGTGGGATCCTAACCTGGGATGAGGAGGGGGTTCAGCAGAACCTCAATATTCTCCCATCCACTGCAAAAATAACATCTCCCACCTGCACGTCTTGTTCTGATTTTGTGTCTTGTCTGTCTTGTCTTTGGCTTCATGTTTACTATCTCCATTATATCTCTTGTACTTTCTGTGTTTTGTGTCAATTGGTTTATCTTGAACTGGGTTGACGGGCAGGGCAATAAGTAGCAAGTATGGTACATAGCAAGCCTAACACCCCTCTAAACTGTGTCCTAAAGAAGCTCCACAAACTTAACCCCCCCATAATGAAGGAGAATTAGGATATCCTATTATCAAGAATTACCTCCAAACATTCTATGACATTAAATGGCCACATTTGGGGTTGACTGGGCCCCTCAAACTTTTGATTCTCTGATAGCCTGGGTGGTAGTTAATTTTGCCCTCAGTATACCCAACACCCAGATCAAATTGAATACATCTTGCCTTAGGCTGAAGCAACTTCCAACCTCCTCCCCACCCCGCCCTGATCAAGGTCTGTATGGTCTGCAACAGACAAGTTGGCCAAGCAGGTGGGACATTTAAGGGTCTGAAGTGGAGACCCAGGAGCCGCCTCTGAAACCCATTCTGCAAGACTCATGGGAGGAAGAATCCCTCCTCTCTCCATCCCCTGCTCCCTTCCTCACCTCAACCTCCACCTTCACCACCCCAGTCCCCCACTACAGCTTCACTCTGCCCCCCTGTCTGCTTTAACCCCTACTCCATCATCTAGCTGTTCCCTACCTTCTTGTCTTTTCCCCTCCCCAACCCTCTAGGGGTCCCAACTTCTTCTTTGATCCTGGTTCAGGGACAGCACCTCCCTCTGTTCTTGCTGCCCTACAGCCTTTCCTGGCAATTGGTACCTGTGTGTCCCCTTCTCCACTATAACTGGAAGAACTAGAACCCTGCTTTCAGCACTAGCCCTGATTCCTTAATTTCTCTAATCCATTCTATCCTTTTTTTTTTTGAATCACCTCCCCACATGGGACGACTGTCAGCAGATTCTCTGCACCCTCTTCACTACTAAAGAAACAGAACAGATTCTCATGAGAGCAGACAAAGCACTCCCTGGAATAGCTTCATTGACTACTGACTAAAGGCTAGAGGCAATTGACTGGGCTCTGCCGAGACATAGACCTCAGTGGGACTACAACACAGAGGGAGATAAGAGGCCACTCTGTGAGTACCACCAGGTTCTGTTAGAAGAGATGGGCAGCCCGAAATCCCACTAACTTATTTAAGATAGCAGACATAAAGCTGAAGACAAATCCCTTCAGTGTTCTGGGAGCACCTCCTGGATGCCTATCAGTTATACATCCCTAGAAACCCGGAGGGCCTGGCAAATCTCAAGGTGACTAACCTGGCCTTTGTCACTCAGTCAGCCCATGACATATATAGAAAGACAGAAAGATATATAGAAAGATAAAAAAGATGCGTGGGTTTGCAGGAAAGACCAGGTCAGAACTATTAGAAATAACCTGGAAGATGTTTGACAACAGAGAGAACAATGAAGATCTTGTGGTAAAGAAGATGGGGTAGGCCACTGTGGCTGCACTACAAGCCTTGCCACTTTCAACTCTGCCCATGCACCATGATAAAAAGAGAAAAAAGTTTACAGAAGGACCAGCGAGCCTATTGCAAAGAAGTGTGTCATTAGAATAATGAATGCCTGTGATGGAAACAGGCAGCACAACAGGATTGGCCCCCGCAAGCCAATCCAAGCTTTGGAGGCTTAGCAAGGCTGAGACTCTTACAAACCAGACCCCCAGGAACCTATCGTAACTTTCACCATCCAGGACCAAACTATAAATTTTCTGGTGAACATGGGAACTCCCCATTCGGTACTGTGAGAGCCCCTAGGACCCTTTTCTAAGCAAACAATGGAAGTATATGGGGCAATATGGGATACTGAAGAATATAAATGGACCACTGGACAGACAGTTAACCTAGGACAAGGAATTGTGAATCATTCTTGTAATGTTATTCCCAAATGTTCCCACCCTTTACCGGGACATATCTTCTTGGAAAGCTCTAGGCAACAACATCAATCTCAGAAGATACTCCTAGGTTGCAATTGGGAGGTCCTGCTAAGGCTATAACTATAACCTGCCCAGTAAGCAAAGAATATCTGCTCCTCCAAAATCCAAACCATTCCCTGCAAGAGGAATGGAAAGAGTTGTTGATCCAGGAAAATCCTCTATCCTCACCAGAGAAGATTCCCCAGTGGAACCCTGGAGTAGCATTGCTTCTGCCCAAACAACTGTTCCCCCTTGGTGAGATGTCTGTTTAATGTTTATGTTAATGTGACATTTTAAGGTCTATTTGTGTGAATATCTGAGCATATTCAGAAGACAAGTCTTGTCTGGATATGCCAATTGCCAAATGTTTTACAGACCATAGGCGTGCTCTCCGTACAGCCATTCAGATCACATTCTGTTTATTCTCACCTTCCCATGGGTTTTATTTTCCTTTATCTATGTATGCCTAGTAAAGGGCAAATGTATGCCATACATTGTGAAAATTTCATCTTGAATGGTAAATACTGTTATATTCTTTATATCCTTAAGTTTTACTCTTGAATGTGGGTGGTTAAATATTCTGGAAATAGTGTGTTCATTTTCAGTTCTTGCTTTTGATATTCACGAATCACAACTAGAGAAGTTTCAGTTGGTTCCAGTTGAAACTTATCAAGGAGTCAAACAAAACCAAGTCTTTGGACTCTGATGCCTTATAAAATATGCTGTGTGGCAAACTAAGGCAGTGCTTCATGACCCTCTGAGTTTGTTCCTCCTTCTGTGTGGTATTTTTTTGGGCTTCAGAGGGCTTCCTCGTGTGTGCACACTCTTCATCACTCAAAGAAATGCTTGCAGATAGCTCTGGAAAAGTGTCTGGAGCTTGCTTTTCAAGCATGTCTTTCTCCCTATAACTTTGAAGTTCTCACATTGCCAAGTGGGAACTCTGTGAGTTTCATATCTTTGCTTGTTCCACTTCTTGTGCCCTGGCTTGGATGTTTTCTCAGCAGTATCCTGGGGAAGCCATGGTGCTGGTTACTTCATTTGTTTTGTGAGCTATGAATCACCATGTCTGTGTCTACTGTCCACTATCCTGGAAGCCAGGCTTTCATATTTTTCAGTTTTTTTAAGGGGTGGATAAAGGATTTTTCTATGTAGCACAGGCTAGCCTTAAAGTCAAGATTGTTCTGCCTCAACCTGGGCTTTTTATTATTATGAAGAGGTACAAAAAATAGTTTCTGTCATATTATCATGGTGTTTACATTTATTTAGTGATATAAGAATGAAGATTTCCTCAGTAATTTAGATTTGTGAGATTTTCCAGGCTATTCTTGAAATATCCAAGCTTTTTTAATTCCTGTGAGGTTCTTAGTAGTGAAGCACTTACAGAAATTAAATTAGGAGAAAAATCTTTGTGTAAAATCATTCCTTACAGAAGCTACAAGAATGACAGGCAAGTGAACATGATTCTTTGTTCACGTGAAAATTGCTGATCTTCCACTTTTTGTCTTTTAAGAGCACTCTTAGAATAACTATACAGAGGATGTAATAATAAAATGGAGTTTATAATTCTACTTCCAAATTAATAGCATCATAAGCAAAGTTGAAGGACTGTTGTGGAATGTTCAGCTGCCTCTGAACAGGATAGGAAGTGTGGTCCTTGCTGAGGATCTTTCTGTGACATAGCAAACTAAAAGTGAACCTCTTACACTTTTTGGTAAATTAAAAATTCCATTATATCAACATATCCTTTTGGCAAACTGTGGAAAACAAGGTAATAAATAAGATAATAATAATTTATATTAGCCAACTATGAAAGAAGGAAGATTCACTTCATTTTTATTTTTTTAAGATATTATGTCATTATGTAGTTCTATCTGCCTGGAACCTTCTGTGTAGAACAGTCTGCCCTTAAACTCATGGACATCCACTTCTTGAAGATTTAATATTTTTATTAAAATTTTTATTTTTATTTATGAAAGATTTGTATTACATTCTTGAAATATTTTACTTTTAAAGTTCTGAGATGAACTCTTTGAACTTATAGTATTAAATTAATCATAAGAAACAATCATATATGACTTGAATTTTTTTATCTCTGGAATAGTAACTTTTATGTAACATCTTGATTTTGTAAACTTTAGTTTACAAAGGATCTTTGTAAGGAAGACTACAGGAAGGAAGACTACAAACAGAACTACATACCCAGAACATATAAGTATATATTTTGCATGCATTTTATAAAGTATTTAATGTGAAAAGCCCCAAATAAGTATATAAATCAATCAATGTCTTATTTTTGTTTTACCTCCATCTATAAGAATACCTAAGGTCTGTTTGAAAAATTTGAAGAAATTTTACTTAAAAAGTAGATTATAGAGTTCATAGTTTCAACAAAGTTGAATATTTTGAAAAATTATACTTTCATAAAACTAAAATATATGTTTGTGTTGCTATAGTTAGATGTTCACTCAAACTGTTTATTTTTGTTAAGAAGTAAAAACAATTCACACACTTTATTTATTTATTTGGTTTTACAGGACAGGGTTTCTCTGAATAACTTGGCTATCCTGAAACTCTTTCTGTAGACCAGGCTGGCCTTGAACTCAGAGATCCATCTATCTCTGCCTCCTTGTGCTGCATTAACGACCACCACTCCTGGGTGTTATGTTATGTTAGATTTTTTTAATACTGAAACTATTCATACCCTCTGATCCCTCTATTATTTTATTTATTTTTAAATAAAATCTAGATTTAATAGCAACTTTTATGTGGGTATTCATGTACTATTTGTAGTAGCTTCAAAGCTATACCTAATATTAGACACTATAGAATAAATGGCTGGTATATTCAGAAATACCTCATGGCTAAAGCACTATTTTTTTCTTTTTATAATATATTGAAAAAATGGAAAAATTAGCCTTATATTTTTCCTTAAAACCTATGATTTTAAGGTTCATGCAGTTTTGTTTCTAAGCAGCAGATGGCACTGTCAAGTTTTAAATTCTCTTTACAATATTTTTTACATTTCTCCCTTTAAAAAATCATTACTGTTTTATCCTCAGAAATACAATTAGCTTAAATTCAGGAATTATAGCTTTACTTGTAGAGGAACAGGCCTGCGTGAAAACTAGGAAGGTCCTATATTCTAGAAGTCTATATGAAGGAATCACATCTAGAGGCCCTGTGCGGTCCAGATGGAATTTAGAAAGAATGTTAAGAATGGTGGTAAACACCTTTAGCCCCAGTATTCAGAAGACAGTGGTGGTACAGGCCTTTAATCCCTAAAACAATAAGTGTGGAAGCAGACACAGGAAGCAAAGCTCAGGAGTCAGTGTCACACAGGAAGTGACATGTGAGATGAGTCAGAGTGAAGGACAGACAAAGTGACAAATCAGAGGAAGAATCAGCAGAGTGAGTCAGAGTGAGGACACACCCAATTCTCACAATATGAAAGCAGGCTCTCAGCTCAGAGCAAGTCAGTTACAGTCAGTCAATTACAGCAAGCAGCATGAAGCAAGCAATCTGAAGCAGGCAGACAGGGGATAAGACACAGAGACAATGAAGAGGTCTGACTGAGGAGTGGAGATGCTGATTGAGGCAGTATGGAACAATGAGAATTCAGAGACACAGAGACACAGAAACAGCTGGCGGAAGAAGTCAGTATCAGTTGGGAAGAGTGAGTCAGTTTGAAGCTGAACAGAACAGTTTGGTCCAAGGCAGTCAGAGAGTCAGCCAGAATCTGTCAGAGTCAGAAGAGTTCAGTCTGAAACAGTAGTCTGGCTCAGAAGGTCAGTTTGAGCCAGTCAGGTTGGAGAAGAGTTTGAGCCAGAACAAGAGAGAGTTGAGTTGAACCAGAAAAGTGAGTTGATTAGTACAGCTCTAAGTTCAGAAGGAGCAAATCAGGGTGGATCAGTCAGCAGTGGGTCTCAAAGGCTTAAGACTAGATTGTAAGGAGGCAGAAGCATTCCAGGACTAAAGGAATAGAACCGGTGATTAAATTAGCCAAAGAATAAACTGTCCTCTGCCCTGAGTCTATGGCTACATTTACTAACATTCATTTTTGATTAAAAAAAAAATCTTTGCAGTATCTTTAGTAAAATAATTGTTTTTTTAAATAGAACCAATATGTGACAGCGCTGACTGACTTTTAAAGCATTAATGGCAGAGCAAAAGAAATCAAGCACATGATTCAGTAGATTTACACCAATGATGCTAGAGCCTTTGCCTTTCTACTAGACAATTGCCTCTGAACACTGGGGGAGATAAGGATGCTGAGAGGCAGGCAGAGCCAGGGAACTCCTGAACCAGATAGTCTCTAGAAAACCAGCAAGTGGCAGTTACATGCAGTTTAAAAAAAAAAAAACTAAAATAGTCAGCTATCCTTCAAGAACTACAGTATAAGGGAATTCCCTCCTCGGAATGGGAGGAAGCATACTGAGAAGAAAGGTGAACAGGATCTGTAGTCCCAGTGGATAAGCAAGGTGAGCAGGATCTGTGTTCTCTAGGACAGTCTCAGTGGATAAGGAAGGTGAACAGGAGCTGTGTTCTCCAGGACAGAGTCTCAGTGGAGAGGACCAATGCTTTTACAGCAGACTTTGTTGGGCCTGGCTTCAAAGCAGAAGTCTTTGAAACTGTAATTTCGGTTTCATGACTTATGCTTGTTTGATCATTCCAGAGCTATTCAGTGAGCTCAAGAAGAGATGTCCACTGGATTATCTCCCCCCTGTGTGTTTATGACTATAGTCTACTTTCAGCAGTTCCCAGACGCTCCATTCAGTCATTGTGTTTTTTCTTAACCCAACATTCTGGATATTTAGCCTCAAATATTTTTAATCATTAACTTATTTATGTTGCTTTGTGTTCTGTTTATTTTAGAACAAGCATTTCTTTCTCTCTAATGTTTTATCACTTAGAAGTAATATCACCTATCTATGCTCTTATAGCTTAACAAGTTATTAATAATGTAGCCTTTTCTCTTACCTCAGTCTTTTAAACAATTATTCTGCTTGGAAAAAGTAGGCTTTGAATAACTAAAGTGCTTCAGAGGCCTCAGGCTTCTGTAGAACCAGAAGGAACTGGGAGATCATAACTTCAGCCCAGTGGCATCAGAGGTCAATGCAGCACCTGGGCTTCAGTTCCAGTGTGCCCCTGGTCCCCTAAGAAACTGGAATTTTGGTCCCAGCAGTATCTGGGGTCAAGTTGAGGGTGGAGATTTGTTGTCTAAAGTGGTGAAGGTCATTGAATGGCCTGGGATCTGCACTTCTGTGCTTCTAGAGGTTGCTTTGGGCCCATGGCTCTAACAGAAGCCACCTGACATGAGATAGACATCACTGGGTCTGAAGTTTGTTATTCTGCCCCCAGCAAGATCATAGAATCCAGTGGTAACCAAGTTTAGAGTCCATCTGGTCAACCTGGTGCTGAGTGTACATCCGCCCCCCACTCGGTCCTGTTGGTGCATAGCCAAGATGAGAACACTTAATTCATTCCATAGTCAACACCAAGTTTCATCAGTCCTCGTAGCTGAACTTCATGCAGATGTTCCTCTAAAAAGAATCACAGAAAGCAGAAACTCCAATAAGCTTGGAAAAAGATTAAGTCAAAACAAACATATTTCAAAAGATGTGTAAATATGAAAAAGCAACACAAAAATATGCTACACCCCCTACCCATGACCCACCACTATCTGACTAGGTCCCATATAAGGGAATCCAAACTTACAGAAAGAGCTGAAATGTTTGAGAAAGATTTTAGAGTCTTATTATTTAAAAGAAATAGCAATCATAAGGAAGATCCAAACAGATACAGGAAATAAGGAAATCCACCCAAGACCTTCTTCAGGACAGTCTTCAAAGTGAACATAGCAGTTAGTAAATTGGAGGTAAAAGTTCAAAATAGGGAGGGAAATTTTAGCAAGGAAATTGAAGCATTGAAAAGCAATCAAACAGAAATACTTGAAATGAAAATGATGGTCAATCAAATAAAAAACCACTACAGACATTATAATTAACAGACAAAACCATACAAAAGAACAAATTACAGGGATGAAGGACAAAGCACAATAATTCAAACAGACATATATAAAGAAAAAAAAATTAAGAATCCATGTGTGGGAGTGTTTCCAAGAAGTCTGGAATACATTCAAAAGGCCACATCTGAGAATTCATGGTATAGAAGGGGCAGAGGTAAAAGTAAGTGGAATAGATAGGATATTTAATGACATTATTGGAGAAAAGCCCTCTTAAGTTTATTTAAAATAATGGGTTTCGAACACAAAAGGCACATAGGTACAATCAGAGAACAATCTCTCCATGACACATTATAATCAGAATGTCAAAGATGCAGATAAAAAAATAGTCTTAAGAGCAACATGAGAAAAATGGCAATACATATAGGGTGGGAAGTACAAAAGTCAGAAAAGCATGGGATGAAATATTCCAGGCTCTGAAAGTAAACAGCTCCAAGCCAAGAATGCTATATCCCGCAAAGTTATCTATCAAAATCTTTTGAGAAATAAAGGTATTTAAGATAAACACAAATTAAGACAATTCATGGCAATATAGCTAGCATAACAGAAAATTCTTTTTAAAAATTTTTATTTTTTTTCTCTTGCATAACACATCTGAGCCCCCTCCCCTACCTCTGCTCCTCCCAGCTACCCCTTCTTCTCAGATCTATCTCCCTACCCTCCAGATAAGATCAGTCCTCCTAGGGTTACTATTCAAACAGGACATAGCAAGATGGAACAAGGCTAAGCACTAATCCCTGCATCAAGAGTGGGTTAGGCAACGCAGCAGGAGGAAAGGGGTCCCAAGGGTAAGCGAAAACATCAGAGACCACCCAACTCTAGTACTACAGAAAGTTCTTAATGGAAAACTTCACAGGGAGGAAGATGAAAAACACCCTAACTAAAATAAATAAACTAGACTTGAAAAAGAAACAAACATGTCCAACACAACAGCTCAGCAAAACCTCAAAATGAATAGAAATGAATATGAGAGTAGGAACAGAAATACCAATAAACCAGAAAACTAGGACAATACTTGACATATTTATAGGAAATAGCAAACCTCTTTCTACAATAACCTTAAACATAAATAGCTCAACACACCACTACAAAGATACAGACCAAAAGAGTGGATTAGAAAACACGAACCAACTATATTCTCTCTCCAAGAAACACACTTGACCAATAAAGATACCCTAATCTTAATATCAAAGGAAAACAAACTACCAAGCAAATAGAAAAATGTAAGCAGTATGACTTAGCTATCCTATCCTTACATCAGTAAGCATCAAAGCAAACCTAATTAGAAGTGATGAGAAGGGACACTACGATTAATAAAAGTAACAGTTCATCAAGAATATATAACAATTGTAAACCTTTATGCAACAAATATTAGTGCCCAAAATTTAATAAAACAAACAGTAAAAGCCATAAAAGACCACCTAGTTCCTAACAGGATAATAGCGGGGAACTTCAATACTCTGCCATCAAATTTAAATAGGTCTTTTACACTAAGAGCACATAAAAAACTTCAGACCTAAACTATATTACCCATTAATTGGACTTTATAGATATACACAGAATATTTCCCCCAATAGGTAGAGAATAAACATTTTTCTCAGCAGCATGTAGTACTGTCTCCAAAATTGATTACATCATCAGACACAAGTAAAATCTCAACAAATGCAAAACATAAAAATAAAAATAAAAGCGAGATAACTTCTTATCTCCTATCAGGCCATAATACAATTAAACCATAAATCAATAATAAAAGAAACTACAGAAACCACAAAAACACATGCAAATGAAACAACACATTTTGAATGGATCATCCAAGAAATTGGAGTGGAAATTCATTAATTCCTAGGACAAATGAATACAAAAAAACACATTCTATCAGAACCTCCACGATTCAGCCAATGCAGTCCTTAAGAGGGGAGTATACAGCGTTAAGTGATTCCATTAACAAATGTGAGATATATCAAATAAATAACCTATGATGCACCTCAAGGCTCCTGAGAAACAAGAAGCTAAACCAGACACAGTTGATGACAAAAAATAATAAAGATTAGGGAAGAAAATAATGAAATTGAGATTAAAGAAACAATACACAAAATCAACCAGAGTTAGTTCCTTGAAAAAGCTACTAAGATCGACAGATCTTTAACCAATCTGACAAGAAAGGGAAAAGATGCAGATTAATAAAATTAAAAATCAAAAGGATACCATTCTAATGGAATTGCATGAAATTCAAAACATTATTAGAAATTATCATAAAAACTTACATTCTGAAAAGCTAGATAACCAAGAAGAAATAGAGGACTTCTGAAAATATATCATCTACCAAAATTAAGTCCTGAATCCATAATAACTGCAAACAGTGAGGTTGAAGCTATTATTAAAAGTCTTTCTTCAATGAGAAGCCCAGGACTAAATAGAGTCATTGCTGAATTCTATCTTACTTTCCAGGAAGAGCTTATACCAATTCCTTTTAACTTGTTCCATAACATACAAAGTGAAGAAACACCACCAAGTTTGTTCTATAAAGCCAGAATCAGCTTGATACCAAAACCAGGTATCACCGTAAAAATAAAACAAAAACAAACAACAACAAACAAAAACACTACAGACATATTTCTTTGATGAACATAAGTGTAAATTCCTTAACAAAAATACTAGCACACTAAACTTAAGAACACACTAAAATTGTACATTATAACCAAGTGGGCTTCATCCCAGAATGGCAAGGGTGGTTAAATCAATAAATGCAAAATATAAACAAATTCAAAGACGAAATTACATAATTATTTCAATTGACATCAAAATTGCATTTGTCATACTTCAGCGACTTTCAAAATAAAAGTGTGGAAACTTTAGGAATAATTGGAACATATCTCAAAGTAATACAGGGCGAATATAGCAAACCTGTAGACAGCACTATACTAATTGTCAAGACACTGATACCATTTCCTCTAAAATCAGAAATGAGATAGGATGTCCCTTCTCCCTTCTTGTTCGATGTAGCTCTAGAAGTCTTATCTGTAGCAGTCAGACAAGAGAAAGATATAAAATGGATAGCAATAACAAAGGAAGAAGTCAAATATCACAATTTGCAGATAACGTGGTTATTTGATTAAACGGCCAAAATGAATATACTAGATAGAACTTGGACCCAATAAGTCCAGTGAAGTTAACAGATACAAAATCAATAATAATAATGATGATAATAATAATAATAATAATAATAATAATAATAATAAACAACCCATTAACCTTTAGCTATAATAACAGTCTTTTCTCTGAGAAAGAAATTTGGGGAAAAAAAAAGCAAGCAATCAAACAAACAAATAAACAAAAACCAACAAAAAAACTGTTCTATTCAAAAAGAACTCTTCCTAAACTTAAGTATTTAGAAATTTATAAAATCGAATCTCTACAGTGAAAATGTCAAGATGTCGAAAAAGGAAATCACAAAAGATGCTAGATGATTGAAAAATATACCATGTTCCTGTGTAGGCAGAATTAATATTATCAAAAATGTCTCTGCTCTCAAAGTTAATATAAAAAATGCAATACCTATAAAAATCATCATGTCATATTCCACAGATTTAAAAAACAAGTAAAAATCCGTTTTGAGCCACAAAAGACTACAAATAGCCAAAGCATTCCTAAGGAGTAAGAACATTTCTGGAGATATTATAATACCCAAACTAAAATTACACTAGAGAGCCATAGTGAAAAAAGACAGCCTGGTAACAGGCATAAAAATAGGCAGGTAAACCACTGAAATAGGAGCCAGTAGCCAGAAACAAAATGGCAATGCTATGCCCAATTGCATTTGACAAAGGAGGCAAAAACATACTTTGAGACGAAGATAGCATGTTCAAAGAATGGTGCCAGCAAACTGGATTTATACTGCAGGAGAATGAAACTTGGTCCCTATTTTTCACTCTGTAGAAAATAAACTCAAAGTGCACCAAAGATCTTAATTTAAAACCTGAGACACCGAATCTATCAGAAAAAAAAAAAATCATGAGTGATAGATGCCCTTCAGAATATTCAGAGAGAGAAGAACTTCTTAAGTAGAACACCAACAGTACAGGAACTAACCCCAAATATCAACAGATGGGATTCATGGAAATATGAAGTTTTTGCATGGTAAAGGAAATAATAGAATTCATAGACAGTCCACAGAATGGGAGAAAATCTTTACTGGTTACAATTCAGACAAGCGGCAAATATCCAGAATTTACAAATAACTGCAGAAATTAAATATCAAGGAAATAACACTATCAATCAACTAATGAACTGAACAGGCATTTAAAAAAGAAAAGGAAAAAGAAATACAAATGGCCAACAACTATTTTTAAAAGGCTCAAATATCCCTCACCACCAGGGAAATGCCACCTCACTCCAGTCCGACTAGTTATTAGCAAAATATCTGACAACAAATGTCAGAGGATGTGGAGTGAAAAGAACACTTAAGCACCTTTCCTGTGGTGCAAATAAATACAGCCATTGTGGAGATCAGTTCTCCGATTTCTCAGAGAATTAAAAATAGAACTGTCATATGACCCAGGTATTTCACTCCTAGGCATATACCCAGAGAACTCCATGAGTCGCCATACAGATGTTTGCATATCATGGTTATCGCTGTTTTATTCACTAGAGCAGGGAAATGGAACCAACCTAGTTGCCTATTAATAGATGGATAATGAAAAATTTGTATTTCTCTCTGTGTATGAGTATGCACAATAGAATACTACTCAGCTCTAAAGAAAAATGAAATCTAAAATTTCAAGAAAATACATGGACTTTGAATGTATAATATTGAGCAAGAAAATACAATCCCAGAAAGAAAATAAAGCATATATTTTCTCTCACATGCAGAATCCAGCCAATAATATAAGTATATAATGTATATATGCAAACAAATGTAGTGGGTGCAATATAACACAAAGAAAGAGATTAAGAAATGATTGGTATACAGGTGAGGAAGCACTGAACTCAGGCAATGGGCACAAGTTATAAAAGAGGATATAAAGCTAACTTTTTCTATTCTGTAAAGTATTTTGTTTGGGTGGTAGGTAAGTATACAATATATATCTGATACTGAATGTTTATGATTTACTGTGAAATTCTATAGCCTCTGTTCTATGTCTTCTTCTAACTGTAGAGAAGTTCACTCAGTTGAATGGACTTTGAGTCTAGTTAACTTACCTATGTGATGTTTGTACTTATTTCATGACATTTTTCATAATAAAGTTTATAAAACCTGCTTTAGTTTCATGAAATATATTTTTATTTCATAATTTCTCTTCATGTGCAACTAAAACATTCTTTCTACCTCAATTTATAAATTCACCCTTTCTACCCCTCTGATGAATTTATTCATCGATTGTGTGGTTATTTTGAGGACATTATGAAAAGTGTCTACTATGGAAACATTGTTCAAATGTACCATGACAGGAAATATCATGGGCATGATTTAACTGTCCTTACATCTTTGCTTAAAGTTGAAAAGTAAAAGTCTATGCTGCCATTCCACCTTTCTGATTGGGAGAATCTCCAGGGCTTGAGAATTTAATCTTGGAATGATGTTCTCATAAACAAAACAGCTCACCCAACCTGTACCTCGTGAGAGTGTCAGGAGGACTAAGGTTCATCCTGAGGACTTCAGGCTGGCCTGAAGCATGTAGTAGTTGTATGCATTTCGACAAGGTAGTCCAGCAAGAAGTTGTAGGGCTAGCAGGAGTAACAGCTCTAGTGTTAACAGGAGACAGAAAAAACCAGAGCTACTGCTACCTTTTTTTTTTTTTTTTTTTTTAAATGGGGACAGGAAAAAACATTGCTACTGTTGCCAGTTTTTACATGTCTACTTTTCATTAGGACTAGTTTAAAGTACAAACATCAGGGAAAATGCAAGCTAACAGTGGCTCAAATAAAATGGAAATAATCTCTCTGTGTAAAAGTTCTCAGACAGTCAAGTGATGGATGGAGACGCTGTTCCAGAGAGCATTAAAGGCTCAAACTGCATCTAATTCACTGCCCCGTGTTTTTTATCAGATGTCCCATGTTTTCCAAATCCAAAATGTCAGTAAAGAGCTTTCCTTACATCATCTGTGTCTCAGGCTATGGAAGGCAGAAATAAATGAAGAAGAAAAGGATGCAAAAAATAGTCTTTTCAGGAAGGTTCCAGAAACTGCTGCCAATATTTAAGTAACTAACACAAAATCTCCTATCACACTAAGCAGCAAAAGATCCCAGATAACATGCCTCCCACAGCTCTGTGTGGGCATTTCATCTTCTAGCACCTCTGGCACCTAAGTAACAAGTACAAAGGGCAAGAATGGACAGAAGCCTGTGCCGGTATCAAGAATGGAAGTGGGATGCTGTTAGTTCTCTCTCCCTCTCTCTCCTTATTCATTTCCCTCCCTTCCTTTCTCCCTCTTTCCTTCTCTCCTTCTCTTCATCTTCCACCCCCCCCCCATTTCTTTGTGTGACGATAAAATACAAACGAATGATTGAACTCAAATCAAATAAAATGCATTCTGCTCTGTTGTTATGGTAACTGGAGTGCTTGAAACATTTATGTTATTTTCACAACATAAATCATACACCTCGAATTATTTATTTTAAAACCTTCTGAAGGGTTTGCACAACAGCTGGAGTACAAAAGCTATTTGCTTCCCAGTTGGCAAAAACAGTTTTGACTAGTTTGACAGATTTTTAGTAGATCCGTAGTTTGACTTAGTTACAATTTCACTTTGTTTCCACAATGATCATTGACAGTAAAATCCAAGCCCTGTACACTAGAAATTTAAGTTATATTGAAGGAACTACTTGGGATTTTAATTTATAAGTCACTGATAGAATAACTCCATCGTTCCCAACAGATACAAATCATCTCAAAGAGAACATGACAAATTACATTGTCACTGGGGGCTTAAAGGGACCATAGATTAAGTTTACATTATGTTTAATGGTCCACACAATGCTATAATGTGCATCTTTGGGAAACATTCACCTGGATACTCAGCTCTGAAAGCAGGCAAGTTTCAACTTTTGTCAACAATTCAAACTATCACTGTTCAAAATCAAAGTTTTAAATGTTGAGCCTTTTTGTTTGTTTGCTGTTTTCTTCGAGTAGGGTTTCTTTGCTGTAACTCTGGCATCTTGGAACTGAGGCTGTAGACCAGGCTGGCCTCGAACTTACAGAGATCTGCTTGCCTCTGTCTCCATGGTGCTGGGACTAATGACCTGTGCCATCACTGCTGGGCTTTAATGCTGAACTTTGTAACTAATGTGTGATGGTTGAATGAGATGTTAAGATCCGGGGAAAGTGGGTGAGAGGTATATAGAGCTATCTCTACTTTAATGAATCTTAAATTTTAAATTGTAAAGACTTTCAGTCTTGAAGTAGTAGATTAAAACTGTTTATCCAGTTTTGTTGATGTTAAGATTAATGTATTAATATCACAGAGGGAGATAGAGATTGAAAGGAAAGTGAGTATGACTTTCAAGTCATCCATCACTCCATCAGCTGTTCTCCAAGTCTGTTCTCACCTTGCATATAAACATGGCTTCGTTCACTGGAAAAGTGAAGCTGGAGCGGAGATTAAGAAAGCCTTGGTGCCCCTGGGAGGATACAGAGGCCTCTTAGCATCCCCTCTCAGGGAAAGCAGAGGGACTTCCCTAAACAATGCTCTGTGGCTTTGAAAGGCAGAGAACAGAAAGACTTCCCCAGAAAATCGTTAGCTATTGACAAAACACTCTTTTTCTTTCTACTTGCTTTACCAAGATTCGCTGTTTTCCAAATACCTAAGAGGAAAGCTTGCTTGGGAAATGTGTTTTGTTGCTAATTGCTAAGGCACAGATCGTTTGTTTCTTGACTCCCTTTCGTCTCCTGCACCCACCAGCCCCACTTGCTGGGCAGTCCTGCTGCTGGGCCTCTGCTGCCAGGTTTCTCCCACAGCACAGTAGACCCTACACAGTGACTTCCCATGTGCTTTCAGATGCACTCCCCACTCCCAGCACACATCTACTTCCTCAAAAACACCAGCCTTTTAAGGGTCAACTCTAAGTGCCACTATCTGGTTCTATTTAGTTCAAATAAAAAGAATGTTTTAAACTAGGTACTAAATTATTCTTTGTTTACAAATGAAAATTTTTAAAGAAACTGTTTTCCTACATTTGAGCAAAGTAGTGGATGAAGGCAAGCAGCAGCATGTTCTTAATCTCCAGTCTCAATTGGTTTTAGTAGTAGAGCTCTTAGAATTTAGCACATCTGTCCCTCACATCTCTTTTGTGCCCCTAAAACATGGACCCTTGTTTTCATCCTAGATATGTATTAAGGTTCAGCTGGACAATATATATTGTAAAGCTTCTCTTAGGCCTAAGGGTACAAAGACTGCCCCATTTCCTACTTACAACTTATTCACAGGATGATTATGCATCTATTAATTTTCAAAACTATAAACGCATTTAAAAAGCAAAGTTCATTACAAAAAAATATTGTAGAAATCGCAGAGTATTCAATCCCAATAACAGTACTTTCTGTAAATTATTAGCTACAAAGAGAAGCTTCTTGATACATGTTAAGCACATTCTACTTTATTCTATAATACCATTTTTTGTGTTTTCCACCCTCGACTAGCTTGTAAACTCCTGAAAGGCAGCATTATGGGCTTATTTTTGGAATGCTTTCCAAATATGTTTCGTGCAGCTACTGGACGACTCTGTACAATATGTTATAATTTACAGTCCCAACTATAAACACTGGCAACTTGTTAGGAGACAACACCCTTGTAGGTCTATTCCGTCACTGTATGTCTCAGAAGCAGGTGCACACAGTGCTCCTATTCTAGAACACATTCTCAAGGTATTGAGGATGGCTTTATTGGGAGATAATATTCCACTCTATAGTAACTTAAAGGTTCAATTATAGCCATAGAAGATGGGTACAGTGTCCTCACATAGGGCAAAAATCAGGCGTGTATTTTCTCTATTATAGTGGTCTGTATATAGTGGATCTCTATTCTCAGGGTTCCTTTCCTGTAAGGAAGCTATCTCAGGTGAAGAGTGCTACCTAGCCCTCTCTGTGTTGATGAGTGGGAGATGCAAAACGGAAACCTTACCAACTGCAAATATTCTTGACGCTGCTGTGTGGGCATACACATATGCCAGCTTTCCATCATTGTGTCCGAACATAGTATATTTAAAAAACTCAACTTTGTCAAGGAATGGCTTCAGAGACTTCAGTTCCTAGCCAAATGTTCTGTTCCTTTTGCCCTGAGGTGAGACAGAAGACCATGGTGCTAACCACAGGGTAGAGAGCACTGCTTACTTCTTGGTAGCTAGAAAGCTAAGGAAAAGGGGATGGAGCCCCAAAATACCTTTTAGGGCATCTTTCAGAGGACCAAGAGCATCCACTTCCTGTAGCTGCTTCTTCCTCCCACTGGTGACCTCGGATGGGGACGTTTTACACCTGGGATTTGGGTTATATTTTAATTTCTTTAACCTCTCTTAAATTTCCATCCCAGACACTGAGTGTCTCCCTTGCATCCTTGAAGCTGAGGTGCTAACACATCAGCTTAACAACAGAATAAAAGTCAGACCTTCAGAGTTCTTAACTCAGCACTTTGTAAAGCAGTAAAGTCTGGTGTTGTGAACACTCAGGAGTGCATTTTGTAGCATTGGCCTCAGAAGGAGCTGAATCTACAAGTTCAAAATATCAAGAATTCCACAATGTTGGAAAGAGGGCAACTTTGTAACAACACTGAGGAACCGTGTTACTTAACTCTGAATGATTGTATACACTGTAATTCAGCAACTGAACCCTAGAAGAGAGATCCCTGAAGATGCCTACTTCTAATTGCTGAGATCTGTGAATATGTCATCCTAGCCTGGACAAAGGGACTCTATTGATGTGAAATAATTACGTTCTGGTTTGATTTCTGTTGTCATGATATAGCACTCTAAATAAAAACAACTTGGGGAAGAAAGGGTTTATTTGACTTACACTTTCAGTCATAGTCTATCACTGAGGGAAGTCAAGGCAAGCACTTAAGCAAAACCCATGGAAGAATACTGCTTGTTTGCTTGCATATAGGGTCTCAGGCTTACCTGCCTAGGGATGGTGTCACCCACAGTGGGCTGGGCCTTCTTACATCGATGAGCAATCTAATCAATCCGCAGCACACATGACCACAGGCAAAGCTGGTTTAGGCAATCCCTCTCAGTTGAGACTCCTTTCTCAGGTGACCCTAGACTGTATCAAGCTGAGAGTCAAAGCTAACTAGGACAAAGACATTTATGATATGTATTCTTTTTGATTTTTATGTTGTACGTCAAATAAATTTGTAATGAAGCAATGCATAAAATCAGCATGGTGAACTGACTGTGTTAAGTAGGTCACTTTGGAAAGTCCTGTCAGGACTTTAGCTTTCTGAGCCTCCTTTTAGTTACCAAAGGTATAAAGGGATGAAGATGATATTTATAGTGGTGGTGGTAACCACAGAGCTAACTAGAATAGTGTCCATTCTGCTGGGAGCGGTGCAGAGGAACAGCAGCCAGCACTGGAGCTTCAGAAATCAGCCTGCTGTTTAGGAGGAGTTTTACCTTGGCCTCCCCGGGGATTGTCTCCTGAATGCCCTTTGGTACTGCTGGGTCTTTTCATGCTTGTTACTACCATGGCCTCCTTGTGTCTTTTGAAGCATGAAAGTTTTATAGGGGTTTCTAACCCCTCACTGGGCAATGTTGCTGGCACAGATTATAATGGTGATGATTTTCCCTAGAGCGATGTCACTTGGGCAAGGCAGTACCACTCAGTTGAATTGGTGGCGCTATTGAAACTCCAGAAATAACTTAAAAAACATGTATAGCTAAAAACAGTAGCTGTTTTTCACATATGGTTACAGGGTTAAATTAGGATGTTTTGTCAGCTGCCTTAGAATCACTAAGTTAAGAAGAAAACATATTTTTGCTAGGGACTTATTTAGTCAGGAAAGCTTAGGAAAGCTAAAACAAAGAAGGCTTTATTGCTAGGGCCCATAAGTTTCACCTGTGAAAAACAGACCCATGATCAAGTAATAACAAATGAGTTTCAGTTCCCACCGTCAGGTTTGAACTTCTTCAACCACAGATAAAACTGACTCTTCTGTGGTCTTTATAATCAAAAATTTACTGATGGGTTTGGGGTATGCCATGGGGATGCAGAGCTGTGCAGCAGACTTTCCTTTTACCTAAGAAAAGCAAAGAGACCCCTGACTTAAATTGTTCTATAAATAAACTTGTTTCACTGTGTTAACTAAATAAGAATTGTGTATGTTAGGATACTATCAAGTACTCATTCTCTGGCAACCCACCAGCTACATTAGAGGCTGACCATGAAATTAGTTGGCTTGCTAAAACTATATATATATATTCTAGGATATAGATGTACTGTGGGAAAATATACATGTGGAAAGCTAGATGTTCAGGTGTGGGTTTTAAGATAACTTATTTTTTTTAAATATGGAACTTGCAGCCCCTTTAATATAAACTGTAATCACTATGTGAAGTTTATGATTAAGATATGATTATAATGCTATCTTTCCCCATGAGGGGCTTTGTCAAAATTATATTTAGGATACATGGGAAAACTGACAGGCAGACCGAAGACTAGGAAGAGTGCTGAGGGTAGTAAGAGTAGGAAAAGGAACAGTAGAGAAACAGAGCAAAGGGAATAGGAGTGGGAGTAAGAGGAGAGAGAGAAGAGGGAAGAATAGAAAAGTAAGACGGAACAGATGGAATAAAGCCCATTTTCTTCCTGTATGTTTTTCTATCTCTCTTTCCTGGGGGCTCTACTACCTTCCTTGCTTTCCGGACTCTTTCCCCTGGAGACCTGAGCCTGATCTGGTTCACTTTTCCATCCAAATATGCATAGACCACAGTCCTCTTCTGAAAGACTGCCTGGATGATACCTACATCATGACCTTGAAATTTCCACATCTCCATGACGTTATCCCAAAGATAAAGTCTCCCTAAGTGATAGAATGGAACCCTCTTCTATAGTACCCATAGCTATGATGTGGTCTGAATCCCAAAGGTTCATGTTCGAAATTTGGTTCCCAGTGTGGTGAGGTTTAGAAATGGTGTGACCCTTAAGAGGTGGGCCTGATTGGGAGTGATTTGGTTTTTGGGGGTTATCCTTTGATGAGCTCCCCGCTCCTGGTTTCTGTTTGGCAGGTATCCTCGGATGACCTCCCTCCTAGTTTCTGGCTTCCTGTGCCTCCATGCCTGCTCTACCTCTATTCTCAGCTGCAAATGGTAGTGCTAGCTATGTTGTGACTTAACGAAGGCAGTCCTGCCACAGGCCCTCTTAGTTCTTGACTCTCAAGAAGTGAACATCAAATAGACTTCTTACTATTATAAAATACATGGTTCCATGTATTTCATCACCATGAATATTATCATGATAATGTTATCATGGTATCATTCATCATCAATGTTACTATAGAAATGAGAAGTCTCTATGTTGTCCTTCTCTGCAGAATAGTATTTCTTTTTATTTCTACATCTTCACTCAGTTTCTTCAATACAGTTTCTAAGCATACCTTCAGAAGGCCTTCATCAGCTCCCTCATGAGAAACAGCCATTCTCCTCTGTCCAGATACTCTGCTATATATGTACTTCTCTGCTGTACTTTTTATTGTGCATAGAAAAGTAACCTCATAGGTAGATATGGACAAATGGAAGTTAGATGGATAATAGAAAAATACATGGATATATTGGTATATAATAGATGATAGGGGATAGGTAGATGACAGATATTTAGTTGGCTTTTCTTCTAGTATATGGAAGAATCACTATATCTTATACTATCTAAGCATCACCATACATGTGACATATATGATTTTTACAAACTATAATAGAGACTATGAATATTATATTCAGGCAAAATTGAGAAAACAGGAAACTATTAAAAATAACATGACAAAAGGTAAGTTTATTTTAAAACCATTAAACACATTTTCAAACTCAAAACTTAATGTTTTTAACACATATTATAAATAGCATGCTTAATTTAAATTAGCTCATATCTCATTTTCAGTAGCAGTATAAATTTTTCTCATTTATTCTTTACTTTTAATAAAATGTTAACCTCAATGCATTACTAACTACATTTTAGGGTCATCTTGTTGGAGAAATTTCACACACACACACACACACACACACACACACACTTATGTACATGCAATTTCCACATGACTTATTTCATCATAAGTGACAAACTTACAAGGTTCTACAGTATTTATATCTAGGATAAAGCTAAAGCACTGAGATATTAACCACATAACCAGCCTTTAGCAAATAACAGCATATGAGTACTAGTTAGTAGGAATAGTCAGCATTTTACCATGCTTGTGGGCAGATTTGATCTCATGGATGAATACCTCTCATATTTTCTAGAAAGCAAACAGCAAACCATTTAGACTTTCTTTCTCTACTCTCATTTGCAACACCTTCTTGAACCAGATGCTTGGTATCATTCACAGTTCTCAAATCCAGTTTTCTCCTTTACATTTTCCTTTCATGTGTGCTCTCTTTATCTCTCATTATTTCTTCCTTAATGCATGAAATATTCCAATTACTTTTCTTCATTTAAAGACCAAAGGTGGTTGTTCTGTGTAGGAAAAAAATGAGATAAAAAGTCCCTCTTCTTTAGTCCCTACTCACATCCCCAGAGTAAACACACCCCAGCTTTCAAATGCACAGTACAGTTGTTTGTTTAGTTATTAGCAGTGTTCCCTTTCATTCTCTCAAATGTTCTGTCTGGATAAATAGCGAATATGCTTACATTATAATTTCCTTTATTATTTAGTTTGAATGAAATATTCTTGTCTGTAAAAGTCTTCATCTGGCCAGCCATGAATAGATCCTTAATGACTAGTAGAGTTTGAATAGTTGCATTTAAAATGAAAGCTTTTGTTATTAATCATTTTCTCTGTCAGTCATCCTAAGGTTATCAAGTACAGCCAAATTATTCTGACACTCATTTTAACATGTTTGCTCATTCATGAAACCAGTAACCATCTACCACTTACTACCTGAAGAGGTGTTAAAGGAATGCTTAGAGGCAGAGAAACTAAGAACACATTGATGTAGCTAAGTAAGGTCGACGGTCTCGCGTGAAGGTGCTGAAACTAGATGTAAGATATTGTGAAGGTGCAATGAGGAAGTGGAAGATATTAGTACAAAGGGCAAATAAGTTTCAGCAAAGAAGTAACTTAGGTTGAGGAAGATTATTCTAGACAGGGCTGTGATGAAAAAGAGATGTCTAGGCAGGTTCTGGTAGACTTAAATATTTAGTGTAACAGAGGTGTCATAGATGAGCTCATCCGGTATATAAAGGTCAGAGTTTAGAAAGGATAATTAGTCAACAGTGATGATTCTCTAGTGGGTGCCAAATGAGGGGGGCAATGAAGGGAATAGAAGTACAGAAGGTTGGGCAGGCCAGCAAAGTGGCAGTTCAGAGTCTCTCCAGTGGCCAATATGTTAAAGGCTTGGTCTCCAGGGTGCTGCTATTGGGACGATAGAACTTTTCACAAGTAGGAAGTTATGTGGTAGTGTACCTAACATGAAATACGGCACTAGGATCTTGGCACTTTCTTTCTCTTTACTTCTTGGCTATTGTGAAGTGAGCACCTACACTGCCATGTGCTTCTGGCTACATTGTGCTGCCTCATCGCAGACCCAAAGACAAACGAAGCCAGGCAACTAAGTGCTAAAGACTCTACATTCTCAAAGTAAAGTAAATCTTCCCTCATTTTAAGTCGACTTCCCCAGGAATTTCATCACAATGAGGGAAAACTTACTACCATCCAACCAGTTTTTTATTTGTAACATTTTAAAATTAAAATTTAATTATATCTCACTCACCCTCTGTCTTTCCCACCTGCCCCATGTCTCTTTTGCTCATTCCCTCTCAAATTCATGCATGGCTTTTAATTTGTTACCTTATATAGATACATGTTTAAATATGTTAAACAGCCTGTTGAGTGAGTTTAGTATTGCTAGTAAGGATATGTTTTCAGGGCTAACCACTTTGTGTTGAGTTGCACATTAGGGGGCTTATCCCTGAGGGAGACTGGTTTTAACTCATAGCTTGTAGTTCTTCATTTAGAAGGTGGGACCTGAGAGATTTTCTCCTCTTGCATTAGTATCTCTCTTGCTTTAGGTCTGATATATACAGGCTCATCATTGAAAATTCATGGGTAGAACTTCCTTGTCATTTCTAGGAGACACAGTAGAACTGCAGACTTTCTGGTCCACGGGCTCTTACAATCTTTCTGGTCTCTCTTCTACAAGAATCTCTGAGCCTTAAGTGGCTCAAGTTGTGAGGTTGCGTTATAGATGTGTTAGCTGGGATATACTCCATGATCAGTTGTTCTCTGCATGTTGACCAGGCCTGATTTTCTGTAATAGTCTCCTTCTTCTGAGAAATGACACTTTTGATAAAATTTGAGGACAACACTTATCTGTGGGTATGAAAATAGAATAGCATGCATTTAGGAATAATACTGGCTTAGTAACGTGGTAGTGGTGACCTCTCCTCTAGGATTAATGTCCTCAATAGGGACCTGTAGTTGGCTGTTTTCTGTACTAGGTAAGGTGAGTTTCCTCCTGTAGAGTGGGCTTTACGTTCAATTAGACAGGTGTCGCTTAACACTAAGGTAAGTAAAGGTGCCTTTTCTGCACCTTTATGGCCATTTATTGTCATTGCTGTAGTGCATAGGCATCTCAGCTAGGTAAGATTATTGATTGCTTCATTCTTTTGACAGCTTGCATATCACCTTCTGGTACAGTTATAGCTAGCCCTTAAAGAGGAGGATTTTGGGTTAGATTCACCACAATTCATCTGAATTATTTATCTGAAATGGATGGTATCTTCAGTTACAGGAAATTACCTTCAACTTCTGGGAGGCAACCAAGGGCAGCAGCTATATGCTATGTTGTATGGGAATCTTTTGGGATCCCTTGACCAACATCTCACAAACCCAAGAAGATATTTTTGTTAGAATTATAGTTCTTGGAGGGAGCATTATCACCCAAACTTGCATAAATTTATTAATATATATGTATCTTTTCCTGGTTTCTTCTGTTACTCCAGGTTACATGTTTACATCTGAAGATTTGAAACTAGTATCTATAGATGATATAAATTTCACATATAGGTGAAACTGAGGTGCAATGGATGAGCCCATCAAGTATATAGAGCTCAGAAAGGATTATTATTCAACAGTGGTGACTATTAGTCAAATATATACAATGTATATATATACACACACACATATATATGTATATAGATACACATATATGTACATATTATATATACATATCATACTTGTTTATATATTATATACACATTATATATTATATATATATATTATATATGTGCATATATAATATATATAATTTTAGATAAGTATAGAATACTATGATTTATTATGGCTTTTTTAGACCTCCTGAGTGTTAATTATGCCCCCTTGCGACCTCTCCATCTTTACCTCTCTTCTCCCTAGTTAAAGCCCTCCCCCAACAGTGCTTTCCCCATTTCTCCAGATCACTGATATCCTGTTATTCTTTCTCTAGCATTCCTTTCCCACTGTCAAAATCTTTTTTAATATATGGTATTTTGCTTCTATAGTATGGTTTTCTGTTTTGTGTCTTATGGGTTTTGTTTTTGTGTGTTTGTATTGTCTTGGGCTTTTTCTTTGTTTTTCTCCTTTTTGTTTCTTTTAAAATATATTTGCTTTGGTGGTACATGCCTTTAATCCTAGTACTTGGGAGGCTGAGACAAGGGGATCTCTTTGAGCTCATGGCCAGCCTGGTCTATAGAGTGAGTTACAAGACTGTCATCAGAGTGACAACAGAGAAATTGTGTCTGGAAAACAAACAAACAAACAAAAAATGCTGTCTTTGTTTTAAATCTACCTCTTTATTTTCTAACAGTTGAGAAAGAAGGTATGGAGTAGGGTGGATGGGGTTGGGGGAAATCTGGGAGGAGGTGAGGGAGAGGAAACTGTGATCAGATTATATTGTATGAAAAAGAATATTTTCAATTTTAGAAAGTGGAAAAAAAAGATTGTGTTAGTCATCCAGAAAAGCAAGGTATAGGTAGGTTATGGTTTTTGAAAGAATCACAAAGATAGGCTAAATATCAGGGGTGGCTTTAAGTGACTTGTTTACTAAGAGGACACAGAAGTAAAGAGAATTATGCATTCCACTCTTATTTGGAGATGTTTAAGGTTTGCTGTGGCCATTTATCCAAATGAGGACAAGAAGTGAGTTTTAGGGGTCTCTAAGCATGGCTGACATGTAATGTTCACTCAGTGATACCCCACAACTCTTGAGTTAGTTTCTTCAAGTTTCAGGTCCTAGATCAGGCACCATAAACTCCACATGTCGAGACAGGGACCCTCTGGTCAGAAGGCTGTCAGCTCTGAACTGCACTGACTATTTGAATGACCATACTCACGTGGCCTGACTACAAATGTACATATCACCTTGTCTGTGGTAGATCCACTTTCTCACATTCTTTAATAGAATCTGGGTCGAAATTATAATTCTGTGACAAATTTTAGTGATTAAATTTAGTACAGGAAATTTCCAGGAGGAAAAGCAGAGGAAAATGTTCCCCTCCCATGCAGTAGGACTGACTTGCATAATGTCCCTGCAGGTGCAGCCTCCCATTCCTTGGCCACAGGAAGAGATCAGTTTACAAGGTGGTAGCCCTGACATACTGGAGCCTTCCTTCTCTCAGTTGAGTTTCTTCCTTGTGCTTCCAAGGGCTGCTAGTAGCTTTGCCACACTATGCCTCTCTGTAGGCTTTGTTGATATGTATTAGAGACCCTCTCCTTGTCCATGGTCTGTAAAGAAGAGGGGAGGGGTGAAAAAAACCAGTATTACATACATCTATGAAAATGGAGCCAAGAAACTCATTATTTTATAAGCTAACTAAAAATTTAACATAACAAGTGGAGATACTTTATAGTTCTTCTCCCGTGCCAGTGACTCCTTGGGGAGCCTCACAGCTGCCTTATGAACCCCTGGATTCTCAGGGTGTGTCCCACATGCTCAGAGCTAAAGGAGGCTGCAGTAGATAGATGCTCCTTAGGTGTCCACAACCACAGGACAGCCCAGACTTGGCCTCGGCCTCAGCAACATATTCTCCCAACTTTGGGTCAGAAAGCCTCAGTTTCTATGTTAAGATTCTTCTTTCACTCAATTTTAACTACAGAGGAGGCCCTCCTGCTGAGTTTGAGGCTCAGTGACATCCACCCAAGGCAGTAAGTCACAGCCTAGTATTTGGACCCTATTTCTGATTTCCTTGGATCAAATCCCAACATAATTATTTCAACTTGTTCCTGTGTTGATGGAAAGGAATTAGTGCTTAATGCAAATGGGTTTAATGGCCATATTTTAAAATAAAATCTGGGGCAAATTCCACAGCACTAATTATTGGTGAATCTCTTTACGGTGAGTGATTTCATCATTTCTCTTTCACTTCTGGATTTTTGAAAATAATTATAGGATCTCTGCACTCGATAGGCTGTTAAATAATTATAAACTACTAAGCTCCCTGTGACTTTTTATAGCCCTTAACACAAATGGCTAACTCCCATTGCCCTAGAATTAATCTAAGTTGTTTTGGAAAATGGCATCAGCCGTCACTTGAATTGGGTTTTATAAATGTAATTGTAAGATTTACTTTGTGATTCATGTCCCTTGATAAACAATTCTGAAACTGGGTTTAGTAATAGGGAATTTAAGTGGTAATGACAGAGTAGGTAGTAAAACTATGTTTATCGATTACCAAAAGTATGGCACTGTCATTTTTGGTTAGTTGATAAACTAGTCTAGACTGGTCCAAATCTCAAAGGGACAATATATCAGAAAGTCAAGTACCAAATAGATATGGCTTTGGGGAGGAATGTGTTGCTGGGAATGAGACATTTATGTGGAATCTATGTGATGGCCAGAGGAATCCTAGGAAGTTGCAGGTAGGAATATTGCTTTTGCAGAGAATATTCTTTGGCTTTAGCTACTTGAGGTGTTTCTTTGTCATTCTTGAGAACATTCTGTATTTACTGAGAAAGGTATTGAAATGGCCAGGTGGTTACTCAGAATCTACCTTTCAATCTAGATTATAAATTCTATACCTTTATTGCAAGTTCTTCTAAATTCAACACTTTCTCTGCATAGAAACTGCCTGACACTTTATCTGTGGGGATTCCTTACATTTCAAGTAAACACGGGGTGTTTATGCATATCAAACTCTCCTGCCGTTTTGAGACTTTTAGAGCTCCTCTCTGATACCAAAAGCTCAATTAGATAGGAATCATTGCAATATTTCAAAATTTTAAGTGGCGAAGAGTTTATCTTTTCAAAGGTTCAAGATTTTAAAAGTTGAAGAGTATTATCAACAAACACCAAGACCTATTTGTTATTTTAGGGTCTGGGAAGATGACTGAGTTGGTAAGTTGCCTCCTCCTCCAGAATGAGTTTAGTTCCTGACATCCATGTAAGAAGCTGGGTATGCAACCCTGTGTCTCTATAACTTCAGTGTAGGGGTTGAAGGTGAAGACCGAAAATTCCTGGAGCTTATTAGCTAACCAGTCCAGCTGAGCCAATGAATTCTGGGTTCATGAGGGATTCTGTATCAAAAATTAAAGTGGAAGATACCCAATGTCCATCTTCACATGTGTGCACCCACTTGGATGTATTACATGTGCCAGCATGTAGCACACACTCACAGAAAGACCCACCTCTACCACATACATGCACACATGAAAGAGCTCTTCTTTAATATTTTACTTACTGTGTGTGTGTGTATGTGTGTGTGTGTGTGGTATGTGCATAAATGTGTGTGGCCAGTTGTTTCTCACCTACTCGGTACGTCTCTGGAAATGAACTTAGATCATCAGAGTTGGTGGCGAGTACCTTTAACCTGTAAACCATCTTGCCAGCCTTCATAATTTGTTATTCTAAGGAAGAGGAGTCATAACAAAGAATGTGTAATAAAGCTATAGAGTTGCCATCAAATTCCTAAAAACAAGTTTAAAGAAACCTATTAATATGCCTGACATACTGAAAAGGATATGAGATAAAGCATTTCTCAATAATTGATATTAAGTAAAATGTTTGTTGAGAAGTAAATGAGAATTTAATTGGTCTTTTTAATTAAAACCATAAGTCATATTATATGCTAATGAAAAATAAATGAGGTTAGTGTGAGGTTGGCTATTAATGAGCTAGCACAGACCATGGAAACTATAATTGTTGTTATGAATTTTTACTGATAAATGAATTGATTGTAAGTAATATAGCTATATAAATACTTGGACCTATACAATAAATGCTATATATAATATGAATTTTAAAATGACTGTGTTACATTAATGAAATTATATAAATTTCCATAAATTTTAAATCCAAATATTTTGGTAATGAAGGGAGAGAGGAGAAAAAGTGAGAAGATGGAGAAGGTGAATGAGAGGAAGTAGAGGAGAAAGATGGGAAGTTGACACTGTATAAATAGGGATAATGAAATAGAGTCTTCTGGGAAAAGTGACAGAGAACTCACGTTGGCATTAAGAGAACGACTTTTTGATATAATCACTACACTGAGCACAAACTAGGCTAAGAACACATTAGTGGAAAAGTACAGGGAGGCAGAAGAACCTGGTTCAAATCCTGAACCTATCTATACTTAAAGCTCTCTAAAGACTCAGTTTCCCCATGATTCAAGTAGAATGGAGAAAGTGATTCATACATCAAACGCGTAAACTAAGGGACTTAAATACTATGTGAAGCGAAGCGAGGCTTCCTAAAGGCTGTGGCGGTTTGAGCGAGATTGGCTCCCCTGGACTCAAATGTTTGCATGCTCAGTCCCCAGTTGACAGACCACTTGGAAGGATTAGGAGGTGTGGTTTGGTGTAGGAGCCCTGTCACTGAGAATAGGCTTTGATGTTTGATGTTTCAAAGGCCCATGCCCTGCCCAGTGTCTCTCTCTCTTTGCCTGCTGTCCGAGGATCAGGACAAAGAGCTTTCTGCTACTTCTCCAGCATCATGCCTGCCTACATTCTGCCAGGCTCCCCACCATGCTGATAATGGACTAAACCTTTGCAACTGTAAGCAAGTCCCCAATTCAAAGCGTTTCTTCATGGGAGTTGTCATCTTCTTTTCAATCTTGGGATTCCCACCGCAGCTGACCCTACACCTTTATCAATGGCATCTCTTGGCTTTTCTTCAGGGATACTCTGACTCTGCAACACAGTGAGAAGACTCAGCGGCTTTCCACGATCCTTCCGTGCCTTCAAAGCCAGTACCATATTAGAGACTCTTACGCATTTACAAGATTGACTGCCTGCTTGAAGTGCAGCCTTGCCCCAACCTCTTATCCCCAACCACAACTTCTATATATTGACTGGGAGAAGATACTTCCTTAAAGATTTCACCTCAATAATGGTAGTATCTTATTAATTATAACTGAATGTTCAGCCCCAGCTACCTAGTGTCCATTTCCCAGTAAAGACAGGTTTCACTTCCACAGATTCTTAATTTAAAATACAACATAAACAGTCTTGATAGAGTTCACTTCCTGCTGAAACTTCACAAAACAGGCCTCTGATGTCTGTATTCCTCTTAGCATTTTATCTACCAAGCTTCCACGGAACAGCCCATTAAGCTCTGAGCACTCAACAGTTTTTCCAGCTAAAATCTCCAAAAATCCTTCCACAACCTTCCCCAAATAACATGGGCAGAGCCATCACATTAGTTCTGCATTATTTTTCTTCTTTGTTGCTTTATCAAAACATTGACTGAAAACAAGCTTGGGGAGGAGGAAAGGGTTTATTTGGCTTACAGGACACAGCCCATCATCCATAGAAGCCAAGGCAGGAACTCAAGGCTGAGACCGGGAGGCAGAAATCAAAGCAGAGACCATGGAGGAATATTGCTCACCGCTTTGCTTCCCTTGGGTTCACCCAGTAACATTTCTCATGTAAGCCAGGTCTACCTTCCTAGGAATAGTACCTTCCAAAGCCGGTTGCTCTCCCATACCTGAATTCACGGAGACTGACAGCACATGCAAGTTATGTCAGACAAATAATAGCAGAATAAGGGGAACAGAACAAATTCCCACCCCTCACTATTTGTCATTGATACATGCTGGAGGAAGTAAAAAAAAATACTTTATTCAGTGGATAGACCTTAGGGATGTCAACCATACTCCAGAGCAGACCTTACAATCAGGAGTAATTGGCCAACACAAAATGTACTCCATATTTCTTTTGGTTTTTGTTGTTTGTTTCATTTTGGTATTTTTTTGTCTATTGTTTGTTTTAATTATTTTTTTAAGAGAGAGAGGAGTGGGGCGAGGACATGAAGTTGAGTGGATAGGGAGGTGGGAAGAACCTGGGAGGAGTTACAGGGCGGTAAAGAATGTGATCAAAATATATTATATGAAAATTTAAAAGAAAAAGAAAATGCCTCTGAGTCACAGATCATGGCAAATCTCAATAGTGCAATTCTTCAGTTGAGGCTCCTCATTCCAGGTGACCCTAGGTTTCTGTTGAATTGACACCTGAAGTTATTTAAGCAGCATTTAACCTGACACCATTTAAGCAGCACTTAACCTGCAGAATTCTTTATTACATTAAAAAAAATCCTGCTCCATAATTTTAAATCAGGTTTTAAGGTAGAGACTAAAATTAAAAAGAGTGAAAACATATCACAGAAATATTGTTACATATTTGTTTAGTATGAGCATTTCTTTTTAAAAATATTTTCAGTATTCCTTATAATAAAACGTGTTGATCTGTTTTTATGTGTCTAAGATACACTCTTTGTAACCTATTCTGTAACTAACTTTAGAGTGATCATTCTTGTCTTTTTTCCAATTATTAAAGCAAACAGTAACATTTTAGCAAATCAGGAACATACCAGGTTTTTTTCCCTAGAAAGAACACTAAAGGAATTGGTTCCGTAGCTGTACAGAGCCATCTCAGAGCGGCCAGTCATAAACACAGGTGAGTGTAGAATGAAAGGGTTTCCTAAGTCTGCAGGACACTAGAAGCTGGGGTCCTCTAAATAAATGCTTCAAACAGTGCTGTAAGTTTGCACTGCCACCAGGAAGGTGCCCTTCCCATCACTAAATTAGAGTCCTGCAGCCTGCAATCAGGCCTGTGTGAAATGAGGCAGGCCTGTGCCCAGCAGGACCACTGCAGCTGCTAGCTCAAAAGCCAGAGAAAAGATTCCTGCATACTTGAGCCTCAGACAGCTGAGTGTCCTCAAATCCTGAGCAGCAATAAGTGAGCCTGCTTCTGGATATGCAGGAAGAAGCTAGGGGTCGGAGGCAGTTGCTGGTGTGGGCATGGAAGAACATGAGCCAGGCAGGACAACACAGGTAGCCATTAGCTAAGAAATATGTCGTTGTTGCCTCCACTCTCACCCCCACAAGCCACTACCCAGGCAAAGACCTTGATTGGAAGGTATTTTAGAAACATTTTGTTGAAGATACACAATGTTCAGTATGTAGCTGCAGAAAGGAGCAGTAAACCTGAACTTACCAATGGCTTTGGACCTGGAGCAGTGAGACATCGTAAGTTGCAGGAACTTTCTCATCGCCCATTTTGTTTCCCAAATTCTGTCCTGTAGCTGTACACCTACTGGGCAGGTCACAGGAACAACAAGGAGGCATTTTCCAGAAGTATAAACTCTTCAAGACCTCCACAGAGAGAACCACTGCCATGGCAAGTGGCATCCATGATAGTGGAACCCACGAGCGTCTGAGCTCAGGTGGTTTTATTGATTCAGCACTCCTCAGGTGTAGATCATAAGCAATCAAACATTGCAATCAAACTCCCACAGAAATCCAACACCTGCAGAAAATACAAAATGCCAAGACCTATGCATTCATTTTTCCAACAGTGCAAAAATTAATTATTTATATACAACTGAAAGTAAACTTCTACAACACAGTCCTTCAGACTTTAATACATGTTGGGTTTCTGGTCCTTCAGAAATCCATATATGTTGGCTTTCTGGGAACCCACAAAGGAAGAACAGATTACTTGATGTTTATGCAAACTAAATTAGTACCTACAGTAACTTTCAACTCAATGCTAAATGTCTTGCCTGTTTTAAACAACACTCACTACTTATTGGGTGGAGTGGTAGACATCTAGCTGAGATTTACTGGGTTCATAAGTATTTTTCTTTGCAAGGTAGTATGCTTCATGTTGCCAAACACATTTCTGTTCACATAACCATTGTACCTGATCCTTTTTTCCTCTTTTTTTTTTTTTTCCTTTTTGACACAGACTCTCTCTGTGTCTACCAGACTGGCCTGAAAGCTGCAATAATTCTCTGACCCAACTTCTCAAGTGCAGTCACTGTAGGTGTGAGCCACCAGGTCTGGCTCTGACTTTGTGTTTAGATCCTATAAACCACAGATATTTTAAACTTCCATTTCAGTTACAATTTTGTCAGGGAATGTACAGAGTGAAGCATAAGTCACTTTTGCAGTGGCACTGTTGGAGATTTGAAGAACACTGTGTCTCCCTATGTGGTAGCCAGAGAAGACTAACTTTCCTAACGCCAGTGAGCTGTAACCTCCTCCAGAGCTACTTTCAAGGCCCCATGTTCTTCCTGGAGTCTCTAGTACTTCTGTCACTTCATCAGAGTTTCAGCACTGAGTATAAAAAAGAACAGTCAGTCCCTCATCTCCATAAAAGTATGGAGAAATATGAGGGAGTTCTTCCATGCTGTCTTTTCACACACACACACACACACACACACACACACACACACACACACACACACACACACACAATTCTGATGCATGGCTAAATTTGGTTCATTGTTGAGAAAACAAGAATAACAACATTGCCAAAGAGAGTCTGTGAGTACAAAAGAGAAAGAAAACAAATATTTAAACTAAACTTGTTCTCAGAAAATTATCAGCTGGCAAGGATAAAAGAATATGATGACTTTTAAAATCAAAATTGGTCTTTTCATGAACAAATAAGACTTCATTTAACAAGTTTGTAGGATGAATCTCCAAGCTCTAAAAACAAATACCATCCAGTACAAGTGGACTGAGATGCCATTCCCCACTGGGGCTGCTAGATAAGTTTTCTATAATTTAAACAAACATACGAAACAAAACAAAACAAAACTCACAATCAACCAACCAAACAACCAGCCAACCAACCAGCCAACCAACCAGCCAACCAAATAAACAAGCAAAAATCCTGGAACAATATGAGAGCCTATGTATTGTGAAAGAAAGATCAATAGTCCAGGTGTATTTGGGAACTTCCTACAAATAAGCTGATGTCACAAGGGAGACCATGTAGAGGTAAAGAAACAGGTAGCTATACAGGGACAAACCACACTAACAGTTTAGATTTCAGACTCCAAAGAGTTCACTTAAAAGCCGGTCCCTGAGAGCATGTCAAAACTGTTTCTGCTCCAGTTAGCAGTCAGCATGCACATTATCTGTGGAATGGTGCAGGGAACCCACGTTAGAAAATGTCTTTGTTCTTCCAGTTGCTTCTAAAATCAGTAGTGAAGTCAGGCACACTCTTTAGAACCTGACCATACTCTGGTTCATTATCTTCTCGAGAAAAATCTCTATGGTTTGGTGGGTTATAATTAGGGAGATTTATCCCTTCATCTATTGCTTCAAAAAAGAGAAGGCTGAAATAATGTCAGCCATGGAGCTGCTGCAACCAATGGCTTCAGAGAGTCTGATTTAAGCATCAGAATCCTGTGCTTGTTTGCACATAGTTAAAAAAAAATATTCATGGCATCAGCTTGTGCAAACTAATTTGTTTTGTTCTAATGTGTGGGTGCTTGCCTATATATATGTCTGTGTACCATTTGTGTGTGTGGTGCCTGTGGAGGCCAGAAAAGGGTGCTGGATTCCCTGGACCTGGAGCTATAGACAATTGTGAGCTGCCATGTGGGTACTCAGACTCAAACTCCAGTCCTCTGCAAGAGAAGCCTGTGCTCTTAACTGCTGAGCCATCTTTCTATCCCCAGTATCCATGATTTTGTTCTTTATCTCCTAAAGGCTGCTAAGTACCAAACAAGAATTTATAAAGCAGGTGATCAATTCCATGTATTTGATTCCATAGCTTACTGTGTGGACAATGGCATTGATAGATATAAAAAAGTTGTAAGTATGATTCCTATTGGTTCATCATGAGCCAGACATACAGGTTTATTAAGGTTTAGGTTCCTTATATAAAGCCCTATGTAATATTATCAGATATATATACATACATACATATATATATATATATATATATATATATATAGCTTCCTGATAATATAAATATAAACATAAATATATGTATTTATGTATATACACACACACATATATACATATACATATGTATATATTTATATTTAGAAAGTAACATTTTATATATATAATAATATATAATAAATATATTATATACATTATATAATAATGTTATATATATATGTGTAAAAATGTATATATAATGTTGCTTTCTAAATATAAATATTACCCTTAGTCCACTGAGGCATTCCTAAAAAAGATACACTGTGTCTTAAACAAAAGGAATGTGTTTTCTCAAAGTTTTGGAGGTTAAGAAGTCTAATATCAGGTGTTAGCAGGGTTAGTTTATTCTAACACTTCTGTCCTTGGCACATAGGCCACTGTCTTCATACTGCAGCCTCTCTGTCGACCTGTAATGCATTCTAGTCTACTATTCTTGTAAATGCATCAGTCAAGGTAGATTTGGGCACTCTTAATGACATGGTTTAACCTTTATGTCCTCTTTCGGATACCATATACAAATGTAATCTTACTTCAATACACTGAGGGCTAGGACTTCAACACACATTTTTGAAAAATTATTTTTAATTAATTTACCTAAAAATCTTTAAAAACACTATTCTTGGATGGTTTCCTATGTGGATACAATGCCTTCTGAGTCCTCTCACCTTCCACCACCTTTTATTTAACATTGTCAAACCCCACTCTCACCCCAAGAGTCTCTTTTCCACATTTATGTGAGAAAGGACATGTGTCTTTTTGTGTAACTATAGATATGTGACTACTGGAGCCTGGGAGATCAGCAATGTGTACACAACTAAAGACCATGACTTTACCTGCTCCAGCACCCACCAGTAGCCAATTGTTCATCGTGGAGAGGTAGGGACACATCTAACTCTCCCTTGTTGGCGGTGGACTGTTAACAGACACGGTCGTGTACAGACCCAGTGCAAATAACTTCAGCTGCTGTGCTACGGCCTGAAGATGGTGTTCCATATTCTTTTTCCCTAACATCCAGCTCATTATATTCTTCTTCTCTTCAGTGTATGTTTCACATGCATTAGATTTAGTGGTACAAATTATCTGTTTAGGTACAAGCATTCAATAGTAACTTATTCATAGAGACTTAAGCATCCAGGAGTTTTGCATTCACTGATGTTCATTGTGAAGAGAAGTTTCTACTATTTGTCTGTATATGAATGGGTATAGTACTAGGGGATGGGTAGCAAAGGAAGTTGACTCTTGATTCCCGAGAACCCATCACTTATCAATAGCTCCTGAGTTACGGGTGGACTTCATCAGTCCCTCTTCCCTCTCTGCTTGAATTTTGATTATCTAGTTAGTGGGCTGATCTCATATATGCAGTCATAGATGCTTTGAATTCATGTTTGTAGTGGCTCTGTCATGTTTAGCAAACACTGTGTCACTGAAGACATCCAATGCCTCTAGCTCTTTCAATCTTTCTGCTCCACTCTTCTAACATGATTCCTGATCCTTGGGGATAAGTTGGTGTGATATGTGTCTCATTTAGAGCCGGACACTCCATAGTATCTTATTCTCTCACATTGACCAGCTGTAGGTCTCTTTATTAATCATCATCTATTGCAAAAGAAGTCTCTCTGATGAGGGCTGAGAGATACACTAATATATGGGCATGAAAATAGAAATGTACGAGGCACATTATTAGTATGTCTACTTAAGAGAATAATTGCATTAAGTTCTCCCCTAGGAACTTTCCTTTCATATGTGTTTAAGTACATGTGTTAGAAAGTGTCTACAATAGTATGTTTTTGTATGGCTTTTTCAAAGGTTTATCATGTTAGTTATCCCTCCCCATACTCCTTTCTCTATCCTGTCTTCCCATAACCTATCCCATCCAACCATTCCTCTTTAATCCTTCCTTTTATCTCCTTTTCTTTACTCCTTCCCTTCAACACTCCCATTTACCTGTGGGAGTCGAGTCCAGCTCTAGTCCACTCGGGGGTTCTTGTCCTCCATGAAGGGGGATAAACAACGAAGTTATGACAAGTGAGCGCAGTACCTCACTCTTTTATGGGACCCTTTAGTTGACACGCTTATGCGCTTAATGAGACACATCGAATACACTTAAGATGATTATGACACACAAGAGCGTTTTCTTTAATAATAAAAATAAAGAAAATAAAAGTAAGAAAAGTAAGAGTGAAAAATTAACAATGTGCACATTGAGGGGAAATTACAAGACTCCCCTTCAGACAGAAACTTGTCCTGACTGAAATAGCAAAACTGCTAATTTCTTATCTAACAGGTATGCAGATGTACAGGCATACATCAATGCAAGAGTGTTCATCCCCTCCTGGCTGCAAGCTTCTAATCTTCAAGGTTAATTCTAGTGGGTAGCCTTAACACAATAGTCTATTAATGAATAGCTGAATTTTAGGTCTGTATGCTTGCTACAAATAAAAGGGGGGGCAGGCATTCAGGGGTGAATTATCTATTTGCTATTTCAAGCTTGCTAACATACCATCGAAACTCTGTTTCTGTTCTTGACTAGGCTTTGTCTCTATGGGAAGGTCAGTTACCAAGAATAATATTTTATATCTCTACAGAAAGCATGAGTAGTATTCACACATGCCAAAAAACTTGAAGGCCAGTAAGACTGTCACAATTGCTTAGAGTTAAGATGGCAGTGTTCCTCTCCCAGCCAGCCCAGGAATAGATTTGAGTTTTACTATAAGGCCAAAATAGACAACATTATTGATGAGAGGCTTTTGTCACCATACAGTAAAGATGAGAAAGGGTCAAGGCAGTTGGTAGGCTTCAGAATCCTAGCTAAGGCAAAAACCAGGATCCTTGTCAAGCTGGTTACGTCCACAGCCTGGGTATCATCGGCCCCCAACATTTACCAACCCAATGTTCCTTTACTACATTTCTGGATCTTCTGAGCACTCTGTACACAAATATCAAAAGGTCAAAGCTACCAGCACACATGAGAGAGAATATGTGGTATTTGCCTTTCTGGTTCTGGGCTACCTTAGGATAATTATTGCCAGCTTCATCTATTTACTTGAGAATTTTATTTTTCTTTACAGTTGAATAGACTTTCATAGAGTTTAAGTAACATGTTTCCATTATTCATCAGTTTAGGGATATTTAGGCTGTTTCCATTTCATGACTATTATGAATAGAGAATCATTAAACATGGGTGAACAAGTATCTCTGGAGTAGGATGTAGAGTACTTTGGGAATATGCCCAGGAGTGAAGAGCTTGACAATATGGTAGAAATACTTCTACTGTTTTGTGGAAATTTTACCTTGATTTCCATAGTGAATGTTTCAGTTTTGTCTTCCATCATTATTCAGTCACTGCCCCCCATTTTATATGTTCATACCAGCAGTGTTGTCATTTGTCTGTTAGTCTTAGAGATCCTGAATAGGATAAGATGAAATCTTAAAGTGGTTTTAATTTGCAATTTCCCAATGGCCAAGGATGTATAACCTTTTAAGAATATTTGTCAGCCATTTGTATTTCACCTTTTGAGAGTTCTTGGTTTAGCTCTAATGGCTCATTTTTACATACATAATTATATATATTATATTATATGTATACTAGATATATATCATGTATATTATATATAAATAGATACTAATATAGTATACATTATATATTATATTAGCATCTATATAATATATGATTACACCTAATACTATATATCATGTACTATATATTATATACTACATATATAATATATAAGATATAATATATTATGTAGTTATGTCTTATATAATATATAAAATATATTTTATGTTGTATATAATATATAATTGTGTATATACGAATATATATATATATATATCATGAAAACAACCTAATTAAAATATAATTGCATCCTGTATAATTATATGGATACAATTATATATTATATTAATATATATTATATACATTAAAATATATAATTGCATCCATATAATTATGTATATATAATTATTTATATTATATAATTATGTATACATGATTATGCATAATATGTAATTATATATTGTATAATTATATATAATTTTGTATATAGAATTATATATACATAATATTATATAATATATAATAATATAATATAATTATTATATATATAATAATTATATATATTAGTTCTTTGTATATTCTAGAAATTCATCATTTCTCAGATGTGTAGCTGTGTGTCTCATCACACAGATGATGATGATCTTTGCTGTACAGAAGCTTTTGAGTTTCATGTCTCTATTTGTCAATTGTTCTTAGTATCTGTTAAGCTGGGTCTGGTTCAGAAAGTCCTTTCCTGCACCTATATGTTGAGGTATATTTCCTTTCTACTTTGAAAGATTCGTATTAACAGATCTGTGTTGAGGTCATTGATGTATTTGGAGTTGAATTTTGTACAGAGTGAGGGAAGAGAATCTAGTTTCAGTTTTCTACATATAGCTATCTTATTTGGCCAGCACAATTTGCTGAAGATACAGTCTTTTCTTCAATGTATACTTTTGGACTATTTGTCAAATGTCAAGTGCATTTAGGGGTGTAGACTTATAGCTTTGTACTCAATTCTATTCTATTGATCTATATGTCTGTTTTATTCAGCACCAGACAGTTTTTATTACTATAGCTGTGTAATATAACTTGAAATCATGTATGCTGCTACATCTAGCTGTTTTCTTATTATTCAAGACTGTTTTGACTATCCTGAATCTTTTGTTTTCAAAATGAAAATGTTTTCATTTTCATCAAGGTTCAAATTAGTCTTTCAAAAATTTTGAATAGTTGGCTGGAAAATTTGATAGGAATTTCGCTGAATTTGTAGATTGTATTTGGTTGGATGGACATTTTCACAATATCAATCCTAACCCATCCATGAGCACTGGCAGGTTCTCCATATCATGGTAACTTCTTCAATTTTTTTCCTTTTGTGTCTTAACATTTTCATTGTAGAAATAGTTCACTTCCTTAGTTATATTTATCCCAAGATAATACATTTTACAGGCTATTGTCAACATACAATTTGATGAGATTTAACTCAGCCTTTAACACTGTGGTGTGGTGTTAGTGATGACAGTTATTGATGCCTACATAAAAGAATTTTAAAGCAATATCTTGATGAAGAAATTTTAATTTTTTCTTCCCCTGAGATATAGAAAAGGTCGTCATTAGTTGTAAATGTAAAAGACAAGGAGAAAAATTATGGTGGAAAAAGTGGAGGATGAATGAATTATGTCATCTCTGTGCTGATTCAATGTAAATTTTTGCTTGCATGGAGATTCTGACAGACTCTCTTCTGCATCCAGAGAGAGTTATATATGACATTTTATCTTCATTAAAGCCATTAAAAATAAGTCTGAACATTTGGCAAGTTTTAATGTGGTCAATAGCATTGAGCACTGACAGGAGCATTTAGAAGAATTTTATAGGAAACTTGTCACCAGTTTTAATTAACTTTATAGGTGTAACATTTTCCTATGCTACTAAGTTCTATTCCTAAAGGTGCTTAAGTTTATTTTGTCTATTTGGGAAAAAGAAGAGATAGAAAACATCTTGAGAAGTAGAAATATGGCGATCATGAGGTTACAGTGCTATGGGCCATATCCATTATAGGAATAGAGGAAAATGCCATGCATTTCACAAATGACACTATTTATTACCGATAAGAAAGAGCAGGAGAAATGTTTGTCTACTGTTCTTGTGTGGATAGTGATGGAGAATCATGCTTCCTTCCTTCATGCGAATAAGCGGCTTCATCCAGACACATTTTTACTAGAGATGTGTCTCTGAGATGCTGAGCCTTCCCCGATGGAGAGGCGAATATCCCTGCTGTTCTGTTCATCTTTGGCTAAGCCTCATTGATTGTGGATACCAGATGCATTCTGCAGGTGTGGTGTGGAAACAGAGAATCTGACTACTTACCATATTCTCAAACAAATTTCTTGTCTCCCTGAAGCAAAAGTGGAGCTTACAAACACTTCAGCTAACAACTGTCCTAATTAAATGAACATATAGGATTATTAAAGATGACATTTATGAAAAGAGGCTGAAAGCTCTTTGATTTTTTTTTTCATTTAGTACCTCCCTTATGCATGTGGCTATACTGCTGCAATCTGATGAATTTGTGTTTGATGCTATTTGCATTAGTTACTTTTCTGTTGCTATGATAAGATTCCGTGACCAAGGCAACTTATAGAAGGAAGAGTTTACTCGGTCTAGGGTTCCATAGTGTCAAGAGTCTATCATAGCAGAGAGGCACAGAAAGAAGCAGCAGGCATATTGGCAGGAATAAGAAGCTGGGAGAGGCTCACATCTTTGGTAGTAACATGAGGGGCAGAGAGCAAATTGGAGTAAGACAAGTCTATATGATCTCAAAGCCTGTCCCTATGACATACCTATCGACTCACAACTGTGCAGTCTTTTGTGGAAGCAGGGAGGTCCTTGAATGGTGAATGGCAGCAGACTCACTAGCCCAAGAAACTAGCTCTGGAGACCAGCCTCATGGTGCATATCTACTTTATTGCAAAAGAAACAGGGCTTTTGTAGAGGAAGCAAGGCATTGCATTAAGGAAGAGGTCCAATTGCTTTGGTCCACACTTACTAGACAATTCACTCAGCCTATCTAAAGCTTCCTGTAGTGGAGGAAGTGGGAAACATCAGGAAAGATTCAATCGCCTGTAGGCTTGTATATTTAAGTTCTTAGCCTATCTGTTTCGCCCATGTTGGTGAACAAAGTTTCTGTCAAAATGGGTAAAGTGTGCACTACCCCAGGAAGCTTTCCCATCTTGTGGCTCAATTGGTATGCCAGGATCCACCATTTTAAAAGGCTATTCGATGTGCCACAGGCCAAGGTATTCTCCCTGACACTGATGCTCGTCTTTCTCTTTCACTATCAGATTTCCTTTGCCAACAACACAGCAGTATCAATATACTAAACACAGTCCAACTTCAAAAGTTCTGGTAGTCTTTTATAGTCACAATACCTGTTTAGAAGTCCAAAGGTTCTTCTCAGACTCAAGGCTATCTCTTAGTTGCAACCTCCTATAAAATAAGAAGAAAAATGTGAAATTTCTATCATATAAAACATACATTACCATCCCAAAAGAGAGGAAAGGTAGCATACTGGACCAAAGAAAGACTAGAAGCTAGCAGGGTCAACAGCAAATCCTATAGGTCTATGTCCATGTCAAGGGCTTAGATGGCATCATCCCTCACCCTTTGCCACTTGTAACATACCTCTCTCTCTCTCTCTCTCTCATGATTTCCTTCTTGTGCAGGTCATAAGGCCAATTAGAGAGCTCCTGGTTGCCACTAAGGTATGTATGCTACTTCAGTCACCTTAGGGTCATCATTCGACACTGGTTGTTACAGTCTTTTCTAGGCTTCGTAGCTGGGCAGAACTATTGGTTGCCTTCCTCCTTTGGAAGCTTGCATTGAATCTTCTGGTACCAATGAAAGCTAGTCTTCAGGGAGGGGGCTTTCTCCTCAGCTCCAGCACAGGGATTCTGGGGTCCATGTCTGAATTACATGGTGTCTTTAGCAAGAAGGACTTACCTTCCTCTTCTGGAGGGCTACCAAAGGCAATAGCAATAACATATAATACTTTGTGAGTATCTTAAGCAACTCTGACCAACAACTGAAGAGAGGACTTCTCATTCATGCTTGGTGGTGTTTTTTTCCCCCTGTAGGATTTTTTTTTAAAGATTTTATTATAATTACAACATTTCTTCCTTCCCTTTCCTCCCTCCAAAGTCTCCAATATATCTCTTCCAGCTCTCTTTCAAATTAATGATCTCCCTTCTTTTTGTTAATTGTTATTGCATGCATGTATGTATATACATATGTATTTCTGATATAACCTACTCGATCGGCATGTTACTTGAATGTATGCTTTCAGGACTGACCACTAGGCACTGAACAAGCAATTGGTGTGCTCTTCTCTGGAGAAGACCACATATCCTGCTCCCAGATTTCTTCAGTTACCTATAGTGTTGAGGCCTCAGGGACTTTTCCCTGCCTATACATCTCTATTTCTCAATATGTAATATTGAGAAAAGTTTAATTCAGTCTCTTTGAGAGTCACAACCTGATACCAATCACTTCTATAGAATAATACTTTCAGTAGCTCTAAGTACAAGATTTAACAGTATAAGAAATGTAAGCCTTCATGAGTCAGTCCTCTTTGCCTTCTAAGTCAAACCTTGTAGGCGATTAACCACTCTTTCATCTCTGGTTGAAAATAATTTACTTACCAGAGCGTGACTAATAGAAAGCTTGTATAATTCTTCTTTTTCATCCAGTTAGTAACACTTCAGTGTCTCTGTGTGGATCTGCCCTTTAATGTGGCAGCCATGCCTTTATATTTTATTCTTTGGTCTCAGCTAAGAGTATCTGACCATGCTTCTTGTTTTCTGAAGTACACTTCATAAGCTAAGCAGGTTACCCATCATCATAACACTTGTTTGTATATGGTAGTTCAGTGTACGCTGCTTAAGGAGACTGTGGGGTTGGTGTGCCTCGCCATATCCTAACGATATAACTCTTGCTCACATAAAGAGTGGAAGTTTAGGTAAGTTCCTAAGCAGCAATTTCACATGGACGACTGCTTTAGTAAAAATGTTTATGGAAAAGGCAGGCTCATTATCGATGGTGTGTAAAACGGTAAAAAGTGTTTTTTTGACAAATGACAATATGCTTAGGACATGTAGTTTACAATCATTTAGGAAAGATAATCTTTAATATGAAATTTTAAAGGTTATCAGTTTGTTGCCAGGAAGATTAGAAATGGCATTGAGTTTAATTATTTTCTTATCTACACTGACTTAATTTTCTTTAATTAACGTGTACTATTAGCAGCAAAAGGATTCCATGTATATAGTATGAAGTCTGTTCATCTCATCACAGAAAATCACTCACTTAGAGTTCCCGTATGTCTTGAGTGTTATTTTAACTATTTAAATTCTCTCTACAGGTAAAACCATGGCACAAGATGATTAAGGAGATAGAATGCTCATTCACTTAATTCTTGCTACAGACACACAATAGTCAATTCAACAAACATAGGTTCCTTTTACACGTGAAAAGTTGTCAAGTTGTTTCACTTTTTTCTTCCAAACAAGGTTTCTCTGTTGTAACTCTGGCTGTCCTGAACTCTGTAGACCAGGCTGGCCTCGAACTCATAGAGATTTGCCTGCTTTTGCCTCCCAAGTGCTGGGATTAAAGGCATATGCCACCATCATCTGGCCTGTTTCACTATTTTTTAATATATATAACATATGTATAATATGTATGTATGCACATGTGTTTTGCATGCATATTCTATCCTTCCTCTCTATTTCAGTATCATTAAAGATTTTATGTTATTTCTTTGCTTGAAGGAGAACTGTGCATATTTGAGTAAAATAAATAAAATTATCTCTTTTGGATAAATTGCACCATTTGGAGATGTTTAAATAAGTTTTCTCTGTTGTGTACATATTTGAAGATTATCTGTGTAACATATACACTTCTGTTATGAATTAAAAAGTTACATAGCTAGAATGTTCTATTTCTGTAGTCAAGGTTTTGACAGGTAAAATAAGAATCCAGAGCTCTATTCTTTCATTCTTTCTCAAATGTTGCAAAAGTCTCTTTGCAAATTCTTCACTTTCTTATTTTGATATAAGTACACACACATTATAACTAATATTTTATAGAGAAAACTGGAGTGGAATGTAAATATAAATGGACTTCAAAATACTATGTTAGGAAACTAAAGTATTTATCTACTGATAAATCATTACAATGCACATAATTTCATTTTCTAAATTGTTTAATAACTTGACCCTTTTTTGATATGCAATAAATAGCTCTGACAATACCAGGGATGCATTTTATATAATGTTATATTAAACCTCTTAAATGTCACTTCATACTCTCAAATTAACTAAAGAGGAGAAAAGTGTTAGATACTTTGAGTTTCTGGTATTTTAAGAAACATGCTCATTTATTGGTTTTTTCATTTCTCTCCTAGAAAGGCATAATAACCAATTCAATACAGTCAGCAAAGCATAAATTCCTTTGATAAGTCATTTCATCCATTTATTTTCTGTCCCTGTGAATAACAATATTACTAAAAAGTATATCTAGCTCATTAATCTGTCCACTCTTGCTCACCTGAGATAGTAGAAGTTGGGTTCCATCAACTTTCATCCTTGGTTGGAAAGATTTTACTTAAGATATAAAGACAATACTATGGATGGAAGGAACAGACATCCCAGGCATGTTGTAAATGGAATGAGAGATGACATATGGCTGCAAACAAGACTCAAAACTACCACAATGAGGAGTGCTTCCTAGTTCACCCAAAGAGTCTACATAAAAATCTCTACTCATGGTACTAGACAGATGCTTCAGTGAGTAAGAGCTCAAATGATCTTGAAGAGACCCAAATTCAGTTCCCAGCACCCACATCAGGAGGCTCCGTCTGTGTCTATAGCCCCAGGACATTTCATTTCTTTAGGGAACTTGGGTAGTGCACTCATGTGTACACAGATACACACACGAGATTAAACATTCAATTCCAAACGTGCACTTATTTTGAGATTGCTTTCAGAATCTTTTCTAAGAACCCTTATCTTTATTGTTGACAGCACATAAGACAAATAAAATATCTGCCTTATTTTACAGATGACATTATAGAAGTGAGGTGCTAACCATAATTCTTTGCTGACTACTAGCAGCACACAGGTCAGTCTCTCATCTGAGTTGTACTTGGGCACCCACTCTCAGAATCCCATCCTGCTTACCACAGTTGAATGCATTTGTTTTATTTTTTCTTCTTCTGGTCAATGAGTTTCTTATATTTTAAAATATTAAGTATATTTCCCGTTTTGTTTTATTTTCTTTAATCTTGAAATCATGTATATCTTCATGTTCCTAGGACTACAAACATGATTGTGTTGTTTAGAAAGATACCCAACTGAATTTTTCATATTTGCCATGCTGTTTTCCTGTGATCACGATTTGCAGTTGCTTTTCACTGTTGTTTGTTATCTTCTGCAGTCTGTGGAACAATTGAAATGATATAAATTTCACAAAGAGTCAATCTGAAGATTTTCTTCAGATACTACATTTCCTCTTCGTTGATTTCTTTTTAAATTTGGAGTAAATTTTTTGTTCTGTCTCAAGTTCATGCCCCTTTAAAAAATAAGCATGGTGCCGCTCTAAAGCATGGGTTTTTCTCCTGCACCTCCCATATAAGATTGTAAGTTACACATATGCAGATGTCAGCAGCAAATGTCTCATGTAATTACAGAAGATTGGGAAGGGACAGATAGATACGAAGAAGCAAACAGCCTGAGGATAAACATGATATTATTCCTGTACTCACCAGAGCACATTAGATCAATGATTTCTATCCTTTTATTTACTTTGTCATGAGCAGCTTTCTTCTTGCATGACATTTCACTCTGCTTTCTTTGTAAATTGCATGATTATCACATGGCAGACCTCAAAATTCCCTGGCCTCCATGGGAAACCAAAGGAAATCCAGGTTAAGTATATATTTGAATAGAACATTTATCTATAGCAAAATTACCTGATTATACCTGTTATTATAATAACAAGTCAATGTTATTAGCATAGTAAAATATTAGATTTCATCCATAGAAGAGCAGCTGCTAACAAATGTGCACATCACCCACGTGCCCCAGTAAGCTACTCTTCCTAACAGTACAGGCCAGTTATCGACTTTAAGTTTTACAGTTATTTTCAAAGAAAGGCTTTGCTACGTTTTGGGTTGTACAACAGAAAGAAGCAAACCTGTTTGACTTCCAGTTCCTTTCTTTCTTCTAGAGGGCTTCAGCTCTGTAAATGCAGAGACAAAGCACAGAGCAGGAAGAAATTGGGCCTCACTGCCCAAGAAGTTGGGCGTCACTGCCTAAGCCTGCAGGCACCAAGGCTTCCAACAGGCACTGGATTGGGATTGGCACAGACCAGAGGAATGTCCATCATTGGAGCAGTCTGCTGCCTCCAGGAACTGCGGTGATGCTTGCAGCCCATGCTCCTGCCATACTAGCTGGACTTAGTTTTCTTCCTTCCTTCCTTTTTTTTTTTTTTTTTTTTGCAAGGACACAGGTGGGAGGGTGAACAGGGAGGAATGGGAAGAAGATGTTATTGAGGTACATTATTCGAAACTAAAATTATTAATAAATGTTTTATAAAAATATAAGTGCAGAGACAGCAACTCAAAGGTGGATTTCAACCACAGTGCTTATGGTGCTCACAGCACTTTGAGGCGTGGAAAGAATAAAACAGAACTACAGTAATATTTCAAAATTATTATTTTACAAGTTTATTTTAATCTTTTGTGTCCTTGTGTGTGTGTGTGTGTGTGTGTGTGTTTAGAGAAATAATCTCCCAATGCCAAAACACACTGATCTAGATTTTCCCATTTGAAGGCTGTTTCTAACACTACCTTTTCCCTTGCCATACCTGATTTGTGAGACTTTGGAGAGTGGTTATGATAATAGAGAGATTATCTCAGGTCCGACTCTTAAGAGTGAAGTGATTTGAGTCCAATGCGCTCTTGGAGCTCCAGTTTCCCCGTGTTTGAAGTGACACAAAACTAAATGTATCCCCTTGTGATGATTGAATGGCCCAGTGCTCAGTCCTCTGCCAGACATGAAGCGCTGTCTGCAGATGTGGAGTCATGCCACACTGTAGGAAGCACAACCATCCAGGTGATTCCCGAGTTGGTCCTCTGTTGAGCCCTAAAGTGTCTGTCATTTCATTTCTCTTTTAGCTGAAAGCACTAGGGCTTATGGAGATCCCTGTGAATTTATAAATATGTCATATCAAGAAATATGTTAGATAATTGTCACTGCAGCCTATCCAGCTAACTGAATTTTATGGGTCACTGTGGACAACGCATTGGCAGTGAAGAAAAAAGGAGAGAGTCATAAACTACTGACTCCTGCAACAGCATGGGTGAACTAAGGTGCCATACTGGCTGATGTAAACTGAGGTTGTGCTCCATGAATATGCGCAGGATAAAACAGAACTGTTAGCATAGTTCAAAATGATGAAAGTTGTTTTACAATTTTCCTTTCATCTTTTGCGATTTCACAGAGATCAGACAGCTTACCAGACCATGTACATGGAGATATTGGAGCCCAGGCAATGCACGGCTGGAACTACACCTTGAGCAGTCCTGCTTAGTTTTGCATACTTACTTGAGAAGCGTGCAAGGGAACTTCTAGGCAGTGAAATAATTTATCGACAACATGGTGCGAGCTATGTTATCACGTGGATTCTTTTTCAAAACTTGTTACACTTAACATAGGAGCAGTTCACTCTATAAAGTACATTTCAACATAGAATATCATCTAATGTCATTGTGGGTATTTCAATCAGTCTCCTAGCTATGAATGCGTGCTGAAATGTTCACAGACAGGAAAACGTGTAAGAGAGGCATGTACTGTGTAGCCACACTGATGACACAAAAATCATGCTTTGAAAAATTGTGGTGATATTAATTTGGGGGTCTTATTAGCACCGCTGTATATGTTTAGATACTTTACACGATGAAGTTTCAGAGGGGAGGCGTCTCCGCAATTCACTTTCTCTTTTATAAAAGAGAAAACTGGGGGGAAATTGAGCATAACTTGGTCAAGTTCTGAGAGCCACAGAACCAGCTCCCAGGTTCAACCAAACAGGCCCAAGGAGAAGTTATCCTAGAGAGACATTTGTTTTCTTTCATGGGGGAGGGGGAAGGCTGAAGCACTGTGCCAGTTCCAGGGAGAGCATGTCTCCCTGAAAGAAATTTCAGAGTCCAGGCAGTTTGTCAGACCACCTAGCAGGAGACGCCGGAGCATGGACAAGGAGGATGGCTGGAAACACACTTCCACGAGGACTGCTTAGTTACATCTACCTCCTGCCTTCTGTTTGAACTTGACACTTATGTTAGGTCTCCAAGGATGAACTTGGGGGCGCTAGACCTCTTTGTGGCTCGTCTCAATGCGATCACATTGAGTAACTCTCCTTTCCTGTATTGCACTATTTGCATCTCTCTTTAATTGGTCTGTGGGAGACAGGTGCCCTAACCTACCTCATCGGGGATGCCAGGGACGAGGATCTGACCCTATCTACTCCAGGAACACCGCCATCTTCCTCTAATTTCAAGTAAGCACGTTATGTGTTGCTACTGTGTGGGGAAGTTGAATTTTCAAAGGAACACCAAGAAAGCAAGGAGGTGCTTAAGCAATAAATATTTGTCACATTTACTTCGATTGAGCATATGTGGCTCTCTTACTCCTCTATATATAGCATATAAAATCAGTTGCTTGCCTTTTGTTTCAAAATGAGTTTTTAAGATTTCAACTTTTATTATTTATTTATTATTCAGAATTAAGAAGTCGAATGGGTACAAAGAACAGAGAAAGCATTTTCCCTACTACAACATTATTAATTAATTAATTAATTAATTAATTAATTTAATTTACAGCAAAAGCTTGATTTTTGTTCCCAGTGCCCAACACAAGTTCAGAATCCTAAGAAAGCCAAGAGTTTCCGCTGGAGGAGGAGCTCGGCTCTCTCATCCAGTCAACTCCAGAAACAAAGGTGTTCTGCTCAGCTCAGAAAGAAGTGGAGATGTGTTAAGCGACACAGAAATTATCTCAAAGCGTGTGCATGTACTTGTGAACTGGGGTTGGGGGAGGGTCTGCCAGCTGGAGATCCACACAGCCAGAAGCGGGAAAGGTGCAGCATCTATGCCTTCCAGCGGGGGCGGAGAAAGAAACTATGGGTGGCCCCAGGGGGAGATCCCACAGGCATTATCTTCCAAGCCTGTGCCCAGGTCCCTACAGTAAACTCCATTTCAAGAGCAAATAAGCCTCGAGGCAGCTGGTTTTCGACGGTTGGGGGATATTTATTTCTTGCTCCACAGATGGGAAAGAAGCAGCGTCTGGCAGGCACTGATTGGTGGAAAGGAAAATGGTGATAGTGGGGTGGGAAAGAGGATTTGCTGCGCCTCCCCCTGCCTCCTCGACCTGTAACTCTTCCTTAGTCGGCTCCTCTTCATGCCCACAACCTTTTTAGGCTTCTTCAGGGTTAAAGCAGATGGAAATCTCAGGCCTTGTGGACAAAAGCAACCCGAAGGATGTGTGCAGCCCGTGCCCGCGGCTGTGCGCTCCCTCCCTGGGAGGGAGCAGCCCTTGGTGCTGCGCCCCCGATGAGGGGTCCCCAAGAGGACCCGGGATCAGGCGAGAACGGGGGAGGACGTGGAAGAGGAAGATGGGGCAGGAGAGAAGGCAGCCCGAGTTGCTGAACTCGGGGTGACGCTCAGCCAACCTCTCTTCCCTCCTCCCGGGGAGCGTGCTCCGGTACCCGCCGCCCTCACGCATCTCCATCCCATCCCCGCCCGCCTCAGGGAAGGGGCGAAGGCACGCGGCAGGCGAGGGGCGGGGAGAGGCGCTGACAAATCAGCTGCGGGGGCGGCGTGGAGGAGCCGGGAGCCAGTGCGCCCAGAGGCAGACGGGGAGACCAGCAGGTGCGGCCCTGCCCTCCGCCAGGAGCCGCTGACATAAGATCCGGGAGAGAGAAGCCAAGGGCGCGGGTGAGTACCTGTAGATCGCACCGGCCGCTGGGGAGCCGGGAGAGGACCGGCTGCTGTATCGGGGCGGCGAGGACCGGGCCAGCGCGTGCACAGTACATCACCGGTTCTACCCCCACGGGAGACCGTGCCCTTCCCTCCTCTCAAAGCAGGAGGGGAAGAAGGCAAGGCTCCTGGTGGCATCCGCTTTTTCGGAAGGGTAATGCTAGAGTGTTTCGTGTTGGATGCTGGGCGTTGTGTGGAACGTGAGCTCCCAACTTTCATCCCCCACCCGGGGCGCGTTCCAGCTTCCTTCCCTCTGTAGAGTAAGGAGGCTATATATGGGCAGCGACCGGATGGAAGCGCGGAGGACACTAGGCAACAGGTGCTAAGGGGTTAATGAGCACAGGGTACCTACAGGGGTACCCTTCTTCTAGTGGGTCCCAGCTTGGATGGCACTGAAGCGAGACTGTCCAAGGGTATGGACAGCATCTGCTCAGGGCAGATAGAGAGCGAAGGGCTCCTGGTCGGTGGATGGTTTTGCTAGATAAAAGAGAGCTGTTTGCTGTTTGCTTGAGGCTCCCTACATCTGGAGTGAGCAGTCACCCTCCCTCCCCTCTCCAGGACTGATGAGTGACAGAATGAAAGACAGAATGACAACCTTTCTATCCTCTATTACCCTGCCTCCACCCCCCCTCCCTACATTCGTTTTTCTAGACAGGCTTTTAACTTGGACTGCCTTCTTTCAAACCTGGGAACTTGATGGGGTAGGGGGCCCCCATCTTCCCATGTAATTCTACTTTTGAAATGCAGTAAGAACACCACAGGTGACCATCTGGATCTATCCTATCCTTAACAGGCTTGACTTTTGCTAGTTGTGAGTGAAAATACTGACAACCAAGCAACACTGCCTATTCAAAAAAAAAAAAAAAAAAAAAAAAGAGTGCACGCTTACAGGAGGGTGGGGGAGGGGGTGTTCTACTGATTTGTCATCGATTTCCTTCTCATTTTTCTCCCCTTCCCAGTCTGGCTGTTTTAATCGTATTTTCTTTTGCCCAAATTTTCTAATTTACAAACGTGTTCTATTTTTTCTAGTGTGGAGCAAGATACATCTTTAGTCATGGATGTATTCATGAAAGGACTTTCAAAGGCCAAGGAGGGAGTTGTGGCCGCTGCTGAAAAGACCAAGCAGGGTGTGGCCGAAGCAGCTGGAAAGACAAAAGAAGGAGTCCTCTATGTAGGTAGGTAGTGACACCTGCGACCCATGGATTGGAGTGACTGATAACTCCACGCTGGAGTGTGCTGTCTGATTCATGTATGTCACTGCTTCTCCAGGAGAGTGACAGGTATATGGAGGTGAGGGAATGTGAACGTGCATGTCAGCTCTCACAAACAAATGGGGACAATGCTTGATTTCCTTAGAATATTTAATTTTGTTATTAGGGTTTTATCTCAGCTTTCAACGTTTCTGTACGTGAAAACACTGCATTTTAAAAAACTGGCAACCCATGAAAAATAACCAAGAATATGCTCATGAATCAAACCCATTTATGGCACCAGGCATGGTGGCACATGCCTGCAATCCCAGCATTTGGGAAGGGAAGGCCCAAGGATCAGGAGTTAAAGGTCACTGTCAGCTACATAGTGAATTCCAGTTCAGTCTGGGCTATGTGAGACTCCATCACAAAACAAAATAAACCCACTTTGGTCCTAAAATAGAAGAAAAAGGCAGATTGTCTTCAGTGGACTTCCCTTTAGTTGTCACTGGGTCGGTGTGGACACAGGTGACTGCATGCTCTGAGACTCTCAGGAGAGTTTATGTAGTTCACCTGCCGGAAGATGGACACAGGGAGCAGTAAGGGTGCCTTACTGCCTTACTTGGTGCCTTTTTGCCTAAGTGTATACCTTGAGATAGAGGTCAACACTCCCTTTTCTGTGTCTTTCCCTGTGATATATTGGGTGTAACATTTCAAACCACTTCAAATACTGTGATGGAAGGAGTACACACGCATGTGCATACAGCCCCAGCAGAGACACAGGTGCGTGGCTCACCTGCCTCTCTGCTTCTCTGAGCTCTTCTGCCTTCATCATGATAGAAAGCCCAGGGTAAACATTCAGGTGGAAGGGAGCAGACCAGGTGGCAGAGATGACTCAGAAGCTGTACCGAGAAGTATTGAGAGGAGGCCGTGCTGAGTCTCCAACAGATCAGTGGGAAAACTGACACTCAGGAAAATTTCCATGAATGCTTCTCACCCAAGTTTCTGGATGATCACTTTGCTCATTAATCTTGGGTTGTTTTTATATTGACTTAATTAACCTCTTTTCTACCTCAAAAATACCCTTTCAAAAAGTCTTGAGATGAATGTTGTAAGAGAAAGGTGCCAGTGAGTTAATTTCAGTGTTTTTTTTTTAAATTGTGAAGTGTAATGCTTTAGGTAGAATTCAGAATATAGAATCAGTTCAAATTTTCCCAAGTTCTGCAATTTCAGGCTAGTGATTAAAGTTTTTACTTCAGTTATTTAATAAATGTATCTTTCTTTTTTGTTTTAGACTACTAAGTTTAAGGAAATTTAGAAGTTATTGAACATAAATTCAATACATTGCTCTTTCCAGATAATGAACAGATTCTATCAAGTAGAGCACCTAATGTGTTTTCGTTGTTTAAATTGTAAGTTTGGGCAAACAAAATGATTATATTTTTCATAGATTAATTTTATTGTTCACTTTGCGGCATTTCTATAAAAAGTGATTTTTATATGTCTAACATTATTAAAATTATCAACATCTGTTATTACACTAGCACATGTATAATTAATATCCATTGCTGGTTATGTGCTGGGGTCTAATTAAAAGGTGAACACATACATAGAATTTAGGTTGAAGAGTAACATACAAAGATACGGAATTATAGTTCAGATTTTGGTCCGTTTTTGTTAATGTTAAAGCATATTTCGGAAAGCCTGTCTCAGATCAGCAGCTATGCTGTTGAAGCGTGAAACCAATCATAGGCAATAGCTAGTGCAACTCTGCTTCAGTCAGTCTTTAGTTAGCGAAGCAATAGGCTTTGATGAATTGACTTGGATAAGTTGGCTCAGAAGCTATAGAAAAGAGAAGAAATATGGACTACGGGCTTAATGTCCTAAAACATAAATTTAATCCAAGGAGCATCATTTCTACCTTGGATCTTGAGGAGGTTGCTTAATGCCTCTGACCCTCCTTCCCCTTTTCATAAATGTGTAGTTCGTAAAAATGCAACTGCTTTGGACAGTTTTTGTGGAAATGTAGGAACTGAGAGCACTTTCATATTTAGGAGCATCAATTATTATCAGATCAGCTGTTCAACTCAGCAATTACCTTGCCAACATGACTTCTTCTTATTCTTCCTCCAGTATATAAAACTATTATTAATAATTATCCTGAAGGATTAGAAGTAATCTGGGCTAGAGCTATAGCTAGCTCAGTGGCATAGTGCTTGACTGCATGCATTCAGAGCTGGGTTCAATCCGTGTCCCAGAAAAGTCAAAAGATTAAAAAAACGATTAGAAATAATCAGAGCAAAATATTAAAAATTTCAGTTGTGACTGAGAAGGCTTGGCAGAAGCCTGATCTTAGTCTCTTATAGCAAATGTCTTGGACCACTGCCTTTTAAGTAATTGAAGAACTACCATAGTGATCAACATACTGTTTCTCTTTGTGATATTTGTGTAAAAATTCAATTAACATATTTCAGTTTCATGAAAGGAAGTCTCAACAGCATGATACATAATTACAAATTGAGATTAAAGTAAAAAAATCTTCACATACCGTTAAATTTTATAGTATTAATTTGAAGAAAATCACCTTCAAATTCTGTCTCACTGCTTGATGAGAAGTGGCCACACATCCAAGTCTTAAGTCTCGCATAGAGGCTAACTCCATGTGGTTAGAGTCAATGTGTGAAGCAGTGTTACAGCTGGGTTCTCACAGCCCTCTCCAGTCTCAACCCTTGTGATATCCTGAAATGCAAGACAGAGTTGGGGGGCGGGGCACCCCGGCTCAGAGAAGCCATCATCTATATTGTTTCCCAGCTTCCATATCTTGCTTCTTATTTGCCATCTACTTGACACTTACTTTTTAGCTACTATTATCGCTTAGAGCTCACCTGTAAACTGAAGGTACATTTTCATTTATAACTCAACTGATAATCATGACAACAGAGCAGAGGTATTGGTTTGAGATACAACTTCATCAAGGCTGTCATTTGTCTTCCAATAAAAAGGCATCCCATGGTTTTACCAAACATCAAATTCTCAGGTACTGCTGAAGCGGAGAAGAGAGATCAAAGACCAGCCAGTGAGCACTTCTTTTTTTTAATCATGTTCTTAAAAGTTGCAGGGAGTAAAGATGAAGGAAATATAAACAGAAAGCATCTTTTTTACCCACACACTTCTACTACTTGTTGCAGAATATCCAGTTCCAGTTGTGACTTTAATAGCACCTGTCCCAGACATCACAATTTAAATTACTGCTACAGCAGTGCATAAATTAAGAGTAATTATACAAGGTACACACTTTACTGCCAGCTCGTCACTCTCAAAATTCTCACAGAAATAGCCGAAGCCCATTATAATTGGTGTCTAAATTAAATCACTTCTTTCAGAAGTTGTTGGTGAGTTGCCACTTTCCGTATGTTACACAATTCTCACAAACAGCAACACCTGTGGGTGTGTAGTCTCTTGTCTCTTAGTGATGAGCCCATGTGATATTTTACAGAAATGGATCCCAGAAAGAGGATGACCAGCCAAGGTGAAGGCACATCCAGGGAATGAAGTGAGAAACGGCAGGAGTAATTGGTTCATAGAAGAAACAGTTGACTATTCAGATGGTAGAGATGTACAACTGAATTTTAAATAATTTTGGAATTAGCTATTACTTCATATGCTGGTTAGTATTTGTCAACTGGACACAAAGTAGATAGCAGATGTGATCTCTACTGTAGTCCTAGATAATATATGTGCAGTTAAAGGTCTGGAGATGAATGTATCAGCATACACTGAGGATATTATATCCCAGAAGCCATTGTCAGAGGAAGTGATGCCATCTCAATCCATGGTAAAGGAACTATCATGGACAGATCATGACATGAAGAATTGTGGTACTTTGAATGAGAATGGTATGCAGAGGCTCATGAGCTTGGTTCCAGCTAGTGGAACAGTTTGGGAAGGATTATGAGGTGTGGCCTTGTTGAAGGAGGTGTGTCACAGGGGCAGACTTTAAAGCTTCAAAAGCCACCCATCATATCCAGTGTGCTCTTGGTATCCTGCTTTGGGATCAAGATGTGAACTCTCGGCCCTTTCTGCCACCATGTCCTTCTGTCCACCACTGTAGAGTCTAACCTGCAGAATTCTGTAGGATATGAAGAAGATTCCCATCACATTAAGCATCTAGGCAATGAGAAGAAAGCAAGACCTGTTGAAACTACTTAATACGTTGTATTTGCAAAAAATAAAAAAATTAATGTAGAAAAATAATAGATAAATATTAGTTTTAGTATTTTATCATTTCCTAACACACTTACAAATGACTCAGGATGCAGTAATTTGAATAACAGCCCTGAGCCTTCCCCTGCTTATACAGTCTCCCCATTCTTTATTAGGTTATGTGCTCTGCACCTGCTCAGCTTATAGTTCTCACGGCTCTGGAGTGCCTTGCAAAATGAGCAATGAAATACAGAGACAGCACAGGTGTAAAACACTAGAGCATGTCCATTCGTGTTAATGAGTACACCTTTCACTTTACGGCGCTTCTAGTTTGCTGCTCTGTCGTATGCTTTCAGCCTTAGCTCTTCCTTCTTAAGCATTGTATGTGTGGGAGAATGAGAGCTCTCACTGTATCCGTGTCACGCATTAAGCATGCTGAGGGGTTACTTGAAATATTTCCTTTGATCCTTATGCTAAGGTAATGATGTAGATTTGGATATTCTTCATTGAAGATTTAAACCAGGATTAGGTACTGGGGTGGGGGTCGTTATTTTCAAAGTGAAAGTTCCTATACATGCTTGTTTTATTAAAAATAGGGAGTTGAATTGATTACTTTCTAAAATATAATGTTAAATATTCTATAGATCAATTTCACTAAGGTTACGATTATATGTGTTCAGAAACATTCACCAAATGCTTTAACATACATGAGCTGATATCACATTATTGATCACATTATTCAAATTGTAGACATGTAAATCTGAATTTTAAATAATTTTGAAATTTGAAGTTACCTCATAGGGTTTTTCAACTTGATGCAAAATAGAGATACCTGGGAAGAGGAAATACCACGTAGGAATTGTCTTCATTGGATTGACCTGTGGGAATGCCTGTGAAGGCATTTTTTTCTTTTCTTGATTGCCAACTGATGGAGGAGGGCTCGGCCCATTGTGGGTGTTGCCACCCCTGGGCAGGTCCTGGGTGCTATAAGAAAGCAGGCCCAGCAAGCAAGGAGAGCAAGCCAATACGCAGTGTTTTCCCAAGCCCTCTGCATCAGCTCCTGCTTCTGGGTTCCTGCCCTGCTTGAGTTCCCTCCTTGGCTTCCCTAGGTGATGGATGCACTTGTAAGCTGCAAGCTGAAATAAACCCTTTCTTCCACACACTGCATTGGTGTTTATCACAAAGGAGAAGAATTTGATTTGTGAATTAATTATGTACAGGTAATCTTGAAGGTTATTCTAAATATAGACATATGTACTTTCTATTTACTGAGCACTTGGCCTTCAGGAAGCTGTGTTATATGATATGGTTTTTGTTCTAGTTTTTTCTACTTATTTCCTATACACTTAGCAATATTTTTTTCCTTCTAAATAGTGTATTTTAAAAATACAGATTGGTAACTTCCTTCCCATTCCTAGACTGAAATCTTTTTCAGCTTATATGTACTCATTTCTTTCTATCCTTTATATTCTTCTATGTCCAGATAGACTTTCTTTTTCCCTCTCTCACTCTCTTTATTCTTTTCTTCTTTATTTTCTTTGTAATATTGGGGATCAAATCCAGGTCCATGTATGTCTAAAAACATTGTTATATCAAGAACTATGTCTTCAGTCCCACAGGATAGGTCCCACCTTAAAATTTGTCTTAGTGGATATTAATTTGTACAAAGTGAGAGGTTTCATTATGATGCTCCCACACATGCATTTAATATTCAGGGGCTATATCCACCCTTCTATTACTCAGCTTTATATTGCTTATAGAGAAGATCCTTTTCATATCCCCCTGTTATTATTGATGTTTTGTTTTCATTGTGCATACTAATTATTCATGGCGCTGTTCCAAAAGGACATTTTTATGTAAGCCTGTACAACATGATCTTTCACAATGGGTCTCTGCACTTTGCTCATAATGCCCCCAAATCTTCTTTGTATGCCTTAACCATTCCTCTGCACACCTTTAGTAGTGCCCCCATTACCTTTGTGTCCTTTATAATCACCCTGTATTGCACATATGAGAGAAAAAAAATGATACCACATCTATCTTTGTGATCTGGCTCATTCCACTTAACAGGATGGTTTGTCCCTTTTCCTCCACATACCATCATTTCTTTATGGTTGAGTAAAACTCAATCATGAAGTTCAGTGTGGGAAGAATTTTCAAAGCATTACAGCCATGCGACTTCTGTATAAACACCAGAGTCAACATACAAAATGATATACTGACACCCATTCTTACTTGACCACCCAACCACATACATTATGGAATCAGCCCAGATACTCATCAATGGATGGATGGAAGAAGAGACTCTGATATATATGTCAAAACCAGAGCTTTTTAAAATGAACCTCAAACCATTTCATTTGAAAGGTGTAAATTATACTGAAACATTCAGCATAAGAAAGATTATGAGTAGAATGGTTTGCAAACTTACTTTTGATAATAATGCACAATAATTGTGTGTTTGATTAGTCATGGCCAAGGCATAGGTAAAGATCTAGTTTAAATGTACCCACAATAGGTTATTACTTAATATTAGGCAAAACACTTAATTATGATTTTTTTAAACTTCCCATTGCTTTAAATGGGCATTGAATGGCTGCTTCAGAGATTAGGTGAGGTGAACCTGTACCGGAGGCTGGGCAGACACTGGCACCATCTCTCGTTCCTCGGTGTGACTGTTGTGGATTAGCTGGTCTCTATTCTGTTGTATTAACCAGATTCTACACTGCTGTGCTTTTACAGCATCTGCAGGTCTGCACACAGGATCTTCTCTCACTTTCATCCCCTCTGTAAGTTGATATATGAAGTAGCAAGCAAGGGCTATATAAAATGTTGTTATCTGTTGTGAAAATCTTCTTTTTCTTTTTTTTCTTTTAAATTAACTTTTCATCGATCTGATACATGAGAGCAAAACATTTTATCCCTTAGTGAGGCCCCTTGTGATGTTTCCATGTGTGTTTACATCGTGTGGTCGGATTACACATCCCTGTCACCTCAAATATTTGTCAGATCTTCATGACGAGAACTGGTAAAATCTCTTGTGGCTTTTTGAGCTACACAGTGCCCAGTTGTGGTCCACGATAACCACTGGAGCAGCATGGGAGCTTTATACTGCTGAGTAACTGAACTCGCTGGCCATTAACTTCCCTCTCCAACCTTCCCTCCTGAATTCACTTGGGGGAGGCCTCTGCTGGCTTCTTTTATTGTGATGGCTGGATCTTCCCAGTTTGTGGTTTTTGTTTGTTTGGTTTTGTTTGTTTGTTTTAATGTGTGTTTGGTTTTGGTTGCCCTCTGAAATTATCTTTGCACATACACTTCTGAATATTGAGATTTTTTTTTTAATTGGCTGACTGGAAATCCAATGACATTTTGAGATTTATGCATTTGATTTCTTTGTTTTTTAGGTTCCAAAACTAAAGAGGGAGTGGTTCATGGAGTGACAACAGGTAAGCCTCATCATCTTTTATCTAAGGGTGATATTAAAAGTGTCCTCTAGGCCAACTGCACCTAATTCTCATGGTTCAAAGAGCAGCTGTAAAAGATACAGAGAAACATTGGTCAAGTCTATTTTTTATGTATCTCTGTCTTAAAATTTATTTTTGTTTGTTGAGACAGAGTCTTGCCCTGTAGCTCAGACTGGCTTCTGCCTCAACCTTCTAAGTGCTAGAATGATAGGCATGTGCCAATACACCTTACATACTGGTTTTGTTGAAATATTTTTAAACAGACAAATATGGATAACAAGTTTATAGCACCAATATCTAATGGCCCAAAATGATAACTTTGAATTGGCCAATTTTATTTATTCCTAATGGTTTGGTATTTGGGTATTTGGTTTAAGAAAGAAAGAAAGAAAGAAAGAAAGAAAGAAAGAAAGAAAGAAAGAAAGAAAGAAAGAAAGAAAGAAAGAAAGAAAGAAAGGGCAGGATACATAAATAAAATGTAATGATGGGTACTCGTTCCTCAAATGTTTAATGTAAACATTTTTAATATTTAGTATTGGGACCCATAAATTATACTGATTTTATAACGTGATTAAGGGTCCTCTTTTTAGAGAAAATACCCTTAACAGTGTGTAATTGAAAATAACTAAATATTTCTTGTTGCATTCAAGTCCACTTGACAAAATAAATCTTGCAATGAAGAATCAAATATGACAAAGATGACGGTGGTGACAGAGATGAGGAAGAGGGATAGCAGAGTGCTAAAACTCAAAATCCAAAGAGAGCAAAAACAGAACAAAGTTGCTACAGCCTGGCTGTAGCCACACTCCCTAATGTGCGTTCATCATGCATGGGACTTCCTGTAGTGTGACAAGACCTGTCAGGAATGAAATTGATATGGTCAGGAAGCCCAGGCCATGATGAGAACATGTAACAAATCAAGTTTCCATGGACAGCGTGTAAAATCGAAACAGGGAACATGCTGTTCTCTAATTCCAGTACGGGAAATATGCCAGTGCCGTAGTCAGGCCTCTGTTCACACTTTGGTTTATTGCTGTGTGGTTTTCTGCTAGAGTCCTATCCTTCCAATTTTCTCATCTGTGAAAGACCTTGAACACTGAGAGCAAATACGTTGCGTAATACAGGGGAAACCAGTGTCCCTTTCCTGAGCAACAATTGCCAGCCATGGAAGGAAAGAGCTGCATCCCTTTGAGCACACAGATCTGAGAAAAGATGAGGCTGCAAAAGTAAAATGGAACACGGACACTGTTGGTAGCTCTCAGTGTTCTCTGTTGTTGTCCAACAGGAAGTACAGACAGGGAGATGAGCACACTGGCTGCTTGAGTTCTGGAGACTGAAAGAAAGGCCAACTTAAGCACAATTGTGATAAGATATAGAGATGAGACAGGTGGAGACTGTTATGAAGAGGCCCTCCCTACAGTAGTGGCATTCCAGTTCTGATGTATAAGGGAGAAAGCCAGGTTGTTTACAGTACAGATAGCAAATGGCGAGGTTCAGCATGCTGTGGGGACAGGCTGCAGGAACAACTTTGGAAGTGTTTAGTGTCCCCCCTGAATGAGAGAATGTAAAACATGAATTTTTATGATATATGTGAAAGAGAGTGGGAACTGGTACAGAGAGCGGGATATACAATAGATACTATTTTACAAAGATTTTCTGAAGAATTATAATCAGCAAGCTTATGTTTCCATGGTTTTATAATGTAGGAAAACATTACATATTATATTATCCCTCTAGTCTATTAAAGAATCTATGATGTCCCACAGTAAATAATCCCAAGTATAGTCTTGAAATGTGTTTCAATACTGGAACTTCCTTTGAACATTTACTGTAGCAAATGAATACAGTATTTCACAAAACACTGTAAGTGACACTGTTAAGCAGCAAGGACACAGTGATGTGAGTGTAGGCTATGTGTACAGCCATTCTACCAGTTAAGAACCCTGGCAGTAATATAGTATCAAATATGCTGTCACAGTTAGTCGGGCTATGAATAAATGCATTGTCAAAAAGTCGCCATCACAAGCACCATTTCTCCCCATTGAATATAAATAAATTGCTTAATTTATTGAGTAGTGTTATTTAATATAAAATACACATTTTAATTTTAAGGGTAAATCCTTCTGGTAAATCACCTCAATATTAAAACAGAGGGAGAGTTGATGGTTTATTGTGCTGGGTATAAAATGCACACATTACAGGCATATCAGACCTGTTCAGTAAATTCTTTCATTACTGTTAGTAATGTTTATATAAAGAAGCAAGAGACGGTCCTAGAGCTTACACAATTATCCCCCACTGTTGAAGTTTGCCCAGGGTTTATCCCACCAGCTTCTTTGTCAGGAATATAAATGGAGAAACTTTGGTTGTAATTTTTCTCTTTACCAATTACAAGGAAAAGTAAATCTCCTAGTCAAAGAATCCTAAGATATACATGTAGGAAATATGTTACATTTAGGCATTTTGATCTCATGGAATTGTTGTTCCAGTTACCAGTATGTATGTCATGTGGCAGGATATAAGAATGAATTTCATTAGATTTACTGAAAAAAAATCTTTGAAGTTGCTTTAAAATAAATTGTGGGGGCCACAGAATGGGCTCAGCTGTGAAGAGCACTGGCTGTGATTGGAGAGGACCTCCATTCATATCCCAGACCCACTTGTCAGCTTATAACCATCTGTAACTCTGGTTCCAGGGGATCTGACACCCTCTTCTCACATCCACAGACACTGCATGCATGTGGTACACAAATACACATAACCAGACAAAACACTCATACACATTAAAAACACTAAATTGAAAAAAAATGAAAAATAATTTGTAGTGAATCTTACTTGTATATTTTTGATATAACTATAATGTAAGGAGATTTTTATGAATACTTTTATTTATTTATTTAAACTTTAATATTGTGTGGGAGAATAGTGTGTGTGTGTGTGTGTGTTTGTGTGTGTGTGAATGGTGTGTGTATGGTGTGTGTAGATGAGAGGACAACTGTGTGAAATCAGGTCTTCTCATCCACCTTCACATGGGTTGTGGAGATTGAAGTCAGGTTGACAGGCCTGCAACGGTTTGCCTTCTCAACCACCTCACCTATACAAGAGTTTTGATTCTTATAAACAAAACTTTGTACACCACAATGAATAGAACCAATTTTCAGTAGGTTGTTATATATTGTTATAATGTTCTTAGTGAATTTTATTTCTTCAAAGCTATCATTTGTTTATGCATTCAAAGCTAGATCTTTTAAATCATGTAATTTTGTTTAATATCAATGATTAAATATATTTTAAAATGTTACATATTCTTTTATAAATTTTACTTTTAACAGCTATAATAATACATAAATGTAATTATTAAAATTAAATTTAGGCATCAAATTTAGACGTTAAGTTTTTTTAGTGAATTAACAAGTATTTTGAATATTTGTCATTTACACTGTATAAGGAGCAAGAAAACTGTGGCCATGATTTTAAAGAACTCAAAACAGGGAGAAGGAGGTAGGGAAGCATTTGGTAAATCATTGTAACGTTCTCAGAGACAAAGATACAACCAGAGATTCATGGGGCCATGGAGGAGAAGTTGTTTGGAGGTCTTTAACATGAGGTGTGACATTTGAGTGGGTTTCAACAGAGGGTCAGAGTTTTCTGCATAAACAGGAGTGGATAAAGGGTTCTGATCAGATGGGAGTCTACATACCAAGTGGGCAAGTCTGACACATTGTGATAAACACAAGTCAACTTCTATCCTACTGTGTATTGATTGGGAGGAAAATACTCCTTGCATGAAAAACATGCAAATGAGTTTGTCTCTTTTTGTGTTCTAAGACAATGTCAATGCGTAGATAAACAGGATAAAGACCTCAAAGGCACAAAATTGTCCTAACAATGTTTATATTTCTATCTTTTTAAGTGTATCGGTTATCACTACCAGACATGGTCATTTTATGTTCATTATTGATTATTATGACAAAACAGTGAAATGGGAATTGTGTATAAATTACATTGACTGTACAATTTTTTTAAAAACAACAGACTAAAATTTATATTTATATAAAGAAGTGTGCACATAAAGTGAAATTTATGGCTGGCAGAAAAGTTATGAATATATAAAAAGGCAAAGGCTATTTTTGCCTTGCTTTGAGATGTCTTAACAAGAAAATGTTTATCTCAAGCAAAACTTTGTATCATAGTCTTCAAAGAAGAAAATAACAACCTGAAACAAAGAATTCAGAATGATTCCAGCTATGTATAAAAACAACAATTTCAGCATCGCTCTGCCCTGTCATTTAAAATCAGACTGTGGGTACTCAGTGCTCTTCAGGAAGCACACATCGCGGCAGGGAGCCCTCAGGAAGACTTACAGAGGTTTACTTGGAAGGCAGCAACTGAGTCACTCTTCATGGTGCTGGCTGCAGCCTGTGAGATCCTACAGGTTCCTCCACACGGCCTAGTCTAAAGAGTAAGCCCTGAGCCTCAACAAGCAGTCTTAACTTCAACTATAGAACTTGTTCCTTTCGAAATGATTTGTTTTGCCAGCATTATTGAATTATTGGCCTTTCTGGCTTATGACGTGAAATAGTTACAGTACAGAGGTCATGTGGAAAGCTCATAAGGTCTTATTTCTCTCCTTAGGGTCCTCAGACAGGCTTCCCACGAAAGCATGAGGAAAGATATGTGTTATTTATCTTAGAGAAAACACAGGGAAAATATGAACTCAAACAACCTAAAAGAAAAGAAAACAAAGAAAGAAAAAAATAGAAAGCTGGGGAGTAAAGGAAAGGCAAACATGGCATCCATGTCATGACGTCTGAGTTGGGAGATGTCTGGCTTTGAGGATATAGCATATAGAGGATCATTTATTTGTTTAGCTTAGAATTATTTAAAAAGTGGAACTCTCCAGTCCTTCATTTCTTGAATGGAATTATGGAGTTAGTGGGAACAAACATACTTTCTTGTATTTTTGAATTTCTGTTATATGCTTACATGGAATTAATAAAGAAAGACTGGCTTAGCAATTAGACTACTTGTAGGATGTCATTGGGAACTTTTTATATGAAAAAAAAACCCTCCATATATAAATCCTATCTAAAGTATTTGTATCTAAATTGTAACTTGTTTAAAAACATATTAAGTAGCCATATTACTTTATGGAAATAAATTATAAATATGCTTCTCTGTTCTCATTAAAGTGACTGAAATTTTGTCTCAGCATTCTTGTTTGGTTGGAGCAATGACTCAGTGGTAAAGAGCACTTGTGGCTCTTCCAGACCAAAATATGGTTCTCAGCACCGGAACTGGGAGGCTTTCAACCTCCTTTAATTCCAGCTCTGGGGGACCTGACACCACCTTCTGGATTCCTTGTGCAGCTGCACACATGTACACATACCTGCTCCCACAAGACACAAATACACACAATGCAAAAATAAGTAAGAACTCTTTCAAAAGAACCATCTTCTTTCTCTACCGTGTCCTCTTCTATTGCCTGTCTCCAAAATGTATGAGGAGCATGTATGAGCACATAGAGCCTCCTTGGAGGAGGCTCTCAAAACAAGACTTGTTTTAGATTTCAACTGTTTTTTATTTGGGAATATGTGCACATCTATAATGAGATGCTTTGGCAATGGCATCCAAGTCTAAATGTGAAATTTATTTATATTTCATATATCTTGTACATCTTGTCTAGAGGCAGTTTCATCCTCTGTTTTAGAATAATTCCAAGCATGTGACAAAGTTTGTGGTGTGGGACTCTCTGCTAGTATCATATTGGTGGTACTCAAACCTTTAGGATTCAGGAACACTTAGGATTTGAGACTTTCAAAGTAGTGATACTAAATGTGAGAGACGCGTTTACTCAGAGGGGGTAGTGGAAGTGAACTTGGTAAGTGAGATCGAAGTGTTGGCATTGAAGCTGAAATCGTGCTGAGGAGCTCAGACTGATTAACTGCCTCTCGCTCGCCCCCTTGGGTACATATCTGTCTTTGTCAATGAAACCCAAGTCAATTCACTTGTTGCTGTGCGTTATAACTAAACTTTCAATATTTTCTAATCTATGCATAATTATAACTGAGATTCAGTGTTCGGCTGAAACAAGTCACTTTTACCTTGGTGTCTCTTTTTCTTCTTGCTGTTGCTTATGGAATATATGTCTACAGAAACTGAGAGCAGCTGGAAGTTGAATTATTTAAAATCTCTGTCACACCACTATCTTTTAATCTGTGGCTGCTCTTGATGTTCCTTAGTGGCTGAGAAGACCAAAGAGCAAGTGACAAATGTCGGCGGGGCAGTGGTGACTGGTGTGACAGCAGTTGCCCAGAAGACAGTGGAGGGAGCTGGGAACATTGCTGCTGCCACTGGCTTTGTCAAGAAGGACCAGATGGGCAAGGTATGGATGCTTGTTTAATGCTATAATGGTAAACCCTGGACACCACGATCCCTCGCATGCATCAAAAAGCAGGCATGATATGTGCACTGTGGGGAAGGATGTGTTTTTATAAGGCTCTTGTTTCTCTGCACTGTTAAGCCTGGGAAATGTCATGCACACTGTACAATACTGATTGTTTTAATTTCTGGAAGAAAGCTACGAAAGTGAACAGTGCAGTAAGTGCTAAGAGATCGGTGACATTTCAGAAAGAATAGCTGCTTTCATATGAATGGTGGGTCTGGAATTCCTCTTTGTGGAAATAACAAATCTTTCCATGCCTAATTCGTAAATTTCCAGAGAGAAGATCTTTTATATGATTTCTTTATAATGACATCATCTCTTATTAAATGACACATTTGCATATCATATAATAGCTCGTTACTGAATATATGCCTTTGCAAACTGCATACCAAATGCAGATCATGTTTGATACGGTGATTCTTCCATTTCTGCAATTTTAAGCTTGCTTCTGGATAAATATGGGGCTCTAGTGACATATTCTAGGTACAACTTTCCTATTAAATATTAAAAGAATAGAATGTGAAGCCCCCTGGAATATGAAGTTTCACAAGCCTCATAATCAAACAGCAGGATGAGCTTTGCCTTCTTTGACACATCTTTTTATAGTCCTGAATAACTCCAGCTTGTCCTGACCCTGTCCCTCTCCCTACCTGGAGAGCTTTTTCCCAAGAGCTCTCATACATTTGGCTCACAGTTCTTCCTCTCCTGAGTCTTTGTTAAATGACACCTTCCTGGAAAATATCTTCCTTGACTTCTTTAAAGTTAGAACCATTCTCCTCACCCTTGAAAGTCCTAATCTCTCTACTCTAATTTGTTGTTTGCCAAAATTCCATCACCTTTAAAATAAATTAAATAATTTACTTGTTTTATGTATGTTGTTTACTTTTCCTTGTCTAGGTAGGTACTATCAGAATGGGAAATATTTATTTTATTCATTGATACTTCATGTGTCTAAGTGAATTTCTAACCATAACACTAAACAATCAATTAAGGATAGAAGAAATGCAGAAAATATGTGAACAAACAGCAATTTTCTGAGTATTTAATAATCATGTACATGACATAAAATCTGTGGCTATTAACTGATCAAAAGTTGCAATCAAAAGGGTTCTGAAACAGGCATCCTGAAACCCAAAAGAAAGATGCTTTCATTTGTAGGCAGGCTACTGTAGTTTTTCTCTACCTCAGTCATCCTATGCTGCAGAACAGACTTCGTGGCTAAAACACTGAGGACTGGAACCCCATGATGCACTTAGATCTTCCACAGTTAGTGCAACTAAGTGTGATCCAAGACAGTTTAGGGAACATCCATAGAAGTGCTCAGCTGATGTGGATTCAGGACTGACAGCTCTCCTCTGTGTGGAATATGCTTTATAGTAATCATTTTAATGGGAGTAATTACATAAATGCCTATTTTCCATTTTAAGTACATATATGTGTAAACTTACCATACTTGAAAGTTTAAGAGGACAACAGAGAGGCAGCTAGTATCACAGGTTTATAGACAGTCCAGTGAAAATAATGGAACATTTTGTTAGAAAAATACATGATTACAGGACCATGGGGAGGCCATCAGCAGGTCCTTGATTTAAAGCTAATTTCTGATTTGCAATTAGGAATGTGGAATTTTTAGAGGGGAAGTGAGTATCACGTTCCCGCAGCCTCTTAGAGTTGCCTGGATGACCTTAACACATTCCTGTCTGCAGTATTCCTTCCCTAACCATGTCACCCATGTATAGCTTCCTTTGATTTTGCAGATTTAACTACAGAATACTAGAGTTAGTGGAAGAACTCATTGCTTCAGAATTTAAAAGGCTTGGGAATAATGTCTCATTCCATTTCTCACTTTGCCTGCATTTAAAATGTGCAATATACATTGCAAATGGTTCATTAAAAACCCTACACATTTTGTCAACTCCAGTTTGTTTTCTACCTTTTAAAATACCAATCCTCATTTTAATATTCTCAAGCAGAAATCTACCCGTGCTATAAAACGAAACATTCGCAGTTATTTTACCCTATGGGTATTGTAGGTTCTTAAAATTTTCTAATATAAAAAAGGAGCTATAAACATAGAAATTGCGTTATACAATTGGGATAAAACCCAGTGGGCTAGGGGTGAATATGGTTGGTTTTCATATTATACTGGGTCATTTGCTAGCTATGAGAGCTTTTGCTCAGCACCTACCACTCTTTCTTGCCTAATGAAGGAATTCCACTACTTTTACCAGAAAACTGATAAAGTCCAAGTTAGCAATGATGTTCTGAATTTCTGTAATAACTCCAGCAATATTCAAGTAAATGCCAGTAACTGTGACCATATTTCTTAATGCTAAACATATCCACAGTTTCAAATAATATTTAATTTACAAAATTTGAAATATTTTATTTCATCTTTCAGATTCTAATAAAAAATTATCTTGGTGAAGAGAAACAAATAATATTTTTTTTTAAAAAAACTGATTGTCAGGGACCCCATTTTGTCCATTTGTAAGAAATAATGATTATGTTCAAGAAACTTTGAAGAACAGGGATTTGACCAGGAGGGCTCATACGCAGCTGGATAATAGAAGTGGATTAAACACACTGCCATTCTCTTGATGGCTGGGGTCTCTAGGACCAGGAACGCCTGTCCTAGAGAAAAGGTCACCCCAAGAGAGAGATTTCCTTGGATTTACACAGCATACTTTCAGAGGGTATTTGTCTGGGTGATGAGGAAACAGGCACACTTCCTTCCTCCTTCTCTTTCTTCTTGTTTGTGTTTTCTTACCTAGAACTAAGCTATAATAGTTATAATAGTTCTATAATAGTTCATTTCTTTGCCCTGTTATTTCCTAATTGTATCTCTCTGTGACATTCCTGCTCTTCTGTATTCTCTTTTTAATATCAGTGGAGAGATACGACTTCATTCACCCAAGGTGAGATTTGCCTCCAGCTTTAATAAGGTACAACTAATTAAAGAAAACTGTATTTATGGAATATAGCACAATGTTTTAGTAAGTATGTATACATCCTGAAATGATTGAAATAATCAAGATAATTAATAAAACCAACACCTTATGCGACGTTTTCTCTTATCATGGTGACAGTTCAGCTATACTACGCCTCACTGTTAACTGTAACCATTGTGTTGCTTAGGTTTCTAGGGCGTTCCATCCCTCCCCTCCCCCAAAAGAAGCTTTATATCTTAAGACCAAAGTCTTGCCATTTCTTCCAATATCCCAGCCCCTGGTAACAACCATTTTAACTTGTTTCTCTGAGCTTGATGTTTTTAGAATAAGTTCCACATAGGAAAGAGATCACGAATTATATGCCTTTCTGGATTTGGCTTACTTTCCATCGTAGAATGTCCTCAGGGTTTATCCATGCTGTGGCAGATGCATGGTTCCCTTCTTTTAAAAGACCCTTCGAAGGCTGAATAACATTGAATTTGCACGAACCAGTTTCTTTACTTATTCAACTGCTGATTATTGTTTTGCTTGTGTATTTTGATTACTGTGACTGGTTTCTTTCTTTATATCTATGAGTATGGTTACCATTCTATAAGGTAGTTGTACTTTTAGTGTTTGAGGAACTTGCATACTGTTCTGATAATGGCTTAGTGAGTTACATTCTCAGCTGCTGGCTGGTGCTCAAGCTTCCTTGTCCTCTACATCCTTAGGATGCTTTCTGTCTGTTGTCTTTTTGATGACCAATCTAATGGGTGTAAAGAGATACATCATTGTGGTTTTTAATTGCATTTTCTTTGTGGTTAGTGATGAATGGTTTTCTGTGTGCCTTTGGCCATTGGTATGTCTTCTTTGATAAGAGTCTAACCAGATAATTAATTAATTCATAGTGTTTGTGTTTGTATGTGTGTATCTGTGTGTGTTGCTGTGTATTAGATACAGGGCCTGCTTCACATAGGCAAATGTTTTCCGCTGAGATACACATACAATTCTTGTTTAAACATACAATCCATTTTTCTTTTGCTCTGTGTGTGGTGTATGCATGTAAATATGCATGTGCATGTGGTGTGTGTGTATATCTGTATGCACATATACACATATATGTATATGTGTGTATGGTGTTTGGCATGTGAGGTGTGTACAGTTTGTGTATGTTGTGTGTAGTGTATTTGTTATGTGTGTATGAAACTTGTGGGTAGTGTGTGTCTGTGATGTGTATAATGTGTATGATATGTGTGGTTGCAAGTATATATGCATGTGATATGTGCATGTGCATGTTTATAGGCAATTATGGAGACCATAGGTTCACACTGGTATATACATTTCTTAGTCAATTCTCCCAGAATGCAGCTGTCTCCATTTCTCCTCCTGTGCTTACAGGTGTGCACTCTCATGCCTGGATTTTCACATGGGTTTTGGGGATCCAAATTCAGTACCCCATGTTTGTGCATCAAGCATGTTACCCAACGAGCCAACTCTCCAGTTCCTTTTGTCCACTCTTTTCCTCTTAATGAAAAAAGCATATTTTTCATATGATATATTCTGGACCTAATGTTCAAGACCCCACTCCTCCCATGTCCTCCCCACCTCCCCTCCCATTTGCATCCTCACCGTTTCTGTCTCTCCTTAGAAAACAGACAGGTTTCTGAGGAGTAGTAATAAAGTTAGATAAAACAAAATAGAAGAAAATGAACCAAAGAAAAAGCATGAGAAACACATGAATGCTGAGACACACAGGAATCCCATGAAGACACAAAGCCAGAATGCATACTCAAAGACCTGTTAGGTTAAATAAAAGCCCTGACACAACATTATGAGACAAGGAACCTCCAAAGACACAGCTGAGTTCCTTTTCTATTAGCTATCTACTGCTGGGCATGTGGTTTACCCTTAAGAGTGGTTTGTTTCCCCAGTGACACTCACTTGGAGAAAACTAATTTTTCATTTGCAAGTGGTTATCAGTTGGAAATAGTTGGAAATAAGCTGGGTTAGGGATGGGGCATGCATTCACTTCTCTTTTCAGCTCTAGGACCCCATCTGGTGCAGATCCGTGCAGGCTCTGTGCATGCTGCTGCAGTGTCTGCGAGTCCATATGTGTGTCTGTCCTGCTGTATCCTTGGTGTCCTCCATCCCCTCTTCGTCTTACACCCATTGTTGATTTTTAAATCAGGTTATTTACTTTCTTTCCATAGAATTATTCAAGTTCCTATTGTACTTTCCTATTTTAAATGCTAGAACCTAACAGATGCATGGTTTGCAAATTGTTTCTTGCATTCTACAGTTACTTCTGTATCCTGACAATCATCCAAAGAGCATTGGATAAGCTGTTGGTCTGGTACGGTTTCATTTGTGTTTTTATACTGTGTAGCCTGTAGATTTAGAGTCCTCCACAAAAAAAAGTGCTCAAATCAATGTTAAGAAAACTTCTTTCATGTTTTCTTATAGTAATTTTCACATTTTGGGGTGTTATGTTTGCTTAGGCCTCTTTTCCCTTCTGCATGTGGCTAACCAGTTTTCCCATTACACCTTGTTGAAGGTGCGATACTTTCTCCATTGTGTGCTTTTGGTACCTTTGCCAAAGGTTGACTGATGTTTGCTCTGTGGGTTTACTGGTTCTCTGTGCCATTGCATTCATTATGTGGCTGTGTTTTATGTTGGTATAATGCTGTTTTGGTTACTCTAGCTTTGTAAGATTTTTGAAATCTAGTAGTATAATGCCTCCAGCTTCTAAACTGAAATATTGATGTTACTACTTATTGCTCAAGATGGCTTTGAATATTTCATTTGCTTTTGCTCTTCTGGGTTTAGGATTTTTGTCAATGTGCCACTTTTATTTGGATAGGAGGCCCATTGAGGGGTATTCTGCAGGTGTGAGGCAGAGAAGTGAACCATGTGAAGAAATGAAAATAAAAACCCTGTTCATATTGACTTTGTCAGCCTGGATCAGACTTTGGGGAGTCTGACACCAGACAGTTTATTCCCAACATTTTTAAGGCCAGTATAATTTGGAAAAAAGTTTCCTGGTGTAATATAATATGTGGTGTATGAGGAAGAATAATTACATTGAAACTCAACTCAGGAATAGATGTCTTTTCCCACGAAAACAGGCAGTCATTTCCTAGGATGATGGGTTCTAGAGATAGGCTATGTATGCTAACATATGGACCTAAAGGTCTGCCCTGGTCTCGATCATAGAGATAGTGTAGTGGTCATTTGGGCTATTAACCACTTCTGGTCCTGGTTGTGGGAGCTTGGGGAGCTTCAGGCTGTAAGAGTCATTTAGATTATTTTGGATCTCCCAGCTTGATATGGCCTGGCTCAACAGATATTGCAGACCACTAGGCTGTTAACCTCTTCCAACTCTCAACTTTCTGGGAGGAAGAATACATTTTTCTTACATCTTTCTCACTGGAAAGACAATCCTGTGTGCTTAACATTCCTGGTTTCTCTGGGAATCTGTGGGCACAAGTACTTTCCTGTTATGTTCTCAACAGCACATCACAGCTCTCAAGCCAGTTTGGCTACGGTGAACATCTGACATATTGATTATTCAGATCCATGAAGACAGGTTATTTTCCTATTTACCTGTGTCTTTTCAATTTCTTTTATTACTGATTGTTATAGTAGAAACTGGCTAATGCAAACTGGTAGAAATGCAAGCTAGTAGTGGTTTTATGTACAGCAGATAAAATTATACCTCATTTTGACTGGGAGAAAGATCTGCTCATATCAAGAATGTTGAACCAAGGAAGTTACTGGAGTTCACACTGTTGAGTAATGGCACAGAGATTACAGTGCAGAGCTAGTCACTGTGGCACTTGGGTGGGACATCAGGTCTGTCTGTCTTCTGCAGCCACTCAACAGCTTTCTGTGTGGGGCAGATGTTCAAATAGACCATTGCTATATAAATGGAAATCTCTTTCATTCAATTTAGAGTGCTCTGGAAAGTTGTAGCCATACTTTTAAAAATGTTTTCAAAATGTGTGACAGTACTGAATCAGTTGTGGAGCTATTACCTGGTCAACCGTGGAGCTATTTCCTTGCAGCTGTGAAGTTGCTCTGCCTCCCATCCTATCCCTGTTAAGCACCCACCTCTCCACATGGAAACTCAGTCTTCATACAAGTAGCCTTGAAGCATCAAGACACAGGAGTGTTAATTATTTTTCTACAGAATCAGAAGGAAGTCCTGAAGCCTTGCTAATTTTGAAACATCTCATCAATAGAATATAAGTAATTTTTGAAAACCTGAATTTCAAAACAGGATAAAACACATGTAATCTGTAATCATTTCTCGATTCAAAAGAGTGCAGCCATCCAAGCGTGCATTAGATGAAGAAGACAAAGGCAGAATGAACAGTGTCAGGTATGGAATAGTCTTTAAGGGTTATCACAGCCTTCTGTGATGTTAATGAATGTTAACATTCGTTGACATAAGCAGCATCGTGCAGTTTAATTCTTAAACACTGAAACAGAACTTGATCAAAAGATGTGTGCTGCCTTTTTGTGAGTCATTTTATGCCTGTCTCACAAAGAAGCCATAGGCCATAGGCAACCTTTTGGGTTTCTCTGAAAAAAATACAGAGATTATAGGTGGAGTCAAATGTCAGGATTAGTGAAATATTTTCCTGCATAGTTAATCCTATCCTTCTGTGTTTAATAATGGTTAATGCAATAGGTCGTCTGAAAGCATTAGAAGTCTGAGCGCTGTCTGGTTGAAGATAGTCAACATAACTGTTAGGAATATTCCAACCCAAATGAAAGCTTTGTGACACATTGAGTGACCTGCCCTGTGTTTGTTGTGGGTGTGGAGCATTGGAATCTTAAAACATAATAATATGCCAAGGGAGGAAAAACACACTTGACTTAATGGACTTGTTTCCAAAGCCATATCATCAGTAACATATTTTCAGTGTTATCTGTATAAAACAATATTTTTTACTTCATGGAGCATCTGCTGATTGTATATTATCTCTACTTAGAAACACACTGTTAGGTGGTTGTATTGTATCTGACACTGTTTCTTTGAATTTTTATGGGTGAGTTATGATCCTAGTGACTTTTAATCAAGTAAGGTTCTAAAGGCAAAAGCATGATGTAATTACCTATATACTCACAAGGAAAAATAGGGTTAGTGGGCTTTTGTTGTAGTGATTCGACCACTAAGTAATCTGCTCATATGTGCTGAAATGGTTCATGAATTCAAACATGAATCATGAGTATATGGCCCCTGCTTTAAGTATGTAGACCACACAGGGAAACAGGTATGATTATCCCTAGTGTAGAAATCTGATTACAATATGTACATGTCCTAAGTTTATATCTATTATAGGAAACATTAAATGGCTGTTGTCAGAAATGAGAGAGAACATTTTTTATTATTCTGAATAAATACTAACTTTGACCAGTATTCAGCTGGGTTTTTGTCGGTAGTATATGAAGTTGCCCAGGCAAATAATAACCATAAATTTTAGCTGTTCATACACAAAGACACAGAAATGCTTCCACTCTAGTTCTAGGTCCAATGGTTAACATGTCTGCCATCTCGGAGAGTTGTTTTCCTTTATTTTTAGTAACAGAAGCTAAAATTTGCTTTCCTGTAAAATTACTTGTGTATACTTAATATTAACTATTGTCTTCAAAGTACCTGGACACACTCACTAGTAACTATCATCTTTATATTCATGAGCTCTCCACACTTGCTCATATGAGTAGTTGGTTTTCTTATTAATCTTCTCCCAGCTAATGAATATTTTCACTTTGTAATAAAATGACAAACTCAGATAGCATCTGCATATTGAGGCAGAAAGTGATTAAAATGTGTTTATATATTATGACAGTCACTAGTCTTGTCACAAATTCAAAACGTAAGAAATAATTTGATTAGTTGCTTTTTCAGATGTAGGCTTTGGCTCTAATCCCAGAAAAACATAGATTATATTATTACTTGTCAAAATAAAATGACAGAGGATATCCTCTGATTCTCCAAATATTCAAAATGTACAATAATACAGGACATAATACAATTACTTGATATTTCTAAGGACAGAAATAAGGTAAATGAGACCAGTTTGGTTTTGAATGGGAATATGTATTTATGAGATCTGGAATTGGATGACATAGCTAATAGATCTAATCACTCCATGAGGAGAAAATGAATTGTCAATTTCAATATGAAGTAATTCATTCATAAGAAACTTCATGTTTTATTATACTCATTACAATTTCAATCAACATTTTAATTTTTAGGAAGACTTTAAAGACCCCACTCTGGTGTAGTGGAATCATAAACAAATATTTATTATATTCTCATGGTAGCATCTAACTCTCATTAAAGCTACAGCTTAATAGTGTATACTAGTACAAACAGTAGAGTCTGGAATCTGTGAATATATGATGATGAAATAAATGAAAATATGGGAAGAAGTCATGTGTACTTCAACATCTTTGTTTCTTCTTGTCTTTCTCTGGTGTTTTCTAATTAAAACAATATGATAATCTACTTGGAACTCCGTTCCCATGAATGAGTACAGTCTGTGTGTGTAAGGAATAAAGCGAACTTCACATTTTATCTGCTTTTGTGAGGAGGAAAGTTTGAAAATTTACAACAGGAAACCATCAGCAATTCTCTCTCACACACATTTCTTTCTATCTGATTATTTGGCATCTACACAAAATTAAGAAATTTCCCATTTAATAGATGACTTTATGTCATACAATTTTAGGGAATGCCTGCACAGCTTAGCTTTGAAATCCTAATTTTTGTTCAGCGGATCATGCGTTACTTTCTCAGTCTATGGAAGAAGGCATGTGCTTCCTAATTACGTCACCAAGCTTGGGACCAGTGTATTTGTTTCGTAAAAATGGAAAATTAGGGGAATATTTCATCTTTAATCTCATTTTATAACATATATAAAGCAGATAGAGCTCAAAGTATCTCTGCTGATACTAACAGAATTTCTTATAGTAGCAATCATTCTTCTATGGAGACAGCCACAATAAGTTTGAAAAAAAGGTAATCCAACAAGTTCTAATTAGAGATACTTCACATCTTGCACTGCGATGGTCATCTGACCCTGGTCTTTATCCCCAGTACCTGATCTCTATGCACTGCTTACTTAGATATATAGAAAGTGTGGCTGGGTGTGGAGGGCAGCTGTGTAGGTCATGGAGTGTGGCGTTATTCTGATCTCTTTCACCATGCTGGATGATGTCACCACACTGCTTTGAGCACAGATACTTTTATCTGTGAATTAGACTTGTTGAATGAAATGAACTCAAAATGTTTTCTATCTCAATTCAATGGCTTGAATTTTAGGGCTCCTTTTTTTTTTCAATTATGCATTGCTAGACCTCCGGCAACTCATTCAACCATTCTAAAGCAGCACTCTTTCTCTGTAATTGGCCAGCCGACTGCACAGAGTTGGGGGGAGAAGGAAATGTGGCAGCAGGCAGAAGACAGTCGACTGGTTTGTAGCACAATTGTGGCATTTTTCTGTAAAGAATTTGATGTTTTTCTTTATATTGCTGTTTTAGACACATGATTATAGAGACCCTTTTCCACATTAGTGTAGTTTGGCTTTATTAAGTGGCTTAACACAGAAAGGAATAGATAGACTTCACTGAGCATGCCACTTCATTGGGATAAATAAAGTGAGTCACAATTCTTTGTCTTAGTTTCTTTTATGTTGCTGTGATAAAATCCTGACTAATGCAACTCAAACAGAAAGGCTTTATTTAACTCAAATAGTATAGTCCATCATGGCAGGGAAATTGAGGCAGCAGCAACTTGAAACAGCAAGTCACATTTAAAAAATAAATAAATAAAGCACAGAGAGTGATGAATGCTAGCATTTCACTCAGCTACTCTTGTTAAACAATTCAAAATCCGAGTCCAGGGCTTGGTGCCACCCACAGTGGACTGGTTTTCCCACTTCTGTTATCTAATCAGGATAACCTCTCAGAGGCCTTCCCAGGGATGGGCTCATCCCCTAGGTGGTTCTAGATCTCATCAAACTTAAATCCAGATTAGCAAGTACACCCCTGTTATTTTCCCTTAGATTTCTCCAAATGACTAGGCTTTATTAAATGTTATCTTCGTGTTGTAATTAGAAACTGTTCTGCTTAAATGATTTTGAGAAACACTGATGTAAACAAAGTTTAAAAGCTTCTCTCTTAAATCATAGAAAACCTGAGTGTGTAGCATCACATGACAGGGGTATAATTATCTTTCTTAGTGTCTCTTGGTGCCAGGTGCATAGAGAATAATTCTAAGTGCCCAATGAAATACACATATGAGATGGCTCGGGTAATGACCCACCTCAGTCTTTTCTTCCTTTTCTTAGGAATGGGTTAGTTTTAGATCCCAGATAAAAGGAACCTCAGAGCAAGCAGCTGAGCTCTCAGCATTCTAGTTCGGAATCTATTCTCTTGTGCACACTTTATTTAACATTCGTGAGGGAAGGACAAAGAAGTAATCCCTATGTTTTTGTGAGGTTTTGCACAAAATCCTGGAAAAGATCCTGATGGTTTCTGGGGAGAGCAGCTATGAAATTGGGATCTTCATCATCTCAGCCCCTTTCCTCACAAACATAGAGGAGAATACAGAGTGTCTGCTCATGCTAATTCATCATGTCAGAACTTCCTGAAATTTGAGCTGTCCCCTAGAACAACTCCACACAGACACATAAAGTTCTTTCTTCCCTAAGTTCTTTTTAAATTGGGATATTGTCTCTGCAGAGGGAAGAGAAAGGAAGTGGGATGCAGAGTGCCTTTGCTCTTGCTGGCGTTTGGTAGTCATCACAGACACCTGCATGACTCTGTGTGTGACCACTCTTCCATGTGGTTGAGAGGTGCCTCACTGGTACATTCTCAACTTGGAGGCTTTGGAAAGAGAACATTGTTCCTGCTCTCTACTCTTCTTGTGCCGAGTCAGCCTACATTTCTTTCTAAGACCTAATTTGAACCCAGAGAAGCTAGGAATCTATCATTCTAGTTTTGAATCTCAGACTCTGACCTTAGCATAGTGCTTTCTGATGATTTTCCATGTGTTAAGCATCTCTGTCACAGGTTAAGAATGCACTGATACAAATATCCCTAAGGACACAGTGGATACTGATAGAAAATGCATTGAAGTATGCTTTTATTGCTCAGTGTACTTTTTGCCCAAGCATTTAAGAGTTCTGGGTTTAAATATAAGGCTATTTATTAAAACATTTGTTATGATATATTTGTTAAGTGCTATAAACTTGACAGTATCCTCTAGGCTAAATATATGTTGGCGTGTCCCATGTAAGGTCCAGAGAATAATGGATGTCATATTAGGTTACTCTTACTGCATTAAGAGAAAAACCAGATTATGAAACAGCATTAAAAGTTGGAAATACTTTTGTCTTAAAAACATACATGTGTTGTATATATGATGTGTGTATGGTGTGTGTGTGTGTGTGTGTATGTGTGTGTGTTTCTAAGCACTGTCTTTCTTTAATTGCAATTAGAAATTAGAGATACAAATTTCCCTTTCAGGTGCCCAAATTCCAACTTAAATTGATTCAAAAAGTTATTTGTGTTTTCAGGGCTTGAAATTATTGGCTGGGCTATGACCTTTGCTGTTTCTTCATTTACTTATCTACACATACACGAGTCCACATAGTTATTTCTTCTTTATGTGTACAATGGTGTACCAAGCATAACTCTAAGTTATAAATACAGTGATGCATAAGATTGATTTTGGGGGCCCAATGCACTGGCATCTAGCTGCCAATCATGATCCTCATTTATTAAGTGTGAACCTTGCTTGAAAATTTCTCCCCTAATTGTCTTTTCTCCTCCTAGTATGAAACCAGATTTTTTTGAAGTTCTGTAGCTTCTGATCATTAACAATTCATGCCTTGAGTAGTTCTTTCATAGATCTCTCTTGATCTTAATTATCAAACAAATATGAAACCATTTTGACAGTCTTCGTACTTTTTAGCTTATGATAATTTCATGCCATATACAAATATCAGGACACACTTGAGCAAAAAAACATTCTAAGAGCTGTGAGTTGTATTGTCTAAGTGGTTAATTTACTTGACTAATGTATATTTGACCAGTTTTATGGATCTTTTGAGTCTTGATCATTAACTGGCTTTGCCAATTCCTATCACACATCTGGATTCTGAGAGAGCTGTTTTCATAGTCAATATATGCTATGGTAACAGAATACATGAAGCTGGGTAATTAATAAGCATGTACTTATCACATTGTAAAAGCTGGACTCTCCAAGCTCAAGATGGGGTTCAGTGTCCTTGAGGATCTCATATTTTTGCCTCAAGATGGCATCTGGTTGCTGTATCTTGGAAAGGTGGCTTGCTATCCTTACAAGGTAAAAAGAACTGAAGGGGTAAGATATGAGGGGTATAAGGTATGATGGGTATGTCCCCGCTGTACATCTATTGTGGAAGTCAGGGAAGTACTTTCATAAGTTGGAAACCCTGCCATATCTCAGCAGAGGGAACCACCATCATGGCAGGTGCCATCCTTAACAGTGGACCCCAAGGGTCTGAGCTCAAGTGTTTTTATTGATCCAAAACCCCTCAGGTGTTCTCCTTATGTATTCATAATAATTTGTCTAGTGTTTTAGAGTTACTTTCTTCATTTCCCCCTGATTATTTAAATATAGTTTTCTTACAACATTCAATTTTTAAGTGTTTTTTTATGTTAGTTCCTATTAGTTTTCTCTCAATCCGGAATTTGTTTTTCTTAATTTCTAATTTATGTGAACTTTCCTTCTGGATAGTGTAAAGAAGAGTTACAGTTTCTTAATATTTATATTTGATCCAATTGAAATGTGTTTTTGAAATATCGACAGTGGAATCACAGTTAGGGAGTTTTTATCATAAACCGTATTTGTGGGTTTTGTGCATTTCACTGAACCTAGTTGATGTTCAGTGTACTATGATGTGTTGAAGTGCCACTATTTTGCTTCACTCAGTTATATTTTTCATGAGCTGGTGGAGATAATCTTTTTGTCAGATGCATTAATGCATACGTAGTAACAGTATCTACTCACTTCAGATCCTTTATGCAATCTAACCTGAAAGTGTCTTAATATTCAAGTTTCTATTCAAGTAGAGGATTTGAATGACAGATGAAGGTGATTCCTACACCACGCTGATAAGAATTTCAACAACTAAATGGTCTCAAAAGCAACCATGTAGGTAAATTTACAACATGCACAAGCACATAAGTTTATACTTTGTCCTAGTCTGTCACAATGTCTCTTCACATGAATGTTTAATTGTGTGATGGATGCTCACGCAGCATCATGTCCTATCCTAAGTCTTAGGATATAGGGTGATTAAGACATGCTCTTAGATCCAGGATAATGAACATAAAATCTTTGTGAGGACACTCTGTTTCCTCTTTTCGGTCCCGTTCCCGTATTATACTCAAAAGTTTTCTCAGTCTGTTTAGCTTTAGACATTTAGCTCAATATCTTTTTCTTCTGTTCACAAACATCTTAACTTCTGGGCAGTTGTGAAGATAAAAAGCTAGGATAGTAAATCTTCCACGAATTTATCTTACTGTTTTATCCAGGGTAATTTGTTATTGAAGGTGTCAAACAGAATTCCTCATTTCTATTTTTGGGAGTTTGTGGGTACTGTTCATTTAATAGAAAGCAAAAGTAAAACCGCATTACCGCTGCAGAACCATGGTAAAAATCAAGACTTGAGAAAGTACAAATCCTGTCTTCAGGAGTTCCTGTCAAAGAAACCCAAGATTTTGGCACCATCTGTATTCTACATAGGCAGATGGTTTGGTTTCTAGAAATTAGAATGTGGGAAATATTCTGTGTAACTAAGGCTATGTGATGTAGATTTCTCCAGTGTCCTGTGGAAATTGGGAATGGATTCATTAGCTACCTCGTCAGGAACACATTGCTTCATTATTCGGCTATTTACACGGCTATATTACACATTTAGGAATTGAAACTAATAACCTTCAAGTTTCAAAGACGTGGTGATAAATGTCCTGGAGCCTACCATAAAAAGAGCTTAGAGTTTATAACCCTTTTCCACTCCTTCGAGGTCTACAAATTTTATTGATTTATCTTGACATTTATCAAATTGTACTGTGGTGGCTGACTGTCACAGTTCCCTAACAAATTATAAACTCTGTGAAGTAAGGACTTCACCAATGAGATGAAACCCTTTTTTACAGCGTTTTATAAATTTCAGATTCTGCATAATTTTAAATGCATGACATAGTTATTAGTTGCTATTTTTTGTCCACACTAATGCTACATCAGAAAAATAATGTAATCCCAGTTTGCAAATACATTTTAAATTTATAAAAAATAATAAAAATCAAGAGAACCCCCAAATCTCATAAATGGTAGGTGACCCGGAAAGAAAACAAACTGCAATCTAGTGATCTGAAACTCCACATCTGCCTGACTCATCAGGAGTATTCTGCTCTGTCTCTCAGGAATTAAATTCTGAGTTGTAGGATTCTCATGAATATAGTCAGAGAGACCACAACATATGATCTTTTACTAAAAATTGATAACAGTTAACAAACCTTAATCCTGTGAAATATGTAAACCAGTAGAAAGTGAAGAGTAGTGCCACATCCATATACTGCATATGTCAAGGCCAACTTTCAAAACTCACCCATTACAAATCTTACTACTAGGAAATTCTCTATATTTACCATGTTGCCTTACCACAGTATCCACTAATTTTGTCAGTGCTTCGGTGGAACAGCAGAGCCTCTGGCATTGCTTTTCCTTGATTACTTGCAAGTCTGTGTGACAGCTAGCCATCCAAACTCTCACCACGAACCTATCAGATGCCCAAATCCAAAGTAGTGACTACAGGTGCATTGGGACGAGGGTTGATTAACAAGAGAAACCCATCTACTGCAGCTGAACACACAAAATAAATGCTTGTCACTTGGAGATATGGTTTGGCAGTTTTTTACAAAGCTCACCTGGACTTATTATCATGATCCTTGGAATTTACTCACTTGAGTTGAAAACCATGTGAACCTAAACATGGTTTGCCTCTAGCTTTATCCACAATTCAACAAATTTGGAGGCAGATAATGTTCTTAGAATGACAAAATTCTGAGGACAATAAGAGGACAAAACAATGGTTTCTAGGGCCTGTGGGCAGGCAGAGGGCTGAGTGATTGCGTGGGTGGCATAATTAGGCAGGGACACTATTTTGATGCTGCTTGTCCATGTCGGGGACTTGTTGGTTCCTATAAGACAGAGGGAACCCCAAAAGGAACTCTGACCTTTAGAGATATTATGTCAGTTCTCATTAACTTTAATAATGAGACCCAGTAAGCAAGCCAATAAACTGGATATTGGGAGAGTGGGGAGAATGGAATATCAAGAAGTCCTCTCTATTGCTCTGCAACTTATTCTACTCAAAGCTTCCCTAAAATTAGTGCATCAAAAGGATCTAAACACAGATTATATGTATTTTCAGAATACTGGGAACTTCATTTTTAGATCCTCTCACCTGTCCTGTGTCTTCTAGTTGCATGCACTTTGGCAAGAGTAGGAATGCAAGTATGTAGATTTAAAATGTATAGGAAATATGTATCTCAGAAATCTTTTTACTGTATGTTCCTATATGTTCCTCGAATAAAGAGGAGTAGAACATGACTCAAGAGTCCTTTAACATTGGAAGGTTAGTAGGCATTAGCTCCATCTACAATGTAGCTAGAACCAGGGAGAAGTGTTTACTGATAGCTCCACACAACACAGAAGTGTTGGTAGAGGTTTTGTCTTCTCTCTTCAGATTTCATGTAATCTGGACACATCCAAGATGGATTTGTTATGGGGCTGTTGAGTAGTCCCTTTATAGGCACAGTGGCACCGTGACACTGTGGTTTAATGACACTGATGGTTTAACTCTCAAGTGTAACATCCATTCCATATATAGTCTTACTTGCTTTTCATACACTGGGCGATTATATATTCCTCCTCAGCATAAGAATGCATCTTACTTGCATTCATAACTTCTACAGCATTGATCACAATCCCACAGGCACCTAGAATGTAGTGACTAAAGAGATGATCGCATGACTAAATGAATAGCCAATCTTCTGTTTCTACTTCCCTGTTTGATTATAGCGTGACAAGAGAATGCTACAGAAGGTATATGCTGTCTGTGGCCTCAGGTGGTCTCAACGCACCTCTGTGGTGTTTGCAATGCCCTAATAAGCCATTCTTTATTATAAATATGTACCATTTCACATGAGAACCATTAGGCAAGTTTTTAATAATCTTGCTAATTAAGCAAAGCAAGTTATAAAAGGAACTGAAGTGTTACCTTGTGATTACTCCACGGCTGTGTGTGTTATCATTTCAGTGACTAGGGCCAATGCAGAGAGAATTTTAATTTTCTCTAAATATTTTGGTCTATACTTCCTCTGTATTTTTTTTTATAATTCTATAAGAACAGATTGTATGCACAGATTAGACCATTTAAAGGAACTTCATTAGATTACATATTATGGAGGGTGGTAATAAAATCACCTTATAGCAACTGGTTATATAGTAAGGAGGGGTCACCATAGAGCAAGGAAAGAGAGTGGCAGAGAGGCATGGAGTTGGGAAAGGGAAGACAGCCGAGAGGAGATGAGAACTGGGAAATAAGCAGCAAATACTCTAAGAAAATGGCCTCCTGACTGTGCTTGCCATCTGTGGACTGACAACTGCCTGCTTACCCTGGCTTGGCAGGGAGTGACTAGTGACTGTCTGTGAACAAATTACCTCACATGACCTCCCCAAACTCTCTCTCTCTGGTGCTCCTATTGGCCAATGCCCCATAACTGTATCAAGGTGAAAGCAGCACTTAGGCGTTGAAGTTTACCTAGGACAGCTTTTTCCAAAGGGACATTTCGAGTCATTTCAACTCTGTGGGAGAAGCGTGCTTCTCACCATTCACTGCAGAAAGGCTGATGATTCTCTGTTCAGCCTCAAACACACAGAATACATCCTGTGACGAAGTCACCTGTTTATCTGTCAAAAATGTGAGATTCTACAGGCCCTCGCATAATTCATGTGGTTCCTCTTCTTGGAGCATGGCAGAAGTAGCATGGAGCCAGTGTCTGAAGGAAAGCAAGATCATGGAATAACCTGTGAAAACAGACCTGGGGAGAGACAACAGGAGAAATAGAAAAAGGCTCAGAAATACATCTGGTGGTGTTTATGAGATTTATTAAAATTTGAGAAGTGCATAGTGCTTAGCAAATGAGGTTTGTCTTTAGAAAAATCCTTATGGGATTTATACAAGGATCTGCTAATAAAGGGCACAAACATCGCTCATATTACAGTCAGACATGTTATGTAAAACACGGACAGGAAAGTAATAGAATAACATAGTGTTTGCACAAGGGATTTTGTGATATTACACGCGTTTCTTTTGCCTTCACTGTGCACTGCTAGAGCCTTTGATTTGCATAGTGATGGCAGCCACGTGAGACAGTAACCTTAGCATTTTTGCAACTGTATACATTTGCACACACCAAAATACAGTCTACTGTCTACAAAATACAGTCTTTCTGTCTACTTCCTATCTGATTCTTTTATTCATCTCTTTTTATTACCCAAGGCAAAACTGTTTCTCACATTTTCACAATTTATGCCTTCAAACCATTGTGTGGACTCCTTACTTACTCTCCAAGTTTGCCTTTCCCGTGAGAAACGCCATATGTTCTTAAAACCATTTATCATTTTATTTACAGTTTTAGCTAGTTTGTTTAGCTCATATTTCTTTGAACACACTATACATGTTCATTTAGATACTCCATTTTAGTTTCAACAGGTCAAAAAGTCCAATTTAGTTTTCCCCAAACAAACAATCCCGCCTTATCAATCATCAACATTGGAAACAGTATTTTACTTTAAGCCACAACACAAACCACAGATGCAGCCGAAGTTTGTAATTCTCCTTCTCTTGCTCATAAAACGATTCTCAGTTCCTTGTCTTCCCAGCCTGGTTTCCATCCTCTCTCTTATCATTTTCATTCAGGCTGACAGGCTGAAAGAGAATCAGCTTGTCTGCCTGGTTGGCCTTTTCCTCTGGTTAACAGTTCCCTAGACACATTATTTCCTGTGAACACACATTTAACCAGGTCCTCATGATAAGCCAGTATTTACTCTATGCTCTTAATTTTTTTCATCCTCATTGCATGCATATATCTCCTATCATTTGTTTATTCATACATTTAAATTAGCTAATTATTGAACATCCAAGAAATTCTCCCTTTTAATGTGCCACTTAAAACGTACCTCCTGTTGCTCTCTTCACCTGTATGTCTAATGTGTCTGTACCTGGATAAATGCTGCAACTAAACTTTTGGAACTGAGATACAATTGGGTCACATGCTCAACCAGTAAACAAGTTAAATAGTTTTTATACACACACTCAGCTGAGACATAGGTTAAATAGGCTTCTGGCTAACACATTACAAATTACAAAGAAACCTATTACCTATCAGTGGTTCTACATGGAATCTATATAAGATTATCAAGACATTCTATGCTACTTAAAAGATATTCTGTCTTAGAAATCCAGTATACTCTTTATACCTGTGTCTCATAATTTAACATTTGACTTATTTAGAAACTACGAAAGTATCAATTTCATACAAAGCCAAACAAACTAGTGTAAATCTCTTCTTATACCTATTGCCAGTACCCAAAGTAACCCTCTATAATTTCTTTCATTATTAATCTTATTCATTAATGCTTTGGTATTGATTATTAATTACCTTTTGCTTGGTTATTCAAAACAGTTAATTAAGAAAGTAGGATAAAGTCTTCAAAACTAGAAGCTTAAAGAGAACAATAGAAATGGAGGGCTGGGAGATGACTCAGCATAAAGCTCTTGGTGTGAGCTTTTGCTGTGAGGATTTGACTTTGAATCACTAGAACTAATACAGAGCCAGGTACAGTGTTGTGGATCTGTAATCCCAGGTCTCCTGGGTTGGAAGGTGAGGGCAGTTGCAGCCCTGGAGTCTTGTGGATCAGCTAAGCCTGCCTCCAGCAAGATAGCAGGTAAAACTGGCACTTGAGCTTGTCCTCTGACCCCCATGTGTGTTCCATGGCACACACATGCATACGCACACCCAACCACCTATACTCACAAATGTATGTATATAGTGACATGCACTGTCATCACACACACAGAGATAGTAAAAAAGAAATTAAAATTCCTAACAAAGGTATGCTCTGGCAATATGAGAGATGGTCTTACTTTCTGAAACTTAATAACATTTATGGAATTCTTCATCACTAATAACAGTAAACATTGTCATCAAATGTACATAAAACAATGACCAAGAGACCCATTCAAGATCATGAAATAATTCTCTACTTAAAAAAAAATTGAAATCATACAAAATACGTTCAACAACAACAAAAAAACCTAGAAATACGAAGTGTGTCAAAATTTCCCTAATAGTAAGAAATTAGTGAGCTGATTAATAACCAACATGATGATAGAAATAATTTTAATAGCATGAAAAAATTGATAAGCTGTGAATGCACCTGCTACCAGACTTATGAGAAATGTGTTGCTCTAAGTGTCTGTATTATAAATGAATATAGTCTAAAATATTTTTCTGTAGATTATTTTTTACTGAAAATAGATTTTTTCATAAAATATATTCCGATTTTGGTTTTTTCTCCTCCAGTGTCTCCCAGATTGTTCCCCAGTTCCCACACAGCCAGATCCATACCCTCTCTTTCTCTCTTTCATTAGAATACTGACAGGCATCAGAAATAATGATGATAACAACAGTAAAAACAATTTATGGCGTGAAATACAATAAATGACAAAATAAAAATCTTAGCTGACTCTTGTCAAGATTGACAAGATAATCTTACAGCCAATAAGGGTAATTAAAGGAATATCATTGGAGTATCACCCAAAATCCTGCACAGCAAATTCCTTTGGGAGAAGGGAGCCTGGGTTTCTTCATTTGAATAATTAACCAGTGAAGCCTTTGACTCATCAGCTGGAATGACAGGCTGTTCAGGAACTTCCATCCCAAGTGAGTAAGATTCACGCTGACCACTACCAAAATAGGGACTACATTATTAGAATGGCTGTTTATTTACTTCTCCATCTAAGCTCAAACAGCTTTTATAACACTCCAGTAGAAGTAGGAGCTTACAGCCATTCCATATCTAGGTAATGTTCCCAGCTATACTGTATTGTATAGACACACAATTGTATATACATTGTGTGTGTGTGTGTGTGTGTGTGTGTGTGCTCCAGAGTGTTCATGTGCCATGGTGTGGCTGTGGAGGTCAGAAGACCTCTCTCTGGAGTTGATTAACTTCCCCTACTTTGTAGGATCTGCTATCCAACCAAAGTCATCAGACCTGCACACAAACACCTCTACCCACTGAACTATCTCATCAGCTCATATTTACAATATTTTTAATATCCTTTGCTCAGTGGTAATTAAAAATAGTTTCTGGGGTACAGGATTGGGTACTTTGAACACATGTTAGGTCTATTCTTCAAGGGTTAAGGAATCTTCTAATAATAACCGTACATTGAATGAGCACTGGCTGATAATGGCATATAGATGGCTGAAGTCACGTTAAAGATATCCTAATGTATTCCTTTATTCACAAGTCTTTCTGTAGCCAGCATTTATAATACCTTACTGCAACTACAACCTATACAAAATATGATTGTAGAGGACAGCAATGTTGAAGTTAAGGGTGGCATTTTATCCTTCACTCTCCAAAATGCAAGACAATTCATTTCTATTCAGACAGCGTATTTCCAATTTCGGCATCAGAAATGTCAACTCCAGTCTTCAAAATACCTTGCCGTGGAATGTAATAATACCTTGCTAGCTGCTGTTTGTTACTGACAATCCTGCTTACACTGGCATACAGTGCTCCGCACATCACATGCTCTCTAGGAAGGAGTCTACCCAGAAGGTCTTAATCTGAAGAAGGGGTTTATTTCAGTGTATTATTTTTTGGTCATCTGTGCAGAGTGTTAAGTGCATGAAGAGATGTACATTGTCAAAATGACTCTTCATGGGTTTAATTAGAGTCTATTAAGTTTGAAGAACATAGGAAACATAAGGATTTTTATTATAGAGGGACTGAGAGAGTCTACTAACCCTTCAAGCAACAATCCCACTACATCTCCACCTCAAATAAATTCTCAAATGTACCCCAGGAATACACTGCCGTACCGGCATACTAAGGGGTGTAATGGCATGTGGTCAAATGAAAGCTCCTTTGGGCTCTTTTCTTATGGTGATTTATATTAATTCAATAAATGATTCTTCAGTTTCTACCTTGTGCCAGACATTATTCAATATATTGATGAAACAGAGGCAAAAAATGCAAGACATATCTCTCCTACAGTGGTTAATAAATGAGTAAATAAATAAACTAGATAACTGGATAAATATAAGCAATGTAAAGAAAAAATAGAAGGACATTTTAATAGAAAACAATGGTACAAACTGTTCATTCTGTGTGAAGGGTACTATGGTACTAGGTTTTTACAAGCACAGATACAATTCCCTAGATCACATTTTTGTATTAATACCTGTGGTTTATATGTGAACTTTTCGTGGAAGTATTTCCTCCAGATTACATTGTACTGAGTGGAACGGAAATTTTAGCTCAGTGATTCGTGAACCCATGTTGAGTGAGTGTTGAGCTAGCGTAGTGGGATTATGAGTAAAACAAATAATGACCTGTTTGTTTAGGGAACTAACGTTCTTGCAGAAGTTAGTAACAACAAAACACGTGTGGTACACAGTCGGTCATGAACAGAGAGCAATGAATGTCCTTGAGGAGCTGGGGTAGGCAAAGAAAGAGACTCTCCTAGTCTAGACCTTTTAGCAGGGTACAGGATGTCTTCAACACCCTGAGTTTAGCAGCGAGACTTCCATGGATTTTGAACCCATAGTCCTCTAAAATAGTATATATGTGACATCTGAAGTCACTAAATAGCAATAAAAATAAACTATATCCAAATCTTTTGGGTGATAAAACAGCGAAATGTACATTACAAATAGTAGCTTCAAAACTTGTCATATACACAATAATACAGATAGTGCACTTAGTCAGCTATTTTTAATAGGTAGTAATCCATGACTAACACCCGATGACCATTCTCATAAAACTTTAATGGCTAAAGAAAATGATGTGTGTAAGAAGATACACAGAAATTCCAGTGGCAAAATGAAGGCTGCATTTCAGTATATTTGGAGCATTTAGGAGCTATCAACCAAGAGACCAAAAAAAGAATTTCGTTGTGTTAAATTAGTTAAATCTTAACTGTGTTGTATTAAATAATGAGCTAGGTCAGCCATGGAAAACTTTCAAGAGGAAAAGCGCAACGGAGGATAGTTGAGATTCTGGCTAAGGCGTGTGAGAATAAAAGGAGGGCAGAAATGTCCAGACTGATGCTCCACACACTAGAGGTAGAATCACGACCAGGAAAACAGCTGTGAGAAGAAATGAACTGTGCCGGAAGTAATCCAAGCGGAGTGTAAACAGAAGTCTTCACGGTCCAGATACTGGCTAGTGTGACTGCAGTTCTTGCTGGCTTCAGGTCAAGGAGAAAAGAGCAGCAGAGCCCTAAGGATGCTGTTCTCTCAGTGAACACAAGGACTTGGTCACAGGATCGCTGAAGAGCCTCGGCCGCTGTGACACTGTAACTCTCCACCCTCTCCACAGTGGAGAGCTACAACCTCCGAGCATTCTAAACATACAGAGTATCACAGGTGCCTGTTTTAAAGCAGAGCACAGATACTAGCATTCCCGAGATGAACATAGGTCAAGTTTAGACCCAGCAGATCTTTGTTCTCATCAGAAGCATTTAGAATGCACGCCACCACAGAGGAGAAATCGTCTGAGTTGAGCGCAACATGGAGGATTCTCTTTCCTAAAGTTGGAATGTACATTTTCACTACCTTTTCAGTTTTCTCCTCCTCAAGTCAGAGCACGTTGGCGGAGTCTATGAGTGTTTGAATGCAACTGGAACAAAGTTACTTGTCCAGAGGACATCTGTATTTGTAGACTCCATTGCCATATAGCACAGAGGATAGAAATTAACTGATGGACATGTTTCTAAGACATGAGGTGAAGACTGTTTTGAGACTGTAATGTATCACCACATTTTAAAGCATTTGAAACTGAGAACGTTTATCTGATCTGTAGGAGGCAGAGGCCGATGAGCATGGTTATACTGTTTGCCTTGTGGACATACAAATGTTTGTCACATTCTGAATCAGAATGGTGTGCATTATTAATTCCTTCTTGAGCATACAACAAAGCTATTAATTGACATCAGCTTGCCCTCTTCATACAGGTAGAAGGGCTTCCCAATAAGTTACTGTCCACTGAATGGCTGGCCTATGGAACTCTACCTCAATTTCATTAAAGTTTTCTTTATGACACGCAGAACTGTCAATAAAACAAGAGTGAAGAAGCCGCAACATGACAAGGCATGCGACCCTTGAGTAGGGGCTATGTGCCCGAGCATCATTTAAAGTAGCCTCTCACTCATGTCAGAAGGCAGTCTAGAAAATATGGAACTCAGGAATGCTTCAGATATTGCATAGCAACTATCTTTTGAACCAGCTTCCACTTCAGTTCATACATTGCTATTTCTTGAGACCAGGATTTTGTCACTTTGGTAGGCCATCTGTGGACTTTTTCTGTTACGTTTGTTTCATAGTTCTTGACTGTTGCTCCTTTCTCTGAAGTTACCCTCCCCTCCCCCATTGCCCCATCAATGGGCCATCAACGCTGACTTCCTTTCCTTGCTCATTGCTGTTTGGCCAGGGTACTGTGAAATACACAGTGCTTACTACTCACCAGCTGTACATGTATCCTGCCCCCACTTTTGGAAAGCCAGCCCCTCTCTGCAGCAGCACTTCCTTCACACACTCAGGAAGTCCCTCCCCGACACAGGGCCTCAGGACTCTTGTAATAAAAGCTAGGAAGACTTACTACTGACAACCACATCCAGTTCAACTAGAGGTGAAAGAGAAACGAGGGCCTTGAGAATGGACCTTTGGGATCTTGTGTTAAAGGCAGAGTGTTAAGTTTTATGACGTAATGAATTTAAAAAGACTGTCTTGAACTTTTCTTGGGAACTAACCACAACCTCAGTGAAATTTCTAAGGTGGAAAGAACTTCCTTTATTTTCCAGACAAAAGATTCGGCAAATACATATTAGGAAGGAGCGTATTTATAATTTAGAGGACATGCTCTAGCTTCAGCTGAAACTAATAGTGTTATTGAAGGGAGCAAATGTCACCACATCAAACGCTTCTATAAAATTTCATGCATAGTACACTAGTCAAGAGATTTTCATAATCACTTAACACAATGAAGAGGTGCTAAATTATATAAAAATCCAAATTATTATTGTGTGAAACACGATACTGGTAATCGGGTCTGCCTAATGCATTTGTGAGAATTTCTGACAAGCTGCTGTGAGTGTTCTCTGAAGGGAACGTATTTTTGGCAAGTCTCTCCTACCTCCTACATGGAGAGAAAGCATTTACTGTGAGACAAATGTTTCTCAATGTGTACTATACATTCCGTTAAGTCTCTTTTCTTCTGGGATTTAGAGTTGAGAGGACAGATTTGCTTTGACCAAAAGTCGCGTTGACTTACACACATATTTTATAAGTGAGCAATGCTATGGGTTATAATAGAATGTATAAAAAGCTAAATGTCAAGCATAGAGAAATCAGGCTTTGTCAGCCATTTGAGTGTTGCAACCGGATGGTTAAAAACACCATTTGTTCTCAGACCATCCCGATCCTAACAAGATCTTGAGTGAAATGTGAATGTCCACATTTTTCTCTAAGGTGTTTTATAGCACTGACTTTCAAAATCATGCTAGCATTAAAATGAAGATGAAAGAAGTTATGGCTTCAGATTTGGCTGTCACACACAAAATAATTGATAAATAATAAGTGTAGAAAAATTTCAACATGGTCTGGCTTGGCTAGTGGTAGTGTATGGGTATTGGCTTCCTGACTGATGAGAAGTTGTATTTTAGCTGTGTAGACTTTCTTGTTTCCAGGGAGTACATGCTTAGCATTGATGGTTATGTCCCATCATCTATCATCATACACACACGAGAGAGAGAGAGAGAGAGAGAGAGAGAGAGAGAGAGAGAGAGAGAGAGGGAGGGAGAGAAAGAAAGAATAGGGAGACAAATGAGTTAAAATATTGATGATTAGGGATTCTGTTATTAAAACTTTTCTGTGGGTTTGAATATATTCTGAATTAAGAAAAACTTAAATTAAGAAATTAAATATGATTCATTGAATCTGCTACAGAAATGATCAAATATACTAAATACTTAATGAATGTTTTGGCAAGTGGGAATACCCCGAGTAGAGAAACTGAGGTAGCTAATCTCCCGCTGGTTGCTGCCCTGCTGCCTTCTCCCAGGGTGTACCTATCACTGGGTCACTTGATTGGAGTAGCACATGTTATTTCTTTTCCCATGTCACGAGCTTTGTTTCACAATCTAAGGAAGCCGGAAAAATGTCCTGTAGAGTACACGTCCAACAGAGAAGGGAGAACAGATTTTTGGCAGATCACTAAAAAGGCACAGTAGGCCTCCCGTTAAGCACAGTTTGTGGACTGATGCGAGCTGGAAGCTTCTCTGAAGAAGAGAGCTGAGCGTCTTTCTTTTGCTTGAAACTGGGCTATGAATTTCACAAGAGGACGTAGTTCTGTCAGTGTGCTCACAAAGGATGAGTATGTGAAAAATGACCATGCCGACGTAAAGCTTGTGCCATTTAAGTGAAATGAAGTATTCTCAAGTGCAATTTAGTAATAAATTGCTATAGACAGGCTAAAACTCATCGTTAAATGCAATCATGTCAATGAGAGAAAGATGAGTTGGAGAGTTAATATTTGCTAAAATAGGGGTTTTTTTGGTGTGTTTTCTTTTCTTTTCTTTTCTTTTTTAGTTTTCTTCTGTTTAAAGATTTCTGTTTAAAGATATTCATACTTGTCAACATTCAGAGAGTAAAGACTATAGTTTTACAACCTCAGGAAGAGCACTTCTTTTCAATGAAATTGCTGTATTTTTTACAGGCAGCCATATAACCGCCTTGATTGCCTTGTACAGAATTGGTCCGTGAGACCGACCTGGCCATGTGTGTAGCCCCTTGTGCTTTAGATGTCTGCTCGCTCACATCCAAATCCTCTTCAGATATTTTTACTAGAGACATATTTGGAAGTCAGACATCCCCTTGGCTGGATCATTACCTTTTAAACAAATCTATATGCTATTCTAACGGAAACATCTTTAGACATTGTCCTACTGGGAATTGATTCAAGTAATTAATGTCAGCTTGTGGACCAGCTTGAACTTGGCTTCTTGTGTATGATTTATCCCTAGGAGCATTTGATGCCAGCAAAATACTCATAGTCTCTGTGACTGTGAGCTCAGAACTTTCTTTCATCATTGTCGATGAGTTAGCTTTTATTCACAATTGTTTTTGGAATTACAAAGGAACTCAAAAGTATTATGTGGGTATGTGAAGTTTACACATTAAGAAAACTCAGTTAAAGTGTTTGTGTTGGCTTCTACTTTACATTTCAGTAAGCTTTTAAGGTTCCATTTCACTCAGACCTTTAGTTGCCAGGTGAATGAGGTGTTCATAGTTTCTATTAGACTATCAGGGACTACTGTGGCATCAGTTGGAGATAAGGGCCTTGCGTGTGGGGTAAAGTAGTGCATGTCTGTGCCCCATCAGAAGAGGTAAAGGCAGGAGAACTTGAGTTCTAGGTAGACTGGGATACACAGTAAGCTTAAGGCCAATTTAGACTTTGTGGTAAGATTCTGTCTCAAGAGACCAAAAAGCAAGCAAGCAAGCAAACAAACAAACAAAAAGACCCAGGAGCAGGATTCAACATTGTCGTACTATCTAACATTTGGCATGGTAGTAGCATAATAATTGTGGCTCTACCATCATCTGTAATCTGCCTCTTCCCTCTGTGTTTAATTAGAGAGGTTACTGATCATAGTCACACATATACACAAGATGAAATTTTCATGTGTGGCTGCACAAACCACCAATCCTTCAAGCAGCATGTGGTACAGTGCCCTAGCAGGGAGTCTGCCTAGACAGCTAACAAGGGATTAAACCTAAATTATATTTGCCTCTTGCCAAGCAGTCAGGAAATCTGCTGGCCTCTCTGGCCTCCTCTGTTCACTTTTGAGTAAAACCTCATCCACTCAGCTTTGAATTTGAATCCATTTAAATAGGTTAAGAAACAGTTTATATATTATAAAGATAGTTTTATTGGACATTTCTCATTATGTCTTAGCTGCTCCTTGCGAAAATTTGTAGTAAATGCTGGAAGTATAAAATTGTCTCTCAAAATATTAGAGATTCCTGATAGGTAATGTACTGCATTTAGATAAATAGACAAATAAATTGTATTTAGCAAATGTTTCTCATTTTAATATTTAGTCAGGTTCTTAATTTGTTTTCACAATATTTTTCTAAACTAATGAATCTCAGGTCCTGAAAATGTTAGCAAAAGTTTTCAAAACCATTTATTCATGAACAATTTTTGACATCAGTGGATCTAGTTGATTCTATCAAAGGAACTTAAAGATTATCAACAGCACACAACTTTAGAGTCCGCAGGTCTTATTTGTGCCACTTATCCTCTCAGAATCTAATTATAGCAGGGATGTTGTTAGCCTCTTATGGGTAATAGTAAGATAGTGTGCTTATCAGTTAGAAAAATATGTTAAAATACCACTTTATAAGCATTCATGCTCCATATAGTTTGATTGTTATTAATTTTTTATTAGTAAAGTGGCCGAATACATTTAATGGTCTTTAGTTTCAATTTCAATAAATATTACCCTTCCTTTAATATGTCATAATATATGTCAATAGGTCCTTTTAATTTATTTCATTATATATATATATATGTGAGTACCAGTATGTGCATTGCTTGTGTGCATGGTCCCTGCAGAGACCAGAAGAGGGTACCAGATTCCATGGGACTGGAATTACAGGATGTTGTGAACCACAGTGGAGATGCTGGGACTAGAATTCAGGTTCTATGCAAGAGCATCAAGTGGTTTTATAATTGCTGAGTCATCTATCCAGCCTCGTTTTGTTGTTGCTGTTTGTTTGTTTTGGTTTTTTTTTTTTTTGGTTGTTTGGTAAGGGTGGGGTGGGGTATGTGTCAAAATACAGTATCTAAATCTGTAGCCCAGCCTAGCCTGAAACTCTGAAACTCACCATGTAGCCTATCCCTTAAACTCAAACGTAAAACCATGCTTTTAAGCTACATTAAAAAAAATAAAGCCACTGGCCTTTATGTTTTAGTTAAACATTATATACATTTAAAAACAATATCAGACATGGTGAAATTTTGAAGCTCTTTGTATAGAGCACACTTATAAGTTAGAGTCAAAGAAATAAGTTAAACATGTGGTCTCACTTGAAGCAGTCTCTAAACAGATCATCGCTAATGGATAATTCCAAGATGAATCTCATATAGTATATATTAAAGAGCAATCAGTAAAAGAAAGCTATCTGAGCACATTTGAAAGCATGAGGAAAGTTTAACTGGACATCTTATCTCACCTTCAGGGTGCAGTTGATTGACACGATATGATGGCCAAGGCATAGTGGGCCCAGAAACACAATAAAAACAATACAAAACAATAAAAAAATCACCTTGGTGATGGAGAGGTGGCTCAGCAGTTAAGTGCACTTGCTGTTCTGCAGTAGACCTTAGGCTCAGTTCCCAGCATGTATGTGTGATTCATAACTGTCTATAACTATAGCTCCGGAGAATACTACCTCTTCGGTTCTCCATGGTCACCAGGTATGCATGTAGTGCAAATGCATACATGCAGGAAAAACAGTTATATACACAAAAAGAAAATAAATAAATCTTAAACACATTTAAAAATAATCACTTCATCCCCACACTTACATGACATATGGATCTAGAACCCTTTGTATTGTTGAATGTTATACTGTTTTCCTATACTATCTTAGACACGTAAAAACTTTCCTAAACTATGCAAGTTGATGGTCCTGTGAATTGGTGAATTTAAAATTAAGTTACCTTTAAATTGAATTTATGTATACAGAATAAAATAAGTAACTATACATACATGTGACGTTTCTATCTTCGCCTGTTGCGTAGTGTTAATCAATCATAACACACTTCCCATTGCCCATCCCAACCCATATCTATCTGCAACTCTTAAAAAAAAATAGTCGTCTGCTCTCCATTGTCTGCAAGATAACTTGGTAGTAATAGCACCCAATATAAGAGTTTTCCTTCACATCAAGGTAACATTTCCTGATTCATTAGAAGAAAAGCTGTGTCAAATGCGCAGAGGAATTCTTGTGCTTGTCTCCTTTTCCCGTATCACAACACTCTTCGTGGCCTTCTATTATTCTAGCCCCGTATATGTACACAGGTGGAGGGAGCATGTCACATGCTTTCTAAGAGACTTGGATTACTTATGCATCACTTCAGCTGCTGGTGACTGACGGTCACCCAGCAAACCCTTTACTCACTCAGCCCTATCTCCCATGCTCCAGACCAGGCTTCTTACAAGGAAAATTTGTCTTACAGTATGATTCACACACCTTTTTTTGTTTCTATCTTTTCTGTTTTGATGTTGCTGGGAATTGAACCCAGGACCTACACTGTGCACACTGTACAAGTGCGCCACCTTGAAGATAACATTGCTGGACTTCTCATCTTTAAATGTGGTGTAATGATTTCAGTGATGGGTGAATGGGTGAGATCTAGAACGATTCTTCAGTTCTGAGAACAGATGGCTAATCATTGTGACAGCAAAAAACATATACCAAATGAATGGCTCTCAGGCTGAACATGTTTTAATTTTTCAAATCCATCATCTGTTGAAATGCCCTGCATTAGCAGAGCCAACACACTCAAGCCTTTAAAGTGACTGAAAAAGACCCCGGAATTACAAATGTATGTGTCCAAAACCATCAATTAAAAATGTAGTTGCCTTATTATTCCTTTAACTGTTAGACTTCTGAAAATTAATACTCAATATAATATTATGCTTCATTAAATTAAATATTTAAAGATTTTTAGTAAAGGCAGTTAATGAAACTAAAGTTAATGAAAAACCTAAATGCTGTTTTTCATCTTTTGTGTATAAATAATGATGAAAAAAAATTTTCCCCCCATAACACTGCCTTAACCATAGCCATCTGGACTCAAGGAAGTAGAAATCATTTCTGTCATTCGCAAGGTTCATCTGCAGATGAATGCTACAGCTGACCACAAAAGGAAAACTAGGTGTGGATCTCAATGGCCTAAATAGATGGCAGCAGGAACAGTCTTTGTAGATTACAGCTCTTGTCAGTGTTTGATCATGACACATGCAGAAAGAAGGATGCCCATTGTTTCACATCTCTGTAATTAAATGTTAACTAAGAGATTAGAAACTTCACCTTGGAAATCATCTGCACGACCTAGTGAGTCTTTCCCATTACCCAGTGGAATGCATGTGTCTCACAAGGGAACCGATACCACTGTTTTGAGCCCTGAAACCTTTTTCTTAGTACTTTGATGCTGATTAGAACAATCATCTAACTTTTGTTCTTCCCTGACTCTTACAACTTCAAACATTAAAATGGTACAACCTCCAATTAGCCTTTGATCATAAGACAACCTAATTAGTGATGAATTGGGCTGAGCATTATACATAATAAAATAATTACAGAAAAAGAATTTTATCTGAGGTCTGCATTAGAATGGCAGCCTACTTTTTTTGTCTGTCATGCAGAAACGACCAATTCTATATTTACACTTAAAGTCACAAAGAAGCTGCACCTGACACTACACAGCTGCTCTAGGGAGCACAAGCAGCAAGAGACTCTGCAGAGCACAGGGGAGCATTTTAAAGGCTTTAGTGTGTTGGCTCTGCTAATGCAGGGCATTTCAACAGATGATGGATTTGAAAAATTAAAACATGTTCAGCCTGAGAGCCATTCATTTGGTATATGTTTTTTGCTGTCACAATGATTAGCCATCTGTTCTCAGAACTGAAGAATCGTTCTAGATCTCACCCATTCACCCATCACTGAAATCATTACACCACATTTAAAGATGAGAAGTCCAGCAATGTTATCTTCAAGGTGGCGCACTTGTACAGTGTGCACAGTGTAGGTCCTGGGTTCAATTCCCAGCAACATCAAAACAGAAAAGATAGAAACAAAAAAAGATGTGTGAATCATACTGTATGATATTTGGCTTTTAATATTACCAATGAAATGCTACCCTCTGTAACAGTGAAAGGAAGCACATACCACGCATGGTACTTGACAAGTTTGTAAACCACTCGGGAATGGTTTTAGGTTACGTTCATAAAAGACATATGAAAAAGAAAAGTAGTAAAATTTAGGTGTTTAGATCTGCTTTGAGCACTGTGCTTGTGAGACATGCTCGTGGTACTAGTTTCTTCCCTTTTGTCCAAAGTAGAAAGGATTTAAAATTATTCTAAGGGTAAGGTATAGTGCTAATCTGAGGAAGCGTGGATAACAATGCTCTTGGGTAGACTTCTGCACAGTTTTCTTACTGTAGTTACTTGTTGGACTGTGAGAAGAGGGTCTCTGCTGCAGACTGTATCTGAATAGCAATCAGGATTCTGCATACCTTAGGATCCATACTCCTCTCATGCACACTGGCAATGCAAAGCCCACTTCCTGTGTCTATGGCTCGTAATTCAGTGCAGCCACTCAGGCCTAGGGGTCCTTTCACTTCTTGTAAAGGAGTGTTTGTGTCTCTAGGGATCTATAAAGGCTCTGACTTTGTGAATTAAGCTCAAATCAGGGAGCCTCAGGACTTCCAGCTTCATTTTCAAATATGGATGAACTTCCCTGTAAGATATTATTTATTCAAGCCTTTGTGAGGTGCAGCAAGTTGATTGATATATTAACTGATTTGTAGTTGACTCTTATACTTTATATGGGGCCCCTTATGCTAAAAGGGATAGTTCAATTTAGCAGTCATTCACAGGGCTTCTATTCAGTTGAGTACAGGCTTCAAGTTGTAATTAACAAGGAGATATTACAGTCACTGAGATGACTCAGTGGGTAAAGAAACTTGATGCCAAGTCTGATGAGCCAAGTTTGATTCCCTAGGATCCACATAGTGGAAGGAGGGAACTCCAACCTACAAGTTGTCCTTTGACTTCCAAATGCCCACAGTGGCACATGTGCACCCCCACAGTAAATAAATAAAAATTTAAAAGCAGATAGTAAAAAATTAGTCATTAGATTTAATAACAGATGACTTACTACAACTAACACTCAAGTACCCAGTCAAAGACAAGAAAGTTACATTATGGATTAATAAGTAAAATCCATACTGAGTGTTAAAGAAAATGTATTGGAGGAGAGTGGGGAAGGGGAGATTGAGAACTAGCCATACACTAAGTAAATCTTCATCTGGTCCTTCAAAACTCTGGATAAGACAAGTAACAGAAACTTGAAGCTCAAAGGTGCTCTGATGGCAATATGCAAATTACATTAGAGCAGAATTTAGAAGTAGGAATTAAAATTTGAAGTCCACAGAGATTTCATTCAAAATGTCTTCACGTAACAATGTTGTGTACAGTGAGTACTATACAAATGTGAAAGAAAAGTAACAAAACACTATTCTGTTAACAGTTGACTCTCATACGATCAGGTGTAATGGCTCAACAGGTAAAGGAGCTTGTCATACAAGCCTGATGTTCTGAGTTCAATTCCCACAGAAGGTTGGAGAAAACTGACTGCACAAAGATGTCCTCAGACCTCCCCACACTCACGTTGCACTTGTATCTAACACACTATACACAGCACACACACATGCAAATCAGAAATAAAATTTAACGACAATAGCCTACATATAATATTTTCAAAGTAGCATTTTCTTATTTTTATAATGGAGAAGGTTCTTGAAATGTAACTTATTACTAATCATTGTACCTTTACAATTGGATGTAGTATTTCTTAACGTCTCTGTCTTAACTAACACGAAGTATTCGTCATTGGTTTTGATACACTGACTCCAAACCGTACTGTGACATTCAAGTGTTTCTTGAAATCTATAATATCTTCTCATCCTTATTTTGTATCTTTTTCTTTGGATTGCCATATGGTTGTTCACCTAGGGAAGCTGAATAAACTGGCATTCAAATGCATAGCCCATGTCAGAAAATACATTGGTACCAGTGGATTCTACTGACAACTGATCAATAAATGGAAAAATATATCAATGCAGTTCTCTGGAAGATCTTACTCAGGATTCAAACAAAACCAAGCAACACACACATACACACTCAATTTGTGTGCAGGGAGGAAGTCCATGGCATGAGAAAATGCATCCTGGGTGGCCATTGGAAGTAGATGTCAATTTCCACAAAATATTTTCTGGATTCCAGCTACTCAGGTGCTGGTACTTGGTATGGAGAAGACCCAGGCTGGCCTCAAACTCATGATCCTCCTGTCTCAGGCTTCTGAGCTGATTATAAATATACACCACCACACTTGGTGAGAAAAAGGATTAAAATTGGAATTCTAGTGGGACAACTTGAAATATATGGGTCAGATTACCACAGTCTCTTGAATACAGGCTTAAAATCAGCCATTTGAGATCAGAGACTTGGGTACCCAACAGGGTTTTATGTGTGGGTTACTGGATAATGGGAGAAAGGAGGTGATTTAAAAAGCCGCTGCTCCATAATCAAGTCAACATTAAGGGAAACTTGAATGTAAATTTAGGTTTCTAGTAATTGGTTCTTAGGCATTAAGGAGTCTCAGCTGGTACCTTGGCTCTGACTCTGAAGTAAGTGGTGAACAGTTAACTGATTTTTAAGCCAGGAATACTTCATTCACTTAAAGGCTGACATGAGTATTAGCATATGTGCATACTGTCTACTATTTCTCACAGGGCAGTTTGCAGAATTCTCTATTTTCACACTAACCTTTCCTCTATGCCTTAGCAAAGAATCCTGTAAAATTTAGCCACCACACCAGAATCTATCATTAAAAAGCCAGAATCTACAATTAAACCATGAGAGAGAACATATCTGATTCTTATCCACTAAATTGCACGAGTTATGAAGGAATGCTTCATTATATTATAATTTGAAAGTCTAGGAAAAAAAGAAAAAATTTACAAAATGTTAAAATAATACCACAGCAGTGTCGTGAAAAAAGTAGCAACAGGTATTTTATTCATACTTTTTAGAAACAAAATTCAAGTTCCTCACACCTTGTGTAAAGAATGAAAGATTCCATCTAAGGAAAGCCTTAATGTTTGAGTTTTAAGTAGGCAACTAGTCTACCTGCATGGGCCTGTGCTAGGTCCTCTAAGTAAATATGTGTTAAGGTTGCTTCTCTTGGTGTTCTTGTGGAACTCTTAAACGTTGGGGTGTGTTGGCGGGTGTCTTTGACTCTTTTTCCTGCTATCGGGACCCTTTCCTCTTGCTGGGTTCCCTTATCCAGCCTTGATATAAGGGCTCGTGCCCGGCCTTGTTCCATCTTGTTATGCCCTTTTCTATTTGAAACCCTGGGAGGACTGCTGTTTTATGAGGGGAAAAAGAGAGGGAAGATGGGGGAGCTGGGAGGAGAGGAGAGAGAGGAGGCTGCAATTGGGGTGTATTGTATTAGAGAAGGAAAAAAAGTAAATAATGAAAATACAAGAAAGAAAGAAAGAAAGGAAAGAAAAAAGAAATGTTTATGTTCCATTTCCACCAAGTACAAGTACAGTTTCAAAGCAAAACCATGATAATGGCCACCACACCCCTACCACAAAAACAAAAAAAAACGTGGAATATACTGGTGAAAATTTTATTTATCTTAGAAATTCCAATATTTTGTTTTTTTCCATGTCTGGACAGCAACTGAAATAGTCTCAGTAGCACAGCATAACTGGGTTCTGGGATTTGCTTAAAAATGACTTGGCTGAAAGCCTGTTGCCAAGGGAAGAAGCTGCTAACACTGAGGGTATTCTGAAGCTACATGCCAGATCATTTGTGCTTAGCATGTCAGATTGTTTATGCTTAGCATCACATATCAGCCTTGCCCTGCAAAATGATCCCATTCCAATGGCCAGAGATACTGTGCTCCTGGTTCCAGAATTCCATTCAGAAGTCAGGAAACAGGCAGCTTCAAAGCCAGATTGACTTCCTCAGCACTGAGGATTTCAAATCCCTCATTCTGAAAAGAAGAAGGAACACATATATACATCCAACCAAGCATCAGGCCCTTCACCTTCATAGTGGCAGCAATTAAAGTAGGGAGTGCCCATTTTGACTTTGCCATTATCAGAAGGGAACACACTGGGCTTCCCAGGACAGCAAGTGTGTATTAGCATGTCCACCCTTCCACCCTTTTGTCCTTCATGAAATCCAGAAAGCAACAAGTTGAGGAGTAGGAGCTGTACCATTTTCACATAAGAAATGTACAGTTTCAGTGTCAACTTCAGGGAGTTGCACAGTTGTTAAAGTCACAGGATGTTTTGGGTGGACGCTTTATAGTCATATAATCAGTTCTAAAATGACCCGTATTGAAATGAGCACCCTGTATCAATTCCTTCTCTTGGAGGCCTGTCTGTTTCTGCAGGCACTATTGAAAGAATGTCTTTGTGTTTGCTTTATGCTTGCTTTGGGGTCCTGCAGGTGAGGGATGGTATAGTACACTTTCTGAGCCTCTTATACCACTCTTAATCAACACACAAGAGATTTTTCTTAAGGATTAAATAAGAACATAGCCAGGGAACAGAATTAGCACTGTGGAGGAGATATGACAAGATAAGATAAAGAGCAAGTCAGAGCTGTCAATAATGTCTCCTCCTCTCTGGGTTCATTGTCTTTCTATCTCAGTCATGGAATCAAACATATCCTGTTCTCACATGTTTCTGACTATAAAGTCAGCAATAAAATATACAACTAATTTAATAATATTGGGAAGAGACTGGGGAGATAGGGAGTGAAGGGGATGTATCCATTGATTTAAAATGTGGATCATAATACCAGATAGGTTAAAAGGAAAGAAGCATAGTCCTGTAAACTCTGAAATTTGGCAGCATATAAGTGCAGAATAGTGATCACTTGGTATATGCTGGGCACTGGTTGTCACTTTTACCTGCATTGGCTCATTGCATCTTCACAGGCGCTCAGGATGTTGACACTTGCAAAATTAAATAATTTGTCCTTTTGCAGAATCCTAACAGTGAGGAGCCATAGGCAGCCTCAGCTCCAGAGTCCAAGTGTTGCTGTTAGCTTGCAAATCCAAGTCACAAACTTAGTATGTCCAAGCTATTGTTTTACTAAGCGTTATTTTCAAGTGATAGTTTTTTCTCAATGCAATGAGCTTGACATATTTTCATTTATATTTTTCGCATTGTATGAATATATATATATATATATATATATATGTATGTATTTTATCTGTAAGTACTCAAGGGCATGATCACAGACTGGTCATCCTGTGTTCAACGTGGTGAAGAATAACAATAAGTCAAATGTGAAATCTGTGAATACCCATAATTCTGTGATGCCTGGTTGGAAATAAACTGGCACTACAAAGGCCATTGATTTAGTCACAGACTCAGTGGAAAACAACCATCATAATGAAAGACAAGACTTCTAAGGCAACGTTCACAGGAAGTTTGTTTGTGTAAGTAAACTGTGTTTTAAATCTAAACACAGCCCTTGTCAAATCCTGGAATTTTTCCTTTCATATCTTTCCCCTATGTCAAATTCATAGGACGTGGTACACTTTCAATTTTCCATGAGTTTTTTAATGAGGCACAGAAATAACATGTTAAAATAGTGTCCGTGAAGGTTCTACTGCCCTCTTTCAAATCTCCCAGATGGGGCACAGTAAGAACATTCACTCATCTGAATAAGCTGCCACCTGGCTCACAATGAGTGTGGATTAAATGTCATGTAGCCACATTGCTTTGTAAGTGGAGGGCAAAAGTAGCAAAACCAACCTCCAAAGAATCCGCTTAGGTGACACAGATGGAGAGACGACCATGAGTTTAAGAGTCTTATTCTGGAGTTCTGACAAATGTTCTTACGATAGCCTCAAAAAAAAAAAACATCTATATATCTTCATCCTAGAGACCTGGGTCTTTCATAACCTCCCAGGGTGGAGAGACTTGGATCAGGGAAGGCAGAATCTTTGGCTTGGCTCTAGGAGCTTTCCTAAAGGAGGTTGAGGGACACCATCCACTACAGCTTTGAGAGTTAGATGGTGCAGCTGATGGTACCTGATGAAAAAAAGCACTTTTTTCATTTTAAGTAGGCTGTATTCTTATACAGGCACACATTTTAGTTCAGAGAATTCCCTGGGTGGTAGATGTTTATTACATAGTTTTATACATCCTGGTAATAAAATAATTGAAGTGCAGAGCCAGGGTCAAAGCTGCATCTTGAATTGACACCCACCTTGAATAGGAGATTGTGTTTCCCTTGCACAGGACTCATTTCAGTGATCTCCTTTCCATTAGGCATCCATCATGGACCAGCAGGAGCCTGCTGTGTGTTTGGGGTCTGTGCCTGTAAAAACGTTTTGTTGTCTTCTTCAGAATCATTACTTTTCTTAGCAAGAACTAACACTGCAAGCTACATAAACAAATTAATAGACTTGGGCAATACAGTTACCTAGCCAAAGGAGCACTCCACAGGAAAGCAGACTCAGCTTAAGACTTGCTAAAAAGACAGGGAGAATTATCTCATTCATGAGATAATGCACCATCTCAGAATTCCCACTCCTTGGCACAGTCTCCTAAAGAGTGATTGTGCCACATCATAAGTTGGCCTGATTTTCAAAATTACTCTGAATACCATAACTTTTCCTTTCTTCTGATACAATTTTTTTCACTTCTCTTCCCCATTGTCCTTTGCTGGGCAGTTGTTGGGATTAACAGCTTGTCCGCCCTGGGTTATTTTCCTCTGAGCTCTAATATAATTACCCTGTTTTAATAATCTTAGGCTTTGCTTGACTTTTAAAAAACTATTTTGGGTGTCTCTTTCCAGAAAGGTTTCCATGCAAATGCTTAGACCCCGTTGTCCACGTGCACTGTCTTCCCAAACATTTATACGAAAGGTACTTGGTTGCGCCCATATTTATTTTATTTTGCTTCTGAATTTCTCCTTTACCTTGATCTGGTTGAGCAGAGCTTATGGGACTCCAGAGTCTTCCTTGGCTAACCTTTCTTTCATGAAGCAAGGCTTGTGGGATTTTCTAAGATGTTCTAAGGAAAGTTCAGTTTAAAATGAACTTTTATGCTGATGTGATAAAGATAAAAGTTATGACAACTATTATATTTTTGTCACTTAAAATCACATTGAAAACATGGCCATTAGATTACATTTAATTCTGTGGCATTTAGCTATACGTCCCGGTAAGTAAGATGTGGCTCTCCTCTGGGTGCAGAGGCATCATCATGAATCTTTATCCTTTGTGTTTGGTAAGCATCTGAATATTCAGATACTACTTCAGGATGAGGACTTTTACTTGGAAATGTAAAGAGCAATTAAATAGGACTTTTGAACAATGTTTTTTTTTTCCTTCTGTATTACATAAATACAAAATTATACAGATTTGAAAACATTTGAAAAGAATTAATTAAAAACAGGTTATGATATTATTTAAAGTTAGTCTGTCAATGAGTAAGTTATTAATCGGCATAGGAACCAACCAACACCTAATCTACTACTTAGTCACAGCCTAGCATTCTCAGACCTCCCTGTTTTTCCTTTTCCTATGCTCTAGTTGATAACTAAGAGGATGGAGTCTTATTGCTAGAGAAAGTTGCGCCTGGATGGCTCTGTCCAGCCTGAGTGCCAACAAGAGCAGGGCTACAATCTGCAAGCCTCTTTTCCAGCTCTACAGTGATAGACAAGATTTATGCCAATTTGCACTCTTCAGTTATTGTTAACCATATTTCCCTGACAGTTCCACACACTATATTTCCCCCAAGCTTCCCAACATGAGCACAGTTAAGCATCCTTTCATCTCTCCCCCCTCCCTGGTCTCCAGTTAGATCTCTCCACATTGTACTTCCATAAATTGTCAGCTGTTGCCCTTTAATGTCTTCCCAAACCAAAGAGAATAATATAAAAGCATCTTATTAACAAACTTGAGTTCTCTGTGGTCTACCTTCAGTTTCTTCTGCTGCTACTTTTTCATCACTTGGCTTCCAAGGCAAGTACAATTCTACTGTCACCAGCAATGAGAGGCAAACACGAAGCCTGAAGATCCTGAATGTACAGTTTGTGCTGAGTGGTTCATGACTGTTGTACCAAATGCCTGATTGCAGTGGTTGACAACTGTCTTCCTGTCACACAGAATATTTGTTTGCTGTGAGATCTTCGACAATATCTCTTAATTTTGTGTTCCTGGGCTTCTTCACATGTGAGATGAGAAGAAAAATTACTCCTTCTCCATCAGATGTCTATAAAGTGTTCAGCATACTGCCTATCCTATAATGACCTAGTTCAGTGGTGGTTATCATGAAGGGAAAGCAGCTGACCTTAATTGCACTTAAAGTTCTGACAGCTCTAGATGTATAAGCATAAAACACTGATTCTAGATGACCTGGAATGAACTGGCCACAGGATGACTGAATATGTGCTAGATTGAGAATGACTGCAGAATTTATGTTTGCAAATAAAGGGAAGAATAAAGAAATATAAAGAATGAAAGCACTGACCTTTGGGAAACAGATCTAGTGAAATATGGTCAAGAAATATTTCAGTTGTAGCTTCCCGTGATGGTCTTTGCTGCCAAAAAAGAAAAAAAGCTTTTTTGATGGGTGGTGAGAGCTGTGCTTACCTGTGATATCGGGATATCACAGGCAACATTGGCTATATTTAGGATGCAGCTAGGACGCAGCTAAATAAATTTTATTGGTTTAGAAAAGTAGCAGTAGCCCATCTCCTCTAGTGTACACCACCTCCCCAGCTGTGGGGAGTTGGCTGAGTTACAGCACCAAGTATGAACTTTCCCCTACTAAGCAGGCCTTAAGTCCAATTAAGAGATCAGTACAGAAATCCATAACTGGCCCAAATGCAGAGAACCGTTGATCTCAGCATGTTCATCCCCAGTCAATACATTTACAATGTGTATACAGAAGGCTCGGGAAACACTGTGGGAGAGGGTGGAGGGGGGGTGATGGTGAGAACAAGAAGACAAGGCTGTTTGTTAGCATATGGGGTCTTCTTACCAAAGAAATGGTAGGAAGTGGAGCAGGTAGGGATTAAGAGGTGGATCTGAGAACTAGGGAGAGCCGTGGGGTGAGTATGGCCAAATACATAGTGTGAAATTCTCAGAGTATTAAATGTAAATGTAAATTAAATTAAATATAATATAATTGCTAGTGCAGCCTGAACAGTTATCCTTAGACACAAAGATAAATGTAGCCCTCACGGCTACATCACAGAAAGCTACAGCTGAAAGTCTTCTGAGCTGATTTCCATGTTTCCTCAAGACCAGTGGTTTAATTCTTCTCTTTATTTGCAAATATACATTCTATAGTCACTCTCTATTTTTTCTTAGTTTTTTGTTTCTGTTTTTGTTTCTGAGGCAAGGTCTCTCTGTCCTATTGCTAGCTGTGTAGACCAGCCTAGACTCGCCTGCCTCTGTCTCCTGAGCTATACCTGTCTATACCACTATACCTGGCCACTTATTTTCAAAAGGCTGTTCATATTTTTTGGGCGTGTTTTGTCAAACTGCAAATGAGAAGATTTGGATTAAGAACTATAGTTGGGAGGTGGTGTCACACACTACTAATCCCAGCACTTGGGAGGCAGAGGCGGATCTCTGTGAGTTCGAGGCCAGCCTGGTCTACAGAGTGAATTCCAGGATAGCCAGAGCTACAACAGATAAACCCTGTTTCAAAAAAGAATTATAGTCTTTTTGCATTTGGCTTTCACATAATTCTAATCCTAAAACAATGTAGCCTTCCTTTTAAATTATCTTTTAATTACCAACGTCATAGTTTAAGCTTCCAGCAGTAATATGCAGCTTGCCCTTTTAAAGTAATGTTTTAAGGTTGTGACAGCTGACCTGAGACAAACCCTCCTGAGGATGAGCTCCAGCTCTGTGGAGGCCAAGGCCTTGACCCATCAGTGTGTGATGGTGCGCACAAGTTAGTGCCTGAAAGCTCACCGAAGCTTCAGAAAGGCCCTTAATGATGTCAGCTAACTACATGATTACTGGGCTCCATGGAGACTAAGTTGCTGTGTGGATCTGATTGTCAATAAAACTGAGCAAGAAGGAATGATCCTATTTTATATGAATTTATAGGCATTAAATATCGAAGAAATAATCTGTCTAGGTCAGGAAGAAGTGAAACAGTTTATCATTCCATTTTCCTTTTCTCCTCAGTGAGATGCTCCCATTGAAAGCAAGCCTGCATAGGAATCTTTGTAGAAACACCCATTAGCTGAGATTAAAGCAGGTAACATGGACCCACCGCAGCTATTACAGCATTTATTCTGCAGCCGTTAAATACTACAACCATAGCTTTGATCTTTTCATCACTTTCAGTTTGATTTTACACAATAAGGTTTTAGAAGTTGAATGTATTTGGAATCTACAAGCTTTATTGAAAGTCCTATCTATCTGTTCAGGTCTAATAGTGTTGATAAGCATGCACTCATATAGGTTTCTGAGAAGAAAAATACACACCGTTTACATCACAGTGTCCCTAACACCTGTTCTTTCCCCCAAGACCTCTGTAAGCATATATCCTGCCTAATGTCCATTGGCCATGACAATACCATCCAGTCCACACATGCAGTCCACACATGCAGTCCACACATCCAGTCCCCTGTTCGTGTGACTCCGAGTCATGCGTTTATATGACCACAGGAGAGGAGCTAGCTTTACCTGTTCTTCACCTTGCAGCTCTGTAAAGAAAGGCCAGGAGGAAGAACAGCCTGCCAGCCAGCATCATCCCCTCTTCACTTCAACGGCAAGTGGAACTGCAGCCAGCACACTTCAATGCCAATATTAAAAGCTTATGCATCACAGCGAAACATTGTCTTTTATGACCTGAGAGAATTTTATGTCTCTTAAAATATTCCCTGCTTAATGATGGTAGAGGATTTATACACGCTCCATTAGCGACAACCAATACCAGACTAAAACTGAGCAACTAATGCTATACTTACAGGATGTGTATAGAACAATGAACAATGCAATGTTGATAATAGATAGGTTAAAGTATCCTCTAAGAATAGAAGGCTGAACCATATATGAAATTGATTTTAAATGAAAGCATTGTGATAAAGAATCACTGCAGTCACAAGTCGGAAACATGAACAACACTCATTGTTCCTTCTGTGATAATATGAACTTTATTCTTTTTACTCCCATAAAAGAATGGCAAAGTAAATGTGCAAAGTTTTTCATATACACACAAGGATTACAGGGAAATATTGGTTATGTTTTCTGACCCTTTCCCAATATTTAGAGTCCCAGTTGGTTTAGCACTGTTTATTTCCATGAGGCATTGCTAAGGTAAATAACTCTAAAGCTCACAGGACCAAAGACAAAATGGAAGAGCAAGCCAGGATGGTAACTGTTGCTTACTCCTCTGTGATTACACAGGTACAATCCAGGAAGTATGTGTATGTCCTGACATCCTCTAACAGGGACTCTTTAATAGGCCTTGTCATAAAAAGACTGGATGTCAAATAGATTCAATGAAAGGAAGGAGATGAGTAAGAACTGTAGATTCTGTATGTCAGTATAACCTAGTTTTACCCCAAGGCTGTTAGGCATCTTGCTCACTGAGGCCAAATATACTTTGGATTTGAGTGGTGAGAGCTAAACATTTGTTCACATATATAATTCCCTGATCATGGTCTAATGTCCTGATCAGAGCAGCATGAGCAGAGATGATAGCTATGGTTTCCCGGACATCGATTCATTATCTCCTTTGAAAGCTTTAAGGATCATTCTTAAATACAGTTGAAGACTTATCAATAGCAGAGCTCACATAGAACAACTGAAGAAGTTTAGTATAGGATCATTTTTCATCCTCAGATGCTAATCAGATTGGAAACAAACCTGTCACTGAGCAGAACTCACAATACTGGGACCATTTGCTGCCTGTGATTTTTTTCAGAGGAGCTTGCTGAATTTGGGATGAGTGTTCTGTCACACTCCAGAGATCGTGAGTCTCCGATGATTTGTGTGAAAGCTTAGCTGTTAGCAAACCATTGCCTCACGGACGACTTCATAAGTGTTTGCTTTTGCATCAGAATGGTTTACAATGGTTTCTCTGACTCCCCACTACAAACACATAGATCTCCTTTAAAAATAGCTAATGAAATGTATGGAGAGTCTTTGAATTCCTGACTGATAATATCACAGCCAACACCCTCCTCTACTGTCTTCTAGTCATACTTCAGAGTTTACAGTTTGATAAACACTGTAAATAGTTTTATAATATCATTTTATTATACTTTATAAATTACCTGACATTCATCTTTACCTCCTGTTTTAGCGCATTGATAAGGGAGCTGACAGACTGATTTTTAAACACAACTCTTTAGCATAACTATCATGACATCACCTTGAAGTTAAAAATCTCCCACTGTGACCATAACCATGCTATTCCCTAGCTGTCCCACACAGCTAGCTCCAACACACTCCCTGTCAAGATCCAGGCATTCTTTTAAAGGCTATTTCAAGCTAAATGTGTCAGCTGTGAGTCAAACACAACAAAAAAAGTGACTCAGAACACTTAGAGCCAATGTCTCAAAACATGTTTTTTGTTATCCAATGTTGACATTATTCTTTACTTATACTTTGCATTGTGAATACATTACTGGTAGCTATGTAATTCTTATAAACCATCACACCATCTCTGAAATAAGAATCTGCAGCTAAGACTTTTCAATTCCACAAAGATATTTTCCCACTTTTATATTAAATCCTTGAGAATTTTGAACCACGTATTTTGATCGTATTCATCTGCTCCCAATTTCTCAACGATCCACACCTTTCCCTACCCACTGAATTTTGTGTCCTCTTAAAACAAACAGATTAAAAAATCTACCAAGTACAATCTGTGCTGCCCATGTACTCTTGGATGTGTGGACTTCCACTGCAGTGTGGTTGAGTTACAAGGAAAAACACCCTTAAATAAAATACATTCCCTCTCTCCCAACAGCTAACAGTTGCCAATAACTTGGCCAATGGTGGGATCTTGTGTCTATCTTTCTCCCCATGCAGGGATTTGGTCTACCTTAAGCTTACCCAGGTTTTGTCCATACAGTGGAAACTACTGTGAGTTCATCTGTGCCACTGCTATGCTATATCCAGAAAACGTTCCCTTGTACTTAGTCATTCACTGCCTTTGGCTCTTAGAGTATGGCTGGCCCCTCTTCCAATATAATCGTTGAGCCTTGGGAGGAGGTGATATGATCAGTATGTCCCACTTAGGGCTGAGCATTCTGCAGTCTTTTATTCTCTGCACTGTGACCAGTTGTGGATCTCCATGTTAATCACCATCTATTACAAAAAGCAGGTTCTCTGATAACCCACACCCAGAAAAAAAAATCCCATGTTTTCTCTCATTTGTGCATGTTGATTTTAGATCCTTAGATATATGTATTTCACTTGGAATATTCATAAGGTCAGGATATTAATGAGAGGTTATAAGGAGGATTTAAAGGGAGAGGAGGAAGAGCATAGTGGTAGAAATGGTTAAATAGAGATTATGGAACTAGGAGGGTTAAATGGAGTGGGGGAAATGGGAGGGTGGGATAGTTGAGGAAATATGGGAAGAAATAACAACTCCTAAGACCTTTTTAAAAAAATCAAAGATTTGGAGAGAGAAAGGAGAAGGGAGAAATGTTGTATAATTAAAATACAATTTCAAAAATAAACAACAAAAAGTCATATGGGATCCTACCACTGTTGAAAATTCCTAAAATATATGTACATGCATACATATAAAAGGAGTGCAAATACAATTACTCTTTATAGGGAAACAAGTCCCTACTAGACACTACAAGCTAACAAGTAAAGCACAGTTCCAAGAATGGCTTATCACCTTTTAGAGTTATTGGTGAATGAGGTCACCGAGAATTACTGGCTGTTTCTGGTAGTTTTCATTATCCTCCAGAACCGGATAATATAATCCTATTGCTGGAGACATAACGTACTTGAATCATAGTACATGGAAAAATCAAGATGGAGCTCACCTGGAAGCTTTTGCCTTACTGGCAAGCTTTCATAATGCTGGAAGGTGCTACCGGAGGAGAGAAGTAGTCATCAGTCTCAGCCAATTGTGAGCCCTGACAAGTACAACTATGACCAGCTTGGCATGACATGACCTTTGGCACAATAGTGTCATGAACGTCAAAGGTGTGCAATATAGGCATTATCAACCACTTCTGATTGGACTTGATTGATTTAAGGCCTGCTCCACATATAGATGAAAGCTATACATGCCTCCATTACTGTGGAAAAGAATCTGTGGCTCAATAAGTCATTGCCCAGAGGGGAACACCTACTATCAGTATTCTGCTAAATAGACATAGTATTAAACAGACTTCTAATCACTATAACCATAAATTAATGCATCTCTCCACCATCAAAACTGCCTTATGTAGGGATATTTCTGTAAATATGTGTCCTATGCTTAAGACCACCCCCCCTATAGTATCTACAGATTCATAGTTTTAGTCATTTTTGAACAAGGATGATACTTGTTCAAAATACTAACAGATACTAAAAGAAACTTGAAGAATAAATGTCTACCAATGAGAACATCCTTTTTTGGGCAAGCTCACTACTTTGAGTTGGATTAACCTCTAGAGATAACAGCAGCAAGGTATGTTAGCACAGTAGAAAGTGTGCAAATCCAAATTTTGCATGACAAATCCACCTCTAATTTAATTGTTCTTTCAAATTATTCCATTTCATTTTTGCTTTGCCAGTGGTTGAATGTCAAGATAAAAGCAAGTTAGAAGTGAGAATAGTTATGTTTCATTTGTAAAAACATGCTTAATATCATTCAGACATTTTAACTACATTATTTTCATAAATCTAGGTAACTAGTAATATTAAGTTATAGGTACTTTAAGTTACATAGTGTTCTCAAGTTTTTCATATAACTATATGAAAAGCATCTAACATTTATCCATATATTTATACTCAAATATTTAATTTCAGGAATTTTCAGGGTTCTGATGAAGCTGCTATTTACTCTCTAGAAAAATAAAGAGTATATCAGTCACATGCTGATATACTTTCATCTTTCAACATGCTCAAACTATATATTCTTACTTCCTTTTCCACTGCTTTCTGTCCCAGATTCTGAAGGATTGTCTTCTTAGGTCTCTTAAAGCATAACAGGAAAGTTTTATTGTAAATTCTTTTAAAGTGTTTATCTTCAGGGATAATTGATATTATATGACTTGGGGAAGTGTGTATTTAAAATTATAAACTATTAATATTTGTAAAATAAGATTAAATTACAATTTAATTTGTTTAATAAATTGAAGCAAAAGCAATATTTTCCTTATTAAAATTACATATTGCCATATATATACTTACTATATCTGTTCATATTTTTATAGTAATCAAATTCTCCTGCCCAGGGGTCATATAAAGTAAATTTTGTAACATCTCCTTTATTTTTAATTTATATGCTATTGTCCTTCCATAAAACACTCCTGCCCAGTTGTCGTATAAAGTATGTTTTTTGACATTTTCTCTTTTTGTTATGTACACAACAGTAATTCATGTGCCATCGTCCCTCCATATTGTTGGCAATGGCTCCATACCTTCTTCAGATGCCAATGATTCATGTACCATCATCCCTCTGTATCTATAGGACATGATTCTAGGACCACTTCAGATGCAAATTATGCATATGCCATCATCCTTGTTTATCTCTAGGTCATGTCTATAGAACCCTCTCCAATACCAATGATTCATATGTTATCATCCTTCAATATCAATAGGAGATGGCTCCAGGATCACCTTCAGATGCCAAATTGAAGATGCCTGAGTTTCTTAGATAAAATTGTATAATATGTACTTTCAACTTGCACCGTCCTACATACTTACAACTATCTCTAGATTATCTATTGTACCTGATACAAGCTAAATGCTGTGTGAGAAGTTGTTACACTATATTTTTATGGACTTTCGGTTTTGCATTGATATCTGTCAATCTATGGTTTGACTAATTGTTAAAGCTTTTGTTATCATTAACGCAGGTTGCCACTGTTCTTTCTGTGGGTCTGTTCCTACGTTCAAACGAAACTAGGTTGTAGTACAGTTTGGTGATATTTTTTCCTACTAGACTGGTATTCCAGGTGCCAAGGTCTGTCTCCAATCTGCCATTGTGTGTTGAGTACTGCCTATGACAACCGTTTTTACCCAACAGCTAACCCACTCTGATAATAGAGAACTACAAACAGACATGTGTTAAGCACTGACTAGTTTCAGGGGTAAGGTGACTCCAATAGCTCCTTGTATTCTAATATGTTAGTTAGTGTGGTTATGACTGAAGAGAAAAACAGAGTTCAGCAATCATGGAGGGACTAGTGACAAATATTAGGTTGTTAGATGGGTAGTAGAGGAGAAGGTATGGGTGGAGATAAGTTGATTCAAAGGAAAACATCATGAATGTATGGAAATTTCAGTTAGTAGACTACAAGTAGTAGGTAAAAATATTTACTTAGAAATCATAAACCAGGTAAGCCTCTGCTCTTTGGGAGAGTAACAGTAAGTGGAAAAGGTACAGGAAAAGAGAAAAGGAAGAACTCCCCACCCCAATAAAAGAAGAAAGCAGGGGAAGAAGAAGAGAGGAAGAGAAAGAATGCAAATCAGTGGAAGGTCCAAAGAGCAAATGAGGGCAGTGCCAACCTGCTACTTGACCTACTAGACTCCCTAGATAGGAAACAGCTGTGCAGGGAGGAGAGCTAGGCGGAAATGTGAAGTTCCTGTCAGATGTGACAGTTATAGTGGGAAGAGAGCTGAGGGCAATGCAACACAAGGGTAGCCCCTGCCTTGGATGCTGCTTTCATCATCTAGGTGGATCTGGGCTTTGTCTCTCTGGTCCTGATCTTTGCTACATCCATGTTGGTTTTTACTGATCCAGTCCTTTTCTGTACTCACATCTCCCCTTGCATTTGGAGTTTCCTTGACTACCTTCTGTGAACTGTGGAACTGTGGATAGTGGAGACAGACTTTTCCTAACCAAGTTGTCATATTGCTCCAGAACCAATAGAGGAGGGTGGCTTTGTAGTACCCAAGGGACTGTTTAGAGCTCTGCTCAGCACTAACTACCTTTCTCCATGGGGTGATGATGGTAGCCTGAGCATCAGTCACTGCAAACCCCCTTTATTGTTATCTTTACTAGCACAAGTTTTATGAATTTCTTGATAGGACTCTTCAGGCCATCTTTCTGGAGTGTGGTAGAAATTTCAGCTGTAGTGGAAGCTGGGCTGGCTCTAGACCCAAATCCAGTCCCATGTCAGAGGAAGTTTGTGGGTCCAATAGTAGATGTTTGTTTGGGTGTTAATCAAGTTCATTTAGCGGCTAGAGAAGCTGAGATTTGTTAAATATTTTTGCTGCTTTGTTTTTCATATATGTATATGAAAAAATAATATATATATATTCATACATTACATACATATATGGGTCTGTACTTGATTGGAAATATATATTTATATATGAATATTTGGGTCTTTGTTTGCTTGGAGTCCATCTACCTGAAGTCCACAATTCTATATGTTAACCAATTATTTTAAATTTAATGGAAGGGATGAAATGAGAATATACTATTAACAAGAATATCCTGAACATTCAACTTGAGATGAGATGTCTTCATCAAATCCCGAGCCTCAGAGCTCAGGGAAACCTCTGGAAGAGGAAGCAGAAAGAGTAGAGGAGCCAGAGTGGATGGAGGACACTAGGAGAACAAGGCCCTCTGAAACAGCAGCATGGACACATATGAACTCACAGAGACTGAGGCAGCATCCACAGGGCTGACAGGAGTCTGTACCAGGTCCTTGGCATATATAGTATGGTTTTCAGTTTAGTGTTTTCATGGGACTCCAGAGTGTGAGAATGAGTATGTCTTTGATTCTTGTGCCTTCTCTTGGGTTTTTGCCTTCTGATGGTTTATCATTTCCAACTTCACGTGATTGTTTTTGTTATATCTTATTATATTATATTTTGTTATATTTTATTATTCACACTTAGAAGCCTGTTCTTTTCTAAAGAGAGACAGAAAGGGAGTGGATCTGGAGGGGAGGGCAAGTGGGGAGGACCTGAGAGAAGTAGAGGGAGGGGAAACTGTAATCAGGATATATTATGTGAGAAAATAATCTATTTTCAATTGAAAAAAAACACCAACTGTATCATGATATTTTGTGTGTATATCATAATAATTATATCTGAAACAAGCAGTCAAATTCTAATTAGTTTCTTTTGCTATTGTATATTTTTTGCTTTTTAGACCCACATAGACTTGTAAATAGTGTGACTCTTTTTAAATTTATCATAACTGCAAACTAAAGCTTCTGTCACTTCTCTTGGAGTCTGAATGGATAACAGAGCCTTATTTTTCCAAATCCCCCGCTGTGGCACAATAGAGCCACAAAGAAGGGTACACACACCTGTCGGACTCAGTCTCAGGGCCGTAAATAGTCAAGTGGCTTAATTGGAGTCTGAGTCTGGAAACAGAGCTGTTCGCAGGTGATGTCTCCTCCTTTGAATCCCATTACTTCTCTTATGTGTTGATGAATAGAAGCTGAGATCTTAAATTATCACTTGATAAAGCCTTAAAAGATCTTTGTATTTAAATTCAGTCAGTGAATAAAAGTTTCTGAAGATTTAAAAATCTTGTCCAAGTTCAGAAATATGTAGAGGATATCAGACATATTTTTAAAACACATAAACATTTACCATACTATTTAACTATAGAATCTAATAAGCATGATTTTAAAATAAATTAATTGCTTAAATTTGTTTTAAGATTAAAAAATAAATGTCTAGATATTTGTTTTAAAGGACAATCTTTGTGATTAAGCATCATTGTTCCTATCAGTAATATAGCTTTATCTAATTTCATCTATGTCTGATGATATGATAGCAATTGTGTTTTCAAAATGAATACTTATGCTGCATTTATTTTCTGAAAACATAATTTGCATGACATTAGAACAGAAGTCTAGTAACCCACTATATACTTTGCCACCACCTCTCACATACTTCCTGACTTACTTAGAGCAGGTCAATGAAGACATAAAATGGTCCAAGCTCACTGACATCGTAAGGGAAAAAAAAAAACCCTGGAAGCCTGTGTTATTGATAGTATCATGCAATACACATGGAGATGAGAACGGATTCCTACTGTCAAATTAGTTGCAGTTTTTCACTCTTGAAAGTCAAACGAATGCTTACATGTACTGAGTCACTGAGGTACAGACAAGTACAGGCAGATTTATAGCTCTGTTAAAAGAAAGCTAGATAGAAAACAGATGAAATTCCTGCTGATACCAAGTCTCAGTAATTATCTACCTTAAATCACAGAGCAATGTGCATCTTTACTTTGCTTCTATTTGACAGCTGGCCTGTAGCTGTTGAGTATCTAGGAGGGGTGGGGAGCAGTGGGTGGGTGACTGCCAAGGCACTGAAATGAATTTGTAGCGTTTCATAATCCTAGACACTGCCATCTATTTTGGTATAGAGGTGGATCTGAAACTGCTGATCATCACTGACTCTTTCCATCCTAGAGCTCATCTGCTGAACCTGACCGTCTTCAGACCCGATGACTTGAGAATAAACATGGCTTTATTCCACTGTAAATGTAAATGCTATCGTTGGACCCTAAGCACTCACTCAGTCTCCCCTTGATCTCCTTGCTGATTCCTCCAAACACACTAGGCTTTAGATACTTCGTCCATTTTATGTAATCCTCACAGCAGATCAAGACCACAATTACAGTCTACACTCAATAAACTATTCTTTTGCTTTAGTTCATCAAGTAGCAGTTTCTTTTAATTTACAAGGTCAGTGGTTTTGTTTTATTTCTGCATCTCTCAAAACATTTCTCTTTCTCTCCACAAGTTTCAAAGGTATACACAAAGGAATATTGTAATACGGATGCTATTGTCTGTGCTTCTTCCTGGAACAAGTGTTAATTGATCTCTTTGGGTTTATCTGTAGAGAGGAGTGGCGAATAAGGAAAGCCATTATCTGGGGATTTCTTTTGTCCTTGGAGCAGAGTAGAAAGATGCTGCCTATGAAAAGCTTTGCCTTCCCAGGGCTTCCCTGTGGCTGGACTCAATTGCAGCTGGAGAAACTCTGTCTTGTATGCTTCTCAGGTCATTGAACCAGACATTCAACTATTTATTCTTGCTTCTTCTCTTGACACACTTACCTGTACTCTTCAGAGAAGATGCTTTCAGTAAGTGACATGTTTAGTTTATAATTATCAAAGGACGTAATGTGTTCAAGCACAAAAAAGAAATGAAAGAGACAATGGAATTTCTAAAATCGACTTACAGTGATATCCCATGGGAGTGCATTATAAACCATCTGCCCATTCTCATTGGGCTTCCAGTAAAGAGCCATTATAGAGAGCACAGTTGGAGATCTGGAAAACAGCTTTCTCTGGCATTTGTAGTTTGTGGAGCTTTTCCTTACCTACTTAGGTGACATTATAGTACTTACAGAGTCTATAGAGACTAAGACATTTTCTGAGGTTTAAAACAGTTTAAATTGTACAGATAATTAAAAGTAAAAAAGAAAAATGATTCCATCATACTTAAGATTAGCTTAGCAGTTGCTCTCCCTAAAGTTGATGAAACATTTTTTTTTCCAAAAGCTAAAGAAGGTGATTCCTGCACAAATGTAATATCAACACATGTCAAAGATGACATCTAATAATTTAATAAAATGATAGTAAGATTGAAACAGTTGATCATAGGATCTGAAGTAGGTTGACCAGTAGGCAGAGAATGGGTAACATTTTACGTGGGGGTAAACCTATGCTTTCTATTGCAGAACACTAACAGTTATTTGTATAACTGTTTGAAGGCTCTAGTTGAATATTTACTAGCAAAATCAAACCCAGGCATTTAAAAAGTAACATTTAAAGGACATGTACCAGGGGAAATTCCTGAGTCAGCTAAGTTCTTCCATTCACACAGGACACAAGTAACCTGAGTTTGCGCCCAAGTAGGGAGGTGATGGGGCAGCACAGACAAGTGAGTCTCAGAGGAGACCCTGTGGAGTCAGAGGAAACAAGCTGGACAGATTTTGAGGAATGACACTCAAGGTTGTCCTATGGTCTCCACACACACGAATAAACAAACAAATTGGAAGAGTAAAACAGAGGACATGCTGCAGTTCTTTAGTTCTAATCTCTAAATTATTATCTCATGAAATGAAGAAAACTAGATAAAAATAGAGACTGACACAGGGTCCCAGAACCTCTCAGAAAGTATGCCTATCACAAGTGTGATCTAAGCGTGTTCCTTATGCACCTGCATTTTAACTGTATAACAGGAACATGCCTATTATCAACCGTTTTGGGGGAGGTGTTGTTCTAAAGAAGTAGTGGGAGACAGACACTGTTACAATGATCCCTGTCTTCAGTCTGCTTCTCTTTCTTCCTAGATACTTAATAGATTTTAAGAAGTGTATTGGTTTCTGGGGAATAAGGCAAAATTTAAAGCCAGGTCCAGAGAGAACTTCAGATTTAAGATAAGATGTAAAATGGGGAAAACAGTTATCGTCATACATAAACCAGCATTCTTCATATTCCTATTTGTATACAAATCAATTATAAAGTTCCCACCTACCTGTTACACTTTTACAGTAGTGCCGGGAAGTGCACAATGCATCCTGTGAATGAATTCAATGACACTTTCAAATATCTTGAAAGTACAAGTATTTTCTCACTTTCTTAGAACTTCAGACGATAAGGGAGAGACTGGTAAGCAGTTTCAGCTGTACTCACATGCTGGCCTCCTCGGCAGGAAGCCACAGGTGAGTGTGTTCTGAGAGGCTCCCAGGCCTGGTAGCTCAGAACACAGCCCTGCTCCCTAATCGCATCTGTTGTAACTGACAGTTCTGGGTTAATCATCTGTGGAGTAAGCCTAATCCTGGAGCACCCCTACTAAGGCTTAGGTAGAGTTCCTAGAGTGTGCCTCATCAAGAATAATGGTTCAAGAGGATGTCAACACAAGTGCTCTGCCTTGAAGTTTCCTTTATTGTCAAGATGCTAGTGATTTAAACCTTGTCCATATGAACCATCCTTTGGTAGTTGGTAATGTCAGAAGCTAGACCCATAAGTCTCACCAACAGGACTGCCGTAACATAAGCTGAACGAGGGCAACAACAGGAGACGTGATAAAGTGAATGGAAGAGAGCCCATGAGGTCTCAACCTTTCACAAAGACCTACAGGCAGCTAAAGGATTCTCATGGTCAGAGAAACAGTCTTTCCGAGGGAAGAACATACCAATTGGCTATCCACCATCAGATATTTAGCCTTGAAAACGGACATACACGTAACATTATGCAAGTTGAGAAGGTTATATGTAGGAATCAATATGTACATGCATATACATACATACATGTAACAATAATTGATGAAAAAGAGGCCATGAGTTTGAAAGAGAACAGGAAGGGGTATATAGGAGAGATTAGAGGGAGGAAAGAGAATTGAGAAATGATGCAATAATATTATGATCTCAAAATACAACAGTATATAAATATATAATATATGTAATATAACATATAAAATATATAACAATATAATATATGCAATATATCATCTCAAAATATAAAACAAAAAAACAAATTAAAAACTCGACATCAAACATTTTACAGTTTTGGCCTGTGATATAAAAAAAAAAAAAAAAAAAAAAATCAAGGTATTTCCTTAGGACAATAGTTCCTTTTTTTATCTGAGTCCAAATTTCAAGCACAAATCATTGTGAGTTATGTTGCTGCTTATGCTTGGGTTTTTCATTTTCAATTTGCAGTTTCTCCTAGCACTGAGGGAAGAGCTATAGAAGGTACACACGGGTATATGTGAGATCCTCGCTTTCCGATTGTCACCACCATATAGGAATGAAGGCCTTTCACCTACATCAGAACTCTCCAGCAGGGCAGTTTGTGTGGGAGGGCATTTCAGAGAGCACATAGGGAAGAGATAATTCCAGAAGACCACCAAGCCTGGCTATTGGTTACCACCTGTAGGCCATAACTGCCATTAGGTTGCTCTTCTCACACCCCTCGTTTTCTAGGGGCGTGTCTGCCCACCTTAGAACAAGGTAGTTAAGAAAATTGGTAATGAAAGCGAATCCAAGTTTATCTCTCAGATGGCTTGTTTCACTTACGGTATTTCTATAACACAGTTTGTCTTGAAAAGTCTACGGGAAGTGTGCTGTAATTGTCATTTCCCATCAGCCCAACAGCGGCCCTCTGGGTAGATGTGGGCCAGTCTCAGTTGATCAATCCAGTCCTCAGCTTACGCATTATCTTACTGTTTTTCTCAGCTGACAGTGGTGATGTAGTGCGAAGACAACTTTAGCCTTTTGGTCACAGCCAGCCCCTGGTTCACATGTCTGTGCTAGTTCAAATGAATTGGCAAGAAAAGCATATTAGAAGTCATCAAAGATGTGTGAATTCCAAACTGACCTCTTTTTAAAAAATGTGTAAAAGTGCAATGGTGGAGGCTCATTCTAGAAGAGTCTTTACTTTCTTTTTTTCCCACCCCCTTTTCTTTAAATCTCTGTATGAGAAAACTTAGCCTAGAAGCAGGCTTTTTTTTTTTTCTTAATGTTTTCTCCACTGCTGTTGGAAATAAAAGGCTAAAAATAAAATACTCTAAGATTCAGAGCAGCAAGCTGTCCCCAGTGAAGCTCTCTTAATTAATGTGGTGACCTGTGTAGAGAGAAGAGACAACTGCAGAGTCCCTCAGTAATTATTCAACCAAAGCTTCAGATAATTACAGGAGGGAGATTGTCGAGACATAAGACATCCTGAAAAACTTGACCTTCCGTGTTGATTTAGGCCTTCTATTGTTAAAATCTCTTCATTCATATTGGTGTTTGTATTTGACGAAGTCAAACCCATGTTAGAAACTCAAACGCTATGAGAGTCTCTGTAGGGGGAATTTCAATAGAAAATAAAGCAGTTCTTAAAATGGAAGAAATTAGAGGATTAACTAAAAATAAAATTGGGAAGTGCTCCTGCAGAAGTGAATAATGCAGGGCAGAGGAATAAGATATTCAGAAGAACAAGTTGAGAGCTGTCCGCAAAGGTTGCTATCAGGCAGCAGTGGGTTGATCTCTTAAGGATGATGTTCCTTATTACTCTAGTGATGAGCAGTATTAGAAAAATCTTGCTTCTCTACCATACTCATGACTATTCAGACTACCATGATTTAAATTCATAATTGATAGCCCAAATAAATTTCAGTTTTGCTCCTTTGCAGCTTAAAAAGAAATGGAATCTCTGTAGCCTTCAGGTGAATCTCTAGACTGTGTAGTCAGTCAATCTGAAACCACATAAATGTATTTGGCTTTATTAAAATCACTGTGGTTTTTATTAAAACAAGGTGTTTTCTAAGCCTTTAAAAGACTTTCTATCGGTGATCCTGTCTGACTTGAATTATGGTAGTGCCCTCTAAAAATAATAAGTTTTATCTTCTCCATGTGCCTCAAGATGAGTGTGTAAAATCATCTCAATTCTAGATGTCCTCTGTGTCCTTCAAGCAGGAAAAACATTTGTTTTTTATTGAATGGCCACAGTGTTAATTTAGCCACAGGCCACACTGTTTTCAAAGCTCTCTATGTTTTCTTTATGGCAGATATATAGTAGATTACAAGTCAGAAAGTCTGTATCTCTTGTGTAATCAGCACTATGTTCATTTCCTTGGTTATTTTCCTGGCTTTGGTAGCCTTTTCTCACAAGTGCCTTCTGCTCTACAGTAGTGTGTGCTCACTATGCAAGGCACCCTTTCTTTCAGAAGTAGGAGACATTTAAAGAGAGAGCCTGAAGTAAGAATAGCACCTAATTCTCAAAGCAGATGAACTAATAGTGAAAGAGAGATTTGGGAGTAATACATAAGCAGGTTCTTTTTAAATACATTTTTAAAATGGCTGTTCTTCTGCATGTGATGACAAATAATCCATGTCGACCAGTTTCACTAGTTTGCTGACTCATCCAGTACATATTTTTGATTGGCTATGAAAAAAATAAAAGGGAAATCTTAAACTTTCTTCACTGGTCTCTCCTTGAGAAATTGTTTTGAAGTTTTATAGTTCTGCTGATGATATACAGCATATTAGGTACTCTGTCAAATCATAAGTTATTGGCGTAATGAGAACTCATTTATTAATTAGCAATCTATTATGTCATGCAGTCTTTTGATAGAAATGTGACTGAGTTCATCAGTGTGATTTTTACACTTACTCTAGTGATCTTTACACATTCATTTTGTATGTCTAAGTCATCTGGGCCAAAACAACAGGGGGTGGGGATTTTAAAAAAAAATCACAAGCATACATGCACAGACACACACATGCACATACATATGCACACACACACACACACACACACACAAACATACACATAGAGACACGCACACACACACACTTACAAACGGACACACACACATGGACAGACACATACTCACACATATGAACACACACAGACTAGCAGACACACACATCACACACACAGAGAGACACACAACACACATAGAGACATATACAGACACACACACAGACACACAAATACATACCACACACATGCATACACACATACATGCACACACACACACACACACACACACACACATACACACATGGCAGTGAGGCCTGAATGATCAATTGTCTGTCTGGGCAGGATTCTTTCAGTCCAAATGAGCCCTCCCCTTGTTATTTCCCAGGAGAAGCAGACCAGGATAGTTGTGCAACCCAGAAGTCATGTGCTGTGGTTTGAAATATCCATGGCTCCCAGCTAGGATGCTTAGACAATGAGGATTTGGTGAGGGTGGGGCACAAGAGGTGGTGCACACTGATCTCGCATACTGACCCTGACCACATTCTCACCTTCATCTTTGTGTTGCAGCCTGATCCTATAGGATGGGATGTTCAGGCGCCAGACACCAAATTATGGTTTAAGGCATGAATAATAAAGAAGAACTGCAGTAGGGGTGGGGTGACATTCAGCAGATGTCTCCAGGAAATAGAGAGCTATGAAAAGTAACTGATAGGATCAATATGCATTTTATCCATGCGTGAAAGTCTCAATAGTAAAAATAAAATTCAATTTAAAAAGCAAAATAGCGAGAATGTATCAAAAGAAATAAGTAGAGGGAGAAGTTTCTATAGAGGGAGAATGCAAAACAGTATTTGTTCAGAACCAGTAAATAAAAACAGATCCAGTTGTTTTTAATTTCAAAACGCAACTTTGAATTTTAAAGTCCATTTTGTATAGTTTTTCTTACACATGTCAGCGTGATGTCCAAGAGACTTTTTTCTTTTAAAATTTTATGGGTTGTTTTTGTACACCTAATAACACAACAGGAATTAATTTAGGAATTCAGTAGAAGGCTGCATTGCATACATGTGACACGTGTGCTTGCCTTGGCTTTTAGTAGCTGTAACATTGTAGTGCCTGATTGGTGAATAACCTACCTGAAGAATCTCCTTAGGGAAAATCTTCTATCTGTTACTTTGGACAGTATTTTCTTCTTTTAATTATTATAGATGCAGAACAATTTGTAAGATGCTCTGTCCTTGAAAGAATGAAAATTTGTACTAGGCCTTTAGTTGTTAGAAAAAATTAGAATATTAAGATGACTGATTAAACCCAAATGGCAATCCCCAAGGTCTATTTGTTGTGCACCACCTCCTCCCTGACAATGCCCAGCTCCCATTTGTTACAAGTTGCTTCTCAGCAGTTGGTTAATTTCTTTCTAATTTGCTTTTCAGAATCTATTATAGAACTTTTCTAATGACAAGCACATCTCAAACTTAAAATGTTTGCTCATGCTTTGGTTTAAGATTTACATGGTTGCAGACTGAGCTTGGATGCCATCCTTGTGACTTCGGGAAGAGATACACCCTCATGTTTACTACCCTAAAATAATAGGCTGAATGATGGTTTTACAGGATTATTTGGTTGATGAATGCCTTTCCCCGTTGTCATGTTCATGAGCTTGTCTGTTTCAGTGGGAAAGAGTGTATCAGAGATTCCTTTTATTTCTTTGGACTCTGTGTGCCACATTAGCTGCCTGTCAAGGAGCATCTGCTTTTCCAGGATGATATTTTCAAGTACCGTGGCCACTCGTGGTTAATGTGCAGAGAAATACACCAGTGACCTGAGATCTTAAACTGTCAGCCAACCTCTTCCTGCCTGACATCTTAAAACTTCCTTCCTACTGGGTACTTAACAAACCTCAAAGCTATATTTGAAAGAAAAATATAGAGAAAAAAATAGAGAAAGAGAGTAAAACAGCTACACGTACACAATTACATTGCCGGTTCTGTTGCTCTCTGAATTAATCAGCACTTTTTCTGTTCATAACTTCTTTCAACACTGTGGATTCCTGATGTCTTTCTTATTCCTTTGTCTTCTGAAATCTGACTTCTTTTCTCCTTTCTCTTTTCTTCTTCTTCACCTCCTCCTCCTCCTCCTCCTCCTCCTTCTCCTTTTCCTCCATCCTCCTTATTCCTCCCCTTCCCCCACCTGCCACCTCCTCCTACTCTGAACTATTCTAACCCTAACCCTAGGAAACCTTACCAAACGTGTACGAATTCTGGGGAGTGAGAACATAGGAAAGGAAAGTATTATTGTGGTTGTGTGGTTTCCATTTCTCATTTTCTTTGATCAGTGTTCGATAGATACCCTTAGTAATGTCACCTTTTAGCATCTGGATTTTCCCATTCTGCTTCTAGAACATTGTTACTTTCTAGTTTCATCTTTCATCTCAGCTTATATGGTTTTCTGTATTTTTTGTTTTGTTTTGTTTTGTTTTGTTTTCATGTTTTTCTCCTTTGACTCCCAAGAAGATTCTTTGTGTAATGTTGTGTTCCTTTTCTTCACTTGCCCTGTTTTTTCTCCTTATGTTTATGAAATCTAGTGACTTCTTTAATCATAGCAATGGAGAGGGCACTCAGCATGTCACCAATTAACTGCATGGGTCTTCTATTCTACCCAGAGAGAAATCCTGGACCTCTACTGAGGCTGTGAGTCCAGGCATTGAGTGCTGAGGCCTGGGGGATGGACTGGCACACCCACAGCCTTGTTAGCCTGAACCCTTCAATATAGAGGACTATTGCATAGACATTATGCTGAGACTCATGACTGCTGGCTCAGTTGCAGGCTTATTTCTCTGCACTTTAAACACATGGCGCTGGCTCTTAGTGGCTGTTGTAATCCTCAACTTTCAGCTTCAGTATATGTTCTCAGCAGGCAGCTCCAGCCAGTGTTTGCTGCCCATGGGTGGGACAACAAGGCTGGGACCCTGGCTACCAGGACTAGTATTACAGCCTTCTGAAACAGGTCTCATGTGTTATAGCTCCAGGGCCTAGAGTATTAGAATCCTTAGCTGTTGCTAACAGCTAAGATACAGCTCTTAGGTCTAAAGATGTCTTAAAGTCTGAGAGCTCCCTGGAACTTTCAGAATATCTAGGTCTGCTGCTTCTCTTCTCAACTCCTCACTGTTTGCATGGTCTTCATAAGCTGCTCTCTATCGTTTCATCTCTACTCAACTGCACTCTGGACCTTCTCAGCGACCCTCTCTTGACGGATGCCATGGCTGCCCTCCCTTCTTTTGTTACCATGGCAGCTATTCTACTGATGACAAGGGCCAACTGACTGATAGACCCTCACTCAAACTGACAGCATACCAGAGAAATAGTAGCAGCTGTCAGTTAGGAAGCTACATTACTCCAACCACTAACTCTTTAGCTTATTTAAAGGACAAAAAACATTAAAATAGTGTTGATGATAAATGCTTATCATTGATATTACTGTTTTTTAATGATATTTATCATTGTCTAACGCTGTCCCAGTACCTCAGGGACAGGGGCCTTCTTCTCTCATTTGTCTTTAAAATATATTTATATTTCTGAAGTCTCTAATGTCTTATTCATAACAGATTTCTAGAAACATCTCAGACAATGTATCCCCAGACAGGACTTATGTGCCCAGAAATATACTTTGTTTTATGCTCTAGTCTTATCAGAATATAAGAATATAAGTTCCTGTCTTGCTGAACAGCAGGATCAAATCCAAATCAGTTAGCACTGAAAACATACATAGCATACATGTAGTAACATTATGGGGACTCAACAGGCTATCCTGAGAAATATATATCTGCATACAAGTACATATATGCGTGTACTAATGGTGAAAAATAGATGGAAATTTGAAGGAAAGCAGGGTATGTGGGAGGGTTTGCAGGGGAGAAAGGGAAGGGGGAAATGTAATTAAATTATAATCTCAAAAATTAAAAATCATTTATCCCTTTTCTCTCTATTGCTTATCCATACTCACACAATCTTGGGGCCCATGGGATCTAAATATTTTGAACAAGACATTGACTCTTTTGTTTAGGTCTGCCTTCATGAGGATGTTAGGATAATGATCAGCCTTGGAAGGTGGAAGTGGTTTCTTCTTCTGAGGCAAAGGTCACATGGGAGCTTGCAGCCTTAGTCAGATGCTGTGCTTGTAGTCACTACACACACACACACATACACACACACATCATATATATACATGTATGTATGATATATATGTGTGTATATACACATAAATATACACATATATATACATATATGTATGATATATATGTATGTATAGATATACACACATAAATATATACATATATGTATATATGTGTGTGTATACATATGTGTGTGTGTATACACACACACACACACATACATATTCTTACAGATACATTTCCCTAAACTCTAAAGCTCTCTGCTATCATAAAATCAATTCCTGGGAATGTTGATTTCCCTGAAATTTCGTATGGACAGTGGGAAGTTCCCTCAGAGCTGGGAAATCCCTGTTGGAAGAACCATGCTCTGGCTACTGCTAGTCTTATAAGCAGTGATTTAACTTGTCTCAGGCTCCAAACTGTTTTTTTTTTTTCCCAACATCTGTAATATTGAGGTTGGAAAAAAATGTGTTAACTTACAAGTAGGAAAAACAATCAAACTATGGATAGCTGTAAAGCAATGGCTGCTAAATGTGACAGGACTGCAGCTCCTCCTCTTTCACTCTCAATAGCCAAGCCACCCAGTGTCTCTCCTGGGATTTTGGCTGCCATGCTCACATGATCCTTGTATTCTGCAGCCATTCTTCAGGTCACTGTCAGAGCGTTTTTCCTGGAACACATTTTACCCCTGTATCCTCCACTCAAGACACAGTGGTTATTAAACATGCAAACCCTGTTGGCAAGTGTCAATGATGCTCATCTGTCCCCAATTCCCATTCTCCACATGGACAGTATCACTTTCCTGCTCCCATGTTGTGCCCATGATATATTCCATTTCTGGTTTTCCCAGGCAGCTCCAAAGTATTCAGATGCGAATATTTGAACGTCGTATTTCTGCTTCTCAACGCCTTGGATCATGTTTGCAGTCTTCTGGTTTGTCAGCCTTCACGTATCTTTTATTTTTCTAAGATTTGCTATTGTTTGAGGTGTATATACTCTGCAATTGTTGGCATCATTCACTGAATATCTATACCGTTAATTCCCCTTTCTTTTGCTAAGCCTGAAAGGTTGATAATTAGCAGGGACATTGCAGTTTAAGGGACAGAATACAACAGTCCCGTCACTGAATTAGATTGTAGGGAAATGACATTTTCTATTTCAATTTCATGAAAAACTTGAAGGTTTTACTGGTACATAAAACTACCATGAAGCCCTTCTGATTTGGTCAGTTCTTGATATAAAATAACTTTAAGTCTACATTTGCAGTTGTATAACCACTTAAATACAAGGTATGTCATGTTTCTGGAAGCTAGCCCCCCTTCAGCCAGTCGCTGTAACATGATTATTTGTCATCTGTAAGATCACAACTCGCTTTTCTGTGCTGAGTTTCTTATGTCACAGTTGTACCTGGCTGGTATAAGCAGCTTAGAGGCTCATGGGCAATTCACTAGCCTCTTGAGAATCTGAACCCAGAGGCTACAAAGGAAGGGTCCTGCTTTACATAGAGACCTTATCCGTATTTACTCAAGAGAAGACAGTGACTGAAAGATTAGGAGATGTTTTCTTTGCAACATCATAAGAGTCTATGAATGTCTACTCAGCCTCTAGAACCAAGACTGGAAACTGTTCCGCCATAGGTGTGGTCTGCTGTAACCAGCTCCCTGCTTCTGTGCGTCGGCCTGCAGTGAAGGATACTGATGGCTCTGCACTTTGAGCTTCTGCTCTGTTAGTCTTGCACCAGAGGCTTCTTACCCATGTTGAGGACATCTGCCTCTGTTACTGCAGTCTGTACCCACATTCCTGGGTGGCTGAGAGGTGGGGACAGAGAAGGATCTATGATAGGCTAGATTTGAAAATACAAGCACTGAGGTTCCGTCAAGACTCAAATGTAACCAAGATGAATACAGACAAAGAATTCTACTATTTAAATATAGGATTTTTAAAAAAAATCCTGTCTAGTCTGGGAAAAAATTTCTATAACTTGATTATATAAAACAACTATGTACTCATTAATGAAATAATATGTGTTTATTGAAATGCATAAGAAAATCAAACACTATACTAGCACATAGTAGATTCTCAGTAAATATTCTGTTCTATAACCATGTACTGTTCATTACTGGCTACTTTATGTTACTGTATTTAATACCTATGATGTCATAGGTACCATTTGCCACTAGGTTAGTTGGTTATGAAACACTTTGCTGGGGAGAAAGTATTTTCTCCTGAGTTTCCAAACAACCTATCATGCATGCAATTTTTTAAAAGGGGATTCTGATATAACATGCTTAGAATCGTTTTGTAAGGAAGCTTTTAGTTTCCCTGTAGGGTGATAGAGCTAGTAGTTTCCCCTGGAGCAGCTTTCTGTCACAAACACATGCCCTCTTTCCACAGGAAAGTCCTTGAAGCCACTGTGCATAATCATAGAGATGCTCACATTGTCCTCAAGCAGACACTCTGTGTGTCTGTGGGAAACTGAGAGTTCCTGTTGAGTATTCAACAGAAAGAGATCTAAAGAAACCAAATTAAAAAAAAAATCCGTTGAGACTATTGAAGAGAGCTGTGGATTGACTTATTGAGAGTTTAATAATGTATGTAATCCACAGATAATGGATGCTTTAAAAGTAATTAAAAGACAACAAGTAATCACTTAGTGCCTTATTATAAAGAAAGGAAGGACAACATTGAGCAAAGGGTACTCATCAACTGTGATGAGGACCTAATCTTTTCTTTCTCTTTAGATCCTCTGTGAATAAATAAGCAAACTGAACATGATGACTGTGTGTGGCTTCTGCCCCGTGGACTTAATGGATCATTATGCCTTATTGTAATCATCAAGGTGGACATATTGCAAGGGCTTGAGGGGGATTACCATCTTCAGTGCTCAGCCAAGCTTTACTCCTGTCAGGGGGAGAAGGAAGAAACCCAAAGGATGATAATTCAGACTATTCTAGAAGTTTTGTGGTGTTGCGACCTTTCGTAAAATAGCTTGCTACAAATTAAGAAAATGTTGTCCGAGTAAAGCTTCTTCACTGGAAGCAACTTGATCATTGTCCCCTAAATAAAAAAAAAAAAAAATCTGTTTGCTTTTGGCTTTAGCACAAGTATACGCACACACTCAATTCCCTTAGTTGTCTGAGGTTATATTTCCTGCTGCAAATAGTAACAAGCTTTAATTAAAAACAGAGACAGTTCGGGCATTTAATAACATGTTTTACATTTCCAGAAATTAATTGTGCCTTTTTTTCATGGAGTCTGGCTTAATGTTTTATTATGAAGAGATTATTTATAAAATGCTTCATAAAAATACAGCATAATAATTAAGAGTGTGGGTTTTGGAGCCAGGTACAATCATACTCAGTGGCAGATAAAATGGGAATCACAATGACAGCCTTCTCTGAGAACTAGTGTGAGTTCAGGTAATGTGTATAAGGTCCTCGGAATGTGTTCAGAACCCAGCGAAGCACCAACTAGGGTCTGTTTTTTGTTTTTTTTTTAACTGTTGCTCATTTATAAGTGAAATGGACAAGAAAACAGTTTAGTAACATTTCTTTGCAATTATCTTTTTTCTTTATTTGTTAATTTAATGCATTGGAATTTACTGTGTAACCCAGATTGGTCTCAAGTCCTTGGCAATCCTGCTTCGATACTCCTAGGGCTGGTATTAAAGGCATGAACCACTATGCTGGGTTTCAGCTGTCTCCTAAGGAGTCCCCTTACCCATCAGCTTTCTTATAATCTGGATAAAAGTTCCTCTTTACCACTAATCTGTTCAGACATGCTTAGAAGTTTCCAGAGGAAAAAAAAGAAGGAACGAACGACCTCTACTACCATGTGACAGTAGCTGTGATAGAATTTTCAAGTCGCTTTGAAGTAGATTACTGTGATCTGTGAAGTCCCAGCTCCTCTGTGTTGCTGGTCCAATGGAGACATTGGATAGCACAGTCAATGTAAGAGGCCAGGGCCCAGTGAGGAGCTTTTTCCTTTGAGTGTTGGCTTTGGAGCCGGGTACAATTATACTCAGTGGTGGTTAAACTGGGGATCATGATGACAGCTTTCTCTGAAAACTGGTTTGAGTTCAAATAAAGTGTATAAGGTTTTTGGAATATGTCCAGACCTTGATGAAGCACCAACTGTGTTTTTACTGTTGCTCATTTAGAAGTAAGATGGATAAGAAAGCATAATAATGTTTTCTTCAACTATCTTTTTTCTTTGTTTAATTTAACTCCTGCTCCAGCTTTCTTAATGCCTTTTAATCACTTAGGTAAGGAAGACACAGGCTTCGTTTGCTCTCTAAGATTTGTTGTTTTCATATTTACTGATTTCCAAGCCTCCATTGTCTGCTGCAAAATCCCATAAGTCTTGTCCATCTCTTGCACATAGCAACTTGTTTTGCATAAAGTTATTTCTACCACTCAGACAGAAGACAGAATGCCCATCATGTATTTGCTTAAAGCAAACACCTTTACCTTTGACTTATTGACATTTTAATATTCCTTACATTTCCTACAAGATCTCTAGTATTTCCTAAGGTAAAAAAAAAAAACAAAAAAACAAAAAAACAAAAACAAACACTGATCCTGTGTCATACCTGGGCGAAGTCTACCGTTTTCATTCTGTTGATGATTGGAGGACAAGCTTTTAAAGACCCTTGTACTTGCAAAGAGGATGCAGCTACATAATTCTGGGCCCAGCATGCAGCAGATCTTCCTCTGCTCAGCCCACTCGAACTCTGATGGTCTCCTATGCCATCCCTAACCAGGGAGTTTATCTTTAAGAGTCCAGTCCATACGAGTTTAAAATAATAGTAAAAGACCCAAGTACATTTTTAAACATAGAGAATAATATCTTCCCTCATCAGTCCTAAAACATGAAAAATGTAGTTTATTCTCTGGTTTCCACTGTGTGTTAGTATTTCCAACCAGATCATATCCAAATCACAGGAATAAAAGCTGGTCGTTGTTCCCATGCTGTGCAGTCTCATTAGATGAGTCAGCTAATGACATGGCTGTGCATTCAATATGGCAGGCACTACACTGTTTACCAAAGAGAATGCAGATTAAGATAGCATGCTGCCTCCTGAAAACCCTTCGTAAAAATGCTTTTACATGGATATCTGCTTAGTCTGCCAACTGTTTTATACAACTGGTTTTAGATAATTGATAAAAAGCATTTAGAAAGATGCCTCAAGTGTCTTTAATATATTATCTTGCTTTTTCCTCTTCTCCCAAACCTTTTAAAATGATGAGATAAGTGAGTGGTTCATCTATTCCGTATACTGTGCTGTCCTCTGACATGATTGCTGAAACTAATTCACTGCACCTGAAGGGAAGAAGACAAGAAAGTGAACAATGAACTATCAGCCTTCCCAAGTAGAGCATGGCCATGTTCAGTGAGAACACAGTTGTTTCCATGTAGGACCAGATTCTCTACAAATGTCACTTCACTGGATAAATTTGCACTTATAATCTGAAAAAGCTCTCGACACATGAGGTCTTCGAAGAGTGTACTTACTGTATGGCTTTCTGGTTCTCTCCAGCTTGTTACTCCCACATGACACATATAGTTGATAACCTAGCAATTTGCTATGAGAAAAGAATGATGCTAAATGTATCATAATAAGTAATAAGTCACCATGATAGTAGAGTAGCCTTCTTCAGTCAGCTTTGTGATGAGTAATTTTGTCGTTGTTGTTTTAAAAAACTGGGCTATTGTTCTGTTTTTGCTATTTTACTGGTAAACATCAAGGCCAGGGAAAAACCTCAACCACTGAACTCTATAGTTGCATTTTCTGTATGTATGACTATAAGGCGCATGCATGTGGATAAGAGGGTTTGTGTGCCTGCTCACAGGCATGCGTAGGTTAGAAGACAACGGGGATGTTGTTCCTCAGGAGGCAGACAGGCAGAGGCATTTGCAGACCTGAAACTCATTGAGTAGACTAGGTTGCTGGTCAGCAAGCTCCAGGGATCCATTTCTCCCACCCTCTCTCTTCCCGCCACTAACCCCTCACATACTCGACCAGCATAACCTGCCAACTCAGTGCTCATGCGTGGAAAGGGCACTTTGCTGACTGAGACTTTTCCCGGCCCAGTGCACTTTTGATATAGAACAAAGGCTGTCCAAGTTGTAAATGGTTGATGGTGGTGAACATGTAGTCCAGGACAAAAACTGACAACTAAGCTACATACATGGAATATAACTCACACATCCTTTCTAACAAGTTTTTCATTCCCGTCAACTCCACTTTATAATGTGTCCATAAAATACATGGCGATTTCTCTTAGTTCATTGTAGTACATGACAAACCCAGGCAAGTAATCCACAAGCAACATCCAATGCACCCCTCCTCTTCTCCCTCTACTCCTCCCATCTCCCTTCTCCCCCAAATCTACCCTTCCCACATACCCCTAGCACCACCTCTCCCCCAAAACAGAGCAGTCCTCCCAGGATTACTGCTCAGACAGGACAAATAAGATAGAACAAAGCCAGGCAGTAATCCTTACTTTATGAATGGCCTAGGTAACTGAGTGGGAGGAAAAGTGTCCCAAAGGCAGGCAAAAGGGTCAGAAGCCCAGCAGCCCCCCCCCCCACACACACACTTTAGCTTGTAGAATCTCTGCAAGAGCACCAAGTCAGACAAGGACAAGACATATCTAGGGGACCCATCGGTTCTATGTCTGCTGCTTTAGGCTCTGTGGGACCCCAAGAGTGCTGGTCACTTGACTCCATAGGGCTTGCTCTCCTGATGTCCTCGACCCCTCTGGTCCCCTCTTGTACATCTGCTCTTATTCACTGCTGGAGGAAACCACTCTGAGGAAGATTGGGCTAGGCACCGATGTTATGAGTAGAGCAGGATATCATTAGAAATCATCTCCTGGCTATTCAGTCTCTAGTTCCTGGCCTATCCTGCAGTATCAGGTATGGGTTCTGTCCTTGGGCATGGGGTGCTGCCCATCCATTGTCCCAGTGGACCCTGTAGGGAGGATGAGTTATAGATCCAAGGATTGGAGCGGGGATAGTGTCCCAGTCTCATCATTGGGAACTGTCCAATTACAGGAGATAGTCTGTTCAGGCTCCCCATACCCCATTGCTAAAGGTCCTCACCAGGATCTTCATCATGGATTGCAGTGATTTTTTCACTGTCCCAGGTCTCCAGATGCCCCCTAAATGTCTTCCAATTCTGGTCTTCTCTCCATATATTCTCTCCCTCCATCCCTCTCCCTACACCTGATCTCTTCTCTTCTCATTCCCATCCTTCCAGAGCCCACCTGTGCCATCTGTTCCATTTCATCTTTACCAGGGAGAACCCTGTGTCCCCACTGGTGCCTTCCTTGTTTCATAGTCTTTCTGGGTCTGTGGATTGAAGCACCTTTGTCTTTTGCTTAACAACTAATAACTACTTATAAGTGAGTACATACCATGTTTGTCTTTCTGAGACTGGGTTTTCTCACTCAGAATGATTGTTTTCTAGTTCTATCCATTTGCCTGAAAAATTCATGAAGTCATTTTTTAAACACCTGAGTAATTCTCCATTTGTAAATGTACCACAATTTCTTTATCCACTCTTCAGATGAGGGGTATCTAAGTTGTTTCCAATTTTTGGCTATTATGAATAAAGCTGTTATAAGTACAGTTAAGCAAGTGTCCTTCGAGAAGGGTAGAACATCCTTTGTGTATATGTCCAGTAGTGGAATAGCTGGGTCTTTAGGTAAGTTAATTTCCAATTTCCTGAGAAATCTCCTTATTGATTTCCATAGTGGCTGTACAAGTTTACACTCCCACCAGCAATGATGGAGTGTTTCCTTGATCCAGATCCTCTTAAGCATGAGCTGTCATTTGTGTTATTAATCTTAGCCTTTCTGACTGATGTAAGATGGAATCTCAGAGTAGTTTTGATTTCCATTTCCAGGATAGCTAAGAATAATGAACATTTCTTTAAATGTTTCTCAGCCATTTGAGTTTCCTCTTTTGAGAATTCTTTGTTTAGATCTGTACCACATTTTTAATCAGATTATTTTGTTGACATCTAGTTTCTTGAGTTCTTTATATATTTTGGATATTAACCCTCTGTTGGAAGTGGAGTTGGTAAAAAATCTTTTCCCATTCTGTAGGCTGCCATTTTGTCTTATAACAGTGTTCTTTGCCTTACAGAAGCTTTTCAGTTTCATGAGGTCCCATTTATTATTAATCATTGATTTTAGTGCCTGAGCTATTGGAGTTCTATTTAGGAAATTGTCTTCTGTGCCAATGCGTTCAAGGCTGTTCCCCACTTTCTCATCTATCAGATTCAGTGTATTTGGTTTTATGCTGGGATATTTGATCCACTTGGAATGGAGTTTTGTTCAGGGTGATAAATATGGATCTATATACATTCTTTTACATTCAGATTTCCAGTTAGAACAGCCAGGTGGAATGTGAGGATGTCTTTGGTTGTGGAGAAATAACCTGAAAAACTGGGCCACTTACGTCTTATTTTTTAACTTAAAGTATATATAATTTTGTACTTCAGATTTCAGAAGAGAACTTATTTCTTTGTCAGCATTTAAAAATGAATCATTGCGGCTAGAGATAGGACTCAGTGATTAAGAGCACAGTTGTTCTTCCAGAGGACCCAAGTTTGAGTCCTAGCACCCACATGGAGGCTCACAACTATCTAGTTCCTCTTCTGTGATGCCCTCTTCTGGCCTCTACAGGCATGCGTGTAGTGCACGGACATACATGAATTACAAAATGTAATATATTTTGCCTTATAAAATTTAGGGAAAAATAATAATAACTTGTCGATATTTGTTTTACTTTCTTAGAGCATTTTTACTTTTGCATTCAAATGCTGCATAGTTTCTGTCCAAAAATCATATCCTGCTAAACATTTCACCCTGGATAAGGTCTAGTTATTAGAAAATTATCATATGTATTTATACTAATTTTGAGTACATTACCATTATTTGATTCACCGTCACCCACTGATAATAAATCATTGTGTTACTACTACATTGCTCTTATGGAGAGAATATACAGACTTTAGCTTTGGTAGCTTCCTGAATGCTGAGTTAGCTGGGCACAAACTTCATACTCTTAATATTGGTAAACCATGTTTGCACAACATTTTTCCAGAGGTGTGATAAAGTTAGAATTCCATCAAGAATACTGAGGAGCGCTGTTCTGACTACACGCCTTCCGACATCCCACAGGTTTATCAAATATAAGGTTTCCCCAAACTGTTTCAATAGTAAAAATGATACCCCATTGTGCTTTAATCTTTCCTCTTTGACTGCAGAGTGAAGAAGGGTATCCACAAGAAGGGATTCTGGAAGACATGCCAGTGGATCCTGGGAGTGAGGCTTATGAAATGCCTTCAGAGGTAAATGCCTATGTACAGAAAACTAAGAAGAGTTTAGGTGTTTAATATGAATCATGCCAACAGGCACCACTCAAATCCTGCCACTATCAGATCTCACATATTATGCTCCGGGTAGTTCAACCAAGAGAAGATTTTAAAGGAAATGTTCCTTTATGATCTGGGTGGGTGGGAGATACCGTAGGTCAAATTAAGAAGAGAACATTCTAGCACAAAAAGACTACCAAAAAGAAAGACATATGGAAGTGTGAGCAATAGTGGGTAGTTATGAATCATGCTTAAAAACAGTAAAAATGATAAATTAAGACACAATTAAGGTTATGGACAAACTATAGAGCACCATTGCCATTTAAGTTTATATTTTCATAAAAACAAGTGTTTGAAGATCAATTCAGTTTAACAGCAGAATTCTAATATAATTAGAATTATCCTTCAGGAAGACTACCTAATCCAGTTAGTTAAGGCTATAACTGTTGTGGAAGTTATCTGGATTTTTGTCCAAAAGACTCAGGTTTTAGAATAGAGTAAAAGGAGCCATCAAAGCCTTCCATGAAGATGGAGTTTCCTAATGGGAGAGAGAAAGGAGAGAAAGTGCACCTTGTCTCTAGTGTCTTCACTACTGAGAACTAGGGCATCTGGGCTCTGAATGACGTGTCCTGCACCTCACCTCGGTGCTCGCAGATCACAGTGCACAGCTGAGGGAACAGCAAGCCAGAGACACCAGCTAATCCATCCTGCAGGACTAGGCCACAACTGGAATTAGGCCTACTAAGCTAATCCTGACAACTTCTATAACTTATATATGATGGGTATAAAAAAATCTAATAAAAGCAAAGTCCATGTTTGTGACAGAGAAGTCTCGAACACTGTCCTGAGGATCAGTTCTATCTGAGTGGAAGGCTGTAGCCTCTCTCCTGTGGAGTAGACACTGATGTGGCTTGATGCTGTCTCTTTTGTCTTCCTGATGTTAGGAAGGATACCAAGACTATGAGCCCGAAGCCTAATGCTCCCAGTGTCCTGAGATCTGCCGGCTGCTGTTCTATGGCGTACAAGTGCTCAGTTCCAATGTGCCCAGTCATGCTCTTTTCTCAAAGCTGTACAGTATGTTTCAAAGTCTTCCATCAGCAGTGATTGACGTCTTGTACTTGCCCCTCAGCATCCCGGTGCTTCCCAATCACTCCAGTGAATACATGGTAGCAGGGTCCCCTGTGCTGTGGCTATTGTGGCTTCAAACCTAAAATGTTAGAAGAAATCTAAAACACCTAAGTGACTACCACTTATTTCTAAATCTTCACTATTTTTGTTGCTGTTCTTGAGAAGTTGTGACTTGTGATCTTATATGAGTTTTAGGTGTTCTTAAAAGATTCTTCCTGTCTGAAAAAGAATGACGTACTGTGAAATCTGTTAATATCTATTTTAAAATATGTGAGCATGAAAACTATGCACCTATAAATATTAATTACAAATTTTACAGTTTTGTGATGTGTTTTATTAACTTGTGTTTGTATATAAATGGTGAAGAACAAAATAAAATGATATCTCATTGCAAAAATTTCTTTTTTCCCATTTCACTTTAGTAATGAAATCATTCTTATCAGAAACATGAACAGGAAATGGCAGTGAACTGACCCAATGACCTGGAATTTAAAGTTGTTAAAGTCTCTAAAGAGATGGAACATTCGCTTGTAGGGGGAATTCTCCAGTGCCACTGCCAGAGCCAGCTTGATCCACAATGCTGCTGCGTTAAGAAATAGTTCATTGGAGCTTAAAAGTGCCAGTGATGGCAACCACCTTCCTTTTACACATTCATAAGACAGATTAGCGTATCAAAGGCCCTGAAAGAAGCCCCTTAACTTGGAATTTCTTGCACATATACATACATAAGTGTATACATATATATGCAGGAACCCAGACAATACCTTAAAACACCTCACGGTCCCCATCAGCAGACTGGCATACCTGATACCTTAGCAGGCATGGGACAGCAAAAACAAAGAGGAACAAAAAGTAATGTTAATTTGTGAATCTAGGGATTCAAGACTTCCTTAGGAGAAGCTTTCCTTGGGGAGGATCAATTAATTCCCCATGGATGTAGCCAAAAACTTAAGTATGATGAAAAAGTTATTCAGTTCATCTTGCTAATTATTTAGGAGAAAAATAGTAGAGTCATGGTGAAAGCCACTTGATTAAAGTATAATTTCAGTAAAGAATTTTGCGATTTATGAATGATCATGAGTACCATGAAGCATATTGAGAATTGGATGGAAGGAAGAGGAATGAGAGACTATGAAGCCATCACCCCTGGACATTGCCTTTTGCCTAACTGAGAAAATACCACTGCAGACTGTTCAGCTGCACATGTGCTTAACACTGGAGAAGTGAGAATTCTCTTATCATTTAAGTTGCATTGAAACTGGTGAATAACCCATTATTAAAATGGCCCAAATGTTGTTTAGAGTATGTTTAAAATCTCACAAGAATACCATCTTTTAAAAAAAAGAAAACCAAATGGTAGTAAATAACGGAACAGAATCTAATTGACAGTAGTGAGGAAGAGCCATGGAAGGATAGAGAGAAAATGGTGGTTTACCCTGAGGACTTCTATTGATAGAAATTATATTATAAAGCTCTTCTTCCCTTAAGCAGTTTCTGGCTGTTAATGTGCATGCAGTTAGTTATTTTTTAGTAGTTTATTTTTCACTCAGGGCTTAAAATTCCCCAGGCAACACAAGCCCTGTCAGGAGTCCTGTACTTGCCTTGTGAAGCCTGAGGATGGCCCTTGTCTAAAGTTTTAGTTTTACAGATATAAATCCCTGGTCAGAGCTGCTTGATCTGTAATGAGTCTACCAAGGGCTTTAAAGAAAACCCTCCAGGGCAGGCTTGGAAACACAATTGGCAGCATACCACAATCAAGTGTATACTTTAGAGTTTCAAACTGTCTTTTTCCATCCTCCAGTGTGAGATGCAAGTATATTTCCTAAATTTTGTAGCTATTAGTGTAGCTAATAGGAATAGTGGAATATACCTAATACATTTATAATATTCAGAAGCAGCAGAATCATGCATTTGAGATATTGTCTCGAGAAACATATACACAGATAGTTCTGCCTCCAATTCCTGTCAGAGTGCTTGAAAGAATTTTGATTTTTTTTTTGAGCCATATGCTTGCTAAGTATATCTTTTATTCTAATAGCAGGTCTATGTCTCTGGTTTGGACACAGTTCACTGGTGCCTGGAAACTTCCTGACTCTTGTTCTGATGAAGTGTACTTCGGCTTCTGAAGTTGACTGGTTCATAAGAGAGAAAGTAACACCTTTGCCATTCACCACAAGGATGCCACAGGGCATCCCTGTAACAAAGACAGTCAAAATGAAAAGCAAACCAAAGTTTGATATGATATATGAATCTCCAGGAATTGAGGGACCAAAATACAAGGAAACTGTAATATTATAATTGAGTTTGGCGGAAAAATAAACAATTGGATAGAACTATGGTTAAATAAAAATGCGTTATAACTAAACGGTATTATACTGGGGAGGTTAGCAAGTCCTGCTGGCATTCTTCGTTCCAGGAACGAATGCCTGTTACTTGAGGGTCTTCAGACAAGGAAAGGAGAGAAGGCAATGGGGGGAGGGAGGGAGAGGGATAAGGGAAGAGAGAGAGAGATGGAGAGGAAGAAAGTAGAGATAGAGACCTTTCTAATTCTGAAGTTTTCTGTTTCCTTCAGCTTAAAATATATTGCATGGCAAAGGGTCCTATTTTAAGACGTTCATTCTGAGTCTTAGTCTTGGTCACCAGAAAGGTCAAGCCAAGTTTAGAAACTTGAAGCTTTCAGATTCAAATCCCCCAGGAAGGAAAAAGATCAAGACACCAAGACCCATCTTCACCATTTCTCTGTAAAAGTCCCTGAAAGACAAGGCTCAGAGAGCTTCTGGGTAGATGAGCACCCAGAGAGGGCCTGAAGTTCCACAACCCCAATCCTACACCCTGCCCTTCCCATTTCCTCCATCTGGCTGCTCCCAGGTCGTATCATTTGCAATAACCTGGCAATATGCTGAGTAAATTGTACAACTCTCCTGAAAATTATCAAAACTAAACAGAGAATCCTGGGACCCTCTAATTAGGAGCCAAGTCAGAAGTTGGGGGTAACTTGCAAACCCAGTACTTGCTACTAGTATCTCAAGTGGAAGACACTTCTGTGGGACTTGAGCCCTTATCCTTAGCACAGAGAAAAGTGGTTTGTCTTTCCTTTTGACCAGAGATAGTGTCATCTAAACTCATCCTAAGATGAAAATACATTCTCTTAAGTACAGACTTAGCAAGCTGCCTCCAGCCTTGCCCTGGGGAAACGTATTCCTATGTGGGATGAGCTCAGCTGCTTTGTTCTTTCTTTCCTTGGATAGTACGACACATCAGGCTAGCTTGGTCATGCTGGCCCTGTCCCTGGATTTGGATATACTTAAAAAAAGAATTCTTGGCTTAACATGGGTTTAGATATGGTTACACTACAATATTTGATTTTCTGTCTCGTTTGCTACATAAGCAAGCTTAAGCACCTACTTGTTCAGCAGCTTGCTTAGCTTCACTAGTAAGAGGCAGGGCCTGGAGTCCCAGCCTTCACAGTGCTTTTCAGATTAAGAAAATGCAAGTGTATGAGAGAAATTTCCAGAAATCTAAGCAGTGGTGTGGACTCTACTTCCCTGGTTGTTATTTGAATGTTTCTATTTTCCTTAAGGTATTTGCGTGCTGTGACAGTTTCATATCTGGAGGCTATTTCTGATCCTAGGAAAACTAGCCAGTCTTTGATAGATATTTTATTGTAATGATGTATTTTCTGATAATCCTACTCATTTATTTTCAATAAAAAAATGAAAATATTGGAAGGGCAGTGGTGGCAAATACCTTTAATCCCAGTACTCAGGAGACAGAAGCAGGCAGATCTCTGTGAGTTCAAGGTCAGCCTGATCTGCAGAGTGAGTTCCAGAACACCCACAGTTACAATAGAGAAATCCTTTCTCAAGAAAAAACAAAAAAAGAAGAAAGAAACTGAAAAAACTGATGTAATAGTAACAATAGTCTACAATAAGGCAAGCTTTGTCACTTCCTTGACAGGAGATAGAAGCTAACCTATATCCATAAATATAAAAGCTATGATGGGCTCTAGTGAAGTCAAATCTAAGCAAATATAGTAGCAAATTTGTGTGCTTAACTTAGGAAGGATATAATACTCTTGGCTTAGAATAATCAGTGATGCATGCTTGAAGAAACTGGTCAGAGGAGTGTTGAAACCTCTAGACTCTCAAACAAAACCAGTGAACATTGAGTCACCTACTTCCAGTGTTACTTTGAGCAAATTTCTTGATACCTAGGTGGGTTCCTCTGTATACCTGTTCCCATAAAAATGCATCTGGTAATCATAGTACTTCGAAGCGTTAATGTGCAAAACATATATATTAAGTAGAATGGTTTGAATTATTCCTGGCTGAATAGTAATGACCAGTGAACCAATGATACTCTTATTGTTCAGAAAATGTTATATTCGTAACAATATGTAAGGTATGTAAGAAGCATGATGTCAGATATCCTCAGTTATATCATTTATATCTGCTCTTAATAGAAAATACCAAACAAGATTCAGATGATATGGAAACTGCCTTGGGGACTAGAGTCAGAAGTTATTAACTAATTGCTGTTGGAATATTTTAATGGTTTAATAAATAATAGTGCTGCCATATATAGACTTAACTGAGTATTATTAAGCTATTGGAACAGTAATATATATATATATATATATATATATATATATATATATATATATATATACACACATATACATATATGACAATAAGACTACCTATGTGTATATATAAATATACATATATACACACAAACACACACACACACACACACACACATATACAGGTATGTAGTCTTTAGTGTACTTATGGATTACTGTTCTTGTCCTCATGGAAAAAAGTCAAACATAATAGTAAAAAGATAGCACATTAAATGTAAAACACTGATCTAAAACTCATTAACCTATCAACTAGAGAAAAATATCTTTAAAAGCCCGAATGTTCATCAGATTCCCAAGTATAATTCATTTCTCATCTTCCTCCATTTCCTTCTCATTGGGTTAAACATTTGACTCAAAAGGAGGTAATGTTTACACAACAGTTTCTATATTATCCCAGAGGCAGCTGAGATGCTAGCAGGTGCATTTTTAGGGAAAGCAGTCCTTGTTTTCCCTTATACTGATGGTTGCAGACTAGTAAAAGAGAGTGACAGATGAGGTACTTTCTGTAGCATCTGACTGTGGACCACCCTGAGGGGCAGTGTTGGATGTCATTGAAGAGTATAATATGAGCTTGTCGTTTCACACGCTAGACACTCAGACTTTCACAGCCTCAGGAACTAAGAATAGCAGAACACTGTTATTCAGTTCTATGACTCCTGAAAAAGACTAACTCCTATCAACATGATGTCTAAATACAGATCCTATCTGTTGTATGTGACCTCACCCAGTTCCTCTGAGGAAAGGGTAGGGCCAGGCTAGAGAGGCTGTCAAGAGTTTGTAATTCAGCAGGACTGGCTCCTGCTGTTGAAGATAGAATGTCATGTAGAATGATGAGAAACTGCCAAGTGTTGTTGACAGATGTCCCTAGCCACCACCAGACTTGAGAGACTTTAGCAGCTTCTACAATAATTTCCCATTTCATGATCATGGTGAACAAAGGTGTAATTACAAAGATAATACTTTTCCCATAGCCTTAAGGATCTTCTATAAGCTAAGCGAAGATACAGGAAATAATGCCAGTATTAGAGACTGTTGAGAACAGATTTTGAGGTTTAATGATCAAAGCTTGTTCAGGGGAAATGTTCTGGTGGACATGATGAAATTCTGAGGCGTCTATTTCAAATTCAAAGCTGTGTCTCAGGAGAGCTCTGGGCATCAATATTATGATGGCTGTCTTGTCGCTGTCTGTGGTGATAAGAGACATTCAAACACCATGCTTTGCTTGCTTCGTCCTACCAGATCCATTTCCAAGCCATTAGAAATATACCTTTCGATCATCATTTTCATGACAATTCCTGGATGAGCTGGAAACAGTGTTTTTTTGTTTTTTTGTGTTTTTCAGGGCAATTCTTATTGGAATGGCAAGGATTTCTACTTTTCTTTTTATAGACGATAACTTTTATTGACAGTCTTTAATGGACTTGAATTCCTGGAGCCGTTCCTCAGCTGACAAACCTCTCCATCCCACTCCAACTCCCACTCATCAAAGCCTAACACAGACCATCTGTCATCCTGCATATTTAATTATGCAATGTATTAAGAGAAGATATGTTCCTATCTGATATTTAATATGTAATGTCTGCATAACATTTTCAACTCTGAAATTCATATATATATATACACACACACACACACACACACACACACACACATGTCCAATTTGTCTACAATATAAGAGACAGGTAAGTCTCCAAAAACCAAGTACAAAACACTACATTGGCCTGTAAAATAATGCTAATTTTTTAAGTGTAAAAGATTTCTACATAGTAGAACAATGCAATTACAGAGAATGTCGAATATAAAAATCAACCAAACATCTATTATTACCAAGTGTCTATTTTAAGATATAACACAATCAAATGACTATACTTTCTAATATATCCTAAAGCATCTTAATAGGCAGGATTTTTTCCTGAAGAATAAATACTGGCTGTCCCCAGGCTTACTGATGGCAAAGTAATTGAACCAACTGTGCTTCCTTCTTCTGTAGTCTAGCAGTTCAAACATACAAGGATGTGTTTATGTTTTTCAGTTCTTCTATGTTTCCAAAAGCAGTTACTCCATTCCCAGGGGCCACCTAAACAATGGCAGAACTAAAAGTGTTACTGCACTTTTTCTTAAGGGCCCAGTGGAGTGATCTTTATATAATATTAAAGTATTGTAGCAGCACTGGGGCACAGAGGTACTGATGGTATGAATCATGCTAGGAGGAAAAACATTGTAAAACTGATTCATATTTGGACAAAAAGAAATGCTAAAGATACTAGATTCTTAAGTCATAGAGCACAGAGTAATCAAGGTACTGATCTAAAAGTGTCATCACTACCGGCTAGATTTCATAGTGTTGGGAAGGTGCTATGCATGCTACCAAAGGAGAAAAGTTCATAAAACATACCTAGCTGTGGACCATGTGGCCTGGGAAGACATGCTTTTTGGTGCAGTAATGGCACAAGCATCAAGGGGAGTAACCAACAACTTTCTACTTGTATTTAAGTTCTACTCCACAATATGAAACCTATACCTCACATCATTATCAGATCAAAAACCTCAAGACCTCTTGAGAGGTCATAGGCCCCCATGGAGAACCTACTCCTATTATTTTGCTAAATGGAAATAGTATTAAATTGACTCCTAATGTCTTTCCATTATACACCTAGACCCGTGCATGTTTCAAGCCTCATCTCAGAGGCTTCTATTTCCAACAGACAGTGATCAAGAGGGAGAACCTCAACTGGTCAAGGTACACAGAATAATGGATTTCAGAACAATTAGCGCTAAATGGAGCTATATACAGCATTCTTTCCTTCAAAGTCTCAGAGATTATTGTGGAAGGAGTGGAAAGAGTGTAAGAGATGGAGTCCGAGGAAGACTACAAGGAAACAGTGTCTTCTGAACACAGCACAGCAGCCACACATATGAACTCACAGTGGTTATGACAGCACAAGTACAAGCCAGACCAAATCTCAACATGAAAATGGGAGTTGGGCACAAAATTTCACCTCTAGTCATGGGGCTATTGGCAATTGTTATCTGTTGGGAGAGGAAGAGACAGTTTTCTCTAAAAGTGCATCCCCTAATAACTTAACCATATTCTGTTGGAAGTCCACACATACAAGAATAATGTAGAACAATTTGAAGCCAGGTGGGTAGAAAAGTGGATATCTGGGAAGAGTTGTAGGAGTGAATGCAATCAAAACAAATGAAACTCTCAAATACCTATATATGCATACATCTATCTATGCACATATAGTATATATACACACATGGATATATACATGTGCATGTGTGTATGTGTACATATATATGGATATATATGTATGTATATATACTATATATGCATATATATGTACACATACATACATAAATACACATAACAAGAGGTAAAGGTTATTGAAGGATTAACAATCGGCTCTCCTTAACACACAACATCTTTGTATTAATTCAAGTACTCAGACAGAGCATAGGAATCCAGCCAGATTAAAAGGAAGCCCTTACCATGCCCTTGATATCTTGAGAGATGATAAAATTTCTGTTTTTATGATAGAGTTCATAGTGTTGCTATGAAGATCTTTGTTCAGAATCACATATTCTTACCTGTCAAAGTCCAAGACAAACGAGGAATTTGAAAACTCTCATTTGCCACATACACTGGTTTCACTGTTTTATTTCAAAGAAAAACTAAAGTTATATGACATCCAATACTAGCAAAGACATTACTTGGTATTGGGTACTGTGAACATTCTCAAAGCACACACTGGAAAAGTTCAAGTTTCTAGGTAGACAACCAGCTACCTCATTAGCTTTCATTTCAGTGGATTCCTTTATTCTCTTGGTTCAAAGAGGAGTGATAGGAAGGATTATTCCAGTAACAGACCTAAGAAGCAGCCAAGTCAGAGTAGCTCAATGGAGTCTACGTTGATAAAGGATACAGAAATTAGAACTTTCAAGGTTCAGGATTTAGAACAGACGGAAGAAAATTCAGTCTCCATAGTCTAGTGTCAGCCTCTAGCACAAAATTATTTCTGTCAGTGCATCCCCTCCCTGAGGCTAATCATAGTCTTTACCTCAACTCAGCCCTGCCTACTGACAAGAAGACCTATGTCAGTATGATCAGCTACAGACTGGCTCAGAATTAGAGAGTCACATAGCCTTTTAACTACTAAGTGTCTCCATTGCAATTTTCAGGACTGCACAACTCACCACTTTGAATTGAAATGAACTTTAAACAATCAATATCTTATAGTTACAAAAACTGTTCATGAATTCCATACTGTAGAATACCATCATTGCAGCATGGTGACTCTAGGAGGAACACACTCATCCTTCTCTAATGGTTGGGATTTACTGCATCTTACTCCTCTGAGCCACGGGGTTCATATTTATTGCTTCCTTATTGCTATGAAACATGAAATAGTAAATTTTAGGTACTGAAATAATAGTGTGATACAAATTTCACATAAACATGTAGACAAGCAAACACCAAATTCCATGCCTAAATATTAAGCAATAAGAACAAAACATAAAAGCAGTCTAAGACCCAACCATATATCTGCAAAAATAGGATCACATCAAGTTCCTGGAAATATTTTTGGAACCCCATATCAATCTCTTGATATCAGGCATCTTGCTCAGAGTAAATATCTGCATGAAAAATAATCATTAGACATTAGTTTTCAATGTAGAATTTCTTATTGTAGATGTATTAAGGAGGAGCTAGAATCTGTTTGTATATTCACTGAATGTCAAAATGCATCATTAAAGCTTGCTATAATATTCAAGCTTGTAATTAATATCATCTACGTATAGGAGAGATAAACTCTCAAGTGCTTCCCATAGAGCACAGTGACATTTTCTTTTGAAATGCTATCTCTCTGTTCTTTAAACCAGGGCCAAATTGTCTTGATCCTTTAAATGCAGAGACTCTAGGTTAATGAGTAAAAGAAGAAGAAGAAGAAGAAGAAGAAGAAGAAGAAGAAGAAGAAGAAGAAGAAGAAGAAGAAGAAGAAGAAGAAGAAGAAGAAGAAGAAGAAGAAGAAGAAGAAGAAGGAGCAATGCTAACACAGAAAAAGCATCAGTCAGCTTGGGACACCATCAGTTTGAAGACAGTGCTTTTTTAGATTATGTTTGACATTTTCCGTATATTTTGGGAAGGTCTTACTGATCTAAAATTGTAGCAGCTGGAGAAGCAGCAGGTGTGAATTCAGCAACTACACGAGAGGCAGGACTGCAAACTGGGCCAGTCACATAAGGCTTCTTCCTCACTCGAGATTAGCAAGTGGACTTAATTTTGGAAAGATACAGGTGTGTGTGTGTGTGTGTGTGTGTGTGTGTGGTGTGTGTGTGTGTGTGTGTGTGTGTGTGGTGGGGTGTGGTGTGTGTGTGTGTGTGTGTGTATGTGTGTGTGCAAAATGTATTAAAATGATGACAGTAAATTTCTGTATGGCATACCATAGATCTAGATATTAGAGCAGGGCTCACCAGAGTCTCCACAGTACTAAGAAATGTCAAAGTGAAATGAAACTGACCCCTGGCTACTGTGCAAAGTGATACAGTTGTGACGCTTGGGAACAACAACGCTTGATAACGACAAGGGATAATGTTTTTTCTGGCTTATGTGTTTATTGTGTTGTGACTGATCATTTTAGAATGAATTCATACTCAGAAAAACAAGGTTACTTAGAAACAGTCTTGCACTGTGCCCAACACTGACCGGCACTCCAGCTTTCACTCTTGGATGTGCGTACAGTGATGGAATCACCACAGATGCATCTCTCTGAGTGCATCCTTGTGCCACCAAACATGGCTAAAGTTCTGGTGCTTAAGCCTCAAGACTTTCTTTTCCAAAAGACAAATTCCTGCTTATTTCAGCAATCTTGACCCTGTGTTTTGAAATCATAATCATCATTGTTCTTTAGAGACGAGGCCTTTTTTTTTAATGAATATTTTTTTACAATATATTCTTTATATAATATATTCAATATATTTTGTTATATATACATATATATATTCATGATTTTCCTTCCTGCACCTCCTCCCAGATTCTTCCCACCTCCTTCCGCATCCAACTCCATGCCTCCTTTCTCTCTCTCATTAGAAAACAAACAGGCAAATTAAAAATTAAATAAAGAAAAAATAGAAATCATGTTATACAAGCAAAAAAAAAAAAAACCAGTATGGTTAAAAAAATGCCCCAAAAGCAATATGAAATAAAAATTCTTACCAAACCACTGAGTTCATTTTATGTTGGTTATCTACTGCTGGCATGCAGTCCCATCAATTACCCAGGCTAGCCTCAAATTCACACACGAATTCAAAGAACTCTCTTCTCCATCTCCCAAGTAGCTGAGACTTTCAGCATGTGCTACCATGTCCTGCCATTTTGAAGTTATTTAAAAAAGCAAACATATTTTTCATTTCTCCAATAGGAATACTTTGGTCCTTGGTTGGGTTCTCAGAGCTACTTATGTGAACCTAGGGAATATCTTAGCCTCTGAATATTAGATACTAATTCTGAATTTCGGCAGTTGTTATACTTTTTTAGAGATTAAATGAAATCTGCCATAACTAAAACACTGTTAGTAAAATATAGCACTTCATCTTTTCATCTTCAGGGCTACAAGAAAAAGTCACAAAAGAAAAAAGGCCATCTTTAAGAGCAAGATCAAATTAAAATATTATCTAAACAAATATACTTATGAGTTTACATTAGAGTAATTCCTTCTACAGTGAACATTATTTTAAAATTAGTATATAATACCTCAACGTATAAGAGATTAAGACAAAAAAGAACAGTTTTTGAAACAAAGTTTTAAGCATTATTACTAGTGCAGAAATATTTTCTTGTACTTTATCTGAGGCAGAATTCGGTGATTTCCAAAATGTCTATTGATTCAGAGTAACTTCATGAACACAGTTTTAAATTAGGCTGAAAAAGCAGCATCTTAGTATCCTCTTACCTTGTCATAACTCACCTAGGGTAAACTAACATAAAAGCTAAGCCTCTGGCTGCTTACTTGGCTATGATAACAATATTGCTGAACACAATATTGTAGCTTTGTGATGGAGATCAGTAACAACAGTGCGCAGACTCTAATGTGTCAGACGTTTAGACTACAGAAATACATTTAAGAGTTCGCATTCATTTTAAAAATACTTATATGATTTTAATTGTGTCTGTGGAAATCTGCATACCAGGGCAATGCCCTCGGAGCCTAAAGGACAATGTTGCATCCCTGCAGCTAGATGACAGGCAATTATGATTCATCCAATATGGCTGCTGGGAACTAAGCTCAGGGCCTCTGGAAGAGCAGTGAGCACTCCTAACCACAGAACTAGAGCTCTAGCCCCAAGAGTTTGCACTATTTATATCATATTTCATCATGCTTTTGGATGTGCTAGAGGAACTACACCACTCCTATATTTCTGGATTCCCTTTTGAGGTCACTCCAAAGAGCCACAGCAAGAGTAGGAAGCACCTACGTAACAACGGGTAGAAGTAAAACTTCAAAGTTTACATTACCCACAGTTAAATGGACAAGAATACCAGAGGGAAATCTTAAATCTTAAGTGAGTTGAGAGGTTCAAAGTTCAGATTCCCTCATCACAGTGTCCAATGATAGATTAAAGTAGCCCCCTTAAACAGTATGCAAATCGTGCCTTTTGTATAAAATTTCATGTCCATATGTCTATGCAGCTTTTTATGGCTAAATACTTTCGTATTTCCATCCGCTTCTAAAACAGACCTGACCCAGAAAAGGTTAGGAAGCTGAAGAGGCACAATACTGTGTAATTAGTAGACTTGCTTGAGATTCAAAGACTTAAAAATCTCACTGTTTGCAAAAATGTGTTCTCTCAAGCACTGGTTCTCAGAAAGTTAGGTAAATACTTCTTTTAAAAAAAATGAAAGGTAAATTAAGATTTTATACCGGAGTATTTTTCAGAGCTGTTAGCGGTTTTTAATTTAATATTTTTAACCAATTCTTTGGCAATTCCCTACAACATTTTTAGAACTTATTCATCCCACACCCCTTTCCCTGGCTCCTCCCATGATCCCCCCACTACCTGACCCTTCACCTTCAGGACCCCTTTTATTTTATTATTTTAAATAGCTGACTCAAGTTTGTGCTGCCCATAAACTCATGGGTGTGTGACCACGTTCTGAAGCAGAGTTCATGTACCAGAGTCCAAACCCTTAAAAAAAAAAAAAACTTCTCCCCAAGCAGCCACCAACTGTCCACAGCTTCTCAGTGAGGGGTGAGAGCTCACTAAGTCCTTCCAACTCCATGTCATAGTATTGATTGCCTTGATATCCTGGAGGTCTCGTGCGGGCAACAGTGGAGGCTGCAAGGGCGTGAGGACAGCAGCCCTGTGGTATCCAGGAAACATTGTTGTGCTTTGGTCCTGTATGACCTCTGACTCTTACCGTCTTCCCGCCCTTCTTTCTTGGATGGTCTCTGAGCCTTGAGGAAGGGGTGGTAAATGTTCCCTTTGTGGCTGAGCGTCCTACCGACAGTCTGTGCACTGAGATCAGTTGTGAGTTTCTACATGAACCAACGCAAGAAGAAGCCTCTGATGAGGCCTGAGCGCTGCACTAATTTATGGGTATTGAAATATGAATCTAGAGGGCAGTTTAATACTATGTTCATTTGAACAGAATAATAATGGCAAGTTACCCTTGGGGGCCTGTGAGCTCCCTTGGGTCAGACTTATTGTACCAGGCATATATTTCCTTCTCTGGTTCATGCCTTGAATATAATAAAAGGCAGTTGATTATTGCCCATAACATTTGTGTTACTACTGCATCCATGGGCACATCTTGTCACGCTGTTCAGTATTGTAGCTCAGTGTTCATAACTGGGGAAGACTGTTGATGACTTTTCTTTCCCAGGAAAGCACTCTCCCCAGAACTATGACTACTAGCCAGCAAGGATAAAGCTTTCTGGTCAATACTGACTTAATATCTCCATTTCCTATGACCAGCTGTTAACATTTTAATGAGCATGTTCCTTCCAAAGCCTGGTGTGTATGCAGTTGTAATTACATAGCATGTCAGGAGACACACACGTAGGTCATAGGATTTGGTCCTCAACTTCCATCTTGTGTGAAGCAGTGTTTCTTTGGCTGTTTATTACATGAACTAGGCTAGCTGGCTGACAGGATTCTAGAGAGTCTCCTGTATCTGCTACCCATCTTACCATAGGAACACTGGGATGACATGTGTATGCTTTTGCACCTGGCTTCTACATGGGTTCTAGGGACCCAAACTCAGATTCTTACACTTGCACAGCAAACACTTTATCCACTGAACCAACTTCCCAGCCCCTCAGATCTGGCAAGTTTTCCACTGGAGAAGCTGCTGTTGTGGTTTTGGTACTACGTAGTTCTCCAGTGAGATAGCTATGCTATTGACCAACATGATAAATGCACCAACAGATCCGCACAAGTGAATGTTTTAGAGTTCCTTCATTTATCAAGGCAAGGCTGCCCTGGCTTTGTTGTTCTTTCAAATCTCTCCCTTGCTAGTCAGCTGCTCTACTGAAAGAAAATTAAAAGGGGTAGAATAGTAACAGGCAGGGGAGAGAAGATAATGTTGTATCTTCAGGTTCTTGTAATGACAGAGTCATGGGCAGAGCTGTATGAATTTTGGGAAGTCACGTCCTTCATTTTCACTTCAGCATTAGCAGGATTGAAGTCTTGTTTAGTTTAAAACAATGTAAAATACACACAGAGACGACTGACTAGAAGATCAATCACTCAGCTGTCACATTCCTTCAGATTCTCCCTGCCATAGCTTCTAGTGCTGGTAGTGAGACTGAGATTGATGTCCCTGATGTTTTATTTCTTCTGAAGTCACAGCTGTAACCTCCAGAACAGAGAAGGATGTGAACTGTCCTTTCCACTCCTGTCTGCTGCTCGCTCTACCCAGGACTCTATTTAGGTCAGCAACTTGGCGTTTTTCTTCAAGTCCCTCCGTCTTCCTAATGATGTTCAGGTGCTATGTTCTTGCTCATGTCGCCAGCTTGCTTTTTTCCATGCTTTGCATTTCATTAGCCTCCTGGAGGGACAAAATTTTATTCGATAAATATTTATAGACCACCTATGTATTCAGAAAGACCAGTTTCAGAATCTAAGGAAACTAATGGGAAGCAAAGGACAAAGATTGCTGCACTGTTATACATGAGAAGATGCATTTTTAAAAATGTGTCTCTCCTTGCCTTTCATAGTAAATGAGATACAGTATCATTAGTTTGATTCTTCATTTATAATATTATTTTGGCATTAGCTGGGGGCTGTCTTGAAAGCTCATAGTGATTCTCATTTTTGAGGTGACAAAAGATTGCACACATTTTAAAAAAGAACTATAAATTGTAATATTTTAGGGATTCTGTATTGGTAAAAAAAATTCCTCTATTAATAAGTGGCAGTATCTGAAATACTGACATGACCTTCAGTGCACTGTGACCTTCCACAACTGTCTGCCATACTGTTAGCATTAACTAGAACATAGGATTGTGAAATTTTAGTAGGCTTTACTGGGTAGTAGAAGTGATGGACATAGTCTAATGACATTACAGTGAGTATATTCATAACAGTTATTTTGTGATCTAGAATATATGAAGTCTTAGTATGAGTATTGCTGAATTTTTGTTTAATTATAATTAATATAAGCATTTTAATCCGAGTACAAATTTTCAGAGAAAACTTCTCTCTCTCTTTCTCTCTCTCTTTCTTTCTCTCTTTCTTCCCATAATATGCTACAGACTTAATTCAGATTGCTCTTCCTTTGTTAGAAAGCTGGAGATAGGGGAATGGCATCAATGGCAAATACACATTTATGTATGAAAAAGAAAGGCTTCAGGCATTAGTTAAGTTTCTTATCCTTGCAAATAGCAAACACCATCTGCGTCTAGATTAAATAAATCTGCTCTGTACAAAGACACCAGAGAATATCATAGAAGATAAACCAGAACTCAGCATGGGCAGGACAGGCTTCGGAAACCCCCTCTGTGCTGCCATTGTGGGGCTCAGCTGGCAGAAGCACCAGCCTCTGTGCCTTTCAATCCCATTTTCCAAATTCTTGTGGTGGTCTGACAGCCAGAGCTAAATGAGGCATCCATATCAGATACAAGCAATTCAGTGAGCTGTGAATGAAGGAGCCCCATTCCTGAATGTGACACGCAGTTCCCAGGTGGGGAGAATTGTTACAGATACGCGGAGGAACCAAGAGCTACTTCTGCAACCTAAGGGCATGACAGTTAGTGGAGGAACCAAGAGCTACTTCTACAACCTAAGAGCATGACAGTTAATCAAATCGAACTGTAATGGCTATCAAAATTGATAAATCTGCATTTAAGATAATACTTGTTCAACAGTTACAGACAGATTATCCCTGTGTTCAGTCATACAAATAACAGGTGTGCTCCGTTTTCCTTTCTAATGCAGATACACGCATCCAAACACATTTAGTATCATTTTGGAAAGTGAATGTTGAATTTTAAAAATCATCCTAGCCAGCTTTATTATTCATTTTTTTCCTCCTGAGACTTTGGTCAAATTTTGGATGCGTCAATTGTACTGACTTTTCTAGGACATTGAAAGCTTTGTTGTAAAGTAATTTCATAAAGTAATGGAGTGCCTTTTCTATGAAACAGTATAATTATGAAAAGTATCTCGGCCCAATCCTTTTCCACAAAAAAGCTAGGTTTCCTTCTGAACTGTGTGGGCCATGGTGCCTTCACTACTCTTCGATAGAAGGATTTTACTCTTAACAGCTTCCTTTGGAAAATTAATAAAGATGTTTCTTTAACTTGCTCTCTAGAGAAGCTGTTCATTGTGTGTCAATCTTATTTTCATTAGCACTCAGAATTTACCAAGAACTGCAGAGACTCTTCAGGTGATACGCAAATGTAGCTGATAGCTACTGTGTAGTTCCAAAAGGAGGACAAAGAAGCATCTAAATAGATACAAACCTGCCAGACCTTAGCAGAGGGAACAGCATATCATGGCAAGCGCTGTCCTGGACAGTGGACCCATGATCATCTCATCTCAGGTGTTTTTATTAATCCAAAAGCTCCTCAGGTGTTTTATTGATACAAAAACTCCGCCCCCCTCTTCCAAAGGCCTATTTGTATAATAAGAAATCTTATAACTTAGGCTGATCCCAGAGTCCTTAAGCAAACAAGCTATGTCATGTTTAAGGTGGAGGAGCTTAAAGCCTAAGGGGAGTGTTCTCTTCTTGTTGCCTGAGACTATGGCAGAAAGAGAACAAGAATTTATCCACAGAAGCTTTGCTCTTCACCACAATGACCCTGCGTCTGGCAGCCCTGAGCAGCTGAAGGTCATAGGGAAGCAACCATCTAAATCACAGATTTACATCAAAACAACACCTGCAAATAAAGCAAACTGCCAAGGCTTAGGCAGCCCTTCCCCCAATGATGTACAAACCAATTGCTCCAAAGTTACATGAGCATAGAAATAAACTTCCCCAATACACAAATGCGCAAACAGCAACAAAGCCCACTGAGTTTTCCAAACAATTACCCATCTGCCCTTTATTTTTAAACAACAAAACTCCATAGTTACACTTCTGCCTATTATAGAGTAGCAGCATGAATAAACTGGGTGATTCTTGAGGGTTACAGTTAACTAAGGAATGAACAGTCTTTAGTGGCTGTTATAAAAGGCCACTGTGACCAAAAATAGCAACATTCGCTTTCTCCCCTCTTATAATAGCCAAGCATTTAACTCCTTTAATAAATTCCTTTCATTGGTTCATGAGATTGATGAATGGAGCGCAGTAAATTGCATGCTGAAGGAATAGACCCTCATTGTCTGCACAGCTGACTACTAAGCTATGGCAATACCAGCTTGAGCAAGAGAAGAAGTGACAAAAATAGAATGGGATTCTTCATGCATTTACTTGTGCTTTGAGGTGGAGAGCAGATACCAGCAGAGCAGAGAAGGCAGGAAGCAAGCTTGACACCAGTGAAGACATGACTGCCTTGCCATTGCTGAATGGCAGATGTGCAAAGACCAGGGTTCTTGTACTTCCTTTCTTCGGGGAAGAATAACATACTTGGAGCCTTTGTCTCTCTACTGAAGGATATAAACAAACTGTAAAGGCATCCCCTCTGCAAGAGCACTATCCTGCCTTGATTAGAAATGCACAGGGAAGGAAAAGCAGTGTTTTCTGTGAGTTTAGATAAGAGGGCTGTTGACTGGATCTCATTATGTTCCACATGATAAAGAAGCATGAATTTTTGCTTTGTCATAATCAAGTCACTTACATGTGTTTTGGGCATATGTAAAGATGATAAGTTCATGCACTTAACAAGAGTAACACATTGTTTATCTAGTTGATTGTAAAAGTAACCCAGAGCTCTAACTGTAACTTATTTTTATTACATGTAGAAAAACTTATGCCAATAATTTTACTGTTTACTTCCAAGGAAACTGAGCAAAAGAGATATAGTCTGGAACCATGTAGATTAGATCAAAGGGGCTAGTTTTAAATATATGATAGCCATTAACTTAACTGATATCTATTGCTTACAGTGAAGCAGATTCAATAAGATAAAACTCAATTTAGGTGTGTTAGAATTAGTCCTATTTTGCATCATGAAATTAAAAAGCTTCTGCATAGTAAAGGAAACAGTCAGTCTAGGGAAGAGCAGCCTACAGAATAAGCAAAGATCTTTGTTAATTCTACATCTGATAGAGGATTAGCATAGAGAAATATAAAGGACAACAATATCACCTTGAACAACAAAATGTCAAACAGTCCAACCAATTAGTGGGTTAATGAAATGAACAAAATTTTTAAAGGAAGAAACACAAATGATCAAAAATCATATGAAAAGATGTTCAGTCTTTCTAGCCATCAATGAAATGCAGATCAAAACTACACTGCAATAAATATTATTCTGGTCAGAATGACATGAAAAAAGCAATAACAAATGCTGGCAAGAGACAGACAAAAGAGTTCCTTCCATCACGGAATCAGTATGGAGGCTCCTTACAAACCTAAATACGGAGCTGCCATACAACCTAGCTACAGTACTCACGGCTATTGACCCAAAGGGCTCCAAATCCATGCATTCCAAAGACTCCTATTTATCTGTGTTTCCACAACACTATTCATAATAGCCTGTTATTCAACCAAACTAGATGCCCAATAACAGACAAAGCAATAAAAGTATAGCATTATATAAACCCAATGTATTTGTAGGCCATAAGAAAGAATTAAATCATGTCATTTGAAGAAAGATGGATGCAACTGGAGATAGCCATTTTATGTGGCTTAAGCCAGGCTCAGAAATACAATTATCATGTATTTTCTCTCATTTGTGGTTTCTAAATTCTATATATAAAACCATGTTTGTGTCTATGACATGAAAATAGAAATGAAAAGTGTCTAAAGGAGCCTAGGAAACTAACAAGAGGGCTCTAGGGGAGAAGCAGGAGGTGGACATTGGACATTATGTTCACAGCACATTGTGTACTTTTGTCAAAAATATTCTTATGGAACACAGCAATATGTGCAATGGGTGTACACAATGAATATTTAAAAGTGACATAAAAGGAATTGATCGTATTCTACTTGAATTACATTAATAAGCAGCCAGTAATTGGACTTGACAAAAACACAGAGCATAAAAGAGTTCTGACATTTACATATTCAGAAAACAGGGTGACTGCATCACACCAAGTAATGAATGAAGGACTTGAGAATCGTTTTGAATATTGCCTAGCAAAGAAGAAGGAAGATGGAATGGAGTCTGGCAGGAAAGTGGGGTGTTAAACCTGCTCCACAAGAACTCACGAACTGTGTGACACATCCATTTGAGATGTTCAGAGGAGTACTAAGAAAGAGATGAAGTTGTCTGCCTCCTGCTAAGCATAACTAAAGCAGTAAGAAAGGCTCCAAAGATAACTGTTCAAAATCAAAAGGAAAATGAGCAAGTCTGAGAAGTTAGAGGGCCTCACTGGCAGGTGTCAAGTAACTCTCACTTCTTTTGGGTTGTGAGGCCAGTCAGGACCAGCATCAGAACACCAAAGAAGGTTAAAATCTTAAATGTGCTGTACAAGGCTCAAATTGGAGAACATCGAGACTTTGATATGTGGGATGGTGGATGAAGCAGAAAACCCCAAATTCAGGTTATCTTGACACTCCAGAGTCTACAATGTTCCTGCTACTCCTGACCAGAGTTTCTCTTCTTTCTATGCTTGCAAACAAGGCACCATTCTCTAGCTTTAATACTCACCTAAGAACCCAACTTCATCTCCCTCCTGACCACCCCAGCCAACATAACAGCAAGATGAAACATTATCTGGCCAGTAACATACTGAGACCTGTAGAGAGGAACTGACTACATCCCTAAGAAGCTCTGTAATCGCCCCAAATACTAGCAGGAGCCAGAAAATAATGATTGGGGCATGGTAGATTCTGTAGGTGTTAGACTGAGAGGTTGGAGTGTGGATGGATCAGAAATCTGGATGATAAGGGGTCTTTTAATACAGTAGCATGGCTAAACAGTGTCTTAAAATTTGGTAAGGACTCAAGGAGATTGTGCGGCTATGATGCTTGCTTGAATGAAACATAGAAATTCTACAAAAGCAGAATAGAAATAAAACAATAACAGTGCAAATAAGAGGAACCAGGAAACTAAAATGAACATCAATGGAAGACTGGAAACCTACCAGCTGAACATGTTTGATGGGTAAAGGTAGAGAGTACTTCTTTTGCCAAAGTACTAAATGATGTTCTCACAAGAGGAGCACAGCATCATTGAGAATTTCGAGGGTGACATTTTCTTTGTAGATTAAAAGAATGCAGAGTATTCTGTTACAGAACAGAGCCCAATAATACAACTGAGAATGGCAGAATCTCAAGATAACAAGCAGCAACTGCTGCCACTTAACTGTCAAAAGCAAACTGATTAAAATGAATGAATAGCAAGACTGGTGGGACAATCATGGAACAGGAGCGACAGGGCACCGTGAAAACAGCTTAAGAAAACCTGTCTTCACTGGCTGCTAGATAATTCGGTAAGCCACAGAATGATCACTACATTCATATAATCAAAATTAACCTGAGGGAGGCTGAGTGCTACTTGGACCAATAAAATCCTTCAAATGCATGCCAGTTTCATTTTCTGAAATATGGCCTGAAAAAAGAAATGAGCCTCACAGGTAGAGCCCTACATGGTCTTGTAAATGGGCAAATCTGTACACAAATGATTCACAAATGCATGAAAGATTCTTGCCAAATGGACCATCTTTACTTTCAGAGTAAAATAGTTATGACTTTCTTTGTCTGTTTTCACAGAAATAAGTTACTCATGGAAGCACACTTGTTTATAGGTTTGTTTCTTAACTTTGTGAGCCAGAAGTGATTTACTTTAAGGAGTCCCTGCTTCATCATCTGTTGTGTTCTGCTATCATTTATTATTCAGAGAATGAGTCAAAGGAATAGAAGATAAGAAGAATAGGCATGAGTCCAGATGATAAGAACTGCAAATTTAATCCTGGTACAGCAGACGGGTAAGGTCACTTAGACCTGGGCACGTTTTGGTTCTCCTCCATTTGTGTCTTGGTAAATCTGTGAAAGTAAAGCTTCTCTGTTATAAACAGATGCATACAAAACACATACAGTCTCAGTGATCCGTGTGACGCAACACATCATAATGCTGTGTGAGGCAAGGATATAGATCCTCAAAATTTGTTTCAGGGACAGAATGCTGTGTGTTCTGTTTTTGGTTTTTGTTTTCTATTTGTTTGGTTTTTTTTTTCCAACTTGGAATAAATTAGAGTCACCTGGAAAGAGAAAATCTCAATTAGATTGGCCAGTGGGAATTATCTTCTTTAGTGACTGATAATGAGGGTGGTGGGGAGGCTCAGACCATTGTGGGCCAAGCCTCCCTGGAGAGGTTGACCTGGTTCCATAAGCAAGAAAACGGAGCATGGCATAGACAGCAAGCTAGTAAGGAGCACTCTTCTGTGATCTCTGCTTCAGTTCCTGCCTTCAGGAACCTGCCTCCAAGCACCTGCTTGAAACACTGCCCTGACTTCCCTCAATGATCTACTGTGATGGAAAGCGTAAGCCAGATGAACTTTTCTTTTCTGCATTTGTTGTAGGTGATGTTTATCACAACAACAAAAAGAAAAAAAAAACACCAAACATTTTAATAGTTCAAAGTCTATTACCTGCGGGTTCTTGTTTTGAAAAAGTATCTTACTTCCTCAGCCCACATTGAACAGTAAAGGCAAGAAAATAATCACACTTCAGCAAAAACAGAGTTCAGTGTGACTCCAACCCTTGGACTCACTCATCGCTCCCAAGTCCTTGGGCAACATTATTTCTCTGAAATACACAGCTTGTCTGGTAGGATCACACTGTCTTCATTGCATATCTACTACTGGCCTTGATAGTTGCTCCATGATCTTGGCACCTCCAATATTCTGAGAACTCCACTTTAGCTAGGGTTTCACCTTTACCAGTGACTTCTCCTGGCCTTTCTCTGTGCCAAGCCCCAGCTTCTCTTCTTGATCCTTTCTCCTCAGGAGCTTCCACACCACTAAAACCACTACTGTGTGGTAGACTCTACACGTTACCAACTTTGTTTCCAGCTTGAGATGCAGCCTTGGCTTTCTCTAGACCATAGCTTCTGTGTGATGATCCTGGGGAAATACATTCCAGAAGATTTCATCTCAATGCTATTTATCTCTTATCCACTACATCTAATTCTTCAGCCCCAGCTGACAAGTACCTGTTGTCCTAGGAATCAATTGTACAGTGAGCTATTCTGCACCTTAGCTGAAGTAATGCCATTATCCTAGTGTGATACTCTGATGTGATTTTGCAAAATGTTTTAAATGGAAAAAATAGATAAAGGGTATATGGGATCTTTCTGAATTACTGCACACAAGCATCTATGTATGAATCCATAAGTCTAATCAAAACAATTTTGACTTTAAAATCAGTTGTTGAAGAAAAAGGAACTTTAATTCGAACAGTGATTACATTGCTCTAGGGATATTCAGAAATTCAAATGTTTGGTTCCCATCTGACATAAAGAAGCCCAGCGGCATAATGGACACAGACAATGCATAGCTGAGCTTTGGCAGAACCAAGAAGAAATGCTCACTGTTTATACTCCAGGACTTTATCTTCCTTAAAAAGCATTTTAACCAGGCTTCTTGACTTCTGTTACCTTCTCTCTTCTCAGGTACTTTTATAAAGGGTATGAATTTTCCTAGGTTTCAGTATTCCTTGCTCATGAACTTATTATCACTTAATAAGTTACATAAATAAAGTAACTAGTTATACACAACATTGGCAACATTCCCAATTATTTGCTAGAATGAATATAACACTACAAGTGTCCTTTTACTATATTTTTGTACTTTTGTACAAATATAATTAATGTTTACTAAATAATTTACTTAATCCATTTTTAGCCTGGATATCCCCTGCTTCTTTTCCCACCCAACTTCATGTGCTCTCTTTCTCTTGTAAAAGAATTTAATATCCATGGAGTAAGTATTACTCATTGTGGCTTGTATGTGAATGGATGGTTATGGGAATATTTATTATAGCATGGGTAGCCTTTCAGGGCTGGAAACCATGAAGAAGATGGACTGTCCCACCCACAGTGACTATCACTTGCCAAGAGCTCCTCAGACGGGTGAGACCTCTAGTGCTCTCCTCAATCTGTGTTGGGCTCTTGAGCTCTCCCTGATCCATGTTGGGCTCTTGAGATTCCCCTCATTTGTGTTGAGATTTAGTCTGGCTTGATTTATACAATGCAAGATATTGAGTTCATGTGTGAGACTGTGCTATCATGTCTGGCAAATACAACCTCATTATAGATGTCTACTGCCTCTGACTCTTAACAATAATTCCATTCCTCTTTCTCAATTATCCTGAGCCTTGTAGGGAAGTGGATGTGATGGCTAGTTTTATGTCAGCTTGACACAAGCTAGAGTCATCTGAAAGAAGGGAACCTCAATTGAGAAACGCCTCTGTAACATCCAGCTGTAGGACATTTTCTTGATCAGTGATTGATGGAGGAGGGTCCAGCCCATTGTAGGTAGTGGTTCTGGGCTGATCCATAAGAAAGCAGGCTGAGCAAGCCATAGAGATCAAATCAGTAAGCAGCACTCCTCCAAGGCCTCTGCATCAGCTCCTGCCTCTAGTTTCCAGCCCTGTTTGAGCTCCTGTCCTGACATCAGTGATGAACAGTGTAAGTCAAATAAATCCCTTCCTTTCCAACCTTCTTTCCTGGTCATGGCATTTCATCACAGCAATAGTAACTGAAACTGAGATAGTGGGTGTGGTATGAATGTCTCATTTAGTGATGAGCATGCCACAGTCTTTTATTCTCTTGCATGTTGACTGGCTGTACCTCTCTATTCTAATTACTACCTGCTGCGAAAAAATGAATCTTCTGTGATGAGGATTGAGAGATGCAGTATTCTATGGGTATTGAGAATACAGCTTAGGAGGCAGTTTACTACTTGGTCCATTTAGCACAATAATAGTACAAGGTTCACCCCTAGTGTCTGTGACCTAGCTAGCCATTTTCAATCCAGGTAACTGTATCAGAGACAGGTTGCATTTTGTATCTTGATGATGTGGAGATGCACCTTTGAAATATATGCAGAGGGAGAAGTGGACCAATCTCCCTGGGTAAAAGCTGCTCTATGAAGTCCTTGTATACAGCCTAACTCAATGCTGCAGTACAGCACAGTGCTCTACAGTTCAGAATGGTATCTAACTTAAGATGTTTGCGTAATTTTAAAAATTCCATGTTAAGTTAAAAAGTGAACTAAAAAAAAAATCTCTAAATATTTTCAAAAGTAGACTTTCAAGGTGTGAGACTTTCTAAGCACAGTGCAACTCTGATTCATAGGATTAAAATAGAATAAAACAACACGATAAAGTAATTTAAAATAAACACTCTTCTAAATAACTCCGATTAGAGTAGAAATCAAAACAGAAAAGTAATTCAGGCAACAGTGACATTTTAGCTTTAAGAACACTGCCTTTTCAGAAAGCAGTTATTGTTCTTGTGTAGATATATTAACCTCTTGACATTCCCTCAGGACATAAGTTTCAAATAAGAAGTTGTTCTGTTTGTATTTCTACTTTCCTAAAGGCAAAGTTTTAACATCGAGAAGATTTTCTCATTTAACCTGCGAACATTGTATCCTCGGCTCTGTAATGTATCTTTTGACTCCGTAATGATTAGTAATCTGGAATAATATTATTAAACCATTCTTTGTCATTACACTTTTAGGTAAATATTGGAAGTACTCACTGTGTCAGAGGAAAATAAGGCTAATTCTACCATCTCGTGTTCCGTTTATCTCAGATGTCTGTTTATAGCTTCAATGATATAATGTAAGAAAACAAGAACATTATATTTAATTCCTCTGTGCTAAGTCAAATACCCCCTTACACATCTTTTACCTAATCTCCCGCTCCTTTCACCTTAATTCAGTTTTTCTTCAGCCCAGCAATAAAGTGGCACTCTGTGAGGACACAGCAGCCCTTCCTTGTCCTCCCAGTCCTTGAGAACACTGAGAACTACTTGCAGCTGTCCTCTGTGCTGGCTTCTCTCCCCACGGTCATTCCTCACATACCTCCCTCGCCCACATAAAGCCATGCTTAGACACTACATTTACAGAGTGAAGGGTGCTGCATTGACAACACAGCAGTATGACTGGTGTATTTAGCATAATGGCAACATGGCCAAACCAGGAGATTCTCCAAAGCATATTGCGCTCCTACAGATGCCATGAGTTTCTTTATTTTATAAAGAATGCTGATTTTACACATCGGTGCTATCTTCTTTGATTTCCTAGCTAATGAAAAAGAAACCCATTATTACCACCCTCATTTCTGGCTGTTCAAGTCTTTAGCCATACCACACTGAACACACCTGATCTGATCTGTTCACATCTTCAGAAGGACTAAGCAGCCAGAAATGAAAATGCAGCTGATACTCCAGGACACAGCTTTGTTGATGTATTTCAACTTTCATAGTTCTAGCTCAGCACTGTATCCTCTCCATGGGGAAACAGTGAGAAGAATGCAGAATCAAAGGAAATGTGATAGGTGAAGTAAAAAGTTTAATTATCATACACAAATCAGGGCTAACAAGGTGAATCACAAACTTGAAAGAATTTTATTTGAAGAAGCTAATTTACTAGAAGTTTATTTCTTCTTTTTTATTAAGTGCTGGCCAAAGTATAGAGTTATCCGGGCAACATTTTGGAAACATCTCCATCTTTTCCTTGGTGAAAGAGTAACAGTTAAATAGCAAAAGACTTAAAATCTAAAGCCAGGTATATGGTGTGTGTCTGTATTTCAAGTCACACAGACAGCTGAAGAAGGATTGCTATAAATTGGAATCCATCGTGGGTTACATAGCAAGAGCCTTTGTCTGGCATCAAAACAAAAGAAAATGTTAACAAAATAAAAATGAATGACATAGCATACATTAATGTGTAGACACTTCCTTGTCTCTCTCCTGCCCCACCTCATCAGTAATCTGTTGGGTGAGTGGCTGTCTAGGTCTTGACGTTCTGTATTATCTGCAGGTGTTGGATTTATATAGGGGATGTTTGATTGCTTATGATCTGCACATGCTAACAGTAGAACACCTGAAGAGCTCTGAACCAATAAAAACACCTGAGTTCAGATGCACTGGGTTCCAACTGTCCAGTATGGCACTGGCCTGGCCAGGATAGTGTTTCCCTCTGCTAAGGTCTGGCAGTGTTTGCATCTATGAGAATGACTCCTTGTGTTCCTTGCTGAGCCACCCCAGCAGTAGCAAACAATAATAGAGAAATGTTGGAGTAAAATAACGTCACATATCAAACAGAATCATCAGACCTCAGGTGAAGAAACTTCCACCTGAACATTAAGGAATACACATCTTTCTCAGTAGCCCATGGAACTTTTTCCAAAATTGATCATATATTATAGGACACAATGTACAGAAAAATTGAAATAAACAACATTCTGCATTTTATCTGGCCACCATAATGCTAGATACCAATAGCAGTAGAAAAGTTGAAGACTACACAACTTCATGGAGATTAAACAGCACACTATCAAATGATTGAAGAAATCAAAATAATATAAATAATAATCCCCAGAACTGAATGAAAGTTATACACAACACACTATAATTAGGATACAATTAATGTAGTCATAGTAAAGAAATTTATAGATCTAAGTGCTTACATCAAAAAATTTTAGACATATCAAGTAACTAAGTTAATATACTGCTTAAGACTTTGGTAAATAAGAGCAAATGATATCCATGAACAGTAGGCTAGAAGAAATTATCAAAATCATGATCTAATAAAATAAAATAATAAAACAATAAAAAGAATTAATGAAATTAAGAATTCATTCTTTTAAAAGATGAATAAAATTGTTAAACTCTTAGCTAAAAATAACTAAAAGGAGAGTACCAAAATTACCAAAATTAGAGATTTGGTGCTAGAAAAGACCCAAGTTTGATTTCCAGAACCTACACATAGACTCACAGCCATCTATAACTCCAGTTCCTGGGAATCTAACAGCCTCTATGGGTATCACGTGTGCAAGAAGTACACATGTATACATGCAACAAAAAAAAAACACTCATAGTCATAAAACAAAATAATTAAAAATAAATTAGTTGAATAAGATTAGAGATAAAATGGGAGACATTGCAACACATATCAAAAAATTTAGAAAAGTATTAAGACATACCTTAAAAATCTATACTCCATTCAATTGGAAAATGTAAATGAAATGGATGACTTTCTATATGACATTCCAAAATTAAATCACAATGAAACAAATAGTTTAAACAGGAGCTGAAAAGATGGTTCAGTGCTTAAGTGCACCTGCTGTCCTTGCAGAAGATATAGGTCCAGTTAAGAGTATCCACATCAGGCGGCTAACAGCTGCCTGTAGCTCTTGTTCCTAGAGGCTCTGACGTCTTTCTGATCTCTGTAAATACTGGACCTTTATTGTTTTTTTTTAACTTGGGAGATTTTTATTACTGCATCAATCTTATTCTTGGATACAGATTTGTTTATGTCATTAGTTTTAACGTTTTTATGTGTGTGTGTATACTTGTCTGTATGTGTACAATGTGGGTCCAGGATCACATGTCAGAGAAGATGAAGATGCATTTAAGGGGCTCAGGATCACCTGAAACAAGTGTCCTTACACAGTGTAAGTCTCTGACTATGAATGAGAAAGTCAGGGAGGTGTGAAGATGAAAAGCAAAGTGTGATGAAGGCAGGAACAGAGGGTGTTTACAGATGGCAGCATTTTACCTGGGAGTTCTGTGGCTCAGCCTTCTCTGGGTAAGCAGGGTGCTGTGCTACATTTAATACAGCATGTCCTGTTCAGCCCAGATGTAGGCAGCTCTATTCACAACACAGTTTTTATTATAAAGGTGACAAAGCTTCCAGGGAGATGCACTCAGCGAGCCACACTGAGCTAGGAGTCCTTAGGTCTTAGCAGGGGCAGTATGAGGCTAAAGGGAGATTTTTGGAAGAGCAGAGGATGATGGGAATGGTGGGGGCCTGGAAGCAGGACCCAAAAGTCTTGTGTAGAATAGCACCTTTTTAATATTCTTGTCTTGTACTCAAAATAAAGGCCGGTGATCTCACAGCATGCACACAGCAATGGCAACACTCTTGTTTCTTTTATAACATCTGAGAACCTGTGCCCTCACAGATCCATCGTTACTGGTCTGCCAGCCTCAGTTGAGCAGGCTACCAATTCCAGCTGGTCATCTACAATCTCTTCATCTTGAGAGCTCCAGGCTCACTGAACAAAATCAACACTGTCTGCCTGCCCTCTTCCAATGCTCTTTTTCATGACCTCAGAAGTACTGGAACTTAGTTCTGATCCTTCTATCTGCTGCAGTTGTGGTATAAGGAAACATTTACTTAATTTCCTTGTGTCTGCATTGTCTCATCTGCAAACTGAGTATAATGTGGCTTCTTCTCTTCATAACACATAGAAACTCGCTTCAGACAAGTAGTGGCCAGGCCAGTCTTAATGTCGAATTACTTCTAATAATAAAATGAATGCAAATGAGCACTCCCAGACAACAGCTGTTTATGTCTTTGTGGCAGATGTTGTGTTACATATTATAATTTAAAGACACTGCAATCTTGTATTTCAGAACATTGATTAAAAATGCAAATTTTACATTAATATAATAATGTTGACATAATCTGTACAAATCTTCTCAAAAGTTATTGAAACTATGAGGTTATCTATCTCCTAATATTTCCCCCCTCCCTGAAATTTCACATATTTCAGTTGGATTATCAAATTAATCACTCAAAAGACACATGAGTATTTTTATGTCCAAACATTTACATATGTGCCAATAGCAAGGGCCACACCCTGTTCTAACTCTTGAACATATTTTCCTTTTGATAGTCATTGTGTTATCAGTGATAATCAATTATTGAACAATTTGTTTTTATTTGAACTATTCAAGTTTTTATCTTTCTATTGATTTTCTTCTTAGAATATTTAAGCTGAAGCCATTCTTCTGAATTCCCTCGGATCTGCTAGTGCTAACTGCTTTAAAGAAATGTAGACTGTGTAGAACTTACATCTTTTATGACGTTGAGTCTTCTGATCCATGAACATATTATACCTTCCATCTATTTAACTTTTCATTCATTTGTTTTAACAGTGTGTTGTAATTTTCTGTGCATAGTTATACATAGACTTTGTTAAGTTTTGATGAAACAAAGGCAAAATTTTGTATTTTGCCTTTGTTATACATCTCTATACATATTGTATAGAGAAAAACACTGACAATATTTATGTATTAAATTGAAGACTTTCTTAGTACCTTAATAATATTTTTGTGTGTGTGTGTGAGATAGGTTCTCATGCTAGAGCTCAGGGTGGTCTAGAATTCAAGATATAGCCCAGGGCTCCTTCTAAACTGTGATCCACCTGCTTCCATCTCCCAAGTGGAGTCTGGGGTTACAGTTTTGTGCCACTGAGCCCAGCTTGTGGTCCATTTTTATAAATTGTTTAGTGGGACTTTGCCAAGAAGTATATCATACTGTGCAGCCTTCCTTATGGTTATATGCCACTTCAACTTCTGGGAACAGCTTAGAAGTCTTATTTAGGAGAGTGGCCAGTTGGAGTTGACAGTTAGTGTTAGAGGACGTTTGATGGGAGAGCATTGATGGGAAAGTGGGGCAGCAGGCTCAGAGAGAGGACCGTTAGTGGATGGGACAGTTGGGGGATAAAATGTTAGGTATTAGTCCTGTTCTCCAGGCTTTAGATAGATAAAGGAGTCAAAAAAAAGAGGCCGTGAAGATTTCTTCCTATTTCTCTCTTTCTATCTTTTCTGAGCTAGTGGAGGTAAATTAAAACAGAAAAGGCACAGTGGAAATCTGTACACTTTGGGATTTAGTTACAAGTCAAGAATCTGTCTCAGTAGTGGTTGGGGCAAGAGGACAAGAATCTGTTACAGTAACTTTCAGTTAGAGGTGAAAGGATGGGGGAAAAAAACAGTTTTCAGGGTGGAAGAAGGCTTTCAGTTACAAGCAGTTATAAACTGATCTGGAGAGCCATGAAGGAGACTTCAGTCACTTGTGAAAAACTAACGATTACATTTGACCCCCAACAAACGAGGCTTCAGAAATCAGTTACAATCAGTTCTTGAATTTCTATTAAAAAAAAAGTTCCCATAGGTCAGAAAGAAAGTCTCTTACTGGATTGCAAGTAACACTTTATTGTTGTTCTGTTCTCTTATACATTTTCTATTTCACTTTCATTGTGTAATCTGCTTAGTTCTGAGAAAGTATCTTATTGTCTGTTACAATGAGAATATATTACTTATTAATTTTGTTAAATTTGTGTCAGTGGTTTATTAGTTGATGATTATGATCATTCTGGATTTTTTTGTTTTTGTTTTTGTTTTTTACAGATGTTTCTAGGTAATGGAAGTTAATTGTGTCCCATGACCTAATGAGTTCATGTCCTAACCCCTGACTCTGTGTGGAGACAGTCTTTGCAGATGTGATCATCTGGAGATGAGACCATGTTGGCAATGTCAGACTATACCCCAGTGAGCTGCACCCTTCTAAAAAGGAGAAATTTTAATTCAGACAACATGAGAAAGCATGCCATAACAGGAGCGGGAGAGATGACTCATTGGTTAAGAGTCTTTACTGTTCTTCCAGAGGATCTGAGTTCAGTTCCCAGCATCCACGTCTAAGCAACTCACAATTGCCTATAACTCTAGCTCCAAGGAATCCAATGACCTCTTCTGGCCTCCTGCACATATGTGGCATCCACTCACACAGACAAACACACAAACAAATAAAACTAATAAAATTAAACCTTAAATTTATAAAGAAAGAATGTGATATGTGGTGCTATAGCAGATGTTGGAGTGGTGCAGAATGGGCAGCTAACAGTAAAAGGAACGTTTCTTCCTGAGACCATTTAGAGGTAGGATGGTCCAGCCAACATGCGATTTCAGATTCCAAGCCTGCAGAACTGTAAAGAATAAATTTGTTGCTACTTTGTTAGATACCCAGGAAACTGGTACATTGGAAATTTTAAAGTTAACTCTCACTTGTCTCCATACCTATGGAATCTAACCACGTGTTGCCTATCTTCCGTAATGCTCTCCTGCTGTTTCCTTGATTGATACCTTCCCTGGATTCTCCAGGGTGCCTCCCTCACCACCCTGACTCATGCAGGAACCTGTCATTGTTGCAGTGATGGTGGGTCATTCCATATTCATAAGCAAGAAAACCTAGCTGCAGAATCTGCAGCAGGCCACCTTAACTGAAGAATCTTCACTGTTGCTCTGGAGTCCTTCCTGTTTCATGTTTTTGTTTATTCTGTGTAGGGATGTCCCCAGAGTTGTGGGATGTACTTACCTTACTTGTCTCTGTTGGGGCTCTGATTTCTTCTAGCCTCATTCATCTGCCATCAGATTCTAGCTATCCAAGAATCTAGAACATTTCTCAAATCTTGACCTGTTGCTCAAATCCACTATTGCTTTGTAGGTCTATTCTTTAAATTGTTTTCTTCTATCATATCCATAAACTTGCTGAAAATAGGTGAATTGAATAAATCCTTTCAATCTGCCATCTTAAATCAGTAACTCAATTTCGTATTTAACCCAAGTCTTTCAAACCACAGTGGTGTTAGAAGCATTCTGATGATTTGGTTTTGGTTTTCAGTTTTTATTTTGTTTGGTCTAAGACTTGAACATAATTTGTGGCTACCTCTGAATACAAACAAGATGCTTTTCCCTCCACTGGAAAATTATTTATTGGTGTGTGTAATTGGAAATAATTTAATCTTGTTTTATTGGGACAGGAGCCACAACAACCCAGTTAGGTATTCTGGTTCAAAGAAGTTCATAGAAGTACACACACACACACACACACACACACACACACACACACACACTTACAGAGAGAGGAGGAGAGACATGGGGTTGGAGAAATTGTTCATCCACATGAGTGAGTGCACGTGCTACACAAAGTTTGAACAATACAAGCATGAAAGATCTAAGTTGAGCTCCCAGAAACAACATAAAAATCTGAGTGTGTCCGTGCATGCCAGTGATCCCAGCACTGTGAGGAATGAAAAGAGGATCTTTTCATCAAGATGTAAGGTTATGTCTTCAAGGTTAGTGAGAGACCTTGTTTCAAAGGATTTAGACAGAGAGCAACAGAGCAGGACATCTGACGTCTTTCTCTAGCTTCTGTAACCATGTGTACCCAGGTGCACATACATGCACACACATGCGCATACACTACTGACAGCAACACCAAAGTCACACACGCATAAATAAATGAATAAAAACAGACAGGATTCATGTTTACAAAAACGAACGAAATAAATTAGAAAGACTCAGCTGCAGCAGTCTCCTGTTGTTACCTGGGGAACAGCAATTTCTCAATTTGCATTTAAGCATGCAGATAATCTTGGACTTGAAAAAGAGTTTCCATGTGAATGCAAGTTTCCAGAAAAATTTCCTACCACTGTTGAAGATTCTGTAAGGCTGAAATTCCCCTTGTACAGAGCAGAGTACAAAGGATCCATTCCTATGTCTGAAGTACACGGTGTCTTCAGCAATTGAGGTTTACCATCCAGCTCTGGGGAACAATCAAGGATTTGTTTCCTTTAAGCCCTTTTCTGGACCTGGTTGAGCCACCAGAGTCCCTACCATGTGCCATTCAATCTGTCCAATGAATCAGTCCTTCTTGGTTGCCTTCTCCACAACCTTGACATTTTACATCTTCTTTTGTAGTACTACTTGGTCACGATGCAAAATGAATGATACAGTCAATGTCCTAAAAACAGTACCCTGACTTCACAGGGTACAATGCCTGAGTCCCACACATTTATGTGTTATTTCCTTGGCTATCTTGCATCCTGGACCATTTTCATTATGATGCTCCTGGTGGCAAACAAAGTGGCCCTAAAGGCTGAGGGTGACATTGCAGCTGCTCAATAAGAGTAAAGGTCTGCCTTCATTACTCCTGGGAGCCTCCCTCACTCTGCAGAGACTCTCTTTGTATTAGTCAGAGTTCTCTAGAAGAGCAGAACGTATAGAATGAATATGTACATATATTCATCATATATATTTTTTCCATAGTCTCAACTTCCTAATTGCCTTTTGTCTGCTTAGTATTTATGCCATCCTTCCTAGTCTCAAACTCTACCATCAGTAGCTCTCTGAAACTTCTGAGATGCCTCTTAGTATTATAGCTCTGAGCTTTGTTTATCAGAGCCATTAGCACTTGCTTGTTCTATGAATCTCATGGCTTCTTCTTGGGTTTAAGGTTGGGTATCAGAGCCATTAATTCTTCCTGATTCTCTGGAAGTCTTTTATTGCCTACTTACTATTTCTGGTGTCAGCAGTGACAAGGATAAAGACAGCTCCACAATGTTACCTGCATCAACCTAAGGAGTTCCTTTAATCTCTTAAGGATCCCAATTCAAGTAAAAGTGGGTTCTTGACTTCGATCCAGGAAAGAACATCTGGGTATCCTGCAGCTGGGATTGCCTGTACAGGACCTGCATAAAATCAATCCAGTCAACCTTCTAGCACCTTGGGGAAAGGAATACAGGAGCCCCATTCCTAACTAAGGAGCTATAGAAAGTTGATAGGATGGCTTCTGGGGAAGAGAGAGCTAGTTTTTTTGTTTTCTTTTAATATGTGGTCACTGATATTTCAGGTATACTCTAGTTGATGGTCCCAATCCAAAAGCATACAGGAAACCAAAATTAGACTCAATAGATTACTGAAAACAAAACAGGACACAAAGTTGAAGTCATAGGCAGGTGCAGGTAGACCTATGAGTAGTTAGAAGGAGGATTTAAGGGGGAATGATATCAAAAAACATTATATGAGATTCTCAAATAAGTAATATGAATACTATGTTAGTTAGTTGTTTTTATTTTATTTTTTTAATGTCAAAGCAAGCCAGGATTAGGCAGAGTTGAAGTTTATTAAAAGACTTTTTAAAATGATATTTTAGTTTATTTGTTAATAATTTCATATATATATACAATTTATCTAGACAATGTCCCATTCTCCTTCTTCCACATCCCCTAGAGCACCACTCACATGTCTGTCTTCACATCCTCTGCTCTTTTTTCTTTCCTCTCTGAGTTCAATTAGTGCTGCCTGTATTTGTGAGTGTGTGTGGACTATCACTGGTGCATGAGCCACCTTTAGCAGCTACATTTCCAAAGAAAATGACTCCCCTTCCTCTAGAAGCTATCAACCATAGTTAAATATTCTAAACAGGAGCTGGGTTTTTCTAGTTGTTCCAAGACTAATCACACTGTCCTACTTAGCTTTTAATTGTTAAGTTGATACAGCCTAGAGATGCCCGGAAAGGAAATCTCAATTGAGTGATTGCCTAGATAAGATGACCCATGGACATGTCTGTGGAGGATTAGGGCTGCCTTGATTGTTAATTGATGCCGGGTTGTCCAGCCCCTTCTGGGCGCCATCATTTCCTGGGTAGGTTGTCCTGGGTTTTATAAGGAAACTAGCTGATCATGAGCCTGTGCAGTCAGCAAGCAGTGCTCCTCCATGGTTTCTGCTTCAACTTCCTACCACGGTTTTCCTCAGTGATGTACTGTAACCTGTGAGCTGAAACAAACACTTTTCTCCTTTACATTGCTTTTAGTCAGAGAGTTTATCACAGCAACAGAATGAAGCTATAATACGTGTCTTGACTAGAAGGCATCTTGGCTCAGACTTGGTCAAAAATGCTTTTTTCTCCATCTCCTGCTCTTTGAGTCAGTGTTGTGGGAGCAAACACGATATTTTGGGGATTTCCTCCTGGTCCTATAAAAGTCTTTGGAGGAATTTGTCCCCTATGTCTTAACATCAACATTTCCTAGCAGTGCAGTCTTGACTGTGGCTCCAGAACCTGAAGAGGTTCTGCATTGACCTCACTGGGCTTCACTTTTACCTCTCGTCCTCGGAGATGACCCTCCCAAAGGTGACAGCCTGTGTGATTTCACCCTTGCAGGTGTAATCTGGCTTAGTGTGTTAGGAGAGGAACTGTCCTCAGAGTCCAGAGTTACCACTTTTATCTCAGTCAAGCATTGAGGAAACACATTGTAACTTACAGGATTGTGGCTGAATGATGTCTAAAAATACAGATTTGCATATTACTAAACATATATACATGTAAATTTTTGTTTTCAGGATGAATAACACATTCATGTTGTTATTTTAAAAACATAAACAAAGCTTCAGAAGCAAGACCACTTGTCTATTTTCAGATGAGGACATATACTCTTATATCTTTCATGGAAGCGAATGTCCATCAGTTGAAGGAGAAACAATAGGATGTAATAGGTCCACTCATTTTCACCTTCAAAGCTCCATAGCTTATTTTTATGGCTCATTGAAATAAACGGTGCCATCCGCTGGTTGGATTTTTGCCATAGAGACAGTATTTCAACTTGGGTTTGGGAAGCAAATCACACTTAATCCAGTTCACTGTCATTCATCCTTAAAAACTGGGTGAAAGGGATGTACATCTCCGATGAAACCTACACAGCTATTTCATTTCAACAATGGCAGCCTCTTCACAAGTGACCGAGAACACGGAAATATAACAGTCATATTTGACCAAGCAACCACAGAAAAGTATTTTCCTCAGTGGGAAAACTCTATACTGAATTTAGTAGATTAAAATACTGAGTAGTTTTCAGCATTCTTGTCACACAAGATTTTAAACTGAGAAGTTACAGAAGTATCTCCCATCATTGATAACTGTGTCTTCTAGGAGTTAGGTGCACACAGTTAGGCTGTATGCAGCTCGATGATCACTGAGAAGGGAGTATGAGGTTTACATCTGTCTGCACTCCTTGCAGAATATGAACTTATAAACCCCAAGGCAGAGACAGCAGCCAAGTTTGACAGCCATGACCCAAAGAAAGATGAGTTTATCTATCAGTGTGTTACAGCTTCCAGTTATGACGGCAACTATCTTATAGAAACATCAGTAAAGAGTTACGCATAAGACAGGATTAGGACATCTCATTTGGATTTGATTTCAACCAGTTAACTTTTATTTTATTCTTATATAAAACTATAAAACTCAAATTTCATTCTTCAGTAATCATATTCCTGGATATGTAGTCCCTAAGGGACTTTCACCCTAAGATAATGGAAGCATTATTTCAACCCATCAATAATACAGTTTTTAGGCAATATATATCCCATTACCACCCACAGATTAATCAAATACCATTTTATAGATCCATAATCAAAACCAAATCAACAATCAATCAAATATGTCTCTAATTAAAATACCAAAGACAGCACACTGCTCTTAAAACACGTTTAACCCTCAGATTTTTAGTAAGTCATACCAATTATTTTGAAAATCATTCAGGACATCAAATATAGCAATTCTGAATTAACTGTAGGAAAAAATATTTTTCTCTCAGTCCATTATTATCACAATTGAAAGTTATGAAATTGAAAGTTATCAAATAAAATATCTAAAATCTCAATATTTGAGTAATTGCATCCTTCTGAACATTCTGAATTCTGAACATTCAATCTCCATTAACAATAGAAGTGAATATTTGAAGAAAATTATTTCATAGCTTAAAACTAATTAAAGTGATAAATCTAATTTGTTGTATAAACAAGTAAAATATGAGATAACATTAATGCACAGGAGGAAAATAGTTTAAGCAAGTAATGTAGTGGGCTGCAGAGATTGCTCAGGGGTTAAAAGCAAAGGCTACTCTTGCAGAAGTCCACAGATTGCTTCCAGAATGCACATACAGGCTCCCAACTGTCTTAACTCCAATGCTTTCCTCTTGCCTCACTGGACATGACAAGCATGTGATATACAGACAGGATTCAGACAAAACATCCCTACACAGAAAATAAAAATCAAAAAAATTAAAAATACAACTAATACAGTAATTATCAGCACCAAGTAGTAAAATAAGATGGTACCACATGCACAAAGGGAAAGAAAATGTGTGTCAGAACAGTCAAGGCTTAATTTTCTCACCCCAGGCAGACATTTTCCACACAACAGAGACCAAGGCCCAGCAGTCAATAACACTGAGTACAGGACTGAGATCCATTTACCTGGACCTTGTGCACCTATACCTCATGAACAGACATTTGCTATCCAGGCTAAGCGTCCCCCAGTGAAAAATGAAAGTAGGGCTGGAAAAACATTCACTCACTTGATGCAAAAGCTGCTTCTCTGAACTGTCAAGCCAGGCCCCAGCAAGATGAGTGTCTAACTTTTTCATTAAGATCAAACATTTTAACATGGCCATGAGAGCACTTGGCTGACAGCGTGTGGTAGAACATGGTTCTGGAAATAGTGCAATGATCATAAACACTGATGGAAACTATCATTTTAAAATGAGAGTAAAAAAAATCATATCTTACCTATTATGGGTTAAATTTCATTGATTACAAAAATCCAATGAAAAATCCTTTCCATCAGGTTAAATTAGCCTTAGGAGTTGGAATGAATCACAAATGGGCCTCAGTGGATAGGTCCAATTTCTACAAGACCCTAATAGCTTCATTATCTAACTTAATACCAATCTCCAGTAGAACCTAGATCCTTATAAAAAAAAATAAATCCAATTTACTTTTATAAAATAAAAATTGGAAATATAATTATAAGTATGAATATAAATGGTCCAGAAGCACATATTTTAGAAAAATATTTATTTTCTTAATTGTATATCACATTGTTTTTGAATAAGTGTTTTAAAAATTGTACATCAGCTCTTTCCTTCAATATAGCTGTAGTTTAAAGCCAGCTTGGGCTACAAGAGACTTTGTCTCAAAAGTACACAGCAAAGAGAAGAAATGGGGGGGCAGGCATATACACACAGAGGCATTCACATATGTACTAAATAAATAAATATTAAAAGTAATAGAAAAGAATCAAAATTTAGTACAGCAAAAAAAATTATCAAAGCCCATGGATCAAATCACACGAGTTGGCATTAGAATTAAGGCCCTCAATAAAAATGAAAAAAAAAGCAAAAAAAAGCATCCACCCCAGAAACCAACTTTAAAAATAGCATAGGAGCAAGTCTTTATCTTACTACAATACTCTCAATAATAATCACCTTGAATGGAAATAAATTAAATTCTTCCCTAAAAAGAAATGAATTTTTTTCATCTCACCATAATGTAGATAGCTGTAAAGATATTATATTGAGTGAAATAAATCAGACAAAAAAAAATGAAGATGATTACAGGGTCACATCTCTAAGTAGAATACAATGATAAAATATAGAGAAAGCAAACAAAACAGGCATTCTCCGGGGAAGGATGATTCAAGAGGCTTAGGCAGAGGAAACAAAGTGCTACATGGGCCAGATGAAAAAAAAAAAGGAAATCTGAGGAAGATCAGGAGACAGTAGCTCGGCATTCTATGTGGGGTTCCTGGGAGGTAAATTCAGGTTAGATGCTTTTCTGGAGAAAACAAAAGCCATGGATAATGAAAGATGAGGATCATGTTAATGATCTGGTAACATTACACCGTGTGCCTTAAATATCCACAGCTCAATTTATTTAGAAAAGAAAAGATATCTACGTTCACAGACTTTATTATACAACTCAGCACCGTAGCAAAAGAAGTCATAAATTCTATGTACAATAGGGGAAAAACCTGGTGTTGCCCAGGTAAGTACAAATAAGTCACACATTCACACCATTTGGTATTTAGAATGTTCAACCATTTTGATCTCAGGACTTAATGTTTGTTGAACATATGCATAGAATCTCATGTGTCTGTGGATGATGTCCTTACAGGTCTCCAGTGACAGAGTGCAAGCCAAGGTGTGGTCCATTGTTCAGTCACCTTTTCTAAGACTGAAGGACAATCCAGGAGGGTTCGGCCTTGAAAGACTTTGCGACTGAAGTGAAGCTCAGATAACCAAACACTGAACACCATGAATCAGATAAGCAAATATCCCCTACTTCTTAGCACTTACTTCCTTTGGTATTCATATACACTAGACCCTAAAGAATCAATGTAGAAGAACAGTCTGATCTCACCTTTGCCCTTCTGATTTTATTAATTTTAGTATCACTTGGAGCAGTGTATTGGCTCCAAACCAACATAATGCTCATGTGAAAATTATCTTTGTGACAGAACTTACAGAGGTTTATCTAGGTCCCAGTTTGATGTTTAACTGTTTGTAAAGGGTTTCACGGGCCAGGAAATGACTAAACAGCTGAAGCCATATTGTGTGTGTGCACATAGCAAGGCACATGAGCAGATGTCAGAGTGAAAGTTTCTGGAGTCGATTATCTCCTTCCTCAAAATGGGTCTTGGGATCAAAGTCATGTTGTCAAGCTTGGTGGTAATAAGTGTGCTTTCTAGTTCTTAATTGCAGGCAGTAGCAAAATGACAACAGACAGATTGATCCATGAATAGTTCCTTGATGTGATAATAGAACCAATTGCTTTTAATTTAATAACTGACAAGTAGCTGATTGTAGTAGTTGATGTCAAGTAGATTCACCCAGATGTATACATTGGTTCAGGGCTGAGGACAGTTCATTCTTTTGCCTCATTTAATCACTGGTTCTAGCCCAGAGCCCTGGAGCCCTAGAGCGTTTCAGCCTCTTTTAATCTTTGACTGGAAGGCTTCAGCCTTCATTCAATCTAGAACATTTAACCTGCTAGCCTGGACCTAGAAGACACCTTAGCCTTCCTGGAACGACTGCTGACTGAGCCTTCTGAACTCTGACTCTTCTAGTTCAACTAACTCTTCAGCCTTCTTCTCAACTGACTCTTCTTACTAACTGCTTCAACTCACGTCACTGTCTGACTCTTCAACTGACCCTTTTCAACTGAATCTTCTGTAACTCTCTTTAACTGAGTTGAGAGCCCACCTTTTCTGGTGAGAGTTGGGCATGTCCTTGCTCTGCTAACTCTTCCTCTGATTAGTTACTTTGTCTGCCAGTCACTTTGCCTCATCTCAGACTTCACTTCCTGTGTGACACTGACTCCTTCTGAGTTCTACTTTCTGTGTCTGTTTCCACTGCTTTTTCTAAGGATTAAAGGCATGGACCACCATTGCTTTCTGAATACTGGGATTAAATGTGTGTCTACATTCCATTCAGACCACATAGGCCTCTCTGAATGTAGCCCCTGGAATATAAAACCTAGCTTTCACAAAGGACTATTCCTCTACAGCAGATATTTCTAATTCTAAGTCTAACTCGAAGACTGTCTCTAAAGAGATCTTGATAGGTGTTGTAAAATATATTTCTGGAGCCTCTGGTAGTTTTTTTTCTTCCTTAGTATCCATTAAAATCTCTGAAGATTTCAACAAGGATCAGTTATTTGCGTTCATCATTTCTTTTTTCACTGTTCTTACCAGTTTCGACAAAGAAAGGAAAGCAGCAAATTCCAGAGCACATCAGAATTCACTACTTAGCTGTGTAAAATTTCCAACAAATTCAAAGAAAATTAAAATTTCATAGTACTAATATCTTTTCTTAATCTGTGATTGCTTTATGATATAGCTCAGAAAAATAAACACCCATTTAATATTCATAAACAGTTCTGCATTCATCAGATACATTAATCAGATAGTCATAAAAATCAAAGGGTAATTATGTGAAGTAAAATCATAGTGGTATAATAAAATCCAAGAGTGTTTGCTTGCTGCTCAAAGTGAATACTTAGGATATGAGAAGACACTAGGTTTACACAGTGGTCAGCACCATAAGGAAAAAAAGAAAGAAAACCTGAAAAGCCATCTTAGGAATTAAGTCAGAGGAAAGGTTTTTAAAAGGTGGGGGTGAGGGGTGAGGAGGCACAGGGGGAGGAACATTTCATACTCATGCTGAGGAAGGGGGTCTTTGCCTTCCAAGAAACCTATCTCCTTTTTTTTTTTTTTTTTTTTTTTTTGATTTTCCTTCTTGTTCACCTCTGGCCAGACTTCCTAGAGCCAATCTCTGCCATTCCTTTTGTGCCTGTGTGGTCATCCTGCCTCCACCTCCCAAGTGATGAGTCTGTAGGTAAATATCACCACGCTGGACAGTTGCATCTGTAGCTCTTTACACAAATAGTCAAACTCACGCTATTTACACACTTTGTGCTGTTCGGTACAAGGACTGAAGAATAAGGAAAAACATTCTATAACCAGATGTTACCCATAACTCCCTAGAAACACTGAAATTCTTCCTATTTGAAGGAAGAATATTTAGGCTTTGACTTTGTAGTTGTCTGTATATAGTTTTCTTTGGAAACATGCTGGACACAGGGAAGGCAGATGGCTGCAAAGGATGATTCTCGAAGCAGTGATAATTTTAAGATGTTTACTATGATTTATTTTGCTTTCTAATGACATTTTACAACTCGTTGAATATTCAGACGTTCACCGGGCTAATAAATGTTTTAATGATGAAACAATTTTCATATCAATTACTCGATTAAAATGCAGTAGGAAAAAGAATACAAATAGCTTAATTTCAAGAGAGATTTACTGATGACACACAATACAGCTACTTGGTATCTGTAAGTAAATTTATTTTCTCATCTGTTTTTAATACATTTTATACTGTGTCTGCATTTAATAAGATTACTCATTTCAGTGTTTGTGATTACAATATCTAAACTCTAGAGACTAATATAACCCTCCTGTATTGGCAATCAAAATTTGCCTGTAAATGCTGAAATGAAAATATTCAAATATTAGTATCTAGACAGCTCAGGGAAATGCTGGCCACCTGCACAAGTTATGGAATGATAATCAAGCTGGAGAAACTGATTTATCTGACTACAGGACTATAAGGCTATTTATTCATTTCTCTTGTGACTTCTGTCTTCTTAGGAACTTCTGCAACTGTTTTCTATTTGAAGTTTTTTTTTTCCCCCTAACTTGGCTTTACCTTCTAAGCAGAATTACAGTCTGTTTCATTCGTCTCCATTCAGTGTACTACAGAAAATGCCAAGCAAAAGCTTCAATGTAAATGTAAGCCATCTTACATTTCTAGCGTGTCCATGCCAATATGCCATTTGTTTTGTTATTTGGCTTCTATAAACAGTAAAAAGATACCTGTGCTGTGGCATATACGACCTTATTCTTATTCTCAACTGTTATAAAGCTACACTCACTTCTGTGCAGTAATAAGAATTGTGAGTAGCTGCTTATCTAACAGCCTGAGCCACCTTCCTTAGCTGTTGGAATCAGCTTCTTAGGTGTAGTCTCTGGAATGCAGAAAGAATGCTAGTTTGGAGCACTAGCAATTGCCTACCCAATGGCCCTTGGTTGGAGCATTTTTCATTCTAATGTTGAATCTGTTCACTGAGATATTGGTGCTGAAAACTAATGGAGGAACTTTATGGAGTCCTCCCTCAGCCTAAGCATCGGTCAGGGAAGAGCTTGCCACAGGGGACTTGACTGGCCTGTAAAAGGACACCATGTCAGCCAGCTGAAGTTGGGCGTTAGAACACTGTAGAAGTTCTATTCATTATGCATTAAGGCCTGTGAAATACTGGGCAGTGCTTCCCTTCAATAAAATACCTAGATTTCATGGTCTCAGGTCAGTGCCAGGAAAAATAGGTCAAAGCCATGGGGAACTGAGGTCTATGAGTCAGCCATGTGAGGTGAGACCCTCTGCCTTAACTGTCCAGGTTTTCTGTCTCAGAAACTTGTCTCGGCTCTTTATTGAAACCCACCAGAGATATTATTAATAATTCCTTATCACACCTACCTGAATGAGTATGTATGAACTAGGATCTTTGAAAAACAGTCTAAAGATTAGTAAAGTTATAACAGAAAGAGCATTAATCTCATTACACAGAACTTGCTGGCACTTACCACATGTGATTTAGGAGACTAAACCATATGCACATATATACATTAAAGTATGCATTTAATCAGTGGCAGTCCAATGAGATGAAATTGCTTGTAATCTAGTTTAGAGATACAGAAAAGTTCAAGTAGCTTAGAGTAATTGTCTAAAGTACATAGGTAATGATGGTGAGATTCAAACCCAAGATATTTGAACCCCAAAGCTCATGGTACAGCTTTAAACTGTGGGTAGGATTTGCTCAGTGATATTTAAATTACTAGCTGAGATTGGTGTTCATTTCAAATGAGAGATTGAGCAGGAGCAGGTGTTTAGAAGGGAGGCTGCCAGGAGCCAAGTGTCTCCTCAGGATAGTCAGCTCCAACTATGTTAAGCAATGGATGGTTGGAACTTGAGTCAGGTATCTGTGACCAGAATGTTATAATGGAATTTCTTACCTAGTTTTGACTTCTGGGTACACACCACTTGGTAACCTCTGCTTACTTACAGTGTCCACAATCCCTTTCTGAGGACCTACTTTTTTCTTGATTTCACCTTCAGCAGCAGCAGCAGCAGCAGCCCCTCTTTCTGTTACAGGGTAAATGCCTGAGTACTGCGACCTAGCAATGCTCAGAGGTCTTGGGGAAATTGGGTTACTTAAAACATGACTATATTTTAAATAAATCAAATAAATGGAAATTTAAAATTAATTGCAGTCTAGTTGACTTCCCAGTTTGGAAAGGTTTAAAAATCATGCTAATCTAGGTTTCAGCAGGCTGTGAGAGTGAGCATTCATGCTTTGGGTGAATGCCAACTGGCCACTGTTCTCCTAAACATTTATAAATCAGCAGTGAGCTGTTTGCATTAACATTTTCTCTGGATTAACAATTTTACTTCCAATAAAGTTTACTGTGCATGTGTTCGGATAGCTATGTGAAATGGCATTTATGTATAATATTCTTGCCATAACATTATATGTAATCTTAAAATTTTGAGAGAAAAATATCTAAGTAATAGAATTGGGTTAAATTCCTAAGACACAATAGAAATCTTTGCACATAGAAAGTTTGATTATGTCCTCTCCTACTCATTGACATGGAATACCTCTTATATACAATAATCTTATATACAATTATCAAGTTAAAACAATATAATTGTCATTTACATATATTTCATGTATTTATGTGTTTTTATGGAGACTCATTACAAGATTTTTGGTGTATGCTGAATAGCAGTATTTTTTTGTGAATTTCTATTTTTTATTTAAAGAATATTATTAAAGTTTTTCCTAGGACTGGAGATGTAGCTCAGTGGGAGAGTACTTGCCAAGCATGAACAAGTCTCTGTTTTCCCCAGCACTGCCCAGAGAAACAGAGCATGTGCATGCACATGGACACACACATGTGCACATACACACACACATACAACTACACATACCAACACACACATAAGATCACATACACACACACATATACACCTACACACACCAACATACAACCACATATACACACACACACATGACCACACATATACACAAACACACCACACATACACTCAAACATACACACAACTACATACAACACACAACAACACATTCATACACACACATGTACATACATGAACACACACCACCACTCACAGAACCACACACACACACACACACAACCATATACATACATACAACCGTATACACAACTACACACACCAAAACACAACCACACACACATGCACTCATACACACACACCCATACATACATGAACACCCTCCCACACACGCACAATTTGTGAAACAAGCAACAACGTGCTATCAATTGAACCAAGTTGTCACTAATGCATTTTTCTCTACTTAAATGCTCACTCAGTTGTTACTTTGAATTACATTTACATCAGTGTTCGTCATTCTTTTTTCATATTAAAAAGCCCAGTGCCCCTAGTGGTAAAGGCACTAACCTCTCCTCTGCTTAATGTCAAGTACTCACTATCCCATAAACCTCTCTGTTTAATGTCGAGTACTCACTTTCCCATAAATCTTTGTTGCCACGTAACATTTAATGAGCCAATCCAGTGCCTGGATTCTGACCAATCAGAGATATCTCCTGATCTCTTTAAAAACCTTCACTGGAAGCTTCTAAAGGTTGCTCTCCTTTCTTCACTTGAAGAATCTGTGAGAGTTGACCCCAATGTGTTGGTTAATAAGCCTCTTGCTTTTACATCGATCTCGAGTCCTGGTGATTTTCTGAGGGTCTCCTTTGGCTAGCCCCTTACAATATCATTACATTTCTTTATTTCTGTAATAATTTTATATCTCTTACTAAATATATAAATATTAAAAATGTAAAAATTTGTACTGTAAACAAAGATAGGATAAAGGCTCAATTTATTAGCAAGTAAAATCAAATATTTCCAGAAAAGGTTTCTTCTGTTTAGAAATTTTTATTAATAGGAAGGAACATTTTAGCAGAAAGAATATAAACTCATTTGGAGCTCTCCCAGTTCTTTCCATTCTTCCCTAGGTTTTATTCTTCCCTATCCTTTCCCACATACTTTTCCCAACCTGGCTATAAACACCCACTACTAAACACAAGCAGACTCATTCAAATACAAATTAACTTATTCACAAACCAAGCTAAGTGTACGTATGCTTTTATACCCATCCTGGGGTAGAAGAGCAATGAAAAATGTGTTAGTAATAGAACTTGATTCTGGCAGAGTCTGAGAGTGCAAGAGTCTTATGTAAGAGAAATAGCAATGCCTAGACCAGGAGGACTGCATCATGGGTCAACAGCTGATTCTACTGTCAGTTCCAAGGTAACCTGACTTAAGAAAACTGCAGGATAATAGCATACATATTAATGAAATCCAAGTCTGAAAGAAGAGCTGAATTATTTGCTCATATTAGTGAGTGAAAGCTATACTACAGGATGTAGCATTCCAGCATTCCTGGTGTTAGAGAGAGAAAGAATAGTAGGTGAGCTTTTATTTTCAGTGGCTTCTTTTTTCTGGGTAATAGTTGAAACAAAATTTCTGAAAGTGGAGATCTGGCCCTTAGGTCCTCTGTCCAAGCCCTTAAGATATATGTAGGGAGCCTAGTGCAGACCTACATAGGCTCTGTGTCTGCTGCTTCAGTCTCTGTGAGCTCCTATGACTCCTGGTTAGTTGACTCCATGGGCCATGTTCTCCTGATGTCCTTGACCCCTCTGGTTCCCACAATTCCTCCTCCTCTTCTCCTGCAGGATTTCCCAAGCTCTTCCCAATGCTTGGCCTTGAGCTTCTGCATCTGCTCCCATCAGTTTCTGGAGGGAGCCTCTCTGATGCCCATTGGATTAGGCACTGATCTTAGGTCTCCGAGCTATCCTGTCTTTTGTTCCTGGACATCCCTGCAGAGTCAGGCCTGGTCTCTCTCTCTTAGTGTGGGGTTCTGCCCCTCCATTGTCCCAGAAGATCCTTCAGGAAGGATAGATTATAAGTTGAAAGTTTGTTGGTGTCCCAGACCCACCATTGGAAACCTTACCTGGTTGCAGAAGATGGCGGTTCAGTCTCTGAATCCCCCGTTACTAGGAATCCCAACTAGGGTCACTCTTGTAGCTTTCAGGGCATTTCCACCGCACTATGTTTTCAGATCACCCCAAATGACTCAAATTCTACTCCTCTCTCCCAATATTCTCTCCCTCCAACCCTTTCCCCTAACCCCTGATCCCTCCTATTGCCATTCCCATCCTCTGCCAGTCTACCTGCAACATCTGTTCTATTTCCCCTTCTCAGAGAGATCTATGTGTTCTCACTGGGGTCTTCCCTGTTACATGGTCTCTTTTGGATTGCAGTATGTGGTCTGTGGATTGTCTGTGGATTGCAGTATGATTATCATTTACTTAAAAGCTAATATCCATTTAAAAGTGAGTATATACCATGTTTGTCTTTCTGGGTCTGGGTTACCTCACCCAGGATTATTTTTTTCTAATTCCATCCACTTACCTGCAAATTTCATGATGTCATTCTTTTTAGAAAAGCTGAGTAATACTCCATTGTGTAAAAGCACCACATTTTCTTTATCCATTTTTCAGCTGAGGGGCATCTAAGTTGTTTCCAGTTTCCGGCTATTATGAGTAAAACTGCTATGAACATAATTAAGCAAGCGTCCTTGTGGTAGGGTAGAGTGTCCTTTGGGTATATTCCCAGGAGTGATATAGATGGATCCTGAGGTAGGTCGATTTCCAATTTCCTGAGGAATCGCCATATTAATTTCCATAGTAGTTGTACAAGCTTGCACTCCCACCAGCAATGGAGTATTCCCTTTCTCCACGTCCTCACCAGCATGAGTTGTCACTGTGTTATCGATCTTAGCCATTCTGACAGGTATAAAGTGGAATCTCAAAGCAGTTTTGATTTTCATTTTCCTGATGGCTAAAGATGTTGCACACTTCTTTAAGTGTTTCTTGGCCATTTGAAATTCCTCTATGGAGAATCTTTTATTTAGATCTGCATTCTTTTTATTTATTTGTTTTTTTTTTTTTTTGATATCTAGTTTCTTGAGTTCTTTATGTATTTGGGGTATTAGTCCTCTATCAGATGTGGAGTTGGGAATCTTTTCCCATTCTGTAGGCTGCTATTTTGTCCTATTGACGGTGTCCTTTGTCTTGCAAAAGATTTTCAGTTTCATGAGACCCCATCTATTAATTGTTGATTTTAGTGCCTGAACTATTGGCGTTCTGTTCAGGAAGTGGTCTCCTGTGTCAAGTATTTGTCAATTTTAGCTGTAATTCCCTGAGATAAAAATGGCCATAAATGCAGAGAAGTAAATTACTTCACTCACGTTAACTCATGAAGAACTAAGAGGAAAAATATTTAGAAGGTGGTCTTCCTCTGTCACTGTCTTTAAACCATCTTAATTACTCTCCTCCGCATTGGAATATTTAAAGCCTCACTAGAGAGAAAGGCTGCATTGACAACTATAAGTCAGTAATTATATAATCTCCACCTTTGAATGCTAGGAAACCTCCTACTAGACCTGTCTTCAACACTCTACATGGAGGAATTAAGCCCCACTGTGAATTTTGGTAGAGACAGACTGTTCAAATCAAAACAGTACTGAAGCCTACGGTCAATTACCCTCCCTACGAAACATGGAAGTCATAGTAGCACAGCCATGTATGTGAACTGCATTTATGTTTCAAAGTGGTTCTTGATCTTATCACAGGTTTCATTAAAGTAAATTATTCCTTAAAAGACTTCTAGATGCTGTCTAAATTTCTCAAAATGATTTTCATTGTAATTTCTTTTCTCACTTATCTTCACCGTTACATAATTAACTACATTAAGACTCTCTAGAATGTTCTAAGCACATAGCAGGTAGTCAAAAGATGTTTTGTTGTAAACAAACAAGGTGAACTCAAGATTTTTTTTGGGGGGTGGGGGGCCAGAAGCAATAGAGCACCCAAATATCTAGAACATAGGAGGTATTCAATAAATGTGAATTTTCACTGTAACTAGCTCTATGGACAGACAGAACACCGTCTTTGAATACACAGGTTTCTCTTTAACAGCCACTGAAGATTGCTTCTGTAATTTGGAAATATAATGGATTGTCTCTATGCGAAGTGGTAAGTTGATTCAAGATGCATCATCACAGACTGGAGATAACACTGTGCTCCAGTTTGTTGCACACTGCCTTAGCTTCGCCACCATCCTTTGTGGCTTCCTATGATTATATGACTTAAGTAGATGGCTCAAGGTCCTGTGAGCCCTTGACAACACAACAAAACTAAATGAAGTGTAGGAAACAGATGTATTTATAAACATGAGAAGTAGGAAGCAGATGTACTCATAAACAGGAGGGGTAGGAAGCAGATGTATTCATAAACCACCCTGCGTGGACACAGGGCGCAGGTTTGTTTTTCTGACACATGAGCAATTCTTTAAATATTTATTGTCAACCTAGGGAATTCACGTGTAGACTGCAGGCATATTTAGGCTTCTAATAGGCCTTCTCAGCAGGACTGCTTCAGGAAGTCCATCTGGCAGATGAAACTTTAGAGCCAATTTTTTAAACAGTTTTTTCAAGGACAGTTAAAAGTAGCTGCTTTCCACCACGACATATCAAACTGAACCTAAAGCTTTGCCTTTGGGAGTTAACATTTAACCCAGAATCAATACTTCTTTTCCAGAGCACCTGATGGAGAAGCCTGCACAGTCAAGGCTGATTGACATTTAGTGCTACAAACCAGCCTAAGAACAGAATGTGAATCATAGAAGGGAGATGTGGTGCCCTTTAGGGCACCAAAAGCAGTAAGAAACTGTAGTTAGAATGTCACCCTCCATCTCTTCCCTTCAGGCTATGTAGATATAATGCATCAAATCTCTGCCATTTGAGTAAAATTCCTCAGAATTCTACCAAGAAATTGTCTAAATGCAATGAGGAAGTTACATTTGTCTTTACAATGATTGTTTTGCTTTTTTTTAATCAAAGCTCTGCTGCTGCTGCTGCTGCTGCTGCTGCTGATGTATAAATGAGACATTTAAATCATGAAAAAGTATTGTTTCCCAGTTTGCAAGAGATGTTCTTAAAAAGTGAGATTTGTTTTGGGGAATGTCAGATGCCAGAGTCACAATAAATCTTCAGCCTCTTTAGCCACTCTCTGTGATTTAAAAGGATATTTTCCTTTCTTCCAGCTTCTCCTCCCTCTGTCTCCTCTCCTTCCCTTCCTTCCTTCCCTCTTCCCTCCCTTCATCCTTCTCTTCTTTTCCTCTTGTCTTTTGGTACAAATGAAGAAACTGGATACATCTAAGTGCTCAGCCCTCCTTCTTTTGATAATGTAAACTATTTTATTCCAGAAGTTTTTAGTTTTCCCTAAAATGAATTAAAATTTAAACTCTCTGTATATTACCTAATTGGAGGCAGGGGAGACATTTGTGTCATTCAATGAAGAGAGAGGAGAGCCACAGCAGGTGTAAAGACACTTACAGAGGAGGGTCACAAAGAACACATTTGGGTCAGTGACAAATTTCTGGCCACTCTCCAGAGCAGGATCATGACATTCACACTGAGTTCTCTATCAGACTGGAGCCCCCTTTACTGGATGTCCTACTTTATGCAAATGATCCTAATTCTAACAACTAGTTCTTTAGCTAGATTGAGCTCAAGACAATGGGAAGGATTGTGGAGACCTAGTTAATTGTAGAATTAAAGGCTTTTTCAGTAGAAGAGACCCCATGTTCTAACGAACAAGCACACTCAGATGGAAGTCCATAAGGCTAGTGAGGCTTGTAAAGGAGCCACTGTAAAACAGCTTGTGTGCTTTGAATGAGAATGGCCTGTATAGACTCATATGTTTGAATCGTTGGTCCCCAACCGGTGGAACTGTTTAGAAAGGATTAGAAGGTGTGGTCCTGTTGGAGGAGGTCTGTCAAGAGGGCAGGGATTGGGCCTTTCAGTGCTTCCTTATATCCCCAGTGCTTGCTGTGCAGGCTTTCTACTTGTGGACTGAAATGTGAGCTCTCAGCTGCCGCTTTAGTGCCATGCCTGCCTGCTGCCTGCCTGCTGTCTTGATCTCCATGAAAATGGTGAGGGATTCCTATCCCTCTGGAAGATTAAGCCCTAAATAAACCATTCCTTTTATAAATTATCATAGTGTTTTGTCACAGCAATATAGAAGTATCTAAGACATAGCTGTGGGAGATCACCACTGTAAAGGAAACATTAATGTCTACATTGAGTTTCAATAAAGAGCAAGGACAAATCTCTGAGCTGTAAATCTGGATGGATGGGACAGAGGGTCTTGCCTTGCATGGCTGACTGACTGATTTCAGTCTATCATGGCTCCATCCCCAAACATATGGTGTCTAGGTATTTTACTGAGGGGAAGCACCATCTACCCACCCACCGATACACAGGCCTTAATGCTTAACAAATAGAACTTTCAACGTTAGCTGGTTGATATGATACCTTTTTACAGGTTAGTCAAGTCCCCAGGCCAGGTCTTCCCTGACCAGTGCTCAGGCTGAGAGAAGACCTTGTAAACTTCCTCCATTAGCATTAATACAACAGGATGCTTTCAACGCATGTATCTCAGTGGGCAGAGTCAACATTAAAACAACAAAGGATCCATTCAAGGGTCATTGGATAGATAATTGTTGGCGCTCCTAACTAGTATGTCTTTTGCATTCCAGAATCCACATCTAGAAAGCTGGTTCCAACAGCTAAGGAAGGTGACCCTCTAGCACTGGCCCTGGCTGCCCGATCTAGCAGCTCTTCACAATTCTTATTACTGCACAGTAGTGCATGTAGCTTTATAACATTTGAAAATAAGTTCAAATATACCACAACACACCACTTTTCTGACTTTGCACTGGGTCCCAATAGGGTGATTCTGATGAGCTGGATCAGCAGATACCTTTGTTCCTGCCTTCTGATTGGATTCAGTCAATGGGAAGTTTCAGCCCAACACCAGAATAAAGGAAGAGAAGGGCAGAGTATTTATTTCCTGAGTTTATTCCCCCAAAAAGGCCATTCAAAGCTAGATGCATCCTTCTACCAACTACCACAGCTCCTTCCAGACACTGACTACCAGCTTGAGGCTGTAGAATGAGAAGACAGTCATTTTTACAGCCTTGCAGCAATACCCAGAGAAGAACAAACAGATGACATTCTGTTTCACGATCATCATTATTTAACGTTTAAAAAGAAACAACATAGAACATTTCAGACACTGGCTATCTATGTCTCATATTCAAAGTGTTCTGACTCTGACTACCTAAAGTCATCACAGACCCCACGGGTTAAGGGTATCATCCCTCAATGCACACCAATGCAGACACTAGCTCAGGTAGTCAGCTTCAGAATCCAAATGTCTGATATGCTTGCAAATCCTGACTTAGATCAATAATTTCCTGGATCCACCCACTGTAAAAAATTAATTCTATACCTGAAGGCTTATTTTCTGTTTTGCCCTTCCCGTTTTGTCAGCTGTTTTTTTTCTTTGTTTGTTTGTTTATTTGTTTGTTTTCTTGGTATCAAGAGAAGGACAGAGGTACCAACAGCAGGAGCAGGAACAACAATGTCCAGATGTGAAAAAAGGGGCACGTACTGATAGTCCTTGCCATCTTTTAAGACCTAGAAAGCCATTTTAATTGTTCAGTCTTCTCCTGCTTTTCACTGGGGTGAATTAGGTCACCTGGCACACCTTAACTAATCATTTGTTAATAAGCTACAGAATTGCCAGAACTGGCTTACTCAATCACAATTATCCCATTCCCATAATCGAGTTAAAAAGATTTCTGCCCAAGGCAGGGGCCAGTCTTCCCTGAGGTATGCAGGCAAACAGCTGCAATCAGCACTGTCCGTAGGTAGAGTGCCTGAAAATTTAAAAGCACATGCATTCAAGAGACTCAGCTGAGCAAAGGGAGCAAGTAACACACCAGGTCTCCCGTGATCAGTGAGCAGGGAGTGGGGGGTGGGGGATCGCTCTGCAAAGTACCTTTCCGCTTTCCCTGGGGTACTATTTAAGCAGTCCTTTATCATTTTTGTTAGGAAAAATGAGGGTAATGGCCAGAGAAATGATTTATGTCTCACATCAAGGAAGAATTGAATTTGTTGGATTGATTTTTATTTAATTGTACGTCCTGAAGGATTTTCTTCAAGCCACCTGACCCTTTGCTCACACTGTAACCCAATTTTCCCTTAGAGCTGAATGTCAGGTTCTTATCTCAGCAAGATTAGGCCCTTAAAGCAGGGGTGGCTCCGAAACTTGAGAAGGCAATAGCTTCTTCTGAGTTCTTCTTGTCCATCTGATGACTGCTTATCTTGGTAATTTATCATTTCTGCGTTAAAAATCTACCATCCTAACCTCAGTCGTTTCCCTCTTCAGTCGCTGTAGTGTGGCTCAGCCACGTGAACGGGATGTCTACAACACCAGATATACTCTAAGATTCCTACGTGATAGTTAAAAGAGAATTTGACCCAGAGTTATCTGACTATAATAGAGCTCTACTGCAAATGTTGGAGTCTATATGTAAGTGTGTTTGTTACACGTACAGAAGCACTGGGTGCTCGTTCTTCTAGAAAAGCAGTCAGGCTACAAAAGCTGTCTTCTTTCATTTACCCTTCAGTGAGTGGCATTAGGGAGGGCAGACCTTCTCAAAGACTTTGCCAGAAGCTTTTGGTGCATGCGCATTCATCACTTTACAGACCCATCTCCAAATACGGAAGCCTGGCTTCTCCAGAGAGCTGGCCCAGATCTGGAAGGAAAGCTTGAAGAATTCCATTTTCTCAGGGGCGCATGTTAACTAATACTGACTTCTGCAGGATGGAAAACAAATAATGACAACCACTAATCACTGTGACAGGCTAGCCTCAGGCTGCAGAAAGGATTTCAAGTCAGTGATAGCTTTATTTGTGCAAAAACAGAAACAATTACATTTCGTCTATAATCAGATTTTTAATTATATTGATTCACTCATTCTTTTTAATTCTTCTAGAAAATAAATCAGCTTTCAAATCTTCTGATTTAATTATTCTTCCTGATTCTTCCCCAAAAATCTGGTTTGGAAATCTTTTGATTTAATAAGGAGCCTCAAAAAGGTGGCTATTTAGAAACACTAATTATTTTAAATGTCAATTGGGTAAAATATAAAAGCTACACAAAACACAAGAAAACATGTCTAGCCAGACAAGAGTAGACTACATTAGGTCTGGAGAAACACTACATGTGCAGGTAATATGTTGTAAGAACAGAAACAGCTCCTGCATATGGGATCCCCTATTCCTACCCAGATGCAGCCTCTTGCAGCAAGTGAAGCAAATTTAAAAACAAAAGTTTTTAAAGTAAATTTAAAACCGAGTCTTGAATAGATCTTTTGATCTGCTGGAACCTGTAGGGAAACAGCAGGAAGTATATTCCTGAGGTAGAATGTCTGTGTCTCAGACACCATGTTGGGCTTTAAGAAGAAATTATGAAAAGGAAACTAAAAAAGCACTTTTGTTCATACAGTTTTTGTTAAGTTTTGGTCAAAACAGTATGAAGACAGTTGGCCATAAACTACAACTAGAAATCATTAATGTAGTATATATGTATATGTGAATACATGTATGTATGTGTATGTATCTATACATATATCTATATATGTATATGTATATATATTTTATATAAAATTTCCCTCAGGATATATTAATTACCTGCTGCTATGTCCCCACATCATCTCTGAGATTAGCAGTTCTTTGAAAACTTATAGAGACTTTCCTGTTTGTAACCATCTTGGTCTGTACAGGATGAGTGCTTGGAAACAAAGGGACAGCCTTCGGTACAGCAGTCACTACAGGAGTGGAAAGAAATGACAGCGAGCACAAATAGAGGAGAGGAATTGAACCTATGAAGATGGCCCTCCTGGGACTTTGCCATCAGTGTGAGTCTCAAATCATCACCCCCCACTAAAGGAGAGCATGGCCTGGAATCTAGGCAAGGGGATCCCAAGCATGCCACTCTTAATAACACAAGAACATTCCTCAAAAGAAGTTTCATGAGCTGGACAGTCAGGAGGGTGACACTCAAGCTTGAAGCTAGAAATGACCCCTGGTGTGCCACTTCCAACAGTTCAGAAAGGAGAATGGAGAAGCCCAGGGTACAGCAACAGAGGGCGCTAGGAAGGCTGCAGGCTGTGGGCTGCACCAGACTGACTGTAGCTGGTTGGATTTGAGAGTGGGAGGGAGACTAGAAAGAAACTTAGTTTAAAAGGAAGCCAAGTCCAGAAGGTAAAGGCCCTGGTAAAGGCCCACAGAAACCAGGTGAGGAACTTTTGGACTTTATTCTTAGGGTGATGAGTGACGGTCAGTAACTTGGAGTAAGAAAGCAACTTCAAATTGATTTTTCATAAAAGTCATTCTGCAGAGAACAAGTGCAGAGTGCAGAGAAATACAGTGCAGAGAAACTGGAGGCAAACAGCATGGAGACGAGCCTCACATTCAGAAGGCGGTTTCAGTTTAGAGACGATAACAATCTTCCCACGCCCTTGTACCCTTGCCTGGATTCCAGCACACAAACTCCATAGCTCCATGCTGAATGCAGGAAATTAAATGTAGCTGGGGAGAAGCACCACTAAATGGACTGATTGCCTGTAAAATTCCTGAGAAAAAGCTTCCAGTAGGCCAGTAGGACAGGGTCCACTAAGTTTCTGTGTTTCTCTGATTGAATGGAACTCCCTACTTAGACCAAGCTGGCCTTGATCTGTCTGCCTCTGGTACCTGAGTGCTAGGATTAAAGGCCCATGTCACCATATCAGGCGCTAATGAAACGGTTTTAATAGTCAACTGTCTTGACCAGCAGATGTCTTCGTTCCTTTTCTTTTTCTCCATAAACTCTTGAAAGGTTTGTACCCCCTTTCCTGTTTCCAGTCTCACTTATTTTTTGTTTTGGTAAAATCAGTTGAAACTGGCTGATCCCTCCACTTCACCAAGAGGAATTCTTAACAAGCCACTGGTCTCCCTGCTGCTCTTCCACCAGCTTTTCATTAACTTTTGATTTAGAACCCTATTGTAGGAAATAGCAGTGATACGTTTTTCACAGAAGGGCATTCTGTTGAACTGTGCTCTACACTTACTTCTTAGTTGCCTTTTCGGGCTCTTCTGGCTGGATCAACCTTTTAACACTTAGTATTTAATAAATACTAAGGTATTATAGTACTCCGATTCTAGACGCTTCCCTTCTCAGGCTGTACTCCCTTGGTGAGTGTAGCCAGTTCTACGAGTTTGAACACTTTCTATTATTCTTCCAAATGTAAATTCTCAGCCTAGCGTTTTGTTCATAATAGATAAAACCAATGCAATATGTTTTTTTGTTTGTTTTTTATTTTTTGGTTTTGGGTTTTTGGTTTTTCTAGAGAGGGTATCTCTGTTGTAACCCTGGATGTCCTAGAACTCAGTCTGTAGACCAGCCTGGCCTCAAACTCACAAAGATCTGCCTTCTCTCTGCCTCTTGAGTGCTGGGATTAAAGGCGTGTGCCACTACAACCAGTCAGCAATGTCTCATGAACAGATACTGCGACTGGTCCTGGGTGAGCTATCTAAGGAAATCTAGTTCAATAAGAAGGAGCCATAAAGGGAACACTGGATAGACAGGAGGGCATTAGAAAAGATAATAGGGCTGAGCCAAGTATGTCATATTCATGTATGAAAACATCTCAATTACACCATTACTTAGTACAACGAATCACAATGATTTAAAATTATTACAAAGTGAACCTTAGTGACTGGTATTGGAATATTGGTGCATGGCTTTTCACATGAATCCCACTGAATATGAGAATTTGAGACAAAACTGCTGAAGTCCAAATCTGCGATGGGATAACATTGCACTTAGTTTTGGAGCCAAAACAAAAGGGAACCAGATTTCCAAGCTGGAATTGGATGACCTTTGAGTCCAGAATGAAGCCACTGTAACTCAATTTTGAAGGGACAAGATTATCTTTTGTAGATAGAGTTGTTGTTTGAGAACACATGTATCCTCTTCAGTGTAATACACTTTCTGTGAGTTTTCCTAATAAAATTTTAAAGAATAGTTTCTCATTAATTATCTGGCCTAATTTCTATTGAAATATTCTGGAAAAAAACATCTTGCTCATAGTCTGTGCCCTCAGCTTTAGTTCTGAGAAGAATGGACACAGTGCACTTGTCAATAGATTTTATATATATACATATATGTGTGTGTGTGTGTGTAGCTATTTTTTTCAGATATACACACATTTACCAGGAATTTGATCTAACTTTTATAGCACAAATTTGTTTTCCTCCTTCTGAAATGTTAATATGTAGTGTGTGTGTGTGTATATGTGTATATATATATATATATATATATATATATATATGTGTGTGTGTGTGTGTGTGTATATATATATATATATATATATATATATATATATATATATATGGCATATTGTATAGCAAATACACACAGGAAAGGATCTCTGAAATTGCACCAAGCAAGAAATCTGACAAAGTGAAGCTCAGGGCCTGGCTTCTCCCTAGGATGTCTCCTGGAATGTTTTTAGAGAACTGGTGCAGGCACCTTCTTTGAAGTCCTGTGGTTACTAATTAAATGAGGTCAGAGATGTGATGAAAAGAGCTCTGATTCAGAAAATCTATTAGCATAAACAACCTCAGTGTTAGTAACAACCAAATCCTTCCCAGCATCACACAAGGCATATTTGTTTCTGAAGTTCTAAGGCAATGGCAACGCCATCTTGTCCTGATCTTATCCAGACTCCAAATCTGCTCATGTGCTTTTTAGTCCTTAACAGCCTGAACAGTCATGTCAAGACGGGCAGCACATTTGGAAGTTCCCATAACCTTCACATGACCCAGAGGCATAACTAAAATACCTGCTGAATATATAGACAAATGGTATTAGGTTTTCTGACCTACATTTGAGAATGGTACACAGTGGGTTTTGTCTTTATAGATGATGTATCCCTGAGATACAGTATCAAGAGTTCTCTGGGGCAAGAGTTTGCTCTTGGACAGCTAATAAAGGATTCTGATTTGTCTTCATATGCCTGGAGGTTTATATCTTTCTTGCCTGGATTACAACAGGCTCAATAATTTTCATCTGAACAGATGCTGTATGGCATATCATACTATGTGCCCCCACCACTTTTAATAAGATGCTTTAAGCCTCTTCAGAGAGTGTAGTCAAATGTTGCCACTGGCATCATGTGCACAGGCCCCGCCTAGTCTTTAGGTGAAGTGATACACCTAGACTTTGCACTATAAAGAATTCAATTTGACATGTTTAGTGCTCTGGAGTGAATGGGGATCCTACTGTTTCTGCAAACTCATCTCCAAAGGGGAATGTTTTTCTTTTAAGAATTCTCAGAAGGCAATGATTCTTTGATAATTGATCTCCTGTGGCTTTGGTCAAATGGAAACTGTGTGAAGGGCTTTCAAAGAGACAAAAGCTGCAGGCACAGGCAGATGCTTTTCCGGTGGTGATGAAATGAGGCATTGCTTTGACCCTTAAAAGAACTAAAGCCAATCATTTAGACAAAGGCCTAGAAGAAGCTTGTGAGAAAGCAAGAGTGAGCCCAGCCTGAACAGGGGAGAGATTCAGTTACAGCTCAAGGAGATTCCTAAACTATCTCTACCTCTGAAGTGTTGTTTTTGAACATGCAAACAGAGAGTTCCAAAACTAGATGCCAACGGGGTTGTCAACAACTAACAACAACAGCAACAACAACCCAGAAAACCTTGTTCAACTTTACAGATCTGCTCAAAGGAAATTAGAAGCGTAAATGGATATTTAGACAAACAGTAAAAGTGCCTACGGGAAAGCGGATATTTAATGGAGATAAAATCAAGTTTGATAAAAGAGAGTTTGAAGGAAGAAATTCTGTTGAAATCAGCACAAAAGCAAGTGAGTGTATAAAGACAGTTTCATTTTATGTGTGCCCGTTTCTACCTAGAACCAGATTAACACACAAGGTCCTACAAGGAAAACCAAGAGCATCCACAGTGCTGGATGAAGCTGTATTTGCAAAAGAGTTTATATGCTTTTGCGGAATAAATGTAGGAAAGTCTGACCTAAATCTTAACGGTTGTGTCTGACTGACGTGTTGAGTAATCCCACGGGTTTCCATTCATTAGTTTATTTTCACACGAGTGTGTTCCAATCATCCCAAATATCAATCTTGTTTGATTTTTTTTTTCATCAAATTGTGCTACATTGTGAAAATTACTAAGAATGCTTTGTGCAAGATACCGTGGCACACACCTATGACACAGCCTCAGGAGGCTGAGGAAGAAGGATGAAGAGTTTCAAGGCCAGCTACGGCTATACAGCAGGGCGTGTGTTCTGTTGAGAGAGGGGATGAGTAGTGGGGAAGAGAAGAAGGATAGAGAGGAGGAGGAGGAGAAAGGAAGGAGAATATTTTATCAGAAACTTCTTTATGGATTTATTTAATTTTCACTTTCTTTCTTTTTATTTTCTTAATGAAGGGAGAAACAAGAGAAGTGTCCCAATCTTTTCCATACAGCACAGTGTGCGCTTAGAGTTCCTGTGCAAAGTTATGGTATCAAGAGTAGCAGCTCTTTGCATGCCTGAAGGCTCTTTTAGCCCACACTACTTAAGTGCTGAAATATTGCTCAGGCCAATTTCTGAAAGTAAATGATACATGTTAGCCCCTCAAAGAGCTGCCATTGCAATTAAAGAGCTGCCATTGCAATTCACCACAGCTCCCATGAGAGCTCGAGCTGCTGCCAGACAAAACTGAGGATGCTCATCAGGCTAGAACAGCTAGAGAACAGTCCAATGTCCTCCCAATTTCAAATACTTTTTATTGGGCTCACAAAGAGCAGGATATACTTTCATTCAGCAACCAGGCTATAAAAAAGCCTCATAATCCAGTATGTACTTACAATTCTTTGACATAGCTCATTTCAATAGTCAAGTTATTAAAGGAGATGAATGACCTTTTTGGATGGATTTCTTCTTATATTATACATTTTTGAATGAAACTGTCTACATAGCCATTGTCAAATTTAAAGGAAAATTAAATGGGAAAAATTTACTTTATAATTTCTTTTCCAGACATACTATATATTGATTATACAAGAAAACTGAGAATATCTTGCCATTCTGGTTATTATTATGGTTCAAAGCTGTCACAGCTTAGGACTCTTCAGTCCTTTTGTCCCTTGATGGCTTTCAAACCACCTTTCTGATGCTTTAAGAGATAGTCTTCAGAGTACTAACGTTCCCAATAAATTAGAGCTATGCTCCTTCAGATTCAATGTCCAAACTGTGTGACATCTTCTCCAATAGGGTCTTACCTTCAAATACGGGCAACAGCCAAGGGCAGCCAACAGGAGTCAAAATTGTTTGGGGTGTTGCTTGGACTCCCATGTCCTCAAATGAAAGGGAGGTTATCCTTGCCAAGAGCACTGGGATTTTTGTTAAGATAGTCTATGGCTTTTCTTAGAGAGTGTTATCAGACTGTATGGAATAATATCATTTAAACTGCATGCCAAACACGTGCGCGCACGCGCGCACACACACACACACACACACACACACACACACACACACACAGGTTTTAAGTAAGCCTATAAAATACATTTCTTTGTGTCTTTTTCCCAAGCATCTTTACTGTTACATACTTCCCATTCCTCCTCCCTCTGCCTTACCTTTCTCATCTTACCCATCTCTACGTTCATAGTGACTGTACCCTACTATGCCCCCTTCTCTAGAGCTCCCAAAACAGAACCCAATATCCTTTTCATACTTTTTTTAAGACTCAGTTCATATGGCAGAAGTGTCCCTTGGCATAAAGGATAGCTGAATACTGAACACCTGTTGATAGCCCAAGCTTTCTCTCTTCAACTGAAAAGAATTCTCTGAAAAGGTGTCGGTTTACATTAAAAATGTTTATAGACAAGTTATGAGATGATAAGTATCTAACATACACCATTCTTCCCTATGTGTGTCTACCCTTCACACACACACACAATATCTATATCTATATCTATATCTATATCTATCTATCTATCTATCTATCTATCTATATATATCTATATATATATAGATATTATATATATATATATATATATATTTGAGTTACTGTTTTAAAGTTGAAGTAATTCACACAAAGGTGTATTAATTAGGATTCTCTCGAGAAACAGAACCAATAGGATATATATTTACTATGGTAAAAGGAAATGTAAGTGACCTGACCAATAACTATTACCCCATTTTCAGTTATCAGAGTCAATTTTAGTGTAGGAACACAATGTTTTGCAGGTAATTTTAATCAAAGTTCTTTAGTTCCATCTTGCTATCTTTGGACTCAAGAAGTCAGAAGCCACAGTGGCTGCCTTCATTGGTGTAACCATGAGCAATACCTGTTATTACTGTAATGAAATACTTGAGAAAAATTCAATTAAGAGAGGAAGAATTTATTGTGACTCTGATTTCAGAAGTTCAAGTTCATGGCTGACTAACTCTGAGCCTATGGTAGGTTAATACTTCATGGTGATGAAGCGACTGAGCAAAGCTGCTGGTCTTATGATGTTCAGGACCTAGATAGAGACTGAGGAGGGAATGACGACAAGATGCACCATAATTCAAGGATTAAATTAAGGCACTCTCCATCCAACTAACTCCCAGCAATAGCACCTCTGGGTAACAAGCTTCAACACATGACTCTATGGGAGCTCTCTTGTTTAAACATAATAGCAACGGGCTGTTATGTTATTGCTTACTTTGGTTAACAGCAATATAATTTTGTGTTCATTTCAGATGTTTTGTTCCAATATACTTCCCACATTCTGTATAGTATTACAGTTATATATAATAAACCTGTCAACAAATTCTGTAGTTATTGCTTTATGAAGTTGTTTTTATTTTGGTGCTGTTACTCATTTTTCCATCTATCTATCTATCTATCTATCTATCTATCTATCTATCTATCTATCTATCTATCATCTATCTATCTATCTATCTATCATCTATTTGTTTCTATCTATCTATCTATCTATCTATCTATCTATCTATCTATCTATCTATCTATCTATTTATCTTTCTACCATCTACCCACCTGTCTATTTGCTTATCATTGTGGAGGTTGGGTGGTGTCTTGTGCTGTAGCCCAGGCTGGCCTTGAAGTTATGGTCTTTACTCTTGCTGGGATTAGAGATGTGAATCTTCAGACCAAGTAGAGGGTGCTTTTAAATCAAATAGGAACAGAAATTATTGAAGAATATATTTACATTTCTCCTTGTATCTACCTATGTATTTTTGTTATCAGTACACCTTTTCTTTCTTCATATTGAATCAAATTATATTAAATTCCTTTCATTTCAGTATGAAGGAAAAGTTTAGTTTCACTCAGAGTAAAAATTCTCTCCATTTTTTCTTAATATAGGATTGCTTTAGCTTCTCTTTCATTTTAAAAGCAGAACGTTACTGGACACAAAATCTTGCTTAAAGGCCTTTCTTTTAACACTGTGAAGACATCTTCCCACCATTATCTGAATGATTTCTAATAACATGCTAGCTGTTAATCTTATTACCAGTCCTTTGTATGTTATTTGTTCTTGCTTTTTTTGTTATCTTCAAGACTTCTAGTCACTGATCTTCACCAATACAATACGATGATATCTCTTAAGATTTTCACTTAATATTATTTTATATGGTTCATTGAAATTCTTGGATGTATACTTCATGTTTCTCATCACATTTGTGGATATTTTTCTCTTCTTTTTTTATATATATTTTACTCTTTTTCTTTTTAAAAATATTTTATTCATTTATTGTTATTAAGGGTTTTTTTGCTTGCATTTATGTCTGTGCACTACATGTGTGCAGTGTCCACAGAGGCAAGAAGAAGGCATTGGATCTCCTGGGGTTGAAGTCCCAGAGGGTTATGAGCTGTCATGTGAATGCTGGGAATTGAACCAGTGTCATCAGGAAGAGCAGGTAGGTGCTTCTAACTGCTGAGCCATCTCTTCAACCCCTTCTTCTTTGTCTTTCTTCTTTCCTTATGAGACTCCCCTTATGAATATGTTGATATTCTTAAGGTTGTTGAATACGTCTCAGAGAATCTGCATTATCATATTCTTTTTCCTTCCTTCTTTCTCTTCTCTTGGCTTCATAATTTTTCTTTATAAAAATTCACAAGTTTTTTCTTTTATGTCAGGTCTGTTGTGAATCCCTCTAGTAAATCTTTTATTATACTGAATGTGTGTGTGTGTGTGTGTGTGTGTATGTGTGTGTGTATGTCTCTTTATATGTATGCTTTAAGTTTTATTGAGTTTCTTCTTTGACAATTTCATACATGTATAAACACTCTCTCTAATCACACTGTCACTCCTGTAAGCAATCACCTCCCTACAAGTCTATTTCTCACATTCATGTATTTTGTTTTCTGATTTTGATTTTGTTTTGAGACCTGCTCAGTTTAACCAGGATCCTCTGTATGATCATGGACCTAGAACTGTCCATTGGAGTTAGTAGACTCCTCACTGTGTGCATATCAGAAGACAATGGCTGTTCCCCTCCACAATCCATCAGTACCAAGGGGCTCATTGGGAAGAGTAGGGCACTATTATAGATGGTAGGCCCAGTCTCATGTAGCCCACTGTGGTCAGCTGTAGCTGTTAATAGTAGGTCGCTACTCCATTAGTAATACCGTGCCCAGAAGACAGTATTTCATGGCCCTCCTCTCTGTTTCCCAGCTCTATATTCTTTATGTCCCCTCTCACACAATTTTCCCTGAGCATTGGAGGATGTGGAACATCCCATTCAGGGTTAAGCATTCAACTATCACTTCTCGGCACTTTGATGAATTTCTGTTTATTTTTAAAGGTAAATATCTGAATGAGTCTGTGAGTAGCAATTGTTTATAGGTATAAACATAAACGTTTAGATATGAATTTGGTACCATGTCACTTATCCCCAAAAGTACTATGTTCACATATAAGAACTAAGACTTCTTCAGCCATGTTTCTTTGGTATAATTTTTAGTGCCAGTCATGCAATCTTTCTTGAGAAGCAGGTTTCGATCCAATTGTCGAGAGGTTGGCGATCATCTAACAGTCATGCTACTATTGCACCAGTGGGCAATCTTGTCAGGTAGGGTGGTGTTGTAGTTTGTAGGGTTCACATGTGTGTGAGACCATCAATGCCTTATTTCTGCAGTAGTCTGTGAAGCACCATCTGACATGACAGAAGCTAACTAGTAGGGAGGAAGCTTCCAGCTCAGGTACAGCTTGATGCTTCTATAACTTGCAGCCAAGGTATATGATATCTTTAGCAATAAGGCTTTATTAACTAGTTCTGGTTGGTAACCAAGATGAATGGTAAGAGACTATATTGCTTGGGGGCACCTCTGGGGCCTCTCTAACTAGCAACTCATGTAGGCATCTCATACCTGACAATGGGGTTTTTGTTCAGTAACATTTGGCTTTAAACAGCAATTTATTGTTGCATGCAGAAGATTTCCTTTCTAACATTTTCACTTACATTTTTAATTGGATTGCAAAGTAATGTTTCTGTATGCCTTTTCCATACATCCTTAGTTTATTTTAACCTCTATTAACTTGTCTACCCCATACTCCTACCTGTTTAAACTTTACAACTCCTCCGATCCCTCCTCTTCTCTCTCCTTTCTCCTTTTGGGAATATTTATTTTTATTTGTACATATAACCGTGTGTTTCTGCTTCTGTAAATGTGCACATATGTGGAAGTCTGAAAAGATCATCAAATCCTCTGAAGCTGAAGTAAAGGCAATTGTGAGTCACCACACATGGGGACTGGGAACTCCACTCTGATCTTCTGCAAGAGCAGCAAGTGCTCATAACCACTGAGCTATCTCTCCAGTCCTGTCCCATTTGCATGTCAGCTATATTCTGTTGTACTCCATCCCAACGACCTTTTCTTATTTTATTTATTTCAACAGGAAGTTCAATTTAAACAACACAATAAGTTTAGAATTTGAGTCTAGAATCCAAATAGGAAAGATAAATCTACAGTATCTATCTAGGCAGGGGTTACCTCTCTCAATGTTCTTTCTCCAGCTTTATCCATTGGTCTGTAAATTTCGTGGTTTAGTTGTCTTTACAGATTTTTATTGTGCACATGTAACTTATTTTCATTATCCATTCATTAGTGGATGTCTAGCTGATTCCATTTCCTAGCTATTATGAATAGAACAGAAACAAATATGTTTGGATAATTATCTCTGTCATACAGTATACAACCTTTGGGCTGTATGCCTAGGAACATTAAATTGAGTCAATGGTAGTTCTAGTTGTCTGGGAACCCTTGACGATTTCCATGGTGCCTGTACCAGTTCACAGTCCCTCGGAACTGGACCTATCTTCAGATAGAGCCACTTTCCCAACATCCTCAAAAGGATTTGTTCTCATTTATCTCTTAATAATATCCACTTCTACTGGGGTAAAATGGAATTTCAAAGTACCTTTAAATTTGCATTCCCATGATGGCTAATGATGTTGAACACATGGTAAAACATTTGCTAGCCATTTGAAACTTTTCTTTTGATAATTATGTTCAGATCTATGATCCATTTTTATTGAGTTTTTTCTTGATATTTTTATTTTATTTTATATTATATTTTATTCTTTTATTCTAGATATTAATCTTCTGCTGGTGATATACCTAACAAAGACCTTCTCCCTTTTGGTAGGCTTTTTCTTTACTATATTGACTTTTTCAATAATAGTAAAGGAGTATTTTAGCTCCATGAGATCCCATTTCTCAGTTACTAGTCCTATTATTGAGCTACTGTGTCCTATTCAAAAAAATCCTTAGCTGCACCTACATGTTTTAAGTATATTCCCTAATTTTCCCTCTAGAAGTTTCAATATATTTGGTCTTATATTGATGTAATTGATCCATTTAAAGTGGAGTTCTGTGCTGGGTGAAAACAATGACTTTCTATTTTTATCCTACTTAGTGGCCATCCAGTTTTCTCAGCACCATTGAAGATGCTGTCTTTTCTCTGGTATGCATTGTTTTGCATCTTTCTATATCCTCAGGGAGCTGTACTTGTGAGGACTTACACATGGATTTTCTGTTCTGTTACATTGATCTTGTGTCTATTTATCTTCTGAGTAGTTTTGGTTTGAAGTCAATTTTGTAAAATATTAGAACAGAAACTTCTAGGGATTTTATGTTTCCGTTTATTTGGACCACATACTTTGAAAACTTCAGTTTTAAATCCATTCAAAAATAATCTATGCCTTAATCCATTAGAATTAAATAAGAACATGTTACCTGAGAATGCGTATAGAATAATAATGGTTCAGCTAAAATTTTACCCTAAAATATCCTCGTTACTTAGGAGGGAATCATCTTCAGGGAAAGAGATCAAACACATGACTGGTATTGGAGTTGAAAACACAAGACAATAATTCAGGATGCATGCTGTTAAGAGCAGCACTCAAAGTTATTGTTTTAAGGTAGAATTAGGGATGCTTGGGGCAGGGGGGCTTCCTAAACAAGCCTTTAGCACAAATATCTGCTCCTTACAAGAGATATCTCTACATTCTTCACCTAATTTCTGAATTGTGGATTTTCCTGTCAATCATATCTCTGGAATGTTTTGTGGTCCCTCCTTTTTACTTTCTCTATTGGGATTTGGGTATTCTATGATGGTATACTGGAGCCAATGACATTCTTCCACCATATTTGAAATTATTACCTTCCATCTTTAAATTCTCTGATCTAACCACTTACTGGTTTTTAAATTAGATATATCCAGGAGAACAGATGTTATTTGAGCTTCTGTCTTATATTAGTGAATTAATTCCCTTAGAGCTGTATAGCAGCATGCTACAATCTTTTACCCTCAATTTAGGGAAACAGAAAGGAAGGATAGAAAGAAACCTTCACCGCTTGTGCAAGCAGCCTTGATATAGAATGAGAGAGAGAGGTAGAGATCTTCCCAGCCTCTTTTAGGTTATTCCAAGCTTGAAGAAGACTAGCTGACAGTGAGTCAGACTAACATCTCAGCTCATGGTCTGTAACCTAATCCAAATGCCATTTTGCATTTTTAAGCCAAAATAACCAAAGCTTCTTCCTAGTGTTCTAATACAGAACTGTCCAGCTCTGCTTCTGACAGGTGATAGACTAGTCCTGGAATCGACTCCCTAATTGCCTCAAGATTGAATATCAGAGCAGTTATGGGATGCCGGTTATTATACAGAGCTTATGTAACAGTTTTACCATCATTCACATCCTGCATTAACTCATGGGGAAACAAAAGTATATTAAATGATTTTTATTAGTTTCTAATGTCCAAGCATATGATTCAAAGACAAAAAATATGAATTCACAATTATAGCAACTATGAAAATGCACATTAAAATAATGATAGCAAGACTGCTAGAAGTGTCACAACAACACTTACTGCAGACAGAAAGGCTGTAAATGTGAATTGTTGGAGGCCTCGTGGAAAGCCATCTGGAAGTGTCTATTAAAATTGAAGAGGCTTGGATCATTAAGTCCAGCATTCCCACTCCTAGGCAATTACCCTATAGGAGTAAAAGCATCAGCAAGCAAGGTAATATGGTCAATAATGATTGTTAGAGATTTTATTACAACAAATACTGAAACAAAGAGAAAGGCAGTCAGTCAGTGGTTGAATAGATTGTGACACTTTCCTGTCAAGGGCATTGTGCATGCATTAAAAAGAATTACTCAGATCCCCACCAGATGAATTGGAGTAATTGCAACGAAACATGGAGTTTGATGGCATTTCAAATCTGTGAAATTACAAAGCATGCAAATATCCAGACACACTAAAGGAGAGAGCAACAAATGGTTAAGTACACAAATAAGCAATTAGAAAAGGGATAATCATGTATACAAACAAACAGATACATTGAAGGAGGTGGGGGCTAAATGGGAAATGTGGCTTTGGTTGTTTTGCTGTTTGTTTTTGTCTTATTGAGACCAGGCCTCATTATGTACCACTGTCTAGCCTAGAGCCTAGAGCTAGACAGGACAGTCTCAAATTTGTGATTCTCTTGTCTCTGTCTGTTGAGTGCTACAATTGTAGGCATGTGCCAGCACAACCATCATAAATATGGATTTTTTTCAAGGTAGAGAATTTGAGATAATTTTCCATGTAGGACTTTTGCACTGGGCTTTTTTAAAAATTAATATGTATAACTTCTATCAGATGCACAAATGGCATAAAACATTACTCTTGTAATAAATGTCAGCAAACACGAGAATTACTGGACACGGGTGTCTATTACACATTTAACCTTCCACACCACTTTAAAACTAATGAATTTAAACCCATTCCCCCATGCTCTGTATGATGACCTGGCTTACCTGCTGCCTGCATGTCCAAATAATAGACGATGGAAGGTAATATGTGATCAGAACATACTGTGTGAAAAAAAAAATGTTTTCAATTAAAACAGAAAGTCAGCAACAGACAAAAGCAGGGGAACTGAAAGCTTCTACACATAAAAGATCATCATGATTTGGACAAAGCAGCAGACTTCAGAATGGGACAAGATTTTTACCAACTACACATCCCATTTGTTGGAGAGATAATATCCAAAATACATCAAGACTCAAAACCTGGACAACAAAAATAATAACTGAATTAAAAAACTGGGATGCAGATTTAAATGGGAATTTTCAAAAGAGGAACTCCAAGGACTGAGAAGCACTGAAAAAAAATGTTCAAAATCCTTAATCATTAGAAAATACAAATAAAAACCACTTTGAGATTTCATCTTACACCAGACAAAATGCCCAATAAAAGAAATGACAGTTCATGTTGGTGAGGATGTGGCTTAAGGGAAAACTCTTACCTTTTGCTCATTGGAGTGCAAATGTTTAGAGTCAGGATGGAAATTAGTGTAGTGGTTCCTCATGAATGGTTCAATCTCCTATATATATGCAGAAGCAGCTATGTCATTCTTGGGCATATACCCAAATGATGCTTCATCCTACGGTAGGGACACTTGCTCTACCATGTTCATTGCTGTTCTTTTCATATTCCATGAGGTGTTATTTATTAATTGTTGATCTTTATTCCTATGATAATGGCATTCTGTTCAGAAAGTCTTTTCCTGGGTTAATGAGTTCAAGACTACTCCCCAATTTATATTCTATCAGATTTCATGTATCTGGCCTTATTTTGATGTCTTTGATCCAGTTAGAGTTCAGTTTTGTGGAAGATGATAAGTATGGGTCTATTTCATTGTTCTATATGCAATCATCCAATTTGACCTGCACCACTTGTTGAAGTTGCTTTCCTTTTTTCCAGTGTGTGTTTATGTCTGGGACTGGAATTCAATTCCATTGATCAATATGGGCGTGTGTGTATGTGTGCGTGCACATCGATATCACGGTATTTTTTTTTATTACTATTGCTCTGTAGTACAGCTTGAAATCAGGGATAGTGATATCTATGGAAGTTCTTTTATTATTCAGGATTTTTACTTATTCTTTTTTTAAAATTGTGGGTGTATTTGTGTGGGGGTGTGTGTGTATGAAGCTGAAAATTGTCCTTTCAATTTCCATGAAGAGTCTCACTGGAATTTTAATGGGAATTGCATTGAGTCAGTAGATTTATTTTCGTAGGTCAGACACTTTTACAACATTAATCCTACTGACCCATGAGCATTCCATCTTCTGATATCTTTAGTTTCATTCTTCAGCATCTCAAAGTTTTTCCATACAAATCTTTCAGTAGCTTTGCTTAGACTTACTCTAAAGTATTTTCTATTTTTTGAAGCTGTTGTGAAAGGTGATGTTTCCCTGAATTTTTTCCCAGTCCATTTTCACGAGTGGGAAAGCATACAGACTTTTCTGTGTTAATTTTGTATCCAGCTACATTGCTGAAAGTGTTTGTCAGGTTTTGGAGTTTCCTAGTGGAATTTTAGGGTCACTTATGTATTATATCATATTATCTGGAAACTATGATACGTTGACTTCTTCCTTTCCTGTTTATTTCCCCCTGATTTCCTTCATTTCTCGTATTCCTCTGGATAAAACTACAAGTATAATCGGTATGGAGAATAGGTGTGAACATTTATGTAGAGAGTGGGCATCCTTGGATATGCCTGATTTTAGTGGAATTGCTTTGAGTTTCTCTCCATTATAGTTGATGTTGGCTACAGGCTTGCTGCAAACTGCCTTTCTTATGTTGTGGTTATGTTCCTTGGATCCCTAATGGATCCAGGACTTCTTATCATGAAGAGATGTTGGAGGTTGTCAAAGGCCTTTTCTACATCTAATGCGATGAATCTGTGCTTTTTGTTTTTCTGCTTCTACATGATGTCATCCAGTTTTACCAGCACCACTTTTTGAAGCTGCTGTCTTTTTTTCTGGTGTATATTTCTGATTTCTTTATGAAAAATTAGGTTTATGGATTTATGCATGGGTCTTAAATTCAATTCCATTGATAAATATTTCTGTTTTCATGCCAATACCATGCTGTTTTTATTACTATAACTTTGTCATACAATTTGAGGTTTGGGATGGTGATAACCTCCTGCAATTCTTTTATTATTCAGGGTTGTTTTAGCTATGTTCAGTTTTTGTGTTTCCGTATGAACCCAAAAATTGACCTGTTAAAAACTGTGAAGAATTGTGTTGAAATTTTTATGGGCATTGCTTTGAATCTGTAGATTGCTTTCGGTAAGATGGCTATTTTAATTATATAACCCTACTGTTTCATGAGCTGGGGTAATCTTTCTATCTTCTGATGTCTTTTTTAATTTCTTTCTTCAGTATATTAATATTTTTATCATACAAGTATGTCACTTGTTTGGTTGGAGTTACTCAATATATTTTTTATTTCTTGAGGCTATTGTGAAAAGCCTAATGTGTTGTTCCCCTGATTTCTTTCTCAGTCCATTTGTCATTGTTTATGGGAAGATTAGTGATTTCTGTGCATTAATTATTCATCCATCTACTTTGCTGAAAGTGTCCAGCTGCTGTGGAAGTTCCCTGGTGGATTTTTTGGGTCACTTATATATAATATCATGTCATCTGCAAATAAAGATACTTTGAATTCTTCCTTTTCAATTTATTTTATTGCTCTAGCTATATATATTATATTGAATAGGTATGGAGAAAATGGACAACCTTGACTTGTTCCTGATTTTCGTGGAATTGCTTTGTGTTTCTCTGCAATTAAGGTGAGGTTGGCTGTGGGCTTGTTGTAAACTGCCTTTAGTATGTAGAGCTGTGTCCCTTGTATTTCTTATCTCTCCAGGACTTTTAACATGACGAGATGTTGGAGGTTGTCAAAGACTTTTTCTGCATCTAATGAGATGATCATGTGTATTTTTTTCTTTAACTTTGTTTATATAATGAATATTGAACTATCCCTGCATCTCTGGGATGAAGCCTATTTGATCATGAGAATAATCTCTTATATGTATTCTTTGATTTGATTTTCAAGTATTTTGCTTAGTATTTTTACATCTATGTTCATAAGAGAAATTGGTCTGTAACTTTTTTTCTTCGCTAGGCCTTTGTGTGGTTTGGGTATCAGAATAACTGTTGCCTCGTAGAATTAATTGGGCAATGTTTCTTCTGTTTCTATTTTGTGGGAAAATTTGGGAAGTGTTGACATTAACTCTTCTTTAAAATTCTGGTAGACTTATTTGCTAACCTGGGCTACTTTTGGTTGGGAAACTTTTAATGACTGTTTCTGTTTCCCTAGGAGACATGGGTCTTTTAAACTTGCTTACCTGATGTTGATTTAACTTTAGTAAGTGATTTGAATTGAAAAAATTATTCATTTCTTTTCAGTTTTCCAATTTGATGGAGTACAGGTGTTTAAAGTATGCCCTTATGATTCTTTGGACTTCCCTGGTGTGTTGTTAGGTCCCCACTCTCTAATTTTGTTGATTTGGACATTCTCTCTCCATCTTTTAGTTGATTTGGCTGACCCATAGAAGTTAAGTAGCTAATAAGGGACCAGGGAATAGAGAGAAAGAGAATGTCTTCCAAAAAGGGATAAAGAATTAGTATTATAAAGGAATAATGGAGAAATTAGAATAGGAGGATTTAAGAGGATGGACAAGGGGACGGCTGGGTAGAGAAAAAATATAAAGAGGGATATCTAACAGCAAAGGCCTTTTGAAAAAGCCAGATGACAACCTACCAGGGTAGAAGCATCCTGATATAAATATGTAAATGAATATGTAAATTATATATACACATACACATACATATATACTTTAAGTGAAGTCACCATACAATGGAGGAGGTGATACCTTTAATATATACCATATGCTACTAAATAAAATCACAAGTTTCAGTTGGGCTCTTGGCCAAAAGAGTCCTACTGTCCCCCTGAACACTACAGGTTATTTCCAATGCTATTGCTTACTCTCCCAAACCTGATGGTAAGACCCTGTTTTCAAAGACAACACGTACTTATGGCATACAACATGGAGAAATATAGTTGATACTCAGCTTGAAGCTTCACTCCTACTGGCTAGCATTCATAGTGCTAGAAGATATAAGAAGAAGAAGAAGAAATGAGGACAAAATCCTACACTTAGACAAAAGGACATTCTCAAATGATTGGTGCAGGAAGGGGGAAAAATAAGTTTTCCCCCAATGGAATGATGCTAGGTATATCAATCATATTCTTGGGCACAAACTAGATGTCATATTTTAGTGGCCTCTTTCTGTCTCTCACCCTCTCTCTCTTCCTTCTTTATAAGTTTCTTATTTGTTAAAGGATGTATATGTGTTTTTCTTGAAAACATTTTTTCCACACATACAATATATTCTGACTCTTTTTAAGAGAAAAAATAAGATGAAGTTTGTTTTGGGGTGGTAGATCTTAAAGGAGCTGGGGAACAGGAAAGAATATGATAAAATATACTGTATGACATTCTTTAAGTTCAAAAATATTATTTATTCTTTTCTTATACAATACATCTTGACCACAGTTTCCCCTCCCTCCACTCCTCCCAGCCCATGCCCCCATTCTTCCCTTCCCCAGATTTACTCCTCCTCTTATTTTCCTTCTGAAAAGAGCAGGTGTCCCAGGGATATCAACCAAACACGGCATAACAAGATACAATAAACTGGGCACAAATCCTCACATCACGACTGAGTGACGCAAACCAGTAGGAGGAAAAGAGTCTCAAGAATAGGCAAAAGAGCCACACATACCCCACTCCCACTAATGGTGCTGGTCTAACTGGATATCTGCATGTAGAGGAATGCAAATAGATCCATATTTATCAACATGCACAAAACTCAAGTCCAAGTGGATCAAAGACCTCAACATAAAACCAGATTCACTGAATCTGATAGAGGGGAAAGTGGGGAATATCCTGGAACTCATTGGCACAGGAGACATCTTCTTGAATAGAAAATAAATAGCATAGGCACTAAGATTAATGTTTAATAAATGAGACCTCATGAAACTGAAAACTTCTGTAAGGCAAAGGACACCATTAATAGGACAAAATAGCAGCCTACAGAATGGGAAAAGACTATCAAAAACTCCACATCTGATAGAGGACTAATATACAAAATATATAAAGAACTCAAGAAACTAGACATTAAGAAATCGAGTAATCCAATTTTAAAATTGGGGTACTCATCTAACCAGAGAATCCTCAATAGAGGATCTCAGATGGGTAAGAAAACAAAAAACTGTTTAACATCCTTAGTCATCATGGAAATGCAAATCAAAACTACTCTGAGATTTCATCTTACATCTCTCAGAAAGGCTAAGATCAATGACACAAGTGACAACTCCTGCTGACAAGGATGTGGAGCAGGGGGGACACTCCTTCATTGCTGGTGGGAGTGCAGACTTGTACATGGAAATGTACATGTACACTATGGAAATCAATATAGTGGCTCCTCGGGAGGGAAAAAAATAAGGAAAACAAAAGGCTGAGAACTTCTTGAACATAACTAGCAGAGACCAACTAGTGGTGGTGAAGAAAAGTGCCCAATCCTCCCATAGTCCTGCGTCTTCTAACACAAAAGACCTGCCTGGAAGAGATCAGCAGATGCTCAACATGAGCACCATGTTAATCAGGGGACCAGGTGCTACTGAGAAGCCCATTGAGCTCACATTATTTGAGTTCTAGATCAGACCTTACTTTGATTTTCCTGCATGGCTAGGCAGGTGTAGAATCTGTGATCACAAAATAACTGGCTCTTGAAAAGACAAAAGTAAAATATGAGTCTTCTTAACTTTTAAGATCATCTTTGGGTAACTTTAAATGATAAACGCACTCGATAATTCTATAAATCAGCACTATGATTTTTATATCATCCATCATTGTACCTATCATGGATGAGACGATCTTACATACAAGAAATACAAAAATAAGACAGGCACAGTTCACGCCCTAGGAGACTGAGAAGATAGGCAAATGGAAAAGTGTTGCGCAGTATTACTCCAGTAATAACGAGGACAGTGAAAACAGGAGAGCTTTAGTGTCACTTATTGTGGAGATGAAGGCAGGAATTATCCAACAGCAGAAGTGAGTTGAGTTATATATGCGGCCTATGTGTGACCAGTCTGTTTAGAAGCCTGTTTTAGGTTTCAAAAAGGAAGCCGATTAGCACTGGAGGTTTACTTAAGTAGCTCTTAAAGCCATCAGGTAAACTTTTCCTCTAATTCAAATACATAGAAAGTATTTTTTTTTAATTATGCCTGCTGTGTGGTGATTTGCATGATAAATATCTCCCATAGTCTGGGACACTTGAACACTTGGTCTCTGGTTGGTGGTGCTGTTTGGGTAGAAAGTGTAGCCTTGGAGGAAAAATATCCTTAAGGCCGTCTGAGAGTTTAAGGACTCACAGGAGGACTCAACTTCTTATTCCAGCTGCCATGCTGGCTGCCTGTTGATATGCTTCCTACCCTGGTGGACTCTTATCCCTCTGACAGCATGAGCTAAATAAATGCTTCTGTAAGTTGTTTTGGTCATGGTGTTTTACTATAGCAATGGAAAAGCAAACAAATACAGGCAGTTTAGAAAAGGCAGAAATGTGGGATCCAGATATCTAGGACACTCTTCCCCCATGTCTGATATCAGGGAACACATATTAGTAAAATCACTGACTTTTATTTTCTGTTCCATGAATGTTTGAACACAGTGGTGCTTATTATTAAACAGTATCTCTAGGATATCTAACTCAACTGTAATGGTTTTCATATGCCTATAAAATCTCTTATTTCCATCTTCCTCTCAAGGGAGAGGACCTAATTTCCTCCCAGAGTGTGAGATACATTTCTAGATAGACTGTGATGTAGTGACAGGATCTGATTTGACACAGAAACTTATAAAATGCACGTCACCCTTTTCCTATCCATGTATCTTAGATCATGTATTATGTGGAAGGCAACTGTCATGCTACAGAAGTGGACAGGCAGCGCCACGGAGCGATTTGTACATCGAGAAACTGAAGACTCCATCTAACACTGTGTAAGTGGTTCACCTTGTGCATCCCCCACCCAAGACAAATCTTAAGATGACTCCATGGTTAGCCAAAAATGTGACTGTGGCCAGAAGCACTGTCCCAGCACAACTTGTAAATAATTAAAGTCTTTTGTTTTAAATCTGTATTTTTGACACTCTGTTATACAGAATAATTACAAAGTTACCTTCCCTCATACTATCTTTTCTTTGGCTTATGACCCACTTTAGAGTTTCTGGCATTCAAAATCCAGTGATAAATAATATAAATACAGCCTTGCGTTTGTTTTCTTTTATGAAGACAGAGCAACTCTTTTTACGCTCACCTCCCTGGGCCTTCCTTTGTCTAGAAGTGACATTACTAAAGTTCTTTACTATACTCAGGCTCTATGGTTTAGGAAGCAAAGTCTCCCTGGTTTAGGAAGCCATGCCTCTCTGGTTTAGGAAGTCAAGTCTCTATGGTTTAGGAAGCCATGCCTCTCTGGTTTAGGAATTCAAGTCTCTATGGTTTAGGAAGCAAATTTGGAAGCAAATTTGGACACCTAGAGAGCATTGCTTCATTAGTGTGACAGCTTTCTGTAGCTTTTGTCACAAGCTTTATGTTCACATAGATATTTTCATTCCTGAATCTCCTGTTCCTAGAACTAAAGATTCTGGAACTTAAGGCAAGAATCTCAAATTGGTTTCTAGTTTTCCAAAACAAATATCAGGACAAAAATGTGCTTGATGGCCTTCGACTGAAGGAGATCCTGGAGCAGGGGTCAGTGTAGTCTGTGTTCAGTCTCCTGTCTGTGAGTGAGTCACAGTTCAGCCCTACTTGATGTCTCAGTGAGAAGAATCTAGCAAATGGCTCCAACTTAAACTTTTCCTATCAGAGAACTAGAGTACTGATACAGAGCTGTTCAAATTTAGAAGATTCCTTAAGAGGTGCTTTGTATGTTTTAGCTGTTGTTGGGATATTGAAGGACCCACTGACAATGCACTTATGAAAGCCAGTCACATTCCAAGATCTCAGAGGTTAATAGACTAACAGCATAGGTTAATTTCTTATCTTATCACAATGCAAGCACAGCAGACTTTGAGAGGAGTTAGGCTGGCTGTTTGTCTTCTCAGGGCCAAAGCTGCCTCATTAGACAAGGAGAGAGATGCTTGAAGGAAATTCAAGATGACATCTTGGATGCTAGTATTATAACTGTTAAAGTTACGGTCACATAGTAAAGAAAGATCACAGGACTACTGAAAACATAGCTTGTTCTTATATTCAGAGAGAATTTGACCTCTGTGATTAGTTCATCTGGACCCAGAAAAATTTATTTGTCTTCTTTGGTGAGTAGCTAGATGTTATCTAAGGATTTACTTTTTTAATGGCTTAATGTATTTGAAGTTTTTCTACTCACCTCTGGAAACCTACCACTTAAAATCAGCCATTTAATCTGGAGAATCCAGTGGAGCTAGTAAACTGCATGGCTTTTAAATGCTAAAGTCACTTTTAATTTGACTGATAGTAGCATAAATGGCCTTTAATGTTGGGATATTAAATCATAGTAAGTATTGGTGCTGAAACATAAGCCATCTGATATCACAAATGGTCATTAATTCATCATTTATGCATTCCTGTCAGATCTGATAGGATAATATTCATAATTTATTAAGCAATACATCTCAAGGAAGCATCTAGTTCCATATTATATTCATAATAGTAGCAATGGTTGTTGCCAGTGCTAGTCAAGTGTAAATTATTACTGTGTGAACATGATGCTATTGTAATATAATGCCCTGTGGCTAAGAAAGTCACTAGCATCTAACAGTCTTGACCTGCTTAGAACAGAAGTGAGCCTGCACACACACACACACACACACACACACACACACACACACACACACGAACCCTTAGCACTATAGACAAAGAAGAGATAAAGAGGTAGAGGAAAACATTAAGCGGACAGTCTTCTGATTTACAGCAAGCACGGCTGAGGTGGGTGAGTATCAAACGTGATGCAGGGGAAAGGTTACTGCCTGTAGCAAGCTAACATGGTCCCCCATCTCCCAGGGAACAGAGTTCAAAGCCAGGTCAACAAGACAAGCCCAGAACTTAAGGGGATCAGAAAGCAGAGATCTTTTGCACAGAGCTATTGTTTCCAAAAAGTAATTCTTCAACTAATGTAAGTGGAAGGCTCTGTTAATTTTATTTAACTGTTTAGCAGATATTATCAACCATATGGTTAGACATTTAATGCTATCAGAGTCACAGATGGATGTGTATATCTGTGTGAGAGTGGTAGAGAATCTAAGGAGAATTCAAATAGGCTTTTAGAGCTTTGTAACAAGTGTGCTTCACCCAGTCGTTAAATAGCAGGGAGAGGAGTGTGTAATTACAAGGCACTGTCTGCTTAGCAGCAGAATATCTATCAGTGTACCTGTTGTGGGCCCTACCTCTCCATGTTTTTTCAAACAATAATACTATGATATCTCTTTTTGTACAGCAGAAACTGTTCTGGAAAGAGCCATTGACAAAACCAGAGCCTTAAATAAGGAGAGCCATACTCTTCCTCTGAGCATATAATTGGCTAGGTTCCTGTGAGACTGTCATAGAGCTAAGAGTGGGTCGAAGCTGGCTTGGAACCCCACGTCATCCCAGGAGATGAGAACGGTAGGTGTTCTGCTGCTCCTCACTTTAGCCCTGGCCAGAACCCAGCTAAATATTAAATATTGCCTGTTTCACAGAAGCAAAGGAACGTGGCTTGGTTGGTGCTTCTCTGTGCTGTAGCTGGAAGCTTAGGGATGGAGTCCATTCTCTGATAAGGTGCCTTTCTCTTTTTCCCTGAGAGACCACACTTCATGCTGAAGGTGCCCTTACAAGACCTTGACACTTAGACTTCAGTTCCACATGCAAATGGGTCTACTCTAGTATCCTTGTGTTAACCAATGGATCTCAACCCTGGATACCAAAGACCCTACCCTGCTTGCGGCCCTATATATGTACCCTACACCCTACATTAAAATGGAGGCACCCCCTGAAGCGTGTTCCCGAGTGTCTGTCCACTTGGGAGGTCCACCAAGGACAAGGCAGGTTGCCATAAACCCAGGGCCACCCACCATACTGTGTCCTCCCCGTGTCCCTCTGTCTGGAGCCGGCTCCGCGGATGGCCACAAACTCCAGGCAGGGTGCCTGCGGCTGGGACACACATGTGACGGGAAGATTCCAAGTCCCAGGACTACAGGTTCCTTACAACTTTTGAGAATCATATTAAGTTACATCGTGACATATATAAGTTATTTATCCCTTCAGCAAGGCTGTAGTTCATAATCATAGTTCATTCTATGGTGATTACCTGGAAACTGAAGGCAGGCAGATATATTCATGCAGCAAATACTTAACTTTGTTCTACATCACTACATATGTAGTTAGCCCTGCAATGTATCCATGAGTCAAACTTTGTATTTGACTTCCAATTGCATTTGTCCTTGGTTCACTTGAGAAGCAGGTCAAACACTGTTGTCGTTACAACTCTGAGAGGGAGTTCAGAATGACCTCTGTGGATGCTTCCCAGGTACACTAAGAAGCCAGAATGACTGATCTTGGCAATGTACCCTACATCTACATGTGGGGGGATGATTCCAGAGTCTGAATCATCCTTAGGCTGCAAAACAGAAACCCGAGGTACCATCTGGCATCCAGAGAGGTTTGACTGGCAAAATAAACCCTGAATCAGGATAGGGGCCCATTTTCCATGAAGGAAATCATCCCCTCCCCCTCTAAAATAGAGAAAAGGTATTTACTGATCTCCTACTTGTGGAGTGCCCAATTCTTCCTATGTAGCACTTGAGTTGGCTTCCACTTTTATAATAGAAACAATAGCTAATGAAGATATGTCTAAGAGAGCTTCTGCTTGGTAAACTCTATCCCCTGTGCACATTAGGCTAATTTTCCATCAGTGAACACAGGTCAATCTGGGCAAAAGAAATTAGGTGCTTCAAAACAGAATGATGTACTTTCTATGGTGCAAAAACATTTAAAAATCTATATCAGCACCCCAAATAGTGGCCACATACCCTTATATGTAAACTATGTGGTATTTTAAAGAGATTGAGTGAAGCCATGAGACAGAGACATAGAGAAAGAGACAGGAAGAATTAGAAGCAGAAAGACAGAGAGAATGATAGAAGATGGGGAAATTCTTCTTTGCTTGAATAGCAAAAACCTTTGGGTAAGAAGACAGGTGAAGCACCATGTGGCCATATTTGATCATGTAGATTCCTGTACTACTCCGAAGTTCCATGCCTAAACAGCTACAGTTTTCTAAGCAGCAAGCTCATCACTGTAACCTTGTGGGATTTTTGTCAATAAAGATTGATAGGGTAATTATGATTAGCTTTCTATTTCATTTTATTCTTTGTGCTCACTAGACGGATAAATGCTTTATTACAAATAATAAAATGCAATCTTAATGTGTGTATTGTGGGAGCCATACCAATAAAGCTTCGTGTTCAGAATGCTTCAAGGAAAGGCAAAGCTTCCCACAAGCTGATCTCTAGAGAACACTTTGTAGCTACTCAGGAAATAGTGGAAATAAGAGGCAAGCGTGGAGAGCTCTAAGTAGAAGACAGCTCTGTGGCAGCAAGTACCCTTCCTAATAGAACACCTCCAAGTACTTCAATGAGCTGGAACAAAAACTTAATGAACACTTGCATTTATTTGGAATGTTTTTATTTAAGTCACGCAGAAATTCCTGTTTTCATGCTCACTTGTGCATCAAGAGAAATCACTTAACCTTTGCCCTTTAGTACCTCATCCATAAAATGGGCATAAATGTACCTCACTTGTACATCTATCTGCACATGGGGTGCACCAGAAAGAGATAAAGTATTTGGCTCATTACCTTGTATACTTACTGACTGAATTCTAAGCAAAGTAAACGCCTGTGTTTAGTGACTTCACGAGACAGGTCAGTGATTAAAGAAGCTCATGTCACAGTCTGTTAATTACAAAGTCCAAATCAGAATCATTGATCCAATATTTCTATCACTCAATGGCTAAAGTACTTGTTTGGGGCATGGATTTTTCCAGCTCATATCTGCTTGTACCAGTTCAGATGGGGCAACACATACAACACCTCTCCATCTCCTTTTGCCTGCTTTTAGAAGCCAGAACCTGAAGTCAGTGTGAAAATTTACACCACAGTGCTGCCTGCAGAGGACACTGCTTTCTATGTGCCCGTGGTGAAATTCTCACCAGCTCATCTCTCAGGGGCCTGTAGATTTGGATGGAGTAGGCATTGTGTCTGTTTGGTCAGTTGATGCGCAGGTTTTAAATCATTGGATTTCATTTGTAGTTAATATTTCCAGTGTGTACTTCATTGCTTTGGGGCAACTTCCAAAGAGGGTATTTTCCATTACAAAAGTCTCTAGGTATCTTAAAAAAAAAAAAAAAAAGTATGCCTTTAATTCCAGCACTTGGGAGGTAGAAGTAGTTGGATCTCTGTGAATTCAAGGCCAGTCTGGTGTACAGAGTGAGTTCCAGGACAGCCAGAGTTACAACAGAGAAACCTGTCTCAAATAAGTAAATAAAATAAACAAAACAAACAAACAAACAACAACAATTAAAAGAAAGAAAGGAAGGAAGGAAGAAGAAGAAGAGAGAGAGAAAAGAAGGGAAAGAAAAAGAAAATAAAACATACAGCACTGGTTTTCTGAACATTGCCTTTCCCTATATTTCTTTTTGCAGACTTGCTTTGCAGCCAATTTGACATGTCTAGCACTCCTGAGGCTCTGAGACACTGTCCCTACCTTGTTGTGACCTTTAGCAGCATGTCTGTCTATACCAAGGGCAACATTCCCCCAGAATTACCCTGGAATAAATTCCCATTTCCTCCCATCTCTCCTGTGATTGCCTTTAAACATTCTGAACTCGGACTGTGGCATCTTAGCAGCTGGTTGATACTGCCATCTAGTGACTCTTACGAGCCAATCAACTGACACCATGAAGTTCAGCTACACAGATAATTAAACACATTAAATACATTTCTTATTTTCTGAAGCTAACATTCACCTCTAATTTATACGAAAGACTCTGTGAGAGAGCTGTGGAAATTTCTTCTGTAGATTCTGGTGTCCCGCCGGCATGGTGGCAGCAGTGTGACACGACAGTGTCCTTTGTTTACCTTCCCGCAGTGTGCCTGCTGTGGAGGATAACCACATCTTGACACTCGCATTAGATTTTCTGCAACACAGAGAACTGGCTGCTTTGTTACTGTGGCATATTGACTTTCTATTCAGGCTTGAGAGTACGTTTTTGCTTGCATATCGAACATTTGACTCCAGTAAGTACCGTAGTGGGGAACTTAAAAGCCTGTCATTCATTTTATCTCAATTCTCAGGCCAAAACTCCCCTTATACAGGTAGTTTCACTGGAGAATGGAATGGGGGTCTAAGCCCTGCCCTGGGGAGTCACATGTGATGTGATGTGTGAGGGCTTGTGTGGCAAGACCGGGACTCAAAACTGTGACATTAGCTCCACAGTCTGCTGACTATTTAAGACAGGTAGAGAATGATTATTGGAGTCTGAGGATGAACAAACAATCAACTATATAAATCTATCATGTACTGCTAATACTAGTTTTTCTCTTCTTTCAAGCTTCATTCCCACTGAGAGTTAAGCCTTAGCCACTACTTGCTTTATATACAGTGCTGAATCATTCCCCGTATGTTAAAAGGAAAGACAAATAATAATAATAATACAATGAAGAAGGAGAAGAAGCAGAAGAAGCAGAAGAAGAAGGAGGAGGAGGAGGAGAAGGAGGAGGAGGAGGAGGAGGAAGAGGAGGAGGAGGAGGAAGAGGAGGAGGAGGAGAAGAGGCATGAATTCCCAGGTGGTAGGGAGATGCTCAGTCATCAGGGAATGGAACTATTTGAGAGGATTAGAAAGGATTAGGAAGTGTGGCCTTGTTGGAGGAACTGTGTTACTTCAGGTGGACTTCGAGGTTTCAGAAGCCCATGCCAGGCCTAGGCGCGCTCTCTCTCTCTCTCTCTCTCTCTCTCTCTCTCTCTCTCTCTCTCTCACTCTGTCTCTCTCTCTCACTCTGTCTCCCTCTGTCTTTCCCCCACCATCCACCTCTCTCTCTCAACCTATGAATCAGGATGTAGCTGTCAGCTCCTGGCACCTGCCTACATGCCATCTTGCTCCCTGCCATGATAATAATGGACTAACCCTTTGAACTATAAGGAAGCCCCCAGTTAAATGCTTCTTCTCACAAGAGTTGTTCTATTCATGGTATCCACACAGAAGAGGCTCCATGATTCTTCACGTTTTGTTTTGTTCACAGTAGAGTAGTGCTTCAGACAGTGTCTTCCTGCACAAGGCCAAATTCAAAAGAATGCCTCAGGCTCAAGGAGAAGCCAACTGCCTTACTATTCACCTTCAAGTATCTACTGAGAATCATCTTGCTTTCAGAGGACAAATAAAAAGTCTCTCATGCCCATTTTTTCTTGTACCTTGGTGCAATAGTAGTATGTTTTCATGAATGGACTATTGAACCTTTGAATATTTCCTAATGATTTATTTCTTGTTCATTTGTAAAATCAGAGTATTATAGCAAAAGAGTCGTCCTTTGTGTCTCCTTTAATTAATAAAGGCTTCATTTCTGTTTTATCACTCATTATTATACATACCTACATGTAAAATATACAGTGCTGGCTGACAGGGCTACCAAAACGTGAGACCTTTGAACTCTCTTCTCAGTGAAAGACCATTGAATGTAATTTTCCACTGGCTTTGAAAGACATAGTCCTACCTCTAATCAAGAAGCTCTCTACAATGGATATCTTCTGGAAAAATCAGTCTTCTTCAATGGAGTGTCATTGGGTATTTTAAACATTCCTCACAGCAGGCCTCGTGCATAGGAATAGTTAGACAACACGAAAGAGGCTCCATGATTCTTCACTGTTTTGTTTTGGTGCTGGTGTCTGTGTGTGTGTGTATACTTTTGTAAATTTGGTTTTGTGCTTATTTTTATTTTTGAGATTATAATAAATTCTATCTTCTCTCCCTTCCTTTTATACCTTTCAAACTTTCCTATATACCCCTCCATGGTCTCTTTCAAATGCATGGCCTCTTTTTCATTAATTGTTGTTACATGCATATATGTATACTTATATACATATGGGTATATATACGTATATATACATATATATATATATATTCCTAAATATTGCCACCTTAGTCTGTATAATGTATATATGCTTAATATGTATAATGTTACTTGTATATATCAGGAAAATTATTTCCTCTCTCAACATTCCTAAGTTGCCTGTAGTTCTTTGTGGAGGATTTGAGGCCCACTAGGCTTCTCCTGTCAACTTTAGTATGTCTATTGTCGTCATTCATTTTCAACTCATGGTTAGGCAGCCATGCTGGTGAGACTTTATGTGTATAGCTTCTGACATTATCAGGATACACTGTCTCATAGCAAACCCCCTGACCTCCTGGATCTCATATTCTTTCTGTCCCTTCATCTTCAATGTTTCCTGAATCTTGGATGCAGAGTTGTTTGTAGATATTTCAATTGAGGCTAGGATCTACAACTCTGCATTTTGATTGATGGGTCACTTTAATGGCCTCAGAATGTTACAAAGGAAAGTTTTCTTGATGAGCAATGAGGACAACATTTAGACTCTAACTAGGGATTATGCTGGTTTAGTAAAGCGGTAGATTTCCAGAACCTGTTATGATTTCCTCTTGCTGAGCAGGTCTTAAGTTTAGTTAGAGAGCTGTTGGCTGATACAAATGTATATATACCACTGTTGTACTCTAAGGGTTCTCATACCCTGCCCATCACTGTTGTAGTTCATGGGCATCATAGTTAGGTAGGATTGTTGGTTACTCCCTTCCTTTGAAAGCTGCATGGTGTCTTCTGGTACCATGAACACTAGTACCCAGGGAGTGGGCAGTCGGGTTAGTCACAGCTCAGGGAGTCTGTCCCCTGTGTCTAAAGTACAGGTGTCTTTAGCAATACAGATTTACCTTGCAGCTCTTGGGGGAAAACAAAGGGCAATAGCAACAGCCTGCACGTATTGGGAGTCTCTAGGACAACCCAGAGCAACAACTCCAAAGAGGGCTTCTCATGCCTCTTGTTGGGTTTTGGTAAAGTGGTCTTGGCTCTCGTAAGGAGCACTGTCATCCCAGATAATAAAATTTCATTTAAGCTATATACATATATTATACACAGCCTTCCCTGTATTACAGGATTTTTTCGGTAAATAGTTAATAGCATGATTATGGATTTTTCAGACATCTTTGCCATTATTTTGCCTTCCTCCCTCCTCTTTTACTCATGCCCCCTCCCACCCTCTTCCCATTCCTCTTATCAGATCACCTCCATACCCCACCAAGGATCCATTTTTACTTTCCTGGTTTCTGCAGTTGTTTCTGGGTAGGTATTCACATTCAAAGATTTGAAGCTAGGAGCCTTGAATGAGACAGAACATATGACTTTGTCTTTCTGGGTCTTGGTTACCTCAGTTATTACGATCTTTTTTTCTAGTTTCATCCATTTACTTGCAAAGGCGATGATTTCATTTTTGCTTTGCAGCTGAATAGTATTTCAGGGCGCATATGTGCCACATGTTTATTACCCATTTGCCAGTTGAAGGGTACTTAGGTTGCTTCCATCTCCTGGCTATTGTGAATCGAGCAGCAGTGAGCATGGCTGAGCAAGTTTATTCCGCATTTAGACATCCAGTTTCCTCAGCACCATTTTTTGAAGATGCTTTCTTTTCTCCAGTATGTTTTTGGCACCTTTGTCAAATATCGCATGGCTGAAAACATATGTACTAGTATTTGGGTCTCCTGTTGTGTTTCATTGGTCTGCATGTCTGCTTTTGTGTGACTGCCATACAGTTTTTATTACTATGGCTCTGTAATACACCTTAAGGTCTGGAATGGTAATCTCTCCAGCATCGTTCATTTGTTTCAGGACCGTTTTGGCTATCTGGGGTCTTCTGCGACTCCTTAAATTCTAGGGTATTTTCTTTTTTATATTTATGTGAAGAAAGAGATGAGATTTTGATTGAGATTGAACGGATCTGTACATAGCTTTCGGCAAAATGTTGTTTTCATAATACTAATCCCATCAATCCACAAACACGGGATATCCGGCCATTTTCTAGTGTCCTCTATCTTTTTTTCAGAACCTTAACATTTTCATTGTAGAGGTCCTTAACTTCTTTGGCTAGGTTTATTCTTAGGTATCTTATTTACTTTAAGGCCATTATGAATGGGAGTGTGTTTATGATCTCCTTCTCTGTATATTTGTTGTTGGCGTACAAAAAAAAACTATTGATTTGTGCAAGTTGATTCTGTGCCCTGCCACACTGCTGAATTTGCTTATCATTTCTAGTAGTTTTCTGGTAGAATTTCTGGAATCTTAACATACAGTATCATGTCATCTGCAAACAAGGATCGCTTGGCTTCTTCCCATGTTGTATTCCTTTAATTTCCATCTCTTGCCTTGTTGCCATTAGTCCTTCAATCAAAATATTTGAAAAGAATGGAAATAATGGGAGTTCTTGTCTCCTGACTTCAGTGGGATTGCCACTTAGGGTGATATTGACTGAGGGTTGTAGCTCATATGTAGCTTTTATGAGACTGAAGTGTATTCCGTCCAGCCCTACATTCTTGAGGACTTTTATTACAAAGGCAGAAGCCTTTTCTGTATGTATTGAGATGATCATTCATGTGATTTATTACATGTATTGACTTTCGTATATTGAACAACTCCTGATAAAGGGTAAAGCCCATTTGGTCATGTTGTATAATCTTTTTCATGTATGTCTTTATGTTATTTACAGTAATTTCATCAGGGATATTGGTCTGTAGTGTTTTTGTTATTGCGTCTTTTCCTGGTTTTGTTATTAGAGTGATACTGTCTTTTAAGAAGGAGTTTGGGAGTGCTCCTTATGTTTTTTTTTTTCTTTAAAAAAATCATTTAAAAATAATTGGCTGTAGGTCTTCTTTGAAAGTCTAGTAGAATTCTGCTATGAATATATCTAGCTCTAAATATTTTTTCATTTTTTAGTTGGAAGGCTTCTTATTACTATTTCAATCACTCATTTATTATGTTACTGGTCAAGTTGTTGATATCTCAGTTTGATTTTGATGGTTTGGCCAAATGAAGACATTTATCTGGTTTTTTGGGGGGAGAGGGGTAGGTTTTTAAAATATTCATTTACAATATTCTGAATTTCTTTGGTGTCAGTTAGAATGTTTCCCTGTTTATTTCTGATTCTGTTAATTTGGTTTTGTTTGCATGCTTGTTTGGCTAGTTAATTTTATTGAGTGATTTTATTTCAATATCTCTAATATTCAGAAGTATTAAATGAAGAAACTCCTTCTGAGTTCCCCTGTAAATGAATTAGGATAATGTATAAAGTGTCTCAGTATCTGATGTCTTTCCTATTTAGATGTTTATTCACAGCTTTCTGGGGCTATAGAAATTATAACCACAAAATATACAATGTATAAACTACCACATTTTTTAAATTTTTTTCCTTTTACTGTAAATAGATTCTTTTCTCATACAATATATCCTGATTATATTTTCTACTTCCTCTACTCCTTCCAGTTTCTCCCTACCTCCCCTTTCCTCCCCTCCAGATCTACTGCCTTTCTATCTCTCATTAGAAAAGAATGGGCTTCTAAGAGATAACAACCAAACATGATACAATAAAATATAATAAGATGAAGCAAAAACTATCATATTGAAATTGGACATGGCAACCCAACAGGAGGAAAAGTGTCCCAGGAGCAGGCACAACAGTCAGAGTCCTGACCGTTCTCACAGAAATAAATATACTAAGCTAACACATAAAACACTAAGCTAACAGCTATAATATGTACACAGAGAACCTTGTACAGATCCATGTAGGCTCTGTGATTTCTGCTTTAGTCTTTGTGAGCTCATATGTGCCTTATTAGTTTATGTATGAAGGTGATCCTAATGAGGAGTCCTAATAACAGAGAAAACAGTCTCAACTGGTCATGTCTTATTGACAGGTGAAGTTTTCAATGGCAAGAGTAGGTTACATTCAATTGAATTGTTGGCCAAAGGGGTCCCATGGAAATCCCCAAACAATCAAGGCTTGTTGCTAAGACAATGGATTTCTCTCCACCCACACAACAATTTGTGTGGACAACACTCACACAAATTATTGGTCATAGAGAAGTCAATCTGGTGCCTACATGAAGCCTTCACCCCTACATTCTAGTGTCTTTTGTGCAGAAAGGTATTCTTCAGCCTAACAAACAAACAAACATAAAGAAAAAAAAAACCATGAACCTCAATCCAGCCACAAAACTTTTGACCTTTGATCTTTCCTGTCTGCAATGTATACTAGGGCAATGGTGACACAGAACCTATGTCTATTTGACTTAAGGACCACTCCATGAGATGGAACCCATATCTGGCACTGTTTGCATAACCCAGATCCAGAGACTAGGAAAAAGCCAAACACTACTGGTCTAAAACCGTACCAATAAAATCTTCCTAATGATATTCTGTTATACTCACAGAACAGTGCCTTATCCAGTCACCACCAGAGAAACTTTCTCCTGAATCATATGGGAACAGACCCAGAGACCTACAGCCAGACATTGTAGTGGAGAGAGGGTCTAAGTGGGATGTCTCCATCAAAGCCCTCCCCTCAGAGCTCAGGGAATCCCATGGAAGATGAGGTGGAAAGACTGTAAGAGCCAGAGGAGATAGAGGAAGTCAGGAGAACAAAGCCTCTGATTCTGTTAATTTGGATATTCTCTTTCTTTCTTTTGGTTATTTGGGTCAAGGGTTGGCCAATCTTGTTTGTCTTGTCAAAGAACTAGGTCTTATGTTAGTTGATTCTTTGTATTGATTTCTTTGTTCCTATTATATTGATTTCTGCTCTGATTTTTATTATGTCTTGCCATTGATTGGATTTGGATTTGTTTTTTTCAAATTTTGAGTTGCTTCATTAATCTATTTTTTCTGCTTTTTCTGACTTTTATTGTATGTTATTTTTAACATAGGCACGTAGAGCTATAAATTTCCCTCGAAGGTTTGTTTTCAGAGTGTCCCAGAGGTTTTTGTTGTGTGTGTTTTCATTTTCCTTTAGTTCCAGAATTTTCAAATTTTATTTCTCAGTTTCTTCTGTGACCTTTTCATCATTCATAACGAGTTTTTAATCATCATGAGTTTTTTGTACTTATAGATTTGTTTGCTCTTAATATTAAACTTTATTGCATTGTGGTATGATACACATAAGGAGTTATTTCAACCTTTTTGAATTTGAAAGATTTGTTTTGTGTCCCAGTTATTATTGGTAAATGTGTTAACTGTAGCAATTATGTCACTAATTTTTTTTTTCGCTTTGTTGTATGTGTTCTCAGAAGTATTTTGTGTTTTAATAATTATGGATTCATTATTCTTTCCCAGTCTCCTTTCTCTCTTCAGCCTGAAATATTGCTTCCTGTATTTCCTTTAGGGTTAGGTTTGCTGGATATAATTTTTTTTAGGTTAGTAATTAAAAAGCTTTTCTTCATCCTTCAAATATGGTGGGAAATTACCCTGGGAATTTATTGTAGGCTGATCATCATGGTTGGTTAGAGCACGAAACGCATTGTTCCAGGTTCCTCTGGCTTTTAAAGTGCCTCTTGAGAATCAGCTGTTTTCTGATGGGTTTTTCTTTTAATGTGACTTACATTTCTTCTCTTTGTATTTTACAATACATTCTCCTTGTTAGGTATACTTAATGTTTTAACTATGATACTCTGTTGTGGAAGTTTATTTTTAGCTGTGCTTAAAATAATTGTTTTACGCACTGTTGGCTGCATAAAACTGTCTGCCTAGTCTTGGCACTTTGTATTGTTTGCCAGTGTTGGATTTCTGTGGGGGTGTTTGACTGCTTATGATCTGCACCTGAGGAGTGATGAATCAATAAAAACACCTGAGCTCAGATGCTCCAGGATCCACTGGCAGTATGGAACTGGTCATGATGGTGGTTCCCACTGCTGAGGTCTGACAGGGTTTATATCTATGAATATGCCTCCTTGTCTTCCTTCTTGAGCCACCACAGCAGCGTACCATTACAATACTCTGTAGTTGTTTTTTTTTTTTTCATCTTCTTGTATTTTATTTGGTATTCTGTGTGCTTCTTGCATTCATATAAGTGTAACTTTCCTATATTTGGAGACGTTTACTTCTATGATCTTCTTGAAGATTGGTCTATGCCATCGATTTGGGATTCCTCTCCCTCATGAACCCTAAAATTTGAAGATTTGATTTTTTACATAGTGTCCCACATCTTTGTATGTTCATTTCCAGTGATTTTGCTTATTCATTTGTTTGTTTGTTTTTAATTTCATAGCCCTTGCTTATTTGGTTGGATTCTCTACTTTATCTTTGACACCTGATATTCGAATTTCTGCTTAATTTCTTCTACTCTGAGACTTTCCTATGAGTTGGATTAGGGGTTTCAGTTCCATCTTCATTATAGTTTGAGTTCTCTCCCAGTGTTCCTATCTCCTTACTGAATTCCAATCCCAAATTCTGCACTGTCTTCATCATTCTCATCGACCTTATGCTTGTGTTCCTTTAGAAGTCACTCAGGCATTGATGTTTCATACTGTTGGCATTTTTGCAATGAGATCTGGGCCTACATGAGTCCAGTCCCCTCTGTCCACCTCACTTCATTCAACCTAAGCTGTTTCCAAATAAACTCTAAGCACAGCTAGACTGCATATCCTCTCTTCTGCCCCCAGTCTGCAGATTCATGTAGAGGCTGTGCCTTTTGGTCCAAGCCAGGCATGTGGGACTAGATCTTCTTGGGTGGTAAGGTTAGAAATGGTATAGTGGAGGCCAGTGGGCTGGAAGAGGTAGGGATGACAGAAGCTTAGGAATTGCTTGAGACACAGGCAAGGGAGGTCTGATTGCCTCCCTTGGTTGTGGGACCTGGGCTAGATCTGGTAGATTTAAAAGGGTGCATAAATAGGGAATGTCAAGGAGACTCACTGGGCTGTCCTTTGGAAAAGCAAGTTGGAGATCTAGCTGGGTAGGGAAGTTAGACGAGGAGCAGAAGGGACTTCTGGGTGCCGGCAGGTGGGGCCAACCCATGCAGAATACCAGAGGTTGGTTGTGGTGCAGGTAGGAGAGGCCTGTCTGATCCAGGGCACTGGATGTGGAACTCAGTCTATACCTGACAGGTTACAGAGAAGGTACAGATTGAGAGCTCGGAGAGAAACACTGGGCTATACCCTGGAGAAGAAACTGGACTATATTTTCTAAAAGGTAAAGAAAGAATATGAAGCTGGGTAGAGAGGGATCAAGGATCTGGGAGGGTTAGGGGAGAAGAAAGTATACAATCAAAATATATTGCATGGAAATTAGAAAAAAAAATTAAAGGAATGTTTTTCTAAGAGCGCTAAGATCTTTCAAAGTCTTAGAGCCTAAGATCTATGATCAAAACGTAAAAAGCTAGAAAGAGAAAGCCCAGCTTTAAATGAGCTGCATTTAATACTAAAATCATTTGAATGCCAGCAATTAGGTAACAGGGGGAAGAGGCCACACAGCCTCCTGAGCTAATAATCTACAGAAACCTGCAGACTCAATGCTCCAAGCCTCTTTTCTCATCTGACGAATGTAATCTTCTTGCTCATTTTAATGATGATGTTAGCATTTAGACTGTTCCAATCCTTTTGATTTACTGTTAATTGTCAATTGCAAAGCCATGCCAAGGTCCTCATTCCTGCAGTCATAAAAATAATTATCTATATTATCTCTTCAGTGACCAGGCACATAGATAAAAAATGCTATAAAATAACAGATTTCAACAATCTTTTTTCATTTTTCTAATCTCAATTTGTTTCCATGTTTGGGAAAAAAAAAAGGCTGTCGAACACTAGACACTGCTTTGGCTTTAGGGAACTACCTTTAATTTTTCCTTCTGTGTTCTTTCTGGTATTTTTCCAAATGTTCTACAAATTGCGTATAAACAGCAAGTGATCATCCTTTAGTCAATGGCTTCATGCAGACAACTCATTATAAGCAATTCTTCCAGGAAACTAATGAAATTCAAATCTCTATGTAGTCAGACTCCATCCCTAGTCCTTGATCTGTTTTCTAATATTCAAGGGAGCTGGGGATCAGGAAGAGACTGAATCACAACCTTGTGTCCACTATATGAAGCTATTCCCTGAGTTGGGGAGGGCTAAGACTGGGTGTTTTGATCTGAGTAATAATGTCTTTCTCTCAGAAACTGAGATGTACTTTTTATACAAACTTTCTTTCTTCACAATGTCTTTGAAAACACAGTCATGTATAGAATGTCTCATTCATTCTTCATTCTGGAATCTTAGCATAATCTCTCAGTCAGCAGATGAACAGTATACAACTGTAGCATTATTTGCCTAAATAATTTTCTGCTATAAACCATTTTTTCCACCACCCAGGAGCAAGTGCTCAGAGCCCTAGTTTCCACCAGAGCCTGCACCTGTAGTTCTTCTTAGAGCAAACCCCACTGCAGCTGAGCTCTGGGCCTGATGCTCTCTAAATCTCTGCCAATAAGTTTCTCTTTTCTCTTGAAAGGCAAAGTGTCTTAGTAGCTGCAGAGCTCTGTCTCACAGAGTAGACCATAAGAACTAGGGAATCTTGTTTCTTTTTGCTTCCTTCTTAGGGCATACTGGTGATATCTCTGCAACAACACCTCCCTCTCCCTGCTGCCTTCCTGGCCATCTCTCATTTTTCTGCACTGTGAACAGGTTCACATTTTTCTGCTAGCTCTGGTTTCCTTGATTGAGTAGTTACTGTCATCTTACCTCTCCATTCCATTTTGCAAGCAGTTGCAAAAGGAAATCAGACTCTACTTTCAACATTTCACTTAGAAATCCCCCAGCTAAGCTTCCTCCTTTTTCACTCACAAAGCTGAGGTGGTGGAGCTGAAGCTAAGCAGTGAGTGAAGTGAACAGATAGCAATGGATAGGCTGGGGATTTTCAGCATTGAAGTGAGATGATGAACAATGGGAGAAAATTAGAATAACTTATCTATTTAGAGCTAATTAGAGCTTGAGACAGCACCATTAATTCATACACATTTACATACTTATTTATAGTGATATTAATACATATGTATGTATACATGTGTATGTTTTATTCTGCTAGCAAAATGATGGAAAGAAACGGTCTGTTAACTAGCAATGAGTATACATAACTCCCAGATCTTGGTTCCTTGTACCAACATTTTCCAATAAAGGGAACAACATGCATAACTCTGTGACTACTCTGTGTTTGGCCACTTCTTCCCCGGCATTGCAAAATGTTAGAAATATAGTAACTCTTTAGTGAAGAAACGTAGCAAGCAGTAAATCAAGCCAGGAGTTCAAGGCTAACATTTATTATGACTGGTCATGTACCACCTAGGCATCCTTGACAAGGTATACTGAACGAGAATCTACTCTGATGTCTCCTTACCCCATGCTCATAGTAAGAGGAACAAACACTAAGAAAAATAGAACCCAAGGCAAAGGAACTTCTACAAAATACTAGACCAACACTCTTGATAATTGTTGAGGTCATCGACAATAAGGAAAGAGAGTAAAACTTGTGTAGGCAAGGAAAACAATGCTGGAAGTCAATGGTTTGTTGCAAAAACAGGAAAGGAGGGACTTGGGAGAAGAGCCAGAAAAACCTAAAGAAAGTGTGAACTATTAGAGAAGGGGACAGAGAGGAAGTGGGGGGCCTGCAGCAGGTCTACTACAGAACAAGGACTAGGGATTGGTTTTGGAGGAGGAGGTATTGTGAAGGTTGGAAGGTCTCCACAGCCCCCCTCACCACTCTATTTGTTTTTATCAGCCATGATTGCTGCAGGCACTCACTGGAACACACTGGCCTCTGCCCAGGGAAGCGATAAGCCAGGGAAACAGGGAGGCAATCTTCAGATCTTTACTCTCCTTCCTCTCTTCCAAACCCAATCCTCCAGTCTCAATGCCAGCTCTGTGGGCAGCTGTAGACTCCATGCCTTCTCTGCCTCCATTTCCAGAGCACTGAGCGGCACATCTGATTTCCTCTCTCCTGTGAACACCCTCAGCCCCCACCCCTAGTCCATTCCCATCCCTCAGTGTCAGCTCCCAATAGACAAGAAACATATTCTACCAGGAACTCCCAGTGACCACACCTGGCAGGATCTCAGAAGCATTCCCTGCCAGTCAACGCACAGTCACCACAGTCCCCTAAGAACCAGAAAGGGCAACAGAAATGAAGGAACATAACACCCATTCAACAAAGTCAAGACCAGATAGCAAGACTTAGAATCACAATCATTACAAGGCCAGATTCATAGACACAAGCCTAAAAACACAATCCATAACAGACAGGAAAATATTTTCCCACTAAAATTCAACAACACTACTACAGTAGGCCATAAGAAATCCAACATACCTGAAGCACAAGATAAGGACTTCAAAATAGTCTTTATGAATGTGTCAGAGTTCCTTAGAGAAGAAATGAATAAATCCATTAATGAGAACACAAACAAACAGAGGAAGGAAATGAAGCAACAGTTCAAGGTTTCCAACTAGAAGCAGATTGAATAAAGAAAACCCAAGCTGAGGGAAAACTGAAAATGAAAAGTGTAGGAACAAAAGGAGGAACCTCAGAGACAAACTTAACTGATATCTAGACCCAAACACAAAGACACCCAAGTCCATAAGAGAAACACTACTACGGCTTAAATCATGTACTGACCCTCACAAACTGATAGTGGGAGACTTCAGTAACCTACTATTGCCAATATACAGTTCATTCAGACAAGAACTATGTAGAAAAATGCTGAAGCAGACCAACGTCATATATCAAAAGCACCTAACAGATACTTACAGAACATTCCACCCAACACACGCTCTGCACCTCAGAGAACATTCTCCAAAACTGACCACATAGATGGCCACAAAGCAAATCTCAACAAACACAAGAAAAATGAAATAATGCCCTGCATCCTATCTGACCACTAGAGATTAAAGCTGGATATCAACAACAGAGACAGCAGAGCGCTTACAAACTCATGACAACTGGACAGCTCACTAGGAATGGATCTAGACAGAAATTAGGAAAGAACTTTAAAATTTTTCTAGAATTTCTAGAATTACCATGAAAATATAACACACTCAAACTTAGGGGACAAAATGAATAGCAATAAGTGAAAAAAAAAAAGAGTGAAAAAATGGAAACCGAGAGACCTCATATTAGTATCATGATAGCACACCTGAAAGCTTAATTAGAAAAGATGAAATAGCACTCAAAAGGAGTAAATGGCAAGAAATCAGCAAACCTAGTCATGAAATCAATACAACAGAAAACTAAACAAAAATGCAAAGACTCAATGAAATAAAGAGTTGGTTCTTTGAGAAAACCAATAAGATAGAAGAGCTCTTTGCCAAATTAACTAAAAAGTAGAGAAAAAAATATCCAAATTAACAAAATTAGAGATGAAAACTGGGACATAACAACATAACAACAGTCTCTGAGGAAATCCAGAGACTCATAAGGACAAACTCTAAAAACCTATACTCTAACAAGTTTGAAAATATAAAGGAAATGGATAATTTTTTTTTAATATATGCCACTTACCAAAGTGTCAAAATTAGATCAGCAAAAACAGTATAAGACCCAGAAGGGACAGAGGACAACAAGGAATCAAGGCCTTCTAGACACCACAAAACTGTTGCATATGTGAACTCACAGAGACTGAGGAAACATGCTCAGGGCCGGCACGGGTCGGAACCAGGCGGGGTCCTAGAGCTGAAAGGAAAGTGGACGCACGCCCTACCCCTACCTAGAAGCTATTGCCGATTGATAATCACTTGCAAAGGAAAGATTAACTTTCTCCAAGGGAGTCTCACTGGGGAAAGAAATCACTCTTAAGGGTAGGCCCCATGTCCTGCAGAAGATGGCCAACACAAAATAAACTCAACATCATCTTTGGAAATTCTTTGTATCCTAATGTTAAGTCAGGATAACTATTTTTAATATACTTTGTGTCCTTTGCGCATCTATTATGGCTTCTGGTTTTGTGTTTTTGTGGATTCCTGTGTATGCGATCATGTATGTCTCTGTGTCTATAAGCACTCCTTGTGCTTTTTCTTTGGCTTTTGTTCTTGTTTGGTTGTTTTGTCAAACTTGTTTGTTTTTAATTGATTTTATTAATATTCCTTAGATGCCTTTTTGTTTCCTGAGGAGAGACAGAAATGGTGTGGTTCTGGATGGGAGAAGGGACTGGAAGAAGGAAGGGGAGGGGAAACCATAATCAGAATTTTAATACAACCTTTGTATACAATGGTATACAAAGATATAGTTTCAATAAATGAACAAAAAGGAAATTTTTATTTTAGTAAGTAATATGCCAAAGTAGAGTGTGGTGACACGTGTCTGTTATTCCAGGACTCAAGAGGCTGAGATATGAGGGTCATCCACAGCCAGAGTACACAGTGATTTCCAAGCCTGCATGGGCTATGCGGTGAGGTCCTATCTCAACGCACATCCCCCAAATAATAATAATAAACAATGGTAGTTGTTGTTTCTCAATTGTGTTGAACGACTCTGGCTCATATGAATTATTTCTAGCACACAAAGCTGGTTGTGTCAATTGTTATTACGTATGTTGAATGATTCTGACTAATGAAAACTGTTTCTATCATATAGAACCACTCATGAACTACACAGAAACTATGAACCATCTTCACAATTTTTCTGTAAATGAAAAACAATTCTGAAATTTAAATGTTTACTTAAAAACCCATCACATAAACCCATTTTCTCCAAATGGAATATATTTGCATTTTAAAGACACACTCGAAAACGTTGTAATAAAATAAATGACAATAATAATTAAGCTTTTCTATCATTTTTTTTAGAAATATTAATGAATGCTTGAGAGTTCATAAAATGTACCTTTTGTTTTTCCTCAGAAATTTCAATTGCTGGCACTACTACTTTGCCACATAAATTCTACCTCTGACAAGCTGACAATATTAGGCTCCAGGTTAGCATAATTAATTGGCTCATTTGTGAATTAGGTTTTCAGTGCTTTATCATTATAATGGAGAAAACAGAACTTGTGGGACCTCTCAGTACCCCCCCCTCTTCAGAACATCTGCTTTGCTGGCTTTTGTAAATACTGTGCCTTTGAGTCTTAGCCACATGGAATATTAACTCCACCTGGAGCCTAGGAATGCTAATTTCATCAGATCAAAATTTTAAAATGCTTCATCTGGGCCACATCAAAATGAGTCTAACATAGCATTAAAACTAACTCATCAAAGCTGTGAGAAATATCTTTGAACAGGTGAGAGGGCTGAATCAACAAAAATGTTAATACTCTGTGTCTACGCACTGAAATAATTTCAATAATCCTTTAACCTGCTTCGTGTGGGCTGAACTAAGGTAACTCTGCTGAAGACAAGCTGTGTGTTGTTCATAATCATGATCTTTGATCCAAGGTGGAAAGACTGGTTTTCTTTCAAACTATTTTCTTTCCCATCACAAGTTAGCATACCAATGAATTACACCTATGCATTATGGGAAAGCCCATCTGCAAGGAGGCCCCTTTTCACTCTGCCAGCTGAGTGTTTGTAACTGCTCTTGCCTGCTTATCTTCACACCATTTCTGAGGCATTACTGAAGGCAATGCCTGAAGGTCTTACTGAAGTAAGACCTGTCATATTTGATACACCACATATGCTATATAATTTCTTACTCATACTCTACAACAAAAATTAAGAGCAACCAATCCCATTTCAAACACTCAATTCTATTAATGTCTTATTTAGCTATTTGCTTAAATACTATGTGATAATAAATCACCAGATAATACTAGTTTTACTAAATTACATTCTTGTTTTCTTTTCTGGCAAGTTAGAAATTCTAGAAATAAAATTTTAGATGAGAGATAGTTACATGTGGTGTTAGCCCAGATTCCACCTTATTTATGTACTGTGCCCACTGAGAGCTCTGCAGCATTGATCAGTTTCTAGCTGCTTCTATCTGTTTCTGCCATAACCCTGGATGATATTTTCCTCATGATTCCATGAGAATTTTTCCTCTTCTGAATTCCTTGCCCCATAATATAATCATGATCTTCAATGTCCTTTACTGATGATAGAATGACAGGTTGATGAGGAGCAGAGATGGCCAAAACTTTTCGACAGTGACGAGGCTTTCTAGTGTTCTGGACTATGTTAGGAAGCTTTCCAGAGTAAAGAACCTGTGTTGTCTGGCATATTGGTTTGTAAAGTAATGCAGTTCGTTTTCTTAGGCTTCTGTAGAAATTAGGAACTAATATTAGAACGTTGCCGTATTTCCTATGTTGGAGGAACAAAGGGAAGGGACGAAATTGGTAGATCCCCAAAGTGCAGTCAAATGTCAGTATCTGTAGCCATGGGAAGCCATACTGAGCAATTGGAAACAGTAGGAGGAGAAACAGGAGAGTGAGAGGAAGCCTTCCTGTCTTCCCTGCATGACCTGCCAATCTTATCACTGGCCAAATCCAAGCTGAGAACATCTCAGCAGCCCTGAAACAGTATAGTAGAGGCAACAAAAGGAGCTCAGTGCAAAAAGCTGCTCTCTGGACAGAACTTTGTTCCTGCCCCGAAGTCCACAGGCCGAGATGCCAGTCACAGAGGCGACTGTATTAGTAGGCTGGTATTTGGGAAGTGACTACACCACGGAGGAGATGCCCTAATAATTCATATCCCTTTTGCCATGTGAAGATGTAGTGGGCTCCCACTGCAAACTGAATCTCCCAGTGCCTGGATCTTTAGTCAGCCTTCAGAACTGACCCATGCCACAGCATTTCGTTACAGCAATTTGAAGAGACTAAGACCACTCCAACCAGTCATCAGCACAACTGATGACTGGTTTTTCAGGTGCCTTCAGTTTTGTCAGCTGATGGGTAGCTTCATTCATCACTTCTGCTGATGGGCTTCCCCTCAGGCTGCATCCTGCCTATCACCTTCCAGAGGTTTGAAATCCTCAGAGAACCTGCCATATCTGAGAAAGGCTGGCACTTGGGTGTCTTAGTAGGTTATCCCACAACTAGCCCTTCAAACCAGAATGTAGGGAAAGTGCAGAGGTACCACAGATGGTTTCTTAAGACATCGCTACACGTCTTTCGATCTTGCTCCTTTTGTGATAGCATGGGTGCAGCTGAATTTCCCTTCCAAGCTTTCTTCTTAAACCACCTGCAGTCAGTTTAACTCATCTTGTTTGGCTTTATTTTCTCAACTAAAAACTGGCTTGTCAGTCTATGTGTATAAAAGGCTGTGTATACTGGAAGGATTCTAGTTGAAGATGCTGATAAAGCAGACAGCAGCCTACCTTACAGAGAAACTAGTTCTTTTGTCTAAAAATTTATAATGCAAATTTTCCTTATGATCCATCCCAATGGTTCTCAACCTGTGGGTCGTGACCCTTTTAGAGGTCAAACGACCTTTTCACAGGGTTTGCCGAAGGCCATCTGCGTATCAGATATTTAAATTACAATTTGTAACAGTAGTAAAATTAGTTAAGAAGTAGAAATGAAAATAATTTTATGGTTGGGGTCACCGCAACATGAGGAGCTATATTAAAGGATTGCAGTATTAGGAAGGTTTGAGAATCACTCACTGAATTTCTATCTGAAGACTAAAATTTTAGAAAAATAGTATGTAGCAGCACTAATAAAATCATTCTTTCAAAATTCCTCAAAGGTTGGCAGTCCTCACCTAAGATCTCCTAATATTTACATTTGGTCTAATCTGCTAAAAATTGACAATCCTTTGGTTACAATAGGTTTTGTATCCCGCAGCCAGGCGATAACAATCTGACTGAATTTCACCCACTAACTTCATCCATCATTTTAACCAGTGAGGACTCAGATGACCAAGGTTTGAAAAGCCCTTGATAACTATCCCTAAACTGGAGAACCTGGCGCAATCCAGAGTTTTCTCCCAGTGAGAATCTGATGAGCTCACAAGGCTGAGCCGCAACAAATACAGATGCCACAGTTTAAAATACAAAGTTGCAGGACTTGCAAGGAAAGAAGCTACTGTGTGTGTGACAGTCAACAGAAAAATTACAATAAGCTTAAAACCATGGACATTCTACAATGCTCTTTTATAGAAAACATCTTTCACATAAAAGGAAATAGAAAACAAATGCTTAAACAGGCATGGGAAAGAAACTAAGGTGTTGACAATGGTAGCAGGATCTGAGAGTAATTTAAATGATAGAAGTTCTGTTCACCAGACAAAAATGTCACCTAAAAATGTCTTTACCTGGTAACCTTGCTTGAAAAGTTAAAGAATAGATTTCCCTAATATCATATGGTGCTTCTTAGCAACCCTGATTATTTGTATATTTGAATATATACAGAGAGAGCTGTGAATAGTGATGTAAAGTTCACAATGTCTTCAAAATTGCTTGCAGGAGAGGTATGGAAACCGAGTCAAACAAATATGGCAGAAAGCAGAAAGGCTCATTACCAGTCATATGACAGCATCATGCCACCTACGCATGATTTTGTCCATCTGGTACAGCCTGTGTGAGCTCTATGGGCACCTGTGGGTGTGGGTTTTCTTGCTCACATACTTTGAAAATAATTTGATATTACTTGCTGCATTTAAAGATAAAGTAACTCAATCATCCCCTCATATATACATACCTACCTGCAGTTTCTTTTACATACACACCTGGAAATACACATAAGAATGTTCCTGTTATTTGCTACAGAAACTACTCAAATGTTAACTGGCAAGACTATGGACTGTGGTGTAATTGTGTAATGAGATTGTGTGCTTCAGTGAAAAGAATAATTTATAATTGCATCCATCTATATGCATAAATCTCAGAACCTTAATGTTCTCAGGAGAACACATGCAGGGATCAAGTTCACAAACAGTTAAAACAAAGTATCCTATTGTTTGGGAAGATCTATATATGTGATAAAGTTAGAAAAAGAAAAAATAATAGATATTCTGAAGAAAATAATAGATATATATTTCAAGTAAGTAGTTTTCTAGGGCTAAGGGCTGGCAGGCACTCTATGAATCGGGAAGAAGCATGCTGATCTTGAATAGTCTTGTAAATGCTGTGTCTTAGGCTGGCTGTTGAGGTTTTTGCAGTATGTTCTATTATTACGTTTTATAATTTATATACAGTAGAGCTTTTAAACCTATAACGTATTTCATAGTTTTAAAGGAATAGCTTGTGTGTAAATAACCAAGAAATATGTAAAAATGCATTCAGCACCATTAGCCATCAGGGAAATGCAAAGCCATACCACAATGGGATCCTGAGGAGAGGCTCAGTCAGTGAAGTGCTTGCCATATAGGCATAAAGACTCGACTTCCATCCTGTCGCCACACAGGTGCCAGGCTAGGTGGCATATTCTTGCTATCCCAGCACAAGAGCAGCTGTTGAGGAATGGCACATACCCGAAGATTACACTTGAGGTGGGGTTGTGGAGAGAGAGGAAAGGGGTGAGGGTGAGACTCTGGGAGGGGATGGAAAGGGAGGAGCTAGATCTTCTTGCACATTGCTGGTGGAATAAAGTGCTGCAGCTACTGTTGCAATTTCTCAAAAACTTTAAATATTACCTAACAATTTCACTCCTACTTACACATTCAAAATCACTGAAGCAGAGATTCGGGAGCCAGGACAGTGGTGCGTGTGATGGCACTGTTCACCACAGCCAGTGTCCCTGAACAGATGATTGAATGAACAGACATGGTACATACATGCAATGGGATATTACTTTCTCCTGATAAGGAATGGAATGCTTAACATGTGGATGAACATTATCCCAGATGAGGCAAACCAGAAAGAGAATGTGACACAGTTTTATGAATGTATTAGACCTAGAACAGCAAATTACAGATACAAAGCTTGATAGAAGTTACTGGGGCCCGAGAGAAGAAGTAAATATGGAGTTATTGTTGAATGACTGAATGGTTTTGCTTGAGATTATGAAATATTTTCTGGAAGGAAGTAGTGCTGATGTTTGCAGTGTTGTGAATGCCTAGGTGGGACCATTGTACTTGTAAAATGGTTATGATAAAGTTTATTATATACACATTAAAGTATACTGAAAACAGAAGAATGATTTAAAAAGATACTTTATTTAAAATGTTCCTGGCTTGGAAATATTAATAAATCATAACCAATCAGACATTGTTAGAAGTATACAATGTGTTTTGGAAAATCAGTTAAAGAATTGCTCTCCTGTTATAAAGGTGTAGTCATTTGCATCTGACAAAAGAAATGGCATTGGGAAGGAAATTGAGAGATGCTTTAAATATTGATTTATTAAATATAAGGTACAAGGGAATGAAAACGCAAAAATAACTTCAAATTTTCAAAGTTGACCAAGAAATTAATTTTCAATTTTTCATGGTTGTTGTAAAGTTAATAAAGAAAATGTCCTACATTTGCTATTTAATTCCTCAAACGTTTATTGAGCATCCATGTTGTGTTGCCAGGCATTGAATTAACACTACAACAAGACAACTGACAAGTCCTTGCCTCTGAGGCACAATATTGTTGGGTAGACGTGTGTACAGATACTCTCTGGGCAATGAAATAAACACCACAGCGCCTACATGTGGAGGAGAGGGAGTGCTGCAAGGCACTCTGCGAGAAAGGAGAGTGGACTCAGTCTGAGGGTATGTGGAACCAGGTGTGGACGGGAATACCAAGCAGAGGAAAGGGTCTGGCCTATTCCACCAGAGCCCAGAGCCTGGGATGGTTCCGTGGGTGAGTGTTCATGACACTGAGAAGTCCTACAGCTCCATTAAACTTACCTGTTCTGAAATGAAATTCAGCCTTACCTTAAAAATATTTTGTTCCTGCTGATAGAGTAACTTGGCTTCTAGCACAATAATCTCAAGCTTATCCACGTGTGATGTCAGTCGGCTGTGACATCAGTCAGCTATTCTGCTTTCAGTGTCCTTACCAGCTCCTGGGCTACACAGTGGAGCGATGGAGCAAGAAAATGTCTGAGAATAATAATAATAATTGTTGGCTTTAGGCTCCAATTAGACGGAAAGAAGAGAGAGACTTGGTAGCGTGATGACCTACTCAAAAGTATCTCGCTGCCAGCCAAAGGCTCTGCTCCTTTTACAAGCTTGTTTAAAGGATGATGTGCTTGCCCAGACACAAGTCACAGTGCTCAGCATGTCCTTGGGACTCAGCCACTTGCCACCTTATTCAAAAAGCAGCAAAATTAATCAGACTTTCAATTCTCAGATACTCCAATTCACATACTCACTATTCAAAATATATTAAATATTCAAATAAAAGCAACTGAGAGAATTAGCATAGAGACTTAGCGAAGCGTTCTGGGTTGAAGACAGAAGCATCACACTTGTGAAGGGTCGTCTTCTTTCTTCTGACCTCCCTGTCATCCTTTCCTCTCTTCTCCTTTTACATAGTGGGACCAACAGTGCACACCAATAGTGACCCACGGTAGGACTCAGAGCTTTTGTAACGAAGGCCCATTTGTTTCAAGAATTTACTTCTGAGTAATGATGATGTTATTAATAAAATCTCCTATCTGTGAACTTACATTGCCCTAAAATTTTAACTATGCATTTTCAATTGACTTAAAAACATTACTGAAACCTTTTGGGTAATTGCTATAATTTACCTAATTTTAGGAATGAGAAAAATCAAATCACAACAAGAGTAAATACATTACCAAACTCATACAGATAACACACAGCAGACCTGGGTCTAGAAACATAACAATCTCCACACTCCAGGCACACTCGACAATGTATGCTGTTCCTTTGCTATGGACACCTGCACTCTTAGAGAATTCTGCAGTGGTGGAGCCATATGACTGTGTTTTACAGTGTTCAACATATGTCTTCCCCAGAGTGACCACAGAGGTGCTTCCTCCCAGTGCTATACATCAATCACCTCTACATATGTAATCCATGAAACCAAGCATCTTTGAATGAGGATCTTGAGAATGGCACATTATTGAAGCTGATATGTATTAGATACCTTTTAGAAAAAACATAACTAAAAATGAAATTTGGAAATAAATAGCTCATGCTTTCACCTATCAGACACCAGAAATTGTAGTATTCCATACCAGATCACAGTAATACCATGAAGTGTAGACCCTTAAGTGTGAGTACTTTCATTTCAAGATAAATGACTGTCTGCTTTTATCTCTGCCTCTCATTTGGGGTCAACTTGGGCTGTCAGGGATGTTATTATATATTTATTGTTAATATATATGCTAATATATATGTTAATATAATATGTTATTATATATTTATTGAACAAGTAAGAAAAATAAGCTAAGGTTGAATGTTTGTCATTTTCCTACAGTGCCTTTCTTATTTCCTCATCATTTGTTGTCTGTTTAACTTTAAACAGTAGTGATTTTTAAATTTCTAACATTCTTTCTTTTTTTTTTAAAAGAAGATAAAGATACCTTGAGAGAGAGCCCATGTATACCATGATCACATTTTTTTTTTTTTTACTTCTCTACCTACTGCCTTTCCCCACACTCTGAATCCATACATGTGTATGTGAACATTTAAACATATAATGGACACATAATAAATATACTTAATCATGTGGCTTTCCACTGCTGTTGCACACGTATGAACCATAAAATACTTCAAGCTCAACACAGGTAAATGTGATGGTCAGCTTCAATGCATTGCCAACTTGACATAGAGTAGACTCACTTGGGAGAAGAGTCTTGATGAGAGATTACTACTGGTGGTTGGTATACAGAAATGTCTGTAGGAGTTGCCATAATTACACTATTTGATGTAGGAAAACCTGGCATACTGTGAGAGGCACCATTCCCTATACAGAGGGTCCAGGACTATATAAGAAGGGAGAAACTGAGATGAGCACAATCAAAAGGGCAAGTGAGCATGGTCTTTGGAGAGCAAGAAATAAAAATGATGCCTAATTGCTATAGTCACATAAAACTATCGGTTATAAATTGTAGTTATAATTGTTACAATTGCTTGCAATTTCATGTTAACAGTCAGAACTCCACCCAGGCACCACAGCAGGACAGTGTGTCCAGGACAGGAGGCCCCACAATTCTTATGATGCCCCATGGTGCTCCACAATGCCTACCTAGTGTTTCCCACCATTCATATTTGTAACCACCAAAGTCTTATTGGGTCTTTGAGAACCAAATATATTGGCCCCACCACATTGCTGATGTGATCATGTGATCATAAAATTCTTACCTTCTTAACCACTATTTTTCCGTTTGTTTTTTCGAGAAGCAAGTAGACCTCATTGGTCTGTTTGATTCTGGCTACCAGAGACTACTAAGTGCTTCCCATGCAATGCTGTCAGAAAACCATGGTTCCTTGGAAGTCAGTTCTAGGCTACTGATGGAGCTAATCCAGTGGTATAAGGTCCTTGCTTTCAGTTTTCCAATGGTTTCGGAAGTAGTCATTTCTCTGTTAAATTTCTCTATGTTTGTGTTGAATATAGCTAATGAATCTCATATTTCAAGTCTAGGTGAATATTACCCTCTGCAAATCAGGACTTTTTGCATACCACATTAACATCTTACCAGACAGAGGAAATTAGGGTGGGAGAATGGATGACACATGTCTTCTAAAACAAAATCCTACTAGTTTGAAAAGAAAAATAGTTTTTTGTATCACTTTTGTTTGTATGCTCAGAGGCAAAGTTTCTCAATACTGTTAGTCTGTCCTGGGGAGCCAGATTCATTACTCTAAATATCACACATGATGTTAGTCTCCAATATGACAAATAGGCTCTACATCATTGACTCTGGCTATTGCAAGCTATCCTGGAAATGGTTTGAGTTTTCGGATAATAAATCTGTCAGAATCATCTGTAGCTACTTCAATGCCCAGTTGCTTTTGTTTCTTTTTCTGTTATTGTTTTTATTTTAATTAGGGCTGATCATGTAATTCATCTATGGAGCCCTTGCTTGGTTATCTGCAAGACACTGAGTGCAAACCCCAAAATGCCAAAGAATAATTATAAATTATTTCAAAGTCGTAAAGTCTCATTGGATATTTCAGTGAATGTCTGTAATCCTAGTACATGAGATGTTGAGGCAGAAGGACCATTATTCAAGACTAGCCCCAGCTGCAAAGCTAGATTCAGGTTACACCAGGCAACAATGACCTTGCCCCATGAGAAATCAACCAACTAACCAACAAAACCAAACAAATTTCACTCTTGGAAGCTTCTATACTTTAAGCAAGAAGAACGTTAGTTTACTTTAAAGAATGTGACGTGTTGTCTTTTATATGTTTCAGTATATATACTAGCAGCTGTAAATGTTTAGAGTAATAAAGTACAGGCTGATTTAGAGAGTATCTGAATCCTGTTAGTGTTTGAACAGTATATACTTTCGCAACAAGTAGATACTAAATATACAAGTATTATCATGTGCATTTTCAAATATTTGTAGAATTTTAATAATCAGAAATGCTCGTGGCTATGGTGTGAGAAAATATAGCTTTCAAAAACTATGACTTATGAACGATGTACAATGTATGAACAAATGCAAGGTGGAAATAAAATCCTGAGTACACGTCCCTGTTGATCATCAAGGGAGGCATTCCCCTCCTGTCACTTCTTAAGGCATCTCCTTTGGGGAACTTGAAATCGTGTGTTTTCCTCTCGGAAATATGTGCGATTTTCTCTGAAAACTAGAAAGGATTTGTGTCAAGTTTATTTCCCCGGATGTAGTAAATAAGAATATCATAGTAGTAGATAGGAATGATGTAGCAGCATAATAATGTAAAATGTGATGACAAACAATATTGAAAAGCCAAATGTAAGCAAGCAATATAAAAGTCCAAAAAGTGGGCACTGGACACGCCCTGAGGTACCCCAGTGCCTGTGTGCACATCTGGACAGTACTGATAAAACTGACCACGCCCATGCGCCCATAGTGTGATTGGCTGAATTTAGCTTAAAAACCCTAGTTTAGCCAGCTCAGCACGCTGCTCACAAGTGCCTCTGAAGATGCTGCCGGTCGAGGCTGCGTCCTGCTAAGTGAAGACTCCTCACAGAATACTGGACCAGTGTTCCAGTCTTGCTGAACTAAAAGAGGAAGTTGGCTGCGGGCCACACAGCGCTGCCAGACAGATCGAGAGGCTTGCCTGTGTCTGAGGACAGACTAGGAGACGTATTGGTGTGACTGTGTGAGTGACTGTGTGATAAACATAGAGTAAAAATCCTTTGTGGAACCAATACCGCCTCTGAGGCTTCTTCCTGCCTGATAAGAATTCGCTCCTGACACTGGATTGTATTTGTCAACAGCCTAGAGCTGGCGTTGTGAACTCGGCACAGGAACGGCCACGCCCTACCAGCCTCCTTCTATGGAAGAGCAGAGATTACATCCCATAGCAGCCTTGATGCAGGATGGACAGCTGTGTCTTTTCCCAAATAGAAATTTATCCTCTGGCTAAAGCCAATCAGCTAACACGGAAGCCCACATAGTAACTGACCAATGAGGTGCACCTGCGTCTCTGCCTGCCTCTGAGAACAGGTTACAGCTGAGCTGTGAACCAGACATACAAAGCTGCAGCGACTTATTTCTGACTTTCAGCAGCTCACCGGGGTGAGTGAAGAGCTCTAGGAGGCCAAGCATGGCAAACATGGCACCTGCAGGTCTTGCCCTGCACCTCTTCCCTCTCCCTTGCTAAACTGTTAGAATACATCCCCAAAGCTCACAGCCAAGGTCTATCCCCTTATTTGGCTGTTTTCTTATGCCCGGCTCAGTCCTGAGACTGATCACCAAGGTCCCTTCCTCAAAACATCAAAGTCCAGCAATCAAAAAAAAAAAAAAATTCCCCATTTGGCTTCCCTGATTAACATGCTCAATAGGAATTCACCAATTCATCCTAGCACGTTCTAACACAGGCCTCCCCGTCTCCTCTCAGCATTACACCTGCAATGTTATTTGCTGCTGTTTCCACCCGATTCAGAATCAGCCACTTTTGATTTTCTTTCCTGCTTAATAAAGGATCTCTTTGTGCTGAAAAATTGGTATTTGGGTGTGGTCTGTGCCTAATCCCGGGTCCTGGAGGAAGCACCCCACGTGTGCGGGCCCCTTCAAAGGGTGCCCTGGAATGGAGCCTCACTCTGCTTGTTCCTCTAGGAAACAGCTTTGCTTTGTGTTTTCTCTAGTAGTTACAGCGCAGTTTGTTTTGAATATTACTTCTATACCGGTGAAAGAAAGTTGTCCTACAAACAGACCCAGCGCTATTTCTCAGACATACACATGAGCTAGGAGAACCAACAGGACCTGCTACAGAATGCTGTCCCTTGTTCCTTTGGTACCGATGGGCTTAAATAAAACTGATCCCTTCATCACTGTGTGTCATGGGAAGCCTAGTTCCTTGCCTGTACATCAGTCTGATGCCTTCTCTGGCTTAGGACAAGGCTGTTGAAACATGTTACCTTGTGTGACTACTTTGTCTTCCTCCCATCTGACTTTCTTTCACTAAAGGCAGATCAGTGTCCGTCCCTTATATTGGCCCACTGAAAGCCAGTTTCCAAGCAGGCAGGCATTCCCGTTAAGCAGCAACCCTATGCTCCTTGCTTCCTCTTATCTTTTCTGAAGGATTTAAATCTCTGCCTTGTGAAGGAAAGCTTCACCTGCATGCTTTAGCCCCAACACTACTTCAAGTAGCTTTCCCCCTGTCTCTCTCCTGCTTTGAACAGAGTGCCACAGTGCCTTTTCACTTCCGGGACAGCAGTGCTCCCTCCATGCCTCTGGCACTTTCTTTTAATCCACAGATTTGGACTATGTTTCCACTGACAGGCATCAGCATGTCATTGGATTTTTGTCTCTTGAGTTTTGGCATCCTGTAACGAAGTTGCCTCTAGAGTTGTGATAGCTCGTTTTGTAGCGTGTAGAAAGTAGCACTCATTGCCAATGACCCCCGTGCTTATTTCCCTTTGACTCTCAGACTTAAGTAACATCAACATGACCTGCTCATTTAATCAGACCGTTCAGTTAGGAAGCAACTCATTCAACCTGGGAAGAAATAATGGATGTGCTTTAAGAATCCTCTGGGTTTCATACCCTTTCGTCCCTTGGTAATTTAAATTATGTACAGGGTTTCTTCTGTGCTCAAGAAATACTTCCTAATACTTATCCTGGCAGCAAGGCAGAAACTTTTACTCTAAGTACACCATCATCACTCTGGCAGAACAGAGTGAAGGAACAGACAGTAACAGAGGCATGCCACTCAAGTTTGTCATTTTAAACAGAAAAAAAAAATGGAAACAATAAATCTGGGAAACCATAACCAGTAGATTTTCAGTTATATATTACTAGCCGAAACAGGATAGAAAGGTCAATTTTAGTGCCAAGGTACGATGAAAAGCTGAAGGTTTTTCCTTGCCACACAGCTCCAATTTTGTTGGTGAAAGTTATTGTTGGGGAAGGAGTGGCTACTATTGATGAGAAATTGGCAGCAATATCAGTCAAACAGCATGAACAGAGGATAGCACATTCTTCAAGTGCAGAGGCACTGTAAGTTGGCATTCGTGTATTTTAATCAGCAACTACCCCCCCAATAAAATAAACTATTATTTCACCATTACGTGCCTATTTCTTATTCTACCTTTCTATCTTTCTATGTTAAGGCTGCTTGCAAAAACGGTGAAGATTTCTATCTTTCCTTTCTCCTTTCCTAAATAGAAGGTAAAAGATTGTAGCGTACTGCTACAATTACCACCTCAACTATTTACCTTCTAGTTATCATTGTTATGTGTGTATTTGGTTTGCATTCTGATCTGTAGTTTACACGTTGTTGAGGCCTTCCTCTCCACAGGCTTTCATTTGAGACACAGCTGCAGAAGGGAGACATTTCAACCATAATCTCTGCTGTTGTCTAGAGTACTCATTCTGTTCCAAACAGAGCTGCTACAGACAAAAAAAAAAAGCCATGAAACTCAGTGATTTGTAAAAATTGAAATATCAGATTAAAATGGTAATGGGCACAAATACCTATTAATTAATGAATAGGAATTCTTTTCTAACATAATACTATCATAGAAGCATCTTGATCATCATAATTGCAGCCAACCCTTTCACTGAAGAAGAATAAATGCTCATAGGGACCTGCTCTAAGTTCATAATAAGATTATTTCAATTAGACCTTAGCCATTAGCACAGCATCCACTCAGACATGGTGATTAATGTAGGGAATTCAGTCTCCAACTTTAGTATTTTAGACTGACATCTTTATTTTCCAGGCAAATGCTTACTATCTGGAAGTGAGTGCTTAAAGACATTGGTATATTTTGTCTTGTTTAATCCATACATTAGCCAAGCTCACACAATTACAAGTTGTGAGAGTATAACATCAAAGTATATCTCATATGGGGATGGAGGGAGTGAGGCATGCAGGCTAAAGAAAACTCTATGGTGTCTATATTAAACCAGTAAAATGCATGTGCAATATTTGTCCAGAAGCATTTTATGGAAGTAAATCCCAGCATGAGTCTGTTTCCCATTGCATTGCTTTCTATTTTTACTATGTGCTCTTGAAGACATGCTAAGATTCTGTAAACACACAAAAAAAATCATGAACAATGATTATCAGGTTGGTTATTTTCCATAAAGGTATATCAATGGGATTGGAACTTTGGCATTTAGTTTGGCATTTAGAATTACTGCCATTGTATCATTTGAGTTCTTATAGTACTTGTGAAAACAAAGGTGACTTGCCAGCCTGGAGGACCAAGACACCCAACAGCCAGAAACAAGCATGGTTTGAAGAAGAATGGTCACTACAGGTTCATGTTTGAATGCTGGTTCCCCCAGTTACTTTAACTATTTGGGAAGGATTAGGAGGTATGGCTTTGTTGGTGGGGGTGGCCTTGTTGGAATAGGTGTATCACTGGAGGTGGGTTTGAGGTTTCAAAAGCCTACCCCAGGCCCACTTTCTGCTGCCTGCAGATCAGGATGTAAAGCTCTCAGTTACTTGTCCAATGCCTTGCTTGTCTGCTTCCTGCCATGATAATCATGACTATCCCTATAAAACTATAAGCAAGCTTGCCAAGTAAACACTTTCTATTATGAGAATTCACTTGGTCATGATGTCTCCTCACAGAAATAGAGCAGTAAAAGAGTAAAACTGAACTCTTCCTGAATATTCTGCTCCTAGAGACAAATGTGACCTCCTTAGGAGGAGGAGCATTGTGATCTTGGATAGTACGGCATTCAGTGTGGGACCTGGAAGGTGCTTGTTATGATCCATGCTCTTAAGCAGCCTCCTGATAAAAAAAATGTGCTTCCTGAATATCATAATTAATAAGAATGCTCCTACTAATACCAGCATTCTAGTTTGCTTACAATTGTACTTTTAACTGTGGATGAATAAATCACAATTATAGAAGTATTTATAAAAGACTGAATATTATGATCTTACACAAGAAAAACATTTCCTAGTAAGATGGCAAAATAGCATTAAAACAAGGGAAATATTCCAGATGTGATGAAACCACCAGACGATGACACATGGATCTATACCACGCACCTGGTGAATTCTTTATAGTGTAGTGGCTATATTTCACCTCATCTGGGAGGAAACAAATCTAGGATAAATCCATCTTAATAACCTTTCTGTTATTTGTTGCTAAAATGGATCCTACAATGATATACTTTTCCAAACATTGTATAAATATTTAAATAGCAATAAGACAGTAATAAGAACTTAAAGTAGTATGCAACAGAAAGCCATAATAAACATGAAACAAAACTCTGTGATAAATCCTGTTCTAGTAGCTTCTGGAACATCAGTAATGTGGTTTGTCAGCTGACAATTACCTATACTCAGATCATGGATGGTGATCATACTGTATAACAGAAAGACACAGGGCTCTTTGGAGACTTGCTAATGACAGCACTGGAGTTAGGAACAGATAAGATGAATCAGGGATTCATGCCATAACATAAGAATGTAATCAGAATATAGAGGGACAGGGCATGTCAACCTGAAAAAGCTAGTAACCATAATAACTGAAAACACAAATAAATTGTTAAATGAATGAATGAATGAATGAATAAATAAATAAATGGAATGCTCCAAGTTCATACTTTTATAAACTAATATATGTGCAGCCTGTAAAATAGAAAAATTTGTCAATTCCACATCTAACTGAGAATTAATAGTTGGAATATGCAAATATTCCATGTGTCAGAATGCCCACAGCTCTGGATACTGCACTGAGCCGTGCAGCGCAGACCGAGCAGGTCAAGGCCACGCCCTGGTCAGCTGCCACTTTGACTCAGAATAAACTTTAAAAAAATAAGAGTTAGATCTCACTCTCCTAGGGCAAATCATGGTATAGATAAGAATTTAACGGTTTATAATGTCTTTCTTGATTTATTTCCATCTTGAAAACACCTGCCACTGGGGCCAGCCAAAAGGCAGGCAGAGTAGCCTAAGGCTGTGAGCAGAAGCCCTGTGGGCAGGCACATTTCAAAGCCTTGATGACACAGATTCACACCCTCATGGCTCCTTTAAGAAAAAGCAGGTGGTTTAAATTTTATCAAGGTCATATTGCTACTAAAACATCCTAATTTTATACTGCATTGAGGCTACGGTGTTAATACCTTTTATTATGGACTGACTTGCAGTCACGTAGCATGCAAGGGATCTTTAATCTTTGCTCGGCCTCCCGGCCTATATTAATTAATTTGGCTCCTCGCTATTCATGTGATAGCCATGCAAAATACTACTCAATCCAACTCTTGTTACTCACTTCCTAGGCATAAGTGCCTAAAACTAGTAGTTTTATGTAAGCTCTGAGATCCTAAGTATGGTTTTAAGATCATACAGGCATAATGTAAAGGCATTGAATTATATAAATGATTCAGAAATAGCTAAATTCAAATAGTTCAGAGTTTCAATTAATATTTGCCTCACTTTGGAGTCTAATGCTGTTTTGTAAACAACAAAATGGCCCCGTCTATAGGCCCTAAAAAAACTCAGACCTTCTGGTTAAACACCAAGAAGTGTCCCAAATGGCTTTTAAAAGCCAGAGTCACTATTACAAAATAAAAAATCTCATTTGGCTATCCAAAAAATAAACTCAAAAAGATCCTACACCAAATCAGCTCTCTAAACAGGCAAAATGCCTTTGGCTCAAAGACTCACTTTTCACAGGTTTTAATCCCACCTGTTCCCCTTTAAGCCTGCCAATAAATACTTCCCTGCCCAGGGGATGAGGCAGGGCAGGGCCAGGGCCAGGCCAGTGACAACACTGCTGGATGCTCCCTTCTTGGAGTTAATAAAAACAAAAAAAAATTGGCAATTCAACCCTTATAGTAAGGCATGAGATAGAAATCTCCTCCCCAGAGGAAAGGGTTTTTGTCTTCCTACAGAAGTCTACATTCCTGATGTCACAACAAATCTACGCAGATCAAGAGAGCAGCTGGCTCTCTGCAGAAGAAAGAAAAATCAGACTTCACCTCAAGGCCGGTAATAATTTAAAAAATATTTCTCTACAGGAAGCTCACACCCAAAGACAAATTTCAGCCATGCTGGCTTGATCAGAGAAATTTCGGTCATGCCCACCTTGGCTGACTCAAACCCCTAATAATCACCTCATTTCCATGGGTCCACCCTATGAAGTTATCTCTACATATACAAGCTGTCTTCCTACAAGACGGCCCAAAAAATATATCTGGGTCCCAGCCAAAAGTGTTCGCTGACGGACCAACTGAGGAGGAGGAAAAGATGCCCCCTAGAGGAACAACACCCAAGAATTGGTAGCCACAAACTCTTTCTATTTTCACAGGAATGGCTGGAAAATCATTCCAACCTGGCACCTAACTTTTCATTCTTTAATAGAGAAGTCAAGACTGAAAAGGAGATTCCAGACCTCAAACACAGTGAAGAATTCTCTAATACTAACAAACCTAATCTTCTTTACAGGAAGTCACAAGAAGATGGTCCCCTGAGACCTACTCAGAGACAGCTGTCTCTCTGAGTCCCACTCGATTCCCAAAATCCTAGTGCCTATGTAAAACCTCTTCTATTACTATACCTTGCCCCTCAGCTCATTGCTTATACCTATGCCTTATCAAGGCTAGCTCCATAAGGCAAACCATCAATGCTTCTCTGGTACCAAGGACTTATTAGTCCCTGTACCAACTCTCCCCTCCTGGATTTCAAATCCCTTTAAAGATTACCCACAGGTTTATACAGCCCGAGCCCAACAGCTTGATCAAGGAAGGATCATCCCATCCCCCACCCATCGAGTCCGGTTAAAGCTCGCCTGTCTAGACCACCATCTGGTGGTAGATGACTTCCAAGACAGACCAGATGGAGCAGCAGATCTCCTCTGCAGCTTCATAGCTCCACACCTGGACAGAACTTGTGGGAGGGATTATAATAAACCAATGGCTCTGAGCTAGGAAATATGAGACATTTGCCTAACCCCGTAAACCCCCCAATGGGTTCTACAAGCCCCCTGTGTCATACAGTTCCTACAGTATGACTGATAAGCACGTGTCCAAATATGCCATCAATTGGGCTCCAATCCAATGCCAAACCGTCTCTCAATTAGAGACTAACAATGATATTATACCTCCCCTTTTTAAATGAAAACAAAGGAAAAATGAGACTGCCGTAGAGCTAAGAATGGGTCAAAGCTGGCTTGGAAGCCCATGTCATCCCAAGGGACTAGAGCGGCAGGTGTTCAGCAGCTCCTCACTTTAGCCCTGGTGAGATCCCAACTAAATATTAAATATTGCCTGATTCACAGAAGCAAAAGGAATGGGGCTTGGTTGGTGTTTGTCTGCGCTAAAGCTGGGAACCTGGGGATGAGTCCATTCACTGATAAGGTGCCTTCCTCTTTGTCTCTGTGAGACCATGAGGCCAGGTGTCCGCCCCACATGCAAATAAGACTCCCCACTCTGCATACTGGGAGCCCTCCCCTTCTGGGAGAGATAAAGGGAGGAGATTTCGGCATTAAAGGTAGCACTACTTCCACCAGAAGGTCTCCTGGGACGTCTCATGGCCAGAGAAGGAAACCAAGGGAAACCTGGCCGCAGGTGGCGCTCGGGGAGACTGAGCCTACATGCAGAGAAATAAAAAATATCTTTGTTGTCTTGTCAATTTTCTATAAAATCAAAAGTCATTCTAAAATTAAGTGTGTTTCATAAGAATTATTGCTTTCCTCATGTTGTGCCACTATAAAAACCTTAAAAGGTATTTGAGGAATATCTTGTACTCACAGGTTTTGACATTGGTAATTGTCCTGGGAAAGTCAACTCTCCTTGAAAAGACTGATTGCCTTCAGATCTGAGCAGCATTGCAATCCAATTAGATGCCACATTAGACTCTCTGCATCATAGATCTTACAAACAGAAGCTCACTGGCCTCATTGTTAACGGCTTCTCAATCACCAGAAAACTAGCCCTAAGAATAGCAAATGAAGAAGAACAAGGAAGCACTCCTGTCACTACAGGCACTCAGCATTCCTGGAGGAGGGAAGGAATGCGATGTACTCCAAAAGGTTGCCCATGACAAACAGGGCTGTGAGGGAAGTTATTATTCATTCAATAATCTATGCGATAAAAACACACCGCGTGCTCATTGTGTGACGGCTAATCTAGACACAGAGATTTATAGGGGGAAAATATTTTCCAAACTACAAGTCTCAAAAAATTATATGTACTTTTTTAAAAAATCAGTTCCATAACAACAATTTCTCTTGTCTCCTTCAAATGTCATCCTTTCTGTACCTATTTGGCTCTTTTTTACTCTACCATTTCATGTTAACTTACGAGGAACTTACCATAATGACCTAAATAAATGCGTAGGCATGTCTTTACAAGGAGAGTTATGGTTCCCAATGACTTCTAAACCCAACGTCTAAATAAGTGGACCATATGTGTTGGCTGATATCTTACAGATGGCTTTACAATCTGTGCATGGCAGGTACCTAACTAGTGCCTGTCTTGATAAGTTAGCCATCGACACCTTGTGGGATGATGCTTTACTGAGGAATGACACACTTGAAGGGTACATTTCAATAAGTTTTGTCAAATGAATACCTTAAATATTAGAATATTTTTTATTCCCTTAAAAGTTGTTTGTAATCTTAGCCTTAGGCAATATTTTGCTAATTTGCAATGCTCTGGGAAGGAAGCAGATGCACGATAGGATTATCCATGCCACCAGATTGGAAGAAATATTGTGAAAGATAAAGAGGAGAAAGTCTAAGCAGCTCAGGGCCTGCATGGCATCCTGGTTCTCACACTCCAGAACACAACATAGAGAAATAAATAGCTAAGGAAAGCTTAGACTGACTACAATCATATTCTTGGGGAAGGATGAGTCAAGCCAAGTTGTCCTCTGGCAGTTCACTATTGCAACAGCTCCAAACCTCTGGAATGGACCTGAACAGCACCTCCTTCATGCCCAGTCATGGCTAGATGTAGAGATCCCTGTAGGACCACCACAACTTACCCACTCACTTGCTGTCACAATTACCATTGCTTTTAATTAGGATGGCATACATAGATGTAAAGTATATAAATAAGGTTCCAATGAACATTAAGTCTGTATAAACATGTCTTCTGTTCCTTGATGGCAACATAAAACAGAAGGACTGCTGAGGCATATGTGAAGTACTTTAAGAGAATTGGAATGTCATTTCTCTCACATCAAAGTCATTGTAAGTCTCGAAGATACCCAGTTGCTTGCATCCTCTCCAACATCAGTTCTTCTGGTTTGGGTCCTTCCAGTCAGTTTGTAATCCTTTGCCCTTGTGGTTTTCAGTTGCCTTTTCTGATGACTAGTGAGGAGAGTCATCACTTGATATGCTTGTTAGTCAGCTCTTGCTAAGATCCTAAAGATTCTCATTCCATTTATAACAGCATCCCAAAATCATTTAAATCAGAGCAAGGAAGGATGGAAGATCCTGAGTATATTGCATAGATTTTACTATGGGGCAGCGGTCTCCTGCTTTGTCAGATAAACACCGACAAAATTTTGATAGGCTGTGACGTGTCTTTCTATTTGCTAGGCTGGGAGACTCCCTGCAATGTGTTAGAAGCTTTCATGTTAGTCTGGGGTGCTTTGGAGGGTGGGGACACTCCTAGAGGTAGGAACTAGTACAGTGAACATTGTTACAGGGGCCATGCCTTGGAAGAGGACTTTGGAGACCTGGTGCCTCTTTTCCTTCTTAAGTTCCCTTCCCAGGTTTCAAGAGGTGAGTGTATCTTTAAGTCTATTGATATGGCTTACTATATTTATAGAATTACATATTTTGAACCAGCCCTGCATCTGTGGGTTAAAGCCAACTCGATTGTGATGGATGATCTTTTTGATATATGCCTGTATTTGGTTTTCAGATATTTAAAAAGGAATGTTCACATCTACATTCATCAAGAATATTAGAGTATAATTTTCTTTTTGTTCTTTTCATGCTGTCCCCATGTTCCCACATATTCCTCCCATTTGCTTAAAGATTACCAGTGATTTTCTGTCACTAACTGCTTTAATTCCTTTATTGTCTTCATGTCTTGGTATTATCTTCTCTATCTGATCCCTTCTACTGGTAAGGTTCTCTCACTAAATTCTGGGTTTTTTGAAGTTCTCCGTTGTCATTCAGTGGTTTATATCTTCTCAAACTTCAATTAGAAGTTTATTTCTGCCCCCTTATGTTCATCCAGGTGTGTGCCTGTGTCTTCTTTGATTTCTTTGAATTCTCTGATCATGTTTCTAATCATTACTTTAAATTCTGTGTATTAGATTCTGTCTATGTGATTCCCACTGGAAGCAGTTTCTATAGGACTGCTGGACATTTGAGGAGCCATATTGCTTTGGTCTTTTATACTGCTCCTGTTTTTGTGATGGGACATATGTGTGCATATTTATTTTCTTGGCTGTGTATCAGACATAAGAGTCCATCATGTCTATGCTGAGTGGAGGTTCTGCTCTGCTTTTCCTGTTGCCTACAATTAGTTGATTTCAGATCAGGTAGGAGAAGTGAGCAGAGCAGTCCTTGGGCCCTTAGTGTTCATCATTGATTAAAGAGACTGTAGTGACTCCGGTTCACTTGTAACTGAGATTTTAAGGGTCATGTGAAATTGCTTGAGTGAAGTCTCAGCTGGACTTGGGTATGGCAAGGAGCACAGGTTGGGAACCAGGCAGATTTTCTAAAACAACATGGAATGTAGCTCTCATCTGGGCCTGAACCTGCAGGGCAGCATAGGTCAAGATACCCAAGGCCGACACAGCCAGAAGGCATATGTACAGGCATAGGACAAGAGAGCTTGTGTATGTGACTCCTGTTACATTTATGGACAGCTCAGAGGGATCACACCAGGCAAGAGAGCCATGGAAATGGCTCCCATTCGGTTCTGGGCCTAGAGGAGTAAGGGCTATTCCGTATCTTAGGTTAATTCTTAATATCTCCCTGCTCGTAGAGATTTTACTGTTAAACAGTTTAACATCCAATAATTCCAAATGTATTAACTTCACATTATTTCAGGAGCTATAACAGGAGACTGGGATGAAAGGGGATGGGAAGGAAGAAAGATGCAAACAAAGAGATTAGGAGAATTAGAAGGAAGAGTACAAGGAAAAAAAGTAGTCAGATTTATTCTGAGTGAGCAATGGAATGGTTCGTGTGTTCCCTCTTTAAAAAAGTAAATCAGTATAAAGAAAATCTCTCTCTCTCTCTCTCTCTCTCTCTCTCTCTCTCTCTCTGTGTGTGTGTGTGTGTGTGTGTGTGTGTGTGTGTGTGTGTGTGTGTGTAAGCTACTGCTTTAAGTAGAAATATACATAGATTTCATTATCCTTATTTACCTGGGTATGGTACTTTGTCAAGTTAAAATTACATCCATCTGCTAAAAACAAAGACCTGACAATAAGACTTTCAATGGCTTGTTTTCTCAGGACAGAGGGAAAGGAAGGAGGATGGGAGAGAAGGGCTTCCCTCCGATGCAGCCCTTTTAAGAACCTTCCAGGAAGAGCCCATCCATCACTTAGAACTGTATTTCATTAGCCATCCGGCTGCAGGAAGAGTTGGAAATATATTTATTCATTGACAAACTTGCTTTCCTTTTTTAAAACTTTATTTATTTTATTTTGTGTGTATGAGTGGTTTGCCTTCAATGTACATGCATAATTTGTGTTCCTTTATGCTACACAACATGAAATACTGTCTACTGACTTTCTGAATGTGAATTAGCTTGGCTAAAAGAACAAGCATCCCCCAGATCAATCTTCCTACAACAAATATATTTCACCATTCATGTTGAATGTAACTGTAGCTCCACTGCAGGAAGAGACAGAATTAATGGAGTTCTCATCTGAGTACCAGGGGAGTAATAGCTGTCACCATCTTCAACTGGAGATACCAGCCTGAGAAGCAATCTGTGCAGGTTTGAATGACACATCTCCCACAATCTCAGGCATTTGGATATTTGGTCCCTAATTGGTGGCACTCTTTGGGTAGGTTGAGGAGGTCTGGCCTTGCTGGAGTAACCATGTCACTGAGGATCAGACTCTGAGGTTTCACAAGCCATGTGCCTTTTCCTGTGAGCCCTCTTAGTTTGCTTTTTATGGTTGGAGATGGGAGCAATCAACTCTTTCTGCTGACTTTCCTGCCTGCTGTCATACTTCTTCTCTCTGATGGTGATGGAGTCTTATCCCTCTGCAACTGTGAGGCCCCAAACAAACTCTTCTTTCTATAGGTTGCCTTGCTCCTGGTATTTTATTACAACCATAGAATAGTGATCAATTATACTGCTGTCTTAGCTACGTGTCACTATTGCATCACATTTACCTCAGTAAGTCACATGATCAAGCCTGAGTACAGTGAGAACTCTGACAATGTTCAAAGAGACAATGAGCCTTACTGACAAGGACAAGATACAGTCCTCTCCTGGCAAAGGAACAGTATTTCACTCCTTCTCACTCGGTCATCCGTATAGCTTTTCTCTGAAGACAGGATATCACAATGGAGAGAGAAAGGTCAAGAGGTAAGAGCAAGCCTAACTCATTCAAACTCAAGCCTAACTCATTCAAACTCACTGAGTACAGAGGGTAGACTATATTATCCAAAAAAAATCACCTTCCGAGGAAGCCCTATGCTTCTGTAATGCTTCCACTTTCCCAGGAAGTACCATGTCTGTGTAAGACTTCCCTCTTCAAGGAAGCCCTGATGTCTGTGTAACTCTTCCTCATTTCCCATGGCATGTGCAAAGATGGTGTGGTTCAAGCACATGCCACAGATGTAAATCCTTCAGATCTCATCCTGGGGTTGTAGTTATTGCTGTGTTTCTGTCACATATGGGAATAAGCCATGTATTTCTTGTTCAACTGACAAACACATGTCATCAACAGATAAGCATGACTGTACTGGAATCATTCTGCTGCAAAACACATACACAGACACCGAGAGAGAGAGAGAGAGAGAGAGAGAGAGAGAGAGAGAGAGAGAGAAACAGAGACAGAGAAAGAGACAGAGAGAGACAGAGAGAGAGAGACTCCAGAACAAACTCTTTCATGAAATGAAGATGATTTATTAAGATAACTAGAGCTTAGATGAGAGCAGGTATCAAGTATGGTTTGACCTGATAACTAAATAACATCCCCAGGGACCCTTGTAACTTCATCTTGGGCACCAGTTGACTGCCAGCTGTAGCTAGGGTAATTCATGCTTTTGCATGCCATCACAACAACCAACCTCAAGTCCTAGTGGAACAACTTATGTCAAATTCCTGTGTGTGAAACAATCATTGTCAGAAAAAGAAGATGAACTAGCTAACTGGCTTCTTCCCACACATTCATACTGCTTTGTTTAAAGGAGAAAGGATGGAGTCAACACTAGAAAAGTAGCCAACCAGGTCCACAATGCGAGTGAGATCGAACACTCGAATTTTAACTTCATTGTAAACTTCATCAGTGTTAAGGAGAGTGTCACTGTCATGAAGGGACAGAGAGTATAAGAGGAACTCTCACTCCATTATACATCCTTGACAGTATTGTGTGCTTCTGTTAGAAAACATGACACTTAATTCTAATCTGAGTTTTAGAAACTTCCAGTTTGTTTTTCAAGTATGAGCACTTGTGCTCAGGGAACAAATTGCCCCATTCTTAGGCACTCTCAGAAATTTTTTCTGAAAAGTAAAACCTCTCACTATGAATTGATAACCATGTGTGGAGAAGAAATAGAAAGCTGTTACACAGCCCTTAGAAGGTGCCTCTGATGCTTTTGAGTGAGTGGAGACCCTCATCATACCACAGCCTAGCTTCCTGGATTATTTTGTTAACATGAGCAGAATATTTTTTATATGGCATAGACAGGCATAGGATGATGACGCATTCTGCTTAAGAAGGGAGAGGATCATAGATTAAAACACAAGAGGTATCACATCTTTTTTGTACCTTTCCTTCTTTCTTTCTTTCTTTCTTTCTTTCTTTCTTTCTTTCTTTCTTTCTTTCTTTCTTTCTTTCTTTCCTTTTGTCTTCAATAAATAGCTCACTCTTATTTCCAGAGGAGGACTTGGGAAAGCAGGCTATATGGGGAGTGTGAGGAAAAGGTGAATAAGAATGACTTCTGAGGAGCCAGCCTTGAAGATGTGGCTTCAATCTTGTATGAAGTATTTGGAATTCCTAGAGCATCAGCCACAAAAGAAAAATAGCATAAGTGTATTCTAAGCACAAATATAAGTGATTTTGGATTATCTGTTTTTATTCCTCTCTAATAGCTCAGAAAATTGAGACAAGTGTGTGCGGGCATCTCTGTAGCAGTGAGACAGAACACAGCCTCCTCTGAATTATTCATGCTAATTACCGAGAAGATATGCCATGAATAAATTAATTTTACAGATGAGCAAAATCATCTATGACTCCATGGCACATTGTATTTCTCTTTGAAACATAATGTTTCACAGTGAATTAGAATTATTTCTAAAGTTTTATCTATTAGTCTTGGAGATTTGGGGGTATGCAGTGATAAGAAATTGAGTTGAGCACTCAAAATACAAAAATAATCTAGTGAGCATTGAGACTTTCAAAAGTGTATTCTTTGAAGTATATAGCGTATAAAGAGATACTCAAAGACTTTTGAGTATCACTGAAGACATCGATAAGAATATTAAGATTTTTGCAACTCTCACGTAATTACTATGAAAATTGCTGTAGGGGAAGTGGAGAGAAGATGCAAAGAATCAATGAATTCCAAGAGCTGAAGGCTAAAAAGAAAAGTGTCTAGATAGCTCACAAGGAAGCATAGAGGGACCCTGTGAGCGATAAAGGGGATCCAGGTGCTTTTAGTAGAGATGCGGCCACTTGGATCAGAGCTCTGAGCTGGCTGCTGCCACACCTTCATCTGCATCAGTAGTGGTTACAGAGGCTTTGAATAGTCTAGAGCTGAGCCTCTGGGGGATTACTTCTAAAACAGTGAATATGTGGCTACTATGGTTGACTAAACGGGAACATTGGATTTGATGCCAGGATAAAACTGTTAACAAATAATCCAGCTATTTTAAAAGTGCACTAGAATTAGAAATTGATTGTTCTATGATGCTGAATTTATAATACTCCAAGGAAGATAAAAGATTCAAATTTCTGGACCTTCCATAGATATGGAAACCCAGCCAAGAATGCATTCTGTTGTTTTCAGGTGATTCTCCTGCATAGGCAGTTCGAAAACCACTTACAAGGACACTCGTCAGGACAAGTTTTCCTGGTGCTCTTGCTTGTTTGTTTGTTTGTTTTTTTTCTCATTCTTTTTTTACTTTTCATGTCCCCACTGACTTCTTACACCTAAGTAATAGTCTATTTCTTTAAATGCTAAAACCCATTTTTCTATAATTAATGACAATCTGCACCTGTGTTTGTACTTGCTAACACCCTGAAACGAATCTACAGGCTAGCATAAACACCAGTGCATGCTTTCATCATAAATAGGTGTAAGGATATTACAGACACAAAATCTCCAGGGAAAAGGTATTTGGTAGTCTTGGAGTTAAGCATTCTTTGATCTATTTTTTTTCATGTATATAATTTGATGGCAACATGTTTATTCTATACATAAAAATATATCAATTACCCACCATGAAATTTTTAACCTCCATTCCCTCTTTCATGAGCATGTGTTTGTTGAAATATGATTTTGGAGAGATGTTTGAAAGATCTTATGTCATTCCTTTATTTTCTTGCTTACAGTCAGACTTGTATTTACAGTCATTGTTTAGCTGGATATGACCACACAGTTGAAAAGGAACAAAAGAGGCAAACTAGCCAGTGACTTGATTTCTGGCTGTAGCAAAATATACAAGGAATCTGTGAGCTAGTCTCTGCTTTCCACAAAAATTAATGATACCTAGAATGCAGAGTACGGAAAACATGAGTGGAACGAGACAAGTGGATTCATTTGTTATCTGAAACAGCGGAAGCACCGTAACGTTTACTGCATGTTGATGAGAAACACTGAGAGCAGTGTGCATAGTATTCCAAAAGCGACACCGTGTTCTTGCTTGTCCCTTGGAGTTATCAGCTGCTTTAGGCTAGGGTGGGATGTTTAGTTGGAAATTGTGTTGCTGAATAGAAGAAAGAACAATTGGACCCGATCCAGAGTATGCTACGTGATGAAATGACATCCCTCGAAAAGAAAATCTTTCCACATAATGATAATGTGAAAAGGAAAGGGCAACCCATTAAAAGAATCAGCTTTCCCGAAGGTATGGTCATTTTGTCATGTTCCTGAAGGATGGACTCATTGTATTAGTCATTAATGTGTTTTATTAAACAATACAAGAGGAAACAGAAAATCCGAATATCGTAGAAACTTTAAGTATGCACCAACAGTGAAATAATTCATAATCAAGGAAGTATGAATTTTCTAGGTCTCAAAGAATGACAAGATGAGAACACCAGAAGTATCAGATAAAATACTGACTCTGTGGCTTCAGTTAGACTTCCCATAAAATGAGCAGATTCATCCTTTGGAAATTCTGAACACAGGTCTGAAAGCTTGTCTTTTTGTAGCAAATGAAGATATGATGTAAATGAATGCACTCCTCTGCAATCGTGAAGACCTTAACCTCTTTAGAATGCTCCTACTTAAAAACTTATATGATGTAGATTCATTTTTAGTAATTTTGTACAATTTCAGAAAGCAGTTCCTTGTGAGATGAATGCTTGCATGCATATTAAAATATAAAGTTTAGCAATTTTAGCACCTAATCAATAAATTCAAGAACCTGGAAATGGGTTTCTCCTGAACCTCACTTCTACTTAATCCTACCAGTCACCATCATTAAGTCAGGAAAGGATTTGTGCTGGTTGTCTAGGAAACTATAACATGAAGAGGATTGACATGTGTGATAATCTCCTCCCTATAAACCTGTAAACAAGAGATAAACCTAGTAGAAAATGCAAAAATCTATTCACTGTCCCATTGGGGAAAATGGGTTTTAAGTCCCCCTTTCAAAAGCCTCTTCATATGTGGGAAGTGCTTATTAGTAGAAAAAAAGCACAAGCAAGACTCCAAAGGGACCTGGAGGAGAGGTGGGACAAACCAAGAAAGAAATGAAAGCTGAATACAACAATGTGCGTGCTTTGCAAACTCATGAAGTTTTGGGTCTAATTAAAAAATTGGAACCACAAGCCTGCAGTGCTGCCAGTATTACTTTGCCTTTGTTTTACATTGGGAAGAGTCCTACCTCTTCTCAAAATACAACCAACTTTCAGGAACATTTAATTTTTAAAAAACTTAGCAATAGTGTTTTGACTGTAGCAAATGAAAACACTCAGAACTATGACTTGATTAAAATCAAGGAAATGAAGGGTGTAAAAATGTTCAATTTCCAACCTTCAAGTTTTCAAGTTATAAGACTAAACAAACCTAGAGAATTAAGAATAAAATGAGGAGGAGGAAGAAGGGAGGAGTAATAAGGAAGGAAGATGAGGATGAGTAAGGGAGAAGAAGGAAGAAGAGAGGAGAAAGGGACAGAAAAAGAAGGGGAGGAGGAGGAGAAGGCGGACGAGGAGGATGACAAGGACAAAGACGAAGAAGAGGGAAATGTAAGCAATTCCATTAGAAATTCAGCATGATTCATGATGATTATTTAAGGACCCCGGTGAAAGCCAGAAAAAAGAGAGGAGCAAGAAAAAGTTGCTATGACATTCACTGATAGTAAGGGAGATGACCCAAATAACGTTCAATGATCTTACCTCTTAAATACAAACAAGTCTCATGTGGACACTTGTTCCAATGCACAATTAAATGTAAGGCAAGAGGCTGTAGTTGGTTTGATTGACAAGTTACCTTCTTTGAGAGTAACTTCTATCATCTCCCTATCAACCTACTTCTTATCTAATTTTCAACCTGTAGACCTCCAGGAGATGCACTCCATCACCTAGTTTAGAAAGAATCCTTGAGAAATCTGATTAGCACAAATCTACCATCTTCATTGTGTGATTCAATTCCTTACTTCTGCCTGTGAGATCCACACTTTAGTCTGTGTCCCCACAGCCCTTATATCTCCTATTTCTATATTCCTTATTCCTTGGCTATGAATTCCCAGTTGTTTATGCTGCGTTCATAATGGAACGCAGTTCTCCCTTTTATTATAGTTCCTATAAAAATTCCTGTAAAAAGTCTTCTCTTACTGCTTTATTGTCCAGCTCTGGCTTGCTTTAACAATGTCAGTTAAATGTCTTCAATACCCCCCTCTTTGTGTGGCTCTCTGTTTTATATTGTGACCCTTCACTTCTATTAATACCACAACTAAATTAATACCCTTTGGGACCCAGAGCCTACTCTATAGTCTGTCATGTGTTCCAGTGTCTTTCTTCTTAAAGAGAAAAATAGTAAGTATTCTGAAATGTAAATCAGTTAGAAAGAAGATTGAATATTAGTAATGTTAAATATTATTAAATATTAAGTATAAAGGTACATTTTAGTCTCAAATATTTGTTTTATATCAATGCATGATTATATTCAGAGTTACAAAGTTGAATCTTTAGGCATTCTTCACGTGGAATAATTTTTAAACTAAACAAATCTCAAAATCTAAACATCAGTTAGCAGACCTATAAAGGTTCAAAGGTTTAAAAGGAAAGCTTAAATTTTATGTGGCTTGTGTAGAACTCAGACAGTGTCTTTTCTAAAGTAGAGGCAGTACATGGAGGAAATGAAATCAGTACAGTGCATGAGCTTTCTTTAGAGTAGCAATGATACTTCCAAATGAAAATCTGATGCCCCTGTTACTTCAAGAACCAACTTAACTATCGACATGAAAGAAACAACACTGTGGCCTACTTAAGGGCCTAGGGGCACTATCTGAAACACTAGCCACTCAGTTCCCACAATGGTCCTGTTTCAACATTGAGTGTACTTACTTCTTACTTGTGCTCATTCCTATTGTGCTATGAGCACGAAAGTAAAAATTGTGTTGAACTTGTGGTCACTTATACCTGGGTACTAAATCCTTGTTTATATAGTTTCCATTTTATGTAAAAGTGTGAATTCATTTTTGTAATAAAAATGCAAAGTAACAATTAATAAAATTTTCAGTGCTCACCATTCATAAATGACATTTGCACTGTCTCATCCAAAGATCACTACAAATCTCTGGGATGGGTAGGACAGTTTTTATCTTCACAGCAAATGGAGATCTGATTTCAAGAATGTCTAATTTGCTTTTGCAAAGCAGGGCACCTGCTTCCTTGCTATAGTAGAGAGGTGGGAAAAACTTTCACCTGTCCAGATAGGACAGACACAAATGCTTCTACAATAAGTTTATAATACTTAAGGTGCAACTTATCATTGTTGGTATGGATTTTAAAAGAGTATAGAATAATTAAGTAGGAAAATTCACTATGCATTCTAAAGTCAAACTGTCATTGAATGTCCATGCTAGCATTCGGGTCACGGAAGGCTCATCATTGCATAAGCTTCCTCCAGAAGAGAACAATAAGTAATAAATGTTTTTATTATGAAGCAAAACAATAAACATTGTGTTCTATTGCTGTGACAAATGTTCCATTAGGACTGTGAATGTCAACAGTCAGAGCAGGCTGACTTAGAATAAAGGACATTGTTCATAAAGAAGAGACATGCAAAGTACAGGAGAAATCCTCCTTTTTGGACTTCTCCTTATAAGTTCCAACAAGTTCCTCTTCCACTTATAACACAGATCAAATGGAATGTTATTATGATTCTCTTCTGCACTGGTCTCGTCTACCTGAGTCCCAGCCCAGTGCAGTCACTGGGGGGGGGGGGGGGAGGTTCCTGGTAGAAAGTATTTCTGCATGTCAGTTGCTGACACAAAGAAATAGAATAGGCTAGAGGTTAAGCAGGAAAGAATCAATTGGGTGGATCAAGAGGCTGGGTCCCCAGGGAATGGAGGTTGGGTGTGGTGGGGGATTGCAGAAGGATGAAGAGTAAGTCTTCAGAGGGCTGGAGAGCCCAGGTCTGTGCCAGGAGCAAGAGCTGTGCATTGCACTCACACTAGCTGTCTGAACATCTTGTTATCTAGGAACGTCAGCATTAACCACCACAAAAACAAGGAAGATGTGACATGCTTGTCTGAAGGTGAATCTGGTTTCAGTATAATCATCCATGGAAAAGAAGATAGAAGGGATTCAAACTGCAATCAACAGTAGAGAAACCTATTTCTGTGATAATTAGGAACTAGATCGTAACCTAAACAGTTAATGCAACCATGAAAAAATGGCAAAGGGAGGTATTTTCATATTAAAACAGTTAACAAGAGAAGACAAGTTCCTTTTTTAAAACGCGGAAAATTTATCTTTTACTCTGTTCAGTTGCTTGAAGGAGTATAGGGTTGGATAATAGGCAAAGACTACTGATAATTACAGAATATTATAATGGGAAGAAAAGCAAAAAAAGGAAAAATATAATCTAATTACATTTCCTAAACAACTTTCTTGGGAAAGGACACTAAAATCATATTACTTAGTTATAACTGCATGTAATGGGGAGTGAGAAAATTCATCCCAACTTCTTCTTGAATCTCCTTATAAAATCTCGAAGAAAATGATTATTATTCCTCTGTGTCCAGAAATCTTCATCTGAGAATTACCGAGAAACACACATACCTTACAGATCGCTGTCTTGTATAAATTCCACTTTGATTTTTTCTTTTTCTTATTTATTTATTTATTTATTTTTTGGCATGCCTGAACCAATGCCCTTCTGTGGAGGTAAGAGGTCATCTTGCAGGTGTCGGTTCTCAATTTCCACCATGTGAGTTCAAAGGAGCAAACAAACTCAGACCATCAAGCTCGGCAAAAGTTCCCTTATTCATAGAACAATCTCACTGGCTTTTTAAAGAAAAGTTTTCAGTGCTTATTTGCTTATTGTTTGATTGATTGTTTGTGCATAGTTTCATATTTTAAAAGATCTCCTTGAGAGTGGACAGAATAAAATCAATGTGGTTTCGGTTTGGAAAGGAGAATATTGGAGTCATACCGTTTTTCAAGAATCTGAAGTTTTGGCAAATGAAAGCCACACTCACAGAACACAAGGAGACAGTCTCAGGACTGAAGGAAGGTGCCAGAACAAACCATCTGCCAGCTCCCCTTGATCCTGTGCTCCTAATCCCCATGATAGAAGGAGTTAGTGTTTTATCCAGGGCTGGTCATCTGTGCTCTTGCTTCCTGTGACAGGAGTCAGGGTCTCTGTGCAGCTGTGGAAAAAAGGATTTTCAATGCATTCACTTCACTCATGACTTTATTTATAAAACAAAAGAAGTAAGTCTTTCACTGTCATATATATATATAACATTTAGTAAGGTCTCCTATTCAGTCCATGTTGAAATTAGTCTCAAAACACTAACACTTTTCTATTTGACTTTCTACTATGCTTTCCTGTGGGGGGCTCTACCTCATTTTCATACCTAATTTTATATGATAGAACTGTATTTTTTTCCACTCACAGAAGTCTCCTAAATCTGCTGGACCTTGAGCAAAAGATCTTCAAGTGACATTCTGACCCTGAAATTTGGTCATCTACAAATAAGAGAACTCTGCAGGTCTTAGATACCTTCCTTTTTTTTTTTTTTTTCTTTTTTTTTTTAAAGAACTTAACTGACTTCATTAAGCCAAACAGAAATCATGTGGTTTATTTTGCAAATCATCTTTCCCTCGGGAGATCTTTGGGAACTAAAGGGTAAGGAATTCATTTGTTCTCCAGGAATGATTGATGACCATAACAATAACTCCAACCCATAGAATCTAAGAATTTTAGGACACGCCAAACACAGAAGTTCTAATTGGCATGGGCCAAAGCCTTAGGAGATGTGTACTGACTCCATCACATCTCCATTTACATTGCTTTGTTGCCTGTGGATATTGATTTGTAAGTAAGCTGAAGAAATGCCTTCCACTCACACGCTTGCATCTTCTTACCTCTTGCCATGGATATCGGTAGATGTTCTAAAGAAGACCAAGAAGAAGCTGAAGCAGGTAAGAAGGAGGAGTGAAGACAGGTTTCCAGTTTACTCCACAATCAGTGAACATCTGAGCTGCAGATGCTGATGTTAGTCGGGGATGTGGAAGAAACACAGCTATATATGGACAAAGCATTCCCCAAGGTGAGTCCTGACTGGGGACCTCACAATGTCATACTTATGAACTTAATAATAAAAAGCCCAGCGTGCCTAGTATAGTAAAGGCACTAACCTCTTCGGTTTAATGTCAAGTACTTGCTTTCCCACAAACCTCTCTGTTTAATGGTGAGTACTCACTTTCCCAGAAATCCTTGTTGCCACGTAACCTTTAATGAGCCAATCCAGCGCCTGGGTTCTGACCAATCAGAGAGATCCCCTGTTCCCTTTAAAATCCCTTGCAGGAAGCCTCTCAGGGGTTGGCCATCTTTTGTGGTGGTGCCAGACCCCAGTGCACTGGTTTGCTCTGCAGAATAAAGGCTCCTTGCTTTTGCATCAGAACTGGTGGTCTCCTGGTGGTACTTGGAGAGGAGGGGGATTTCAAAAGCTGGGCACAACAAATAATATCTCCTCTCAAATTCTTATACAAAGTAAAAAAAATTGATGTTATTCTTTTCTCCATATGCTTCAGTCTTCCAAAACACACTGTCTGTACAAACAAATGCATAAACCAAATAGCTTAAATCAGTTAGTTGGGGAAAAAAGCAAATTTCTGTGAAAGTAAATATCAGGGCTTTAAACAACCAACTAGATGCTAATATTAAGGGACTGGAGATGTAGCTTAGTGACTTCCATGTACAAAGCTCTGGATGTAAATCTCAGTTCCACAAGACAAATGAAAATCCACCACTAAAAGTTATCTCTTTAAGACCACGGGCAAGCTTCACTTCGTCCTGTTTCTTGGTGTTATCTTGGGGCAGGGTGGACTTTAGATGCTGCTCTTAGTACTTACAGTTAAATACTATTAAGTTGCAGAAAAAAGAAGCTATAAAATTCACAAAGCTGAACAGCACTTTAAATTTTTACTATATTTCCAGATAAGAATTCTTTTCATTTTAAATTACTCCCAATGAAATCAGTAAAGACAGTAAATAATTGTATAATTGTAGCAAGTGTTTCAAAGTTAATGAGATTTATTAGAAACCCTTTCATCACATGCCTTCCCAACAAAGCCAGTGATTAATAGCTAAACAGGGAAGTCTCCTGCAGCTTGGCTGTCAGGAAGAATTATAGGAACTAATTAACAGAAGACCTTACAAGAACATGGGCTCATTTATAATCTTGATAAAAAGCAGAAAAATGATACCATAAAACAAAAGACAAGCTGATTTTTTTAAGTAAAATGCTATTCTTTCTTAATAATATATATAAGTAATCAAAGGAAGAGAGCTCTCAAAGTGTGTTTCAGGAAAACAAATAATATTCAAAAGATAAGATGCAAAGAAAATCAGTAGACAAATTAAAAGATAAAGAGCTGCTAAGTAATTGGTAATTTAATTATTAATCAAAATTTGAAAGGATTTTGAAGTATACAAAGCAAAAAATAACTATGTTGATAATGTGAAAATTTATAATAACTTTAGAAATCATTTTTACTGTGTATTCCTAAATTCCTGTAAATGTTTCTACTTTTAACACAGTAATAGCATTTAAGAACACTTTTCTTAGGATTGCTTAAATGAATGAGTGTCTGTGTGCCTTACAGGGTTATTTATTATAGCAAAATACCACAGCTATTTAGCAAGAAGAAATAATTGATTAAATACGGAATGAAAACTGATACTATATTAGTGGATGGTAAGGTTATTTATGAAGATTCTATAACAACATGTAAGAAATAATAAATTGAAACTACTTTCTGAAAACTACAGCAGTTCAGAGAATGCGGAAAAAGAAAATCATTAGAGAAGGTTATTTCTAGTATGTTTATGTAACTTTAAAATAATTGTTTTGTACATTGTTGAGGAAGGGCTGCCTAAGCCTTGGCAGTTTGTATTATCTGCAGGTGCTGGCTTTATGTAAATCGTGATTAAGATGTTTGCTCATGACCGGCACCTGCCGGCTGCTCTCTGGCAGAAGCATTGTGATTCACTGAGATCTCCCATGTGAAGAGCAAAGTTGGTGTGGAAGAATTCTCATAGTCCATCTCCCACAGTCTCAGGCAACAAGGATAGAATGCTCTCCTTGGGCCTTGAGTTCTCCCACCATAAATATGACATAGCTCGGCTGCTAAAGGATTGTGGAATGAGAATAAGCTACCGGTTTCCTTCATTATGCAAATAAATAGGCCTTTAAATGAGGGGGTGGATCTTTTTGTAATACCTGAGGAGCTTCTGTATCAGATGATCTGGGTTCCACGGTCCAGGATGTTGCTTGCCATGACATGTGGTTTCCTCTGCTAAGGTCTGGAAGATTTGCATCTATGAAAGTATCTCCTTGTCTTCTTTGTGGACTAACACAGTAGCTACCTGCTCCAGAAAATAACCGTGTTTAAGGAGCAATTCACTTAGTGCCAAACTTGCTCTTACTTGAATTCATCTTTGCATTCTAAGACCCTCCACTACTGTGGTCAACCTCACGACCATGTGAAGATGGCTGCGCGAACATCACTGGGATGCGAGCTGAGCTGCACATATGCTTTGATGGCTTCGATAAAAGGCTGAGTGAGTAAGAACTGGGTCCAGACCTGAAGACCTGGGGTCTAAATCTTCCTCACATATTTACGCCTGGGAGGATAGAATGTTGATAAACGCTTGTGTGGAATTTCATCCCTGTAATGTATTGAATCAGGACTGTTATCACGGATTTGTTACCGATTGCTTGGATCCCAGAGGCATCTCAGCAGGGGTTTTTCTGTGATCTAAGAATGACTGTGAATAGGTCCATCATGGAAATTTACATGAGCCTCCCTCTTTGAATCCAAGGGAGTTTTCCCTGTGAGGCCTGGGGGCTGTGGCAGCCCAGTTTGGTGTCTTTAAAGCATTCTGTTGCCAAGGTGAGTGAGCTGGGATTGGCTTGTGCCTGCCATTACTTCTCTTTTCCCAAGGGTTGTGCATTTCTCAGCTGTAGTTTTAGGAGTAAACCAGCAGTGGAAGCTTGGGATGAGTCAGCCTTCATAATCTGAGGCGGGCTGTGATGCTTTGAATTCCATTCCCCGACTCCTGCTGGGAGAGAGCTCCCAGAAGCCCTTTCTCAACAATTAAGCAGTGATGTCAAGCATAATGGTGCTGAAATTATTGATAGCATATGAAGAGTCCTCTGCCCTGTCTAATAGAAAAGCATGATAATTTGGGGAAAAGTATAATCAGGCACTTTTCAAAATAATAGGTTTAACCTGAGAATCTCAGGTTTACACAAAGGAGCTGGTTAACCTATAAAGAAGGAAGTGGGGTTTTCTCAGTTCCCACCCATCATGGTTTTTTTTGTTTGTTTTGCTTTTGTTTTTGGTGGTGGTCCTGATTTTTTGTTGTCGTTGTTTTTTGTTTGTTTGTTGTTTTTTAAAGTAATTTAATTGCAAGGTGTGAAAGAAAATAATAGAAAATTTTAAATCAATAAAAATACTTTTTCAGGGTCTTCAATATATTTATTTAAAAGATAAATAAACCCATGAACCCATGAGACATAGGCCACAAAAAAAAGCAGACTTTCCAATCTCCCTTTTTTTTCTCAGCTATATTGAAATAATATACAGAGGATAAACATTTTTTAGACTCTGAGTGGCTGCTATAAAGCATCTGCAATTTTTTGGTGACATCTACTGTACAGAGGAAAAAATGCATGACATATTTCTTGGGCATGCCAGGTGATGTTTCGTTTCAACGATTGCATTTCATTTTATATTACTTTTTTATTTACAATTTTGTAACTTTGATACTTTCCATCAATATAAGAAATCTCCATCTTACAAAGGGTAGGATAAATAATTTCCACACATTATGAATATAGAAATGTTGGCCTGGAGTGGAGAGACAGAGGGAGAGAAAAAGAAGGGAAGATAGAGACAGAGAGATAGAGAGAGAGAGAGAGAGAGAAAGAAATTAGTCCCTAAAGTGCTTGGTACTCAGGCAGGAGAACAGAACCCAGTCTCTGCAGAGTGGTGATATTGGTAAGCCCTGAACTGCTGAGGCAGAGTCAAGAGTCAAGGGGACCCTTGACCCTCCTTGCTCAGCTGACTTTGTCCAATCAGGGAGACATTGTCCAATCAGGAGCCATTCTAAATGCCAGCTCATTTTAGAAACAGGGTAGACACCTCCTTAGAAAGTAAGGCTTGAGCATCAACATACAAAAACACAAACACAAAATACTGGCCTGTGCAGGAAAATCTTAACCATCCTTGGCAAATCATTGAAATGGGGTTCAGCTGTGTTGCTAATAGGGAGATAACATGAAGAGTCTGTGTATACTCAGTACAGACTGAATTTTATGACTGTGATTACGACTATTATTGATGTGTGTGAGCATGCATGACATACATGTGGAAGCCAGAGGATGACTACGTAAAGCTGGTACCTTCACTGGCCATCTGCACGAGCTCTAGGACTCAAATTCAGGTCACCAGGCTTGCACAGTGAGTACCTCTACCCATTGAGCCATCTTGACAGCCCCAGACAAGTTTTCAAAATAGGATCAAAGGCAGAGCTCACAGATATGGAGGGGGATGGCATTTGTTCCTGGGCTGTGCCTCACTGTGGCTCTGCTTCAGTCTTCTGGCATTAACAGAACAATCTGTGCATAAAATATTCAATAATAACAATGTATTGCAATTCATGCATTTCAATATTTCTACTTTTTCTAAAGGCACTTCATTTAAGTGCCTTAATTTATATGCTCACTGGTGTGCTATTATTTTGTATCTTTGCCAGTTTGACTGCTGAAGGACATCTTAGTGATAGTGTTCTTTCATTATGAATGAAATTGAGCAGATTTATATAAAGATCCATCTTTGCTGCTAATTATCTATTCTTTGTCATCTGTCCTTTTTTATTGAATTGAAGATTATTTCATTACTGATTTCTTAGTTTTTCTGTCTGCCTTTAACTGAAATAGAATATTACTTTCTTCCCCTCTCTTTCTTCCTTTCAAACCCACCCAGCTACTCTCCCTTGGACCTTTCCCATGCCCACCATTTCCAATGGTGAAATGTCCCCATAGTCTCAGGCATTGGACCAGGTGGTCCCTGATTGGTGGCACTGTTTAGAAGGTTTAAGAAGTTAAGCATAGCTGAAGAAAAGATGTGATCAGTTGCAGTCATAGGTCTACAATTTTTCTCCTTGTTTATGTTGATACAGTCTTGTTTCTACTTGGTTTAACATTAATCATTCACATTATCTCCAATACGGTTAGTTCATTTTTCATGTCTATGTGAATTTTTAATTTCATACTTAGGATTCAGTATAATCTATCTACATCTGGTACAATTATTTCTGACCTTAACTGAGACTTTGGACGAGGGAAGCAGATGGGGAACTTGTCTTGAGTTTCTCTCCAGAGCAGATTCTGCTGCTGTAAAGAGAAGCCACTGAGAACAGAAAGGAAACGGGGCTTGTGTTTCAAATGGCAGGCGTCTCGTTATGAATGCATTCATTCTTGAAATACACAAAGAGAAGAGATTTCTCTTGCAGGATAATGATTCTGTGAGATGGATTCTAAAGGTACATTTTTTTTTGCAAAATAAATACTTGTGTTTCTTTTGCAAAATAAATACTTGTGTTTCCATTCATTTTTTTTCCTTACAAATGAAAGTAACAAAATAGTACCTCGTGTCCCTGATAATTCTGTCTCTAGTGCTCTTTGCTGGCAGCTCCTTCTGAAATATGTCCATGTCCAGACTGCTGGTTTCAATCCCACATGACCTGCTTTCAGTCGCCTGAACTTGACCTTAGTCTGTCATTTTTAAAAGTCATGAAATGGCTTTCAGAACATCTGTGACAGATTGGTGACAGTAAACAAATCAGTAACTACCTCATCCTGTCAATGATTCCATATGGTTAGTAGCATGTAAGCCAAAATCCTGACTGCTTTGACTTAGTGAATGATGATGAGTTGAATTTTTGCTTTCTTTCCGAAGTCCCGCATGTTATAATTATAACTGCACATAAAATCTCTATTATGTGCATACAGAGCTGACGCCTGAAGAATATTGGCAACACTGTATTTGATCTGCTGATTCTGTGAGAGAAAAGAGAGGGGAGAAGAGAGGAGGTGGGAGGGGAGGGCAGAGAGAGAGAGAGAGAGAGAGAGAAGAAATAGAGAGGGAATGCATGTTTGTTCTGCTGGGTATATAATTATTCCACACTTTAGGGGCTGCAGAGCTGGTTCAATGGTATATAGAGTGCTTGTCACTCTTGCAGAGAATCTGAGTTCAGTTCCCATCACCCTTCTTGGGCATCTCATGAATACTTGTAACTCCAGCTCTAGAGAATCTTATATTTTTGGCCTCTTTAAAACACCTGGCATTGACATGCATATACCTACACACAGACACACACACATACACAATTAAAAATAAAATTAATACTAAAAAATGAAACTTAAAATATATGGCATTAAATTCATGGCAAAGTTAACTATAGACATGAGGTAGACATTATGTAGCTGTGGTATTGGAATATAGCTCAGCTAACATAATTGCTTCAACAATCAAGTAGTCTTGCTCCTTTAAAAAAATTAAAATGAATGCTGTACTTTTAAATGAATCTTCATGGGGATGTGAAGTGGGTCCCTGCTCACACAACTGTCTCTTTTGAGTTATCCATTCAGTAGCTACTGATTTGTTACGATGGCTTTCAGCAAATTTCCTTTCCTTCTTTTTTTCTTTTCTTTTCTTTTTTTTCTTTTCTTTTCTCTTCTCTTCTTTTCTTTCTTTCTTTCATTCTTTCTCTCTTTTTCCTTTCTTTCTTTCTTTCTTTCTTTCTTTCTTTCTTTCTTTCTTTCTTTCTTTCTTTCTTTCTTTCTTTCTTTCTCTCTTTTTCCTTCCTTCCTTCCTTCCTTCCTTCCTCTTTCTCTCTCTCTCTCTCTCTCTCTCTCTCTCTCTCTCTCTCTCTCTCTCTTTCTTTCTTTCTTTCTTAAACAGGGTTTCTCTGTTGTAACTCTGACTGTCCTGGAACTCACTCTGTAGACAGGCTGGCTTCAAGCTCACAGACTTCTACCTGCCTCTGCCTCTCAAATGCTAAGATTAAAGGAATGTGCCACCTCCTGGCCTTTTTTTTTTTTTAATTTTTGCAAATTTTCATTTGAAGATTGTTTTCTGTAGATTTGAATGATCCAGAACTATCCAAAAGATAAATAGAGGTAATTCATGGGAAAAACAACTTACACCTTATTCAGTAAGACTTAATGGTTTCCTAACTTCCTTTTTTCCCATCTCCTAATCATTCTTTCTCTCGTCTTTCATCTTTTATTCTTCAACTATGGATGTCATCACATGGCAACGTCAATGCAAAAAACAAAACAAAGCAAAACAAAACACAACTCTCATCTTAAAGACAATATTGGAGTATTTATTCTGAAGCCTTTTTGAGTCCCCATGGACCAGCAATACAGATTTAGGTTACTCCAAATTCCATGTTCCAGAAGCAGTTTCGTGAAGTTTTATAGTTTTATAGAAGATCATAAATCAAAGCAAGTTGATAAAACACATGGATGTAGGGTGTAAGACCCACAGTGGAGCAAGCTCCCATAGAGGACCCAGCCCCACTGAGGAGCTTACACCAAGCCATCTCCCAGACCAATCCCAGAGAGCAGGGCTCATGGACACCTCAGCCCAAAGATCCTGACCTTACAAGCCCAGAAGGTCGTCAGCAAGATCACCTTCAAGACCATGGTGGCTGTGCTCCTGGACAGCACCAGCAATGAGATCTTGAATGAACCACACCAGGCCACTATCCACCTACAGCCTGAAGGAGGCTCAGAAGGGGATGGAAGATCTGGTGCAGATGGCAGTAATGCTGATTGCTGGCTTTGCAACTGCAGGAACATGATGGCTCTAGGCTTCCAGGAGGTGAAATTCACCTCTGACCATAGCATGCTGGTTGCAGAGCTGCTGGGGTGCAGGAATCTCCTGCACCAGGAGACCAGCTGTTCTTCTCCTGGCTGCTCTGTATATCCAGCTGTATATCTTGGAGCCACCTGCACTACATCTGTGAAGGCCTATAGAGGATGTTGGAAGATGGTGACATCTCACCAGACCTCCCAGCCTGGGTGCCACCCTAGATGACTGATTAGTCCCCCTCAGAACACAGAACCATCTGCCTGAACTTTCAAAGAGCAGCATCTCCTCTGCTTCCATGTCTTACAGCTTTACTGCTTCTGTCCAGAATTCTCCTGCCCCTTCCTCTTTCTACTTCTGAGACAGGGTCTCATGTAGCCCAGGCTGATCCTAAACTCTCTGTAGCTGAGGCTGACCTTGAACTCATTCTCTTAAACAAGGAATTCTCATTCTCTTAAACAAGGTTGTGGAGAATTGGGATAAAAGAATTGTAATGCCAGACACCTGACCCCTAGCAAATGCCTATTTGTTTCCTAACTTGGGGTCTCCCAAGATGAGTTGCATTAACCCTGGCATCAGACTAGAGCTGAATAGATCCTAACCTGCCACAACAGATCCTTATGGAAGAAGCTGGTACAGAGGAAGTCTAGCTTCACCAATGCTGTAGGACACTGAGCACCACAAGAGTGATGCTTCTACCAGCCAAGGACACCAGAGTCACCAGCCATCAAAAGACGCTGGGGAGTGGGGACTATGGCTTCCCCTGATGGCTTTGGAAGGAGAGACTCCAAGCACACTTGATGTTGGAATCTGACTTCTGAGGAGACAATTTGTTATTCTGAGATCGCTTGTTTGGGGACTGCACCCCAGCATTTAAGAAAAGGAAGACATGGAAAAGGGGGCGTGGCTCAGTGTATAAGGGCACTTGCTGCCAAGCCCCAAGACTTAAGGTTGATCCTCAAAATCCAGAACCAATTTCAACAAGTTGGACACAGAGCCAGACTAGGGACTTCTGGTACTTGAGAACGCCTGATGGGTCCAACAGCTCAGCAAGGATACACTGATCTGGTTGGAAATTTGAAGTTCTCACTGGGAGGGAGGTAATGGCTTGTCATCAAGCCTACAGGACCCCAAAGATTGTCCCCTGCTTAAGAGGAAGGTATAGCCAATGGATACACCATGTACCCATGTTAAATTATAGTTTCATATTCAGGAAACTAACAAAAAATACATTTGATGGCTACATCAGAGAGACAGTTTTAGTACGATAAGGACAGCTTAGGCCTAAGGTGCCATCTGATCATATTCTTAGCTGTTGGGTTGGTGGAAGCCAGTGGTTGCCAAATTAATAGACTACAAAAATCTTTTTAAAAATCTATTAATCACAGGATGTTAGTTCTGACACAAGGCAAGGAATGGCTACTCACATGGCTAAAGCTATCCCACATCAGGCAATTAGCCTCTGAACCTGCAATTTTGCAGTCTTTCCACAGTGCTGCAGTGCTAATCTGTCAATCAGTCTCTGCAAACATGGATTCTTTCCAAGAGTTTTGGTCCAAAGCAATATCAATATCACTATCAATATAAGGAGAGTAGAGATACAAGACTATTTGGTATTTATAAAAATTCAATTATGGAATTAAAAAAGTAATCATTGATAAGACATAATTCTGAGACTTTAATCAACATGCAAAATAAAAAATAAATTCCCAATCACCTGAAAACTCTTTTATTGGTAATGTTTTGTAGAAATCAATGATATTACAATCACTGTCTTATTTGTATGTGTATTTGTGTATGAGTGTGCATGTATATGTGGATGTGTGAGTAAGTGTGTGTGCTTCAGTTCCTTTCCTGTTGTTGTGATAAAACCCTGAGCAGAGCTAACTTGGGGAAGAAAGGGTTTATTTCATCTTTTACTTTTTGAAGAAAGCCAAGTTAGAAATTCAAGGCAGGAACTTGGTGGTAGAAACTAAATCAGTGATCACGGAGGGATGCTGCTACCTGATCTGCTTCCAGGCTCACTTTCATCCTCCTTTCTTATATAGCCCGGTACCACTGTCCTCAGTGGTACTGCCCGCACTTTCCACAGCAAGTGTACATCAAGAAAACGTTCCACAATCCCGTCTGATGGTGCCAATTTCTCAGCTGAGGTTCCTTCTTCCCAAGTGACTCTTGCTTGAGTCTAATTGACAAAACAAAACAAACAAAACTATTCAGAAAAAGATGTGTGTATGTGTAAGTATGTATGTGTATGTATATGAACACGAGTCTGTGTTCATGAGTATACGTATGTGGTATGTGTGTAGTGTATACGTGTGTGTTGTGCGTGACTGTCCTCCAAGCCAAGCAACAGCACTCTGGGAAATTCAACTATGTCCCTTGAAAAATACCATACAAACTGATCTTGTTGGCTGCTTTCCCACTTCATAGAGGAGTGAGTGTCCAACTTTTTCCTACTGTTACTGCATCTCCCGCATTGTCTCTGCACGACAATGGGTCACGAAAAAGACAGCCAAACCTAAATAAAGTCCCAGACTCACATATACAGGCTGATCTCCCAGAAACCCCTCCACAGAGCCCCTACCTCTCCCCAGGAAGTCCACACACTTCATCGTCTTTGTTCTCCTCCCTCCCAATCAAAATCAGACACCCCAATCCTTTTCCAACTGTATCTCCCCTTTTCCCCTTCCCATTTAGGACCTTATATATTGCACCATCTTGGCCTGAGGTCCTTTGTCTGCCTCTACCACTGGCCTGAGGTCCTTTGTCTGCCTCTACCATCTCCAGAGGTAGTCTTTTTGTCCCAGTGGTGACAAAATATCCCTTACCCCCTATTCATTTTTCCTTGTTCCCTGCCCTCTGTCCTTCTGGAACAAATATATCTCCTTTGTGCTAAGAATCTGCTGTTTGGATGTGTTCTGTGCCAACACTAAAGCTCTTAACCTAACAGTTGTTGTATGCAACTCTGCCTTAATTGCATGTGGCCTCAGGGAGAGACTAGAATATATAGGCTCAGCATAAGGGAAGGGAACCTGTTAATCCCAATAGGTCCAGAAAAAGACCATTGCCACAAAGTTTTAGTTAATTCTAAAACAAGTTTTAGTACTGGTCAGTAATGATAGATGATGTCCAGAACCAGGCAAGGTCCCCACAGAAAGGGCCTGAGTCACATTCTGGTGTCTCACCAACGGCCCCAATTTATAATGTTTAGGGGTTTATAAAAGCAGAACCCATAAGGCTATGCATTTCTCACTAGGTCCAATCAGGAGCAAGCATGTATCCTATGTCAATAGATTAAGTTTGTTTAGTAGAGTTTTGTTTTTGTTCCAGACTTAGAATCGCTATCTATGCAGCTTCTCTATGAGAGAAGGGAGAGAGCTGGAGAGAATAGTGGAGAAAGCAAAAGTAGCCAGGGAAGGGGTACAATATAAAGACAGCTAGAATCTGAGGTGAAATGCCCTGGAGGCTAGTCTGAGGGTTCAGATACATACCAGGTACTTGGGAATAGAAATTGAGGGGTGCCAGCATGGCCTGGAGGCCAGTATGTAATCATAAGAGCATGTCAATGGAGAACCTTATGTCCCTTCTGACAGAGGCAAGGGAAATGACTCCTTTTGGGATAGAAAACCAGTTCACAAGTTCCTGAGGGATCCTCGCTTCACCATCAGAAATCCTTCTATTGTCTGGCTTTGAGCTCATTTCTGGATGTATGGACTACCTGAGACCTGACATTTTCCACCACAAGTGCTAGATTATAAAACCAAATTTGGAATGCATATACCACCAAACCTTTCTGATAAGAAGCTGACAGCCCAGCAACGACTGAGTCTGACAAGCCCATCTTACAACTATAGTTGTGTGAGGTTATTCTTTGCCATAGAAACATGTTCTCACCACCTGAACTCAAATTTGTCCTCAGCTATCAGATTGCTGGATTTTCATTTCCACCACTAGAGGTCTGTCACCACCAACTTGAATACAAGCTCATCCTTGAGAGCTTATTCCAGCCTTTCAAGCAAGCACTGATTCCTTCATTCTCTCATCATCTATTTATCCTTGCTGTGTGCCAGTTACAACGCTTCTTCTAAGGGAGACAAGTAACTGAGCTTTCCCACCTTGTCCCTAAGGCTTCTGCCTCCCAAATCCCTGCACCCTTCTCGGTCTGGCATCTCTATCTTTTTTATCATTGATTTTGCCTCCTTACTTGTCTTTCCCCACCTTCTCCAGCCTCTTCTCACCGTGCTTGGACTTCACCGAAGCTGCTGCCTTGGAGCAGTCTTCCTGCTCTTTCTTTCCCCACACAGAGTAACCGTTTACTGAATCCTAAAGAACCAGTTTTCTCTTGCCTCTGGAATCTGGTCACTTTTCTTCCTGTGTCACTTCTATCCAAGCCATAATCACCGCTAAATGACACCCGCAACTTCTACTGGACCTCAGAATAATTCTCCATTTCTTGACGCAGGGTTCTACTGAAGTACAAATCAGTCATAGTTTTGGGAAAACCCATGCACCTGATGGGACCAGGGGCAATTGTACAGGCTGCATCCAACCTTACTCTACCCAGCAATTTGTAACCACCCCTCACTTCTTCCTATGTCCCTGTTCCTTCAATCTTCATTGATTTTTCTGTGAATTCTTTCCCATTAGAGCATTTCAAGACCAGCAGGCTCTTAGCCACTGAGGGTCCACAGTGGCTTCCATTCACACTCACCTGGCAATACCTCTTCTACACTCCTCTGAAAGTAAGACTCTAATATTTCCTGGTACTTCATAGTTACGAAGCACTGTTCTTATTCCAGTTCTTATTGTTTTTAATAAACTCCTCTCTGCTCTACTTGATTTTTCAGTTTTTAGCTTTTCCATATTATCCCTCAGGCTCACTCATGTCTCTGTTATTTGCCTTGAATTTTACTGATTAAAACTCTCACACAAGCTTGACTTAATTTTCTTTTTTTTTTTTTGCTTATTTATTTGTTTTGTTTTGTTTTGTTTTTCTTTCTGTTTTGGGGGCACAAGGATGGGATGGTGAAGCAGAGAGGATTGGGAAACAGATGCATTTTATGAAACTCAAATTACTAATAAAGGTATTATTTAAAATGTCTATGATTTTCAAACCTGAGAAACTCCTACCAGTTTACTCAAGAAAAGTCTTAGCTTCTGTCTCTCCATGCTGCTCTATATTCTCTCCTCCCTTGACGTTAATTAAGCATATGTATAAGTTGATTGCAATAATCTACTCATGTCCCGTGTCCTCTTTCCTTGTCTCCATGTCCTGATCGCTCACCCTGATGCTGAGTGAGGATCTCTGTCTTCCTATCCATTTTCTGATTTCTCCACCTATCTATTCTCTTGCTTGAACTAACCTATTTTTCTTGGAAAGGTGATTAGGTGTCTTTTCTCCATACAGGCCAAGACATATAACACATTACATTTTAATAATTTTATTTTATTATTTCAATATTTTAAATATTTTAATTTTAATTTCCTTTATATGGATTGTCTTGTATATAAAAGTCCAAATGAAGATCGGTCCTCTCAATGGGAGCATATCAAAAGCTTGGGCTTTGGGTTGACAGAGTATTTAAGTCAAATACTACTTCACAGGCTCAATGAAACTTCACAGGCACTTCCTGAAAGTCTACCATTTGTGTATCCTATCCTTTACACTAATATTGTAAATATAACTGTCTATCCCGAGCTAAACGACATAAACCAAATAGATGTAACAAGTATCTACAGAACCTGCCACCCAAACACTGAAGAAGATACTTTCTTCTCAAACACCTCATGAAATTTTCAAAAACCAACAGCCTATTAGGACACAAATTTAGAAAAATTGAATTCATATTCTGATTTCTGTTTGACCACCATGGATGAAAGCTGGATGTCAACAATAACACAGATATCAGATAGTCCACAAACTCATGAAAGCAAAACAACAACACATTATTGGATTAAAAATTGGGTGAGGGAGAAATGAAGAAGGAGAGATTTAAATTTCTAGAATCGGATAAAAACGAAAACACAAAATACTGAAACCTGTGGGACACGATGAAGGCAGTGCCGTGAAGGAAAATGTGTAGCTGCAAGTACTGCATAAAAAATGTAAAAACCAAAAGAGTAGAGAGAGATCACATATGAGTCGCTTACTTGAAGTCCTCAGTAGACCAAGAACAAACAAGATGCCAAAATAGTAGACAGGAAGAACAATCAAAATTGCAGACGAAATAAGTGAATTAAAAATGTGTAGTCACCCTGATGGGTCCGGATAAAATTTCTCCATGATCATGCTCTTCCTCTCACTCTGAGAATCTTCCCATCCTCTCTTTCGCAGTGAACCCTGAGCCTCGGGACAAGAAGGTGTGACCGAAAAGTCCCACTGAGGACCGAACACTCCAGTCTCTTTTTCTCTGCGTCTTGAATAGCCATGTGCCTCTGTGTCACTGGTCATCTACTACAAGCATAAGTTTCTCTGATGCAGTTTGAAAGACTCAGCACTCTACCGGTGTAACAATGTTGCTAGGAGTCTGTTTAATATTAGGTCAATTTAGCACAACAGAAGTAGTAGGTTTTCTCCTAGGACCTATGACCTATCTGCTCATAGGTTCTTGGCCCCGATAGCTATGACAGACATGGGCCTCATCTTATGGCTATGAGGTTAGAGCATTCATTTATATATAACTTAGACAATAATTTCATGTTAATGAGTATATAATTAATCTAGTGGTATATTATACTGATATGAATACTGTGGGGAGTCTCAATACTGTATTATGGAAGTCAATATCGGAATTCATGTATATTCTAATAAATGTGTTACCACTACCAGTACATAAATCAGCTGAATAGGAATACAGATGTAATGATTTGGATTCAATGTTAAAATACCTGCACTTTAGAAAAACAGTTGTAAAAATAAATAAAATAGAAATGTAAAACAAACCAATAAAATGATTATGTACCATGATCAAATCCACTTCACCACAGTAAATGTAATCTACCACATAAATAGATTCAAGGATGGAAACAAATGACCGTCTCATTGGATGGAAGAGAGACATTTCACAAATTCCAACATTCTTTCATGATAAAAGTCCCAGAGGAGATTAAGGATACAGAGGGCATGTCAATGTTGTGGGGTATTACTAGAGAAGGCTGCTGGGACATGGGTTTAAGCCAATAGCTTAATAAACACAGCTGTTTTTCCTGATAAACCAATAGCTCAAGCCTGTTTAAGCTAATAGCTTATTATCCAGCTGATGACTGTATTGGCTGTTCAGGATTCACTGCCTCAAGTGGCTGGACACGAATCCAAAAGTACATGGACAATACAATTTGGACTTGACAGATTTTTTTTTTTTAAATGAGGACACAATGTTGGGTGTGTGAGGAAGGCAGAGAAGGATCTGGAAAGAGTTGAAGGGGGGATATGAATGTGATCAAAATGCATTGGATGAAATTTTCAAAGATTTCATAAAAATATTATTTTTTCAAAGTAATAATGAACAGAGGTGATATATCACGTGACTGGTCATCTATCTTTTCTCTTAAGCGTTATTCAAATGCAGCACAGTACTAAGTCAAAAGCACTATGGTTCTACCAGAAGCACCATAAATATTTCTTTGGAACAAATGAAATGTTAATTTTTGCTTCCTATTTCCATGAAGAGATTATCAAGATTAGAGCATAAATTAGTCTATAATCACCAATGGGTATAACCTGTGTAATCTCAACTAAAAAACAAACAAACATACAAGCAAAAAAACCCACTTTTTTCAGTATAGATTTGGCATGCATGCCAACTTTATGAAGTATGTCCTTTTATCTGCTTCTACTTTGTCTGAAAAAATCATCCAACATTAAGGCATGAATGGCCCTCACTGCCCCAGCCAGAGGCCAAAGGAACAAGCATCTCCCTCAATGAAGGAGAAGAGTGCAGAGGAGGTTTATGTACAACACAGTCGTCTGGGCAAATTCACTGAGAGTCTGCTGTTTTACTCCCACTGTCATCTGTAACAAAACCAGGAAATGAGGTTTTGAAAAATCAATGTGAAATGCAAACAGCTCATCTGGACTCTGGTTGCCTCTGTAGTGTGTTATGTTTACTCTACAGATGTAACCTTTCCAAGCATTGGCCATTTCTGGTGTGATAAGTAAAATTATCTTTCAAATTAGAGTATGACGTTATCACAAGCATGGCACGAAGAAAACAAAGATACAGCCAGCACTCATTTATCCAAAAGGGCAGGGAAACAGTCATTGAAACAACGCCACCAAGAATTGCTGTACGTAGATTACCAATTTTCTAAGAAATCAATTAAAAATAGAATATGCCAAAGCTTTGGTGAGTACAAGTTAACACATTCAACTCAGCACCGTCGCGTGCCCACTAGTGACCACGAGCGTCAGCTGTGCTTACGTGCGCGTGAGACTGACACTAGGTGCTAACTGGAAGCGATCCCAGCTTTCTAATTTGACCTGGTAGGTATTGATTTCAACAAATTCCTGCTCTGCTATATCCTTATTATGTAACTGTTATTATTTGTCTCTTTCTCCTCTAGAAGGGATGTCCTAATTTTAGGCACGTTTTTATAGATTCATATAGATCTTATAATTTAAACATTTTGTTTCTGAGACAACAAAGACTAACAATAGTGGTAATTTTCATATATAGAAAACAGAAAGAGGCACATGTTTTTTCCAAGTCTAATTACTAGTTATATACAATAAGTAAGAATTATGATTTAACCAAAACTCATATTTGGAATTGCAAAAAAAAAATTTTTTAAGCTCATTACTAATGTCAGACATTTGTACCATAGCTTAGACCTTGGGACCAAGATTCACATGTGAGCATAGTCAACACTGGGGCGAAAGGGCCTCAAAGTCCTTCACCCAGCCTGTGGATGCTAAACAGGGAAATCCTATATGTTTTAATCAGAAAATCAACACTGTTCCCTGGAACTAGAGATACAGAGCCTTCCTGTGGGTGCTGGCACCCGAGCCCGGGTCCACTGCAAGAGCAGCAAGAAGGAGTGTGATTTTACATTTGCACTAAGAACCCTACTTGTGGCTATGTGTCCTTTTCTGTGAAGTGCTTCACAGATTTCCACGTCATCCTTGTACAGGATCTATGCAAATATTCTCTGTAGTGTTCAATATTAATATACTCCGTATTAATATGCCTGTTGCTGAGGCAAGCACTAAGTATTTTGATACATGTAATTATAAACACTTTATCAACTTACTGTAGAAACCATTGAATTAATTTGTTTGGTTTACCATGGAAACAAAAATAATTACAATTATAGTTCACTAAGATTTCTATTTCACACATGCACTGCGATTAAGAAGAGTGGCATTACAGTATTTCAGAGGCTAATTTTGTGCTGTTAGGAATGGTTAACTCAAACGCTAGACTCTCCATTGAAGAAGCTTCCTTTCATTCCATCACTCAGCAGTACACATTCTGAAAGGAGTAAAGATATGCTATATACAACAGGCGACGTATAACCTGACTGTAATTTGATCCACAATGATTAACTTCCACATCTTAATGTACTCTGATACAACAACTGTCCTCATTCTGGGCTTAATGTTTATCCATTTCTCCTAACTAAATGGGCATCCTGATAGCAGCGTGGCCAGGCTTCATCTCACTTCATATATGGAAAGTGCCCATGAATTGAAATGATGGAATTCATGAAGGTCTGTACAATGTTCAAAATCCCAAGTTCATTCTCAGAGGTCCTCTCTTCCTCAACAGCAGCCAGAGCAGTGAAGACTTTCATTGTAGGTCTTCCCACAGCCTTCCCAGGCCATCCTGCATACCATGGCGGTATGCGTGTGGAGGCCAGAGAACAATCTTACATTGTTTCTCTTTTAATCTTACATTGATTTGGGGGATTGAACTCAATTTTCCAGGCTTGAACAGCAAGTCCCTTTCCTAACTAAGCCAACTCATCAGCCCCAAATCTTACAACCAAATTATTATATTATATTATTTATATTATATTATATTACACTACACTATACTGCACTACACTACATTACATTACATTCCCTGAATAGCCTGTGGAATAGCCAGCCCATGCTTTCTCCTACTAAGTAGATTGATACCTGTTTTAGTGGCTGAAGTTATTACACACCCCTGAGTTCCTCTCATGGTGGAATCATTCATTCAGGAACAGGACATTTAATGTCTCCACACTCTTAGTTTTATCAGTTCCACAACGCTGAATACCTGATCTGCCCATTAAATTTCTATTGGTCCTTCAAAATTCTCTTCAAACCCATCTACTCCGTTATACTCCCACCCTTGAGATGTCCAATCGTAACTGATTACACATTTATGGGCATCCTGAACTGTAATCATCTCTAGAACCAAGAATGTGTGTTATTTGATTTTAACTTGACTTTCCTGTGCTTAAAACAATATATGACCAAGAAACATGAACAATTAAAATTTCTGAGTTCAAGAGTTTTATAAACTTTCTTTCTTAAAAAAAAAAAAAAAGATAAAAAATGGCTTGTAATTTTTTTGTCCAGACTTCTCTAAACTTCCAAAGTGATCTAAGATTTGATAACTTTGTCATTCAAATTATTAAAATATCTCATTTCCTTCCTGTCATCCACTCAAGTCACTCATGGATCCTAGATAGCATTAGAAGACTTGCTATATAGAAGACACTGAGAATAATAAAGTAAGCAGAATGGATTATTACCCTTGAGTTTGTGACGGCTACAGTATAATGAGATAATAATCTTTCACACCTGAAGTACAAATTATCCTGATGACTAGAAAGAAAGTGGGGGAGAAGGAAGGAAGAGAAGGAAGGAAGAGAGGGAGGGAGAGAGGAAAGAAAGGAGGGAGGAAAGAAGGGAGAGAGGGAGGAAGGAAGGAAGGGAGGAAGGGAGGGAAGGAGGGAGGGAAGGAATAAAGAAGGAAAGGAGGCAGGAAGGGAGGAAAGAAGAGGAGGAAGGAAGGAAGGAATCAGATAGTACCTGGCACTGAGGAGGCTGAGGCAGGAGAATCATGAGTTTGAGACTAACCTGGGCTCCATAGCAAGATCTTATTTGAGGGTGTATGTGAGAGAGAGAGAGACTGGGGAGCAGGCTGCGGAAGGAGGAGGAGGAAAGAGAAGTAAGGATATAAACTTTATTATAAATTTAATTTCACTTGCCTTTGAGTCCCCAGTGTCTGAAAAATTAACTGGTGAAAGCCAAATTTGTTACAAGTATGTTGAACCACAGGAAATTGTCCCTGCTTTGATACTGTACAACATCACACGAGTGTCAGGACTCGATCCACCAACCAATCCATCAGGCTGTCTGTCGTGTTAGCTCATTAGATGTCAGTAAAAAGTTCTCAACAGTTCTCACATAGATTCAGATGAATGGTTGGATCATCTCTACAAAAAGTCCAAAATTCCTACTATAGTAACATATTTGGGAAATAAAAAAAGATAAGGTAAGTCAGAAAAAATATATGACAGAAGACAGGAAAAAATTTAAAAACTAGGTGCAGAAATGAGTCAAGAAAAAAAAAGCAATTATAAAGACAGGAAAATTTGACTTCTAATCTATAATTATGATTTTTACCATAATTGTGACTTTAAAGTTTTTTTTTTATAAAGGCCCATGTAAATATTTGATGAGTGTTTTTGAATTTTGTAAGGCATAGTCTCTGTGGGGACCACCAAATTCATTGTGTTTTGAGAAGAACCATCAACAATGCAAAAACAAAGAAGGTACTTCTCATTGAAGTTTTATTTATAGAACAGTCCTGCATTCTGTAGTTTGTCGACCTCTACACTTCAGTGAAATGTTCTATGGACTACACACATCACTTCCGCAAGTTGCTGCATGGCCGTACGGGCTACAGTGTGGTTTTCATAGGTTCAGGTGCATGTATTATGTTTGTCTTTGATGTGCAAATATTTACAAATGTCATGTACATTTTGACTATACTATAATTTCCACCCTTCACTTTCTCTAAGACAGCACCTGATCGCATATATGTCAGCTTTTCTTTCGATAGTCCTTAACTGTGAACAACCCGAGACTCACTGTACCATAGTTTCTACAATAACATGCTCTTAATCAAAATAACAAGTTTCGTGTCTGCATGTGTCTTTCGTGTCTATATTACATACATCATCATCCCCCGCTAGAATGAAACTCTGAGGCTTCAGCTACGAATGTGATTTTGTAGAAGCAGTTCCAGTCATTTAATTCTTCACATTTACTGTTTTCGCCATTGGGATTGTGCCCAAGAAATAGGCTTGTATTATTAATCTGGTTTCCCGTGGAACACACAATGTAGACATTTCCAGAAGGGTTTCCTTAATTGGAAATGTGTTGTCTTTTCTCTAGATTTTTCACAAGAAAGAGTGTATGCAGTTAATCAACAGCAGAAGAGCAGCACCTGGCCCACTGTTATCTTAGGCAGGCTCACTTCTCCCACTGGAGAGTTCTGTCTAGGGTGACCCATTTGTCTTCAGTAGTCTCCTCAGTTCACCTCTCCATGCCCTTCCTCAGCTCTTTAAGGATAGAAGGTAAGTGAGGATGCCCTTGTGGTGATACACGTCTGCATTTTTACAGACTAGAAGCCCAAGTGTGTACTGTTGAGAGGATAGGAGCTCTTAGGAGCGCCTAGAAACAGGCATTGAGCCAAATTAATTTTTCCCAAAATTGAGATTTGTGTTACATGCTCATTAAGTCTGAGCTGAGAAATGAAGTTGACAGCTAAATTATAGACAAAAGTCCCTGCTAAGTACCATCTCATACCCTTTACTGGGGGGTGAAAATGTAGAGTTATTTCAGCCTTTGATGTGTTAATTTGATCCTGCTAGCTCTCTCCAAGTGGAACTGCAAGTGAAGCCTGAGAAATCAATGGAGGAATTACAGACAGGACTTAGGAGGTTGAAAGTGGGGGTGGGTTTAGGGCCCCTGGATAGGATTGAATCGAGTCTTTGACATGCTATCAGTTGAACCTGACTAGTGTGACAGCCAATACCACTCTTCTCCCACATTTGTAGATTGATCTCTAAGCACAGCAGGAATGAGCACAAGCAGCCTTTTCTTCACTGAGAGCAAATACCTAGTTGATCAAGTTTAAGGAAATACGGTGTACATGAAGGAGATTAGAGTAGCATAGCAGTCTCTGAGCTGGGCAATCACAGTAAATGCAACAGCACTCTTTAGATTTAAATCCTCCTTCTGCTTGCTTTCTTTGGAGAAAGGATAGTCTTAGCAAATAAAAACACAAGGACGGCTAGCTATGACTAAATTTCAGACAAACAGCAACTAATGAAGAAGAATGTCTCCTTCAGTATGTAGAGCACAGCTTTGCTTAGAAATGAGTCATTTTTATAGGAATCTCACGTTTAACTAGGCATCCTGCTTGTACCTGATACCTCTCATTCTTAGTGAAGTGAGAGAACTGGGTGACTTTTCAAATGGAGTAGCTGTGAGTGAGGTTTCCCACTCTGGCTCATCACAGCTGAGATCTGTCCATTGTTTTTATACAGATATACAGGATCTCTCTCAACAACTGGAGAACAACAGCCCCAAACAGTAAAACACATTTAAGTAAATTATTCAATTCTAGGGAAGGGATCATTAAAACTCTTGTTCAGTTATAAGGGTCTCATGGGTACTTATGGAGAGAATCAATGAAACGCAATGCCTGAGCTGCATGGTCATCAATCCCGAGTAAGGGGACTGGGTGTGTGAGTCTTTCTTCCGAGGGAAGTTCAGAGTTGGGTGGCAATGTCTAAGGACGATGACGAAAGATGATTAGACAAATGAAAATGCACTCTTTCCCTAAAATAAGACAAAAGAATACATAGATACAGTAATACCCAGTACTTTTTTGAATGGTTGCTCTTGACTGTAGTTTGAGCTGGACATTTGCTGATTGTTTTATGTGCAACATCATTTTGTTTAATCCTCAGAGGACACTACTCTCCCCACTTCACAACAAGGAGTCAGATGGAGGCAAGCCCAAATTTAATCTATGTTTTGTTACTTAGAAAACACTCAGTGCTTTTATCCAAAACATAATAACTTTTGCAACAAAACCAGCAATCTGATTTGTATTTAAATTTTAAATTTTTTACATTTATTCGTTCATGTATTTATTTATTATTTTTTGTGCAAATATGTGTACACATGTGAGCACTTGTACACCATTGCATACATATTTGGAGAGTTGGTTCTTCCTGTCCACCATGAGGACCCCAAAGATCAAAGTCTGGTCCTCAGACTTGGCACAGGTTTGCTGGTTCACCTCATTGATCCTAATTTATATTTTTAAAATATGAAGTATGTTTCCATGAAATTATTGCAAGTCTAAGGTTGAAATACTTAGAAATCAGAAGGGCACGTGAATAGGAAGTATAAAGAAGACAAGTAGGACTTTCAACATCTACTTCCTTACTTCATTAGAGATTGCTCTGGCTATAAAGTGGCTAAAATCTGAGATGGGCAAGGGAAACCTTTTTCCTGTTTTGCCTATAAGAGCTCCGAAATGACCAAGACATACTCTCCCACTGGAGAACTGGAGTTCGGACAGATGCATCACCCTAACAGATAAGAGTGATTCATTAAGCTGCCATATGTTGAGAATATTAACTGTGGCATAGGGAGGAATGTGAGAGGAATGACAATGTTGTCATTAATTGCCACGATGGAAATTGGCTTGCAATTTCTGTGGTTACTCATCAGACACAGATGGAGCAGTTAGGAGAACATTCTGTATAAAAATAGAACATTTTTATTAAAGTTGCTCATGGATGCATATGCTGTACAGTATAAGGATATAAAAGCTTGACTATCAGAAAGGACCAAGGTAGGAAAAGCAATAACTATCCTAACACAATAAAGTACTATTTTACAAAATATTTACTTTATAATTAAAACTTTAATGCCAAAGCTTAAAAAGTCACAGAAGAATACTATTTCCCTACTGCAGGATTTAACACAATCAGAAAGAAGAATATTAAAACACCATCTAGCATATAAGAAATTTCAGATTTTGAGGTCATAAATATAGAGCTGTAACAGGTTCCTTTAACTTTATACTTAAATTAAGAATCTACATGGGGGCTGAAGGGATGGATCAGCAGTTAGGAGCATGGGTATTCTTCCAAAGGGTGTGAGTTCAATTCTCAATACCCATATGGTATCTCACAACCATCTGCAACTCTAGTTCCAGGGGATCTGACTCCTTCTGACCTCTATGGAGACCAGGTATGCACACAGTACATAGACATACATATGCACACAGTACATAGACATATATACAAACAAAACATGAATACTCATAGAAATAATTAATTTAAAATAATCTGTACAATTCGTAGCTAATAATGGGTAGATCTGAACAATCTCAAGCCCAACCTCACAGGTTCATAACACAGAGGACCAAGAGGTCAGACATCCTGCAGACATGCCAGATCCACACATAGACGGGAGTACAGAATGTCATCTCAGCTACTTGCTCAAGCTAACTAACTGGGCATGTCACTCACCTTTTCTGTAAAGCAGTGAGTGAGGCTTAGAAAAAGACTAGGATATCACTGGCACTGAAAACAAATGGAGGTGCTCCAAAATAACAGGTTTCCTCCATCCTGCTGAAGTTCAAGTCTCAGTTGCACAGCAAATTGAAAGAGGCTCAAAGACTTCATGCTACTTTTAAGTTTGCAAATGAGAGAGCCCTAGTGGGAAGACTTTCAGCTTACCACATCTCAGGCATTCTTTAAATCTCTTTCCTTACACTGCCTAGTTTCCAGTAACCATTTCAATGACCCTCTAAGAGAGAATTTGTTTTGAACTTCACTTTACACATAAAGAAACCAAGGCTCACAGAAGCCGATTAGAATTCTCAATACTTTTTTCCTGTAGGTGTGCTCATGTATGTTCATGTTTGTTTGTGAACATGTGTTCATGAGCACCCATGAAAATGTGTATATAGCCTTTGTCAGCCAGAAGGGAACCTTAGGTATTATCCTTAGGAGCTCCCTCTACCTCCTTTGAGAAAGGACTTCCACTGAACTTAGAGATTATCAGGCCAACAAATATCAGGGATTCCCCTGTTTCTACATCCCAGTGCTGTTAAGATAAACATGCACCTGCACATCCAGCATTTTTTGTGCATTTTGGTGCTGGAACTCAAGGTCCGCATGCTTTTGAAGCAAGCACTTTGCTGATGGAGCTGTCTGTTCAGCCCCAACCTTCCATACATTTTTCTGATCACCTTTCTACTAGAACTGAGGTAGAGGAAATTTTGGCACATTTGTCTATATTTCTTTCATTTGGACATTAAAGCTCATTTGTTTCCTCAAATGCTATACCCTATACAAAGTAAGGCTTTCTCTAAACTAAATACCCTCTTTTCCTGGACCTTGAATACATGTGGTGGTTTGAAAGAGAATGGACCCCATAGGCTCTTATATTTGAACATTTGGTCTCTAGTTGGTGGAAATGTTTGAAAACGATCAGGAGATATGGCCTTGTCAGAGATGTGTGACAAAGGGTAGGCTTAGGTTCCAAAAGCCAAAGACACTGCCAGTTAGCTTTGTCTGCCTCACACCTGTGGATCAAGATGTAACTCTCAGCTGTTGCGACAGTGCCAAACCGGCCTGCTGTCATGTTTTCCACCATGAGTGTCTTGGGCTTTAACGCTCTTTAACCATGATCCCCAAATTAAACACTTTCTTTTATAAGTTGTCATTACCATGGTGTTTTTGTCATAGCAATAGAAAAGTAACAGAAAACTTACCTCCCACAGATGAGAAAACTACTAAGATTCCCCTCATCATAAAGGGGATGACAGCCGACAACATTTTTCCAATTTTCTTCTGTACTTTAGACATTTGCTCAAACAAATGATCTGAAAATCTCTTCTGCCAACTCTCACTCTCCTGACAACTCAACAGAGAATGTTAAAGAGTCAGGCCAGCCAGCTGTTTCTTGACTAGTGGATACAGCACAATACAAACAACTGCATTGTCTAGGTTTGGGACTTCTTAATTGTGAAGAAACTCAGTTGCCTTCTACTGGATTTAAATCTTTAAATGTGCATAGCGCCTTGCTTCTTTGACCTTTCTTTCTGCTCTATGTTGCTATGTTCAAAGCATGCAGAGCAGAGACACTAAGTCCAATCTTGTCCCTAGCTCCATGGGGAAGATGGGCTGCACATGCCTTCTTTCTATGGCCTGAGCTAGCCTCATAGAACTGTGGATCAATTATAGGGCCAAATATCTTAAGACAGAGTAGAATGGAAGGAATATCACCTATTGTGGCAACATCCTGATAGCCCCAAACCATCATATCGGGAGTCACAATGGCCCATACACACACACACACACACACAAAAGGTAGAGAAACAAGCATGTCACACCACTCACACCACATTACTTTCTGTGAACACCAGACAGCATTTAGTTCAAACAGTAAGAAACTGAATCCTTGCTTGGGGAATGGTGAAGTTCTATGAGAACATCCAGTCCTAGGAATTCTGTTTTGGCTGTTTTAGAGAGTATAGTTTACCACATTTAGCAATCTTTAAAAATGTAGTAAACCATGAAAGTGAAGGTCCAGTTTTTAAGCTATGGAGAAAAGAAAGTCTAAAAAATTTCACAAATGGAACCCAAGGGACAGATGTTGCTACCTTACTTTGACAAACAGAACCACAGTGTAACTATAGATTTTATTCTAACAGCCAAAGGTAGTGTTTTCCCTAGAACACTACTGGGGCATCTCAGAACAGAATAGGAGGAACCACTGAAGCTCTGATTTATTTGAAACTTATTTTAGAAGTAAGTAAGAGTTGGATCACTAAATAGCTTATGGTTGTGTTTTATTGACTCATGACCCACCATGTGCATCTATTCTTCAGGTAAAATATAACATGTTTCCTTGTCAGTGATTATCTCTTTAGACTCATGGGGAAAGGAGTCCTTTGCCTTATGATGGACTGTGACAAGATGGCGGTTCTTCTCTTCTCTTCTCCTCTTCTCTTCTCTCCTCTTCTCTTCTCTTCTCTTCTCTTCTCTTCTCTTCTCTTCTCTTCTCTTCTCTTCTCTTCTCTTCAGAAGTGACTAAGATGCTCACTTGCGAAGATGCATTAACTTTTCAAACTATTAAGTTCCATTTATGAAATTCAGTCTCCTCTGACTTTGTGATCCAAAAGAGTTAATGCTGTTTATGAGCACATGCAGACGTCAAAAATGTCACTTCAATGTACACAGTGCCCCCAAAGGAAGAAGGTCATTTCTATCTGGAAAGCAGAACTTGGGACCTTACATGAGTGCTAGATGGTTTTAGGGGTGCTAGCCCTCAAATACTCATATTGCACAGATCTGTAAACTTCATTCTGTCCTAGTGCTCAGAACAGAGAAATACAATTTTTAATAGTGTTTTTCAAGTCTCCAAATCAATGTAGTTGATAAACACCTAATATTTAAAATAATTTTTCATCACCATTTGCCCTTTATAAAGTTTATAAAATTTTATAAAATTTATAAAATTCAGTATACAGCCTAGCAAGCCTCTTCTAGCCTCTCCCAAAGGACTAAACTTGTTGCTGTGATTACAATCAACACAGCCAGCACAGCTGCTGTCTTTTCATCCTGGCAAGCTGACTTAACTTAATGAAAGTGTCATTAAGAGTTTTGTAGAGGAATTCCTAGTAACTGCTTCTGGGACCACCATCAACACCCAAGCAGATGACAAAGCTGTGAGAGATAAGCTCAAGCTCTAAATAATCTCTGGTGTTACCATGACTGCTTACTTCCTTTTCCCCTTTCTACTTATATTAACAAATGAGCATACACACTACTAATATAGTCCCTTTACTCCCCAAACTAATCAAAACTTAGAATTGTCTCTGCTTTGTAGACAACTTATAATCTAATATCAAAGTGGTTGTGCAACCACTGGCCATGCAAACAAGGTCAGTGATAAGCTTTTAAATATATAAAGAAAAAGTTGAAGAAATTTGGGACACATTGAATAGGCTCAACCTACCAACTATAGGTCTATAAGGAAAGAATTTTATATAATGAAATAGAAAATATTTTAGTAAAATTATAGAAGAAAATTTCCCAAATCTAAGAAAATAGAAGCCTATCCAGATATAAGAGACATACAAAACACCAAAGAAACAGAATACGAAACAAGGAAAGAGTATTGAAATCTGCAACAGAGAAGGGTCAACTGATACACAAAGGTAGGTCTATCAGAGCAACTGCTGACCTTTCGATCAAATCATAAAAGTGAGAAGAGTTTTGGCTTACATTCTTCAAACTCTGAGAGATTCCAGGTATCCATGATGTATAATGAAAATGTACACCTTTCAGCTGTAAAGAAAACTTGATTTTGTGAGCAAATGGATTAAAGTCGGAAACATATATAGTGAGTGAGACAATTCAAGTCCAGAAAGACAAACGTCACATGTCCTTGCTTACATGTGGGTTCTATCATGAGTCTTTGGATCTGTTTGTTTAACAGGAGCCAGGAAAGTATCAGGGACCACTGGAAGAATGGAAAAGAAAGACCTAAGGGAGAGGGAGACTGGAAGAAAAGTGAATAATGGAAAGGGATGTTCCAGTGGGGAAAGGGATGGGAGGGATAGAAGTGATAACTAACATTAGGATGTTTAACAAAATCACACCGAAACCAACTACTTTACTTTATTCATATAAGAATGTTTAATCAGAGTTACTGTACACAAGGAATAAAACCTCCTCCCAGAAGCCACAGGTTGCCATTTGGAAACTCCTGAGAAAGTTATAGAATACCTCCCAGGAGTTGCTATTCAAGGGTGTCATGCTGACCCACAAATCAATACAGACTATTGCCGTTGTTTTTGGTACCTCACCATAATGTGGTGGTAAGACTCTGTGGCTGAAGACACCATATGCTTTGGCTACAGGGCATGGAGGGATAAAGTTAATACAGACCAGGAAGTTTCCTCTCTGGTTGTTTGCTTTCAGAGTAAGAGAAGGGACTACACAGCCTGCTGAGGAAGAATAATTACTAAAAAATTACTATTATTTTCTTAGACAGACATAATGGTAAACCACTCTTTAAATGTGTATTGCTATACACATAGATCAGTGCATCGCACAAACCTCAAATAGAGAAGTTACTTCGTACAGTGATGGGGCTTCACACAGAAAATCTGGTTACAGTACATGGGTAAGTGTCTGAGAACTCCACTGTCATAAATGAGACATCTGTATCACACTCCCTCTCTTCCAGGCTTAAGGACTATCACAGATGAGGGAGATGAGAGAAAGACTGTAAGAGTCACAGGTCAGGGAGGGCTGGACCGAAGCGATATCTCCTCTGCATGGCAGGACTGCTGAGCTCAGGACCTCTCAGCAGCTATGATTGCCTGCACAAGACTTGTACAAGAATAAACCAATCAACAGTCCAGCATGGAGTGAGGAATGGATCATGAGCTCTTACCCCTAACTGGGGAGCTACTAACGTTGGCTGGCTGCTGTGGAGGGGAAAGTAAACTTCCTTTAATGGTGTAACCCGTGGTGAGCTCCCAGACTATGGGCCTAGATTCTGTTGTGAGCCTCTGGCTATATTGCCTATTCCTTTATTGGGAGAGTCTCTGAGCAAAACTGAGTCACTAAAATAGATTGCCAAGAGCAGCTAGTTTCGAGGAAGTCAAAGATTACCTAAGGGACATTCCTTCTCTGGCTAAACATTCAGTTCCATCGAGCTATTGCCCCAAATAAGCATTTAGCACCATCAAGAGAGGTTATTGCCCTAGGTGAGCATCTAACTCCACCTAGAGAAGATATTTCCCTGGATAAACATTCAGCTTCCCTGAGAAAAGTTATCTCTGAGGATAAACATCCTGCTCCAGCGAAAAAAGGATGTCTTAAGGTGATTAATACCCTCATTGCATATTTGTGCTTTGTAACCCTTGAGAAAAAGATATATTAACTGAGACAAAAAAATTAAACTTCAGCTCCATTCCATCTGAGCTCAGTGATGCTGTGTGTGCCTGATCTATCCCCTTCCTTTTTCATCTCTTTTCCCCTTTCCTCAAAAGGTCCTTCAGTCCCACCCCCATTCAAATACTTTCCAACTTGCCAGGCTGGCCCTGGCAGTAACCTCTGGGAAGTCAAGGCTACGACCCTTGTCTCGTGAATATATATGAACAGTACACATCAGACAGACTCCATAAGTTATAAATATCAAGAGAATACATAAAGCTGTGAAGGGTTTGAGGAGTAAAGAGTGAATCTTAGAGGAGATAACGAGAGAAATGGAGAACTATATATGATCAAAATACATTGTATGCATGTATGAAATGCTTAGAATTAATAAAAGTATTATATTAAGAGAAGAACCCACCATATAAAATTAAAATATATTAAAGGAATTTTATTCTAATGCTGAAAAGTACAGCAAAGTCAGACAAGTCTGTAACTATAGACTTTAATATTTAATCTGTCTCTAATAAATGGGTAACACTGATGTTAGCAATGGAACCCAATAGAGATCAATACAGGCTTTGATTTATACATATTACACTTAACAGAATGCAACTTTTTGCACTTTATACATAAGTATTTCAGAAAAGTTTTCTTACAGCGGTAGAAAAACAAAAAATCTTGAAATTTGATGAGTCTCAAATTTCTTCTCCCTTTCATCCTTATGATTGAAACGTTTCTATTGTCTCTTACCTAAAATATTCCAGCAATGCTTCCAGCTTACCACTAGAGTGTCTCCTTCCCACAGGTGCAAGCTACAAGACTGTGTGGTGGTCATGCTTCTCTTCTGATTATGGAGTCTGGACCCTGCCTGCAGGTCAAGCCCCCTCACTTGAGGGACTTCCCCACTCCTATGATTTCTGCTTCAGCATCCACAAGTCCCCTCAGCCTTAACTCTCATGGGAATACCTTTCTCTCTCTCTCCTATTTTCCTCACATTCTACCTATGTAGCAAACAAATCTCAATTCACTCCTTAAATGTCTTCTAAGTGTTACTCTCTCTGAGGAGTTTTCCTTGCTTTTCCCTATAGAGGAGAACCTGTTTCTCTTGCTTGATCATGAACTCCCTACAAGTTATAGCTAGGCTATATCTAACTGAGTTTGGAAGACTAAGTCAAGAAATTATTCAGAATCCATTAGAACAATCTATATCACAAGCCGTTGGTGCCCTCATTGCCAGTCCTCCCATGGGCATTGAAAAAATAATAAATCCAGGGACTAGACAGATAGTTCAGAACACTTGTTGTGAGTCCAGAGGACCCATAATTGATTCCAGAGCCTGTGTCTGCTGGCTCACAACTTCCTACAACTCCAGATCCAAAGGATCCAGTACCTCTGCCTGTGCAGGCACCTACACACACACACAGACACACACACAGACACACACACACACACACACACACACACACACACACACACACACTCATATAAACAGAAATGTCAACACCCAGTTTTGCAGCAGTCCCATATACCAAAACATCGGATTGCTTTGTCTGGTGGGTTTATTTCTAGCTTCTCTCTTCTGTTCACTGGCCTACATGCCTGGTTTTGTAACATTAGAATAATGGCTCTTTCCACACCATACAGGGTAATTTAATCAGGCATTATGATTTCTTTAACATAACTCTTTTTCTCAGGATTCCTTTGGCTACTTGGAATCTTTAGGGCTTCCACATCAAGTTTGTAAATTCTTCCTGTTTCTTTAAAAAAAAAAATCATTGGATTTTTGATAGTTGTCCAATTTTAAACTTATTTTTATTTATTATATTTGGAAAGAAGTCCTACCTGCCCGTTTGAATTCTGAGAATGCTGGTTAGAAGGTCTTAACATGCTCTGCTGATTATTCCAGGATGTTTTGCTACGCAATTACTCAAATGCCCTTTGACATCTTCAGTTTTGTCGGATGGCAGCCACCTTTACGGAGCGAGGTCTTAGGAACTCAGCGTATGTGCAGCACTAATGCTCTCTGCGTTCCCATCGCTGTGGCAGGGGGATGATGGTGACTGGTGCTCTGTAAGAGGGCTTGAAAAACACTTGTGGAGATCACCTCTCGGCAACCATTGAAGCCATTCTCAGGGATCCTTTGCAAAAGTTGAAAATGCATTTGTAAGACAAGTTTATCTATGTTTTTCTATCACAGAATGCAATATATTCGTCCCTCTAATATTTAGAAAGGTCATCCCAACAAAATAGGAGATATCTGAAGATTGGAAATTTTATTTTTCAATTTTATTTATTTGTTCATTTGTTTATTCATTTATTTAATTTTGGATTTTTGAGAGAAGGTTTCTCTGTTGTGACTCTGGCTGTCCTGGAACTCACAGAGATCCACCTGCCTCTGCCTCCTGAGTGCTAGGATCAAAAGTGTTTGCTACCAAGGCCCAGCTTTTTAAATTACTTAAAAATTTTTTTTTTCCTGAAAATCTGCCAGACAGGTATCTTGCTAGGCACAGATTGTGCCAGAAGGTATAAACTAAACAGAAACCCTAATCTCTTAGTGCTTTATTTATAATGTATGGCCATAACTGTTACATAAACCCAGGAAGATTGTTTGACATGTATGTTTTCCCAGATGCATACTCTGAGCAAGACAAGCCCTGGATTCTCTTTTTGGTGGTCACATGGGAACTAAGGATGCAGACTGTACAAACCCTGAAAACACGGAAGCCACAGATGACCCAGGCAAACTGTCACAAAGAAAACTGTGATGGTGAATATTTCCACAGTGGTGTTTCAGAATTTGGGGACCTAAAAGATATATATTAGCATTCTATATCACACTGTAAACACAAAGTCTATCTGAAAATGAGGAGGATTTCACTTTAGAGGGGAATTTTGCATAGAGTCAAGTTTGATGGCTGCTCAGTCTCTTGCAGCCACTCCATCTTCCAGCTGTGGCCAACTCTCCCAGGACTCCTCCATGTGTGTCCAGTCTTTTCCCTAAGCCCCACAGTACTCATCCAGATGTTCAGAGCAGACACTGACTGCAACAACATGAGCTATATTTACAAGTGAGAAACTATCAAAACTTGAGATAACAGCAGGATTTCTGACATCTGGTAGCACCAGATGATTAAGGAAAGCATTTGGTAAATCAAAATAAGTGAAGCTTGGTCAGAACAGCTACTTCTTGGAATCAGCATTAAACGGAATGGACTGACAGAGGAGATAACTCCTTCACAATTCAGCAGCCTTTGCCTGATGTTTTGCACAACTATGTTTGAATTCTCCAAGCTGAATGTCTTCTCGTGTGCCTACAGGAAACCACTTGCAGTGCTGAGTACAGTTTTATTTGAATAAATGTCATGTAAAGTCTAGTGTTCACTCAGAGCTCCTTCTCTGCCTGAATGCTAAAGAGGAACTTTTCCTAGCAATTCCAAGCAGCTCTGTAGGGCTTTACCAAGTAAGGTTGTTAGTGGGGATTTTATTTTACCCTTAGGGACAACTGTCATAAACAAATGAGATGGAAGGTGGCTTATTTATGTGCATCTTCATGTTGGTCCTTCTAGAAAACAGTGATTTCCACATAATTTGCTCTTTTGGCTTCACTTTGTCTCTATCTTCAAAGCTAATGTCAGGGCTGGAGAGTTGACTCAGCCGTTAAAAGTACTGACTACTCATTAAAAGTACTGACTACTTGAAAGCCTGTATCTGGGACATCAAGCAACACAGAATGAGGGAACAAAATCTGTAATAATCAGGCTGCACAGACCACACTGCTACAGAATTAAAATTGAGGGTCTGAAAACCAGCTATCTGTTGAGATAAGGGAGAGGGCTTAAGAAAGGATTTTAATGACATGCTCTTTGATTCTTTGGTGAGAGTTTGCCTACTCTTCATTCTTTCAGGATTCATTCCATGAAAAACATTTCTCAACGGTTACATTGCACTTCTTCCAGGGCTTGGTTCTGGGACTTCCAAAGTAAGCTGAGAAATAAATCCCTTCACAGGACCCATTCCCAGCACTGCTTGGCATTCACTCCCGTGTTGCTGATGTCAGCCTGAAACACTCCCCTTATTCAGTTTCCTTATCCTTTTGTCTTTGTGCTCCAAACCAAAAAAACAAAAAACAAAAAAAAAAACAAACAAAAAAAAAGAAATATTTCAGTAAGTTCCATTGAAACATTTGTTTAAAAAACAACATTTTCAAGGCCTTATACATAATTACAAAACGAGTACAACATTAGTTCCATCGACTAGGGACAGTTCCCTTTACTCAAATCATTTCCTGATGGATTATTAGTAAGTTGTTTGAGAAGAATATTGAATCTTCTAATTTACTACAGTAGCAACAATGTGAAGATTGTGCATTATAAAACATTTTCAGTTGTCGCTGATAATTTTAGCATCAAGGTATGCACGGATAGCTATTTACCTTATCATTACCTCATTAGTGATGGCCCCTAATATTCAGAGTTCAAAAACATTTTAGGTTTTATTTAGCCTGATTTTCATAATGCCTTCCACTGAAATCTCTCTGTAGAAATCATTTTCAAAATTATTTCCATAAAAGGAATAGAGGAATCTGTAGGTGGTCTCTTCCTACACTTTAGGTCCCTAGTGTTCTACATCGTGGGTCCTAACAGCCGTAATTATTCCTTATTGACTGGAAGGCTATGCAGGCATTATGTTCCTTATGTAGAAGCACTGGCTCTTCATCACATGCAATGATTCCATTGTATAAATCTTTTACATCTTTATCCCCCTTTTGCAATAAACCAATGCTTAGAAGGGTGGGGGCTGCATTTACTCCGCTATTGAACATAAGGCTAGATCCAATCCCAAGGAAACACAGTTCCTAAGTCCATCATCCACTACTTGCAACCCCATATTGTCCGCTTCTCCAAGGCCGTAAGGAAAGAAATACTGTCACCACCATAGTAGCATCAGGAACTAGACACAGATGTGGACACTTGGTTTGTGGTTGTAACGTACAAATGCTTGTGTTCACTTATTCCATGGCTATCTAGTGTGCCAGTTCCCTCCAAACAGGAAGGTGCTTGAGAAGCCATGTGGTCTCAGAGCACAGCACTTTGCCTGCTCCGGTTTGCTTTTCTCAAAGTCTCATGATGCTGCTCTCCCTCTGTCTCTTCCCTTTCTCCTCTTTCTCTGCAGAGCTGAGGAAGGAACTCAGGGATAGGCACGTGATAAATAATCACTTTCCACTGAGCCAAATCTGCTACTTTCATTTGACTTTATTTTTGAGAAGGAACTTCACTAAATGTACAGACTGTCTTTGAATCTGAGAGTCAACCACAGCCTCCAGAGCAACTAAAATTATCGACCTGTGCCACAAGGTCCAGGTATTGCTCCTTCTAAATGCACTATTAGCTGCACTTTAAACTACTAATGTAAGCTTGTCTTAAAACATGATTCACATTTCTTGGTATTTTGTTGTTGTTTCACGCTGTGAGGATGACCTTTTAGACTGTTGGTTCAGTTCAGCAAAGTCTATTTGCACTTTCCTTCTTCTACTTCAACTGATTCGTGTGTTGATTCAACAAACATTATCTCCTATAATCTTCCTACCATTGTTTTGGGGCCTTGAAATATAACAACAAATAAAATGAATACCTGTCCCTACCCATGCAACAACAGTAGCATGAGGCAGATGATTAGTTGTGTTAATTATATAACTTAATTGTATCATACTAAGTTCTTTGAAAGAAAAGAAAGATAAATTAACTAAAAGTAAAAAACTACAGTTAGCTAGAAGTGTGTGGTTGCTTGAATGAGGCAAAGTAGGATGAACGAACATAGTAGCAGCAGTGTCAGGAGGAGAGGCACTGAGCAGCCCTGTCTGAGGGGCAGCCCTCTGGGCTGAGAGAACCAGAGAACTGACCTGGAGCACAGTGGGAAGTTGTCTGGTCCTGTGTTGATGTGGGTGACTCAGAGCAAGTAATTAGAGGTATCATAGGAGACAAAGTCAAAGACAGTGCAGAGGGCTGTGGGTTCATCGAGGACCAAGAGTCCCATTAGTGACTTCTGGTCACTGCAGAATGGAGTTTGAGGAGAGCAGACTCAGGACACAGCAAACAGTTTAATAGAGTTTCTTTGATTATCTGTGGATAACAAGGTCTGGGGATGAAATACCAAAGGGAAAGATATGTGGGAGTCATAGTATGTCAGATGTGAGGCAATGTTGGAGAGGGCCAGGGGAGCAACATCTGTAAAAGTGAGACGTTCACATATTACAGTAATCTGTAGGGTTGATTTCTTGGCAGACTGGAGCATAGAAAGGAGTCTCTCCTGAATCCTAGCTTTCCTGCCTGATCAGTTAGAACAATGAAGTCATTATTAGCATAGAGCTGCAAGTTTGCAGGTGGAAGAGCTATTGTAGAAGAAGAATCCAGTTCTGGTCATGCTAATTTTTACAGTGTCTATAGAATGTGGAATTAGAGAGGAGGCTTCAAGGCCTTAATCAGGTCTATTTGCAGTTCTAGACTTGAGAGCACTTTCACATTCTTCATACGACTCTATAAATGGTTCTGGCGGGTTGAGTAGAAAACATGGGCTTATAGACAGGAGTGACCAAGGAAAGAAACATAGTGTACCCAGAGCAAACTGTCTAGAGTCCTTTTTGAGTTACAGCAGAGGGGACTCCCTTAGCATCTTGCTAAGATAACTGAGACCCAGATTAAAGAAGGCTCCTCTTATTAGTTGCCGTGAATTCTTAGCTGCTGTGTGTGTGTGTGTGTGTGTGTGTGTATCTGTGTATCTGTGTGTGTGTGTGTGTGTATGTGTATGTATGTGTGTGTATGTGTGTGTGTGTGTGTATGTGTGTGGTGAGCCCCTAGACTCTGGGCCCAGATTCTGCTGTGAGCCTCTGGCTAATATTGCCTATTTGTTTATTGGGAAATCTTCTGAGCAAAACTGAGTCATAAATATTAAAACTACCCAAGAGGGGCTTGTTTTGGGAAAGTCAAGGTTATCTAAAGGAGTGTTTCTTCTCTGGCTAAACATTTAGCACCAAGTGAGGCTATTGCCCTAGGTGAGCATCTAACTCCACCTAGAGAAGTAATTCCCTGGGTAACCATTTAGCTTCCCTGAGACAGATTATCTCCCAAGATAAACATCCTGCTGTGGCAGACAAAGGGAAGTTTCAAGGTTTAGGTTTAACTAGAAAATGAGATGTTTTATTCATGTATTGTTTTACCCAGTGACTACTGATATACTGAGTTCTTTGTGATCATTATCTTTGTAGCTCCTGTAGCTGCACATAGACCCTTGAGGAAAAAGTGTATAAAAATTGACACAAAAATAAAACTTCAGCTCTATTCCATCTGAGCTCAATGATGCTGTGTGTGCCTGGTCTATCTCTTCCCTTTTTGCCTCTTTTCCCCTCTCCTCATAATGCCCTTCAGTCCCACCCCCCATTCAGGTACTTTCCGACTTGTCAGGCTGGCCCTGACATATGTGTGTGTTTGTGTATGTGTGTGTTTGTGCATGTGTGTGTGTGTGTGTGTATTGACTTCTTTCAGATTTCTGTGTGAGGCACTGGGTGTGAGTGACTCCTTCAAGGTGGTCTAGTTTGTTGGAAAACAACAGAGCAGGCTTGTCTCAAGCAATAGCTTCTTCTAAATTTCACTTAACAATGTTAAGGAATTTAAAATCAAGTTCAGATCTGTCAGTAAACCATCCTTAAATCATTCAAACTTGGAGCTGGAAAGCAAAACATACCACAGGTACGTAGGCTGCTATCCTACTTTGCAATTTTAAAATAACACCTTTTCTGGTTGCTCATTAAATTACTCAACAGTCTCACATGGCAGCATAATAATTGTGTGACTCCTAAAGCATCTCAGAGGATTTTGTCTAGACTGTGGTCCTCAAGTTATCCTCAGGATCAAACCACTCAGGAGCAGATGGAGGTCACAGCACTGTTAGGACAGGCATTGTGTATTCTCCTAGAATGCCTGGGGATGTCTGTAAAGGGCTATAACTATAACTGTAACTCCGAAGGAACAGTCACCTGAGTGCTAAGCTCTCCAATACTCTTGAACATGGCTAGCAAGCAGACCTGAGTCCTGAAATAATGAGCAGCAGACTAGAAATGACAGAGTCCTGAAAGCCTCATGTACGAGGTGGCTCTCTGCTCTAAGCAGCAACAGAAAATCCCTGCATGAACATCAGAGGTGAAGAGAGCAGTGTGTGTGAGGTGATTTGCCTTTTTTTTTTTTTCCTAAACAAAACCCTGGAGGAGTGCAGCCTATCTCGCTCATACCGAAATCTTCCCATTCATCATGAGTAAAAGGGAGGAAAATAGGATTGTGGGATTTTCTTTAGCCCATGTAAGTTACCCAGTTTGACGGTAAAGGGCAAACTAAGTACTGCAGTGAGCTCAGTCTGTCCACAGCTGCCAATTTGTGGCGTCTAGTTTAATGAGTATAATTTTCTTAATCCTAAAAGAAGTTAAAATTTCATTTGGTTTATTATATTGAAAGAGTTTTTTTTTTTTAATCTTCTATCTTTTATTTGGTAGTTCAGAGATATGTTTAGAATGGGATGAAATTATTCCGGAATTCATAGTTGGTACAGAATAGAATTTGAAGGATGCTAGACTAGACAAAAAGTGGCACAGATCTAGGAGAGATTTGTTTTCACCAGATTGAGATGTCACGGAGATTTCCAAGTAGCAGGAGCTGCAGCTGCATGGATGAGTGGCAAACCCCAAGAGCACGCTAAGAAGTGGGGTGATCTAAGAGGGGTGACGCCTTAGTCTGTTTAGTCAGGTGCAACAAATGATGCTAGTTCACAAGAAAATTCATTTTCCACCATTCTAGAAACTTAGAGGTCCTAAATCAAGAACCTGTGGGTTCAATGCCTGGTGAGAGACCTTCCCCATGAAAGTAGAGTGGATCTAGATGACAGGGACAAGAAGGGAAGGTGAACAGAGCTCTCCAACATTCATCCCTGCTGATGTACTACACAGTACCTTCGCGGTCACTGAGGAAATGAACTGAAAATATCAGTACGTGTTTACTAGGGTAACAAGCAATGCACTGAAGAAGGAAGGAAGGAAGGGAAGAGAGAATGAAGGGAGTTGTCCAGGAACACACTCTCCATCTCCAAAGTTCATGGAGAGGGCTGCCTCCCTGTTTGGAGAGGAATGAAGTTTAGACTATGCATTTGAATCTCAATCCTAAGCTGTCAGCATACATCCCTGAGCCAGACAGCACTGCATGACCCCTGTCTCAGCCCATTCGCTTTCTCTCAAGCCTCTGGATCCATGCTAGCCTGGCAGCTATGAAACTTATTCCTCAAACATATACCCACTTCCTGATACATCCTCACATCACCAAAAGGGCAAACAACTCTTGCAGGCCAACTTCCTAAGGATGGGAACCACATTGTTGAGGGCTTCTGCTCCCAAATCCTAATCACTTTCCAGTGGCGCACCCCTTAATGCCAACAGAGTGGGGAATAGGTATCACAATCATAATTGGGGGAAAAAGTAGAAACATTTGGATGCAGGGTGAATGGTATGGATCCAAAGTCACTTCAGCAGTAACGATTGCAGGCTGTACTTGGAGGCCAGTCCTAATGCATCCATCCAAGAGCTTCACTATTCAAAGAAAATTCCTCCATGGGCTAGTTAGGTAACCAATTGAGTGGTGAGGTTTCATAAGAACTCAAGAGAAAGCCAAGGATATGCCGTTGTCTGAGAAACTCCAGACTCTGAGAAGACAGATCTTATATCAGATTATTTTGTCTTTTTAAACCATTTTTAATTTTGGGGGCAGAGTTCTTGGATTGAGCACAAAGTATTGACCATGCTGAGAAGGTACTCAATTATTTACCTGGGTCCTCAACCCCAGAGTTAATTTTATTTTAAAAAATATAAGTGTTATATGCCCAAACATGGAATAACTCATACTGGTTACATTTTCTTTTGACTTTGTTTTATAAAGAAGAACTAAAGCTGTGTCTTGTCATGGCGCTCCTAGCTATGTGCCATTTGGCCTTTTCTTTGGTCTTTGGAGTCTGCAATGGCAGGACTCCAGGCTTTTAGAGAAATTTCTATCAGACAGCAGAGACTTTCTGATCCTAGATTCATTTTCACACACAAAGAAAGTACATTCTATTTTAGTTGGGGGCAATAGTAACTTGTTCTAATTTCTGGAAATTACTATGATTTGTGCCTCCATTATTATGAGCTAACTTGGTTACTTTGGACTAATGCCTGAGATCTGCTTACCAAAAAAAAAAAAAAAAAAAAAATCAAAAGAAAATAATGTACTGATTTTCAATGATAGATCCAGAGATAGGGCTTTTTAAAATGCATATAATTGCTCATACATGGCTTTTGCAATTCTTCTTTTGAAAATAATCTCCAAATTTACTTTGTCTAGAAGACTGAGAGGATATGAGTATAGGAAATAAGGGAAAACTCAATTCAATAAAAGACTCAGGTGAGGTAGGAAATAACTCCAGACTATGAAAAGTTCAGTTCAGTGCTGGGTCAGTCATCTATAGCAACAAGCTCCAAGGGTACAATAAGCCCCAAATCGATGTCAAGATGGACACCAGTAACCCCCTCACAATATAATATATCTGAACTGAGCCAAAAGTGTTTTGAGAAGTTTTGTTGTTATTCTGCAGTGTAGAGGACATTTCCTTTTATAGAAAAAATAAAATCTTGATTTATTTCTTCTTCAAGAAGTCTTCAAGGCAGTGCAAGGATACATTAAGAGATAAAGTAGTTCTTATATTTACAAATACCTAAAACCTTAGGCTGAAGATAACTGCTTATCATTCCACCAAAAAGGTTTGACACCAATGTTTCATATTGCTTGAATTTCTTATATGATACCCACTGTTTCTAGGCAAAATTCACTGACACAGATTGATGTCTGTGAATTACATGAATGAGTGAAGGGAGAATGAATGAGCACTCGTCAGGCTTTCCATGGAGTCAAAATACTAGCTTCTAGGATAAGTATCAGGCCTATTGTGGTCACTTACTTATTTACCTCCTTAATAAAAATCTTCTTCAAAGTCTGGAAGCTACTTGCCAGTGAAGTTTTCAAATACTGTTGTATCTCGGTCTATGAAGACTAACGTGTTATACCCAAATATGCATGAAACACGTACATGCTGGCAATGAGAACAAGGTTAGGAACAATACAGACAAATGTCATCTGACAGAAATATGATGGGAAGGAAGCACAAATGCAAGCGAGGCATGCCATTTCTTTTCTACCAGCATGCTAAAAAAGCAAAAATAAACATATAAATTCCACATTTTTCACATTAGAATATAATCACTAAAATTATCAGTGAGTCTTCAAAATGTACTGTGTATTCCACACTGATATGCCCGTTTGAAGTGGGCACATTTTGGTGCTCATGATGCCAGAGACCCCTGTGCCAAGCAGTAAAGCTAGAAGCTTTAGTACTTTTCCTTCTACCTCTAAAGAGTAGAGGTGAATTTTGGTATTTTTGTCTTGTTGAAAGCAAGAGACTTTGGAGACATTGGAGAAATGGCTCAATGGTCTAGGATACACATGGCCCTTGCAGATGTTTAGAGTCTGGTTTCCAGGCCTTCACAGCTACCTATATATGCACAGACACATGCACACAAACGTTAAAATAAAATATTACAAAAACACTGTTAATATCAAAATTATTTCCAAATTTGAATAGAAGTTACCCGGACATTTCATAAGTTAGTATGGCAAGACCCTTAAAGGACAGATCCCAGATTTGATGAACTACACTGTACCAGTAAAACTGAGAATTAATAATGTGTTTAACATATGCAGGATTATCTCCCCAGCTCATGCATCTTGTCAACATTAACTTACAACATCCCTAGACTTGGATCTCAGACAGCAAGCATCCTCAGCTGCGCAGCCATCTTAACCCACCAGTCTTGGTTTTAATAGCAGGCTTTCTACCAGCTGTGTAGCATTTATGCAACCAGAAGAGGGGATCTCCTGGGTTCTATGGCTGTCCATTGGAGGATAAAGCCAACCTTTGTTCCAGCATGCATTCTAGTTCATCTCAGTTTGGAAGAAAATGAGAGTCTCTCTAGCAAGAGTTGGAATCTAGGTGAGCTTGAGGAGAAAGTATAACTTACTCTTCTGAACTGTGGCATCTGGAGCTGGCTGGCTCTCATACAAATATCTCTGTTTTCAGGGACCCTCACTTTAATTCCAATCTCTGTAATGAACCATCTAAAACTTGTTGAACCTTTCCTCTCTTTAGCAGAATGGCCCCATCTTACTCCAGTCTGAGATATATCCAAGAAAGAGTTTATGGAATTCAAGTGTTAGCTGGAGAAAAGAGAAACAGAAAATGGAAGTTGGATCTTCAGCTGAGAAACAGGAGTTTCCTCTTGCAGCTCCTTTAACATGCAGCTTACTCCTTAGAGGACGTCTGATACCATTACCTAGCAACTCATTTTACTTCCTACCTTCAGCTTTCCACTGTTTCCAGATGATTCCTTAGCCTGGAACAACTACGGCATCAGTATCTTCACTGTAAGTTCTTTTATAGTGTGCCTCTTGGACTCACAGAACAGAATCTGTAGTGTTACTGTACCTCACAAACATTGAACATATGACTGTATAAGACAAGACTGTAAGTAAGCCTGGCCATGTCAGAATGCAAAGATCCCACTTAGTGGCCATTGTTGACCTCAAGCATTTTGCTAAAGTTAACTTTCTATCTAGTTCAAAGAACTATGGAAAGTATTCAGCAGGAAAAATATAAATACTAAACATTGTCTTCTCTAAGTGACATTTTATAAAATTAAATGACTACATAATTTTAGGGATTTCTCACTGATGAAAAGGCATATTTAAAAGCCAAAGGCAAACGTAACATTTTATAAGTTAATGCCTAACTGGTGTTCTTAAAGTTCCCCTATCCTGGGCATGAGGAAACATTCAATGGTGGCCTGTCACATGGACGCTTATGAGCATAGCTTCACTACAGCTGAAGCCTTTGCGCTGTCACTGCGGACACCACAGCATCTCCTCACTCTTATTGGCTAGTCCTGTTGATCCCTCATGATTCTTCCTAGATAAGCCTGTATGTCCTCCTTTTCCCTTAGATCACATCATCGCCACCTCCATGCCTGCCCTCATAAATTTCACTGCCAAGATTCTTCCACAGCCTCCAAATCAGATACTATAAGACCAGCATTCCCCTCTAATCCACTGAATTTCCTACTGGCAAATTAGTCTTCTAAAGTGTTTTTGTCCCCATACTGTTATTGCAGAAGGGCAAGACAGGAAAGAGAGTGTATTGAACTGCTCACCGTAACATTGGTGCTTTCCGTATTAGTATTCCGTATTAGCATTACTTTATAGATGATTAGACTCAAGGTCAGAAGGATAAGGACTTGATCTACATCATCACTTGCTGTTCACCAGGGAGTCAGTGTTTGAACCTGCACCACCTCAGTCTCACCTAGCACCTCAGTACCTCCTAGTACCTACTCAGTACACTGCTCACAGTGCTCAGAGTCTGTACAGCAATGCATAGAAACTGCAACATCTGTTGAGAATGGTATTTTTCCCTCCAAAAGTTACAGTCTAGGAGAAAAAGCAACACTGGAGATGAAAGAAGGATTCTTCCAGTCTGTTCTGCCATGCCATGGAGAACATTTGCAAGAGTTCATGTTAGTTCTCCATGGCTACTACATGTATCATAATCTAAGTGGCTTAAAGCAACAGAAAGCTGTCACCTCTTACATTTCTAGTGACTAAAAATTTGAACTTATAATGAGCTTCCTTCTGGAACCTTTGTGAAATGATATACCTCAGGCATCTCTCCAGCTGCTGGAGTTGCTTGTTTTGTAGTTTTAGCAGTCCAATTTCTGCATCTCTTTGAATATGCCATCTTCTGTGTTTCTATGTCCCCCTGTGTCCCCAGATCTCCTTCTCTTTATAAGGGAGCAGAAGAGCAGCCTTGGGACTCCTTCCTAATCCAACATGAATGTATCTTAACAGATAGTAAATGAAATAAGTCAATTTCCAAATAAAATCATTTTCACAGTTATAGGGGGCACAGAGGTCTTTGTGCTCATAGACACGTGCTAAGAGAACCTGGAATGTTAAGTTGTTCCTTCAAGGGCAAGAATGCAAACCTGTTTTCTGCCAGAAGGCTAGAGAGGATATGCTTTCTAGCCTGGTGACCTTTGTACAATCTGTGTGGATGGAGACTTCCCAGCACCGAACTCTCCCCCATGCCCTTCTCATTAGCTTGTTTTTCTCAGTTAATATACAGAACCTCCCGTTATGAAAGTGTCACATGTATCTTACAAAGAGTTTACATACAGTCATGTCCTATCTGTATTTAGTTTACTTTGTTCCTCAAAGATATTCAGGTATTCTTTTTTCTGCACGTGGGATTGAGTTAATTATCACAAGACTAGTTTTCATCAGACTGTGTTGTATTTAAATATACCCATAACAGTATGCTGCTGTGGTGGCACAGCAAACAGGACAAGGAGGTGCTTTTCTCTCTGCAAATCCTATCAGATCTCAACAGAACAGGCCATCATCATGGCAAGCACCATAGTGGACAACAGAACCCCGAGCATCTGAGCTCAGGTATTTTTATTGATTCAGAACTCCTTAGGTGTTCTAATGACAGCACATAGAAATCATATGCAATCAAACATCTCCCACATAAATACAACATCTGCAAATAATACAAAATGACAAGGCCTTGGTAGCCCCTCTCCCAACAGTTCACAAAACAATTATTTTATACATAAGTAAACATAAACTTCTATAACATACACCTAAAATAAAGAACTCAGCCTCAGACTCCCAAAGTTTGAACCAACACCTGCTACTGAGCTGTGTTGCTCTGAATTTCCTTCTTGTCTTCCATTTCTTGTCCCTGTGCTGCCTGTGAAGGTCAGAGACACACACATACATACACAGAGTCCATGTAAACACAAAATTTAAGGGGACATTACATATTCAAGCTCCCACAATGTCTATCACCTAGTAACCACCTAGGGATATCTGCTAAAACAAAAATAGAAAGTTCTACACATGCCTATTTTAAAAGATCACAGTGACATCTCTGTTTTAAAATTCTTCCCAGACCCACTACTGATGTTACAAGTGCACAGACACTTTACTCTTGCTTGGTCAAGTTCATTTATTTATGTGTCATCTTTAGTTCAGATATTCGCTTTATCTACATCTGTTTGCTTCTACTTTAATTTTCAATGGCTAAAATGACACATTTTCTATGAGTTCTTCCTTGATGGGCCCTGTGTCCCAACCTCTATCCCTCCTTTCTGTTTATTTTGTTTTTGTCCTGCATCCATTGGAATTCCAGTTACATATCCATGAGTAACAAATTACTCCCAGATCCAGAGGCTTCTGACAATGCTGCATTCTGTCCATTATGGTTCTATGTATTGGATGATTCTGTTCATCATGGTTTTGTGTATTGGAGAGGCCACTCCTTGTCCAGTCATGGTTCTTTGTATTGGATGGGCCATGGTTCTGTGTATTGGGTGAACCACTCTTCGTCATGGTTCTCTGTATTGGATGGGCCACTCCTCGGACAGTCTCACTGGACTCACTTGTGTTCTGCATCAGCCTGACTCAGCTAAGAGTGTCAAAGACATAGTTTCTATAGTTGGACAGGTGGTGCCGGTAATGGTTAGGATTGCTCCATTGTTCACGCAGTCCATTGTTGTTCACTGAAAGGCTTCTTGTCATTTTACAAAATGCATTCTCCCATATGGTAGTTAATATTGATGGTCAACTTGATGATATTTAGAATCACTATAGAAATACTCCTCCTGGCACATTTCTTGCAGGTGATCTAGATTAGGTGAACTGAGATAAGGAATACCCATGGTAAATTTGGGCAGCACCATTCCTCTTCTCTCTTCTTCCCAACTGCAGATGCAGTGTAACTAGCTGACTCTAGCTTCTGTCACTGTGTCTTGCCCATTGTGATGGACTGTGTTCTCAAACTGGGATCCTAACAGCCCTTTCGTAAGGTAAGTTTGTTGGGGTCAGTTCTTATCCAATAAATTACATCTTTATAAAATAGGGAAAATTGGATCTTAGAGCATGGTTCAGTGGATAAAGCACTTCCCAGCAAAGTGTGAGGATCAGAGTTCGAATCTCTAGGAAAAAAATATGTTGTAATTGGGTGCAGTAGAGTCTGTAATCCCTTTGCTTTTCTCAGGTGTAAGAGCTAGAGACAGGGAAGTCTTTGGAAGCTCCTGGGCCAGCTTAGTACATTCGATGGGAAAACAAAAGATATTGTTTCAAAGAAAGTGGAAGACAAAGAGTCACATCCAAGGTTGTCCTCTGACATTCACATGTGTGCAGTGGCAGTATGCTCCATTCACATACTTAGAAACATATGCATACATAAAACATATATCAGACACAAATACAAAATGAGGAATTAATCAAAGAGACAGATACATATGAACAGAAGATGGAAAAGACAAATTTTTATATGCAAAGGAACACCAAAAATTTTCAGCAAACCACTGGAAACCTTCAGGAGGAATGGGACTTCTGTATTCCTTGTCTGATGTGAGGACTCCCAAAAGCCCCAGCCCTGTGGTTTCACTACATTATGAGGTATGAGGAGGGAGAAAACAATCTGACTGTGTTGTTTAGTAGAGGCCTCTGGACAGTGACTAGGCTTAGGTAAGGGTATTAAAGTGCATCCCGTGTATAGGGAGAGGTAAGATGGGGAAACAACACAATGTGTACACACCTGAACTTTGCCCTTTGCCCTGTGATGTTGGGGCTGCCTTGAAACTCCTTGAAACTTGATCACCACCACATGAAGCTCCTGGATGGGAAAAAACTAAGGAAGAGATTTTATCATTACCCTTCCTAGAAGCTGCTGATGCCTGGGATTTAGACCTTCAGCCTTCATTATAATGAGACCATAAATTAGTGTTTATTAAGCCATCCTGTGTGGTCATTGTATCCCAGTTCCAGAGAGCTGGTATAATAGCCTTCACATTCTTTAGTTATCTCAGATTCCCAGTGGCCAGGATCACTACAAGGTAAATTCTGGAATCATTAACAAGGTGAGAATTATTGAGGAAAATGAAGAACCATTTATCCTGGGAGGAGTGTGGCTGCCCTTGTTTCCCCCTCATTCTAAAGCATGGAAAGACTCTTGCATTATGTGGTAATATAAAGTTAACCTTCATTTCACGCTAATATTCACACAAGCCATGACTCTGATCTTCAGTAGGGCAATTTTCCACTGACTTTCAATTGATAAGCAAATAATTTTGTTTAAGATTTATTTACACCCAATTTTCATTGATTAAATATGGGAATGCAAATATGTTAAATTTGACTACCCTCGAGTAATTACAACTCCTTAAAGACATGATTTTATTTTCACTTTTATCATAGAAGCATAGCCATTGTCCATGGCTACAGCTATAGAGTTTCCTTTTCCCCATCTGGGAGCCTGGGTCAGATTAATTACTTCTGCTCTCTGGCCTGAGGTACCTGGCTTGGGCCGAGATCTTTTCAGTTAACATAACAGCTCCCAGGTACCTGGTTTCCTTTCTCATCTCGTGATAGGAATAGATGAGCAGCACCTGTGGGTCATCATCAGGCAAGAGGGTAGCAGGATTGATGGTGGTGGGTTTCTCACATGGGACTGCAGGGTAGTCTAGGAGTAAGGCTTGGTAACACAATCGTTACACAGACAGCATTCTGGTGCTTTTCAGAGGAGGGACTCAACCCTGTTGTGAGGTTGTGAGTATAAAATCTCCAACGAGAATTGACTTGTTTGTTTTCTTCCATTAAAATATCAGTAGCAACTACTTAGACAGGAGTGCCATCCTAGTCTCCAAGGAACAATTATTTGGACAGGTAGAGCACAGGGTGTTTCTATGACCTCAAAGTCCGGGTTAAAACCTCTTTTGTCTTCTGTTTCATGGACAAACAGCTGAAAGGGCTTTGAGACATCTGGAAGTTTTAATCTTGGAGCTGAAGTCAGAGCTATTTTGAAACACTTAAATTTCTTTTGTTTAGTATCAGTCCAGATTAGAAACATAGGCCTTGCTAGTTCCACAGATTCTGGTATCCAGAGGCAGGAGTACCCAGCTGCACTGTGGAACTCTTGAATCTGTCTCTTAGTCTTTGAAGTAAGGATCTGAAGGATGGCAACAATACTTATCTTAGGCAGGCTCCTATTGCCTCCCTTTACCTGCTAGCCAAGATAGGTAATCTTTTGCAAAATTGGGCTTTTTAGCTAAAATTTTATAGTCCAAGCTCTATAACACTTGCAGTAGTGCCTCAGTTAAAAGTGAATTTCTGTGTTCAAACTTTATAGAGTTATCCTTGAAATTCAACATAAACATGTTCATCACTTGACCACTACTCAGCTATCGACCATTTTATCAGTGTCACCATAATATTAAATGTTAGGACTGCTCTTGGTCTGTTATTACAGTTCTTATTTTTATTTCTGAATATGATGGGAGAGAAATAAGACTGTGTACTGATGGAAGTTTAACTGAATGAAATCATGGGTCTGAGGACCACTTTTGTACAAAATAGGAGAAATTATCCTGTGTCAAGAATAATAAGTTATCTCCATATCTAAGTGCTTTAGTGCTCATAACAATATGAATACAGACTCTTCTTTGGGATTCATTTTTGCTTGAATCGATGCTATAGATATTTGATTTAGGCTTTGAGTAACTAAAAAGTAGTTTATTAGACTTACAAAATAATTGCCATAGGACTCATTTATGGAATTTTCCAAAGAAACTGGGAATGAACACGTAGCACTTGGATCACAGTCTTATATAAATCAGGAAGTATGGCGGTCAACATTGAGACATTTGAGACCTTGAGACCTTTTGTGCTGACCGTGTGCTCTCATGTGTATAATGTCATCACACCAGCTTGTCATGACCATGGGTTTAGAATTCAGTGGGGTGTAATGTTCCTGAATTTCTGTTTTCGACATTAGTTCAGATTTGTCAACAATTCAGGAGCATTACATTCCACTGAATTATAATCACATGAGTTGAAATAAAAGAATTAAAATATAGACAAACAGGATGTTCTGGGGGAAAAAACAACAAACTAACAGGTTCAATGACAGAGTGCTCATGACATTTTACTTAAAATGAGACAAGCTTTGCATGCATTTTCAGTTTTTCTCTTCACCTGCATCAGAAGGACTCTGCTCTTCTGTTGCAGAAGAAAAAGAAGACTCTAGAAGATGGAGGTCCTTCTGCTGGCTGCTCTAGCCTGTTTGGTGTCTGCCGCTGAGGAGCCCTTACAGGTACAAGGATGGGCATTGAGGAGGTTATTAGTGTTGAGGCTGTGGTGGTGGTGAGTTTATCACTTTTTGACCTCGGTGATTCTTTGAATATATATTTGCTGATATTTTTTTCATAATTGTAATATAGTCCTATCTCTTACCATTTTATTTTTAAATTTATAATATAATTACTTCATTTATGCTTTCAATATTACCTAATTACATTTATCTGGCATAAAGTTGGTAATGATTATCCTCTTTTTATTAGACTTATATTTTCTCCCTCCTAGAATAATAATCTCCCCCTAACTCCATTCCTCCCAACCCTGCTAGCTGCCTCCATCTCCTCTCCCCCAGATTCACCCCTGTACATTATACCCCACCTCTGCTTCTCCTCAGAACAGAACAGGCTTCCATACATTTCCTTCTCCTGCTCTTTTCAGCATTCCCCAAGCTCCACCACAGACCTTGGCGTGTGCATCTGCTCCCCTCAGCTGTCATCAGGAGCTTCTCTGATGATGGGTTAACATGGTGGTTATAACCACTCTATGAGCACAACAGAATATCATTGGTAATCATCATACATTCTGGTTTGGCCATCCCTTCAGTGTCAGCCATGGGTTCTTTCCCTTGGCATGGTATTCTGCCCTTCCATTGCTCCTGTAGATCCTGCAGGGAGGTTAGGTTATAGGTGGAATTTCTGTGGCTGGGTTGGTGTCCCAGTTCCACCACTGGAAGGCTTGCTTGGTTACAGAATGGCCAATTAGGCTACCTGTCCCCCAATACTGGAGCTCCTTGGCAGAATCACCATCATAGATTCCAGGAAGTGTTCATTGTAATAGACCTCCAAATCACCCCTAAATGTCCCTCAGTTCTAATTGTCTTTCCCTGTGTTCTCTCCCTCCATCCCTCTCCCCCTTGCTGATCCTTCCTGTTCTCATTTTTGTTACCCCACAGCCCACCTTTAATGTCTCTTCTATTTCTCCTTCACTGTAAGGTCAGTGTGTCTTAATTGGGTCCCTCCTCGCTGCATAGTCTCACTGGGTCTGTGGAATATAGTACAATTATCCTCTTCTTAGAGCTAGTATACACTTGTAAGTAAATACATACCATGATTAACTATCTGGTTTGGGTGACCTTGCTCAGGATAATTCTTTCTAGTCTCATTCATATGCCTACAAATTTCATGTCACTTTTTTAAATATCTGAGTAATATTCCATTGGGTAAATGCGTCACATTTATTTAAACCATTGTTCAGTTAAAGGGCATTTAGGTTATTTCCAATTTCTGGTCAATATGAATAAAGCCACAATGAACTATGGTTCTTGTTAACAGGAAGCTTCTGGAGTTGTGGAGGCTGTTTTGGCCTCTGGTCAAGCAGGGACCTTCTGCTGCAGTTGGGGGATGGAACAAAGTCATGTCAAGGAGGAGATAGAGGCTTACAGACAGAAAGAGAGGTCACTAGGAGATTGGAGGGATTCTTTGGGAGTGCATACAACCTTCCTGGAGTTCTAGTTGCTGGGTTAACCTCTGTTCCAGCAGGGAGCTTCTGCTTCCTAGAGTGCTGGGAAAGATTGGTGAGAAGGAGGTCAAGTAACCCTTTTATTAATTAAAGCTGTGTTTTTATTCACAATTTCTTTTGTACTTTAGCATAGTGAACTTTATTTTCATAGATGAAACTTAATGCATGTTTGCATTAGAATGTTTCCCAGTGGTAAAAGAAATCAGAGGTTAATTTTCATAAGTATAATAAAAATTAGAAGTCAATCTAGAGTCTGCTTGACAAGCACAACTTTCATGGAGCTGAGGCACGGACTGTCTATGTCGTAGAGTCATTTTTCTCTGGTCAATATGTGTGATAATACTGATATAGATTGTAGTCCCTTTATTTCTCCAATAAATACATTTGAATACTTTTTGAATTTTACGTGTGTGTGTGTGTGTGTGTGTGTGTGTGTGTGTGTGTGTGCGCGTGTGACAGAGAAGAGAGAGAGAGAGAGACAGGGACCGAGGCAGAGACAGAAGGAGTCTGTGTCTGTGACCACGGGTTCACAAACACAGCCGCAAACATGTAGAAATTAGAGTCTAAGCCATCCAACAGGTGCCATTTTCACCTCCTCCAATCAGAGTGACTACTCTGACGACAATCAGCACTAATACACTGGGTACACACGTGCCCTGTCATCGGGCTTGATTGTTTTTATCCTTTAAATGTACATTGATTGCATTTGTATGTGGATTTCATTACATTTGCCTACGGATTACTTATATGTGCTGATGCTGCTTCATGATAGGAACTTACAATATTCATTTTACACCTTTCTCTAGAAAGCAATTTGCATGATATAAAACTATTGTCATTTCTTAATAACTACGTTCATATTGTCAAATAACATGTCAGGCTAATTTAAGGTATATGCAGAAAAACAGATTAATCTTTTTATCAAATTACTTATAAAATTATTAATATGACATATTTTTATGCCAAAATATAAAAATATTGTCAAATTCTTTTCTGAAAAATCTATACTTTACTTAATCTTTCTAACCATTGTTTAATCTTAATATTTTACTAATTGAATTTTTTTACCAATTTATTTGTGTGGGTATTTTGTCCTTATGTTGCACTATGTGTATGCAGCACCCACTAAGATATTCCTCAAAAATGAAGTTACAGAAGTTGTCTGTCAACATGTGGGTGCTAGAACTCGAATCTAGATTCTCTGAGTTATGAATCTAATTCATATTAATTTTAGTTTTCAGGGAACTTTAATACCATCTACCTAGCAGGCAAGAGGAGGAGTACAACAAACGAAAATAGTCCAGCACGGATGCTGATGCGTAAAGTGGAGACTTTTAAAAATAACAGAGTAATGAGCATGACATACTATCTCAGGTAAAAAAACAAAATTATTTAAGTAGAAGATACGACCTGTTGACGTGAGACTCAGAGCTCTCGCAATATGTTTGCGGGAAAAGGAAGATAATTTGGATCCAAAATAATTCAAGGAAAGCTGAAGTTCAGTGTCGTCAGGTGTAAATATATTAAATTAGTGTTCCTATCTTGATGTTATAAGTTTTCTGTTGGAATAGCAAACATGTGAACCCATGGAGTGAAAAAGAAATACACAGTCAGTGAACCGAAGTTGGCTACGGGTTAAATATCAATAAGTATAAATGTGAGTAGTTTACTCTGAGATGGTAAATATCAAGAAAGCAGTGTTCATAAAGTCACTGAGAAGAATGTTCCTCCTCTTGAAACCCATTCTGATAGCTGTATACCTATTTTTTTCATCAATGCGGTCACTGGCATTGCTTAGTCACCCAGCAAATGCTTTCAATTATGAGTCTGTGGTCCATTCTCTTCCACAAGTCCTGGTGCTCAGAGCAACCTGACCCATGTGCAGAAATGAATTGCGCACTGAAAAGTGGGTAATTGCAAGCATTTACAAACCATGGTCGAGCATCATGGAGGACAGAGACCCGGCTATGAACTTGTCTCACTTTCTACAAGATTATTCTTACTGAGCCACAAACACAGGTGAGGTGACAAATATTGAATACTGAGTGAATGTTATTTGATATTTTGGTTTAGGAAAAACGGAATGTGCCAACAACAAACAGCGTGGGCAGATAAACTTTTACCTGGCTCTTGCTTAAAAAGTAAGTACTGCTCTTTCAGAATTCGCCTTGATATTCACTTAAATGGATCCAAAGTTTTTCAGGAGCATCCCTAGTGGCTAATTGCTCCTTTGTGTCTCATTTTACAGGTTTTGTGGCCTTGTTTACTTGCAAAGAAAAGGTATCCAACAAGAACAGCAACTCCATCACCGGGTTCTGGGAGTTCAGTAATGCCCCCAGTATTTTCCCAAATATCTACTATCATTCTTTGGGAACGGTGGGGGGCTTATCCAGAAGTGAGTAAAATCTCCATTTTTGGAATCCTACCACTGGGAAGAAAAAGATACTCATGTGAATCTTGCTCCCTCTTACAGAAATAAATGATTGAAACAATACAAAAAAAAACTCATACAAACAAATAAATAATTACAGGTTTTTCTAAACTCACTCAACACAGGGTTTTACATGACGTTTGTATTTTGTTAGAAGAGTGTTTCCATGATTTTCTAATTTAATGAAAAAAGGATAAAATAGGAACTAGTGTGGCAATCCTGGGAATCCTTTGGTAATTGTTTCTCAATGTTGTTTATAAATGATAAAATCAAAAATAAATATCGGATACATAAAGGTTTATTATGGGGTCTCAAAATGTTATGTTTATGAATAAATATGTTTTCATTTGTTTGATAAATTAGTATCACATTTATACGGCCATATAATACTTAACACATATAATATAGAATTTAATGTATAATAAAATAAATAGAAGCATATAGCAACAATCAGTGAAAAAAGAGGCCACAAATTTGAACTAGAGAGTGGAGGGTAAACCCTGCTGTGTGTGGGATGGGGGAAGGGACGTTACAAAGTGGGATAACTATTCTAAAATCTCAAAAATTAACAGTAAATAATTAGGAGAGTCTACATTGTATTCTGATGAAGGAATTTCTTTTCAGAACCAACTGATGTATATATATATATATATTTTTCCTCCAACACCACCATCCTATTCTACTGCAGCCTTTTGAATAGGTTGGGTTATAAAGAGAAATGGACTGCAGCACTGTGTAAGTAAATCTCATTTTATATGGAAGAAAGGTTTTTCCCTGTGTGTTAATTGAAGCCTAACTGTGTGTGTATTTCACTGCATGATGCTATGCAGGAAGGCGTTTGCTCACATGTTTTCAAGTGTATCCACAATCTGTTAAACTCAACCAGAACTGTACAGGATAATAATATTAATAATAATTTCATAATAATAATTTTAACATTCCTGATTTTAAATCTGCATCTTAGATATAACAGGATGGAAATGTAGATAACTATCCCCAGAAAGAGTGTTTGACCCAAATTAGGGTGATTTTTCTGATTCCCATCACCATTCTAATGACAAAATCTGATGGACTCAGACTTTCCGGCGTGATTCTAACGGGCAACTCTTCCGATTTTTACTCCATGAAATGCAGCAACAGGAACAAACATCACTGAGGAAATGTGGGAAACATATGTGAACTTGACACGAAAATATCAAATCCCTCTTGAAAATATTGAAAATGTCTACAAAGCAGGTATTTCCTGAAAACTGACCTGAAATTAGAGCAAATCAAAATGATACTTAATACCCATCTCTGAACGTAAAAATCTTAAAAACTATATAAAGAGAACGCAAACATATTATTTAAATTTTCTCTTTTTTCCTTACATTTTAGACACATGCCCTAAAGGGGAGCCTTGATCCTTGAGTAGAAACATGACATCATCACTGCTCTTGGCTCATTGGAATCAAACTTGATGTCAAATCAATCCTGTTAACACAAAGTGTTTGCAATTGTCTCCCGCGTATTTCTGCACCCCCTCCTGTTATGGGAAATTGTTACTGGCTTCATGTATGATTCAATGCATTGATTTCACATCTTGCATAATGTGCTTTCAATAAAGTACCTAAACCCTCCTGTTATTGGAAATTGTTGCTGGCTTCATGTATGATTAAATGCATTGATTTAACATCTTGCATAAAGTGTTTTCAATAAAGTACCTACTGTACATGAATTCTCTGACTAGTCAACACATTTGTCACCCTGCTGTGAATGGGAACAATTTGTGAATTTTAAAATTTAGGAGCTACAATATATACAGCTCCCAAGGAAACTGAATATTTCAACAATTCTTTTCTGTGTGATTTATTGTTTCAGAAAATTCTAGAGAGAAGGCTCAATAGTCAAGACCACAAGCTGTTCTCCCAGAGGATGTGGGATCGATTTGCAGCCGCCACATGTTAGTTCACGACCGTTGGTAACTTCAGTTACAAGGAATCCTCTGATACCCTCACACAGACACACATTCCAACAAAACCCCAATGTTCATAAAAGAAAAATAAATCAATAATAATATACAAAAATATAAAAAACATCTTAAAGGGACATACAGCATAGTGTCCTGAGATGAAAGATTTTCATATGTACACATCAAAATTGGTTTTATTACAAATCATGGTAGTATTGTTTCATAAAAAGAAATCAAGTATATTCATATATATTGATATTAAACAGGACTTCATCAAATATTCTTTTAATTATACTTCATGATAGAAATATTTCAGAAACGCGTTCACGAATATACATATACATATGGGCATGAGATACCACTTAGTTTATTTCCAATTTCTGGTCATTATGAATAAAGCCACTATGAACTATGACTCTGGTTAACAGAAAGTTGTGGAGTTGTGGAGGCTGTTTTGGCCTCTGGTCAAGCAGGGAGCTTCTACTGCTGTTGGGGGATCAAACCAAGTCATATCAAGGAGGGGAAGGAGGATTAGAGACAGAGAAGGAGGTCACCAGGAGAATGGAGGGATTCTTTGGGAGTGCATACAGCCTTCCTGGAGTTCTAGGGGCTGAGTTAACCTCTGGTCCAGCAGGGAGCTTCTGCTTCCTATCATGCTGGGAAAGATTGGTGAGAAGGAGGTCAAGTAACCCTTTTAATAATTAATGCTGTGTTTTTATTCACAATTTCTTTCGTACTTTAGCATAGTGATCTTTATTTTCATAGATGAAACTTAATGCATGTTTGCATTAGAATGTTTCCCAGTGCTAAAAGAAATCAGAGGTTAATTTTCATGAGTATAATAAAAATTTGAAGTCAATCTAGAATTTGATTGACAAGCACATCTTTCATGAAGCTGAGGCACGGACTGTCTATGTCGTAGAGTCATTTTACTCTGGTCAATATGTGTGATAATACTGATATAAATTGTAATCCCTTTATTTCTCCAATAAATAGATTTGAATACTTTTAGAATTTTACGTGTGTGTGTGTGTGTGTGTGTGTGTGTGTGTGTGTTTGTGTGGCAAAGAGAGAGACAGAGAGAGAGAGAGAATGAGGAGGGACAGAGGCAGAGGCAGGGACAGAGAACAGAGAGAGTCTGTGTCTGTGACCATGGGTTCACAAACACAGCAGCTAACGTGTAGAAATTAGAGTCTAAGCCATCCAACAGGTGCCATTTTCACCTCCTCCAATCAGAGTGACTACTCTGACGACAATCAGCACTAATACACTGGGTACACACGTGCCCTGTCATCGGGCTTGATTGTTTTTATCCTTTAAATTTACATTGATTGCATTTGTATGTGGATTTCATTACATTTGCCTACGGATTACTTATATGTGCTGATGCTGCTTCATGATAGGAACTTACAATATTCATTTTATACCTTTTTCTAGAAAGCAATTTGCATAATATAAAACTATTGTCATTTCTTAATAAATACGTTCATATTGTCAAATAACATGTCAGGCTAATTTAAGGTATATGCGGAAACACAGATTAATCTTTTTATCAAATTACTTATAAAATTATTAATATGACATATTTTTATGCCACAATATAAAAATATTGTCAAATTCCTTACTGAAAAATCTATACTTCACTTAATCTTTCTAACTATTGTTTAATCTTAAAATTTTTACTAATTGAATTATTTTACCATGTCATGTGTGTGGGTATTTTGTCCTTATGTTGCACTATGTGTATGCAGCACCCACTAAGATATTCCTCAAAAATGAACTTACAGAAGTTGTCTGCCAACATGTGGGTGCTAGAACTCAAAACTAGATTCTCCAGTGATGAATCTAATTCATATTAATTTTAGTTTTCAGGGAACTTTAATACCATCTACCTAGCAGGCAAGAGGAGGAGTACAACAAACGAAAATAGTCCAGCACGGATGCTGATGCGTAAAGTGGAGACTTTTAACAATAACAGAGTCATGAGAATGACATACTACCTCAGGTAAAAATCCAAATTATTTAAGTAGAAGATACGACCTGTTGACATGAGACTCAGAGCACTCACAATATGTTTGCGGGAAAAGGAAGATAATTTGGATCCAAAATAATTCAAGGAAAGCTGAAGTTCAGTGTCGTCAGGTGTAAATATATTAAATTAGTGTTCCTATCTTGATGTTATAATTTTTCTGTTGGAATAGTAAAAATGTGAACCCATGGAGTGAAAAAGAAATACACAGTCAGTGAACCGAAGTTGGCTATGGGTTAAATATCAATAAGTATAAATGTGAGTAGTTTACTCTGAGATGGTAAATATCCAAAAGCAGTGTTCATAAAGTCACTGTCAAGAATGTTCCTCCTCTTGAAACCCATTCTGATAGTTGGATACTTATTTTTGCATCAATGCGGTCACTGGCATTGCTTAGTCACCCAGAAAATGCTGTCAATTATGAGTCTGTGGTCCATTCTCTTCCACAAGTCCTGGTGCTCAGAGCAAGCTGGCCCATGTGCGAAAATGAATTGCGCACTGAAAAGTGGGTAATTGCAAGCATTTACAAACCATGGTCGAGCATCATGGAGGACAGAGACCCAGCTATGAACTTGGCTCACTTTCTGCAAGATTATTCTTACTGACCCACAAACACAGGTGAGGTGACAAATATTGAATACTGAGTGACTGTTATTTGATATTTTGGTTTAGGAAAAACGGGATGTGCCAACAACAAACAGCGTTGGCAGATAAATTTTTACCTCTCTCTTGCTTAGAAAGTAAGTACTGCTCTTTCAGAATTGGCCTTGTTATTCACTTAAATGGATCCAAACTTTTTCAGGAGCATCCCTAATCGCTAATTGCTCCTTTGTGTCTCATTTTACAGGTGCTTTGCCTTGTTTAATTGCAAAGCAAAGGTACCCAACAAGAACAGCAACTCCATCACCGGGAGATGGGAGTTCCGTAATGCCCCCAGTATTTTCCCGAATATCCACTATTATTCTTTGGGAATGGGGGGCATATCCAGAAGTGAGTAAAATCTCCATTTTTGGAATCCTACCACTGGGAAGAAAAAGATACTCATGTGAATCTTGCTCCCTCTTACAGAAATAAATGATTGAAACAATACAAAAAAAAGAAAACTCATACAAACAAATAAATAAATACAGATTTTTCTAAAGTCAGTCACATACAGGGTTTTACATGACGTTTGTATTTTGTTAGAAGAGTGTTTGCATGATTTTGTAATTTAATGAAAAAAGGAAAATAGGAAATAGTGCGGCAATACTGGGATTCCTTTGGTAATTGTTTCTCAATGTTGTTTAAAAATGATAAAATCAAAAATAAATATCAGATACATAAAGGTTTATTATGGGGTCTCAAAATGTTATGTTTATGAATAAATATGTTTTCATTTGTTTGATAAATTAGTATCACATTTATACGGCCATATAATACTTAACACATATAATATAGAATTTAATGTATAATAAAATGAATAGAAGCATATAGCAACAATCAGTGAAAAAAGAGGCCACAAATTTGAAGTAGAGTGTGGAGGGTAAACCCTGCTGTGTGTGGGATGGGGGAAGGGACGTTACAAAGTGGGATAACTATTCTAGAATCTCAAAAATTAACAGTAAAAAATTAGGAGAGTCTACATTGTATTCTGATGAAGGAATTTCTTTTCAGAACCTAGTGGTGTATTTATATATATACATTTTGCCTCCAACACCACCATCCTATTCTATGCCCGCCTTTTAAATAAATTGCGTTATACGGAGAAATGGACTGGAGCACTGTGTAAGTAAATCTCATTTTATATGGAAGAAAGGTTTTTCCCTGTGTGTTAACTGAAGCCTAACTGTGTCTGTGTATTTCACTGCATGATGGTCTGCAAGAAGGCGTTTTTGCTCACGTGTTTTCAAATGTATCCACAATCTGTTAAACTCAACCAGAACTATACAGGATAATAACTTTAATAGTAATGTTAATAATAATTTCATAAAAATAATTTTAACATTCCTGATTTTAAATCTGCATCTTAGATATAACAGGATGGAAATGTAGATAACTATCCCCAGAAAGAGTGTTTGACCCAAATCAGGGTGATTTTTCTCATTCCCATCACCATTCTAATGACAAAAACTGATGGACTCAGACTTTCAGGCATGATTCTAACGGGCGTCTCTTCTGATTTTTACTCCATGAAATGCAACAACAGGAACAAACATCACTGAGGAAATGTGGGAAACATATGTGAACTTAACACGAAAACATGAAATCCCTCTTGAAAATATTGAAAATGTCTACAAAACAGGTATTTCCTGATACTGACCTGAAATTAGTGCAAATCAAAATGATTCTTATTTCCTATCTCTGAAAGTAAAAATCTTAAAAACTATATAAAGAGAAAGCAAACATATTATTTAAATTTTCTCTTTTTATTCTTACATTTTAGACACGTGCCCTAAAGGGGAGCCTTGATCCTTGAGTAGAAACATGACATCATCACTGCTTTTGGCTCACTGGAATCAACTTGATATCAATTCAATTCTGTTAACACAAAGTGTTCACAATTGTCTCCCGGGCATTTCTGCACCCCCTCCTGTTATGCGAAATTGTTACTGGCTTCATATATGATTCAATGCATTGATTTCACATCTTGCATAAAGGGTTTTCAATAAAGTACCTAAACCCTCCTATTATTGGAAATTGTTGCTGGCTTCATGTACGATTAAATGCATTGATTTCACATCTTGCATAAAGTGTTCTCAATAAAGTACCTACTGTACATGAATTCTATGACTAGTCAACACATTTGTCACCCTGCTGTGAATGGAAACAATTTGTGAATTTTAAAACTTAAGAACTAGAATATATACAGCTCCCAAGGTAATTGAATATTTCAACAATTCTTTTCTGTATGATTTATTATTTCAGAAAAATTCTAGAGAGATGGCTCAATAGTCAAGAGCATAAGCTGTTCTTTCAGATGATCTGGGTTCGATGTGTGGTGTAATGCACACACACAGGAGTCAGGGTGTCAACATCAAACACGTGATGCTATTTAGATGAGCATGATCAATGCTCTGAAGAAGAACTCAGAGTTAATAAATAAAATTAGATGTACATGTATGTATTTGTATATACATATATATCAGAGTGTGTATAAATATATGTACATATACATAATGATTGCCAATAATTTTTTCAGATAATGTATTCTAATTAGGGTTTCCCATCACCAAACCTCTCCATTCACCCAAATGCACACTCTTTCTGTTTATTCTCATTTGAATTCAAATTAATATTTTTTTAAAAAACAAACAACAACAACAAAACTTCCGTACAACCAAGTGTTCTCAGTGTGAACTGTTATCAGACATAGAGGGTTTTGACTGAGGCCAAAATAAGAGAGGGAAGATGACAACAGCATTAACTATGGTACCTTGAAAGTGGGCTGGTTTAGTTGTGTGTGTCTCATGGGCCATCCCACATATTCTCTGAAATACAAGCATCAGCTCCACCCCTCTGCCATTCCCCACTAGGGCTTAATGGCACATACACTGATGCTCCAAGATTTCCTTTCCTTTTGTTCTTAGTGATGGTGATTTAAAATCATATTTTAATCCACCAAGAATTATGGGCACACAAACAGTACTGAGAACACTGTCTATCTTGGGGACTAGATCTCTCATTTGTTGTCCTAAACTGGATGACACACACAACTGACTTGGCAGGTTACTTTTATACACTTACATATACCTGTCAGGTTGCACACTCACTAGGCATCCCCTGACCACAGCGTTCTTCCTGGCTTTAAGGGCTTCTGAGATTCACCTTGTCCTGAGGTCTGGTCTCCCGGATCTCAGCGGTATCTGCAGAAACATTGGTGGATATTCACCAGGGATTTTTTTTTTTTGCACACTGGTGTAAGCCAATAAAAAGTCTTTTTCCACACCCCCCCCCCCGCCTCTTTTCTTTTGACTGCTGATGACTACACTGGGTGTTTGAGATCACAGAGTAGCCCAGAGCCTTTCTCAGAGTGAGCTTCTAAACACAAATAAACATGTTCTGGAGAGACATACTTCCGGTAACTGGAATAGTTATCCAGAAGCAAAACTTCCAATGATAAAAAGCAAGGTTAGTACATTTGGCGACTTTCCCAGAAGTATATGAACTTTGATGGATTAGGCCTTCATTTTAGTTTTAGCAGGAGTTGCTCTCTATGTGCTGAGTCTTTGAGCTTGAATGGCACTTCAGACATGGGGTCAGAAGTGCAAAGGTTTCAGGGCCTACTAAGTTCTGGGCCTGTTATACATGAAATGAGGCTGACTCAGTCACCCTGCAGCATCTTAATGTATCTTATTGAATATGGTTTTCAATAATTTCATTGAGAATTTCCCTACATACATTTATGAATGAGATTGGCCTGTAGTTTCCTATTTTATCTTGTCTGTATCGGGTTTGGTTTCAAAATCACACCAGTCTCAGAGGCTGAGTTCAGAAGGAAATCTGTGCTTTTTATTTTGTGGATATTTTTGAGAAATTTGGAAGTAATCATCCTTAAAATTTGAATGGATTCACCAGTGACTATATCCGGTCCTGGGATTTTCTTTGTACTGAGACTGTAAATTAAGACTTCAGTTGCAACGCTTGCAGCAACTCTGTTCAGATGACTTGTAATTTTCCTTCTTTAAATCCAAAAATCATATGCATAGGAAAATCTACATTTCTCCCAGGTTTTCCACATTTTTTGAAAATAAACCCTTCCAGATAATGCAGTCGGCTACATTGTCTATTTGTAGAGAAGCTTGTTCCTTTACTAGCCAGGACTCAATCATTGTGTAATCTGCTAAACCTACACATTGTGAAACTTTCTCACACAGAGCAATGAGGTCAGTACTCAAAAGACAGCACAGAAGTTATGATAAATAATTATTCACGATTTCCATGTCACTGTTTTAGATTTCAGGAAAATGTCTGCACAGCTGATGAAACAAAGGGAAGAGAATTGAATACGAACCTCCAGGACGTCATTTCTATCTCTTTGAAAGATTTCACATGAGCTTCTTGAGAAACAAGAAAATTGTATTAAAGATAACAAATTTCAACGTAAGGAAACGCATACTAGTGAACACTGTAGAAGTTCACAGCTTACTAATGAGAAAAACAAACCCAACACATTAGTGATCACACACATGGGAATGTAGTCCATATGTTTAATACAAATGAAACGTACATCCAAAACTATTGAGTGAACCAGAGAAAGTAGCACACAAACGTAGCACTGCATGTCCATATAAGTAGAGATCTGAAAAAACAAAACTCAATTGCCCCATAGGCTTATATATTTTAATGCTTAGTCATCAGAGAGTGGCACTGATTGATAGAATTAGATGGATTGGGAGGTGAGTACGTTTTGGAGGAAGTGCATCACTGGAGGTGGGCTTTGAGATCCAAGCTAGTCCCAGTCTAATATCTATCTATCTATTTACCTATCTATGTATCAATGTGTCTATCTATGTATGCCTAGAAATCAAGACATAATTCTCAACTACGTCCTCAGCCCCATGCCTACTGCCATGCTCCTTGCCTTGACAAATAATTAGACTGAACCTCTGAAACTGTAACCAAACACCAAGTGAACACTTCCTCTTATAATAGTTGCCTTGGGCATGGTGTCTCTTCACAGCAATAGAACAACCAGTACCAAATGGCTAAGATAACCAGTGAACAGCAAAACATAACAGAGAAACACTTTGAAAATCTCATCACAGTACATTGAGGATTATATAAGGAATTCACAAATTCTTTCTTACAATTTTTTTTAATGAAAAGGTGTTTATGTTCCTGATGTTTATTATTCAGCTCTTCCAAGATGGAAAAGTGGCCTGGCATTCAGAATTCCAGGAACCTCATAGCTCTCAGGTGGGGAAGGTGTCCCCAATGGAAGTGTTACAGCTCTGAGAGGAAGGTGCCCTGGAGTCAGGATCCAAGGTAGGGAATGTATCCTGACATTGGGAAACCAGGAACCAGGCAGCTTTCACAGCTTTCAAAGCTTTCACAGCTTTCACAGCTCTGAGGCAGGCAAGGCTTCCCCAGCTGAGCTGGAGTGTTACAGTGTAACAACTCAGATCCACACAGCTCAGTTCAGGCTGAGTTCTGCTCTGCTCTGTTCTGAGGGGAGAAGCTATGCCAATGTTGAAACTCTGAAGGGAAATATCCCTGGCTGAACAGAGGTGTTATTCTGTGCTTCTCTTCTCATCATTGCTTCTTCTCTCTGTGGCTGCATCCACTAGAAAGGAGGGCAGCGGCTGAAGCTGTGACCCGTACTGAGCATAGTATAGAAGGCTGTTATTTATATAGTGTACAAAAGAGGGAGCAGAGCCTCCTGGGTGACCTGTGATTGGTCAGATATTTTGCCCATTATTGGCTAGACAGAAGAGGATTCAGGGGCCCAGTAAAGGACAATGTGTGCTAGTTTTTGTCTGTTATTGTGCTGCTCTGCCAGGCTGAGGACCCTGCAGCCAGCAGTGAGTGGGGTCTCTGATAGTCCCAGGGGGTAGTTTTCTTATTAGTGAAAATCTAACACCCCAATGATCCAAGCTTCTTGGGGCCAGACTTTCATAAACAGGAAAATACTGGCTGCTTACTGGTCCTTGGCACCATTTGGTGCTCATAGAGGAATCAAGGGGTGGTGATCAGGCACATATATCCCAGGCTGGGTAGTGAGGAGACCATGAAGCAACCATTAATGGCAGTTGGCAGTAGGAGGGCACCAGGCTGCTGGATAAAGTCAGGTTGTTCCATGGCAGAAGCATAGATGGTGGTGCTTTGGTACTTTTGGTGAGGGAGGAGCATGGGCAATGAGGGAAAGACCCCTGGAGCACACCCACTTCTGGAGACAGGATGGATGGGGGGCCTACCTTTTTTATTTTCTTTTGATAAATAGCGAGGGGGCAAGAAATGGGGGCAATGACAACATTAGACTACTTCCTGCTGAGTCCGGGCACCAAAGTCTGTTGGGTTCGTGTCAAAAGCTCTGGTTAACCGACCCAGCTGAAAGGACCGAGAGCAATGACATACACCGGACTGGTCCACATCTGTTTTCAGCCAGTGCAGGGCTTGAAGCCATTCATAGTGTTTTGTAGTCACCAGCTGATTCCTTGTACATATCTGCTAGCCAAGTGGAAATCTTTTGAAACAAACTTAGGCTAAGGACAGTAGGTAAAATGTGAGAGCTTAAATCATACATTTGGAATGTTCTTATAGTCCTGGTGTATGGGTAGGGAGAAGTCCCAAGTCTAAGGGATAGACATGGATCATACTCACAGGAACAGGCAGGGGGAGAAACTTAAACTGCGCTTATCTGACCTGTGAGAGGTGAACCCATGTCTCTCTCAACTCCCTGCAGATTCCATGAACTTTTGTTCTCAGGATATGTAATCTGTCACGCTTTTGAGTTGAAGAAAAGCTATGGAATGAGGTTAAAAAGCATGAACATTTTCTCTCTGCCCAGAGAGCTGGATAAATAGGTTGGACAGAGATGTTTTCAGTATGGTGAGATGTACCTTCATGAATATATTTAGAACACAGCTAAATGAGTGAGCATTCTAGAGAGTTTTTCTCATTTCATATTCCTGGGATTTTGTTCCATAGCACATTAAAAGCTGAGTCTTTATGTTTTGCTACAGCAACCTGGGATTTAAAGGAAGATACATGACATGCATGTTTTATATCAGATGATACAGGGTTTTTCCCTTAAACCTATGACGTCAAAGATACTAACATTACATTATCAATGGGTTGATAGTGGTGTGGTCAAAATTAGAAAACTCAAGGTACAATCCATTCACCATGGGGTGGAATTCATGTATCAAGTAAATATTGCTTCTTCCTAGTTGATATTATACTGTGTCCTGTGTCAAAGAAAAAAAATCTTATCTTAAGTGAGATTTCTTAATATCTTGAACTATAAACCACACATGATTACAGCATTAGGTACATATATTCAAGTTTATATGGGAGGAAATATTTATAATGTCTGTCAGTAGAATGGTATATTCCTCTTTTTTGCATGAATTACACTGGGACAGATATATTCACTTCTGTGTTCTCATCAGCTTGATGAATAAACATGCTTTTTTTTACAATGCGTGTGCACTTCTTCCATGTACAAGCAATCCTTAAGCATTTTCATACACTATAACAAAATATGACATTTGATCTGTACTAACTACACAAGCATCAGTCATCAGGAAGACTTAATCTCAAATACACACCTTTAGAAGATCTAATTTGTTTCACTAAATGTTGACTCTACCCCAGACATGAGTCATATTAGAATGAAAATTTTACCTATTTTTTTCTAATTCTAAAAGCTCATTGATCAAATAATTTCAATGTTCTCAAATTTAAATCAACATTTTGATATAATATGACAGAAATTCATTCTGAGAAACAGAAAGGGAATGATTTTGGACTTCAGTTTTGTTATTCATAAGAAACACAGGAGAATTAATGTTCTGGTGAATCAGTCAGACAACATGCACATCATAATTGTAGCAGGACGACCTGCAGATCAATGTGAGTACTGCCAGCGTTTCTGAAGTTCCTCAAACAAGGAACTTTGTGGTTTGCCTTTTGCAATAGGCCTGGGCTTTTTCTTATTGAATTGAATAATCTGTTCTGTTCCTTTCTGTACTTCAGGTCCCTGTTCCAGGCACCAATTGTGCTGGCTCGCAGCACTTCCGAGCTGGTTCCTGAAGGGGAAAAGACAGGCAAACGAGGGAGAATCAAGTCAACTCAAAGCTGATCAAGTACATTTATTCAAAGTTTGCCATACAATTATATACCCTACTTAGGGAGGAGGAGTAAGGGATGGAAAGAGGGAATTCAATAGGGCTACCTGCGGTTACCAAGGGATATGTCTCTCTACCATGGGCTCTACATTCTGTGATTGTTGTTTTGAGCGAGCAGGGGGTAGTTAGTTTAGAGCTGTGCAACTCAGGCAGAAAAAGGAACAGAACAGATTATTCAATGTAATAAGAGAAAGCCCAGGCCTACTGCAAAAGGCAAACCACAAATTTCCTTGTTTGAGGAACTTCAGAAATGCTGGCAGTACTCCCATTGATTTGCAGGTCGTCCTGCTACACATAATTTTAGCCAACAGCAAATAGATTTTATAACAAACAAGAAATAACTTTGGGAGATATTCTTTCTGAAATGAATAGATATAAAGATTACCAAATCCTTCAGGGATTTAGGAACATCTTTGGATGTGAAAATGTGGCATCAAAAGTTGACTTTGCATGTCTACATTATTATTGGAACTCAACAATTCATCCATATTATAGTGGACACTACCTATCTCTGCAGTGTGAAACTCCCATGGCGTGAACATCAAGTTTTATGTCGTTTCTTTCCTACAATATCAGAGAATCGTATTGAAGAGCATTCCCGCACATTGCATTGCTGTCCTTATGCCTACATGTGGACGTGTCGTTTATTCTGGGTGACACTATTCAAGTCGTCTTTGTGTTCACATCATACTGATGTCAAACAAAAATCACTACGTTTCTGAATGCATATCCTATGAAACTAAAAAACCCATGTAAATGAAAATATGTTAAATTTCATAGGTAAAAATTTGGTCGTTTTATTTATTTATGTGATTTTACATTATATTCAAAAATTATGTAATCTCTATGGTGGGACCTCCTGTGAAATCAGATATTGCCAGGTGCAATCAGAGTTATGTTAGATTGCATCTCAGATGCACAAGCCTCTGATTTTCAGTTTAAAGTGAATTTCTGAGTTTCTACGTTATAGAGTTACCCTTGAAACTCAACATAAACACTTTCATCATTTAACCTCTACTCCGCTATTTTCCCAGCAACATGACAGTCACAGTTAGATTTGCTCTTGGTCTGATACATTTTTTTTTTTATATTTCTATGGAAGGTGATGAGAGAGGAACAAGATTGTGTACTGATGGAAGTTTAACTGAGTGGAAATCATGGGTCTGAGGACCACTTTTGCACAAAGTAGGAAAACTTATCCTGTGTCAAGAATAATAAGTTATCTCCATATCTAAGTGCTTTAGTGCTCATAACAAAATGAATACAGACTCATCTTTGGATTCATTTTTAGCTTGAATCGATGCTATAGATATTTGATTTAGGATTGAGTAACTAAAAAGTAGTTTATTGGACTTACAAAATAATTGCCATGAGACTCATGTATGGAATTTTCCAAAGAAACTGGGAATGAACACGTAGCACTTGGATCACAGTCTTACATGAATCAGGAAGTACGGTGGTCAACATGGAGACATTTGAGACCTTGAGACCTTTTGTGCTGACCGTGTGCTCTCATGTGTATAATGTCAACACACCAGCTTGTCATGACCATGGGTTTAGAATTCAGTGGGGTGTAATGTTCCTGAATTTCTGTTTTCGACATTGTTTCAGATTTGTCAACAATTCAGGAGCATTACATTCCACTGAATTATAATCACATGAGTTGAAATAAAAGAATTAAAATATAGACAAACAGGATGTTCTGGGGAAAAAAAACAAACAGGTTCAATGACAGAGTGCTCATGACAGTTTACTTAAAATGAGACAAGCTTTGCATGCATTTTCAGTTTGTCTCTTCACCTGCATCAGAAGGACTCTGCTCTTCTGTTGCAGAAGAAAAAGAAGACTCTAGAAGATGGAGGTCCTTCTGCTGGCTGCTCTAGCCTGTTTGGTGTCTGCCGCTGAGGAGCCCTTCCAGGTACAAGGATGGGCTTTCAGGAGGTTATTAGTGTTGAGGGTGTGGTGGTGGTGAGTTTATCACTTTTTGACCTCGATGATTCTTTGAATATATATTTGGGGATATTTTTTTCATAATTGTAATATCGTCCTATCTCTTAACATTTTATTTTGAAATTTATAATATAATTACTTCATTTATGCTTTCAATATTACCTAATTACATTTATCTTGCATAAATTGTCTAACTATTATCCTCTTTTTATTAGACTTATATTTTCTACCTCCTAGAATAATAATCTCCCCCTAACTCCATTCCTCCCAACCCTGCTAGCTGCCTCCATCTCCTCTCCCCCAGATTCACCCCTGTACATAAAACACCACCTCTGCTTCTCCTCAGAACAGAGAATGCTTCCCTAAAATCCCTTCTCCTGCTCTTTTCAGCATTCCCCAGCTCCACCACAGACCTTGACCTGTGCATCTGCTCCCCTCAGCTGTTATCAGGAGCTTCTCTGATGATGGGTTAACTTGGTGGTTATAACCACTCTATGAGCACAACAGAATATCATTGGTAATCATCATACAGTCTGGTTTGGCCGTCCCTTCGGTGGCAGCCATAGGTTCTTTTCCTTGGTGTGGTATTCTGCCCTTCCATTGCTCCTGTGGATCCTGCAGGGAGGTTAGGTTACAGGTGGAAGTTTCTGTGACTGGGTTAGTGTCCCAGTTCCACCACTGGAGGAGGGCTTCCTTGGTTACAGAATGGCCAATTTAGGCTACCTGTCTCCCAATACTAGAGCTCCTTGGCAGAATCACCATCATAAATTCCAGGAATTCTTCACTGTAATAGACCTCCAGATCACCCCTAAATATCCCCCAGTTCTAATGGTCTTTCCCTGTGTTCTCTCCCTCCATCCCTCTTCCCCTTGCTGATCCATCCTGTTCCCATTTTTGTTACCCCACAGCCCACCTGTAATGTCTCTTCTATTTCTCCTTCACTGAAAGGTCAGTGTGTCTTAATTGGGTCCCTCCTTGCTGCATAGTCTCACTGGGTCTGTGGAATATAGTACAACTATCCTCTTCTTAGAGCTAGTATACACTTGTAAGTAAATACATACCATGATTAACTATCTGGTTTGGGTGACCTTGCTCAGGATAATTTTTTCTAGTCCCCTTCATATGCCTACAAATGTCATGTCACTTTTTTAAATTGCTGAGTAATATTCCATTGGGTAAATGTGTCACATTTTTTTAAACCATTGTTCAGTTAAAGGGCATGTAGGTTGTTTTCAGTTTCTGGTCATTATGAATAAAGCCACTATGAACTATGGCTCTGGTTAACAGGAAGCATCTGGAGTTGTGCAGGCTGTTTTGGCCTCTGGTCAAGCAGGGAGCTTCTACTGCAGTTGGGGGATGGAACAAAGTCATGTCAAGGAGGGGAAGGAGGATTAGAGAGAGAGAGAGGGAGGCCACCAGGAGAATGGAGGGATTCTTTGAGAGTGCATACAGCCTTCCTGGAGTTCTAGGGGCTGGGTTAACCTCTGGTCCAGCAGGGAGCTTCTGCTTCCTAGAGTGCCTGGACAGGCTGGTGACAAGGAGGTCAAGTAACCCTTTTATTAGTTAATGCTGTGTTTTATTCACAATTTCTTTTGTACTTTAGCATAGTGAACTTTATTTTCATAGAAGAAACTTAATGCATGTTTGCATTAGAATGTTTCCCAGTGCTAAAAGAAATCAGAGGTTAATTTTCATAAGTATAATAAAAATTTGAAGTCAATCTAGAGTCTGCTTGACAAGCACATCTTTCATGAAGCTGAGGCACGGACTCTCTATGTCGTAGAGTCATTTTACTCTGGTCAATATGTGTGATAATACTGATATAAATTGTAATCCCTTTATTTCTCCAATAAATAGATTGGAATACTTTTTGACTTTTATGTGTATGTGTGTGTGTGTATGTGTGTGTGTGTGTGTGTGTTTGTGTGGCAAAGAGAGAGACAGAGAGAGATAGAGAGAGAGAGAGAGGGGGACAGAGGGAGAGACAGAGACAGAGAACAGAGAGAGTCTGTGTCTGTGACCATGGGTTCACAAACACAGCAGTAAACGTGTAGAAATTAGAGTCTAAGCCATCCAACAGGTGCTATTTTCACCTCCTCCAATCAGAGTGACGACTCTGACGAAAATCAGTACTAATACACTGGGTACACACGTGCCCTGTCATCGAGATTGATTATTTTTATCCTTTAAATTTACATTGATTGCATTTGTATGTGGATTTTATTACATTTGCCTACGGATTATTTATATGTGCTGATGCTGCTTCATGATAGGAACTTACAATATTCATTTTATACATTTTTCTAGAAAGCAATTTGCATGATATAACACTATTGTCATTTCTTAATAAATACGTTCATATTGTCAAATAACATGTCAGGCTAATTTAAGGTATATGCGGAAACACAGAATAATCTTTTTATCAAATTACTTATAAAATTATTAATATGACATATTTTTATGCCACAATATAAAAATATTGTCAAATTCTTTACTGAAAAATCTATACTTTACTTAATCTTTCTAACGATTGTTTAATCTTAAAATTTTTACTAATTGAATTATTTTTACCACTTCATGTGTGTGGGTATTTTGTCTGTATTCTACACTATGTGTATGCAGCACCCACTAAGATATTCCTCAAAAATGAAGTTACAGAAGTTGTCTGCCAACATGTGGGTGCTAGAACTCAAAACTAGATTCTCTGAGTGATGAATCTAATTCATATTAATTTTAGTTTTCAGGGAACTTTAATACCATCTACCTAGCAGGCAAGACCAGGAGTACAACAAACGAAAATAGTCCAGCACGGATGCTGATGCGTAAAGTGGAGACTTTTAACAATAACAGAGTCATGAGAATGACATACTACCTCAGGTAAAAATCCAAATTATTTAAGTAGAAGATACGACCTGTTGACATGAGACTCAGAGCACTCACAATATGTTTGCGGGAAAAGGAAGATAATTTGGATCCAAAATAATTCAAGGAAAGCTGAAGCTGAGTGTCACCAGGTGTAAATATATTAAATTAGTGTTCCTATCTTGATGTTATAAGTTTTCTGTTGGAATAGTAAAAATGTGAACCCATGGAGTGAAAAAGAAATACACAGTCAGTGAACCGAAGTTGGCTACGGGTTAAATATCAATAAGTATAAATGTGAGTAGTTTACTCTGAGATGGTAAATATCAAAAAGCAGTGTTCATAAAGTCACTGTGAAGAATGTTCCTCCTCTTGAAACCCATTCTGATAGTTGGATACTTATTTTAGCATCAATGCGGTCACTGGCATTGCTTAGTCACCCAACAAATGCTGTCAATTATGAGTCTGTGGTCCATTCTCTTCCACAAGTCCTGGTGCTCAGAGCAAGCTGGCCCATGTGCGGAAATGAATTGCGCACTGAAAAGTGGGTAATTGCAAGCATTTACAAACCATGGTCGAGCATCATGGAGGACAGAGACCCGGCTATGAACTTGTCTCACTTTCTACAAGATTATTCTTACTGAGCCACAAACACAGGTGAGGTGACAAATATTGAATACTGAGTGACTGTTATTTGATATTTTGGTTTAGGAAAAATGGAATGTGCCAACAACAAACAGCGTTGGCAGATAAACATTCCGCTATCTCTTGCATACAAAGTAAGTACCGCTCTTTCAGAATTGGCCTTGATATTCACATAAATGGATCCAGTCTTTTTCAGAGCATCCCTAGTGGCTAATTGCTCCTTTGTGTCTCATTTTACAGATATTTTTGCCTTGTTTTCTTGCAAAAAAAAGGTATCTAACAAGAACAGCAAGTCCATCACCGGAATCTGGGTGTTCCGTAATGCCCCTAGTATTTTCCCGAATATCTACTATCATTCTGCAGGAAATTCGGGGGCAGAGCCAGAAGTGAGTAAACTCTCCATTTTTGGAATCCTACCACTGGATAGAAAAAGATACTCATGTGAATCTTGCTCCCTCTTACAGAAATAAATGATTGAAACAATACAAAAAAAAAAACTCATACAAACAAATAAATAAATACAGATTTTTCTAAACTCACTCAAAACAGGGTTTTACATGACTTTTGTATTTTGTTAGAAGAGTGTTTCCATGATTTTGTAATTTAATGAAAAAAGGATAAAATAGGAACTAGTGTGGCAATCCTGGGATTCCTTTGGTAATTGTTTGTCAATGTTGTTTATAAATGATAAAATTAAAAATAAATATCACATACATAAAGGTTTATTATGGGATCTCAAAATGTTATGTTTATGAATAAATATGTTTTCATTAGTTTGATAAATTAGTATCACATTTATACGGCCATATAATACTTAACACATATAATATAGAATTTAATGTATAATAAAATGAATAGAAGCATATAGCAACAGTCAGTGAACAAAGAGGCCACAAATGTGAAGTAGAGTGTGGAGGGTAAACACTGCTGCGTGTGGGATGGGGGAAGGGACGTTACAAAGTGGGATAACTATTCTAGAATCTCAAAAATTAACAGTAAATAATTAGGAGAGTCTACATTGTATTCTGATGAAGGAATTTCTTTTCAGAACCAACTGATGTAAATATATATATATTTTTTTCCTCCAACACCACCATCCTATTCTCCTCCAGTCTTTTGAATAAATTGGGTTATAGGGAGAGATGGACTGGAGCACTGTGTAAGTAAATCTCATTTTATATGGAAGGAAGGTTTTTCCCTGTGTTTTAATTGAAGCCTGTGTCTGTGTATTTCACTGCATGATGCTATGCAGGAAGGTGTTTGCTCACGTGTTTTCAAGTGTATCCATAATCTGTTAAACTCAACCAGAACTATACAGGATAATAATTTTAATAATAATTTCATAATAATAATTTTAACATTCCTGATTTTAAACCTGCATCTTAGATATAACAGAATGGAAATGTAGATAACTATCCCCAGAAAGAGTGTTTGACCCAAATCAGGGTGATTTTTCTGATTCCCATCACCATTCTAATAACAAAATCTGATGGACTCAGACTTTCAGGCGTGATTCTAACGGGCGTCTCTTCTGATTTTTACTCCATGAAATGCAGCAACGGGAACAAACATCACTGAGGAAATGTGGGAAACATATGTGAACTTGACACGAAAATATAAAATCCCTCTTGAAAATATTGAAAATGTCTACAAAACAGGTATTTCCTGAAAAATGACCTGAAATTAGTGCAAATCAAAATGATTCTTATTTCCTATCGATGAAAGTTAAAATCTTAAAAACTATATAAAGAGAAAGCAAACATATTATTTAAATTTTCTCTTTTTATTCTTACATTTTAGACACGTGCCCTAAAGGGGAGCCTTGATCCTTGAGTAGAAACATGACATCATCACTGCTCTTGACTCATTGGAATCAAACTTGATGTCAATTCAATCCTGTTAACACAAATTGTTCGCAATTGTCTCCCGGGTATTTCTGGACCCCCTGCTGTTATCAGAAATTATTACTGGCTTCATGTATGATTAAATGCATTGATTTCACAAATTGCATAACGTGTTCTCAATAAAGTAGCTACTGTACATGAATTCTATGACTAGTCAACACATTTGTCACCCTGCTGTGAATGGGAACAATTTGTGAATTTTAAAATTCAGGAGCTACAATATATACAGCTCCCAAGGAAATTGAGTATTTCAACAATTCTTTTCTGTGTGATTTACTATTTCAGAAAAATTCTAGAGTAATGGCTCAATAGTCAAGAGCACAAGCTGTTCTTCCAGAGGATCTGGGTTCGATTTGCAGCCGCCACATGTTAGCTCATGACCGTTGGTAACTTCAATTCCAAGGAATCCTCTGATGCCCTCACACAGACACACATTCCAACAAAACTCCAATGTTCATAAAATAAAAATAAATCATTAATAAATTACAAAATTATAAAAAACATCTTTAAGGGACATACAGCATAGTGTCCCGAGATGACAGATTTTCATATGTACACGTCTAAATTGGTTTTATTACAAATCATGGTAGTATTGTTTCATAAAAATAAATCAAGTATATTCATATATATTGATATTAAACAGGACTTCATCAAATATTATTTTTATTATACTTCATGATAGAAATATTTCAGAAACGCGTTCATGAATATACAGATACGTACGGGCATGAGATACCACATCATTGAAAAAGAGCATGAGATGACAACAAGGAAAACTTGGAGGGAGAAAGAAAAATATAGAATTATATTAGGATATTGAGAATTGAAGAAGAGGGCTGGAGAGATGGCTCAGAAGTGAGGAGCACTGACTTCTCTCCCAGAGGACCTGGGTTCAATTCCCAGCACCAACTTGGAAGCTGACAACTGTCTGTAACTCCTAGTCCATGAGATCCTATACCCTTACACAGACACACATGCAGACAGAACCCCAATGTACATGATATAAAAATACATAAATGAATAAATGTTTTTAAAAGAAATAAAATAAAAGAAATGAAGATCAATTCTTACCACTCACACAAAAGTCTACAAGCCCAGCTGTGAATTACCAGTCTAGCACTAGATGGAAATGGGGGAAGGTCATACATGCAACCATGATAACAGCTCATAGCCCATCTGTCAGTCAGATGCAGACAGACCCTGCCTCAAAAAAACGTTAAGGGTGATGGAGGAGCACCCTTTTATACTCTTACAAATATGCACAAATGCTTATATGTCCATGCAAAAAATATGTGTGGTGTAATGCACACACACAGGAGTCAGGGTGTCAACATCAGACACGTGATGCTCTTTAGAAGAGCATGATCAATGCTCTGAGGAAGAATCAGAGTTAATAAATAAAATTAGATGTACACGTATGTATTCGTATATACATATATATGTTTGTGTGTATAAATATATGTATATATACATAATGATTGCAAATAATTTTTCAGATAATGTATTCTAATTAGGGTTTCCCATCACCAAACCTCTCCATACACCCAAATCCACACACTTTCTGTTTATTCTCATTTGAATTCAAATTAATATTTTTTTAAAAAACAAACAACAACAAAACTTCCATACAACCAAGTGTTCTCAGTGTGAACTGTTATCAGACATAGAGGGTTTTGACTGAGGCCAAAATAAGAGAGGGAAGATGACAACAGCATTAACTATGGTCCCTTGAGAGTGGGGCTGGTTTAGTTGTGTGTGTCTCATGGGCCATCCCACATATTCTCTGAAATACAAGCATCAGCTCCACCCCTCTGCCACTCCCCACTAGGGCTTAATGGCACATACACTGATGCTCCAAGATTTCCTTTCCTTTTGTTCTTAGTGATGGTGATTTAAAATCATATATTAATCCACCAAGAATTATGGGCACACAAACAGTACTGAGAACACTGTCTATCTTGGGGACTAGATCTCTCATTTATTGCCCTAAACTGGGTGACACACACAACAGACTTGGCAGGTTACTTTTATACACTTACATAAACCTCTCATGTTGTACACTCATAGGCATCCCCTGACCACAGCGTTTTCCTGGCTTTAAGGGCTTCTGAGATTCACCTTGTCCTAAAGTCTGGTCTCCGGGATCTCAGCGGTATCTGCAGAAACATTGGTGGATATTCACCAGGGATCTTTTTTTTTTGCACACTGGTGTAAGCCAATAAAAAGTGTTTTTCCACACCCCCCCCGCCTCTTTTCTTTTGACTGCTGATGACTACACTGGGTGTTTGAGATCACAGAGTAGCCCAGAGCCTTTCTCAGAGTGAGCTTCTAAACACAAATAGACATGTTCTGGAGAGATATACTTCCGGTAACTGGAATAGTTATCCAGAAGCAGAACTTCCAATGATAAAAAGCAAGGTTAGTACATTTGGCGACTTTCCCAGACGTATATGAACTTTGATGGATTATGCCTTCATTTTAGTTTTAGCAGGAATTCTCTCTATGTGCTGAGTCTTTGAGCTTGAATGGCACTTCAGTCATGGGGTCAGAAGTGCAAAGGTTTCAGGGCCTACTAAGTTCTGGGCCTGTTATACATGAAATGCGCTGACTCAGTCACCCTGCAGCATCTTAATGTATCTTATTGAATATGGTTTTCAAGAATTTCAATGAGAATTTCCCTACATACATTTATCAATGAGATTGGCCTGTCGTTTCCTATTTTATCTTGTCTGTATCGGGTTTGGTTTCAAAATCACACCAGTCTCCGAGGCTGAGTTCAAAAGGAAATCTGAACTTTTCATTTTGTGGATATTTTTGAGAAATTTGGAAGTAATCATCCTTAAAATTTGAATGGATTCACCAGTGACTATATCTGGTCCTGGGATTTTCTTTGTACTGAGACTGTAAATTAAGACTTCAGTTGCAACGCTGGCAGCAACTCTGTTCAGATGACTTGTAATTTTCTCTCTTTAAATTCCAAAAATCATATGCATAGGAAAATCTACATTTCTCCCAGGTTTTCCACATTTTTTGAATAAGAACCCTTCCAGATAATGCAGTAGGCTAAATTGTCTATTTGTAGAGAGGTTTGTTCCTTTACTAGCCAGGACACCCAATTAAACACTTCCTTTTATACTAGTTGCCTAGGGCATGGTGTCTCTCCACAGCAATAGAACAACCAGTACCAAATGGCTGAGATAACCAGTGAACAGCAAAGCATGACAGAGAAACACTTGGAAAATCTCATCACAGTAAGTTGAGGATTATATAAGGAATTCGCAAATTCTTTCTTACAATTTTTTTTAATGAAAAGGTATTTATGATCCTGATGTTTATTATTCAGTTCTTCAAGGATGGAAAAGTGGCCTGCCATTCAGAAGTCCAGGATCCACATAGCTCTCAGGTGGGGAAGGTGTCCCCAATGGAAGTGTTACAGCTCTGAGAGGAAGGTGCCCTGGAGTCAGGATCCAGAGTAGGGAATGTATCCTGACATTGGGAAACCAGGAATCACACAGCTTTCACAGCTTTCAAAGCTTTCACAGCTTTCACAGCTCTGAGGCAGGCAAGGCTTCCCCAGCTGAGCTGGAGTGTTACAGTGTAACAGCTCAACTCCACACAGCTCAGTTCAGGCTGAGTTCTGCTCTGCTCTGTTCTGAGGGGAGAAGCTATGCCAATGTTGAAACTCTGAAGGGAAATATCCCTGGCTGAACAGAGGTGTTATTCTGTGCTTCTCTTCTCATCATTGCTTCTTCTCTCTGTGGCTGCATCCACTAGAAAGGAAGGCAGCAGTTGAAGCTGTGACCCGTACTGAGCATAGTATAGAAGGCTGCTATTTATATAGTGTACAAAAGAGGGAGCAGAGCCTCCCAGGGTGACCTGTGATTGGTCAGATATTTTGCCCATTATTGGCTAGTTAGGAGAGGATTCAGGGGCCCAGTATAGGACCGTGTGTCCTAGTTTTGGCCGTTTTTGTGCTGCTCTGCTAGGCTGAGGACCCAGCAGCCAGCAGAGAGTGAGGTCTCTTATAGTCCTAGGGGGTAGTTTTCTTATTAGTGAAGATCTTATATCCCAATGATCCAAGCTTCTTGGGGCCAGACTTACACAAACTGGAAAATATTGGCTGCTTAGTGGTCCTTGGCACCATTTGGGTCTCAGAGTGGAATCAAGAGATGGTGGTCAGGCACATGTATCCCAGGAAGGGTAGTGTGGAGACCATGAAGCAACCATTAATGGCAGTTGGCAATAGAAGGGCACCAGGCTGCTGGGAAAAGTCAGGTTCATTCCATGGCAAAAGCATAGATGGTGGTGCTTTGGCAGTTCTGGTGAGGGAGGGGCATGGGCAATTATAGAAAGACCCCTGGAGCATACCCACTTCTGGACACCGGATGAATGGGGGGGCTACCTTTTTTATTTTCTTTTTTTAAATGACGAGGGGGTAAGAAATGGGGGCAATGACATCATTAGACTACTTCCTGCTGAGTCGGGGCATCAAAGTCTGTTGGGTCGTGTCAAAAGCTCTGGTTGACCGACCCAGCTGAAAGGACAGAGAGCAATGACATGGACCGGACTGGTCCCCATCAGTTTTCAGCCAGTGCAGGGCTTGAAGCCATTCATAGTGTTTTGTAGTCACCAGCTGATTCCTTGGACATATCTGCTGGCCAAGTGGAAATCTATTGAAACGAACTTAGGCTAAGGACAGTAGTTAAAATGTGAGAGCTTAAATCATACATTTGGAATTTTACTATAGTCCTGGTGTATGGGAAGGGAGAAGTTCCATGTCTAAGGGATAGACATGGATCATACTCACAAGAACAGGCAGGTGGAGAAATTTAAACTGCGCTTATCTGACCTGTGAGAGGTGAACCCATGTCTGTCTCAACTCCTTAAAGATTCCATGAACTTTTGTACTCAGGATATGTAATCTGTCATGCTTTTGAGTCATTGAAAAGCTATGGATTGAGGTTAAAAAGTATGAACATTTTCTCTCTGCCCAGAGAGCTGGATAAATAGGTTGGACAGAGATGTTTTCAGTATGGTGAGATGTACCGTCATGATTATTTAGAACACTAGTAAATGAGTGAGCATTCTAGAGAGTTTTTCTCATTTCATATTCCTAGGATTTTGTTCCATAGCACATTAAAAGCTGAGTCTTTATGTTTTGCTACAGCAACCTGGGATTTAAAGGAAGATACATGACATGTATGTTTTTTATCAGATGATACAGGGTTTTTCCATTAAACCTATGATGTCAAAGATAGTAACATTACATTATCAATGGGTTGATAGTGGTGTGGTCAAAATTAGAAAACTCAAGGTACAATCCATTCACCATGGGGTGGAATTCATGTATCAAGTAAATATTGTATCTTCCTAGTCGATATTATACTGTGTCCTGTGTCAAAGAAAAAAATATCTTATTTTATGTGGGATTTCTTAATATCTTCAACTAAAAACCACACATGATTACAGCATTAGGTACATGTATTCAAGTTTATATGGGAGGAAATATTTATAATGTCTGTCAGTAGAATGGTATATTCCTCTTTTTTGCATGAATTACACTGGGACAGATATATTCACTTCTGTGTTCTCATCAGCTTGATGAATAAACATGCTTTTTTTTACAATGCGTGTGCACTTCTTCCACGTACAACCAATCCTTAAGCATTTTCATACACTATAACAAAATATGACATTTGATCTGTACTAACTACACAAGCATCAGTCATCAGGAAGACTTAATCTCAAATACACACCTTTAGAAGATCTAATTTGTTTCACTAAATGTTGACTCTACCCCAGACATGAGTCATATTAGAATGAAAATTTTACCTATTTTTTTCTAACTCTAAAAGCTCATTGATCAAATAATTTCAATGTTCTCAAATTAAATCAACATTTTGATATAATATGACAGAAATTCATTCTGAGAAACTGAAAGTGAATGATTTTGGACTTCAGTTTTGTTATTCATAAAGAAACACAGGTGAATTAATGTTCTGGTGAATCAGTCAGACAACATACACATCATAATTGTAGCAGGACGACCTGCAAATCAATGTGAGTACTGCCAGCATTTCTGAAGTTCCTCAAACAAGGAACTTTGTGGTTTGCCTTTTGCAGTAGGCCTGGGCTTTCTCTTATTGAATTGAAGAATCTGTTCTGTTCCTTTCCGTACTTCAGGTCCCTGTTCCAGGCACCAATTGTGCTGGCTCGCATCACTTCGGAGCTGGTTCCTGAAGGGGAAAAGACAGGCATACGAGGGAGAACCAACTCAACTCAAAGCTGATCAAGTTCATTTATTCAAAGTTTGCCATACAATTATATACCCTACTTAGGGAGGAGGAGTAAGGGATGGAAAGAGGGAATTTAATAGTGCTACCTGCAGTTACCAAAGGATATGTCTCTCTACCATGGGCTCTACATTCTCTGATTTTTGTTTTGAGTGAGCAGGGGGTAGTTAGTTTAGAGCTTGGCAACTCAGGCAGAAAGAGGAACAGAACAGATTATTCAATTGCAAAATGCAAACCAGAAAGTTCCTTGTTTGAGAAACTTCAGAAATGCTGGCAGTACTCACATTTATTTGCAGGTCGTCCTGGTACACGTAATTTGAAATTTTACACAATTTTGTTAGCAAATAGATTTTATAACAAACAAGAAAGAAAATTGGGAGGTATTCTTTCTGAAATGAATAGACATAAAGATTACCAAATCCTTCAGGGATTTAGGTACAACTTTGGATGTGAAAATATGGCATTGAAAGTTGACGTTGCATGTCTGCATTATTATTGGAACTAAAAAACTCATCCATATTAGGGTGAACACTGCCTATCTCTGCAGTGTGAAACTCCCATGGCATGAACATCAAGTTTTATGTCGTTTCTTTCCTACAATATCAGAGAATACTATAGAAGAGCATTCCCGCACACTGCATTGCTGTCCTTATGCCTACATGTGGACGTGTCGTTTATTCGGGGTGACACTATTCAAGTCGTCTTTGTGTTCACATCATACTGATGTCAAACAAAAATCACTACTTTTCTGAATGCATATCCTATGAAACTAAAAAACCCATGTAAATGAAAATATGTTAAATTTCATAGGTAAAAAATTGGTCGTTTTATTTATTTATGTGATTTTACATTATATTCAAAAATTATGTGATCTCTATGGTGGGACCTCCTGTGAACTCAGCTATTGCCAGGTGCAATCAGAGTTATGTTAGATTGCATCTCAGATGCACAAGCATCTGATTTTTAGTTAAAAGTGAATTTCTGAGTTTCAACGATATAGAGTTACCCTTGAAAGTCAACATAAACACTTTCATCATTTAACCTCTACTCCGCTATTTCACCAGCAACATGACAGTCACAGTTAGATTTGCTCTTGGTCTGATACATTTTTTTTTTTACATTTCTATGGAAGGTGATGAGAGAGGAACAAGATTGTGTACTGATGGAAGTTTAACTGAGTGGAAATCATGGGTCTGAGGACCACTTTTGCACAAAGTAGGAAAACTTATCCTGTGTCAAGAATAATAAGTTATCTCCATATCTAAGTGCTTTAGTGCTCATAACAAAATGAATACAGACTCATCTTTGGATTCATTTTTAGCTTGAATCGATGCTATAGATATTTGATTTGGGCTTTGAGTAACTACAAAGTAGTTTATTGGACTTACAAAATAAAAATGAGACTCATGTATGGAATTTTCCAAAGAAACTGGGAATGAACATGTAGCGCTTGGATCACAGTCTTATATAAATCAGGAAGTATGGCGGTCAACATTGAGGCTTTTGAGACCTTGAGACCTTTTGTGCTGACCGTGTGCTCTCATGTGTATAATGTCATCACACCAGCTTGTCATGACCACGGGTTTAGAATTCAGTGGGGTGTAATGTTCCTGAATTTCTGTCTTTGACATTGTTTCAGAATTGTCAACAATCCAGGAGCATTACACTCCAGTGAATTATAATCACATGAGTTGAAATAAAAGAATTAAAATATAGACAAACAGGATGTTCTGGGGGAAAAAAAAACAAACTAACAGGTTCAATGACAGAGTGCTCATGACATTTTACTTAAAATGAGACAAGCTTTGCATGCATTTTCAGTTCGTCTTTTCACCTGCATCAGAAGGACTCTGCTCTTCTGTTGCAGAAGAAAAAGAAGACTCTAGAAGATGGAGGTCCTTCTTTATTTATAGTATATTTACTTCATTTATGCTTTCAATATTACCTAATTACTTTTATCTTGCATAAAGTGGGTAATTATTATCCTCTTTTTATTAAACTTATTTTTTCTCTCTCCTAGAATAATAATCTCCCCCTAACTCCATTCCTCCTAACCTCCTACCTGCCTCCATCTCCTCTCCCCCAGATTCACCCCTGTACATAAACCCCACCTCTGCTTCTCCTCAGAACAGAGCATGCTTCCCTACAATCACTTCTCCTGCTCTTTTCAGCATTCCCCAGCTCCACCACAGACCTTGACCTGTGCATCTGCTCCCCTCAGCTGTCATCAGGAGCTTCTCTGATGATGGGTTAACATGGTGGTTATAACCAATCTATGAGCACAACAGAATATCATTGGTAATCATCATACAGTCTGATTTGGCCGTCCCTTCAGTGTCAGCCATGGGTTCTTTCCCTTGGCGTGGTATTCTGCCCTTCCATTGCTCCTGTAGATCCTGCAGGGAGGTTAGGTTATAGGTGGAAGTTTCTGTGGCTGGGTTGGTGTCCCAGTTCAACCACTGGAGGGCTTGCTTGGTTACAGAATGGCCAATTTAGGCTACCTGTCCCCCAATACTAGAGTTCCTTGGCACAATCACCACCATGCATTCCAGGAAGTCTTCACTGTACTAGACCTCCAGATCACCCTTAAATGTCCCCCAGTTCTAATTGTCTTTCCCTGTGTTCTCTCCCTCCATCCCTCTCCCCCTGCTGATCACTCCTGTTCCCATTTTATTACCCCACAGCCCACCTGTAATGTCTCTTCTATTTCTCCTTCACTGAAAGGTCAGTGTGTCTTAATTGGGTCCCTCCTTGCTGCATAGTCTCACTGGGTCTGTGGAATATAGTACAATTATCCTCTTCTTAGAGCTAGTATACACTTGTAAGTAAATACATACCATGATTAACTATCTGGTTTGGGTGATCTTTCTCAGGATAATTTTTTCTAGTCCCATTCCAATGCCTACAAATTTCATGTCACTTTTTTTAATTGCTGAGTAATATTCCATTGAGTAAATGCATCACATTTCTTTAAACCATTGTTCAGTTAAAGGGCATTTAGTTTGTTTCCAGTTTCTGGTCATTATGAATAAAGCCACTATGAACTATGGCTCTGGTTAACAGGAAGCTTCTGGAGTTGTGGAGGCTGTTTTGGCCTCTGGTCAAGCAGGGAGCTTCTACTGCAGTTGGGGGATGGAACAAAGTCATGTCAAGGAGGGGAAGGAGGATTAGAGAGAGAGAGGGAGGTCACCAGGAGAATGGAGGGATTCTTTGCCAGTTCATATATCCGTCTGGCAGTTCTAGGGGCTGGGTTAACCTCTGGTCCAGCAGGGAGCTTCTGCTTCCTAGAGTGCTGGGACTGGCTGGTGACAAGGAGGTCAAGTAACCCTTTTATTAGTTAATGCTGTGTTTTATTCACAATTTCTTTTGTACTTTGGCATAGTGAACTTTATTTTCATAGATGAAACTTAATGCATGTTTGCATTAGAATGTTTCCCAGTGCTAAAAGAAATCAGAGGTTAACTTTCATGAGTATAATAAAAACTTGAAGTCAATTTAGAGTCTGCTTGACAAACACATCTTTCGTGAAGCTGAGGCACGGACTGTCTATGTCGTAGAGTCATTACTCTGGTCATTTGTGTGATAATACTGATATAAATTGTAATCCCTTTATTTCTCCAATAAATAGATTTGAATACTTTTTGAATTTTTTGTGTGTGGGGGGGGGGGCAAAGAGAAAGACAGAGAGAGAGATAGAGAGGGGGACAGAGGCAGAGACAGAGACAGAGAACAGAGAGAGTTTGTGTCTGTGACCATGGATTCACAAACACAGCAGCAAACGTGTAGAAATTAGAGTCTAAGCCATCCAACAGGTGCCATTTTCACCTCCTCCAATCAGAGTGACTACTCTGACGAAAATCAGTACTAATACACTGGGTACACACGTGCCCTGTCATCGAGATTGATTATTTTTATCCTTTAAATTTACATTGATTACTTTGTATGTTGATTTTATTACATTTGCCTACGAATTACCAATATGTGCTGATGCTGCTTCATGATAGGAACTTAAAATATTCATTTTACACCGTTTTCTAGAAAGCAATTTGCATGATATAAAACTATTGTCATTTCTCAATAAATACGTTTGTATTGTCAAATAACATGTCAGGCTAATTTAAGGTATACGCGGAAACACAGATTAATCTTTTTATCATATTACTTATAAAATTATTATTATGACATATTTTTATGCCACAATATAAAAATATTGTCAAATTCTTTACTTAAATATCTATAATTTACTTAATCTTTCTAACGATTGCTTAATCTTAAAATTTTTACTAATTGAATTTTTTTACCATGTCATGTGTGTGGGTATTTTGTCTGTATTCTGCACTATGTGTATGCAGCACCCACTAAGATATTCCTCAAAAATGAAGTTACAGAAGTTGTCTGCCAACATGTGGGTGCTAGAACTCAAAACTAGATTCTCCAGTGATGAATCTAATTCATATTAATTTTAGTTTTCAGGGAACTTTAACACCATCTACCTAGCAGGAAAGACCAGGAGTACAACAAACGAAAATAGTCCAGCACGGATGCTGATGCGTAAAGTGGAGACTTTTAAAAATAACAGAGTCATGAGCATGACATACTACCTCAGGTAAAAAAAAACAAATTATTTAAGTAGAAGATATGACCTGTTGACATGAGACTCAGAGCACTGACAATATGTTTGCGGGAAAAGGAAGATAATTTGGATCCAAAATAATTCAAAAAAGCTGAAGTTGAGTGTCACCAGGTCTGAATATATTAAATTAGTGTTCCTATCTTGATGTTATAATTTTTCTGTTGGAATAGTAAAAATGTGAACCCATGGAGTGAAAAAGAAATACACAGTCAGTGAACCGAAGTTGGCTACGGGTTAAATATCAATAAGTATAAATGTGAGTAGTTTACTCTGAGATGGTAAATATCCAAAAGCAGTGTTCATAAAGTCACTGAGAAGAATGTTCCTCCTCTTGAAACCCATTCTGATAGCTGTATACCTATTTTTTTCATCAATGCGGTCACTGGCATTGTTTAGTCACCCAGTAAATGCTGTCAATTATGAGTCTGTGGTCCATTCTCTTCCACAAGTCCTGGTGCTCAGAGCAAGCTGGCCCATGTGCGGAAATGAATTGCGCACTGAAAGGTGGGTAATTGCAAGCATTTACAAACCATGGTCGAGCATCATGGAGGACAGAGACCCAGCTATGAACTTGTCTCACTTTCTACAAGATTATTCTTACTGACCCACAAACACAGGTGAGGTGACAAATATTGAATACTGAGTGACTGTTATTTGATATTTTGGTTTAGGAAAATCGGAATGTGCCAACAACAAACAGCGTGGGCAGATAAACGTTTCCCTGGCTCTTGCTTAAAAAGTAAGTACTGCTCTTTCAGAATTGGCCGTGATATTCAAATAAATGGATCCAATCTTTTTCAGGAGCATCCCTAGTCGCTAATTGCTCCTTTGTGTCTCATTTTACAGGTTTTGTGGCCTTGTTTCCTTGCAAAGCAAAGGTATCCAACAAGAACAGCAACTCCATCACCGGGATCTGGGAGTTCAGTAATGCCCCCAGTATTTTCCCAAATATCTACTATTATTCTTTGGGAACGGTGGGGGGCATTCCCAGAAGTGAGTAAAATCTCCATTTTTGGAATCCTACCCCTGGGAAGAAAAAGATACTCATGTGAATTTTGCTCCCTCTTACAGAAATAAATGATTTAAACAATACAAAAAAAAAAAAAACTCATCCAAACAAATAAATAAATACAGATTTTTCTAAAGTCACTCAACACAGGGTTTTACATGACTTTTGTATTTTGTTAGAAGAGTGTTTGCATGATTTTGTAATTTAATGAAAAAAGGATAAAATAGGAACTAGTGTGGCAATACTGGGATTCCTTTGGTAATTGTTTCTCAATGTTGTTTATAAATGATAAAATCAAAAATAAATATCAGATACATAAAGGTTTCATTATGGGGTCCCAAAATGTTATGTTTATGAATAAATATGTTTTCATTTGTTTGATAAATTAGTATCACATTTATACGGCCATATAATACTTAACACATATAATATAGAATTTAATGTATAATAAAATAAATAGAAGCATATAGCAACAATCAGTGAACAAAGTGGCCACAAATTTGAACTAGAGTGTGGAGGGTAAACCCTGCTGTGTGTTGGATGGGGAAGGGACGTTACAAAGTGGGATAACTATTCTAAAATCTCAAAAATTAACAGTAAATTATTAGGAGAGTCTACATTGTATTCTGATGAAGGAATTTCTTTTCAGAACCTAGTGGTGTATTTATATATATACATTTTGCCTCCAACACCACCATGCTATTCTACTCCCGCCTTTTAAATAAATTGCGTTATACGGAGAAATGGACTGCAGCACTGTGTAAGTAAATCTCATTTTATATGGAAGAAAGGTTTTTCCCTGTGTGTTAATTGAAGCCTAACTGTGTGTGTATTTCACTGCATGATGCTATGCAGGAAGGCGTTTGCTCACATGTTTTCAAGTGTATCCGCAATCTGTTAAACTCAACCAGAACTGTACAGGATAATAATTTTAATAATAATTTCATAATAATAATTTTAACATTCCTGATTTTAAATCTGCATCTTAGATATAACAGGATGGAAATGTAGATAACTATCCCCAGAAAGAGTGTTTGACCCAAATCAGGGTGATTTTTCTGATTCCCATCACCATTCTAATGACAAAATCTGATGGACTCAGACTTTCAGGCGTGATTCTAACGGGCATCTCTTCTGATTTTTACTCCATGAAATGCAGCAACAGGAACAAACATCACTGAGGAAATGTGGGAAACATATGTGAACTTGACACGAAAACATGAAATCCCTCTTGAAAATATTGAAAATGTCTACAAAACAGGTATTTCCTGAAAACTGACCTGAAAATAGAGCAAATCAAAATGACACTGGATATCCATCTCTGAACGTAAAAATCTTAAAAACTATATAAAGAGAAAGCAAACATATTAATTAAATTTTCTCTTTTTTTTTTTACATTTTAGACACGTGCCCTAAAGGGGAGCCTTGATCCTTGAGTAGAAACATGACATCATCACTGCTTTTCGCTCATTGGAATCAAACTTGATCTCAAATCAATCCTGTTAACAAAAAGTGTTCACAATTTTCTCCCGGGTATTTCTGCACCCCCTCCTGTTATCAGAAATTGTTACTGGCTTCAGGTATGATTCAATGCATTGATTTCACATCTTGCATAAAGTGTTTTCAATAAAGTACCTAAACCCTCCTGCTATTGGAAATTGTTGCTGGCTTCATGTATGATTCAATGCATTGATTTCACATCTTGCATAAAGTGTTCTCAATAAAGTACCTACTGTACATGAATTCTATGAGTAGTCAACACATTTGTCACCCTGCTGTGAATGGGAACAATTTGTGAATTTTAAAATTTAGGAGATACAATATATACAGCTCCCAAGGAAACTGAATATTTCAACAATTCTTTTCTGTGTGATTTATTATTTCAGAAAAATTCTAGAGAGAGGGCTCCATAGTCAAGACCACAAGCTGTTCTTCCAGAGGATCTGGGTTCAATTTGCAGCCGCCACATGTTAGCTCACGAGCATTGGTAACTTCAGTTCCAAGGAATCCTCTGATGCCCTCACACAGACACACATGCCAACAAAACCCCAATGTTCATAAAAGAAAAATAAATCATTAGTAAATTACAAAAATATAAAAAACATCTTAAAGGGACATACAGCATAGTGTCCCGAGATGACAGATTTTTATATGTACACGTCTAAATTGGTTTTATTACAAATCATGATAGTATTGTTTCATAAAAAGAAATCAAGTATATTCATATATATTGACATTCAACAGGACTTCATCAAATATTGTTTTCATTATACTTCATGATAGAAAAATTTCAGAAACGCGTTCTCGAATATACGTATACATACGGAAATGAGGTACCACGTCATTGAAAAAGAGCATGACATGACAACAAGGAAAACTTGGAGGGAGAAAGGAAAATATAGAATTATATAGGAATATTGAAAATTGAAGAAGAGGGCTGGAGAGGTGGCTCAGAAGTGAACAGCACTGACTTCTCTCCCAGAGGACCTGGCTTCAATTCCCAGCACCAACTTGGAAGCTGACAACTGTCTGTAACTCCTAGTCCATGAGATCCTATACCCTTACACAGACACACATGCAGACAGAACCCCCATGTACATGATATAAAAATACATAAATGAACAAATGTTTTTATAAAAAAAAAGAAAAGAAATGAAGATCAATTCTCACCACTCACACAAAAGTCTACAAGCCCAGCTGTGAATTACCAGTCTAGCACTAGATGGAAATGGGGGAAGGTCATACATGCAACCATGATGACAGCTCACAGCCCATCTGTCAGTCAGGTGCAGAGAGACCCTGCCTCAGAAAAACGTTAAGGGTGATGGAGGAGCACCCTTTTATACTCTTACAAATATGCACAAATACTTATATGTCCATGCAAAAAATATGTGTGGTGTAATGCACACACACAGGAGTCAGGGTGTCAACATCAGACACGTGATGTTGTTCAGTAAAGCATGATCAACGCTCTGAGGAAGAATCAGAGTTAATAAATAAAATTAGATGTACACGTATGTATTCGTATATACATATATGAGAGTGTGTATAAATATATGTACATATACATAATGATTGCAAATAATTTTTTCAGATAATGTATTCTAATTAGGGTTTCCCATCACCAAACCTCTCCATTCGCCCAAATCCACACTCTTTCTGTTTATTCTCATTTGAATTCAAATTAATGTTTTTTTAAAAAACAAACAACAACAACAAAACTTCCATACAACCAAGTGTTCTCAGTGTGAACTGTTATCAGACATAGAGGGTTTTGACTGAGGCCAAAATAAGAGAGGGAATATGACAACAGCATTAACTATGGTCCCTTGAAAGTGGGCTGGTTTAGTTGTGTGTGTCCCATGGGCCATCCCACATATTCTCTGAAATACAAGCATCAGCTCCACCCCTCTGCCATTCCCCACTTGGGCTTAATGGCACATACACTGATGCTCCAAGATTTCCTTTCCTTTTGATTTACTGATGGTGATTTAAAATCATATTTTAATCCACCAAGAATTATGGACAAACAAACAGTACTGAGAACACTGTCTATCTTGGGGCCTAGATCTCTCATTTGTTGTCCTAAACTGGGTGATACACACAACTGACTTGGCAGGTTACTTTTATACACTTACATATACCTCTCATGTTGTACACTCATAGGCATCCCCTGACCACAGGGAGAAAATATTTATAATGTCTGTCAGAAGAATGGTACTTTCCTCTTTTTTGCGTGACTTACACTGGGACAGATATATTCACTTCTGTGTTCTCGTCAGCTTGATGAATAAACATGCTTTTTTTTACAATGCGTGTGCACTTCTTCCACGTACAAGCAATCCTTAAGCCTTTTCATACACTATAACAAAATATGGCATTTGATCTGTACTAACTACACAAGCATCAGTCATCGGGAAGAATTAATCTCAAATACACACCTTTAGCAGATTTAATTTGTTTCACTAAATGTTGACTCTACCCCAGACGTGAGTCATATTAGAATGAAAATTTTACCTATTTTTTTCTAATTCTAAAAGCTCATTGATCAAATAATTTCAATGTTCTCAAATTTAAATCAACATTTTGATATAATATGACAGAAATTCATTCTGAGAAACAGAAAGGGAATGATTTTGGACTTCAGTTTTGTTATTCATAAGAAACACAGGTGAATTAATGTTCTGGTGAATCAGTCAGACAACATGCACATCATAATTGTAGCAGGACGACCTGCAGATCAATGTGAGTACTGCCAGCATTTCTGAAGTTCCTCAAACAAGGAACTTTGTGGTTTGCCTTTTGCAATAGGCCTGGGCTTTTCTTATTGAATTGAATAATCTGTTCTGTTCCTTTCCGTACTTCAGGTCCCTGTTCCAGGCACCAATTGTGCTGGCTCGCATCACTTCGGAGCTGGTTCCTGAAGGGGAAAAGACAGGCAAACGAGGGAGAATCAAGTCAACTCAAAGCTGATCAAGTTCATTTATTCAAAGTTTGCCATACAATTATATACCCTACTTAGGGAGGAGGAGTAAGGGATGGAAAGAGGGAATTCAATAGGGCTACCTGCGGTTACCAAGGGATATTTCTCTCTACCATGGGCTCTACATTCTGTGATTGTTGTTTTGAGCGAGCAGGGGGTAGTTAGTTTAGAGCTGTGCAACTCAGGCAGAAAAAGGAACAGAACAGATTATTCAATGTAATAAGAGAAAGCCCAGGCCTACTGCAAAAGGCAAACCACAAATTTCCTTGTTTGAGGAACTTCAGAAATGCTGGCAGTACTCCCATTGATTTGCAGGTCGTCCTGCTACACATAATTTTAGCCAATAGCTAATAGATTTTATAACAAACAAGAAATAACTTTGGGAGATATTCTTTCTGAAATGAATAGATATAAAGATTACCAAATCCTTCAGGGATTTAGGAACATCTTTGGATGTGAAAATGTGGCATCAAAAGTTGACTTTGCATGTCTGCATTATTATTGGAACTCAACAATTCATCCATATTATAGTGGACACTACCTATCTCTGCAGTGTGAAACTCCCATGGCATGAACATCAAGTTTTATGTCGTTTCTTTCCTACAATATCAGAGAATCTATTGAAGAGCATTCCCGCACATTGCATTGCTGTCCTTATGCCTACATGTGGACGTGTCGTTTATTCGGGGTGACACTATTCAAGTCGTCTTTGTGTTCACATCATACTGATGTCAAACAAAAATCACTACTTTTCTGAATGCATATCCTATGAAACTAAAAAACCAATGTAAATGAAAATATGTTAAATTTCATAGGTAAAAATTTGGTCGTTTTATTTATTTATGTGATTTTACATTATATTCAAAAATTATGTAATCTCTATGGTGGGACCTCCTGTGAACTCAGCTATTGCCAGGTGCAATCAGAGTTATGTTAGATTGCATCTCAGATGCACAAGCATCTGGTTTTCAGTTTAAAGTGAATTTCTGAGTTTCTACGTTATAGAGTTACCCTTGAAACTCAACATAAACACTTTCATTGTTTAACCACTTCTCTGCTATTTTCCCAGCAACATGACAGTCACAGATTTGCTCTTGGTCTGATACATTTTTTTTTAATATTTCTATAGAAGGTGATGAGAGAGGAACAAGACTGTGTACTGATGGAAGTTTAACTGAGTGGAAATCATGGGTCTGAGGACCACTTTTGCACAAAGTAGGAAAACTTTATCCTGTGTCAAGAATAATAAGTTATCTCCATATCTAAGTGCTTTAGTGCTCATAACAAAATGAATACAGACTCATCTTTGGATTCATTTTTAGCTTGAATCGATGCTATAGATATTTGATTAAGGATTGAGTAACTAAAAAGTAGTTTATTGGACTTACAAAATAATTGCCATGAGACTCATGTATGGAATTTTCCAAAGAAACTGGGAATGAACACGTAGCACTTGGATCACAGTCTTACATGAATCAGGAAGTAAGGTGGTCAACATGGAGACATTTGAGACCTTGAGACCTTTTGTGCTGACCGTGTGCTCTCATGTGTATAATGTCAACACACCAGCTTGTCATGACCACGGGTTTAGAATTCAGTGGGGTGTAATGTTCCTGAATTTCTGTTTTCGACATTAGTTCAGATTTGTCAACAATTCAGGAGCATTACACTCCAGTGAATTATAATCACATGAGTTGAAATAAAAGAATTAAAATATAGACAAACAGGATGTTCTGGGGGAAAAAAAAACAAACTAACAGGCTCAATGACAGAGTGCTCATGACAGTTTACTTAAAATGAGACAAGCTTTGCATGCATTTTCAGTTGCTCTCTTCACCTGCATAAGAAGGACTCTGCTCTTCTGTTGCAGAAGAAAAAGAAGACTCTAGAAGATGGAGGTCCTTCTGCTGGCTGCTCTAGCCTGTTTGGTGTCTGCCGCTGAGGAGCCCTTCCAGGTACAAGGATGGGCTTTCAGGAGGTTATTAGTGTTGAGGGTGTGGTGGTGGTGAGTTTATCACATTTTGACCTCGGTGATACTTTGAATATATATTTGCTGAAATATTTTTCATAATTGTAATATAGTCCTATTTCTTATCATTTTATTTTTTTAATTTATAATATAATTACTTCATTTATGCTTTCAATATTATCTAATTATATTTATCTTGCATAAAGTGGGTAATGATTATCCTCTTTTTATTAGACTTATATTTTCTACCTCCTAGAATAATAATCTCCCCCTAACTCCATTCCTCCCAACCCTCCTAGCTGCCTCCATCTTCTCTCCCCCAGATTCACCCCTGTACATAAAACACCACCTCTGCTTCTCATCAGAACAGAGCATGCTTCCCTACAATCCCTTCCCCTGCTCTTTTCAGCATTCCCCAGCTCCACCACAGACCTTGACCTGTGCATCTGCTCCCCTCAGCTGTTATCAGGAGCTTCTCTGATGATGGGTTAACTTGGTGGTTATAACCACTCTATGAGCACAACAGAATATCATTGGTAATCATCATACAGTCTGGTTTGGCCGTCCCTTCGGTGTCAGCCATGGGTTCTTTCCCTTGGTGTGGTATTCTGCCCTTCCATTGCTCCTGTAGATCCTGCAGGGAGGTGAGGTTACAGATGGAAGTTTCTGTGACTGGGATGGTGTCCCAGTTCCACCACTGGAGGGCTTGCTTGGTTACAGAATGGCCAATTTAGGCTACCTGTCCCCCAATACTAGAGCTCCTTGGCAGAATCACCATCATAGATTCCAGGAAGTCTTCACTGTAATAGACCTCCAGATCACCCCTAAATGTCCCCCAGTTCTAATGGTCTTTCCCTGTGTTCTCTCCCTCCATCCCTCTCCCCCTTGCTGATCCCTCCTGTTCCCATTTTTGTTACCCCACAGCCCACCTTTAATGTCTCTTCTATTTCTCCTTCACTGAAAGGTCAGTGTGTCTTAATTGGGTCCCTCCTTGCTGCATAGTCTCACTGGGTCTGTGGAATATAGTACAACTATCCTCTTCTCAGAGCTAGTATACACTTGTAAGTAAATACATACCATGATTAACTATCTGGTTTGGGTGACCTTGCTCAGGATAATTTTTTCTAGTCCCATTCATATGCCTACAAATTTCATGTCACTTTTTTAAATTGCTGAGAAATATTCCATTGGGTAAATGTGTCACATTTTTTTTAAACCATTGTTCAGTTAAAGGATATTTAGTTTGTTTCCAGTTTCTGGTCATTATGAATAAAGCCACTATGAACTATGTCTCTGGTTAACAGGAAGCTTCTGGAGTTGTGGAGGCTGTTTTGGCCTCTGGTCAAGCAGGGAGCTTCTACTGCAGTTGGGGGATGGAACAAAGTCATGTCAAGGAGGGGAAGGAGGATTAGAGAGAGAGAGGAAGGTCACCAGGAGAATGGAGGGATTCTTTGGGAGTGCATACACCCTTCCTGGAGTCCTAGGGGCTGGGTTAACCTCTGGTCCAGCAGGGAGCTTCTGCTTCCTAGAGTGCCTGGACAGGCTGGTGACAAGGAGGACAAGTAACCCTTTCATTAGTTAATGCTGTGTTGTATTCTCAATTTCTTTTGTACTTTAGCATAGTGAACTTTATTTTCCTAGATGAAACTTATACATGTTTGCATTAGAATGTGTCCCAGTGCTGAAAGAAATCAGAGGTTTATTTTCATGAGTATAATAAAAATTTGAAGTCAATCTGCAGTCTGCTTGACAAGCACATCTTTCATGGAGCTGAGGCACGGACTGTCTATGTCGTAGAGTCATTTTACTCTGGTCAATATGTGTGATAATACTGATATAAATTGTAATCCCTTTATTTCTCCAATAAATAGGTTTGAATACTTTTTAAATTTTACATGTATGTGTGTGTGTGTGTGTGTGTGTGTGTTTGTGTTTGTGTGGCAGAGAGAGAGAGAGAGAGAGAGACAGAGGCAGAGACAGGGACAGAGAACAGAGAGAGTCTGTGTCTGTGACCATGGGTTCACAAACACAGCAGTAAACGTGTAGAAATTAGAGTCTAAGCCATCCAACAGGTGCCATTTTCACCTCCTCCAATCAGAGTGATTACTCTGACGAAAATCAGTACTAATACACTGGGTACACACGTGCCCTGTCATCGAGATTGATTGTTTTTATCCTTTAAGTTTACATTGATTGCATTTGTATGTTGATTTAATTACATTTGCCTACGAATTACCTATATGTGCTGATGCTGCTTCATGATAGGAACTTACAATATTCATTTTACACCTTTTTCTAGAAAGCAATTTGCATGATATAAAACTATTGTCATTTCTCAATAAATACGTTCATATTGTCAAATAACATGTCAGGCTAATTTAAGGTATACGCAGAAATACAGAATAATCTTTTCATCAATTTACTTATATAATTATTTATATGACATATTTTTATGCCACAATATAAAAATATTGTCAAATTCTTTACTGAAAAATCTATAATTTACTTAATCTTTCTAACGATTGCTTAATCTTAAAATTTTTACTAATTGTATTTTTTTACCATGTCATGTGTGTGGGTATTTTGTCTGTATGCTGCACTATGTGTATGCAGCACCCACTAAGATATTCCTCAAAAATGAAGTTACAGAAGTTGTCTGCCAACATGTGGGTGCTAGAACTCGAAACTAGATTCTCCAGTGATGAATCTAATTCATATTAATTTTAGTTTTCAGGGAACTTTAACACCATCTACCTAGCAGGCAAGAGGAGGAGTACAACAAACGAAAATAGTCCAGCCCGGATGCTGATGCGTAAAGTGGAGACTTTTAACAATAACAGAGTCATGAGGATGACATACTACCTCAGGTAAAAATCCAAATTACTTAAGTAGAAGATACGACCTGTTGACATGAGACTCACAGCACTCACAAAATGTTTGCCGGAAAAGGAAGATAATTTGGATCCCAAATAATTCAAGGAAACCTGAAGTTGAGTGCCACCAGGTCTAAATATATTAAATTAGTGTTCCTATCTTGATGTTATAATTTTTCTGCTGGAATAGTAAAAATGTGAACCCATGAAGTGAAAAAGAAATACGCAGTAAGTGAACCGAAGTTGGCTACGGGTTAAATATCAAAACGTATAAATGTGAGTAGTTTACTCTGAGATGGTAAATATCCAAAAGCAGTATTCATAAAGTCACTGTGAAGTATGTTCCTCCTCTTGAAACCCATTCTGATTGCTGGATACCTATTTTTGCATCAATGCGGTCACTGGCATTGCTTAGTCACCCAGCAAATGCTGTCAATTATGAGTCTGTGGTCCATTCTCTTCCACAAGTCCTGGTGCTCAGAGCAAGCTGGCCCATGTGCGGAAATGAATTGCGCACTGAAAAGTGGGTAATTGCAAGCATTTACAAACCATGGTCGAGCGTCATGGAGTACAGAGACCCGGCTATGAACTTGTCTCACTTTCTACAAGATTATTCTTACTGAGCCATAAACACTGGTGAGGTGACAAATATTGAATACTGAGTGACTGTTATTTGATATTTTGGTTAAGGAAAAACGGGATGTGCCAACAACAAACAGCGTGGGCAGATAAACTTTTACCTCTCTCTTGCTTAGAAAGTAAGTACCGCTCTTTCAGAATTGGCCTTGTTATTCACATAAATGGATCCAAACTTTTTCAGGAGCATCCCTAGTAGCTAATTGCTCCTTTGTGTCTCATTTTACAGGTATTTTCGCCTTGTTTAATTGCAAAGAAGAGGTATCCAACAAGAACAGCAACTCCATCACCGGGAGATGGGAGTTCCGTAATGCCCCTAGTATTTTCCCGAATATCTACTATTATTCTTTGGGAATGGGGGGCAGACCCAGAAGTGAGTAAAATCTCCATTTTTGTAATCCTACCACTGGGAAGAAAAAGATACTCATGTGAATCTTGCTCCCTCTTACAGAAATAAATGATTGAAACAATACAAAAAAAAAAAAAACTCATACAAACAAATAAATAAATACAGGTTTTTCTAAAGTCACTCAACACAGGGTTTTACATGACTTTTGTATTTTGTTAGAAGAGTGTTTGCGTGATTTTGTAATTTAATAAAAAAGGATAAAATAGGAACTAGTGTGGCAATCCTGGGATTCCTTTGGTAATTGTTTCTCAATGTTGTTTATAAATGATAAAATCAAAAATAAATATCAGGTACATAAAGGTTTATTATGGGGTCTCAAAATGTTATGTTTATGAATAAATATGTTTTCATTAGTTTGATAAATTAGTATCACATTTATACGGCCATATAATACTTAACACATATAATATAGAATTTAATGTATAATAAAATAAATAGAAGCATATAGCAACAATCAGTGAAAAAAGAGGCCACAAATTTGAAATAGAGTGTGGAGGGTAAACACTGCTGCGTGTGGGATGGGGGAAGGGACGTTACAAAGTGGGATAACTATTCTAAAATCTCAAAAATGAACAGTAAATAATTAGGAGAGTCTACATTGTATTCTGATGAAGGAATTTCTTCTCAGATCCAAGTGATGTATATATATATATTTTTTTTTCCTCCAACACCACCATCCTATTCTACTCCCGCCTTTTGAATAAATTGCGTTATACGGAGAAATGGACTGCAGCACTGTGTAAGTAAATCTCATTTTATATGGAAGAAAGGTTTTTCCCTGTGTGTTAATTGAAGCCTAACTGTGTGTGTATTTCACTGCATGATGCTATGCAGGAAGGCGTTTGCTCACATGTTTTCAAGTGTATCCACAATCTGTTAAACTCAACCTGAACTATACAGGATAATAATTTTAATAATAATTTCATACTAATAATTTTAACATTCCTTATTTTAAATCTGCATCTTAGATATAACAGGATGGAAATGTAGATAACTATCCCTAGAAAGACTGTTTGACCCAAATCAGGGTGATTTTTCTGATTCCCATCACCATTCTAATGACAAAATCTGATGGACTCAGACTTTCAGGCGTGATTCTAACAGGCGTCTCTTCTGATTTTTACTCCATGAAATGCAGCAACAGGAACAAACATCACTGAGGAAATGTGGGAAACATATGTGAACTTGACACGAAAATATGAAATCCCTCTTGAAAATATTGAAAATGTCTACAAAACAGGTATTTCCTGAAAACTGACCTGAAATTAGAGCAAATCAAAATGATACATAGTACCCATGTCTGAATGAAAAAATCTTAAAAACTATATAAAGAGAAAGCAATCATATTATTTAAATTTTCTCTTTTTTTCTTACATTTTAGACACGTGCCCTAAAGGGGAGCCTTGATCCTTGAGTAGAAACATGACATCATCACTGCTCTTGGCTCATTGGAATCAAACATGATGTCAAATCAATCCTGTTAACACAAAGTGTTCGCAACTGTCTCCTGGGTATTTCTGTACCCCCTCCTGTTATGGGAAATTGTTACTGGCTTCATATATGATTCAATGCATTGATTTCACATCTTGCATAAAGTGTTTTCAATAAAGTACCTAAACCCTCCTGTTATTGGAAATTGTTGCTGGCTTCATGTATGATTAAATGCATTGATTTCACATCTTGCATAAAGTGTTCTCAATAAAGTAGCTACTGTACATGAATTCTATGACTAGTCAACACATTTGTCACCCTGCTGTGAATGGGAACAATTTGTGAATTTTAAAATTCAGGAGCTACAATATATACAGCTCCCAAGGAAATTGAGTATTTCAACAATTCTTTTCTGTGTGATTTACTATTTCAGAAAAATTCTAGAGAGATGGCTCAATAGTCAAGAGCACAAGCTGTTCTTCCAGAGGATCTGGGTTCGATTTGCAGACACCACATGTTAGCTCACGACCGTTGGTAACTTCAATTCCAAGGAATCCTCTGATGCCCTCACACAGACACACATTCCAACAAAACTCCAATGTTCATAAAATAAAAATAAATCATTAATAAATTACAAAATTATAAAAAACATCTTAAAGGGACATACAGCATAGTGTCCTGAGATGACAGATTTTCATATGTACACGTCTAAATTGGTTTTATTACAAATCATGGTAGTATTGTTTCATAAAAATAAATCAAGTATATTCATATATATTGACATTCAACAGGATGTCATCAAATATTGTTTTTATTGTACTTCATGATAGAAATATTTCAGAAACGCGTTCTCGAATATACATATACGTACGGGCATGAGATACCACGTCACTGAAAAAGAGCATGAGATGACAGCAAGGAAATCTTGGAGGGAGAAAGGAAAATATAGAATTATATAGGAATATTGAAAATTGAAGAAGAGGGTGGAGAGGTGGCTCAGAACTGAACAACACTGACTTCTCTCCCAGAGGACCTGGCTTCAATTCCCAGCACCAACTTGGAAGCTGACAACTGTCTGTAACTCCTAGTCCAAGAGATCGTATACCCTTACACAGACACACATGCAGACAGAACCCCCATGTACATGATATAAAAATACATAAATGAACAAATGTTTTTAAAAGAAATAAAATAAAAGAAATAAAAATCAATTCTCACCACTCACACAAAAGGCTACAAGCCCAGCTGTGAATTACCAGTCTAGCACTAGATGGAAATGGGGGAAGGTCATACATGTAACCATGATGACAGCTCACAGCCCTTGTGTCTGTCAGGTGCAGAGAGACCCTGCCTCAAAAAACGTTTAGGGTGATGGAGGAGCACTCTTTTATACTCTTACAAATATGCACAAATACTTATATGTCCATGCAAACAATATGTGTGGTTTAATGCACAGACACAGGAGTCAGGGTGTCAACATCAGACAAGTGATGCTGTTTACAGAAGCATGATCAATGCTCTGAAGAAGAACTCAGAGTTAATAAATAAATTTAGATGTACATGTATGTATTCGTATATACATATATATGTGTGTATGTATAAATATATGTACATATACATAATGATTGCAAATAATTTTTTCAGATAATGTATTCTAATTAGGGTTTCCCATCACCAAACCTCTCCATTCACCCAAATCCACACTCTTTCTGATTATTCTCATTTGAGTTCAAATTAATGTTTTTTTTTAAAACAAACAACAACAAAACTTCCATACAACCAAGTGTTCTCAGTGTGAACTGTTATCAGACATAGAGGGTTTTGACTGAGGCCAAAATTAGAGAGGGAAGATGACAGCAGCATTAACTATGGTCCTTTGAGAGTGGGGCTGGTTTAGTTGTGTGTGTCTCATGGGCCATCCCACATATTCTCTGAAATACAAGCATCAGCTCCACCCCTCTGCCATTCCCCACTAGGGCTTAATGGCACATACACTGATGCTCCAAGATTTCCTTTTCTTTTGTTCTTAGTGATGGTGATTTAAAATCATATTTTAATCCACCAAGAATTATGGACAAACAAATAGTACTGAGAACACTGTCTATCTTGGGGACTAGATCTCTCATTTGTTGTCCTAAACTGGGTGACACACACAACTGACTTGGCAGGTTACTTTTATACACTTACATATACCTGTCAGGTTGCACACTAACTAGGCATCCTTTGACCACAGAGTTCTTCCTGGCTTTCAGGGCTTCTGAGATTCACCTTGTCCTGAGGTCTGGTCTCTGGGATCTCAGCGGTATCTGCAGAAACATTGGTGGATATTCACCAGTGATCTTTTTTTGCACACTGGTGTAAGCCAATAAAAAGTATTTCTCCACCCCCCCCCCTCTTTTCTTTTGACTGCTGATGACTACACTGGGTGTTTGAGATCACCGAGTAGCCCAGAGCCTTTCTCAGAGTGAGCTTCTAAACACAAATAAACATGTTCTGGAGAGACATATTTCAGGTAACTGGAATAGTATCCAGAAGCAGAACTTCCAATGATAAAAAGCAAGGTTAATACATTTGGCGACTTTCCCAGAAGTATATGAACTTTGATGGATTAGGCCTTCATTTTAGTTTTAGCAGGAGTTGCTCTCTATGTGCTGAGTCTTTGAGCTTGAATGGCACTTCAGTCATGGGGTCAGAAGTGCAAAGGTTTCAGGGCCTACTAAGTTCTGGGCCTGTTTCACATGAAATGAGGCTGACTCAGTCACCCTGCAGCATCTTAATGTATCTTATTGAATATGGTTTTCAAGAATTTCATTGAGAATTTCCCTACATACATTTATGAATGAGATTGGCCTGTAGTTTCCTATTTTATCTTGTCTGTATCGGGTTTGGTTTCAAAATCACACCAGTCTCAGAGGCTGAGTTCAGAAGGAAATCTGCACCTTTCATTTTGTGGATATTTTTGAGAAATTTGGAAGTAATCATCCTTAAAATTTGAATGGATTCACCAGTGACTATATCTGGTCCTGGGATTTTCTTTGTACTGAGACTGTAAATTAAGACTTCAGTTGTGACGCTTGCAGCAACTCTGTTCAGATGACTTGTAATTTTCTCTCTTTAAATTCCAAAAATCATATGCATAGGAAAACCTACATTTCTCCCAGGTTTTTGACATTTTTTGAATATAAACCCTTCCAGATAATGCAGTCGGCTACATTGTCTATTTGTAGAGACGTTTGCTCCTTTACTAGCCAGGACTCAATCATTGTGTAATCTGCTAAACCTACACATTGTGAAACTTTCTCACACACAGCAATGAGGTCAGAACTCAAAAGAAAGCAAAGAAGTTATGATAAACAATTATTTACGATTTCCATGTCACTGTTTTAGATTTCAGGAAAACGTCTGCACAGCTGATGAAACAAAGGGAAGAGAATTGAATACGAACCTCCAGGACGTCATTTCTGACTCTTTGAAAGATTTCACATGAGCTTCTTGAGAAACAAGAAAATTGTATTAAAGATAACAAATTTCAACGTAAGGAATCGCATACTTGTGAACATTGCAGAAGTTCACAGCTTACTAATGAGAAAAACAAACCCAACACATTAGCGCTCACACACATGGGAATGTAGTCCATATGTTTAATACAAATGAAACGTACATCCAAAACTATTGAGTGAACCAGAGAAAGTAGCACACAAACGTACCACTGCATGTCCATATAAGTAGAGATCTGAAAAAAGGAAACTCAATTGCCCCATAGGCTTATATATTTTAATGCTTAGTCATCAGAGAGTGGCACTGATTGATAGAATTAGATGGATTGGGAGGTGAGTACGTTTTGGAGGAAGTGCATCACTGGAGGCGGGCTTTGAGATCCAAGCTAGTCCCAGTCTAATATCTATCTATCTATTTACCTATCTATCTATCAATGTATCTGTCTATCTATGCATGCCTAGAAATAAGACATAATTCTCAACTACGTCCTCAGCCCCATGCCTACTGCCATGCTCCTTGCCTTGACAAATAATTAGACTGAACCTCTGAAACTGTAACCAAACACCCAAGTGAACACTTCCTCTTATAATAGTTGCCTTGGGCATGGTGACTCTTCACAGCAATAGAACAACCAGTACCAAATGGCTAAGATAACCAGTGAACAGCAAAACATAACAGAGAAATACTTTGAAAATCTCATCACAGTACGTTGAGGATTATATAAGGAATTGGTAAATTCTTTCTTACAATTTTTTTTTTAATGAAAAGGTGTTTATGTTCCTGATGTTTATTATTCAGCTCTTCCAAATGGAAAAGTGGCCTGGCATTCAGAAGTCCAGGAACCTCATAGCTCTCAGGTGGGGAAGGTGTCCCCAATGGAAGTGTTACAGCTCTGAGAGGAAGATGCCCTGGAGGTCAGGATCCAGAGTAGGGAATGTATCCAGACATTGAGAAACCAGGAACCAGGCAGCTTTCACAGCTTTCACAGCTTTCACAGCTCTGAGGCAGGCAAGGCTTCCCCAGCTGAGCTGGAGTGTTACAGTGTAACAACTCAGATCCACTCAGCTCAGTTCAGGCTGAGTTCTGCTGTTCTGTGCTCTGAGGGGAGAAGCTATGCCAATGTTGAAACTCTGAAGGGAAATATCCCTGGCTGAACAGAGGTGTTATTCTGTGCTTCTTTTCTCTTCATTGCTTCTTCTCTCTGTGGCTGCATCCACTAGAAGGAGGGCAGCAGCTGAAGCTGTGACCCGTACTGAGCATAGTATAGAAGGCTGTTATTTATATAGTGTACAAAGAGGGAGCAGAGCCTCCCTGGGTGACCTCTGATTGGTCAGATGTTTTGCCCATTATTGGCTAGTCAGGAGAGGATTCAGGGGCCCAGGATAGGACAATGTGTGCTAGTTTTTGTCTGTTATTGTGCTGCTCTGCCAGGCTGAGGACCCTGCAGCCAGCAGTGAGTGGGGTCTCTGATAGTCCCAGGGGGTAGTTTTCTTATTAGTGAAAATCTAACATCCCAATGATCCAAGCTTCTTGGGGCCAGACGTTCATAAACAGGAAAATACTGGCTGCTTACTGGTCCTTGGCACCAGTTGGGGCTCATAGTGGAATCAAGAGGTGGTGGTCAGGCACATGTATCCCAGGCTGGGTAGTAAGGAGACCATTAAGCAACCATTAATGGCAGTTGGCAGTAGGAGGGCACCAGGCTGCTGGGAAAAGTCAGGTTGCTCCATGGCAGAAGCATAGATGGTGGTGCTTTGGTACTTTTGGTGGGGGAGGGGCATGGGCAATGAGGGAAAGACCCCTGGAGCACACCCACTTCTGGAGACAGGATGGATGGGGGCCTACCTTTTTTATTTTCTTTTGATAAATAACGAGGGCGTAAGAAATGGGGGCAATGACAACATTAGACTACTTCCTGCTGAGTCCGGGCCTCAAAGTCTGTTGGGTATGTGTCAAAAGCTCTGGTTAACCGACCCAGCTGAAAGGACCGAGAGCAATGACATACACCGGACTGGTCCCCATCTGTTTTCAGGCAGTGCAGGGCTTGAAGCCATTCGTAGTGTTTTGTAGTCACCAGCTGATTCCTTGTACATATCTGCTAGCCAAGTGGAAATCTTTTGAAACAAACTTAGGCTAAGGACAGTAGGTAAAATGTGAGAGCTTAAATCATACATTTGGAATGTTCTTATAGTCCTGGTGTATGGGTAGGGAGAAGTCCCAAGTCTAAGGGATAGACATGGATCATACTCACAGGAACAGGCAGGGGGAGAAACTTAAACTGCGCTTATCTGACCTGTGAGAGGTGAACCCATGTCTCTCTCAACTCCCTGCAGATTCCATGAACTTTTGTTCTCAGGATATGTAATCTGTCACGCTTTTGAGTCATAGAAACCCTATGGAATGAGGTTAAAAAGCATGAACATTTTCTCTCTGCCCAGAGAGCTGGATAAATAGGTTGGACAGAGATGTTTTCAGTATGGTGAGATGTACCTTCATGAATATATTTAGAACACAGCTAAATGAGTGAGAATTCTAGAGAGTTTTTTCTCATTTCATATTCCTGGGATTTTGTTCCATAGCACATTAAAAGCTGAGTCTTTATGTTTTGGTACAGAAACCTGTAATTTGAAGGATGATACATGACGTGCATGTTTTATATCAGATGATACAGGGTTTTTCCCTTAATCCTATGACATCAAAGATACTAACATTACATTATCAGTGTGTTGATAGTGGTGTGGTAAAAATTAGAAAACTCAAGGTACAATCCATTCAACATGGGGTGGAATTCATGTATCAAGTAAATATTGCTCTTCCTAGTTGATATTATACTGTGTCCTGTGTCAAAGAAAAAAAATCTTATCTTAAGTGGGATTTCTTAATATCCTGAAGTTTAAACCACACATGATTACAGCATTAGGTACGTATATTCAAGTTTATATGGGAGGAAATATTTATAATGTCTGTCAGAAGAATGGTACTTTCCTCTTTTTTGCATGACTTACACTGGGACAGATATATTCACTTCTGTGTTCTCATCAGCTTGATGAATAAACATGCTTTTTTTTACAATGCGTGTGCACTTTTTCCACTTACAAGCAATCCTTAAGCCTTTTCATACACTATAACAAAATATGACATTTGATCTGTACTAACTACACAAGCATCAGTCATCGGGAAGAATTAATCTCAAATACACACCTTTAGCCGATCTAATTTGTTTCACTAACTGTTGACTCTACCCCAGACATGAGTCATATTAGAATGAAGATTTTACCTGTTTTTTTCTAATTCTAAAAGCTCATTGATCAAATACGTTCAATGTTCTCGAATTTAAATCAACATTTTGATATGACAGAAATTTATTCTGAGGAACATTAAGTGAATGATTTTGGATTTCAGTTTTGTTATTCATAAAGAAACACAGGTGAATTAATGTTCTGGTGAATCAGTCAGACAACATACACATCATAATTGTAGCAGGACGACCTACAACTCAATGTGAGTACTGCCAGCGTTTCTGAAGTTCCTCAAACAAGGAACTTTGTGGTTTGCCTTTTGCAGTAGGCCTGGGCTTTCTCTTACTGAATTGAAGAATCTGTTCTGTTCCTTTCTGTACTTCAGGTCCCTGTTCCAGGCACCAATTGTGCTGGCTCGCAGCACTTCCGAGCTGGTTCCTGAAGGGGAAAAGAGCAGGCAAACGAGGGAGAAAGGAACAAGTCAACTCAAAACTGATCAAGTTCGTTTATTCAAAGTTTCCCATACAATTATATACCCTACTTAGGGAGGAGGAGTAAGGGATGGAAAGAGGGAATTCAATAGGGCTACCTGCGGTTACCAAGGGATATTTCTCTCTACCATGGGCTCTACATTCTGTGATTGTTGTTTTGAGCAAGCACAGGGTGGTTAGTTTAGAGCTGTGCAACTCAGGCAGAAAAAGGAACAGAACAGATTATTCAATTCAATAAGAGAAAGCCCATGCCTACTGCAAAAGGCAAACCACAAAGTTTCTTGTTTGAGGAACTTCAGAAATGCTGGCAGTACTCACGTTGATTTGCAGGTCGTACTGCTACACATAATTTTAGCAAATAGCTAATAGATTTTATAACAAACAAGAAATAACTTTGGGAGATATTCTTTCTGAAATGAATAGATATAAAGATTACCAAATCCTTCAGGGATTTAGGAACATCTTTGGATGTGAAAATATGGAATCAAAAGTTGACTTTACATGTCTGCACTATTATTGGAACTAAAGAACTCATCCATATTATAGTGAACATGGCCTATATCTGCAGTGTCGTACTCCCATGGCATGAACATCAAGTTTTATGTCGTTTCTTTCCTACAATATCAGAGAATACTATAGAAGATAGCATTCCCGCACATTGCATTGCTGTCCTTATGCCTACATGTGGACGTGTCGTTTATTCGGGGTGACACTATTCAAGTCGTCTTTGTGTTCACATCATACTGATGTCAAACAAAAATCACTACTTTTCTGAATGCATATCCTATGAAACTAAAAAACCCATGTAAATGAAAATATGTTAAATTTCATAGGTAAAAATTTGGTCGTTTTATTTATTTATGTGATTTTACATTATATTCAAAAATTATGTAATCTCTATGGTGGGACCTCCTGTGAACTCAGCATATTGCCAGGTGCAATCAGAGTTATGTTAGATTGCATCTCAGGTGCACAAGCATCTGATTTTCAGTTTAAAGTGAATTTCTGAGTTTCTACGTTATAGAGTTACCCTTGAAACTCAACATAAACACTTTCATCATTTAACCTCTACTCCGCTATTTCACCAGCAACATGACAGTCACAGTTAGATTTGCTCTTGGTCTGATACATTTTTTTTTTTATATTTCTATGGAAGGTGATGAGAGAGGAACAAGATTGTGTACTGATGGAAGTTTAACTGAGTGGAAATCATGGGTCTGAGGACCACTTTTGCACAAAGTAGGAAAACTTATCCTGTGTCAAGAATAATAAGTTATCTCCATATCTAAGTGTTTTAGTGCTCATAACAAAATGAATACAGACTCATTTTTGGGATTCATTTTTAGCTTGAATCGATGCTATAGATATTTGATTTAGGCTTTGAGTAACTAAAAAGTAGTTTATTGGACTTACAAAATAATTGCCATGAGACTCATGTATGGAATTTTCCAAAGAAACTGGGAATGAACACGTAGCACTTGGATCACAGTCTTATATAAATCAGGAAGTATGGCGGTCAACATGAGACATTTGAGACCTTGAGACCTTTTGTGCTGACCGTGTGCTCTCATGTGTATAATGTCATCACACCAGCTTGTCATGACCATGGGTTTAAAATTCACTGGGGTGTAATGTTCCTGAATTTCTGTCTTTGACATTGTTTCAGAATTGTCAACAATTCAGGAGCATTACACTCCAGTGAATTATAATCACATGAGTTGAAATAAAAGAATTAAAATGTAGACAAACAGGATGTTCTGGGAGGGAAAAAAAAAAAAAAACAAACTAACAGGTTCAATGACAGAGTGCTCATGACAGTTTACTTAAAATGAGACAAGCTTTGCATGCATTTTCAGTTTGTCTCTTCACCTGCATCAGAAGGACTCTGCTCTTCTGTTGCAGAAGAAAAAGAAGACTCTAGAAGATGGAGGTCCTTCTGCTGGCTGCTCTAGCCTGTTTGGTGTCTGCCGCTGAGGAGCCCTTCCAGGTACAAGGATGGGCTTTCAGGAGGTTATTAGTGTTGAGGGTGTGGTGGTGGTGAGTTTATCACTTTTTGACCTCGGTGATTCTTTGAATATATATTTGCTGATATTTTTTTCATAATTGTAATAAAGTTCTATCTCTTAAAATTTTATTTTTAAATTTATAATATAATTACTTCATTTATGCTTTCAATATTACCTAATTACATTTATCTTGCATAAAGTGGGTAATGATTATCCTCTTTATATTAGACTTATTTTTTCTCTCTCCTAGAATAATAATCTCCCCCTAACTCCATTCCTCCCAACCCTCCTAGCTGCCTCCATCTCCTCTCCCCCAGATTCACCCCTGTACATAAAACCCCACCTCTGCTTATCCTCAAAACAGAGGAGGCTTCCCTACAATCCCTTCTCCTGCTCTTTTCAGCATTCCCCAAACTCCACCACAGACCTTGGCCTGTGCATCTGCTCCCCTCAGCTGTCATCAGGAGCTTCTCTGATGATGGGTTAACTTGGTGGTTATATCCACTCTATGAACACAACAGAATATCATTGGTAATCATCATACAGTCTGGTTTGGCCATCCCTTCAGTGTCAGCCATGGGTTCTTTCCCTTGGCATGGTATTCTGCCCTTCCAGTGCTCCTGTGGATCCTGCAGGGAGGTTAGGTTTTAGGTGGAAGTTTCTGTGGCTGGGTTGGTGTCCCAGTTCCACCACTGGAGGGCTTGCTTGGTTACAGAATGGCCAATTTAGGCTACCTGTCCCCCAATACTAGAGCTCCTTTGCAGAATTACCATCATAGATTCCAGGAAGTCTTAACTGTAATAGACCTCCAGATCACCCCTAAATGTCACTCAGTTTTAACTGTCTTTCCCTGTGTTCTCTCCCTCTATCCCTCTTCCCCTTGCTGATCCCTCCTGTTCCCATTTTTGTTACCCCACAGCCCACTTGTAATGTCTCTTCTATTTTCCTCCACTGAAAGGTCAGTGTGTCTTAATTGGGTCCCTCCTCGCTGCATAGTCTCACTGGATCTGTGGAATATAGTACAATTATCCTCTTCTTAGAGCTAGTATACACTTGTAAGTAAATACATACCATGATTAACTATCTGGTTTGGGTGACCTTGCTCAGGATAATTTTTTCTAGTCCCATTCATATGCCTACAAATTTCATGTCACTTTTTTAAATTGCTGAGTAATATTCCATCGGGTAAATGCATTAAATTTTTTTAAACCATTGTTCAGTTAAAGGGCATTTAGTTTATTTCCATTTTCTGGTCACTATGAATAAAGCCACTATGAACTATGACTCTGGTTAACAGAAAGTTGTGGAGTTGTGGAGGCTGTTTTGGCCTCTGGTCAAGCAGGGAGCTTCTACTGCTGTTGGGGGATCGAACAGAGTCATACCAAGGAGGGGAAGGAGGATTAGAGACAGAGAAGGAGGTCACCAGGAGATTGGAGGGATTCTTTGGGAGTGCATACAGCCTTCCTGGAGTCCTAGCAGCTGGGTTAACCTCTGGTCCAGCAGGGAGCATCTGCTTCCTATCATGCTGGGAAAGATTGGTGAGAAGGAGGTCAAGTAACCCTTTTAATAATTAATGCTGTGTTTTATTCACAATTTCTTTTGTACTTTAGCATAGTGATCTTTATTTTCATAGATGAAACTTAATGCATGTTTGCATTAGAATGTTTCCCAGTGCTAAAAGAAATCAGAGGTTAATTTTCATGAGTATAATAAAAATTTGAAGTCAATCTAGAGTCTGCTTGACAAGCACATCTTTCATGAAGCTGAGGCACGGACTGTCTATGTCTTAGAGTCATTTTACTCTGGTCAATATGTGTGATAATACTGATATAAATTGTAATCCCTTTATTTCTCCAAAAACTAGAGTTGAATACTTTTTGAATTTTTTGTGTATGTGTATGTGGAGGGACAAATAGAGAGACAGAGAAAGAGAGAGATAGAGAGGGGGACAGAGGCAGAGACAGGACAGAGAACAGAGAGAGTCTGTGTCTGTGACCATGGGTTCACAAACACAGCAGCAAACGTGTAGAAATTAGAGTCTAAGCCATCCAACAGGTGCTATTTTCACCTCCTCCAATCAGAGTGACTACTCTGACGAAAATCAGTACTAATACACTGGGTACACACGAGCCCTGTCATCGAGATTGATTATTTTTATCCTTTAAATTTACATTGATTGCATTTGTATGTGGATTTTATTACATTTGCCTACGGATTATTTATATGTGCTGATGCTGCTTCATGATAGGAACTTACAATATTCATTTTACACCTTTTTCTAGAAAACAATTTGCGTGATATAAAACTATTTTCATTTCTTAATAAATACGTTCATATTGTCAAATAACATGTCAGGCTAATTTAAGGTACAACCAGAAACACAGAATAATCTTTTCATCAAATTACTTATAAAATTATTAATATGACATATTTTTATGCCACAATATAAAAATATTGTTAAATTCTTTACTGAAAAATCTATAATTTACTTAATCTTTCTAACCATTGTTTAATCTTAAAATTTTTACTAATTGAATTTTTTTACCATGTCATGTGTGTGGGTATTTTGTCTGTATGCTGCACTATGTGTATGCAGCACCCACTAAGATATTCCTCAAAAATGAAGTTACAGAAGTTGTCTGCCAACATGTGGGTGCTAGAACTCGAAACTAGATTCTCCAGTGATGAATCTAATTCATATTAATTTTAGTTTTCAGGGAACTTTAATACCATCTACCTAGCAGGCAAGACCAGGAGTACAACAAACGAAAATAGTCCAGCCCGGATGCTGATGCGTAAAGTGGAGACTTTTAACAATAACAGAGTCATGAGGATGACATACTACCTCAGGTAAAAATCCAAATTATTTAAGTAGAAGATACGACCTGTTGACGTGAGACTCAGAGCTCTCACAATATGTTTGCGGGAAAAGGAAGATAATTTGGATCCAAAATAATTCAAGGAAAGCTGAAGTTGAGTGTCACCTGGTCTAAATATATTAAATTAGTGTTCCTATCTTGATGTTATAATTTTTCTGCTGGAATACTAAAAATGTGAACCCATGGAGTGAAAAAGAAATACACAGTAAGTGAACCGAAGTTGGCTAAGGGTTAAATATCAATAAGTATAAATGTGAGTAGTTTACTCTGAGATGGTAAATATCCAAAAGCAGTGTTCATAAAGTCCCTGTGAAGTATGTTCCTCCTCTTGAAACCCATTCTGATTGCTGGATACCTATTTTTGCATCAATGCGGTCACTGGCATTGCTTAGTCACCCAGCAAATGCTGTCAATTATGAGTCTGTGGTCCATTCTCTTCCACAAGTCCTGGTGCTCAGAGCAAGCTGGCCCATGTGCGGAAATGAATTGCGCACTGAAAAGTGGGTAATTGCAAGCATTTACAAACCATGGTCGAGCATCATGGAGGACAGAGACCCGGCTATGAACTTGGCTCACTTTCTACAAGATTATTCTTACTGAGCCACAAACACAGGTGAGGTGACAAATATTGAATACTGAGTGACTGTTATTTGATATTTTGGTTTAGGAAAAACGGGATGTGCCAACAACAAACAGCGTTGGCAGATAAACTTTTACCTCTCTCTTGCTTAGAAAGTAAGTACCGCTCTTTCAGAATTGGCCTTGTTATTCACATAAATGGATTCAAACTTTTTCAGGAGCATCCCTAGTGACTAATTGCTCCTTTGTGTCTCATTTTACAGGTGCTTTGGCCTTGTTGACTTGCAAAGCAAAGGTACCCAACAAGAACAGCAACTCCATCACCGGGAGATGGGAGTTCCGTAATGCCCCTAGTATTTTCCCGAATATCCACTATTATTCTTTGGGAATGGGGGGCATATCCAGAAGTGAGTAAAATCTCCTTTTTTGGAATCCTACCACTGGGAAGAAAAAGATACTCATGTGAATCTTGCTCCCTCTTACAGAAATAAATGATTGAAACAATACAAAAAAAAAAAAACTCATACAAACAAATAAATAAATACAGATTTTTCTAAAGTCACTCAACACAGGGTTTTACATGACTTTTGTATTTTGTTAGAAGAGTGTTTGCGTGATTTTGTAATTTAATGAAAAAAGGAAAATAGGAACTAGTGTGGCAATCCTGGGATTCCTTTGGTAATTGTTTCTCAATGTTGTTTTATAAATGATAAAATGAAAAATAAATATCAGATACGTAAAGGTTTCATTACGGGGTCTCAAAATGTTATGTTTATGAATAAATATGTTTTCATTTGTTTGATAAATTAGTATCACATTTATACGGCCATATAATACTTAACACATATAATATAGAATTTAATGTATAATAAAATTAATAGAAGCATATAGCAACAATCAGTGAAAAAAGAGGCCACAAATTTGAAATAGAGTGTGGACGGTAAACACTGCTGTGTGTGGGATGGGGGAAGGGACGTTACAAAGTGGGATAACTATTCTAGAATCTCAAAAATTAACAGTAAAAAATTAGGAGAGTCTACATTGTATTCTGATGAAGGAATTTCTTTTCAGAACCTAGTGGTGTATTTATATATATACATTTTGCCTCCAACACCACCATCCTATTCTACGCCCGCCTTTTAAATAAATTGCGTTATACGGAGAAATGGACTGCAGCACTGTGTAAGTAAATCTCATTTTATATGGAAGAAAGGTTTTTCCCTGTGTGTTAACTGAAGCCTAACTGTGTCTGTGTATTTCACTGCATGATGGTCTGCAAGAAGGCGTTTGCTCACGTGTTTTCAAATGTATCCACAGTCTGTTAAACTCAACCTGAACTATACAGGATAATAACTTTAATAGTAATGTTAATAATAATTCCATAAAAATAATTTTAACATTCCTGATTTTAAATCTGCATCTTAGATATAACAGGATGGAAATGTAGATAACTATCCCCAGAAAGAGTGTTTGACCCAAATCAGGGTGATTTTTCTCATTCCCATCACCATTCTAATGACAAAATCTGATGGACTCAGACTTTCAGGCGTGATTCTAACGGGCGTCTCTTCCGATTTTTACTCCATGAAATGCAGCAACGGGAACAAACATCACTGAGGAAATGTGGGAAACATATGTGAACTTGACACGAAAACATGAAATCCCTCTTGAAAATATTGAAAATGTCTACAAAACAGGTATTTCCTGAAAACTGACCTGAAATTAGTGCAAATCAAAATGATTCTTATTTCCTATCTCTGAAAGTAAAAATCTTAAAAACTATATAAAGAGAAAGCAAACGTATTATTTAAATTTTCTCTTTTTATTCTTACATTTTAGACACGTGCCCTAAAGGGGAGCCTTGATCCTTGAGTAGAAACATGACATCATCACTGCTTTTGGCTCACTGGAATCAACTTGATATCAATTCAATTCTGTTAACACAAAGTGTTCACAATTGTCTCCCGGCCATTTCTGCACCCCTTCCTGTTATGCGAAATTGTTACTGGCTTCATATATGATTCAATGCATTGATTTCACATCTTGCATAAAGGGTTTTCAATAAAGTACCTAAACCCTCCTGTTATTGGAAATTGTTGCTGGCTTCATGTACGATTAAATGCATTGATTTCACATCTTGCATAAAGTGTTCTCAATAAAGTACCTCTGTACATGAATTCTATGACTAGTCAACACATTTGTCACCCTGCTGTGAATGGAAACAATTTGTGAATTTTAAAACTTAAGAACTAGAATATATACAGCTCCCAAGGTAATTGAATATTTCAACAATTCTTTTCTGTATGATTTATTATTTCAGAAAAATTCTAGAGAGATGGCTCAATAGTCAAGAGCATAAGCTGTTCTTTCAGATGATCTGGGTTCGATGTGTTGTGTAATGCACACACACAGGAGTCAGGGTGTCAACATCAGACAAGTGATGTTGTTTAGATGAGCATGATCAATGCTCTGAGGAACAACTCAGAGTTAATAAATAAAATTAGATGTACATGTATGTATTTGTATATACATATATATGAGTGTGTGTATAAATATATGTACATATACATAATGATTGCCAATAATTTTTTCAGATAATGTATTCTAATTAGAGTTTCCCATCACCAAACCTCTCCATTCACCCAAATCCACACTCTTTCTGTTTATTCTCATTTGAATTCAAATTAGTGTTTTTTTAAAAAAACAAACAACAACAACAAAACTTCCATACAACCAAGTGTTCTCAGTGTGAACTGTTATAAGACATAGAGGGTTTTGACTGAGGCCAAAATAAGAGAGGGAAGATGACACAGCATTAACAGTGGTACCATGAAAGTGGGCTGGTTTAGTTGTGTGTGTCTCATGGGCCATCCCACATATTCTCTGAAATACAAGCATCAGCTCCACCCCTCTGCCATTCCCCACTTGGGCTTAATGGCACATACACTGATGCTCCAAGATTTCCTTTCCTTTTGTTCTTAGTGATGGTGATTTAAAATCATATTTTAATCCACCAAGAATTATGGGCACACAAACAGTACTGAGAACACTGTCTATCTTGGGGACTAGATCTCTCATTTGTTGTCCTAAACTGGATGATACACACAACTGACTTGGCAGGTTGCTTTTATACACTTACATTTACCTGTCAGGTTGCACACTCTCTAAGCATCCCCTGACCACAGCATTCTTCCTGGCTTCAAGGGCTTCTGAGATTCACCTTGTCCTGAGGTCTGGTCTCCGGGATCTCAGCGGTATCTGCAGAAACATTGTTGGATATTCACCAGTGATCTTTTCTTGCACACTGGTGTAAGCCAATAAAAAGTCTTTCTCCACCCCTCTCTCTTTTCTTTTGACTGCTGATGACTACACTGGATGTTTGAGATCACCGAGTAGCCCAGAGCCTTTCTCAGAGTGAGCTTCTAAACACAAATAAACATGTTCTGGAGAGACATACTTCCGGTAACTGGAATAGTTATCCAGAAGCAGAACTTCCAATGGTAAAAAGCAAAGTTAGTACATTTGGCGACTTTCCCAGAAGTATATGAACTTTGATGGATTAGGCCTTCATTTTAGTTTTAGCAGGAGTTGCTCTCTATGTGGTGAGTCTTTGAGCTTGAATGGCACTTCAGACATGGGGTCAGAAGTACAAAGGTTTCAGGGCCTACTAAGTTCTGGGCCTGTTTCACATGAAATGAGGCTGACTCAGTCACCCTGCAGCATCTTAATGTATCTTATTGAATATGGTTTTCAATAATTTCATTGAGAATTTCCCTACATACATTTATCAATGAGATTGGCCTGTAGTTTCCTATTTTATCTTGTCTGTATCGGGGTTGGTTTCAAAATCACACCAGTCTCAGAGGCTGAGTTCAGAAGGAAATCTGCACCTTTCATTTTGTGGATATTTTTAAGAAATTTGGAAGTAATCATCCTTAAAAATTGAATGGATTCACCAGTGACTATATCTGGTCCTGGGATTTTCTTTGTACTGAGACTGTAAATTAAGACTTCAGTTGCAACGGTTGCAGCAACTCTGTTCAGATGACTTGTAATTTTCCTTCTTTAAATCCAAAAATCATATGCATAGGAAAATCTACATTTCTCCCAGGTTTTCCACATTTTTTGAATATAAACCCTTCCAGATAATGCAGTCGGCTACATTGTCTATTTGTAGAGACGTTTGCTCCTTTACTAGCCAGGACTCAATCATTGTGTAATCTGCTAAACCTACACATTGTGAAACTTTCTCACACACAGCAATGAGGTCAGAACTCAAAAGAAAGCAAAGAAGTTATGATAAACAATTATTCACGATTTCCATGTCACTGTTTTAGATTTCAGGAAAATGTCTGCACAGCTGATGAAACAAGGGAAGAGAATTGAATACGAACCTCCAGGACGTCATTTCTAACTCTTTGAAAGATTTCACATGAGCTTCTTGAGAAACAAGAAAATTGTATTAAAGATAACAAATTTCAACGTAAGGAATCGCATACTTGTGAACATTGCAGAAGTTCACAGCTTACTAATGAGAAAAACAAACCCAACACATTAGTGATCACACACATGGGAATGTAGTCCATATGTTTAATACAAATGAAACGTACATCCAAAACTATTGAGTGAACCAGAGAAAGTAGCACACAAACGTACCACTGCATGTCCATATAAGTAGAGATCTGAAAAAAGGAAACTCAATTGCCCCATAGGCTTATATATTTTAATGCTTAGTCATCAGAGAGTGGCACTGATTGATAGAATTAGATGGATTGGGAGGTGAGTACGTTTTGGAGGAAGTGCATCACTGGAGGTGGGCTTTGAGATCCAAGCTAGTCCCAGTCTAATATCTATCTATCTATTTACCTATCTATCTATCAATGTGTCTATCTATGCATGCCTAGAAATCAAGACATAATTCTCAACTACGTCCTCAGCCCCATGCCTACTGCCATGCTCCTTGCCTTGACAAATAATTAGACTGAACCTCTGAAACTGTAACCAAACACCCAAGTAAACACTTCCTTTTATAATAGTTGCCTTGGGCATGGTGTCTCTTCACAGCAATAGAACAACCAGTACCAAATGGCTAAGATAACCAGTGAACAGCAAAACATAACAGAGAAAAACTTTGAAAATCTCATCACAGTACGTTGAGGATTATAGAAAGAATTCACAAATTCTTTCTTACAATTTTTTTTTAATGAAAATGGGATTATGTTCCTGATGTTTAATATTCAGCTCTTCCAAGATGGGAAAAGTGGCCTGGCATTCAGAATTCCAGGAACCTCATAGCTCTCAGGTGGGGAAGGTGTCCCCAATGGAAGTGTTACAGCTCTGAGAGGAAGGTGCCCTGGAGTCAGGATCCAAGGTAGGAAATGTATCCTGACATTGGGAAACCAGGAACCTGGCAGCTTTCACAGCTTTCACAGCTTTCACAGCTTTCACAGCTCTGAGGCAGGCAAGGCTTCCCCAACTGAGCTGGAGTGTTACTGTGTAACAGCTCAACTCCACACAGCTCAGTTCAGGCTGAGTTCTGCTCTGCTCTGCTCTGAGGGGAGAAGCTATGCCAATGTTGAAACTCTGAAGGGAAATATCCCTGGCTGAACAGAGGTGTTATTCTGTGCTTCTCTTCTCATCATTGCTTCTTCTCTCTGTGGCTGCATCCACTAGAAAGGAGGGCAGCGGCTGAAGCTGTGACCCGTACTGAGCATAGTATAGAAGGCTGTTATTTATATAGTGTACAAAGAGGGAGCAGAGCCTCCCAGGGTGACCTGTGATTGGTCAGATATTTTGCCCATTATTGGCTAGACAGAAGAGGATTCAGGGGCCCAGTAAAGGACAATGTGTGCTAGTTTTTGTCTGTTATTGTGCTGCTCTGCCAGGCTGAGGACCCTGCAGCCAGCAGTGAGTGGGGTCTCTGATAGTCCCAGGGGGTAGTTTTCTTATTAGTGAAAATCTAACCCCCCAATGATCCAAGCTTCTTGGGGCCAGACTTTCATAAACAGGAAAATACTGGCTGCTTACTGGTCCTTGGCACCATTTGGTGCTCATAGAGGAATCAAGGGGTGGTGATCAGGCACATATATCCCAGGCTGGGTAGTGAGGAGACCATGAAGCAACCATTAATGGCAGTTGGCAGTAGGAGGGCACCAGGCTGCTGGATAAAGTCAGGTTGTTCCATGGCAGAAGCATAGATGGTGGTGCTTTGGTACTTTTGGTGAGGGAGGAGCATGGGCAATGAGGGAAAGACCCCTGGAGCACACCCACTTCTGGAGACAGGATGGATGGGGGGCCTACCTTTTTTATTTTCTTTTGATAAATAGCGAGGGGGTAAGAAATGGGGGCAATGACAACATTAGACTACTTCCTGCTGAGTCCGGGCACCAAAGTCTGTTGGGTTCGTGTCAAAAGCTCTGGTTAACCGACCCAGCTGAAAGGACCGAGAGCAATGACATACACCGGACTGGTCCCCATCTGTTTTCAGGCAGTGCAGGGCTTGAAGCCATTCGTAGTGTTTTGTAGTCACCAGCTGATTCCTTGTACATATCTGCTAGCCAAGTGGAAATCTTTTGAAACAAACTTAGGCTAAGGACAGTAGGTAAAATGTGAGAGCTTAAATCATACATTTGGAATGTTCTTATAGTCCTGGTGTATGGGTAGGGAGAAGTCCCAAGTCTAAGGGATAGACATGGATCATACTCACAGGAACAGGCAGGGGGAGAAACTTAAACTGCGCTTATCTGACCTGTGAGAGGTGAACCCATGTCTCTCTCAACTCCCTGCAGATTCCATGAACTTTTGTTCTCAGGATATGTAATCTGTCACGCTTTTGAGTTGAAGAAAAGCTATGGAATGAGGTTAAAAAGCATGAACATTTTCTCTCTGCCCAGAGAGCTGGATAAATAGGTTGGACAGAGATGTTTTCAGTATGGTGAGATGTACCTTCATGAATATATTTAGAACACAGCTAAATGAGTGAGCATTCTAGAGAGGTTTTCTCATTTCATATTCCTGGGATTTTGTTCCATAGCACATTAAAAGGTGAGTCTTTATGTTTTGCTACAGCAACCTGGGATTTAAAGGAAGATACATGACATGCATGTTTTTTATCAGATGATACAGGGTTTTTCCCTTAAACCTATGATGTCAAAGATAGTAACATTACATTATCAATGGGTTGATAGTGAGTGTGGTCAAAATTAGAAAACTCAAGGTACAATCCATTCACCATGAGGTGGAATTCATGTATCAAGTAAATATTGCTTCTTCCTAGTTGATATTATACTGTATCCTGTGTCAAAGAAAAAAAATCTTATTTTAAGTGAGATTTCTTAATATCTTGAACTATAAACCACACATGATTACAGCATTAGGTACATATATTCAAGTTTATATGGGAGGAAATATTTATAATGTCTGTCAGTAGAATGGTATATTCCTCTTTTTTGCATGACTTACACTGGGACAGTTATATTCACTTCTGTGTTCTCATCAGCTTGATGAATAAACATGCTTTTTTTTTACAATGCGTGTGCACTTCTTCCACTTACAAGCAATCCTTAAGCATTTTCATACACTATAACAAAATATGGCATTTGATCTGTACTAACTACACAAGCATCAGTCATCGGGAAGAATTAATCTCAAATGCACACCTTTAGCAGATCTAATTTGTTTCACTAACTGTTGACTCTACCCCAGACATGAGTCATATTAGAATGAAGATTTTACCTGTTTTTTTCTAATTCTAAAAGCTCATTGATCAAATACTTTCAATGTTCTCGATATTAAATCAACATTTTGATATAATATGACAGAAATTCATTCTGTTAAACAGAAAGGGAATGATTTTGGACTTCAGTTTTGTTATTCATAAAGAAACACAGGTGAATTAATGTTCTGGTGAATCAGTCAGACAACATACACATCATAATTGTAGCAGGACGACCTGCAAATCAATGTGAGTACTGCCAGCATTTCTGAAGTTCCTCAAACAAGGAACTTTGTGGTTTGCCTTTTGCAATAGGCCTGGGCTTTTTCTTATTGAATTGAATAATCTGTTCTGTTCCTTTCTGTACTTCAGGTCCCTGTTCCAGGCACCAATTGTGCTGGCTCGCATCACTTCGGAGCTGGTTCCTGAAGGGGAAAAGACAGGCAAACGAGGGAGAATCAAGTCAACTCAAAGCTGATCAAGTACATTTATTCAAAGTTTGCCATACAATTATATACCCTACTTAGGGAGGAGGAGTAAGGGATGGAAAGAGGGAATTTAATAGTGCTACCTGCAGTTACCAAGGGATATTTCTCTCTACCATGGGCTCTACATTCTGTGATTGTTGTTTTGAGCGAGCAGGGGGTAGTTAGTTTAGAGCTGTGCAACTCAGGCAGAAAAAGGAACAGAACAGATTATTCAATGTAATAAGAGAAAGCCCAGGCCTACTGCAAAAGGCAAACCACAAATTTCCTTGTTTGAGGAACTTCAGAAATGCTGGCAGTACTCCCATTGATTTGCAGGTCGTCCTGCTACACATAATTTTAGCCAACAGCAAATAGATTTTATAACAAACAAGAAATAACTTTGGGAGATATTCTTTCTGAAATGAATAGATATAAAGATTACCAAATCCTTCAGGGATTTAGGAACATCTTTGGATGTGAAAATGTGGCATCCAAAGTTAACTTTGCATGTCTGCATTATTATTGGAACTCAACAATTCATCCATATTATAGTGGACACTACCTATCTCTGCAGTGTGAAACTCCCATGGCGTGAACATCAAGTTTTATGTCGTTTCTTTCCTACAATATCAGAGAATCGTATTGAAGAGCATTCCCGCACATTGCATTGCTGTCCTTATGCCTACATGTGGACGTGTCGTTTATTCGGGGTGACACTATCCAAGTCGTCTTTGTGTTCACATCATACTGATGTCAAACAAAAATCACTACGTTTCTGAATGCATATCCTATGAAACTAAAAAACCCATGTAAATGAAAATATGTTAAATTTCATAGGTAAAAATTTGGTCGTTTTATTTATTTATGTGATTTTACATTATATTCAAAAATTATGTAATCTCTATGGTGGGACCTCCTGTGAACTCAGCTATTGCCAGGTGCAATCAGAGTTATGTTAGATTGCATCTCAGGTGCACAAGCATCTGATTTTCAGTTTAAAGTGAATTTCTGAGTTTCTACGTTATAGAGTTACCCTTGAAAGTCAACATAAACACTTTCATCATTTAACCTCTACTCCGCTATTTCACCAGCAACATGACAGTCACAGTTAGATTTGCTCTTGGTCTGATACATTTTTTTTTTACATTTCTATGGAAGGTGATGAGAGAGGAACAAGATTGTGTTCTGATGGAAGTTTAACTGAGTGGAAATCATGGGTCTGAGGACCACTTTTGCACAAAGTAAGAAAACTTATCCTGTGTCAAGAATAATAAGTTATCTCCATATCTAAGTGCTTTAGTGCTCATAACAAAATGAATACAGACTCATCTTTGGATTCATTTTTAGCTTGAATCGATGCTATAGATATTTGATTAAGGATTGAGTAACTAAAAAGTAGTTTATGGGACTTACAAAATAATTGCCATGAGACTCATGTATGGAATTTTCCAAAGAAACTGGGAATGAACACGTAGCACTTGGATCACAGTCTTACATGAATCAGGAAGTAAGGTGGTCAACATGGAGACATTTGAGACCTTGAGACCTTTTGTGCTGACCGTGTGCTCTCATGTGTATAATGTCAACACACCAGCTTGTCATGACCACGGGTTTAGAATTCAGTGGGGTGTAATATTCCTGAATTTCTGTTTTCGACATTGTTTCAGATTTGTCAAAAATTCAGGAGCATTACATTCCACTGAATTATAATCACATGAGTTGAAATAAAAGAATTAAAATATAGACAAACAGGATGTTCTGGGGGAAAAAAAACAAACAGGTTCAATGACAGAGTGCTCATGACAGTTTACTTAAAATGAGACAAGCTTTGCATGCATTTTCAGTTTGTCTCTTCACCTGCATCAGAAGGACTCTGCTCTTCTGTTGCAGAAGAAAAAGAAGACTCTAGAAGATGGAGGTCCTTCTGCTGGCTGCTCTAGCCTGTTTGGTGTCTGCCGCTGAGGAGCCCTTCCAGGTACAACGATGGGCTTTCAGGAGGTTATTAGTGTTGAGGGTGTGGTGGTGGTGAGTTTATCACTTTTTGACCTCGATGATTCTTTGAATATATATTTGGGGATATTTTTTTCATAATTGTAATATCGTCCTATCTCTTAACCTTTTATTTTGAAATTTATAATATAATTACTTCATTTATGCTTTCAATATTACCTAATTACATTTATCTTGCATAAAGTGGGTAATGATTATCCTCTTTTTATTAGACTTATCTTTTCTACCTCCTAGAATAATAATCTCCCCCTAACTCCATTCCTCCCAACCCTGCTAGCTGCCTCCATCTCCTCTCCCCCAGATTCACCCCTGTACATAAAACACCACCTCTGCTTCTCCTCAGAACAGAGAATGCTTCCCTAAAATCCCTTCTCCTGCTCTTTTCAGCATTCCCCAGCTCCACCACAGACCTTGACCTGTGCATCTGCTCCCCTCAGCTGTTATCAGGAGCTTCTCTGATGATGGGTTAACTTGGTGGTTATAACCACTCTATGAGCACAACAGAATATCATTGGTAATCATCATACAGTCTGGTTTGGCTGTCCCTTCGGTGGCAGCCATAGGTTCTTTTCCTTGGTGTGGTATTCTGCCCTTCCATTGCTCCTGTAGATCCTGCAGGGAGGTTAGGTTACAGGTGGAAGTTTCTGTGACTGGGTTAGTGTCCCAGTTCCACCACTGGAGGAGGGCTTCCTTGGTTACAGAATGGCCAATTTAGGCTACCTGTCTCCCAATACTAAAGCTCCTTGGCAGAATCACCATCATAACTTCCAGGAATTCTTCACTGTAATAGACCTCCAGATCACCCCTAAATATCCCCCAGTTCTAATGGTCTTTCCCTGTGTTCTCTCCCTCCATCCCTCTTCCCCTTGCTGATCCATCCTGTTCCCATTTTTGTTACCCCACAGCCCACCTGTAATGTCTCTTCTATTTCTCCTTCACTGAAAGGTCAGTGTGTCTTAATTGGGTCCCTCCTTGCTGCATAGTCTCACTGGGTCTGTGGAATATAGTACTATTATCCTCTTCTTAGAGCTAGTATACACTTGTAAGTAAATACATACCATGATTAACTATCTGGTTTGGGTGACCTTGCTCAGGATAATTTTTTCTAGTCCCCTTCATATGCCTACAAATGTCATGTCACTTTTTTAAATTGCTGAGTAATATTCCATTGGGTAAATGTGTCACATTTTTTTAAACCATTGTTCAGTTAAAGGGCATGTAGGTTGTTTTCAGTTTCTGGTCATTATGAATAAAGCCACTATGAACTATGGCTCTGGTTAACAGGAAGCATCTGGAGTTGTGGAGGCTGTTTTGGCCTCTGGTAAAGCAGGGAGCTTCTACTGCAGTTGGGGGATGGAACAAAGTCATGTCAAGGAGGGGAAGGAGGATTAGAGAGAGAGAGAGGGGGGCAACCAGGAGAATGGAGGGATTCTTTGAGAGTGCATACAGCCTTCCTGGAGTTCTAGGGGCTGGGTTAACCTCTGGTCCAGCAGGGAGCTTCTGCTTCCTAGAGTGCCTGGACAGGCTGGTGACAAGGAGGTCAAGTAACCCTTTTATTAGTTAATGCTGTGTTTTATTCACAATTTCTTTTGTACTTTAGCATAGTGAACTTTATTTTCATAGAAGAAACTTAATGCATGTTTGCATTAGAATGTTTCCCAGTGCTAAAAGAAATCAGAGGTTAATTTTCATAAGTATAATAAAATTTGAAGTCAATCTAGAGTCTGCTTGACAAGCACATCTTTCATGAAGCTGAGGCACGGACTCTCTATGTCGTAGAGTCATTTTACTCTGGTCAATATGTGTGATAATACTGATATAAATTGTAATCCCTTTATTTCTCCAATAAATAGATTGGAATACTTTTTGACTTTTACGTGTATGTGTGTGTGTGTATGTGTGTGTGTGTGTTTGTGTGGCAAAGAGAGAGACAGAGAGAGATAGAGAGAGAGAGGGGGGGGACAGAGGGAGAGACAGAGACAGAAGAACAGAGAGAGTCTGTGTCTGTGACCATGGGTTCACAAACACAGCAGTAAACGTGTAGAAATTAGAGTCTAAGCCATCCAACAGGTGCTATTTTCACCTCCTCCAATCAGAGTGATGACTCTGACGAAAATCGGTACTAATACACTGGGTACACACGTGCCCTGTCATCGAGATTGATTATTTTTATCCTTTAAATTTACATTGATTGCATTTGTATGTGGATTTTATTACATTTGCCTACGAATTATTTATATGTGCTGATGCTGCTTCATGATAGGAACTTACAATATTCATTTTATACATTTTTCTAGAAAGCAATTTGCATGATATAACACTATTATCATTTCTTAATAAATACGTTCATATTGTCAAATAACATGTCAGGCTAATTTAAGGTATATGCGGAAACACAGAATAATCTTTTTATCAAATTACTTATAAAATTATTAATATGACATATTTTTATGCCACAATATAAAAATATTGTCAAATTCTTTACTGAAAAATCTATACTTTACTTAACCTTTCTAACGATTGTTTAATCTTAAAATTTTTACTAATTGAATTATTTTACCATGTCATGTGTGTGGGTATTTTGTCTGTATTCTACACTATGTGTATGCAGCACCCACTAAGATATTCCTCAAAAATGAACTTACAGAAGTTGTCTGCCAACATGTAGGTGCTAGAACTCGAATCTAGATTCTCTGCGTTATGAATCTAATTCATATTAATTTTAGTTTTCAGGGAACTTTAACACCATCTACCTAGCAGGAAAGACCAGGAGTACAACAAACGAAAATAGTCCAGCACGGATGCTGATGCGTAAAGTGGAGACTTTTAAAAATAACAGAGTAATGAGCATGACATACTATCTCAGGTAAAAAAACAAAATTATTTAAGTAGAAGATACGACCTGTTGACGTGAGACTCAGAGCACTGACAATATGTTTGCGGGAAAACGAAGATAATTTGGATCCAAAATAATTCAAGGAAAGCTGAAGTTCAGTGTCGTCAGGTGTAAATATATTAAATTAGTGTTCCTATTTGTGTTTGCAATTGTCTCCCGCGTATTTCTGCACCCCCTCCTGTTATGGGAAATTGTTACTGGCTTCATATATGATTCAATGCATTGATTTCACATCTTGCATAATGTGCTTTCAATAAAGTACCTAAACCCTCCTGTTATTGGAAATTGTTGCTGGCTTCATGTATGATTAAATGCATTGATTTCACATCTTGCATAAAGTGTTTTCAATAAAGTACCTACTGTACATGAATTCTATGACTAGTCAACACATTTGTCACCCTGCTGTGAATGGGAACAATTTGTGAATTTTAAAATTTAGGAGCTACAATATATACAGCTCCCAAGGAAACTGAATATTTCAACAATTCTTTTCTGTGTGATTTATTGTTTCAGAAAATTCTAGAGAGAAGGCTCAATAGTCAAGACCACAAGCTGTTCTCCCAGAGGATGTGGGATCGATTTGCAGCCGCCACATGTTAGTTCACGACCGTTGGTAACTTCAGTTACAAGGAATCCTCTGATACCCTCACACAGACACACATTCCAACAAAACCCCAATGTTCATAAAAGAAAAATAAATCAATAATAATATACAAAAATATAAAAAACATCTTAAAGGGACATACAGCATAGTGTCCTGAGATGAAAGATTTTCATATGTACACATCAAAATTGGTTTTATTACAAATCATGGTAGTATTGTTTCATAAAAAGAAATCAAGTATATTCATATATATTGATATTAAACAGGACTTCATCAAATATTCTTTTAATTATACTTCATGATAGATATATTTCAGAAACGCGTTCACGAATATACATATATTATATATATGTCTATATATATATATATACGTATATATATATACGTATATATATATACGTATATATATATACGTATATATATATATATATATATATATATATATATATATATATATATATCCCAGGGGGTAGTTTTCTTATTAGTGAAAATCTAACATCCCAAAGATCCAGGCTTCTTGGGGCCAGACTTTCATAAACAGGAAAATACTGGCTGCTTACTGGTCCTTGGCACCATTTGGTGCTCATAGAGGAATCAAGGGGTGGTGATCAGGCACATATATCCCAGGCTGGGTAGTGAGGAGACCATGAAGCAACCATTAATGGCAGTTGGCAGTAGGAGGGCACCAGGCTGCTGGATAAAGTCAGGTTGTTCCATGGCAGAAGCATAGATGGTGGTGCTTTGGTACTTTTGGTGAGGGAGGAGCATGGGCAATGAGGGAAAGACCCCTGGAGCACAACCACTACTGGAGACAGGATGGATGGGGGGCCTACCTTTTTTATTTTCTTTTGATAAATAGCGAGGGGGCTAAGAAATGGGGGCAATGACAACATTAGACTCCTTCCTGCTGATTCCGGGCATCAAAGTCTGTTGGGTACGTGTCAAAAGCTCTGGTTAACCGACCCAGCTGAAAGGACCGAGAGCAATGACATACACCGGACTGGTCCCCATCTGTTTTCTGCCAGTGCAGGGCTTGAAGCCTTTCATAGTGTTTTCTAGTCACCAGCTGATTCCTGGGACTTATCTGCTAGCCAAGTGGAAATCTATTCAAACGAACTTAGGCTAATGACAGTAGTTAAAATGTGAGAGCTTAAATCACACATTTGGAATTTTCCTATAGTCCTGGTGTAGGGGAAGGGAGAAGTCCCATGTCTAGGGGATAGACATGGATCATACTCACAGGAACAGGCAGGGGGAGAAACTTAAACTGCGCTTATCTGACCTGTGAGAGGTGAACCCATGTCTCTCTCATCTCCCTGCAGATCCCATGAACTTTTGTTCTCAGGATATGTAATCTGTCGTGCTTTTGAGTCATTGAAAAGCTATGGAATGAGGTTAAAAAGCATGAACATTTTCTCTCTGCCCAGAGAGCTGGATAAATAGGTTGGACAGAGATGTTTCCAGTATGGTGAGATGTACCTTCATGAATATATTTAGAACACAACTAAATGAGTGAGCATTCTAGGGAGTTTTACTTATTTCATATTCCTAGGATTCTGTTCCATAACACATTAAAAGGTGAGTCTTTATGTTTTGCTACAGCAACCTGGGATTTAAAGGAAGATACATGACATGCATGTTTTATATCAGATGATACAGGGTTTTTCCCTTAAACCTATGACGTCAGAGATTCTAACATTACATTATCAATGGGTTGATAGTGGTGTGGTCAAAATTAGAAAACTCAAAGTACAGTCCATTCAACATGGGGTGGAATTCATGTATCAAGTAAATATTGCTCCTTCCTAGTTGATATTATACGATATCCTGTGTCAAAGAAAAAAAAATTTTATTTTAACTGGGATTTCTTAATATCTTGAACTATAAACCACACATGATTACAGCATTAGGTACATATATTCAAGTTTATATGGGAGGAAATATTTATAATGTCTGTCAGTAGAATGGTATATTCCTCTTTTTTGCATGAATTACACTGGGACAGATATGTTCACTTCTGTGTTCTCATCAGCTTGATGAATAAACATGCTTTTTTTTACAATGCGTATGCACTTCTTCCACGTACAACCAATCCTTAAGCATTTTCATACACTATAACAAAATATGACATTTGATCTGTACTAACTACACAAGCATCAGTCATCAGGAAGACTTAATCTCAAATACACACCTTTAGAAGATCTAATTTGTTTCACTAAATGTTGACTCTACCCCAGACATGAGTCATATTAGAATGAAAATTTTACCTATTTTTTTCTAACTCTAAAAGCTCATTGATCAAATAATTTCAATGTTCTCAAATTAAATCAACATTTTGATATAATATGACAGAAATTCATTCTGAGAAACTGAAAGGGAATGATTTTGGATTTCAGTTTTGTTATTCATAAAGAAACACAGGTGAATTAATGTTCTGGTGAATCAGTCAGACAACATACACATCATAATTGTAGCAGGACGACCTGCAAATCAATGTGAGTACTGCCAGCATTTCTGAAGTTCCTCAAACAAGGAACTTTGTGGTTTGCCTTTTGCAGTAGGCCTGGGCTTTCTCTTATTGAATTGAAGAATCTGTTCTGTTCCTTTCCGTACTTCAGGTCCCTGTTCCAGGCACCAATTGTGCTGGCTCGCATCACTTCTGAGCTGGTTCCTGAAGGGGAAAAGACAGGCATACGAGGGAGAACCAACTCAACTCAAAGCTGATCAAGTTCATTTATTCAAAGTTTGCCATACAATTATATACCCTACTTAGGGAGGAGGAGTCAGGGATGGAAAGAGGGAATTTAATAGTGCTACCTGCAGTTACCAAAGGATATGTCTCTCTACCATGGGCTCTACATTCTCTGATTTTTGTTTTGAGTGAGCAGGGGGTAGTTAGTTTAGAGCTTGGCAACTCAGGCAGAAAGAGGAACAGAACAGATTATTCAATTGCAAAATGCAAACCAGAAAGTTCCTTGTTTGAGAAACTTCAGAAATGCTGGCAGTACTCACATTTATTTGCAGGTCGTCCTGGTACACGTAATTTGAAATTTTACACAATTTTGTTAGCAAATAGATTTTATAACAAACAAGAAAGAAAATTGGGAGATATTCTTTCTGAAATGAATAGACATAAAGATTACCAAATCCTTCAGGGATTTAGGTACATCTTTGGACATGAAAATATGGCATTGAAAGTTGACGTTGCATGTCTGCATTATTATTGGAACTAAAAAACTCATCCATATTAGGGTGAACACTGCCTATCTCTGCAGTGTGAAACTCCCATGGCATGAACATCAAGTTTTATGTCGTTTCTTTCCTACAATATCAGAGAATCGTATTGAAGAGCATTCCCGCACATTGCATTGCTGTCCTTATGCCTACATGTGGCCTACATGTGGACGTGTTTGCATTCGGGGTGACACTATTCAAGTCGTCTTTGTGTTCACATCATACTGATGTCAAACAAAAATCACTACTTTTCTGAATGCATATCCTATGAAACTAAAAAACCCATGTAAATGAAAATATGTTAAATTTCATAGGTAAAAATTTGGTCGTTTTATTTATTTATGTGATTTTACATTATATTCAAAAATTATGTAATCTCTATGGTGGGACCTCCTGTGAACTCAGCTATTGCCAGGTGCAATCAGAGTTATGTTAGATTGCATCTCAGATGCACAAGCATCTGATTTTTAGTTAAAAGTGAATTTCTGAGTTTCAACGATATAGAGTTACCCTTGAAAGTCAACATAAACACTTTCATCATTTAACCTCTACTCCGCTATTTCACCAGCAACATGACAGTCACAGTTAGATTTGCTCTTGGTCTGATACATTTTTTTTTTACATTTCTATGGAAGGTGATGAGAGAGGAACAAGATTGTGTACTGATGGAAGTTTAACTGAGTGGAAATCATGGGTCTGAGGACCACTTTTGCACAAAGTAGGAAAACTTATCCTGTGTCAAGAATAATAAGTTATCTCCATATCTAAGTGTTTTAGTGCTCATAACAAAATGAATACAGACTCATCTTTGGATTCATTTTTAGCTTGAATCGATGCTATAGATATTTGATTTGGGCTTTGAGTAACTACAAAGTAGTTTATTGGACTTACAAAATAAAAATGAGACTCATGTATGGAATTTTCCAAAGAAACTGGGAATGAACACGTAGCGCTTGGATCACAGTCTTATATAAATCAGGAAGTATGGCGGTCAACATTGAGGCTTTTGAGACCTTGAGACCTTTTGTGCTGACCGTGTGCTCTCATGTGTATAATGTCATCACACCAGCTTGTCATGACCACGGGTTTAGAATTCAGTGGGGTGTAATGTTCCTGAATTTCTGTCTTTGACATTGTTTCAGAATTGTCAACAATCCAGGAGCATTACACTCCAGTGAATTATAATCACATGAGTTGAAATAAAAGAATTAAAATATAGACAAACAGGATGTTCTGGGGGAAAAAAAAACAAACTAACAGGTTCAATGACAGAGTGCTCATGACATTTTACTTAAAATGAGACAAGCTTTGCATGCATTTTCAGTTCGTCTTTTCACCTGCATCAGAAGGACTCTGCTCTTCTGTTGCAGAAGAAAAAGAAGACTCTAGAAGATGGAGGTCCTTCTTTATTTATAGTATATTTACTTCATTTATGCTTTCAATATTACCTAATTACTTTTATCTTGCATAAAGTGGGTAATTATTATCCTCTTTTTATTAAACTTATTTTTTTCTCTCTCCTAGAATAATAATCTCCCCCTAACTCCATTCCTCCTAACCTCCTACCTGCCTCCATCTCCTCTCCCCCAGATTCACCCCTGTACATAAACCCCACCTCTGCTTCTCCTCAGAACAGAGCATGCTTCCCTACAATCACTTCTCCTGCTCTTTTCAGCATTCCCCAGCTCCACCACAGACCTTGACCTGTGCATCTGCTCCCCTCAGCTGTCATCAGGAGCTTCTCTGATGATGGGTTAACATGGTGGTTATAACCAATCTATGAGCACAACAGAATATCATTGGTAATCATCATACAGTCTGATTTGGCCGTCCCTTCAGTGTCAGCCATGGGTTCTTTCCCTTGGCGTGGTATTCTGCCCTTCCATTGCTCCTGTAGATCCTGCAGGGAGGTTAGGTTATAGGTGGAAGTTTCTGTGGCTGGGTTGGTGTCCCAGTTCAACCACTGGAGGGCTTGCTTGGTTACAGAATGGCCAATTTAGGCTACCTGTCCCCCAATACTAGAGTTCCTTGGCACAATCACCACCATGCATTCCAGGAAGTCTTCACTGTACTAGACCTCCAGATCACCCTTAAATGTCCCCCAGTTCTAATTGTCTTTCCCTGTGTTCTCTCCCTCCATCCCTCTCCCCCTGCTGATCACTCCTGTTCCCATTTTGTTACACCACAGCCCACCTGTAATGTCTCTTCTATTTCTCCTTCACTGAAAGGTCAGTGTGTCTTAATTGGGTCCCTCCTTGCTGCATAGTCTCACTGGGTCTGTGGAATATAGTACAATTATCCTCTTCTTAGAGCTAGTATACACTTGTAAGTAAATACATACCATGATTAACTATCTGGTTTGGGTGATCTTTCTCAGGATAATTTTTTCTAGTCCCATTCCAATGCCTACAAATTTCATGTCACTTTTTTTAATTGCTGAGTAATATTCCATTGAGTAAATGCATCACATTTCTTTAAACCATTGTTCAGTTAAAGGGCATTTAGTTTGTTTCCAGTTTCTGGTCATTATGAATAAAGCCACTATGAACTATGGCTCTGGTTAACAGGAAGCTTCTGGAGTTGTGGAGGCTGTTTTGGCCTCTGGTCAAGCAGGGAGCTTCTACTGCAGTTGGGGGATGGAACAAAGTCATGTCAAGGAGGGGAAGGAGGATTAGAGAGAGAGAGGGAGGTCACCAGGAGAATGGAGGGATTCTTTGCCAGTTCATATATCCGTCTGGCAGTTCTAGGGGCTGGGTTAACCTCTGGTCCAGCAGGGAGCTTCTGCTTCCTAGAGTGCTGGGACTGGCTGGTGACAAGGAGGTCAAGTAACCCTTTTATTAGTTAATGCTGTGTTTTATTCACAATTTCTTTTGTACTTTGGCATAGTGAACTTTATTTTCATAGATGAAACTTAATGCATGTTTGCATTAGAATGTTTCCCAGTGCTAAAAGAAATCAGAGGTTAACTTTCATGAGTATAATAAAAACTTGAAGTCAATTTAGAGTCTGCTTGACAAACACATCTTTCGTGAAGCTGAGGCACGGACTCTCTATGTCGTAGAGTCATTACTCTGGTCATTTGTGTGATAATACTGATATAAATTGTAATCCCTTTATTTCTCCAATAAATAGATTTGAATACTTTTTGAATTTTTTGTGTGTGGGGGGGGCAAAGAGAAAGACAGAGAGAGAGATAGAGAGGGGGACAGAGGCAGAGACAGAGACAGAGAACAGAGAGAGTTTGTGTCTGTGACCATGGATTCACAAACACAGCAGCAAACGTGTAGAAATTAGAGTCTAAGCCATCCAACAGGTGCCATTTTCACCTCCTCCAATCAGAGTGACTACTCTGACGAAAATCAGTACTAATACACTGGGTACACACGTGCCCTGTCATCGAGATTGATTATTTTTATCCTTTAAATTTACATTGATTGCTTTGTATGTTGATTTTATTACATTTGCCTACGAATTACCAATATGTGCTGATGCTGCTTCATGATAGGAACTTAAAATATTCATTTTACACCGTTTTCTAGAAAGCAATTTGCATGATATAAAACTATTGTCATTTCTCAATAAATACGTTTGTATTGTCAAATAACATGTCAGGCTAATTTAAGGTATACGCGGAAACACAGATTAATCTTTTTATCATATTACTTATAAAATTATTATTATGACATATTTTTATGCCACAATATAAAAATATTGTCAAATTCTTTACTTAAATATCTATAATTTACTTAATCTTTCTAACGATTGCTTAATCTTAAAATTTTTACTAATTGAATTTTTTTACCATGTCATGTGTGTGGGTATTTTGTCTATATTCTGCACTATGTGTATGCAGCACCCACTAAGATATTCCTCAAAAATGAAGTTACAGAAGTTGTCTGCCAACATGTGGGTGCTAGAACTCAAAACTAGATTCTCCAGTGATGAATCTAATTCATATTAATTTTAGTTTTCAGGGAACTTTAACACCATCTACCTAGCAGGAAAGACCAGGAGTACAACAAACGAAAATAGTCCAGCACGGATGCTGATGCGTAAAGTGGAGACTTTTAAAAATAACAGAGTCATGAGCATGACATACTACCTCAGGTAAAAAAAACAAATTATTTAAGTAGAAGATATGACCTGTTGACATGAGACTCAGAGCACTGACAATATGTTTGCGGGAAAAGGAAGATAATTTGGATCCAAAATAATTCAAAAAAGCTGAAGTTGAGTGTCACCAGGTCTGAATATATTAAATTAGTGTTCCTATCTTGATGTTATAATTTTTCTGTTGGAATAGTAAAAATGTGAACCCATGGAGTGAAAAAGAAATACACAGTCAGTGAACCGAAGTTGGCTACGGGTTAAATATCAATAAGTATAAATGTGAGTAGTTTACTCTGAGATGGTAAATATCCAAAAGCAGTGTTCATAAAGTCACTGAGAAGAATGTTCCTCCTCTTGAAACCCATTCTGATAGCTGTATACCTATTTTTTTCATCAATGCGGTCACTGGCATTGTTTAGTCACCCAGTAAATGCTGTCAATTATGAGTCTGTGGTCCATTCTCTTCCACAAGTCCTGGTGCTCAGAGCAAGCTGGCCCATGTGCGGAAATGAATTGCGCACTGAAAGGTGGGTAATTGCAAGCATTTACAAACCATGGTCGAGCATCATGGAGGACAGAGACCCAGCTATGAACTTGTCTCACTTTCTACAAGATTATTCTTACTGACCCACAAACACAGGTGAGGTGACAAATATTGAATACTGAGTGACTGTTATTTGATATTTTGGTTTAGGAAAATCGGAATGTGCCAACAACAAACAGCGTGGGCAGATAAACGTTTACCTGGCTCTTGCTTAAAAAGTAAGTACTGCTCTTTCAGAATTGGCCGTGATATTCAAATAAATGGATCCAATCTTTTTCAGGAGCATCCCTAGTCGCTAATTGCTCCTTTGTGTCTCATTTTACAGGTTTTGTGGCCTTGTTTCCTTGCAAAGCAAAGGTATCCAACAAGAACAGCAACTCCATCACCGGGATCTGGGAGTTCAGTAATGCCCCTAGTATTTTCCCAAATATCTACTATTATTCTTTGGGAACGGTGGGGGGCATTCCCAGAAGTGAGTAAAATCTCCATTTTTGGAATCCTACCCCTGGGAAGAAAAAGATACTCATGTGAATTTTGCTCCCTCTTACAGAAATAAATGATTTAAACAATACAAAAAAAAAAAAACTCATCCAAACAAATAAATAAATACAGATTTTTCTAAAGTCACTCAACACAGGGTTTTACATGACGTTTGTATTTTGTTAGAAGAGTGTTTGCATGATTTTGTAATTTAATGAAAAAAGGATAAAATAGGAACTAGTGTGGCAATACTGGGATTCCTTTGGTAATTGTTTCTCAATGTTGTTTATAAATGATAAAATCAAAAATAAATATCAGATACATAAAGGTTTATTATGGGGTCTCAAAATGTTATGTTTATGAATAAATATGTTTTCATTTGTTTGATAAATTAGTATCACATTTATACGGCCATATAATACTTAACACATATAATATAGAATTTAATGTATAATAAAATAAATAGAAGCATATAGCAACAATCAGTGAAAAAAGAGGCAACAAATTTGAACTAGAGTGTGGAGGGTAAACCCTGCTGCGTGTGGGATGGGGGAAGGGACGTTACAAAGTGGGATAACTATTCTAAAATCTCAAAAATTAACAGTAAATAATTAGGAGAGTCTACATTGTATTCTGATGAAGGAATTTCTTTTCAGAACCTAGTGGTGTATTTATATATATATATTTTTCCTCCAACACCACCATCCTATTCTACTGCAGCCTTTTGAATAGGTTGGGTTATAAAGAGAAATGGACTGGAGCACTGTGTAAGTAAATCTCATTTTATATGGAAGAAAGGTTTTTCCCTGTGTGTTAATTGAAGCCTAACTGTGTCTGTGTATTTCACTGCATGATGCTCTGCAGGAAGGTCTTTGCTCACATGTTTTCAAGTGTATCCACAATCTGTTAAACTCAACCAGAACTGTACAGGATAATAATATTAATAATAATTTCATAATAATAATTTTAACATTCCTGATTTTATATCTGCATCTTAGATATAACAGGATGGAAATGTAGATAACTATCCCCAGAAAGAGTGTTTGACCCAAATCAGGGTGATTTTTCTGATTCCCATCACCATTCTAATGACAAAATCTGATGGACTCAGACTTTCAGGCGTGATTCTAACGGGCATCTCTTCCGATTTTTACTCCATGAAATGCAGCAACAGGAACAAACATCACTGAGGAAATGTGGGAAACATATGTGAACTTGACACGAAAATATCAAATCCCTCTTGAAAATATTGAAAATGTCTACAAAGCAGGTATTTCCTGAAAACTGACCTGAAATTAGAGCAAATCAAAATGACACTGGATATCCATCTCTGAACGTAAAAATCTTAAAAACTATATAAAGAGAAAGCAAACATATTATTTAAATTTTCTCTTTTTTCCTTACATTTTAGACACATGCCCTAAAGGGGAGCCTTGATCCTTGAGTAGAAACATGACATCATCACTGCTCTTGGCTCATTGGAATCAAACTTGATCTCAAATCAATCCTGTTAACAAAAAGTGTTCACAATTTTCTCCCGGGTATTTCTGCACCCCCTCCTGTTATCAGAAATTGTTACTGGCTTCAGGTATGATTCAATGCATTGATTTCACATCTTGCATAAAGTGTTCTTCAATAAAGTACCTAAACCCTCCTGCTATTGGAAATTGTTGCTGGCTTCATGTATGATTCAATGCATTGATTTCACATCTTGCATAAAGTGTTCTCAATAAAGTACCTACTGTACATGAATTCTATGAGTAGTCAACACATTTGTCACCCTGCTGTGAATGGGAACAATTTGTGAATTTTAAAATTTAGGAGATACAATATATACAGCTCCCAAGGAAACTGAATATTTCAACAATTCTTTTCTGTGTGATTTATTATTTCAGAAAAATTCTAGAGAGAGGGCTCCATAGTCAAGACCACAAGCTGTTCTTCCAGAGGATCTGGGTTCAATTTGCAGCCGCCACATGTTAGCTCACGAGCATTGGTAACTTCAGTTCCAAGGAATCCTCTGATGCCCTCACACAGACACACATGCCAACAAAACCCCAATGTTCATAAAAGAAAAATAAATCATTAGTAAATTACAAAAATATAAAAAACATCTTAAAGGGACATACAGCATAGTGTCCCGAGATGACAGATTTTTATATGTACACGTCTAAAATTGGTTTTATTACAAATCATGGTAGTATTGTTTCATAAAAAGAAATCAAGTATATTCATATATATTGACATTCAACAGGACTTCATCAAATATTGTTTTCATTATACTTCATGATAGAAAAATTTCAGAAACGCGTTCTCGAATATACGTATACATACGGAAATGAGGTACCACGTCATTGAAAAAGAGCATGACATGACAACAAGGAAAACTTGGAGGGAGAAAGGAAAATATAGAATTATATAGGAATATTGAAAATTGAAGAAGAGGGTGGAGAGGTGGCTCAGAAGTGAACAGCACTGACTTCTCTCCCAGAGGACCTGGCTTCAATTCCCAGCACCAACTTGGAAGCTGACAACTGTCTGTAACTCCTAGTCCATGAGATCCTATACCCTTACACAGACACACATGCAGACAGAACCCCCATGTACATGATATAAAAATACATAAATGAACAAATGTTTTTATAAAAAAAAAGAAAAGAAATGAAGATCAATTCTCACCACTCACACAAAAGTCTACAAGCCCAGCTGTGAATTACCAGTCTAGCACTAGATGGAAATGGGGGAAGGTCATACATGCAACCATGATGACAGCTCACAGCCCATCTGTCAGTCAGGTGCAGAGAGACCCTGCCTCAGAAAAACGTTAAGGGTGATGGAGGAGCACCCTTTTATACTCTTACAAATATGCACAAATACTTATATGTCCATGCAAAAAATATGTGTGGTGTAATGCACACACACAGGAGTCAGGGTGTCAACATCAGACACGTGATGTTGTTCAGTAAAGCATGATCAACGCTCTGAGGAAGAATCAGAGTTAATAAATAAAATTAGATGTACACGTATGTATTCGTATATACATATATGAGAGTGTGTATAAATATATGTACATATACATAATGATTGCAAATAATTTTTTCAGATAATGTATTCTAATTAGGGTTTCCCATCACCAAACCTCTCCATTCGCCCAAATCCACACTCTTTCTGTTTATTCTCATTTGAATTCAAATTAATGTTTTTTTAAAAAACAAACAACAACAACAAAACTTCCATACAACCAAGTGTTCTCAGTGTGAACTGTTATCAGACATAGAGGGTTTTGACTGAGGCCAAAATAAGAGAGGGAATATGACAACAGCATTAACTATGGTCCCTTGAAAGTGGGCTGGTTTAGTTGTGTGTGTCTCATGGGCCATCCCACATATTCTCTGAAATACAAGCATCAGCTCCACCCTCTGCCATTCCCCACTTGGGCTTAATGGCACATACACTGATGCTCCAAGATTTCCTTTCCTTTTGATTTACTGATGGTGATTTAAAATCATATTTTAATCCACCAAGAATTATGGACAAACAAACAGTACTGAGAACACTGTCTATCTTGGGGCCTAGATCTCTCATTTGTTGTCCTAAACTGGGTGATACACACAACTGACTTGGCAGGTTACTTTTATACACTTACATATACCTCTCATGTTGTACACTCATAGGCATCCCCTGACCACAGGGAGAAAATATTTATAATGTCTGTCAGAAGAATGGTAGTTTCCTCTTTTTGCATGACTTACACTGGGACAGTTATATTCACTTCTGTGTTCTCATCAGCTTGATGAATAAACATGCTTTTTTTTTTACAATGCGTGTGCACTTCTTCCACGTACAAGCAATCCTTAAGCCTTTTCATACACTATAACAAAATATGGCATTTGATCTGTACTAACTACACAAGCATCAGTCATCGGGAAAAATTAATCTCAAATACACACCTTTAGCAGATCTAATTTGTTTCACTAAATGTTGACTCTACCCCAGACATGAGTCATATTAGAATGAAGATTTTACCTGTTTTTTTCTAATTCTAAAAGCTCATTGATCAAATAATTTCAATGTTCTCAAATTTAAATCAACATTTTGATATAATATGACAGAAATTCATTCTGAGAAACAGAAAGGGAATGATTTTGGACTTCAGTTTTGTTATTCATAAGAAACACAGGTGAATTAATGTTCTGGTGAATCAGTCAGACAACATCCACATCATAATTGTAGCAGGACGACCTGCAGATCAATGTGAGTACTGCCAGCATTTCTGAAGTTCCTCAAACAAGGAACTTTGTGGTTTGCCTTTTGCAATAGGCCTGGGCTTTTTCTTACTGAATTGAATAATCTGTTCTGTTCCTTTCTGTACTTCAGGTCCCTGTTCCAGGCACCAATTGTGCTGGCTCGCATCACTTCGGAGCTGGTTCCTGAAGGGGAAAAGACAGGCAAACGAGGGAGAATCAAGTCAACTCAAAGCTGATCAAGCTCATTTATTCAAAGTTTGCCATACAATTATATACCCTACTTAGGGAGGAGGAGTAAGGGATGGAAAGAGGGAATTCAATAGGGCTACCTGCGGTTACCAAGGGATATTTCTCTCTACCATGGGCTCTACATTCTGTGATTGTTGTTTTGAGCGAGCAGGGGGTAGTTAGTTTAGAGCTGTGCAACTCAGGCAGAAAAAGGAACAGAACAGATTATTCAATGTAATAAGAGAAAGCCCAGGCCTTCTGCAAAAGGCAAACCACAAATTTCCTTGTTTGAGGAACTTCAGAAATGCTGGCAGTACTCCCATTGATTTGCAGGTCGTCCTGCTACACATAATTTTAGCCAATAGCTAATAGATTTTATAACAAACAAGAAATAACTTTGGGAGATATTCTTTCTGAAATGAATAGATATAAAGATTACCAAATCCTTCAGGGATTTAGGAACATCTTTGGATGTGAAAATGTGGCATCAAAAGTTGACTTTGCATGTCTGCATTATTATTGGAACTCAACAATTCATCCATATTATAGTGGACACTACCTATCTCTGCAGTGTGAAACTCCCATGGCGTGAACATCAAGTTTTATGTCGTTTCTTTCCTACAATATCAGAGAATTGTATTGAAGAGCATTCCCGCACATTGCATTGCTGTTCATTATGCCTACATGTGGACGTGTCGTTTATTCGGGGTGACACTATCCAAGTCGTCTTTGTGTTCACATCATACTGATGTCAAACAAAAATCACTACGTTTCTGAATGCATATCCTATGAAACTAAAAAACCCATGTAAATGAAAATATGTTAAATTTCATAGGTAAAAATTTGGTCGTTTTATTTATTTATGTGATTTTACATTATATTCAAAAATTATGTAATCTCTATGGTGGGACCTCCTGTGAAATCAGATATTGCCAGGTGCAATCAGAGTTATGTTAGACTGCATCTCAGATGCACAAGCCTCTGATTTTCAGTTTAAAGTGAATTTCTGAGTTTCTACGTTATAGAGTTACCCTTGAAAGTCAACATAAACACTTTCATCATTTAACCTCTACTCCGCTATTTCACCAGCAACATGACAGTCACAGTTAGATTTGCTCTTGGTCTGATACATTTTTTTTTTACATTTCTATGGAAGGTGATGAGAGAGGAACAAGATTGTGTTCTGATGGAAGTTTAACTGAGTGGAAATCATGGGTCTGAGGACCACTTTTGCACAAAGTAGGAAAACTTATCCTGTGTCAAGAATAATAAGTTATCTCCATATCTAAGTGCTTTAGTGCTCATAACAAAATGAATACAGACTCATCTTTGGATTCATTTTTAGCTTGAATCGATGCTATAGATATTTGATTAAGGATTGAGTAACTAAAAAGTAGTTTATTGGACTTACAAAATAATTGCCATGAGACTCATGTATGGAATTTTCCAAAGAAACTGGGAATGAACACGTAGCACTTGGATCACAGTCTTACATGAATCAGGAAGTAAGGTGGTCAACATGGAGACATTTGAGACCTTGAGACCTTTTGTGCTGACCGTGTGCTCTCATGTGTATAATGTCAACACACCAGCTTGTCATGACCACGGGTTTAGAATTCAGTGGGGTGTAATATTCCTGAATTTCTGTTTTCGACATTGTTTCAGATTTGTCAAAAATTCAGGAGCATTACATTCCACTGAATTATAATCACATGAGTTGAAATAAAAGAATTAAAATATAGACAAACAGGATGTTCTGGGGTAAAAAAAACAAACAGGTTCAATGACAGAGTGCTCATGACAGTTTACTTAAAATGAGACAAGCTTTGCATGCATTTTCAGTTTGTCTCTTCACCTGCATCAGAAGGACTCTGCTCTTCTGTTGCAGAAGAAAAAGAAGACTCTAGAAGATGGAGGTCCTTCTGCTGGCTGCTCTAGCCTGTTTGGTGTCTGCCGCTGAGGAGCCCTTCCAGGTACAAGGATGGGCTTTCAGGAGGTTATTAGTGTTGAGGGTGTGGTGGTGGTGAGTTTATCACTTTTTGACCTCTATGATTCTTTGAATATATATTTGGGGATATTTTTTTCATAATTGTAATATCGTCCTATCTCTTAACCTTTTATTTTGAAATTTATAATATAATTACTTCATTTATGCTTTCAATATTACCTAATTACATTTATCTTGCATAAATTGTCTAACTATTATCCTCTTTTTATTAGACTTATCTTTTCTACCTCCTAGAATAATAATCTCCCCCTAACTCCATTCCTCCCAACCCTGCTAGCTGCCTCCATCTCCTCTCCCCCAGATTCACCCCTGTACATAAAACACCACCTCTGCTTCTCCTCAGAACAGAGAATGCTTCCCTAAAATCCCTTCTCCTGCTCTTTTCAGCATTCCCCAGCTCCACCACAGACCTTGACCTGTGCATCTGCTCCCCTCAGCTGTTATCAGGAGCTTCTCTGATGATGGGTTAACTTGGTGGTTATAACCACTCTATGAGCACAACAGAATATCATTGGTAATCATCATACAGTCTGGTTTGGCCGTCCCTTCGGTGGCAGCCATAGGTTCTTTTCCTTGGTGTGGTATTCTGCCCTTCCATTGCTCCTGTGGATCCTGCAGGGAGGTTAGGTTACAGGTGGAAGTTTCTGTGACTGGGTTAGTGTCCCAGTTCCACCACTGGAGGAGGGCTTCCTTGGTTACAGAATGGCCAATTTAGGCTACCTGTCTCCCAATACTAAAGCTCCTTGGCAGAATCACCATCATAAATTCCAGAATTCTCCACTGTAATAGACCTCCAGATCACCCCTAAATATCCCCCAGTTCTAATGGTCTTTCCCTGTGTTCTCTCCCTCCATCCCTCTTCCCCTTGCTGATCCATCCTGTTCCCATTTTTGTTACCCCACAGCCCACCTGTAATGTCTCTTCTATTTCTCCTTCACTGAAAGGTCAGTGTGTCTTAATTGGGTCCCTCCTTGCTGCATAGTCTCACTGGGTCTGTGGAATATAGTACAATTATCCTCTTCTTAGAGCTAGTATACACTTGTAAGTAAATACATACCATGATTAACTATCTGGTTTGGGTGACCTTGCTCAGGATAATTTTTTCTAGTCCCCTTCATATGCCTACAAATGTCATGTCACTTTTTTAAATTGCTGAGTAATATTCCATTGGGTAAATGTGTCACATTTTTTTAAACCATTGTTCAGTTAAAGGGCATGTAGGTTGTTTTCAGTTTCTGGTCATTATGAATAAAGCCACTATGAACTATGGCTCTGGTTAACAGGAAGCATCTGGAGTTGTGGAGGCTGTTTTGGCCTCTGGTAAAGCAGGGAGCTTCTACTGCAGTTGGGGGATGGAACAAAGTCATGTCAAGGAGGGGAAGGAGGATTAGAGAGAGAGAGAGGGAGGCCACCAGGAGAATGGAGGGATTCTTTGAGAGTGCATACAGCCTTCCTGGAGTTCTAGGGGCTGGGTTAACCTCTGGTCCAGCAGGGAGCTTCTGTTTCCTACAGTGCCTGGACAGGCTGGTGACAAGGAGGTCAAGTAACCCTTTTATTAGTTAATGCTGTGTTTTATTCACAATTTCTTTTGTACTTTAGCATAGTGAACTTTATTTTCATAGAAGAAACTTAATGCATGTTTGCATTAGAATGTTTCCCAGTGCTAAAAGAAATCAGAGGATAATTTTCATAAGTATAATAAAAATTTGAAGTCAATCTAGAGTCTGCTTGACAAGCACATCTTTCATGAAGCTGAGGCACGGACTCTCTATGTCGTAGAGTCATTTTACTCTGGTCAATATGTGTGATAATACTGATATAAATTGTAATCCCTTTATTTCTCCAATAAATAGATTGGAATACTTTTTGACTTTTACGTGTATGTGTGTGTGTGTATGTGTGTGTGTGTGTGTGTGTGTTTGTGTGGCAAAGAGAGAGATAGAGAGAGAGAGAGAGGGGGACAGAGGGAGAGACAGAGACAGAGAACAGAGAGAGTCTGTGTCTGTGACCATGGGTTCACAAACACAGCAGTAAACTTGTAGAAATTAGTCTAAGCCATCCAACAGGTGCTATTTTCACCTCCTCCAATCAGAGTGATGACTCTGACGAAAATCAGTACTAATACACTGGGTACACACGTGCCCTGTCATCGAGATTGATTATTTTTATCCTTTAAATTTACATTGATTGCATTTGTATGTGGATTTTATTACATTTGCCTACGAATTATTTATATGTGCTGATGCTGCTTCATGATAGGAACTTACAATATTCATTTTATACATTTTTCTAGAAAGCAATTTGCATGATATAACACTATTGTCATTTCTTAATAAATACGTTCATATTGTCAAATAACATGTCAGGCTAATTTAAGGTATATGCGGAAACACAGAATAATCTTTTTATCAAATTACTTATAAAATTATTAATATGACATATTTTTATGCCACAATATAAAAATATTGTCAAATTCTTTACTGAAAAATCTATACTTTACTTAATCTTTCTAACGATTGTTTAATCTTAAAATTTTTACTAATTGAATTATTTTACCATGTCATGTGTGTGGGTATTTTGTCTGTATTCTACACTATGTGTATGCAGCACCCACTAAGATATTCCTCAAAAATGAACTTACAGAAGTTGTCTGCCAACATGTGGGTGCTAGAACTCGAATCTAGATTCTCTGAGTTATGAATCTAATTCATATTAATTTTAGTTTTCAGGGAACTTTAATACCATCTACCTAGCAGGCAAGAGGAGGAGTACAACAAACGAAATAGTCCAGCACGGATGCTGATGCGTAAAGTGGAGACTTTTAAAAATAACAGAGTAATGAGCATGACATACTATCTCAGGTAAAAAAACAAAATTATTTAAGTAGAAGATACGACCTGTTGATGTGAGACTCAGAGCTCTCGCAATATGTTTGCGGGAAAAGGAAGATAATTTGGATCCAAAATAATTCAAGGAAAGCTGAAGTTCAGTGTCGTCAGGTGTAAATATATTAAATTAGTGTTCCTATCTTGATGTTATAAGTTTTCTGTTGGAATAGCAAAAATGTGAACCCATGGAGTGCAAAAGAAATACACAGTCAGTGAACCGAAGTTGGCTACGGGTTAAATATCAATAAGTATAAATGTGAGTAGTTTACTCTGAGATGGTAAATATCCAAAAGCAGTGTTCATAAAGTCACTGAGAAGAATGTTCCTCCTCTTGAAACCCATTCTGATAGCTGTATACCTATTTTTTTCATCAATGCGGTCACTGGCATTGCTTAGTCACCCAGCAAATGCTGTCAATTATGAGTCTGTGGTCCATTCTCTTCCACAAGTCCTGGTGCTCAGAGCAAGCTGGCCCATGTGCAGAAATGAATTGCGCACTGAAAGGTGGGTAATTGCAAGCATTTACAAACCATGGTCGAGCATCATGGAGGACAGAGACCCGGCTATGAACTTGTCTCACTTTCTACAAGATTATTCTTACTGACCCACAAACACAGGTGAGGTGACAAATATTGAATACTGAGTGACTGTTATTTGATATTTTGGTTTAGGAAAAACGGAATGTGCCAACAACAAACAGCGTGGGCAGATAAACGTTTACCTGGCTCTTGCTTAAAAAGTAAGTACTGCTCTTTCAGAATTCGCCTTGATATTCACTTAAATGGATCCAGAGTTTTTCAGGAGCATCCCTAGTGGCTAATTGCTCCTTTGTGTCTCATTTTACAGGTTTTGTGGCCTTGTTTACTTGCAAAGAAAAGGTATCCAACAAGAACAGCAACTCCATCACCGGGTTCTGGGAGTTCAGTAATGCCCCCAGTATTTTCCCAAATATCTACTATCGTTCTTTGGGAATGGTGGGGGGCTTATCCAGAAGTGAGTAAAATCTCCATTTTTGGAATCCTACCACTGGGAAGAAAAAGATACTCATGTGAATCTTGCTCCCTCTTACAGAAATAAATGATTGAAACAATACAAAAAAAAAACTCATACAAACAAATAAATAAATACAGATTTTTCTAAAGTCACTCAACACAGGGTTTTACATGACTTTTGTATTTTGTTAGAAGAGTGTTTGCATGATTTTCTAATTTAATGAAAAAAGGATAAAATAGGAACTAGTGTGGCAATACTGGGATTCCTTTGGTAATTGTTTCTCAATGTTGTTTATAAATGATAAAATCAAAAATAAATATCAGATACATAAAGGTTTATTATTGGGTCTCAAAATGTTATGTTTATGAATAAATATGTTTTCATTTGTTTGATAAATTAGTATCACATTTATACGGCAATATAATACTTAACACATATAATATAGAATTTAATGTATAATAAAATAAATAGAAGCATATAGCAACAATCAGTGAAAAAAGAGGCCACAAATTTGAACTAGAGTGTGGAGGGTAAACCCTGCTGCGTGTGGGATGGGGGAAGGGACGTTACAAAGTGGGATAACTATTCTAAAATCTCAAAAATTAACAGTAAATAATTAGGAGAGTCTACATTGTATTCTGATGAAGGAATTTCTTTTCAGAACCAACTGATGTATATATATATATATATTTTTCCTCCAACACCACCATCCTATTCTACTGCAGCCTTTTGAATAGGTTGGGTTATAAAGAGAAATGGACTGGAGCACTGTGTAAGTAAATCTCATTTTATATGGAAGAAAGGTTTTTCCCTGTGTGTTAATTGAAGCCTAACTGTGTCTGTGTATTTCACTGCATGATGCTCTGCAGGAAGGTGTTTGCTCACATGTTTTCAAGTGTATCCACAATCTGTTAAACTCAACCAGAACTGTACAGGATAATAATATTAATAATAATTTCATAATAATAATTTTAACATTCCTGATTTTATATCTGCATCTTAGATATAACAGGATGGAAATGTAGATAACTATCCCCAGAAAGAGTGTTTGACCCAAATTAGGGTGATTTTTCTGATTCCCATCACCATTCTAATGACAAAATCTGATGGACTCAGACTTTCAGGCGTGATTCTAACGGGCATCTCTTCCGATTTTTACTCCATGAAATGCAGCAACAGGAACAAACATCACTGAGGAAATGTGGGAAACATATGTGAACTTGACACGAAAATATCAAATCCCTCTTGAAAATATTGAAAATGTCTACAAAGCAGGTATTTCCTGAAAACTGACCTGAAATTAGAGCAAATCAAAATGATACTTAATACCCATCTCTGAACGTAAAAATCTTAAAAACTATATAAAGAGAAAGCAAACATATTATTTAAATTTTCTCTTTTTTCCTTACATTTTAGACACATGCCCTAAAGGGGTGCCTTGATCCTTGAGTAGAAACATGACATCATCACTGCTCTTGGCTCATTGGAATCAAACTTGATGTCAAATCAATCCTGTTAACACAAAGTGTTTGCAATTGTCTCCCGCGTATTTCTGCACCCCCTCCTGTTATGGGAAATTGTTACTGGCTTCATATATGATTCAATGCATTGATTTCACATCTTGCATAATGTGCTTTCAATAAAGTACCTAAACCCTCCTGTTATTGGAAATTGTTGCTGGCTTCATGTATGATTAAATGCATTGATTTCACATCTTGCATAAAGTGTTTTCAATAAAGTACCTACTGTACATGAATTCTATGACTAGTCAACACATTTGTCACCCTGCTGTGAATGGGAACAATTTGTGAATTTTAAAATTTAGGAGCTACAATATATACAGCTCCCAAGGAAACTGAATATTTCAACAATTCTTTTCTGTGTGATTTATTGTTTCAGAAAATTCTAGAGAGAAGGCTCAATAGTCAAGACCACAAGCTGTTCTCCCAGAGGATGTGGGATCGATTTGCAGCCGCCACATGTTAGTTCACGACCGTTGGTAACTTCAGTTACAAGGAATCCTCTGATACCCTCACACAGACACACATTCCAACAAAACCCCAATGTTCATAAAAGAAAAATAAATCAATAATAATATACAAAAATATAAAAAACATCTTAAAGGGACATACAGCATAGTGTCCTGAGATGAAAGATTTTCATATGTACACATCAAAAATGGTTTTATTACAAATCATGGTAGTATTGTTTCATAAAAAGAAATCAAGTATATTCATATACATTGATATTAAACAGGACTTCATCAAATATTCTTTTAATTATACTTCATGATAGAAATATTTCAGACACGCGTTCACGAATATACATATATTATATATATCCCAGGGGGTAGTTTTCTTATTAGTGAAAATCTAACATCCCAAAGATCCAGGCTTCTTGGGGCCAGACTTTCATAAACAGGAAAATACTGGCTGCTTACTGGTCCTTGGCACCATTTGGTGCTCATAGAGGAATCAAGGGGTGGTGATCAGGCACATATATCCCAGGCTGGGTAGTGAGGAGACCATGAAGCAACCATTAATGGCAGTTGGCAGTAGGAGGGCACCAGGCTGCTGGGAAAAGTCAGGTTGTTCCATGGCAGAAGTATAGATGGTGGTGCTTTGGCACTTTTGGTGAGGGAGGTGGCATGGGCAATGAGGGAAAGACCCCTGGAGCACACCCACTTCTGGAGACAGGATGGATGGGGGGCCTACCTTTTTTATTTTCTTTTGATAAATAGCGAGGGGGTAAGAAATGGGGGCAATGACAACATTAGACTACTTCCTGCTGAGTCGGGGCCTCAAAGTCTGTTGGGTACGTGTCAAAAGCTCTGGTTAACTGACCCAGCTGAAAGGACCGAGAGCAATGACATGGACAGGACTGGTCCCCATCTGTTTTCAGCCAGTGCAGGGCTTGAAGCCTTTCATAGTGTTTTCTAGTCACCAGCTGATTCCTTGGACATATCTGCTAGCCAAGTGGAAATCTATTCAAACGAACTTAGGCTAAGGACAGTAGTTAAAATGTGAGAGCTTAAATCACACATTTGGAATTTTCCTATAGTCCTGGTGTAGGGGAAGGGAGAAGTCCCATGTCTAGGGGATAGACATGGATCATACTCACAGGAACAGGCAGGGGGAGAAACTTAAACTGCGCTTATCTGACCTGTGAGAGGTGAACCCATGTCTCTCTCATCTCCCTGCAGATTCCATGAACTTTTGTTCTCAGGATATGTAATCTGTCACGCTTTTGAGTTGAAGAAAAGCTATGGAATGAGGTTAAAAAGCATGAACATTTTCTCTCTGCCCAGAGAGCTGGATAAATAGGTTGGACAGAGATGTTTCCAGTATGGTGAGATGTACCTTCATGAATATATTTAGAACACAACTAAATGAGTGAGCATTCTAGGGAGTTTTACTTATTTCATATTCCTGGGTTTTTGTTCCATAACACATTAAAAGGTGAGTCTTTATGTTTTGCTACAGCAACCTGGGATTTAAAGGAAGATACATGACATGCATGTTTTATATCAGATGATACAGGGTTTTTCCCTTAAACCTATGACGTCAGAGATTCTAACATTACATTATCAATGGGTTGATAGTGGTGTGGTCAAAATTAGAAAACTCAAAGTACAGTCCATTCAACATGGGGTGGAATTCATGTATCAAGTAAATATTGCTCCTTCCTAGTTGATATTATACTATATCCTGTGTCAAAGAAAAAAAAATTTTATTTTAACTGGGATTTCTTAATATCTTGAACTATAAACCACACATGATTACAGCATTAGGTACATATATTCAAGTTTATATGGGAGGAAATATTTATAATGTCTGTCAGTAGAATGGTATATTCCTCTTTTTTGCATGAATTACACTGGGACAGATATGTTCACTTCTGTGTTCTCATCAGCTTGATGAATAAACATGCTTTTTTTTACAATGCGTATGCACTTCTTCCATGTACAAGCAATCCTTAAGCATTTTCATACACTATAACAAAATATGACATTTGATCTGTACTAACTACACAAGCATCAGTCATCAGGAAGACTTAATCTCAAATACACACCTTTAGAAGATCTAATTTGTTTCACTAAATGTTGACTCTACCCCAGACATGAGTCATATTAGAATGAAAATTTTACCTATTTTTTTCTAACTCTAAAAGCTCATTGATCAAATAATTTCAATGTTCTCAAATTAAATCAACATTTTGATATAATATGACAGAAATTCATTCTGAGAAACTGAAAGGGAATGATTTTGGATTTCAGTTTTGTTATTCATAAAGAAACACAGGTGAATTAATGTTCTGGTGAATCAGTCAGACAACATACACATCATAATTGTAGCAGGACGACCTGCAAATCACTGTGAGTACTGCCAGCATTTCTGAAGTTCCTCAAACAAGGAACTTTGTGGTTTGCCTTTAGCAGTAGGCCTGGGCTTTCTCTTATTGAATTGAAGAATCTGTTCTGTTCCTTTCCGTACTTCAGGTCCCTGTTCCAGGCACCAATTGTGCTGGCTCGCATCACTTCTGAGCTGGTTCCTGAAGGGGAAAAGAAGGCATACGAGGGAGAACCAACTCAACTCAAAGCTGATCAAGTTCATTTATTCAAAGTTTGCCATAAAATTATATACTCTACTTAGGGAGGAGGAGTCAGGGATGGAAAGAGGGAATTTAATAGTGCTACCTGCAGTTACCAAAGGATATGTCTCTCTACCATGGGCTCTACATTCTCTGATTTTTGTTTTGAGTGAGCAGGGGGTAGTTAGTTTAGAGCTTGGCAACTCAGGCAGAAAGAGGAACAGAACAGATTATTCAATTGCAAAATGCAAACCAGAAAGTTCCTTGTTTGAGAAACTTCAGAAATGCTGGCAGTACTCACATTTATTTGCAGGTCGTCCTGGTACACGTAATTTGAAATTTTACACAATTTTGTTAGCAAATAGATTTTATAACAAACAAGAAAGAAAATTGGGAGGTATTCTTTCTGAAATGAATAGACATAAAGATTACCAAATCCTTCAGGGATTTAGGTACATCTTTGGACATGAAAATATGGCATTGAAAGTTGACGTTGCATGTCTGCATTATTATTGGAACTAAAAAACTCATCCATATTAGGGTGAACACTGCTGCTATCTCTGCAGTGTGAAACTCCCATGGCATGAACATCAAGTTTTATTTCGTTTCTTTCCTACAATATTAGAGAATCGTATTGAAGAGCATTCCCGCACATTCCATTGCTGTCCTTATGCCTACATGTGGACGTGTCGTTTATTCGGGGTGACACTATTCAAGTCGTCTTTGTGTTCACATCATACTGATGTCAAACAAAACTCACTACTTTTCTGAATGTATATCCTATGAAACTAAAAAACTCATGTAAATGAAAATATGTTAAATTTCATAGGTAAAAAATTGGTCGTTTTATTTATTTATGTGATTTTATATTATATTCAAAAATTATGTAATCTCTAGGGTGGGACCTCCTGTGAACTCAGCTATTGCCAGGTGCAATCAGAGTTATGTTAGATTGCATCTCAGATGCACAAGCATCTGATTTTTAGTTAAAAGTGAATTTCTGAGTTTCAATGATATAGAGTTACCCTTGAAAATCAACATAAATACTTTCATCATTTAACCACTACTCCGCTATTTCACCAGCAACATGACAGTCACAGTTAGATTTGCTCTTGGTCTGATACATTTTTTTTTTATATTTCTATGGAAGGTGATGAGAGATAAAAAGATTGTGTACTGATGGAAGTTTAACTGAGTGGAAATCATGGGTCTGAGGACCACTTTTGCACAAAGTAGGAAAACTTATCCTGTGTCAAGAATAATAAGTTATCTCCATATCTAAGTGCTTTAGTGCTCATAACAAAATGAATACAGACTCATCTTTGGATTCATTTTTAGCTTGAATCGATGCTATAGATATTTGATTAAGGATTGAGTAACTAAAAAGTAGTTTATTGGACTTACAAAATAATTGCCATGAGACTCATGTATGGAATTTTCCAAAGAAACTGGGAATGAACACGTAGCACTTGGATCACAGTCTTATATAAATCAGGAAGTATGGCGGTCAACATTGAGGCTTTTGAGACCTTGAGACCTTTTGTGCTGACCGTGTGCTCTTATGTGTATAATGTCATCTCACCAGCTTGTCATGACCACGGGTTTAGAATTCAGTGGGGTGTAATGTTCCTGAATTTCTGTTTTCGACATTAGTTCAGATTTGTCAAAAATTCAGGAGCATTACACTCCAGTGAATTATAATCACATGAGTTGAAATAAAAGAATTAAAATATAGACAAACAGGATGTTCTGGGGGAAAAAAAAACAAACTAACAGGCTCAATGACAGAGTGCTCATGACAGTTTACTTAAAATGAGACAAGCTTTGCATGCATTTTCAGTTGCTCTCTTCACCTGCATAAGAAGGACTCTGCTCTTCTGTTGCAGAAGAAAAAGAAGACTCTAGAAGATGGAGGTCCTTCTGCTGGCTGCTCTAGCCTGTTTGGTGTCTGCCGCTGAGGAGCCCTTCCAGGTACAAGGATGGGCTTTCAGGAGGTTATTAGTGTTGAGGGTGTGGTGGTGGTGAGTTTATCACATTTTGACCTCGGTGATACTTTGAATATATATTTGCTGAAATATTTTTCATAATTGTAATATAGTCCTATTTCTTATCATTTTATTTTTTTAATTTATAATATAATTACTTCATTTATGCTTTCAATATTATCTAATTATATTTATCTTGCATAAAGTGGGTAATGATTATCCTCTTTTTATTAGACTTATATTTTCTACCTCCTAGAATAATAATCTCCCCCTAACTCCATTCCTCCCAACCCTCCTAGCTGCCTCCATCTTCTCTCCCCCAGATTCACCCCTGTACATAAAACACCACCTCTGCTTCTCATCAGAACAGAGCATGCTTCCCTACAATCCCTTCCCCTGCTCTTTTCAGCATTCCCCAGCTCCACCACAGACCTTGACCTGTGCATCTGCTCCCCTCAGCTGTTATCAGGAGCTTCTCTGATGATGGGTTAACTTGGTGGTTATAACCACTCTATGAGCACAACAGAATATCATTGGTAATCATCATACAGTCTGGTTTGGCCGTCCCTTCGGTGTCAGCCATGGGTTCTTTCCCTTGGTGTGGTATTCTGCCCTTCCATTGCTCCTGTAGATCCTGCAGGGAGGTGAGGTTACAGATGGAAGTTTCTGTGACTGGGATGGTGTCCCAGTTCCACCACTGGAGGGCTTGCTTGGTTACAGAATGGCCAATTTAGGCTACCTGTCCCCCAATACTAGAGCTCCTTGGCAGAATCACCATCATAGATTCCAGGAAGTCTTCACTGTAATAGACCTCCAGATCACCCCTAAATGTCCCCCAGTTCTAATGGTCTTTCCCTGTGTTCTCTCCCTCCATCCCTCTCCCCCTTGCTGATCCCTCCTGTTCCCATTTTTGTTACCCCACAGCCCACCTTTAATGTCTCTTCTATTTCTCCTTCACTGAAAGGTCAGTGTGTCTTAATTGGGTCCCTCCTTGCTGCATAGTCTCACTGGGTCTGTGGAATATAGTACAACTATCCTCTTCTCAGAGCTAGTATACACTTGTAAGTAAATACATACCATGATTAACTATCTGGTTTGGGTGACCTTGCTCAGGATAATTTTTTCTAGTCCCCTTCATATGCCTACAAATGTCATGTCACTTTTTTAAATTGCTGAGAAATATTCAATTGGGTAAATGTGTCACATTTTTTTAAACCATTGTTCAGTTAAAGGATATTTAGTTTGTTTCCAGTTTCTGGTCATTATGAATAAAGCCACTATGAACTATGTCTCTGGTTAACAGGAAGCTTCTGGAGTTGTGGAGGCTGTTTTGGCCTCTGGTAAAGCAGGGAGCTTCTACTGCAGTTGGGGGATGGAACAAAGTCAGGTCAAGGAGGGGAAGGAGGATTAGAGAGAAAGAGGAAGGTCACCAGGAGAATGGAGGGATTCTTTGGGAGTGCATACACCCTTCCTGGAGTCCTAGGGGCTGGGTTAACCTCTGGTCCAGCAGGGAGCTTCTGCTTCCTAGAGTGCCTGGACAGGCTGGTGACAAGGAGGACAAGTAACCCTTTCATTAGTTAAGGCTGTGTTGTATTCTCAATTTCTTTTGTACTTTAGCATAGTGAACTTTATTTTCCTAGATGAAACTTATACATGTTTGCATTAGAATGTGTCCCAGTGCTGAAAGAAATCAGAGGTTTATTTTCATGAGTATAATAAAAATTTGAAGTCAATCTGCAGTCTGCTTGACAAGCACATCTTTCATGGAGCTGAGGCACGGACTGTCTATGTCGTAGAGTAATTTTCTTTGGTCAATATGTGTGATAATACTGATATAAATTGTAATCCCTTTATTTCTCCAATAAATAGGTTTGAATACTTTTTAAATTTTACGTGTATGTGTGTGTGTGTGTGTGTGTGTGTGTGTTTGTGTGGCAAAGAGAGAGACAGAGAGGGGGGGGGGACAGAGGGAGAGACAGACAGAGAACAGAGAGAGTCTGTGTCTGTGACCATGGGTTCACAAACACAGCAGCAAACGTGTAGAAATTAGAGTCTAAGCCATCCAACAGGTGCCATTTTTACCTCCTCCAATCAGAGTGATTACTCTGACGAAATTCAGTACTAATACACTGGGTACACACGTGCCCTGTCATCGAGATTGATTTTTTTTATCCTTTAAGTTTACATTGATTGCATTTGTATGTGGATTTCATTACATTTTCCTACGGATTACTTATATGTGCTGATGCTGCTTCATGATAGGAACTTAAAATATTCATTTTACACCGTTTTCTAGAAAGCAATTTGCATGATATAAAACTATTGTCATTTCTCAATAAATATGTTCGTATTGTCAACATGTCAGGCTAATTTAAGGTATACGCGGAAACACAGATTAATCTTTTTATCAAATTACTTATATAATTATTTATATGACATATTTTTGTGCCACAATATAAAAATATTGTCAAATTCTTTACTGAAAAATCTATAAATTACTTAATCTTTCTAACGATTGCTTAATCTTAAAATTTTTACTAATTGAATGTTTTTACCATGTCATGTGTGTGGGTATTTTGTCCTTATGCTGCACTACGTGTATGCAGCACCCACTAAGATATTCCTCAAAAATGAACTTACAGAAGTTGTCTGCCAACATGTGGGTGCTAGAACTCGAAACTAGATTCTCCAGTGATGAATCTAATTCATATTAATTTTAGTTTTCAGGGAACTTTAACACCATCTACCTAGCAGGCAAGAGCAGGAGTACAACAAACGGAAATAGTCCAGCACGGATGCTGATGCGTAAAGTGGAGACTTTTAACAATAACAGAGTCATGAGAATGACATACTACCTCAGGTAAAAATCCAAAGTATTTAAGTAGAAGATACGACCTGTTGACATGAGACTCAGAGCACTCACAATATGTTTGCGGGAAAAGGAAGATAATTTGGATCCAAAATAATTCAAGGAAAGCTGAAGTTGAGTGTCGTCAGGTGTAAATATATTAAATTAGTGTTCCTATCTTGATGTTATAAGTTTTCTGCTGGAATAGAAAAATGTGAACCCATGGAGTGAAAAAGAAATACACAGTCAGTGAACCGAAGTTGGCTACGGGTTAAATATCAATAAGTATAAATGTGAGTAGTTTACTCTGAGATGGTAAATATCCAAAAGCAGTGTTCATAAAGTCACTGAGAAGAATGTTCCTCCTCTTGAAACCCATTCTGATTGCTGGATACCTATTTTTGCATCAATGCGGTCACTGGCATTTCTTTGTCACCCAGCAAATGCTTTCAATTATGAGTCTGTGGTCCATTCTCTTCCACAAGTCCTGGTGCTCAGAGCAACCTGACCCATGTGCAGAAATGAATTGCGCACTGAAAAGTGGGTAATTGCAAGCATTTACAAACCATGGTCGAGCATCATGGAGTACAGAGACCCAGCTATGAACTTGTCTCACTTTCTACAAGATTATTCTTACTGAGCCACAAACACAGGTGAGGTGACAAATATTGAATACTGAGTGACTGTTATTTGATATTTTGGTTTAGGAAAATCGGAATGTGCCAACGACAAACAGCATTGGCAGATAAACGTTTCTCCGGCTCTTGCTTAAAAAGTAAGTACTGCTCTTTCAGAATTGGCTGTGATATTCACATAAATGGATCCAATCTTTTTCAGAGCATCCCTAGTGGCTAATTGCTCCTTTGTGTGTCATTTTACAGGTGATTTGGACTTTTTTACTTGCACAACAAAGGTATCCAACAAGAACAGCAACTCCATCACTGGGGTCTGGCAGTTCCGAAATGTCCCTAGTATTTTCCCGAATATCTACTATTATTCTGTGGGAATGGGGGGCAGACCCAGAAGTGAGTAAAATCTCTATTTTTGTAATCCTTCTACTGGGAAGAAAAAAGTACTCATGTGAATCTTGCTCCCTCTTACAGAAATAAATGATTTAAACAATACAAAAAAAAAAAAAAAACAAAAAGAACTCATACAAACAAATAAATAAATACAAGTTTTTCTAAAGTCAGTCAAATACAGGGTTTTACATGACTTTTGTATTTTGTTAGAAGAGTGTTTGCATGATTTTGTAATTTAATGAAAAAAGGATAAAATAGGAACTAGTGTGGCAATCCTGGGATTCCTTTGGTAATTGTTTCTCAATGTTGTTTTATAAATGATAAAATCAAAAATAAATATCAGATACATAAAGGTTTCATTATGGGGTCTCAAAATGTTATGTTTATGAATAAATATGTTTTCATTTGTTTGATAAATTAGTATCACATTTATACGGCCATATAATACTTAACACATATAATATAGAATTTAATGTACAATAAAATAAATAGAAGCCTATAGTAACAATCAGTGAACAAAGAGGCCACAAATTTGAAGTAGAGTGTGGAGGGTAAACACTGCTGTGTGTGGGATGGGGGAAGGGACGTTACAAAATGGGGTAACTATACTAAAATCTCAAAAATGAACAGTAAATTAGGAGAGTCTACATTGTATTCTCATAAAGGAATTTCTTTTCAGAACCAAGTAGAGTATATATATTTATTCATTTTTCCTCCAACACCACCATCCTGTTCTACTCCAGCCTTTTGAATAATTTGGGTAATGAGGAGAGATGGACTGCAGCACTGTGTAAGTAAATCTCATTTTATATGGAAGAAAGGTTTTTCCCTGTGTGTTAACTGAAGCCTAACTGTGTGTGTATTTCACTGCATGATGCTATGCAGGAAGGTGTTTGCTCACATGTTTTCAAGTGTATCCACAATCTGTTAAACTCAACCAGAACTGTACAGGATAATAATTTTAATAATAATTTCATAATAATAATTTTAACATTCCTGATTTTAAACCTGCATCTTAGATATAACAGGATGGAAATGTAGATAACTATCCCCAGAAAGAGTGTTTGACCCAAATCAGGGTGATTTTTCTGATTCCCATCACCATTCTAATGACAAAATCTGATGGACTCAGACTTTCAGGCGTGATTCTAACAGGCGTCTCTTCCTATTTTTACTCCATGAAATGCAGCAACAGGAACAAACATCACTGAGGAAATGTGGGAAACATATGTGAACTTGACACGAAATAATGAAATCCCTCTTGAAAATATTGAAAATGTCTACAAAGCAGGTATTTCCTAAAACTGACATGAAATTAGAGCAAATCAAAATGATTCTTAATTCCCATCTCTGAAAGTAAAAATCTTAAAAACTATATAAAGAGAATGCAAACATATTATTTAAATTTTCTCTTTTTTTGTTACATTTTAGACATGTGCCCTAGGTGAGCCTTGATCCCTTAGTAGAAACATGACATCCTCACTGCTTTTGGCTCACTGGAATCAAACTTGATGTCAATTCTATCCTGTTAACACAAAGTGTTCGCAATTGTCTCCCGGGTATTTCTGCACCCCCTCCTGTTATGGGAAATTGTTACTGGCTTCATGTATGATTCAATGCATTGATTTCACATCTTGCATAAAGTGTTTTCAATAAAGTACCTAAACCCTCCTGCTATTGGAAATTGTTGCTGGCTTCATGTATGATTCAATGCATTGATTTCACATCTTGCATAAAGTGTTCTCAATAAAGTACCTACTGTACATGAATTCTATGAGTAGTCAACACATTTGTCACCCTGCTGTGAATGGGAACAATTTGTGAATTTTAAAATTTAGGAGATACAATATATACAGCTCCCAAGGAAACTGAATATTTCAACAATTCTTTTCTGTGTGATTTATTATTTCAGAAAAATACTAGAGAGAGGGCTCCATAGTCAAGACCACAAGCTGTTCTTCCAGAGGATCTGGGTTCAATTTGCAGCCGCCACATGTTAGCTCACGAGCATTGGTAACTTCAGTTCCAAGGAATCCTCTGATACCCTCACACAGACACACATTTCAACAAAACTCCAATGTTCATACAATTAAAATAAATGAAAAATAAACTACAAAAATTTAAAAAACATCTTAAAGGGACATACAGCATAGTGTCCCGAGATGAAAGATTTTCATATGTACACGTCTAAATTGGTTTTATTACAAATCATGGTGTATTGTTTCATAAGAAGAAATCAAGTATATTCATATATATTTGCATTCCACAGGAACTCATCAAATATTGTTTTTATTATACTTCATGATAGAAATATTTCAGAAGCGTTCACGAATATACATATACATACGGGCATGAGATACCACGTCATTGAAAAAGAGCATGAGATGACAGCAAGGAAAACTTGGAGGGAGAAAGGAAAATATATAATTATATAGGATATTGAGAATTGAAGAAGAGAGCTGGAGAGGTGGCTCAGAAGTGAAGAGCACTGACTTCTCTCCCAGAGGACCTGGGTTCAATTCCCAGCACCAACTTGGAAGCTGACAACTGTCTGTAACTCCTAGTCCATGAGATCGTATACCCTTACACAGACATACATGCAGACAGAACCCCCATGTACATGATATAAAAATACATAAATGAATAAATGTTTTTAAAAGAAATAAAATAAAAGAAATAAAAATCAATTCTCACCACTCACACAAAAGGCTACAAGCCCAGCTGTGAATTACCAGTCTAGCACTAGATGGAAATGTGGGAAGGTCATACATGCAACCATGATAACCGCTCACAGACCATCTGTCAGTCAGGTACAGAGAGACCCTGCCTCAGAAAAACGTTAAGGGTGATGGAGGAGCACCCTTTTATACTCTTACAAATATGCACAAATACTTATATGTCCATGCAAACAATATGTGTGGTGTAATGCACACACACAGGAGTCAGGGTGTCAACATCAGACGAGTGATGCTGTTTACAGAAGCATGATCAATGCTCTGAGGAAGAACTCAGAGTTAATAAATAAAATTAGATGTACACGTATGTATACGTATGTACATATATATGTGTGTATGTATAAATATATGTACATATACATAATGATTGCAAATAATTTTTTCAGATAATGTATTCTAATTAGGGTTTCCCATCACCAAACCTCTCCATTCACCCAAATCCACACTCTTTCTGTTTATTCTCATTTGAGTTCAAATTAATGTTTTTTTTTTAAAAAACAAACAACAACAAAACTTCCATACAACCAAGTGTTCTCAGTGTGAACTGTTATCAGACATAGAGGGTTTTGACTGAGGCCAAAATTAGAGAGGGAAGATGACAACAGCATTAACAGTGGTACCTTGAAAGTGGAGCTGGTATAGTTATGTGTGTCTCATGGGCCATCCCACCCATTTTCCTGAAATACAAGCATCAGATCCACCTCTCTGCCATTCCCCACTTGGGCTTAATGGCACATACACTGATGCTCCAAGATTTCCTTTTCTTTTGTTCTTAGTGATGGTGATTTAAAATCATATTTTAATCCACCAAGAATTATGGGCACACAAACAGTACTGAGGACATTGTCTATCTTGGGGACTAGATCTCTCATTTGTTGTCCTAAACTGGGTGATACACACAACTGACTTGGCAGGTTACTTTTATACACTTACATATAACTCTCAGGTTGCACACTCACTAGGCATCCCCTGACCACAGCGTTCTTCCTGGCTTTAAGGGCTTCTGAGATTCACCTTGTCCTGAGGTCTGGTCTCCGGGATCTCAGCAGTATCTGCAGAAACATTGTTGAATATTCACCAGAGATCTTTTTTTGCACACTGGTGTAAGCCAATAAAAAGTCTTTCTCCACCCCCCTCTCTTTTCTTTTGACTCCTGATGACTACACTGGGTGTTTGAGATCACAGAGTAGCCCAGAGCCTTTCTCAGAGTGAGCTTCTAAACACAAATAAACATGTTCTGGAGAGACATACTTCAGGTAACTGGAATAGTTATCCAGAAGCAGAACTTCCAATGATAAAAAGCAAGGTTACTACATTTGGCGACTTTCCCAGAAGTATATGAACTTTGATGGATTATGCCTTCATTTTAGTTTTAGCAGGAATTCTCTCTGTGTGCTGAGTCTTTGAGCTTGAATGGCACTTCAGTCATGGGGTTAGAAGTGCAAAGGTTTCAGGGCCTACTAAGTTCTGGGCCTGTTATACATGAAATGCTCTGACTCAGTCACCCTGCAGCATCTTAATGTATCTTATTGAATATGGTTTTCAAGAATTTCATTGAGAATTTCCCTACATACATTTATGAATGAGATCGGCCTGTAGTTTCCTATTTTATCTTGTCTGTATCGGGTTTGGTTTCAAAATCACACCAGTCTCAGAGGCTGAGTTCAGAAGGAAATCTGCACTTTTCATTTTGTGGATATTTTTGAGAAATTTGGAAGTAATCATCCTTAAAATTTGAATGGAGTCACCAGTGACTATATCCAGTCCTGGGATTTTCTTTGTATTGAGACTGTAATAATTCTCTTTTAAATATGTTTAATCCTACTGTATTGCTATATTCCTGGCAAAGATATCAGTGAGTCATCCTATCATTCAATATTTATTATAAAATAGCATTATATATTAAAATTTTTATTAAATTATAAAATTTCATTGATATAAAATGTTAACATTTTTACATTATGAATATTAAGAAAATATTTATCTTTCCTGAAGTAATGTAACTTACGAAGAGTTTTTCTCATGCCATACTCATGAGAATCTTGCTCTGTAGCACATTATAAGGTAAACCTTTGTAGATTTTGCTACAGCAATCTGGATAATATGGGAAGATACTTGTCATGTGGGTTTTATATCAGATGATACAGGATTTTCTCCTAACACGATGGCTTCAGAGACACTAACATTACATTATCATTAAGTTGACAGTGGTGTGGTAAAAATAAAAAAACTCAGAGTAAATTCCATTCTTCATACAGTAGAATTCAGGTAGTGATCTTGTCAAGTGAATATTGTTTCTTCCTATTTGATATTATAATGTGTTCTGTGCCAAAAAAAAAAAAACACAGACAATCTTATTTTAGGTGGTGTTTCTTACTACCTTGAACAATAAAACACACATGATTATATAACACTGTATAGGTATATTCAGATTTATGTGGGAAGAAACATTTTTCATGTCTGTTAGAAGAATGGTATTTTCCTCTTTTTTTGCATAAATTGCACTGGTGCAGATATATTCACTTATGTGTTTCCATCATCATGATAAACAAGGGTCCTTCTTTTTCAACGCATATACACTTCTTCCACATTCAAGCAATCGTTAGGCATTTTCATGCACTATAACAAAATATGTCATTTGATTTGTACTAACTACACAAGCATCAGTCATCAGGAAGAATTAATCTGAAATACACATCTTTAACAGAAGTAATTTGTTTCACTAAATGTTGACTCTACTTCAGACATGAGGTCATAAAAGAAAGCCAGCTTTTACCTTGATTTTTCTAACTCTAAAAGATCACTGATCAAATAATTTCAATGTTCTCGATGTTAAATCAATATCATGGATATAATGTGATAGAAATTGATTCTGACAAACAGAAAGGGAATGAGTCTGGATTTCTGCTTTATTACTCAAAGAAAAAGAGTGAGTTAATGTGCTGGTGAACATTCAGACAGCTTACTTACAGGTCATATTCTGATTTTTTACAAATTTTGTCACCAAAAAGATTGTACAACAAAGCAAAAATAAAATTGGGGTATATACTATCTGAAATGTACAGATATAGGGGTTACCAAATCCGTCACGGGGCTTAGGTACATATTTTGACATGAAGATATGGCATCAAAAGTTTCCTTTACATGTTGCAATATTATTGGAACTCAAAAATTTCTCCACATCACAGAGAACATGAGAAGCTCACACGTAGATTCACATTTTGTTGAGGAGACTTCCTCAAGGGCCTTAATATTTCCATCCCCATGAAATATAGGAAGAGATTTGGAAGAGAAAGTTGATTTTTTTTATGAACTGACAGAAAACTTTGCTCAATCTGTATTCCAGGGTGGTTCCTAACCGTCATCTCTTCTAACTCTTAATCAAATTTAGCAAGAACATATTTCACAAAGAACGTGTGGGGGGAATGTGTGACATTGATCACTACATACAAAATTCCTATTAAACACATTATAAATATCTACAAAACAGGTAATACCAGTGTTCTACTGTATAAAATAACCTGATACAAGAGCAAGTCATTGATTGTTGATTCAAATATACTATGTAGAAAAATAGCAATTAAAAATCCTTAAGTGTTTTGATGAAATTCAGTGACCTTCATTGATCTGTTTCCTCACACAGATCAGTGCCCCACATTAAAGTGTTGCTCCTGTGAGTGCAAACTTGGTAATTAATAGTGTAAACTCATGGGAATTAGAGCATGCTTTTAAGTCAATAAGTCAATACAATCTTTTAAACACAAAATAGTGGTTCTGAGGGCATTAAGTAGAATATAGCTTAGAATAACAGATGTAAATAACATGGAGTATGAAATTAGTTTACCAAAATGCTTTCTATTCACTGACAAATTGAGTCTGGTGTAGAAATGGAAAAGAAATACAACAATAGGTACAAAGTAATAGAAATTATTTATCTCCATATCTAAGTGTTTTAGTGTTCATAAAAACATGAATAGAGAGTCATCTTTGGGACTCAATTTTAACATGAATTGATGCTATTGATATTTGATTTAAGATTTGAATAACCAAAAAGAAGTTTTTTTGACTTATACAATAATTGTAATGAGAAACATTTATGGAATATTCCAAAGAAAATGGGAATGAATTCGTAGCACTTAGATCACAGTCTTATATAAGTGAGGAAGTATGACGGTCAACATTGCCATCCTTGAGCTCTTTTGTGCTGACCATGTGCTCTCAGGTGTATAATGTCATCGAACCAGATTGTCATGACCATGGGATTAGAATTCAGTGGAGTGGAGTGTTTCTGAATTGCTCTCTTTGACATTGTTTCAGAATTGCCGACAATTCAGGAACATTACACTCCACTGAATTCTAATCCCATAAGTTAAAATAAAGAAATTCAAATAGAGACAAACAGACTGTTCTAGAAAAAAAAAAAAAAGAAAAGCAAACTAACACGTCCAGTGGCAGAGTGCTCATGCCACTTTAAATTGACGGAGATAAGCTTTGCATGCTTTTTCAGTTCATCTCTTTACCTGCATCTGAAGGACTCTGCTCTTCTTGCTGGAGAAGAAAGTGAAGTATCTAGAAGATGGAGATTCTTCTGCTGGCTGCTCTAGCCTGTTTGGTGTCTGCCAGTGAGAAGCCATTACAGGTACAAGGATGGGCTTTCAGGAGGTTATTCGGGTTGAGGGAGTGGTGGAAGTGCTTTCATCACTTTTTGATGAAAGTGATTCTTTGAATATGTATTGGTTGAATTTTTTATTTTTTGTACTTGTAATACAGTCCCATCTCTTAAAAATTTGTTTTATTTGAAATTGTAATATAATAATCTTATTTGGTCTTCCAATATTGCCTAATTTCATTTTTTTATTGATAAGTGGGTGATTAATAATCTCTTTTTATAAGTTTACTTTATCTCCTTCTTATTATAATAATCCAACCCCTTCCTCCACTCGCTTGAACCCTCCTACTTGCGTCTACCTCTCCTATCACCTAGATCCACCCTTGTACACACCACCCCACCCCTGCTTGCCCTCAGATGAGAGCAGGCTTCCCAGGGTTATCACAGAAGATCAAGACAGAACAAGGCCATACTGGAGCCTCCATATCAAGGCTGGAGGAGGAAGCCAACAGAGGAAAAGGGGTCTCAAGGGTAGGTGAAAGAGTTACAGACCTCCTCCACTCCAACATTTAGGTGTTCTTCAGGAACACCAAGCCACATAACAACAAGATGAATGTAAGGACCATGCAGGCTCCATGTCTGCTGCTTCATGCCCTGTGACACCTAAGAGTTTTTAACCCTTCTTGTCCCTATAATCCCTCCTCATGCTCTTATTAGCATTAGCCAAGCTCCACACAACCCTGGGCTTCTGCATCTGCTCCCCTCAGCTGTGAGCAATCCATGAGCATAGCAGAATATGATTTGGAATCATTAGTCAGGCTCTGGTTCCTGGCCAGTCCTTCAGTGTCAGCCATGGGCTCTCTCCTTTTGCGTGGGATTCTGCCCTTCCATTGCCCCTGTAGATCTTGCAGCAGGTTAGGTTATAGGTCGAAGTTTCTGTCATTGGGTTGCTGTCCCTGTCCCACACATGAAGGCTTGCCTGGTTGAAGAAAATGGTCTGATTAGGCTTCCTATTCCCATTACTAGGGCATCTTGCCAGCATCACCAGTGTAGATTCCAGGGAGTTTCCACTGTACTGGACCTCCAGATCACCCCCTAATTTTCCCCCAGTTCTCATTATCTTTCCCTATATTCCCTTGCTCCATCCTTCTCCCCTTAGCTGATCCCTCCTGTTCCCATTCTAGTTCTCCCACAGCCCACCTGTAATGTCTGTTCTATTTCTCCTTCACTGGAAGATCTGTGTGTCTCCATTGGGTCCCTCCTCGCTGCATAGTCTCGCCGAGTCTGTGGAATATACTGCAATTGCTCTCTACTTAGAGCTAGTATCCACTTATAAGTGCATACATACCATGACTATCTTCTGGGTTTGGGTTACTTTGCTCAGGATATTTTTTCTAGTCCCATTCATATGCCTACAAATTTCATTATGTCGTTTTTTAAAATAGCTGATTAATACTCCATTGGGTAAATGCACCACAATTTTTAAACCATTCTTTAGTTGAGGGGCATCTGGATTGTTTCCAGTTTTTGGCTATTATGAATAAAAAGTATAAACTATGAACTGTGGTCTCTGGTCAGTTCGAAGATTCAGGAGTTGTGGAGGCTGTTGAGGTCTCTGGTCCAGGAGGGAGCTTCCACTGGAGTTAGGCCATGGAACAAGGTGGTGTCAAGGAGGGGAAGGAGGATTAGAGAGAGGGGAGGAGAGCACTAGGAGACTGAAGGGATTCTCTGGGAGGGCAGGAAGCCTTCCTGGAGTTCTAGGGGCTGGGTTAGCCTCTGGTCCAGCAGGGAGCTTTTGCTTCCTAGAGCGGTGGGACAGACTGGTGACAAGGGAGTCAAATAACCTTTTTATTAATGCAATGATTTTATTCTCATTTTCTTTTGTACTTTAGCATAGTGTACTTTAATTTCATAGATGAAACTTAATACTTTATTGCATAAGGATGTTTCATTGTCCTACAAGAATTCAGGATTGAATTTTAATAAGTATAATAAAAATTTGAAGTTAAACTAGGGTCTGCATGACAAATACATGTTTCATATAATTGACACACAGATCTTTCTATGTTTTAGAGTCACTTACTACGGTCAATGTGTGGGATAATATTGGTATAAATTGTAATCCAGTTATGTCGCTAATGAGTAGATTTGATTACTTTTTTGAATTTTACGTGTGTGTATATGTGTTTGTGTTTGTATGTGTGTGTGTATGTGTTATGTGTGAGAGAGAGAGAAAAGAGAGAGAAAGAGAGAGACAGACAGATGTATAGAGATACAGAGAGACAAAGACAGACGGACAGAGTCTGTGTCTGTGACTTTGAGTTCACAAACACAGCAGCAACAGTCTAGAAATCAGAGTCTAAGCCATCCAACAGGTGCTATTTTTAACTCCTCCAATCAGAGTGATTACTCTGACGAAAATCAGTTCCAATGCACTGGCATTCCAAGACACCCTATCTTCAAGGTATGATTATTTTTCATCTTATTGATTCACTTGATTGCATTTTTATGCGGATTTTATTAGATTTTTTTCTGGATTATTTCTGTGTGCTGATGCTGCTTCATAACAGTAACTTATAATCTTCATTTTATACCTTTTTCTCAATAACATTTTGCATGCTATAAAACTATTCTCATTTTCAAATAAATGTATGCATATTTTCCAATAAGATCTTGGATAATTTTAAGTTATAAACAGAAATTGAGAATAATGTTGTTACCAAATTACTTGTGTGTGTGTGTATATATATATATATATATATATGACACATTTTATACCAAAATATAAAAATATTGCGTATTTCTTTACTGAAAAATCTATAATTTATTAAATCTTTATAATCATTGTTTTATGTTAAAACTTTCACAAATTTTATTTTACCATTTTATATCTGTGTATTTTGACTGCATGTTACGCTATGTGTATGCATATCCACTCAAACTCAAACCTAGATGCTCTGAGTGAGAATCTAATTCATATTAATTTTTAGTTTTCAGGGAACTTTAATACCATCTACCTAGCAGGCAAAAGCAAGGCAACAATACAAGAAAATAGTCCAGCAAGGATGCTGATTCGTGAAGTGAAGTTTTTTAAGAGGTACAGAGTCATGAGCATGACATACTACATCAGGTAAAAAAAAAATTACTTGAATAGAAGAAACGACTTGCTGAAATGGAACTCAGAGCAATCACAATGTTTGGGGATAAAGAGAAGATAATGTGGATCTAAAATAATGCAAGGAAAGCTGAAGTTGAGTGTCACCACATCTAAATATATTAAAAAATAATGTTCCTATCCTGATGTTTTAAATTGTCTGTTGAAATAGTAAAAATGTCAACCCGTGGAGTAAAAAAGAAAAACACAGTAAGTGATCCGATTTACCAAATTTAAATATCAGTAAGTATGAATTTGAGTAGTTTACTCTGAGATGGAAATTTGAGAAAGCAGGGTTCATACCTTCACTGTGAAAAATGCTCCTCTTGAATCCGCTCTGATAACTGGATATGTATCATTTCATCAGTGAGGTCACTGACATTGCATGGACACCAGACAGATGCTGTCAGTTATGATCCGTGGTCCACTCTTTTCCACAAGTCCTGATGCTCAGAGCACATTGGTCAGATGCGTAGAAATAACTACACACTGAAAAGATGGTCAGTGTGAGAATTCACAAACCACGTACAAGCATTGTGGAGGAAAGAGACCTGGCTGTGAATTTATCTCACTTTCAATAAGATTATATTTACTGAACAACAAAAACAGATAACGTGACAAATGTTTAATGCCGATGACTGTTATTTGATATTTGGTTTAGGAAAAAAGGGAAGTGCCAACTACAAACAGCATGGGCAGATAAACTGCTTGCCACTGTTTGCTTTGAAAGTGAGTACCGCCTTTTCAGAACTGACCTTGTTATTTACATTTTTCTCAAATGGATCCAATCTTTTTCACCAGCATCTTTAGTGGATAATTGGTCCTTTGTGTCTTGTGTTACAGGTAATTTTGTCAATATAAAATGCAAGGAAGAGACATTGAACAAGAACATCATGTCCATCACTGGAGTCTGGGAATTGCATAATTCTCTTTATTATTTCCCGAATCTCTACTATTATCCTGAGGGAATGGGGAGGGGCATAGCCAGAGGTGGGTAAAATCTCCATTATTGGATTTCTAAGACTCTGAAAAAAGAAAATACACATATGAATCTTGCTACATGGTAGAGAAATAAATGATTGAAAGAATACAAAATAAACTTACAAACAAATAAAGAAATACAGCTTTTGCTAAAGTCAGTCAAAAATAGGGTTGAATATGCCTTTTGTATTTCATGATAGAAGAGTGATTCCCTGATTTTATAATTTAATGAAAAAAGGATAAAATAGTAATTGTTGTAGCAACGTTGGGATTCTTTTGATAATTGTTTGTCAGTGTTGTTTTATTAATGATATAATTAAAATTAAATATCTGATACATAAAAATATCATTATGAGGACTCAAAACATTATGTTTACGAATAAATATGAATTTATTTATTTGATAAATGTATACAGCTATAAAATGCATAACACATATGATACAGAATTTAATGTATAATACAATAAAGATAAGCATGCATCAATAATTAATGAAAAAAGAGGCCATAAATTTGAAGTAGAGAGTTGACAGTAAGCATTGATATTTTTGTGCGGGGAGAAAGGGACGTGGTAAAGTGGTATAACTATGTTAAAATCTTAAAAATAAACAATAAACAAATAGGAGCGTCTACACTGTGTTCTAATGAAAGAAACATTTCCCCGATCCAGTTACTATATTGATACCTTTTACGACTATATTGATACCTTTTGTCTCGAGCACCACCATCCTATTCTACGCCTACTTGATTAATGACCTGAATCATAAAGAAAGCTGGACTGCAGCACTGTGTACGTAAATCTCATTTTACATGGAAGAAAGGTTTTCCCTGTGTGTTAATTGAAGCAAAAGTGTGTCTGTGTATTTCACTGCAGGATGCACTGCAGGAAGACATTTGCTCACGTATTTTCAAATGAATCCACAACTGTGTGAAACTCAACTTGAAGTATACAGGATAATAATTTTAATAATAATTTCACAATAATCATTTTAGCATTCTTGATTTTTATATCAGCATGTTAGATATAACGGGATGGAAATGTATATAATTATCCCCAGAAAGAATGTTTGACCCAAATGAGGATGATTTTTTTTTATTCCCATCAGATGACAAACTCTGATGGACTCAGACTTTCAGGCATGATTCTAACGGGCGACTCTTCTGCTTTTTCCTCCATGAAATGCAGCAACTGGAACAAGCATCACTGAGGAAATGTGGGAAACATACGTGAACATGACTCGAAAATATGACATCCCTGTTGAAAATATCAAAAATGTCTACAAAACAGGTAATTCCTGTAAAACTGAGTTAAAATTAGAGCAAATCAAAATGATTCTTAATTCCCATTTCTGAAAGTAAAATCTTACAAAAATATGAAAGAAATACAATAATATTTTTTAAATTTTCTCTTTTTGTCTCACCTGGTAGACACGTGCCCTAGAAGGAAGCCTTGACCCGCGAGTAGACACGTGCCGTCATCACTGCTCTGGACTCACTGGGATTTAACCTGAGGTCGACTCAATCCTGTAACACAGTGTTCACAATCGTCTCCCGGGTATTTTGCATACTCTCCTGTTACTGGAAATCATTACTGACTTCATGTATGATTAAATGCATTGATTTCACATATTGCACAAGTGTTTCCCATAAAGTACCTAATAAAATACCTAATGTACATGGATTCTATCACCAGTCCACACCTTCATCACCATGCTGCGAATTTTAAAATTTAGGAGCTAGAATTATTTACAGCTCCCAAGGAAATCAAAAGTTTCAACTCTTCTTTTCTGTGATTTAGTATTTAAGAAAATTTCTAGAGAGATGGCTCAATAGTCAAGACCACAAGCTCCTCTTTCAGAGGCCTGGGTTCAATTGTCAGCAGCCACATAGCAGCTCACAACGGTTGGTAACTTCTGTTCCAAGGAATCCTCTGACGCTGTCACACAGACACACATGCCAGCAAAACCCCAATGCTCATAAAATAAAAATAAATCATTAATAAATTGCAAAAAATTTTAAAAAAAATATCTTAAAGGGACATACAGTATATTGTCCTGAGATGGCAGATTCTCATAGGTACATGTATGAATTGGTTTATTTACAAATCCTTGTAGAATTTTTTCACAAAAAGCAATCAAGTATATACATATTTGTTGACATACAGTAGGAATTATTCAAAATGATGTTTTTATTACTTCATTATAGAACTATTTCAGAAGTGCACTCGTGAATATACATGTACATACAGGCATGGGATGCCACTTTATTGAAAAAGAACATGAATGGATAGGAAAATTTGGAGGGAGAATGGAAAATATATATAATTATATTATGATATTGAAAATCAAAGAAGGGGGCTGGAGAGATGGCTCAGCTATGAAGAGCACTGGCTGTTCTCCCAGAGGATCTGCATTCAATTCCCAGCATCTACATGGCAGCACACAACTGTCTGTAACTCCTGATCCAGAAGATACTTAACCCTCACACAGACATACATGCAGACAAAACACCAATGTATATAAAATAAAAATAAATGAATGAATAAATAAATATCTTTAAAAGAAAGAAAATAAAAGAAATAAAAAAGAGTTGTCACCACTCACACAAAAGTCTTTAAGCCCAATTGTGTATCACTAAACCTAGCACTAGATGGGGAAGGGGGAAGGCCATACTTGTAACCATGACGACAGCTCAGAGCCCACCTGTAAGTCAGGTGCAGGGAGAACCAGCCTCAAAATTAAGGTGTAGACTGATGGAGGCAACACTCCTTTACACACTCCCAAATGTGCATAAATACATATGTCCATGAAAACTGGGGTCTGGTATTCATATGCCCAGAAAGGCCACAGCTCTGAGGTAGGGAAGGTGTCCCCAATGGAAAGGTTTACAGTTCTGAGAGGAAGGTGCCCTGGAGGTCAGAATCCCAGGGACCACAGAGTTCTGATGTAGGGAAGTTATTGGGAAGCCTGTAGCCACAAGACTCTCAGAGCTCTGAGTTTGGGGAAGTCTTCCCAATGGTAAAGTTTCTTGATATTAGGGAAGCCAGAAACCACACAGCAAAAGGATTCAGCTGCTAAAGGATTATGAGATGAGACTAAGGTACAAGTTTCCTTAATTATGCAAATAGGCCTTTGAATGAAAGGGCAGTTCGTGTATCAATAAAACACTTGAGATCAGACTACAGCTGTTCGCTGTCCAGTATTGCATTTGCCATGACATGTTGTTCCCTCAGGGTTCCCGCTGCTCAGGTCTGGCAGGCTTTGTAGATATGAAAATGTTTCCTTGTCCTTCTTTCTGGGCTCACACTTTTGTAGCTATTGGATACAAAAGGTGTTCTAACTGGTTTATTAAAAGTTGAGGATAGGGATTGTAGAGATGAATCAACCATTCAGAGCACTGGCTGCTTTTCCAGAGTTTCTGGGTTCAATTTCTACCTCCTCCATGCCAGCTCACTGCTGTCTGTAACTCTAGTACCATCACACAGACATATGTACAGGCAAAACAAAAATGTACAAAAAATAAAACTATATAAATAATAAAAATCTGGGAATATCTGATAAAATCACCCCCAAATGCTGAAGATTGAATAAAAACGTGATAATTCTGAATACTATTCATACATCTTTCTAAATTTTGTCCTGTATAATATAAAACCAAAATTTGTTAACATAAATAATATATTCACAAAATTATTATGAATGTTTCAAACATCAGTACCAAGTAAAAGGAAGAAAACAGAATATAATATAAATTACTTAATATAAATAATGAGTTTTTAATTTAAAGTAGGTTCTTCTATCAAACAGTATATCCCAAATCAGGTTCCCCTCTTTCCACTCCTCCCAGCTTTCCTTGAACTCACTTCTCTCCCATCTCCCTGCTCCTCAGGCCTCTAAGAGCAGTTCTTATCAAGTATTTTCCCCAAACTTAGATTACTTGAAATGTTTCAATGGGAAGTTCATGGACTAAATATATAGCAATTATATGACAAATCTATTTAGCATCTTTCACTATGAAAACAACAACTATGATTTCCATTACTATTATCCCTATGAGCTAATAAGCGTGATCTGTAATAAACATTCTCATTTTAATATGTTTAATCCTGCTGTCATGTACCTGGATATGAGATTTGTGATTCATCTATAATTTAATTTATTAAAATAAGATATCATTGCATATTAAAATATTTATCGACAGATAAAATTACATTAAAATAGAATATTGTTTTAACGTTATGAATATTAAAATAAAATATTCATCTTTCCTGAGTTAATGTAATTTCTAGAGAGTTTTTCTCATGTCATATTCATGGGAATCTTGCTTGATTGCACCTTAAGAGGAGAATCTATGTGTGTTTTGATACAGCAATCTGGCTAATATGGGACGATTCATGACATGTATATTTTATATCAGATGGTATAGGATTTTCCCCCAAGCCTATGATTTCAGAGATACTAACATTACATTATCAGTGGACTGACAATGGTGTGGAAAAAATAAGAAAACTCAAAGTAGAATCACTCAAATGTAGTGATTTTATCATGTAAATATTACTTCTTCCTAGTTGATATTACAATGTGTCCTGTGTCAAAGAAAAAAAAAAGTCTTATTATAAGTGGGGTTTCTAAATATCTTGAACTATAAAACACACATGACTACATCACTGGATAGGTATATTCAGATTTATATGTGAGGAAACATTTACCATGTCTGTAAGAATGATGTTTTCCTATTTTTTGCACGTATTACAACGGTGCAGATATATTCCCTTATGTGATTTATCATCATGATAAATAAAGGTCCTTCTTTTTCAATGTATACATACACTTCTTCCATGTTCAAGCAATTGTTAGGCGTTGTCATGCACTATAACAAAATTTGCTATTTGATCTGTACTAACTACACAAGCATCAGTCATCAGGAAGAATTGATCTCAATTCTTACACATCATTAACAGAATTAACTTGTTTCGCTAAATGTTGATTCTACTTCAAACATGAGCTCATAAAAGAAAGCAAAACTTTACCTTCCTTTTTAGAACTCTAGAAGCTCATTGATTTAATAATTTCAATGTTCTCGATATTAAAACATCTTGATATAATGTGACAGACATTTATTCTGACAAACAGAAAGGGAAGGGTTTTGGCTTTCTGCTTTGTTACTCATAAAGAAACACAGGTTAATTAATGTGCTGGTGAATCAGTCATTCAGCATGCATGCCATAGTTTGATTTTTTACACATTGGGTCAGCAAAGAGATTCTACAACAAAGCAAGAATAAAACTGGGAGATAATCTATCCAAACTGAACAGATATAAACATTACCAAATCCTTCAGGGGTTTTAGGTACATCTTTTGACGAGAAAATATGGCATCAAAAGTTGACTTTACATGAGTGCACTATTATCGGAACTCAAAAATTCATCCATATTACAGTGAACATGTCCTATCTCTGCAGTGTCAAACACTCCATGGCATGAACAGAAAGTTTTATTTCATTTTTTCCTCCAATATCAGAGAATATTGTAGGAGAGCATTCCCGCACATTCCATTGCTATTCTTTATGCTTACATGTGGACGTGTCCTTTATTGCACTACTTAAGGCATCTTTGTGTTCACATCATACTGTTTGTCAAACAAAAATCACTACTTTTCTGAATATATATCCTATCAAAATAAAAATCTTAGCAAAAAAAAAGCACGATGATGAACCCAAAAAAATGGAAATATATTCATATTCAGTATGTAAATATTTGGTCATTTTATTTATTTATGTGACTTTACATTATATACTAAAATTACAAAATCTATGTAAGGTTTGGTGGGACATATTGTGAACACAGCTTTTGCCAGGCGCAATCAGAGATATGTTAGTTTGCATCTCAGACAAACAAGCATCTGATTTTCTGTAAAATGTGAATTTCTGTGTTTAAATGTTTTTAGAGTTACCCTTGAAACTCAACATAAACATTTTCATCACTTAACACTACTCAGCTATGAGTCATTTTAACTAATAACATGACAGTCACATTTAGATTTGCTGTTGGTCTGATACATTGTTTTTATATTTCTATGGAATGTGATGCAGGAGAAAGAAGATTGTGTGCTGATGGAAGTTTAACTGAGTGGAAATCGTGGGTCTGAGGACCACCTTTGTACAAAGTTAGAGAAAATATCCTGTGTCAAGAATTAATAAGTTATCTCCATATCTAAGTGCCTTAGTGTTCGTAACCAAATGAATACAGACTCATCTTTGGGACGCCTTTTTAACTTCAATCGATGCTATTGATATTTGATTTAAGCTTTGAGTAACCAAAAAGTAGTTTATTGGACTTATAAAATAATTATCGTGAGACACATTTATGGAATTTTATAAAGGAAATTGGGAATGAACACCTAGCACTTAGATCACAGTCTTACATTAAACAGGAAGAATGATGCTCAACATTAAGACATTTGAGACCTTGAGATATTTTGTGTGACCCTGTGCTCTCATGTCTATAATGACATCAAAGCAGCTTCTCATGACAATGGGATTAGAATTCAGTGAATTCTTTGACATGTTTCAGAAATACCAAAAATTCAGGAACATTACACTCTACTGAATTATAATCCCATGGATTAATTTAAAACAATCCAAATATAGACAAACAGGAAGTTCTGGCGGGAAAAAAAAAGCAAACTATCATGTTCAGCGGCACCAGGCTCATCACGGTTTAAATAAAATGAGATAAGCTTTGCATGTGTTCTCTGTTCGTGTTATCACCCGCATCAGAAGGACTCTGCTCTTCTGTTGCAGAAGAAAAAGAAGACTCTAGAAGATGGAGGTCTTTCTGCTGGCTGCTCTACCCTGTTTGGTGTCTGCCGCTGACAAGCTCTTACCAGTACAAAGATGGGCTTTCAGGAGGTTATTTGGGTTGAAGGTGTGGTGGTGGTGTGTTTATCACTTTTTGACCAAGGAGAGATTCTTTGAATATATATTTGGTGATTTGTTTTTCGTACTTGTAATATAATCCTATGTCTTAAAAATTTATTTTTAAAATTATAATATAATTACCTCAATTGTGCTTCCAATATTGCCTAGTTGCATTTATCCTGTGTAAAGGGATTATTATTAACCTCTTTTTATAAGATTTATGTTCTCTCCCTCCTATAATAATAATCAGACCCTATCTTCGCTCCCTCCAACCCTTCTAGCTGCCTCCATCTCTTCTCCCCAATATCTAACCCTGTACACACTACTCCTAATCTGCTTCCCCTCAGAACAGAGAAGGCTTCCCAGGGTTATCACTGAAGATCAAGAGAGAACAAGGCCATACTGGAGTCTCCACATAATGACAGGAGGAGGAAGCCCAACAGGAGAAAAGGGGTCTCAAGGGCACGTGAAAGGGTTACAGATCTCCTCCACTCCAACTTGTAGGTGTTCTACAGGAACACCAGTCAGCTAACAAGATGAATATAGAGGATCATGCAGGCTCCATGTCTGCCGCTTCATGCCATGTGAACACAAAGAGTTCTGGTCAGTTGACTCAGTGGGGCTTGTTCTCCTGGTGTTCTTGACCCTTCTTGTCCCTACAATCACTCCTCCTGTTCTAATCAGCATTTCCCAAGCTCCACCACAGACCTGAGCTTCTGCTTCTGGTCCCCTCCACTGCCAGCAGGAGCTTCTCTGATGATGTTGGTTAACTTGGTGGTTATAAACAATCCATGAGCATAGCTGAATATCATTAGGAATCATTATCCTGTCTCTGGTTCCTGGCCAGCCCTTCAGTATCAGCCATGGGCTCTCTCCCTTGGTGTGGGATTCTGCCCTTCCATTGCCCCTGTGCATCCTGTAGGCAGGATAGGTTGTAGGTGAAATTTCTGTGGCTGGGATGGTTTCCCAGTCCCACCACTGGAATCCTTGCTTGGTAACAAAAGATGGCCAGTTTAGGCTTCCTGTCCCCCATCACTAGGGCTCCTTGCCAGGATTAACCATGTGGATCCAGGGAGTTTCCACTCCACTAGACCTCCAGACTGTGGGTTAAAGAGCAGTCTAAGCTGCTGGGAAGCGCCTTGGAAAAGTGAGCAGAAAATGATGCTCAGCAAGCTCCTCCTCTTGTAGCCCTGGAGAGATCCTAGCTAAATATTAATTATATATGCCTGTATTCACAGGAGCAAAAAGGAAAATAACTTGGCAAGCATTTGTCTGCCCTGTTTTGACACCGCCCTCTTTGTCTTTGTCTCTGCAAAGATCATGAGGCCAGGTGCCTGCCCCATGCAAATGAGACTCCTCCATCCAGAGTACAAGGACCCTGCCTCCTCTGGGAAAGAGATATAAACAGGGAAAGCCCACCATTAAAGGAGCTTGACTTTCATCAGAAATGCCCCCGAGACTTTATTTCCTTGCGTCTTGTCCCATTCTCAGTAGATGGTGATCAGAGGCAAAGAGAAGTTTGGGGACCCACACCCCACTCCCCTCCACACGCCTTCCCACCCCTAATTTTCTGCCCCTGGCCAGGGTGAGAAATGGAGCCGAGATTCTGTCAGCTAAGGGCTGGGGCTGTGATTGCAGTGTGTGCCTGGGGACTGGAAACCAACACATATCACCCCCTTAAAGGTTCTCCATGCCTTTTCCTGTGCTCTTTCCCTCCATCCCTCTGCCCCTAGCTGATCCCTCCTGTTCCCATTCTCCTTTTCCCACGGCCTACCTGTTATGTCTCTTCTATTTCTGCCTCACTGGAAGGTCTGTGTGTCTCCATTGGGTCCCTCCTTGCTGCTTAGTCTCCCTGGGTATGTGGAACATAGTACCATTGTCCTCTACTAAGAGCTAGTATCCACTTATGAGTGCATACATACCATGATTATTTTTCTGAGTTAGGGTTACCATGCTCAGGAAATTTTTTTCTAGTCCCATTCATAAGCCTACAAATTTCATTATGTTGTTTTTTAAAATAGCTGAGTAATACTCCATTGGGTAAATGCACCACATTTTTTAAGCCATTTTACAGTTGAGGTGAATCTAGGTTGTGTCCAGTTTTTGGCTATTATGAATAAAGCCTCTATGAGCTATGAACTACGGTCTCTTGCCAGCAGGAAGCTTTTGGATTTATGGAGGCTATTTTGTACTCTGGTCCAGAAGGGAGCTTCCACTGGAGCTGGGCCATAAAACAAACTGGTATCAAGGAGGGGAAGGAGGATTAGAGAGATATGGGGAGAGCACTAGGCACTTAGCAGATTCTTTGGGAGAGTATGCAGCCTTCATGGAGTACTAGGGACTGGGTTAACCTATGGTCAAGCAGGGAGCTTCTTCTTCCTAGGGTGGTGAGACAGGCTGGTGTCTTAGAGGTCAAACAACCATTTTATTACTGCTATGATTTTATTCTCAATTTCTTTTGTACTTTAGCATAGTGATCTCTTATTTCACAGATGAAACTTAATATATTGTTGCATAAGAAAATTTCCCTGTCCTACTAGAATTCAGGGATGAATTTTCTTAAGTATAATAAAAATTTGAAGTCAATCTAGAGTCTACATGACAAACACATGTTTCATAGAGTTGAGGCACGGATACCTCTGTTTTAAAGTCACTTTACTGTGGTCAAACTGTGGGATAACATTAATATGAATTGTAATCCAGTTATGTCTCCAATAGATTTGATTTGATTAATTTTTTGAATTTTGTGTGTGTGTGTGTGTGTGTGTGTGTGTGTGTGTGTCTGAGACACAGAGAGAGAGAGAATTAGAGAGACAGACAGAGAGAGAGAGAGAGAGGTCAGAGAGAGACTGTGTCTGTGATCATTGGTTCACAAACACAGCAGCAAAAGTGTAGAAATCGGAGTCTAAGCCATCCAACAGGTGCCATTTTTAACTCCTTCCTCCTCCAATCAGAATGATTACTCTGACGAAAATCAGTGCTAATACACTGGCATTCCAAGACACCCTATCTTCAAGGCATGATTATTTTTTATCTTATTAATTTACTTTGCATTTATTTGTGGTTTTTATTGCATTTTCCTATAGATTATTTATATGTTCTGGTGCTGCTTCATAATAGGAATTTTTAATCTCCATTTTACACCTTTTTCTTTATAACATTTTGCATGATATAAAACTATTCTCATTTTTAAATAAATATACGAAAATTTTCAAATTAGATCTCAGGCAATTTTAAGGTATAAACAGAAATTGAGAATAATGTTGCTTTCAGATTATTTGTACATATATGAGTTATTTTTATATCATAATATAAAAATATAGCCTATTCTGTTACAGAAAAATCTCTCCTTTGATTATTTTTTTCTGTTTTATCTCAAAGTTTTCACTAATTATATTTTTACCATTATGTGTGTGGGTATTTTGTCTACATGTTGGACTATGTGTATGTAGTACCCATGAAGATATCCTACAGAAATGAAGTTACAGGACTTGTTGCCCAACATGTGGGTGCTGGAACTCGAACCCAGAGGCTCTGAGTGCTGAATCGAATTCATATTAATTTTTAGTTTTCAGGGCACTTTAATACCATCTACCTAGCAGGCAAAAACAGGGCAACGACAGAAGAAAATAGTCCGGGATGCTGATGCGTGAAGTTTTTTAAGAATTACAAAGTCATGAGCATTGTTTTCCTACTGTGTGTTAATTGAAGCCTAACTGTGCAATTCACTGCATGATACACTGCAGTAGGATGTTTGCTCACGTGTTTTAAAATGTATCCATGATTTGTGAAATTCAACTTGAAGTTCACAGAGTAATATTTTTAATAATAATTTCATACCAATAATTGTAACATTCCTGATTTTTAAATCAGCATCTTAGGTATAATGGGATGGAAATGTGAATAATTATCCCCAGAATGAGTGTTTGACCCAAAATGACGATTAATTTTTCAGATGACAAAGTCTGATGGAGTCAGACTTTCAGGCATGATTCTAACGGTCATCTCCTCTGATTTTTACTCCATAAAATGCAGCTAAGGGAACAAACATCACTGAGGAGGTGGGAAACATACGTGAGCATGACGCAAAGATATAGAATCCCTGTTGAAGATATCGAAAATGCCTACAAAACAGGTAGATCCCGTAAAATTTGCCTAAAATTAGAGAAAAATCACAAAGATTCTTAATTCCCATCTCTGAAAGTAAAATCTTATAAAAAAAAATGTGAAGGAAATATAACAATTTTTTAAAATTTTCTCACCTCGTAGACTCGTGCCCTAAAGGGAGCCTTGATCCGTGAGTAGACACGTGACGTCATCACTGCTCTGGACTCATGGGAATCAAACCTGCGGTCAACTCAGTCCTGTAACACAGTGTTCACAACTGTCTCCCGGGTATTTCTGCACTCCGTCCTCTTATCAGAAATCATGGCTGGCTTCCTGTATGATCAAACGCATTGATTTCACACACTGTACAAGTGTTTCCCATAAAGTACCTAATAAAATACCTAATGTACGTGGATTTGCTCTCCAGTCGACACATTCGTCACTCTGCCGAGAAAGGGAGTAATGTGTGAATGTTAGAATTTAGGAGCTACAACTATACACAGCTCCCAAGGAAATCGAATATTTCAGTTGTTCTTTTCTGTGTGATTTACTATTTCAGAAAATTTCTAGAGAGACGGCTCAATAGTCAAGAGCACAAGCTGCTCTTCCAGAGGACCTGGGTTCAGTTGGCAGCAGCCACATGGCAGCTCACTACCATCAGTAACTTCAGTTCTCAGGAATCCTCCGACGCCCTCACACAGACATATCTGCAAGCAAAACCCAATGCTCATAAAATAAAGATAAATCATTAGCAAATTACCAAAAATTAAAAATAAAACATCTTAAAACACCTTAAAGTGACATACAGCATAGTGTCCTGAGATGGCAGATTCTCATATATACATGTCTCAATAGTTTTATTACAAATCACAGTGAACTTGTTTCATAAAAAGCAATCATGTATATACATATATATTGACATACAACAGGAATTCATCAAAATATTGTTTTTATTACACTTCATGATAGAACTATTTCAGAAATGTGTTCAAGACTGCACCTATACATTCATGCACGTGATACCACTACACTGAGAAAGCATGAGTGGATAGATAGGAAAACTTGGAAGGAGAAAGGAAAAATGTGTAATTTCATTATGACTTTGAAAATCAAAGAAGAGGGCTTGAGAGATGGCACAGCAGTCAAGAGCACTGGCTGCACTCCCAGAGGACACAGTTCAATTCCCAGCAGCGACATGGAAGCCCACAACTGTCTGTAACTCCTAGTCCAGGAGATCCTATACCCTCAAGAGAGACATACATGCATACAGAACTCCAATGTATGTAACATAAAAATACATAAATGAATAAATATTTTTAAAAGAAAGAAAATAAAAGAAATAAAGAACATTCTCACCACTCATACAAAAGGCTTCAAGCCCAGTTGTGAATTACCAGCCTAGCACTGTATGGGAAAATGTGAAGGCCATACTTGTAACCATGAAAACAGCTAAATGCCCACCTGTCAGTCAGGTACAGAGAGACCTTGCCTCAAAAAATGTGTAGGGTGATGGAGGAGCACTCTTTTATACACTTACAAATATGCGCACATACTTACATGTCCATGCAAACAATATGTGTGGTTTAATGAGCACACATACAGGAGTCAGGGTGTCAACATCAGACACATGATGCTGTTTAGAAAAGCTTGATCAATGCTCTGAAAAACTCAGAGTTAATAAATAAAATTATATGTATATATGTATATGTATATAAGTATATATATGTATAAATGTAAGTACATACATATAAAGAATGCAAATAATTTTTTCAGATAATGTATTCTAATTAGGGTTTCCCATCACCAAACCTCCTCACCCACCCAAATCCACACTCTTTTTGTTTATTCTCATTTGAATTCAAATTAATGTTTTTTATTTAAAACACAAACAACAACAACAAAACTTCCATACAACAAAGTGTTCTCAGTGTGAATTGTTATAAGACATAAACGATATTGGTTGAGGCAAAGAGGGAAGGTGATAACAGCATTAACCATGGTAACTTGAAAGTGGGGGTGGTTTGGTTGTGTGTGTCTCATGGGCCATCCCACCCACTCTCCTGAATACACGCATCAGCTCCACCGCTCTGCCATTCACCACTGGAGTCAATGGCACATGCGTTGATGCTCCAAGATTTCCTTTTCTTTTGTTCTTTTGATGGTGATTTAAAATCATATTTTAATCCACCAATAATTATTGGTAAATGAACAGTACTGAGAGCATTGTCTGTCTTGGGGACTGCATCTCTCATTGGTTGTCCTATTCTGGGTGATACACACAACAGACTCAACAGGTTATTGTACACACTTACATATGCATCTCAGGTTGTAAGCCCATTAGACATCCTCTGATCACAGCATTCTTCTGGCTTTAAGGGCTTCTGAGATGCCCCTTGTCTCGAGATCTGGTCTCCGGGATCTCACTGGTATCTCCAGAAATGTTGTGGGTATTCACCAGAGACCATTGTTTGGACACTGGTTTAAGCCATTAAAAAGTCTTTTTCTCTTGCTCATTTTTTTTTTTTTTAATATTTGACTGCTGATGACTACACTGGGTGTTAGGGATCCCATAGTAGCCCAGAGCCTTTCTCAGAGTGAGCTTCTAAACACAAATAAACATGTTCCTGGTTGACATACTTCAGTTAACTGGAATAGTTATCCAGAAGCAGAACTTCCAATGCTAAAAAGCAAGGTTAGTCCATTTTGAGATTTTTCCAGAACTATATGGACTTTGATGGATTAGGCCTTTGCTTTAGTTTTAGCAGGAGGTGCTGTTTACATGCAGAGTCTTTCAGCATGAATGACACTTGCATCATGGAGTCAGTTGTGAAAAAGTGTCAGGGCCTACTAAGTTCTGGGCCCTGTTATACATGAAATGAGGCTGACTCAGTCACCATGCAACGTCTTAATGCATCTCATTGAATTTGGTTTTCAAGAATGTCGTTGAGAATATCCCTAACTATGTTATGTATTTTATTGAATTTTGCTTTCAAGAATTTCATTGAGAATTTTCCTACACAAGTTTATCAATGAGATTGGCCTGTACTTTCCTATTTGATCTTGCCTGTGTCAGGGTTGGTTTCATAATAATACTAGTCTCACAGGCTGATTTGGAAGTAAACCTGCCCTTTTCATTTTGTGGATAATTCTGAAAAAATTTAGAAGTATTCTTCCTTAAAAGTTGGGTGCATTCAGCAGCGACTATATCTGGTCCTGGGATTTTCTTTGTATTGAGACTGTAAATTATGACTTCAATTGCAATACTTGTAACAACTCTGTTCAGATGACTTGTAGTTTTCTGTCTTTAAATTACATAAATCATATGCATTGGAAAATCTTCATTTCTCTCAGGTTTTCCACATTTTTAAAATATGATCTCTTTCAGATAATGCAGTTGGCTATGTTATTTATTTGTAGAGTTGTGTGTGCCTTTACTAGCAAGGTGTCAATCATTGTGTAATCTAGTAAACCTACAGATTATGAAACTTTCTCATACACAGCAATGAGGTCAGCACTCAGAAGACAACACAGAAATTAGGATGAATTATTAGTCACAATTTCTATGTCATGTTTTTAAATTTCACAGGACTGTCTACACAGCTGATGAGAACAGAGAGAAGAGAATTGAATATGCCTCTCCAGGCTGTCATTTCTAACCCTTTGAAAGATTATAAATAAGTTTTTGAGACGCAAGGAAAATTGTATTAAAGATAACAAAATCTAACTCAACCTAAAGAAATGCATTCTAGTCAACATTGGGTAAGTTCACAGCTTACTGAAAAAGAAAAAAAGAAAAAACAACTCATGAGTAGTCACAAACATGGGTATCTAGTCCATATGTTTAATAAAGATGAAAACATATATCAGAAATAATTGAGTATACCAGAGCAAGTAGTACACACATTTGTAGCACTGAATGCCCACATAAGTAGAGCTCTGAAATAAAAATTCAGTTGCCCTCATAGACACATATATTTGAATGCTTAGTCATCAGGGAGTGGTACTCAATGATGGGATTAGAAGGATTTGGAGGTGTGTAATTGTTTGAGGAAGTATAACAGTGGGGGTGGGCTTTGAGATCCAAGTTAGGCTCATTCTTATCTTTATCTATCTACCAATCTATCTATCTATCTACCTACCTATGTGTCTATCTATCTATGCCCAGAAATCAAGATGTAATTCACAGCTACGCCCCCAGCTCCCATGCCTGCTGCCATGCTCGCTGCCTTGACAAAAAAAGGACTGAACTCTGAAACTCTAACCAAACCCCCAATTAATAATTCTAACTTATAATAGTTGCCTTGGTCGTGGTGTCTCTTCACAGCAATAGAACAACCAGGCACAACTGGTGAAGACAACCAGTGAACATCAAAGCATAATAGAGAAACACTTGGAAAATCTCATCACAGTAAGTCGAGGATTTTTTGAGGAATTTGCAAATTCTAACTTAGCAATGTTTTTTTATGAAAAGGGATTTATGTTAGTGATGTGATTTTATTCAGCTCTGTCAAGATAGAAATGTGGCCTGTCATTCAGAAGCCCAGGAACCACACAGCTCTGAGGTGGGGAAGGGGGAGGCAATAGAAGTGTTTACAGCTCTGGGAGGAAGGTGCCCTGGAGGTCAGGACCCTGGGGAGGGAAGGTATCCTGACATCAGGGAAGCCAGGAACCACACAGCTCTCATAGCTCTGAGGTAGGGAAGGTTTCCCCAGCTGAGCTGGAGTGTTACAGTGTAATAACTAGATCCACTCAGCTCAGCTCAGGCTATTGTCTGCTCAGCTTTGAGGGAAGAAGCTATCCCAGTGTTGCAATTCTGAAGGGAAATATCCCTGCCTGAACTTCTGTGCTTCTTTTATCTTCATTGCTTCTTCTCTCTGTGGCTGCATCCACTTTGGAGGAAGGCAGAAGTTGAAGCTGTGCCCCCTACTGAGCAGAGTATAGAAGACTGTTCTTTACATAGTGTACTAAAGGGGTTGCACCTCCCAGGGGGACCTGTGATTGGTAGGATTTTTTGCCCTTTTTTGGCTAGTCTGGAGAGGGTTGGAGTGCCCAGTTTAGGGCCATGTGTGTCATTTGGGGGAGATTTTGCGCTGCTCTTCCAGGCTGAGGATCCTGTAGCCAATAGTGAGTGGAGTCCCTGATAATACCTGAGGGGAGTTTTCTTATCAGGAGAGATCTCAAGTACCAGAGCTCCCAGCCTCTCAAGGCAAGACTCCCACAAATGGGAAATAAGACTGCTCTTCAGTGATCCTTGACACCACTGTGGCTCATTGTGGACACAAGGGGGTGGTAGTCAGGCACAGGGGTCCCCAGCAAGGTAGTGAGGGGACCATGAAGCAGCCAAAACTGGCAGCAAGCAGCACAAGGGCACCAGGCTCCTGGGAAAAGTCAGGTTTGTTCCATGGCAGAAACACAAATGTTAATGCAATAGCAATTGGTGGGGTAGGAAGACCAGGCAGTGAGGTAAAGACCCCTGGAGTACACCCACTGCTGGAGAGAGCATGGGTAGTGGGCTGCATTCCCCCCTTTTTGTTTTCTTTTGATAAACAACCAGGGGGTAAGAAATGGGGGGGCATGATATCATTAGACTATTTCCTGCTGAATGAGGACATCAAAATCTGTGGGGTACTTGTCAGAATCTGTGCTTAACTAACACAGCTGAAGAGACAGGGAGCAATGATATAGGCTGGATTGGTTCACATCAGCTTCCAACCAGTCCAGGGCTTGAAGCCGTTTGAGGTGAATTGTAGTCTGCATATGATTCCTGGGAAGTGTCTGCTAGTCAAGTGGAAATCTACTAAAACAAACACAGGCTAGCAACAGGAGTTAAAGTTTGGGAGCTTAAATCATACATTTGGAATTTTCCTATAGTCCTAGTAGTTTGGATGGGAGGAGTCCCAAGACTAAGGGATAGATATGGATCATACCCTCAGGAATAGGCAGATGGAGAAACTTAGACTGTGTTTCTCTGGAGACTGACCTGTGAGAGGTGAACCCAAGTTTCTCTCAACCACCTGCAGATTCCATGAATTTTTGTTTTGGGGTATATAATCTGTCATGCTTCTGAGTCATAGAAAAAGCTATGGTTTGGGGTTATAAAGCATGAACATTTTTTCTCTGTCCAGAAAGCTGGATATATAGGTGAGACAGAGATGTTTTCAGTATGGTGAGGAGAAGCACCTTCTGACTATATTTAGAAGACAACCAAAGCAGTGAGTGCTCTAGAGAGTTTTTCTCATTTCATCTTCATGGATATCTTGCTCCATTGCACATTAAAAGGTGAGTCAATATAGGTTTTGCTACAGCAATCTGGCAAACATGGGGAGATACAGGACATGTGTGTTTTATATCAGATGATACAGGGTTTTCCCTAAGCCTATGGCTTCAGAGACACTAACATTATATTATCAATGGGTTGACAGTGATGGTGTAAAAATAAGAACACTCACAATAGAATCCATTGTACATACAGGAGAATCCATGTGGTGATCTGATCAAGTAAATAGTGCTTCTTTCTAGTTGAAATTATATTTCCTGTGTCAAAGAAAAAACACCATCTTATTTTAAGTGGGGTTTCATAATATTTTGAACTATAAAACAGACATGACTACAGCTCTGGATAGGTATATTCAGGTTTATATGAGAGGAAACATTTTTTATTTCTGTTAGAGGAATAATGTTTTCCTCTTTTTTTTGGATGAATTACACTGGAGCAGATATATTCACTTCTGTGTTTTCATCAATTTGATGAATAAAGGTCCTTCTTTTTCAATGCATATACACTTCTTCCACATTCAAGCAAATCATTAGACAATGTCATGCATTATAATAAAATATGACATTTGATCTGTACTAACTACACAAGCGTCAGTCATCAGGAAGAATTAATCTCAAATACACACCTTTAACAGATCTAACTTTTTTCACTAAAAGTTGACTCTACCTCAGACATGAGGGCATAAAAGGAAGAAAATTTTTACCTGTTTTTTTTTTCTAACACTAAAAGCTCATTGATCAAATAATTTCAATATTCTCGATATTAACTCAACATCTTGATATAATGTGACAGAAATTTATTCTGAAAAACAGAAAGGGAAGGCTTTTGGATTTCTGTTTTGTTACTCAAAGAAATACAGGTAAATTAATGTGCTGGTGAATCAGTCAGACAACATACACGTCATAATTTGACTTTTTAAACAATTTTATCAGCAAATAGATTCTACAACAAAGCAAGAAGTAAAATTGGGAGATATTCTATCTGAAATGAACTGAAATGCCTTTACATGTCTGTACTATTCTTGGAGCTCAAAAATTCATCGATATTACAGTGAATATGACTTGTCTCTGCACTATCAAACTTTCCATAGCAAAAATATAGTTTTATTTCGTTTTCTCCTACAATGTCAGAGAATTGTGTAGGAGAACATTCCAGCATATCCCATGGCTTCACTATGCCTACATGCAGACATGTCCTTTATTAGGGGTAACATTATTCAAGGTTTCTTTGTGTTCAGCATCATACTGTATGTCGAACAAAAATCACTACTTTTCTGAAAGCATATCCTATGAAACTAAAAAACTTGGGAAAAATGAAAGCACAGTCATGAAACAAATAAATGAAAATATATTAAATTTCAGTATATAAATATTTGGTCATATTATTAATTTATATGATATTACATTATATATTAAAATTACAAAACCTATCTAAGGTATGGTGGAATGTCCTGTGAACTCAGCACTTGCCAGTTGCAACCTGAGATAAGTTAGATTGCATCTCAGACGAACAAGCATCCGATTTTCTGTTAAAAGTGAATTTCTGTGTTTAAACGTTATAGAGTTTCTCTTGAAACTCAACATAAACATTTCCACCATTTAACCACTACTCAGCTATCGATCATTTTACCAATAACATGACAGTCACAGTTAGATTTGCTGTTGGTCTGATACATTTTTGTATATTTCTATGGAAGGTGATGAGAGAGAAACAAGACTGTGTACTGATGGAAGTTTAACTGAGTGGAAATCATGGGTCTGGGGACCACTTTTGCACAAAGTAGGAGAAATTATCCTGTGTCAAGAATTAATAAGTAATCTCCATACCTAAGTGTTTAAGTGCTCATAACAAAATGAATACAGACTGCTTTGGGATTCATTTTTAACTTGAATTGATGTTATTGATACTTGATTTAGGCTCTGAGTAAGCAAACAGTAGTTTATTGGACTTATTAAATAATTGTCATGAGACCCAATTTTGGAACTTTCCAAAGAAACTGGGAATGAACACGAAGCACTTAGATGACAGACATACATAAATTAGGAAGTATGACTGTCACTATTGAAACATTTGAAACCTTGAGACATTTTGTGCTGACCATGCACTTTCATGTGCATAATGTCATCAAACCAACTTGTCATGATCATGGATTTAGAATTCAGTGCACTATAATTTCCTGAATTGCTCTCTTTTACATTGTTTCAGAATTGTCAACAATTCAGGAGCATTACTCTCCACTGAATTATAATCTCATGAGTTAAAATAAAAGAATTAAAATATAGACAAACAGGATGTTCTGGGGGGGACAAAAGGAAACTATCAGGTTCAGTGGTACCAGGCTGATGACAGTTTAAATAAAAGGAGACAAGCTTTGCATGCGTTTTCAGTTCATCTTTTCACCTGCATCTGAAGGACTCTGCTCTTCTAGTGGAGAAGAAAGAGAAGACTCTAGAAGATGGAGGTCCTTCAGCTGGCTGCTCTAGCCTGTTTGATGACTGTCACTGAGGAGCCCTTACTGGTACAAGGATGGGCTTTCAGGAGGTTATTTGGGTTGAGGGTGTGGTGGTGGTGCGTTTATCACTTTTTGACCAAGGTGATTCTTTGAATATATATTTGTTGATATTTTTTCAGAATTGTAATAAAGTCCTATCTCTTAAAAATTTATTTTTCTAATTATAATATAATTACCTCATTTGCACTTTCAATATTGCCTGATTGCATTTATCCTGCATAAGGCAGTAATTATTAACCTCTTTTTATTAGATTTAGTTTTTCTCCCTCCTATAATAATAATCGGGCACTATCTTTACTCACTCCAACCCTTCTAGCTGCCTCCATCCCCCTTCCCCTCAGATCCACCCCTGTACACACCACCACACCCCTGCTTCCCCTCAGAACAGAGCAGGCTTCCCAAGGTTATCACTGAAGATCAACAGAGCCAGGCCATACTGGAGCTTCCACATCAAGGCTGGAGGAGGAAGCCAACAGGAGAAAAGGGGTCTCAAGGGCAAGTGTTAATGACCTCATCCACTCCAACTTTCAGGTGTTCTATAGGAACACCAGTCAGATAACAGCAAGATGAATGTAGGGGACGATGCAGGCTCCATGCCTGCTGTTTCATGCCCTGTGAGTCCCAGATAGTTCAGTTGACTCCTTGGAGCTTGTTCCTTTGGTGATCTTAACTATTAATGTTCCTACAGTCCCACCTCCTGCTTTTAGCAGCATTCCCCAAGCTCCTCCACAGACATCAGCTTCTGCATCTGTACCCCTCAGCTGCCAGCACAAGCTTCTCTGATGATGGGTTAACCTCCAATCTCTGAGCACAGCAGAATATCATTAGGAATTATAATCCAGTCTGTGGTTCCTGGCCTTCCCTTCAGTGTCAGCTATTGGCTCTCTCCCTTGGTGTGGGATTCAGCCCTTCCATTGTCCCTGTAGATCCTGCACGCAGAATAGATATAGGTGAAATTTCTATGGCTGGGTTGGTGTCCCAGTCCCACCACTGGAAAACTTGCCAGTTTAGGCTACCTGTCTCCCATTACTTGGGCTCCTTACCAGCACCAACAGTGTTGATTCAGGGAGTTTCCATGTACAAGACTCACATTATGTTTGCGGGAAAGGGAAGATAATTTGGATCTGAAATAATTCAAGAAAAGCTGGAGTTGAGTGTTGCCACATCTAAATATATTAAGTTAATGTTCCTATCTTGATGTTTTAATTTTTCTGTTGAAATAGTAAAAATTTAAAAAATAAAAAAAAGAGAAAGAGAGAGATACAGAGAGAGAAAGAAAGAGAGACCGACAGACAGAATGAGAGATAGAGAAACAGATCTGTTTGTGACCCTGGGTTCAGAAACACAGTGACAAAAATGTAGAAATCAAAGTCTAAGCCATCCAACAGGTGCTATTTTTAACTCCTTCCTCCTCCAATCAGACTGATTACTCTGAAGAAAATCAGTATTAATGCACTGGCATACAAAGAATTCCTATCATCAAAATACAATTATTTTTATCTTATTAACTTACTTTGATTGCATTTTATTGGATTTTATTGCATTTTCCTACAGATTATTTATGCTTGCTGATGCTGCTTCACAATAGGAACTTATAATCTTCATTTTACACCTTTTCCTCAATAACATTTTGCATGATATAAAACCATTCACCTTTTGAAAGAAAAGTATGCATATTTTCAAATGAGATTTCAAGCAATTTTAAGTTATAATCAGAAATACAGAATTTGTTATCAAATTAATTATATATATGACATATTTTTACACCACAATATAAAAATATTGCCTATTCCTTTACTTAAAATCTATAATTTATTTAATCTTCATAATCATTGTTTTATGTGAAAACTTTCAGGTTTTTTTTATCATTTTATTTGTGTGTCTTTTGTCTGAATGTTGTACCATGTGTATGTAATAACCATGAAGATATCCCTCAGAAATGAAGTTACAGGTTTTTGTTCAAACCTGTGGGTGCTGGAATGCAAATTCAAGTGCTATGGATGATGAATCTAGTTAATATTAATATTTGTTTTTCAGGAAACTTTAACACCATCTGCCTAGCAGGCAAGAGCAGGAGTACAACAAACGGAAATAGTCCAGCACGGATGCTGATGCGTGAAGTGAAGTTTTTTAAGAATTACAGCGTCACGAGCATGACATCCTACATCAGGAAAAACATATATATATTTGAATAGAAGAAACGACCTGTTGACATGGGACTCAGAGCACTCACAATGTGTTTGGCGGAAAGGGAAGATAATTTGGATTTAAAATAATTCAAGGAAAGATGAAGTTGAGTGTCACCACGTCAAAATATAATAAAAAATTTGCATTCCTATCTTGATGTTTTAAATTTTCTGTTGAAATAGTAAAAATGTAAACCCTTGGAGTAAAAAAGAAATAAATGGTTAAGTAAACCGAAGTTTGCTAAAAGTTAAGTATCAATAAGTATGAGTGTGAGTAGTTTACTGTGAGAAGGTAATTATCAAAAGCAGTGTGTATAATGTCACTGTAAATAATGCTCCTCCTCTTGAAACTGATAACCGGACACCAATCATGGCATCTACGATGTCACCGGCACCGCGTGGTCCCCTGGCAAATCCTGTTAATTATGAGTCTGGGGCCCATTCTCTTCCACAAGTCCTGCTACTCAGAGCAAGTTGGCCCATGCCCATAAATGAATTACACACTGAAAAGATGGTTAATGGAGCATTCACAAACTCTGGACAAGCATCACGGATGACAGAGACCTGACTGTGGATATATTTCACTTTCAACAAGATTATTCTTACAGAGCCACAAACACAGGTGAGGTGATAAACGTTGAATGACTAGTGACTGTTACTTGGTATTTTGGTTTAGGAAAAATTGGAAGTGCCAACTACAAACAGCCTGGGCAGATAAAGTCCGTGACAGCTTTTGTTTAGAAAGTGAGTACTGCCTATTTAGAATTGGCCATGTTATTTACATTTTTTTCAAATGGATCCAATCTTTTTCAGGAGCATCTTTAGTGGATAATTGGTCCTTTGTGTCTCATGTTACAGGTAATTTTTCCTACATAAAATGCGATGTAAAGAGATTGAACAAGAAAATCAAGTCCATCACTGGGATCTGGACATTGTGAAATACCACTTATTATTTCACAAATATCTACTATTATTCTGCAGGAATCAGGGGCTCAGCGGAAGTGAGTAAAATCTCCATTACTGGATTACTTACAACTATGAAGGAAGAAAATACACATCTGAATCTTGCTAGGTGGTACAGAATTAGATGATTGAAAGAATACAAAATAAACATACAAACAAATAAATAAATACAGCTTTTGTTAAAGTCAGTCAAATGCAGGGCTGTACATGACTTTTGTATTTTATGTTAGAAGAGTGTTTCCCTGATTCTATAATTTAATGCAAAAAATGGTAAAACAGCAAGTGTTATAGCAGTATTGGTATTCTTTTGATAATGGTTCATCAATGTTGATTTATAGATGATATAATTAAAAATAAATGCCTGCTACATAAAAGTACCATTATGTTGACTCAAAATGTTATGGTAATGGGTGAATATATATTTATTCATTTGATGAATTAGTATCTTATTTATCTTTATTGCAATATAATACATAACACATACAATCAGAATTTAATGTATAATACAATAAATAAAAGCATGCACTGATAATCGGTGAAAAAAGAAGCCATAAATTTGAAATAAAGTGTGGAGGGTAAACATTTTGCTAATTGTGTGGTGAGAAAGGGACATAGCAAAGTTTTATAACTATATTAAAATCTTAAGGATAAACAAAAATAAATAGGAGAGTCTACATTGTGTTCTAATGAAAGAATTCTTTTTCCCAGAACCAAGTAAAGATCTTATATTGGTACCTTTTTTTCAAACACCACCATCTTATTCCATGCCTTCTTGATTAATCATCTGAATTATAGAGATGTACGTAAATCTCATTTTATATGGAAGAAAGGTTTTCCCTGCGCATTAATTGAAGCATAACACTGTCTGTGTATTTTGCTGCATGATGCACTGCAGGATGATATTAGCTCATGTGTTTTCAAATGTATCCAAGATTGTGTGAAACTCAACTTGAACTATTCAGGATAGTAATTCTAATAATAATGTCATGATAATAATTTTAATATTTTTGATTTTATATCAACATCTTAGATATAAAAGGATAGAAATGTAAATAATTATCCCCAGAAAGAGTGTTTGACCCAAATGAGGATGATTTTTCAGATTCCCATCACCATTCTGATGAAAAAGTCTAATAGACTCCAAATTTAAGGCATGGTTCTAAAGGGCGTCTCTTCTGACTTTTCCTCCATGAAATGCAGCAACAGGAACAAACATCACTGAGCAAATGTGGGAAATTTACGTGAACACGACACAAAAATATGAAATCCTTTTTGAAAATTCAAAAATGTCTACCAAACAGGTAGATCCTATTAAACAGACCTGAAATTAGAGCAAATCAAAACGATTCTTAGTTCTCATCTCAGAAAGTAAAATCTTACCCAAAAAATGAGAAAAAAAAAACAATAATATTTTTAAAATTTTCTCTTTTTTTCTCACCTCATAGACACGTGTCCTAAAGGGAGCCTCGATCCGTGAGTAGACACGTGACGTCATGACTACTCTTGACTCATGGGAATTAAACTTAAGGTCAATTCAATCCTGTAACACAGTGTTCACAACTGTCTCCTGGGTATTTCTGCACTCCCTCCTCTTATCAGAAATCATGACTGGCTTCATGTATGATTAAATGCATTGATTTCACATATTGCACAAGTGTTTTCCATAAAGTACCTAATAAAGTACCTAATGTACATGAATTCTATCACAGGTTGACACCTTCGATGCCCTGCCATGATAGGAATAATTTGTGAATTTTAAAATTTAGGAGCTAGAATTATATACAGCTTCCAAGGACATCAAATATTTCAATTTTTCTTTTCTCTGTGATTTAGTATTTCAGAAAATTTCTAGAAATATGGCTCAGTAGTCAAGAGCACAAGCTGCTCTTCCAGAGGACCTGGGTTCAGTTGGCAGCAGCCACATGGCAGCTCTCAACTGTTGGTAACTGCAGATCCGTGGAATCTCCCGACGCCCTCACACAGACACACATGCAAGTAAAACCCCAAAGGTCATAAAATAAAAATGAATCATTAATAAATTACAAAAAATTTCCAAAAACATTTTACAGGGACATACAGCATAGTGTCCTGAGATGGCAGATTCTGAGATGTACATGTATGAATTGGTTTTATTACAAATCTTGGTAGAATTGTTTCACAAAAAAAAAATCAAGGATACACACACACACACACAAACACACACACACACACACACACACACACACATATATAAGCATACAACAAGAATTATTCAAAATATAGTTTTCATTACAATTCATGATAGAACTATTTCAGAACTGAATTCATGAATATACATATACATACAAGCATGTGATACCACTTCATTGAAATGAATATAAATGGATAGATAGGAAAATCTGAGGGAGAAAGATAAATATATAATTATATTATGATGTTGAAAATCAAAGAAGAGTGCTGGAGAGGTAGCCCAGCAGTGAAGAGCACTAGCTGCTCTCCCAGAGGACCCAATTCAATTCCCAGCACCTACATGGCAGCTCACAAATGTCTTTAACTCAGTTCCAGGAGATCCTATACCCTTACGCAGGCATACATTCAGACAAAATACAAATGGACATAAAATAAAAATAAATGTATAAGTAAATATTTTTAAAGGAAGGAAATTAATATAAATAAAAAACAGTTGTCAGCACTCACACAAAAGGCTTTAAGCACAGTTGTGTATCACCAAGCCTAGCACTAGATGGGGAAGGGGGAAGGCCATACTTGTAACCATAAGGACAGAGCCCAACTGTCAAGCAGGTGCAGGGAGTCCCTGCCTCAAAAATAAGGTGTTGGGTAATGGAAGAAACATTCCTTTACACACTCACAAATATGCACAAAATACTGATATGTCCATCCAAATGACATGAGTGGTTTAATGTACAAACATACAGAAGTCAGGATGCCATTATAAGACATGTCATGCTATTTAGGATACATGCCCGATGCTATGAGGAAGTTCTAATAAACATATATATATTGCAAATATTTTTTAAATGTATTCTAATTAGGTTTTCCTTCTCCAAATCTCCCCACCCACCCAAATCCATACCCTTTCAGTCTCTTTCCCATTTAAATAAAAATTAATGTTTTATTAAAAAACAAACAAGAAGAACACCAACCAAACTTCCATACAACAATAGTCTCTGTTTGTGAAAGGATTTTGGTTGAGGCCAAAATAAGAGAGGGAAGATGACAATAGCATTAACCATGGTAACTTGAAAGTGAGGGTAGTCTTGTATGTCTGTGTCCCATGAGGCCATCCCACACATTCTCATGAATTAAAGCATCAGCTCCAGAAATGTTGTTGGGTATACAGCAGAGATCTTTCTTTGGACATGGGTTTAAGCCAATAAAATGTTTTTGTTTTTTTTTTTTTCCCTACTGGTGACTACACTGGGTGTTTGAAATCCCAGAGTAACCAAGAGTCTTTCTCAGAGTGAGCTCTAATCACAAATACACATGATTTGGGTTGATATACCTCAGTTGTCAAGAATTATTATACATAAGCAGAACGTCCAATGATAAAAAGCAAGTTTAATACATTTAGAGGCTTTCCCAGAACTATATGGACTCTGATGGGGTAGGCTTTTTTTGTTTGTTTGTTTGTTTTGGAGGCAGTGCTATCTTTGTGCAGTCTTACACCACAAAAGACACTTCCATCATGGAGTCAGTTGTGCTAAGATCTCACGGTCTACTAAGTTCTGAGGCCTACAAAAAATAAAGCTGACACAGTCACAATGCAGCATCTTAAAGTATCTCATTGTGTTTGGTTTTCAAGAATTCCATTGAGAATTTCCTTACCTATTTTTATCAATGAGATTGGCCTGTAGTCTCCTATATGATCTTGTCTGTACCAGGGTTGGTTTCAGAATAATACCAGTCTCACAGGCTGGGATTGGAAATAAATCAGTCCTTTTCATTTTGTGGATAATTTTGAGAAATTTTGGAAGTAATTTCCTTACAATTTGTATAGATTCAACAGCGACTACATCTGGTCCTGGGATTTTCTTTGTATTGAGACTGTAAATTATGGCTTCAGTTGCAATGCTTGTAACAATTCTGCTTAGATGACTTGTAGTTTTCTGTCTTTCAATTACATAAATTTTATGCTTTGGAAAATATGCATGTCTCCCAGTTTTTCCATATTTTTTAGTATGAACCCTTTCAGATAATGCAATAGGCTACGTTATAGTTTATAGTTGTTTGTGCCTTTACTAACCAGGTCTCAATCACTGTGTAATCTAGTAAACCTACAGATTATGAAACTTTCTCACACATAGCAATGGGGACAGCACTCAAAAGACAACACAGAAATTAGGATGAATAATTATTCACAATCTCCATGTCATCCTTTTAGATTTCAGGGGAATGTTTTCACAGCTGATGAAACACAGAGAAAAGAATTGAATGTGGATCTCCAAGATGTCATTTCTAACTCTTTTCAAGATTTTATATGAGCTTTTTGAGAAACAAGAAAAATTGTATTCAAGATAACAAAACCTAATTCAACAATAAGGAAAAGCATTTTAATGAACATTGTAGAAGTTCACAGCTTACTGACAAACAAACAAACAAAAAAAACCAATACATTAGTACACACAAACATGGGAATCTAGTCCACATGTTTAATAAAAATGAAAACATACATCAAGAACTATTGAGTAAACCAAAATAAGGAGCCTATGCATTTGTAGCACTGAATGCCCACATAAATAGAGATCTGAAATAAAAATTAAATCACCTCCATAAGCTTATATATTTGAATGCTTAATCATCAGGGATTGGCACTCATTGATAGGATTAGAAGTACTGGGAGTCGTGTACTGGATCTCCCTGGGTCTGTGGAATACAGTACAATCATCCTTTACTAAGAGCTAGTATACACTTGTAAGTGAATACATACCATGATTATATTTCTGGGTTTGTGTTACCTTGCTCAGGATAATTTTTTTAAGTTTCATTCATATGCCTACATATTTTTTTATGTAATTTTTTAAAATAGCTGAGTAATATTCCATTGGGTAAATGCACCACATTTTTTTTTTAACCATTTTTCAGTTGAGGAGCATCTAGGTTGTTTCCAGTTTCTGGCTATTATGAATAAGGCCACTATGAGCTATGAACTATGGTCTCTGGTCAGCATGAAGCCTCTGGAGATGTGGAAGCTGTTTTGGTCTCTGATCCATCAAGGAGCTTACACTGGAGTTGGGCCATGAAACAAGTTGGTGTCAAAGAGGGGAAGAAGGATTAGAGAGGGTAGGGCACTAGGAGACTAGAGAGATTCTCTGGGAGGGTAGGCAGCCTTCCTGGAGTTCTAGGGGCTGTGCTAGCCTCTGGTCCAGCAGGGAGCTTCTGCTTCCTAGAGTGGTCAGTCAGGCTGAAATAAAATTAGGTCAAATAAGCCTTTTATCAATGTTTTTGTTCTCAATTTCTCTTGTACTTTACATAGTGAACTTTATGTGCATAGATGAAACTTAATATGTTGTTGCATAAGAATGTTTCACTGTCCTACATGAATTCAGGATTGAATTTTAATAAGTATAATAAAAATTTGAAGTCAATCCAGAGTATGAATGACAAGCATGTTTCATATAGTTGAGGCACAGATCTCATTATGTTTCAGAGTTGCTTTACTAGGGTCAATATGTGGGATGATAGTGATATAAATTGTAATCCACTTATGTCTCCAATAAAGAGATTTGATTACTTTTTAAATTTTACATTGTGTGTGTGTGTGTGTGTGTGTGAGAGAGAGAGAGAGAGAGAGAGAGAGAGAGAGAGAGAGAGAGAGAGCCAACAGACAGAGAGCCAGAGAGACAAAGTCTGTGTCTGTGACTATGGGTTCAGAAAAGCTGCAGCAAAAAAAGTTGAAATTGGAGGCTAAACAATCTAAGAGGTGCTATTTTTAACTCCTTTCTCCTCCAATCAGAGTGATTACTCTGAGGAAAATCAGTACTAATGTACAGTCATACAAAGACTCCTTATCATCAAAATATGATTATTTTTATATTATTAATTTACTTTTACTACATATTTATGTCAATTGTATTACATTTGCCTACGGATTATTTATGTGTGCTTGTGCTGCTTAATAGTAGGAATTTATAACCTTCATTTTTCACCTTTTTCTCAAAATGATTTTCCATGATATAAAACTATTCTCATTTCTAAATAAAGAATGCATATTTCCAAATAACATGTCAGGCAATTTTAAGGTATATACAGAAATACAGAATGATGTGGTTATCAAATTATTTATAATATGACATATATTTACACCGCAATATAAAAATATTGCCTATTTCTTTACTGAAAAATCTATAATTTATTTCATCTTTATAAACACTGGTTTATCTTAAAATTTTCACTAATTGTATTTTTAGCATTTTATATGTGTGTTTTGTCTGCATGTTGGACTTGTGTATGCACTACCCACTATTCCTCAAAAATGAAGCTAGAGAATTTGTCCGCCAACATGTGGGTGCTGGAACTTGAATCCAGATCCTCTGAGAGATGAATCTAATTAATATTAATTTTTAATTTTCAGGGAACTTTAAGACCATCTACCTAGCAAGCAAAAGCAGAAATACAACAAAGGGACATAGTCCAGCAAAGATGCTGACGCGTGAAGTGAAGTTTTTTAAGAATTACAGAGTCATGAGCATAACATATTACATCAGGTAAAAAAATAAAATTATTTGAGTAGAAGAAATGACCTGTTGAAATGGCACTCACAATATGTTTGTGGGAAAGGGAAGGTAATTTGGATCTAAAATAATTCAAAGAAAGCTGGAGTTGAGTGTCACCAGGTCTAAATATATTTAAAAAATAGTGTTCATTTCCTGATGTTTTAATATTTCTGTTGAAATAGTAAAAATGTGAACCTGTGGAGTGAAAAAGAAATAAAGGGTAAGTAACCCAAAGTTTGCTAAAAGTTAAATGTGAATATGTATGGATAGTTTACTGTGAGATGGTAAATATCAAAAGGCAGTGTTTATAATAATGTCACTGTGAAGAATGCTCCTCCTCTTGAAACTGATGACTGGATACCTATCATTGCATCAGTGAAGTCACTGGCTTTGCTTGGTCACTAGACCAATCCTGTCAATTATGAGTCTGTGCTCCATTCTCTTCCATAAGTCCTGATGCTCAGAAGAAGTTGGTCCAAGCCCAGAAATGAATTACACAATGAAAAGATGGTGACTGCGAGCATTCACAAACCGTGGACAGTAATCAAGGAGGGCAGAGACCCGGCTGTGAACTTGTCTCACTTTCAACAAGATTATTCTTACTGAGCCACAAACACAGGTGGGGTGACAAATGCTTAATAACGATGACTGTTATTTGATATTTTGGTTTAGGAAAAATGAGAAGTGCAAAGTACAAACAGCATGGGCAATAAACAGCATGATTACTTTTGCGTAAAACATGAGTACCGCCTTTTCAGAATTGACCTTGTTATTTACATTTTTCTCAAATGGATCCAATCTTTTTCACGAGCATCTTTAGTGGATAATTGGTCCTTTGTGTCTCATGTTACAGGTAATTTTGCCTACATAAAATGCAATGAAAAGAGATTGAACAAGATCATCAAATCCATCACCAGGGTCTGGGAATTGCATAATGCCCCTTATCATTTCCCCATATCTATTATTATCCTGCAGGAATAGGGGGCAGAGCCAGAGGTGAGTAAATTCTCCATTATTGGATTTCTATGGCTATGAAGAAAGAAAATACACATAGGAATCTTGCTACCTGTACAGAATAAATGATTGAATGAATACAAAATAAACATACAGACAAATAAATAAATACAGCTTTTGCTAAAGTCATTCAAATGCAGGGTTATACATGATTTTTGAAGATAGTAGGTTGAACAGTGGTGAACTTGATGGACTTCTTGAAGTACTTTCAGATTTTTTTCCACTGGTTTAGTCATTTTCTTTAGACACCTGACTCTGCTTATTTGCTACTAAAGAGATATTTCTCCCTAGCAATACAGTGGTTTGATATAGTATAATATATTTAGTCTAAAAGACAAGGGTAGAGGAGGCTAGATCTTGAGGAATTCATATTTCTCTGTATTTGAGGAAATAAATCACTGCATTTCCCTGACTCTAACATTCCATTTATTGAAAAGTCGCCATTATTTTTTTGTATTATGAAGAAAAAAATGCTCCCAACTGAGCTATACAGCAGGCTTCTGTATAATATAGAAAAATTTTCACATTCATTGAAAGATTGCCCTTAGCATTATTTAGACAATACAGTTCTGTTCTCAGTTTTGTCTATATGCAATAAAAATTTAGTTATATGACTAAGGCATAAAGTAACCTTTATAAAGACATTCAAATCAGAAATTAAAACCAGCTTGTATGATATCAAAAAGAATAAGAACTCAATTGAAATAGACTCAAAATATGCAAAGCTTTCTACATGTTTTCCCTCTGGCCAATGGTGGAAGAAATCAACTTTTGTGAGATAGGTCCTGACTTTAGTGTTATTAAAATATAACTGGGATGTATAACTGTATATACATCTGTATACATAGTATAACTGATGACAAATAGTGAGCAAATATCTTCATCAACAAAACTTCAAATAGGAGTAGGATTAACACACTTGATTCCTGTCTCCTTGACTCTACAATTTATCTTCCTAATAACCAAGAACTTTTTGTTTAGGACAAATAAGATCCCCCTGTTGTGTCCACGTTCAGATCCCCAATAACCACCAAGGAGTCGGATCTGATGCAAAACACACGGGGTCTCTTTAATTCAGACTTGATCCTGGGCCAAACGCCTCCCTGACACAGCAGGTGCAGCAGCGCCCTGCTCACAGAGGGTATTGAGTTTATATAGGAAAAAACACAAGCAGGGACTTACATGCCTTGGTGTTTCAGGACTGGCCCCAGGGGGGTTGACCTCTAAAATGATTGGTAGGTATTGACCAGGCCTGGTGAGCAATACCGCAAGGGAGGGATGAGGAGGTAGGAAAACTAAGAATGTCTTAAGGAGCATGTCTGGTGTTTGCACAGAGACGTTGGGAAGTTTCTGATAAGCGTGTTCTCAGAAACTGGGGGAAGTAGCACTACTGGACTCGATGTTCCCTAGGGGAGCCGGGAGACTGCGAGGAGTTGCAATTAAGTTTAGCTTTCTAGCTGACATTTTACTCTCTGTTCTCTTTCAAGGACAGAGAAGCATGAGAAACTTCTTGGTTGAGTTTTCTCATTCCCCCCTCTAGTGGTGACTTTAGGGTATAATCTTAGGCCCTTAAGAGTTCCATGTCCCCAGTGTGTAATTGATGATACTGGGTTCTCATCATCATAAGCCGAATAATTCCCAATTGTCCTGTGACAAATCTGATTAATCTATTGAGACTGCATGGTCTGAAGGTCAAAGTTAGTAATAGAATAAGGATGGGGCCCAGTAGGGTGGAGATCAAAGTAGTCACCAGGGAGAGGAACTGAACCAGGACTGGAACCAAGGCTGCTGCTGCTCTCTTTCCCTTTTTCTTCTTTCTGGCCCTTCCCTGACTTTAGCCATAGAGTCGTTGACTATACCTGAGTCATCCATGTAAAAACAGCATTCTTTGAGCAGGGCAACACATAAGCCTCCTTGTTGTAGGAAAAGAAGGTCTAGTCCTTTCCTGTTCTGCAATACTACCTCTGCCAGGGAAGTTAATGAGTCCTGAAGATGGGAGATAGCATTTTTTAGTCTCCCAATATCCTTGTATATTGATGCTCTGAGCTGCCCACAGTGTTGTTCTTGGAGGACAAGGGAGGAAATGCCTGTTCCTGCTCCTGTAGCCCCCAGTCCTAATAACTGCTAGAGTAAGGGTCCTGTGGTATTTTGGATCAAGGGACTCAAATAACATCAAGAAATCTTCATCACTGTGATATATGAGTCTAGGAACCAGTTATACTAATACGCAATGGGAATCTTGAGTAGCTTACCATAGGTGCAAGGAGTCAGACCTGAGGAACAGGCCCACCAAGTGTTAGTAGGGGGTCTGAGGTACTTTTCTTGATCTATCCCAGTATCAAAGGTCTGGTTGCAGAGGCCTCTGTGAGTTTCCGGTAGGGTACCCACACAGGTTCCACTCCCGGATACCAGTTGGAGGGTAAGTCTATCATGTGGGTGTTGGTGCCATCTGAAACTATTTTTATTATCAGCAAGTGTATAGCTTGCTAACACAGCTATTCCCTCATAGAAGGGGGGCTGTGAATCATAACATAGCCAGTAGGATTCTGTAAAATAAGGGCAGGATCTGTTTAGGGATATGAAGGTGTTAAGCATTAATACATACAGTTAGGAATCCCAGAATGATCAGTTTTTGGAAAGTCTGAGCTTCAGTGAGTTCTCTGAATTTCTGGAGACCCACCATGTTTCAGCTTCTTTTATGGAGAAGGGATCTGCTATCTGGACGTGGGTGTGATAAATCCAGGCTGTGACACCGTCCATTTTAACAACTGTGGGTGTTATCAGGATCTGTGGGGTCCCTTCCAACAAGGTTCAAGATTTTTCTGGTGATGTCTCTTAACATATACCCAGTCTCCGGGCCAGAACTTGTGAGGTTCAGGGGTGGGGCCTGTTTCATAAAGAGCCTAATTTAGGGCAGACATTTTTATGAGTCCATTGGAGTCCTTGGCTCTTCAGGAAGAGGTCTTGGTCCTCCATTTTCTGAAATACTTCAGGTCTAAGGGAATGGATAATAGGGGGTGGTATGCCATACATGATCTCAAAGGGGGTCAGGCCCATCTGGTAGGGGGAGTTCCTGACCCTAAAGAGGGCAAAAGGAAGGAGAGCTACTCAGTCATCACCAGTCTCAAGAACCAATTTGGTCAACATCCCTTTTAGGGTCCGATTCATTCTTTCTACCTGTCCTGAACTTTGGGGGCGGTAAACACAATGTAATTTCCAATCTGCCCACAATAATGTGGCCTCCACCCATCCAGAGAAGGTGTCCACCATCACCAATAGGTATTAGTAACCGCATATTCTGGGCTGAACTTCTGTAAAATCTATATTCCAATATGCCCCCAGTCTTTTACCTCTGAGTCCGTGTCCCTGACTGGTTGAGTGAGGCGTAGCATTTGTAAGCTGGCATGCTCTACATTCTGCTATAATTTTCTGAATTATTTCCTGACCATTCTTGATTTTTACTTCAGAGTGTCTAATCAGGTCCATCATCCACCTAGCTACCATGTGGGTGCTGCAGTGGATTTTTTTGAAGCATCTTGTTGGCTAGTTGTCCAGGCAGGATCTACCTACCATCAGCAGACTTCTACCATCCATTGATGTTCTGGGTCATAGGTAGTTTATAAATCCAGTCCAAGTCCTTAGCACTGTACTCTGGGTGGGATGGCAATCTGCCTGGAACACCCGCGACCAGTGTGCAAACCTAGCACCAATGACTATCGGCCCATCCAGGACCTCAGAGAGGTAAATAAGCAAGTGACTGATATCCACCTAACTGTACTTAATCCATATACTCGTCTTGAGTCACCAGATCATGTCTAGTATTCAGTGCGAGATCTTAAAGATGCTTTCTTCAGCTTGCCATTGGCCCCCAAGAGCCAAGAGTACTTTGCCTTTGAATGGACTGATCCAGAGCAAGAAATTAATGGACAGCTCACATGGACCAGATTTCCCCAAGGATTCAAAAATTCTCCAACCATTTTTGATGAGGCCCTCCACGAAGATTGGGATGAGTTTCGAACCATTAACCCTCAGATAACATTGTTTGTCTTTTGCTGCTATTAGGAGGTCACCAACATACTATACACTATACATACACATTCATCACATACATACACCATACATCACAGAAATATACTATACATCACACACACTATACAGCACAAACACATTATATATATCACACACTACACATCAGAAACACACTGTACATCACACACACTATAACACACACACTGTACATCACACACACTGTCCATAATACACACTATATACATCACACATATACTGTGCATCACACACATGCTGTACAACATACGTATACTATAGATCATACACCCGTACTATACATTATCACACTGTGCATCCGACATACGTACTGTATATCACTCACACACACGCACTTTACATCCAACACACAGTATTCATCACACACACACTAGACACTACAAACATTATACACCACATGCACTAGATATCACACGTATATAATATCTCACAAACATGCTAGACACTGGGTACACACGCTAGACGTCACACATACTACATTATTGTACTATAACATCTTACACGCAAATATTTTATATCACATATACTTTACAACATACACACTGTACATCATGCACACACAATTGTATAAATATCACCATAATCAAGGGGGTCTACAAGGATAAATACGAGTTTAATCTTTGATGTTTCTCCCTCATTTTGAGCCCCAAATTTGATGCTTTAGCCTTCTACTCCTCTGACTTTAGTTTCTAGGGTAGTTTACGCTTCAGAAATAAGAGGAGCACGATTGAAAAAAAAAAAGTTATAAAATAATTCTCCTGATAGTAACTGAGGCAAACTTTCTGTTTGTTTGCCTATGCAGAGACGACTCTCTCTGTGAACTGTACGCATCATGAGGGAGAACTTTTTATTGTTAGTAGCAGTTAGCTGAGTGGCAGAGGCTCACATATAATAGTCAGCAAGCAGGTTTTCAGAAACAAACTTAATGTGACTGGAGACGTACTTTGTATCATGAATTACAAAGACCCACATGCACAAGCCCATGGCCTTCAGCTCGTAGCACCATTAGGAGGAGGTGGAACCTTGGAGATGTGGAGCTAGAAAGAAGCATTCATGCCCCAGGGAGTGAGCTCTTGAAAAAGATACTGAGACTGCAAAGATTCTCTTTCTCTCTTCAGGTTTCTGCCCACAATAAATTATCTTCCCCCTTTTCATTGCCTGCTGTGTGTGCAGACTCAACAGAAGGCTAAAGCAGGCCAAATCCTGATCAAGCCACCACAAGTAGAAAGCTCTGGAAATGTGAATCAAATTCAGTCTTTCCTCCTTTTAGGTTGCTTGTCTTCCATGTTTTGTTCCAATGTCAGGAAGCTAGCACAGTGTGAGCCGGGTACAAAATTGTGTCTCCTTGAAAGATATGGTCACATTCAAACTTCTGGTGTCTGTGACTGTGGCCCTTTATATATGGTCTTTGCAAATACAAGTTAAGGTGAGGTCACCCTAGAGTTACTGTAGATCTCAAAAAAAAGAGGCTGGTTTTCAAAGAGAAAGACTGAGACCTAGGACAGAGAAAATGACATCTGACTTCAGAGGCAGAGATGGGAGTGAATCTATAAATAAAGCTTATTTGATCTATAATTGACTCCCATATTTGATTATTCTTTAATCCCATGTCTTAACAAGAGTCTTAGCTACTTCTGTTCAAGGTCAGATGGTTCCCATTATTCCTGAAATAATGTCTGTGGTCAGAATCAACCTAGAACCAAGTTTTGATGGTCACACAAAGGATGGTATTGGGCAGCGAGGGCTGAGGAAGTGAGTAATGCCTTAGATGCCACGAAGAGAAGGGAAGGCTCCTGAGGATGCCTGACTGAGTACACATGTGGCTGTTTCATTTGACATTTCCCTCTTTCCTCAGAGTGGGAAGTGGGTAGAATTCATAAGGAAGCAGAATCAGAAAATTTTTTCGAGCAATTAAATGTTGTTAGTGACATTTGCGTCATGAGTAGTTTTGTAGTTGAGACTCAATTGTGTCCGGTCCAAGGTACTCTAACAGGAGTGACAAAGCCAGTGGAAACTGGATTAATGGAAGAAATCTTTTCGAATCTTATGGGGCCATGCTTCTACAACATGGTACACAGTTTTCTTCCATCTCTGTAGATTTTGCATTCATAGGTTCAGCCAACTAAAAATATCGGGGAAAAAAAAAAGATTCTTGTGGGGCTATCCTGGAGCTGAGAAGCTGCTTGGAACCCAGGAATTCTCATTTCTGAAGGGAAAGCAATAGGTTCTTCCTCCACCAGCTGCTCTGACAAACCACAAGCTAGGCTGCCTGCTTTTGAAACAAGGCACCGCCTCCTCAAAGGTATTAGACCCGGCAAATCATTTACCTGGAGCTGCAACTTATTTCTCCCTGTATGACCGTATAAGGTCTCTCTCTCTGTTCCCAACACACAAGTGGGGCTGGCATACCTGTGCTGTCCTAACCAATGAGTTCCCCTGATGTCCCTGGGTGACAGGGACCCTTTCTCTCCCCATAAATGTGACCCCATTCCTGAAATAAATTGAGTTACACCTGCTATGTGCTCCTGGAAATTCTGTATATTCCTACCAGCTCTTGGTCCTCCGATCAAGGACCATATTGGCCAGAAGACCTACACCATATGGATTCCCTTCCCAGAGCGGTGCTGCTGGCCACACAGAGCTACTTCCTGGGATGGAATCCTCCAACAAAAGGAAACCCTACAGTATCCGGTCAGGACTCATGCAGAATTCTCTGTTCCTCTCCAATCCTTTATAATGATTTGAATAGCATTTACATTGCATTTGGTATCACAAATAATCAATAAAGTGTTCAAAATATACAGCTGGTGGTACTGGAGAGATGGATTGGCAGTTAAGAGCATTTTCTACTCTCTCAGAGGATCCAGGCTCAGTTCCCAGTGCTCACATAGCTGTAACTCCAGTTCCAGGGGAACAAAGCCCTCTTCTGGCTCTGAGGCCTTCTGGACACATGTGGTGATACACATGCGGTGCACATAGACTCATACAGGCAAACACACATATAATAATAAGTAAAAATGAATAATCTTTAAAACACACACACACACACACACACAGCCCGCGCACGTATTGGCTGTGAACAAGCCTTATTACATTTGATATAAAGGAATATTTTCAGCTCCAGGTTTCGGTTCCTGCAAGAATTCCTAGGGAAACTGAGAAACAACTGTAGAAGTTTCTAGACTAGAATTGGATTGTTCTCATTTCAAGTGTTCTATTTAAAAGTACTAGAACTTAAGCACTTCTAAAAACTTCTCATTACATTCTTCTTCTGAGCAGCAGAGTTTAGCATCAGTTGCTACTTTCCCTGGCATTGATTTTACTCCTTGCCTTGGAATGTTTGGCTCTCTGCCCCTACTAACATAATTCTCATGGTGTTCTTTTGCACTGTATTGTTAGTTTGCCAAGAGTTTTATGAGACACAAAGCATAAAATTTCTCTTAGAAAGGATATACTGAGATCAGAAAGCGATCTGCTTAAAAAGAAAGAAAGAACTTACTGTAGTAACTTGTTGTAGTTTGGTGATTCATAACATGGCTTAGCAAGTGTGAAGAGGGAGTGGAGTCACGTGTGCAGATTTACTATATGGTATAGACATTACTCTTAACCCAGAGAGGAAGGAGTTTGGTTTACTGACTTGTAAATGCTTGAGGAAATGATAAAAATCCCAGGAAAGACTGGCATGACATTTAAATTTATTAACTTTAACAGCATATCCGGAGGATTTTGAAAGATAATCCACCAGTTGAAACAACAATGAGGTTGAGATGTTCTGAGAAATGAAAAATGTTTTATGTAACACAAAACAAAATGACATTGGAAACTGATGTATGTCTCAGTTAACTTAAGATGGAAAATCAATGAAGCGCAGAAATAGGATAGATTTAGGATCTGTTCTTGGCTAGGTGCACATTTTAGAACTTGAAAGAAGTGCTGCTTACACTAGCACACACATGGCTGGCTGAGGAGGAAATTATAGAAATGGCTGTACTGCTCCACGGAAATGTGAACATTTAAGATGGGCAACAAACACACATCGCCACGGGGCTTTCCCTTCCGGTCCTGGTTCCTTCATACTTAGGAAGAGTCCTTTTCACGAAGTTATGTCTTGCAATTGAAAGCTTGATCTCACTTTGGACAGTGAGCACACTGCCCTATTGATGAGGAGAGGAAAATAGATGATGGGCAAAAGATGGCCGTATAAATAAAATATGTCAAACCCCACACGAAGAGTGTATTCTTACAAAAATTTGATTTGTGAATCTTAATCTGGAGCTTATCTTTCACTTCACACAAAAATCTCTCCAGCTGTTTTCTGTTTCTGACATTTTAAAGTTTTATCAGTAATACCCTCCTTAAGAAGCCGCTTGATCCTGTCTTTCACAGCCATCATGAAAGAAAGAGCTAAGCCACCACACTCTTCCTCTGCCTACGCATTCAAACACATTCAAACCTTAATAATTATACCACATAATTTATCACATGGAAACATTGTCTGCCTCCTGGGCTGTCCTGACTGAGCCTTAGATACAAGCCTGCGGAAGTACTATTAATTTCTAGTAACTGTGGAAAGACAGAGGCAGCGGAAGGCTATTTTGTGCCATCATTTCCTAAGTGAGTTCCATAGGTATTTATGATTCTCACTGCACTAGAGATTAAATCTTTGGAGTAAGAACAGTATCTGATAAGACTGATGAGTCATATTTGTGTTTATTCCAAAAGCAATTAGAGTGATTTGTGCTTAGGAAGAAGCCATTAAAAATAAAAAAGGAAAATCCTCCTTGTTCCCCACTGTCTCTCAATCATAAATTGTAATTGTTTATTATTTTAATTTGAAAATGCAATAAAAGAGTGGAAACATTTCCCTGAGCTCATATCAAAATCTAAAATAATGTGTCGAAGTATTATCTGGAGCAGATCCTTGTTCTAAATACTCAGTTCAGTCACATGGTCAGGCAGTTACTTAGGTAAACACAAGCCTACCAACTTACCTTCTTCCTCTTGACCTGTCTCTTGTCCAGATTACTGTGGTTTTATTGTGTGGCTCATCTGGTTTGATCAGGTCTATCTCTGTGGCTATTCGATTGGATCTATCCGTTGAAGAGGGGTCAGGTCACCAATGAGAGACAAATTAAAACAATGACTGCACTACGAGAGTATCCATTTGGTGCGTGGCATCTTATCTAGAAGACGGTGTTCCTTGGTGCTTTTCCTCACCTTGAAGCTCTTACAGTTTTCCCATTATCTTTTCTCCAACATCCCCTGAGCCTCAGAGGAGATGGTATAAGTACCTCGTTTATGGCAGAGCACTCAACCATCACTTAGAGAACTGTGTGTGTGTGTCATATGATTCATTTACTTAGAGACCATCATTGAGTGATGACAGAAATTTCTTTGTATCTTGAGTATATCATGTTTCTTACATTATTAATAAGGAAAACATAAAAATCTTTGAGATACAATCTCAAAATCATCAGATGAAGGAAAATGTCATCGAATCAGGATAGGATACAGGCAATGGGGATGAGAACAGATATGATGAGCGTCTGTCTCTCTCTCTCTCTCTCTCTCTCTCTCTCTCTCTCTCTCTCTCTCTCTCTCTCTCTCTCTCTCTCTCTCTCTCTCCCTCTTTCTGTCTCTCCCTCTCTCTCTCTCACTCTCTCTCTCTCTTTTCTCTCTCTCCCTCTCTTTCTCTCCTATTTCCAGAAGCTAATACTCAACAGCTCACTGTGAGTGGAGACCATAGTGATGATCTTCAAACAGAAAAAGAAAAACTGGAGCAAAAATGTGTACTAGCTGATCTAGTACAGCCAGGGCAGCAAATGTCCTCACCCTGAGAAAGTGCATAAAATGTATGCCCTGAAGAAACACACATACGCACGCACGCGCGCACACACACACACACACACACACACACACATAAACACACACACACACACACACACACACACACACACAGTGAGAGAGAGAGAGAGAGAGCTCTTATTGTCTGAATCAGTATAAACTTCTAGAAAACATACTTTGATTTAAACACTTGAATATTCTACTACGAACAACAGCCTAAAATATCAGAAATATTCAGTAACTACTTGAGGAAATGAACAACATAAAAGAGAGCTAATAAAATTTATAACCTAAAGGGCTAATGCCCTGAGCCACCAACTTCTGGAAGATTCGAGGTAGTAGCTCATCCATTCATCCATAACACATGAGATTGCCAAAGAAGGAAATCACTGCATCAATAAGTGAAAGAACAGGAAATGAAACAGGAGTTGAGAAATTAACTGGGATATTTTTACAGAGTAGCATGCAAATTAAAAATTAATAGTTAAATGATTAAAACTGAGGTAATAGAAGATGAAGCATATATGTACAGATCTATAAATTCTGACATCCATCACCCAGGCATTTCTAAAAAAAGAGGAAGACAGAGAAGGAGAATGGAAAAGATATTGAATATATATGTAAAATAGCTTATTCTTCAAGAAAATATGACTTGAATATACACAATTAGCCTGGTCAATAAACCACGTTGATCAAAAATTCTTGTGATATTAGTTAAAGACCCAGAGAAGCAAGCAGTGGTGAAGAGAGACAACACAGAGTAGTTGCTGTCTCAGATGACAACTCAGGCTAAGCTGGGACAATTGAAGCGGTGTTGTCTAGCCAGAGAAACTACAGAAGAGTTCAGAAACAAGGTTATGCATTTAGGAAATTTTGACTTATAATTAGAGTGCTATTATTAATGTGGAAAGAATAAGCCTCCTGGGATTGTTGGTTAACTGTGTGGGAAGCAGAATTCCTGTTTTTCTTCTTACGAAAGTAAGATTCCGAAATTGGTGAAGGATGATTAGAATGTGAAGATCCAAATTTCACACTTCCAAGAGGAACCCAAAAATCATCAAGGAAAAATAAGCATCAAGAAAACAAGCAACGCAGTTTGAAAACGAGGCATGTAACTAAAAGAATTCTCAAGTGAAGAAAGAGAAATAGCTGAGAAATTTTCTTTAAAATATTAGCATCCTCAGTCAACTGGGAAATTCAAATGAAAACTACTTTGAGACTTCATCTTACCCAGTCAGATGGCTCAGATGAAAAAAGAATGATGATCAATGCTGGGTCAATGTGGGGGAAAATTATCCACTGCTGGTGAGAGGGCAAACTGATGTAGCCACCATGTAAACCAGTGGGGGTGGTGCCTCAAAGAACTGAAAAGAGATCAGCTACATGATCCAGTTATACCACTCTTGCGCATATAGCCAAAGGATTTTATGTAGAGGTCCCTGTTTGTCATGTTCATTGCTGCTCTAGTCACAACAGCCAGAAAATGGGAACGGATTAGATGCTAATCAGTTGATGGATGTATAATGGAAATGTGGGATATTTACGCAATAGAATATTACTCAGTTATGAGGAAAAATGAAACTGTGAGATTCACAGGTAAATGGATGAAGCTGGAAAAAAGTTATTCTGAGCAAGGTAATCCAAAGCCAGAAAGATAAATGTTCACGTTGTCTCTCACCTGTGTATGCTATATTTGAATCTTCAGATATAGGAGTGTTTCATTTGGAAGCTCCATAAAGGTCAGGAAATTACCAATGGGCGATGGAGTGGGACATTCAAGGGAGAAGAAATAACAAACAATGTTATGGAGGGTGAAAAGGAAATAATAGAATAAGAAAGCATAAATTAGGAAGGGGGAAGGGAAGGGAAGAAAAAGGAGAGTATAGGGAATGATAAATAACTACAGACCTTTTGAAAAAGTCATGTGGAAACCTACCGCTATAGAAGTTTTATATATAATATATATGTAATAAGATATATATATATAATATATATCCAATTTTTGTACATTGGAAATACCTCATAGTGGAGCAACAATGCCACTACTAGACATCAAAGAATAACAAATAAAAACTCCAGTGCCAGGAATGAGTTCCTTCTTTTGGAGTCATAGGCCACTGAAGCCCCTTGGCCTCAAATAGTACAAACTATTTTCAGTGTTCTTGGATAGCCTCTAGAACTTGACAGTAAAATTCTATTGCTGATGGCACCATATATTGAGTCATAGAACATGGTAAATTAAAAGGTAGTGAACTGGAAGCTTTGTCTCTACTGGTTAGCCTTCATGGTGCTTGAACATGCTATGTATGATGCCAGAGAATATTCATCTGTGGCAAGACATGCTCCATTACAATAGTGGCAAGACATCTTAGGAGAAACCAATCACTTTCTTATTGGTTTCAAGTCTCATTGAGCATGATGCTCATATCTGGCACCACTGGGCCAAGAACCTATGACTAGATAGTATACAGGGAAGAACCTGTTGGAACACAGTCCATTAATGAAGCTCTGTGAAGAGATTACTGAGACCTTGTAAGAAAACTCCAAGTAAACAATAGAAGAGTCCTATAATTGTTCTCCGTAACATGGGTTGTTCTTGGAATGTGCTTTCATGCCCCATGCAGGTATAATAATAGGGGTGTATTTACTTTAGACTGCCCACCATCTTACCCATTATAATTCAGAGTGATGTTTCCAAGCACAAGTTGTCCTTGTGAGTGTATACACCCTGAACTCATATGACTTTTACTCACATGACCTTGCTTAACTCTCAGAATGCCCTCAAAGTATAAATCATCTGATGTCCTTGAATAAAGTTGGCAATTGCATGAGTTTTTAGCCCTTCTAATTTTTAGGCCCCATTCTCCCAGGTTCTTGCTGACAGCTAGAGCAGTAACAGAGCCTACTACCATTTTGTTTCTAGATGGGCATAATGTTATACCCACTTCTGGTAATTTCTCATTATTCTCACCTCTCTAGGTGATTCTAGATTCTGTCAGGTTGAAAATAAAAGTTAATTATCACACTAATATAAATATTTCAATATCAACATATATACAATATATATATATGCACTAAGGAAGTATACCACTCTTACTGGAGAGGCCCTGTTTAAGGGGATGACTATATGTGTTTTTATACTTCATGGACTTTTACAATCTGTAACTTCAAATTACTTTATAATTAAAATACAGAATATTCAAAAATAAATTTCATGCTATGATTATTTCTAACAGACAATGCATTGTTAGCATTTCATTTGGCTTTGTGAATGCCAATGCACTCTTAATAGACATATATGGGAGAATTGTAATGAAAATGTAGGGTTTAGTTTTATTTGATCTCAGTGTCTATTATAGACTTCATACTTTTCTTAGGTAGGCTTATCATAGCAAACGAATGCAAGACAAGAAAGATAATCTCCACTATTAAACATTGCACTGCTCCCTTTTAATGCATTGCACAAATTACCTTTATCTCTCTTAGCCACCTAAGCATAAGCGCTAGCTCTTAAAAGAGCCCTAACTTTGCAGAGACTGCCACAGTTTGACTTCAGGCCTAGGTAGTCTGACTAAGACTACTAAGTACTAAGTACTAAGTACTAAGACCACATTTGTAACCCTTCCCTCTGTCTCTCCTACCTCTTGTCTCTTTTGTAGTGTATGCTGTCTTTGGAGCTTCTGGGTTTGTTCAAGATTGAATCAGTCTTAACTAATCACTTGTACCCTTTCATATACTCAGCAAGACTCAGAACCTACTGGCAATGCATAACACTGCTGTTTTACTCACCTGAGCCATCGCAGTTGCTCTCTGAATAGGCTGGAGCTGCGCCTTGCTGGTTGTTCTGTTGGTGTTCTTTCATTATATTGATTTTCTTGCAGCCATGCTTCATTCGGAGTGACAGTAAGTACTACCTGACTTATTCTTTTGTTGTAAAGCATCAATATTGATCTCTTTCTCAGTTCAACACTCTTAATGTGATTGAGTATTTACTGCTAGTCTTGACTGAAAGTAAGATACATGAATAACATTAATCAAATCCTTAAAAAGCCACAAATTCTGAAAAGACAAAAAATGCATTGAACTTATACTGTATTTTTGAGCATTATTTATTTCCTTTCTTTGCATGTGCAGCAAAATGTCAATTTTCTTTCACTTCTGCCACCTTCCAGTTCAAGTTGGAGAATAAGAGGTTAGCCTGGCATTGTACCTGGACCGTCTTCACGCCAACTCATGGTCCGTCTGTATCACAAGCATCCTCCCACATGCTTTAGCTCATGAATGCCCCAATTTAGTCATAGATGAAACAATCTTGAACTCCTGACTCTAACACCTCTTCTGAATGGAACTAACTTTATGACAACTTACTTCTATGTCCTTTACTAGCCACAAAGCCATCAGCTTTTTTGATGCATCATGACTAATTGAAAGACCAAGATAAATAAATGTTGAAAAAAGAAAAAGAAAAGGAACAATACCTTTGGATTAATATTTGTTAGTTGTCCTAAAATGGGTTTCAAAAAATGCTGGTATTCAGGATTTGTCGTTTTGAGTTCCTTGCCTTACTCCCCTGACTTCACGTAACAGTATTGAAAAACATCGCAGGTAATAAGCAAATCTTCAAATTATGAAGACACTCACTGTCTACCCTAAGCTGTTTAACTTTAAAGTTTTCCCCATTCAGCAAGAAATTCATGAAATATAGGTGTATCCAACAACACATTTCCCCATATCTCTATTATTAATCAGAGATAGGAAAGGTATATATCAGCAGTTCAGAGTATTCACAGCACTCTGATGCTTAATGCAGAATCAGCATTTCTTTTCTAAATATCTGTTAACTCAGACAAGTGTAGCTCTTTGAAAGGGTTCAGGTTCATATTTTTTAAGGAAATAGTTTCCTAAAGTCAGTGTAATTTGTACTGGCTCCACATATAAGAAAAGTGAATTTTACTCTGAAGAATGGCAATTTTATCTCTGCCTTTTGCAGTTTGGGATGGTTCAAGAAAGGCCTTACACATCATCCTGTCATTGAGCTTTGCTGCCTCCCACCTCACTGTGCCTGTAACCCACTCACATTTGGCTACATATTGCTCATAATGGATGCAGAACCACTGAGGGTCTCCCTGCAATCCCCAAGTGGCCAGAGAGAGGACAGCACAATTCTTCACAAAGAAGCTGAGGTGGATTAACTGTGTCCTTGCACCTAAAGGACAAGTTATTTGACTTGTTTCAGGTATTAGACCTTTTGATTATTTTTCCTCATGTTGATAAAAATTCATTAAAGAAATTTAATATGGAAAGATATAAATTTTGTGATTGCTCAGATTTACTAATAATATGGAATTAAGATAAAATTTCAAAACATTTTATACATAAAACTACTTCTCTGGAATTCAAGTTAAGTTTTCTGTTTTAGCCAAGTTGTTCTTTTCCTAACATAATACTGAACTAGTAAGTATTGTCAAAGAATGCAGAAGAAAGACTTAGTGCCTGAGTGGTCTCTGCTTCTAACTGAATGATCTTTGTAGTCTACTCCTCTTGACAAGTTCATCTACTTGCTTCACTTTCACAATTATTACGATGCAGGAAACTTCTTGTTGGGAATTGTTATAATTCAGATATAAAACTTATCCCTAAGAGGTTCATGTGTTGAAGGCTTAATCTCTAGTTGTAGATCCGTTCAATGAGGGGTTACTGTATCATAAAAACCCTGATGTAGCCAGAGGAATAATCCTCTGTAGTGTTCAAGATTTCATGGCAATATTAAGAGGTGTGGGGATATTTGGAGTGGGGCTGACTTAAAAGAATTAGTTCTCTGGGATCATGGGCTTCAGGATACATCATGTCCTGGATCCTGTGTTTCACTCTCTTCACTTCCTGGGAGCATGACATGAAAAAGTCATGCCACATCAAATATTTCCACCATGATGATTTGCCTAAACACAGGCACATAAGTAACATAAGCAGCTGTCATGAACTGTAACTTCAGACAGAGCCCAGAGATGCCTAATTCTTCTCAAGCTGTTTATGTCAAGTATTTTGTCACAATGACAAAAAAAAACTAAGTGACATTTGTTAGAAATAAAAGAATCATCAGCAGGCGATTGGTTCTAGAAAAGAGCTGACATAAAATTGCCCTTCAGAAATGTGCTTTGCTGAGTGAGAGGACCTTGTAAGAGCCACGATCAAGCCTTGAGGTGTGAGGACCTTACCAAGGAACAGTTCATTATATCAGAGACAAGACAATAGGGCCTTAAAGTAAAAGAAAGGCTTCCCTTTAAAACCTGGAGAGGAACTTCTTTAAGAAAGATAGCAGAGAATAAGAATAGAAAAGGTAGCCATCAGAGAAAGCATGACAGGCAGGGACCCAGAAGAGAACCTTCACAGCAATACTGCAAATGAAGTGAAATATATGACTTTTATATGCTTCTGGGGAGTGACAAGGAGTTCTACTACACATGGTTTCGTTCAATATATCCTATATGATGGAGAACAGAGTGGAGCCAGGTACTAGGTAGGACTGTAAACATGGGTCTGTAAAACTCACAGCAAAGTGTGACTTCTTACCTGTCACAAAGAGAGATCTGGAAGGGATGGCATTCTGAATTCTTCAGACAATGAGATCTGATCAGGGTAGAGTGAGCAGTGTCTCCAAGAAGCAACCTCCATGATCTTACAGTACTGGAAGGGTATTTCTCAATAAATTCTCAATTTATAATGCATGGTGAAGTGCCCACTGGGTGAAGACCCCTGAGAAACCACCAGGACTCAGATCGATGCAAACGGACAAGTGCTAGGGTCAACACTCACTGTCCTACGAGGCAAGAGAAGGAGCGAGACCCCGAGAACAGCTCACACAGGGTTTTATAGCATTTTTAGAGGTAAAGTCAGGTACAGAGCATTTGGCACATTTTCATTGGTTCACAAAATAAGCAGTTTGCTGACCTTTAAACTGATTGGTCTTGGCATGGGGTGCATTCCGAGTTGGGTGGAAGATTTCCTAGCCAGTGATGCATTGCTGGGCACCTGTACTAATGGTTTTTCTCAGTATTGTTGTATTATTTTTAACATGAAACTTAGGCCTGCTGTCAGGAACATGAAACAGGCCTACTTACTTTTAGTCAAGACTGAAGCCTTTAGTCTTTTCAATGATATTTTATAGAGATAATTAGACATATGTATTTAAGAATAGCTTGTTTTCATATTTAAGGATAATTAAAGCCTTGCATATGAAATGACTTTATTGCAAGAAAACATACACACACACACAAGCATAGAATACGATTAGTATTACTGCTAGGGGTAGACGGAATGAGACCCCTGAGAAATCACCAGGACTCGAGATCGATGCAAAAGCAAGAGGTTTATTTCTAATGCATTGGGGTCTACCCTCACAGATTCCTCTAACAATGAACAGAACGTGACCCAACACGTTGGGATCCACTCTCACAGGGCGACCCCTAGCAAACTCTAAGTATTTGTTATATAGGAATTTCAAAGGCAGAGCTTAGCAACAGAGTATGGGGAACAATTCTATTGGTTGCATAGTGATGTGAGTATTGACCTTTAAACTGATTGGTGCTGGCATATAGCAAGTTTGCGGGCTCCTAGAAAAAGTAAACTTAAGGTCTTAGTCAATGTGGGTGGGGGGAAGTTCTTAGCCCAAGGCCATTAATCAATGGTCCATATCTTGTTTGTCTTAGAAATTGTTTTTCTTAGTCTAGTTCTGGGAACTGTTCTGAGTTACCTTGCCCCTGACTTGTGCCTACACAGTTTTAGCACTTTTTAGAAGCCTGGCTAAAGTTTGGCTGCTTTGGTCTTGTCCTTTCATTACCTAACTAGTCCTGAGAATGGGACCTCTCCTGGAGGGTGGTTGATAGATCCAATGTCAATCCATTAAAGAAAATTGATTTCCTTTCTCCCAGCAGCTATCTCTTGCAAAGACCTTCTTGCTTAAGGGTGGGGCTTTATACTCACTACCTCTCCTTGCTAGGAACTTGTCTGGTTTGAGCTTTTAAAGGTCTTATGCATGCTGTGCCAGTTTCTGTGAGTTTATATATATAACAGCACTATTGTATCTGGAAAGCACTATGCGCTGGCTCTTCCAGTCTTTCTGCCCCATCTTTAACATAGATCCCTGAGCCTTGAGGGGAGGAGTGTAATAAAGGGACCCCATTCAGGGATGAGCACTCTTACAGCTCTCACTCCCTACACATTGCACAGCTGTGTATCTCTATGTTAACTATTATATACTGCAAGAAGAAGCTTCTCCGATAAGGGTGTGCTAAACTGACCTATTGGTATAAGCGCATGTTATTAGGAGTCATTTTATTGCTATGTTTCTTTAGCAGGAAAATCGTAGTAGATATTCCCCTAGGGTCTGTGACTTATCCAATCTCACATTATTGAACTCACTAACAGTATAAAATATAGATTCCTTCTCATGGAGTGGACCTTAAATTCAATCTTTAAAGTGATTGTTTAGTGTCAGTGGGAATATCTTGCAGGAATGTTATCGATGTAGCTAGAAGGGTCAATATCTCAGAGAGACTGATGCATATATAGCATATTTTTTGCACTTTGAACACTAGCCAGAAGGGGTGAAGCTTACAGTTGAGTACCAGGAAGATTTCTCCTGGATCTATGCCATAAGTAGGCAACAGCTTCAGGATTAGAAGCTGCATTGGCAATAGCCTGTAATGTTTGGGAGGCCTATAGACCCCCGTGGCCAATTAATCAAAAATATGTAATCCATTTCTGGTAGTTGGTGTACTATTTCCCCCATTATGTACTGCCATTTAAACTCCTTTTATAGATGTATATATTTTAGCAGCCTTCTACAATGGTAGGCATTCATATGGCTATTCAAAGAGTCTTTCTGGGAAGATCTCCTTCTCCCAGGTCCTTTACTAGCTACCCTACCTCTGTAGGTAATCTAGGTTAGCACACATATCAAAAGCTTAAAAGTTAATATCCACATTTGAGAGAAAACATGAAATATTTGTCTTTCTAGATCTGGATTATCACGCTCACAATGAATTTTTTCTAGCTCCATCCAGTTATCTGAAAACTCCATTTTTCCTAATAGCTGAAAAATAGTTTATTGTGTAAATACACCACATTTTCATTATCTATTCAGACTTGATGAACATCAAGGCCATTTCCAATATCTGGCTTTTATGAATAGAACATCAAGAAACATGGATAAGCTAGTTTCTTAGTAGTAAGATGTAGAGTCTTTGGGGTATAGACCTAAGAGTGGTAAAGCTGAATCTTGTGGTAGATAATTGTCAGCTATTTTAAAGAACCTCTTACTGATTTCCATAGTAATTATTCTGGGTCCCACTCCTAACAGCAATGAGTAAGTGTTCCCTTTTCCCATCCTGGTCAGCATGTGCTACTATGTGTTTTATTAATCTTGGCCATTCTGGTTGGGGGCAAGATAGAAATCTCAAAGTATTTGTAATTTGCATTTCCCTGGTGGCTAAGGTTGTTGGGTATTTTAAAAGTGTTTCTTGGCCATTTGTGTTTCACATTTTAGAACTCTCTTTTTAGTTCTTTACCCCATATATTTGCCCAAGGGGGAAAAAGGGAGGAGCCAGGAAACTTCAAATTGGTTATATAAGGTCAATTGGGGAACAACTGTCACCAGAAGGCAGGGTCCAGCTGCATTGGATAAAAGACAATTTGAGTGACTTCTATTACATCGGAATAGTCTTCCCCTGGATGCCCAGGTGGGCTCTAAAATTGAGACATTTTTTGGAACATGGATGATTTGGGGGGCTCTTGGCAAATGGTAAGACTGATGGTCTATAACAGGTTATTGAGGTTGGTGTGGAGGAATTGATAGAATTGGGCTCTGATTCCCAAATGGAGGCTTAAATGGTCAGAGACAGGCAGCCAGTACGTAATAGGTGACAGGAGACTGGGGACTAAAGTATTATTAGTGAGAGGGACTGAGGCTAGAAAGGGGCTTTGAAAGGGAGGCACAAAGAGAGCAGTAGGAGGCACTACAGGAAGGAGCAGTAAAGTTAAAAGGAGAAAGGGTTTGTTGGATGATCTCCACTCAAGTGAAGGTCTGGCCATGGGAGTATGGGTAGCAGAGAGAAGGCTGTGGTGAATTTGGCTTAATAAAGTCTTATAATATGGTGTGTAGGATTTGTTCAGCATGTTTGATATCTGAGGACACCTGTACAGCTAATAAATTTAAAGAAGCCAGTTGGTGATGGATGTTAATTAGCCACAGAAGCTCAAAATTTAAAGGGGTTTTGCCTTCCCTGATAGGGAATCCTCAGGATCCCAGTTTGTGCCCTTCAAGGACAGGAGTTACTGGTGATTTGGATGACTAATATACTGAGAAGATATGGGGTTCTAAGAGGTATCTTAGGGAGTGGGGATGATCTGGAGATGGAGTGAGATTGACTTTCATTTCCATAGGGCTCACCAACTTAGCTAGTAAGGAGAGGGCACTGGGTGTACAATGAATACTCTAAGTGGAGGTTAAGACAGTACCAAGAAATGGAAGAAAGAGAAGGAGGATGGGTATTACAAGGTTTTAGGTGAGATAGATGGACCCAATGTGGGATTTTCTGGAGCCTAACTGCAGTCAGGGTTGTAAGTACTACAGTAATAGGGGTCTTGCCGGTTGGGCTGGAGAATCAGAGATGGTTGGTTAGGAGGTACAAGGAGAACCTGAGCTCCTGGCCCTATGGGACAGGTTGGAGGGTTCGTGAGTGGTCTGAGGAGAAGGTGCCAGAATATGTCCAGATGAGTGATCAGATTCCCTGTAAGAGAGGGGACAGGAGCTTATCAGGGATGGGGGAGGGGCAAGGGATGAAGCCCTGGTGAAAGAAGGGATCTTCCAAACATCAACTTAAAGTTGAATGGTTTGCAAGATACAGAGTAAAGGTAGAAAAGAGAAGTTTAATCCAATTGAGATGGAGTTCTCAAGTGGTTAGCATTTCCTTTAGGGTCCTGTTGCTGTACCCCATTTTTAATTGGATTCTTTTCTTTTCTTTTCTTTTCTTTTTTCGATTTCCTTTTTTTTTGTTTTGTTTTTTGGGGTTTTTGTTTGTTTGTTTTTGTCAAGACAGGGTTTCTCTGGTGTGACTCTGGCTGTCCTGGAACTCACTCTGTAGACCAGGTTGAACTCTAACTCACAGAGATCCACCTGCCTCTGCCTCTTCAGTGTTGGGATAAAGGAGTGCACCACTACCACCTGGCAGATTATTTTCTTGATGTTCAGTGGGTTTTTTGTTTATTTGTTTGTTTTTGTTCTGGTTTTTTTTTTTTTTTTTTTTTTTTTAGTTCTTTGTGTATGCTACCTGTTAAACCCCTGTCAAATGTGTAATTGATAAAGACTTTTGTCCTTTTAGGTAGGTTGCCCCTTTGCTTGACTGATGGTGTCCTTTGGTGTGCTAAGCCTTTTAGCTTCTTGAGGTCCTATTTATTAATGCTTGATCTTAGTGTCTGTATTCTCCAGGTCCTGCTCAGAAAGTCCTCGTCTGTCAAATTCAGTGTACCTGGTCGAATAGTGAGGTCTCTGGTTCATTTTGGAGTTGAGTTTTGTGCAGAGTGATAGACATGGCTCTACTTTCTCTCTTCTACATGCAGCTATCCAGTTTAACCAGCACAATTTGTTGACAATATTATCGTTTCTTCAGTGTGTATTTTAGTCTCTTTTGTAAAAAAGATCAGATTTCCATAAAAAAAAATCCATTTTCTGGAGTTTTGATCAATGTGTCTGTTTTTATGACAATGCATGCTCTTTTTATTCCTATGGCTCTGCAGTATTGCTTTAAATCAGAAAATATGATACTTCCAGAAGTTCTTTTATTATTCAGGATTGTTTTACATATCCTGAATTTTTTGTGTTTCCGTATGAAATTTAAGATTTTTTTTTCAATATCTGTGAAGAATCGTATTGAAATTTTTATGAGAATTATACTGATTCTATAAATTGGTTTTGGTGAGATGGCCATTTTAGCAATCTTAGTTCTACCAAGCATGTTCATGCGAGAATTTTTCATCATCAGGTAGCTTATTCAATGTCTTCCTTTGCTGTTTTTAAGTATTTATTATACAAGGTTTCCACTTGCTTGGTTAGTTATTTTTTGAGGCTGTTGTAAAGAAGTACGCTTTCCCTTTCTCTCTTTCAGAATGTTTACCACCTTTACATAGAAAGCTCACTGCACTACTTGTGTTAATTCCGTATCTCGCTCCTTTGTAGAAAGAGCTTATCAAGTGTGGCAGCTCATAGTAGAGTCTTTAGGGCTTTTATGTATAAAATCCTATCATCTATAAACTAGGACACTATTTCCTTCCTGTTCCTACCACCTCATCACTTTCAGTTGTCCTTTGCTTCGGCTAAGACTTCAAGCACTTATACTCAACAGGTACTGAGGAAACGTACATCATTGTCTTGTTCCTGGTGTTAGTGGAAATGCTTTGAGTTTCTCTCAATTTAAAATGATGTTGGCTGTGGGATTGTTATAAATTACCTTTATTATGTTAAGATTTGTCTCTCCTATCTGTAGTCTACCCAGAATTTTATCATGAAGGGATGTTGGATTTTGGTAAAGCCCTTTCTGTATCTAATGAGATCACCCTGTAGTTCCTTTCCTTTAGTCTTTAGGTGGATTATGTTTATTGATTTATGTATGTTGAATCACCCCCTATATCTCTGAGATAAAGCCAATCTGATCATAGTGTATAGTCTTTTTGATGTATTCTTGAATTTAGTTTACAACTATTTTATTGATAATTTTTACATCAGTGCTCATAAGGGATATTAGTTATAATTGTGCCTGTTTTAAATCTTTGTGTGGTTTTAGTATCAGGATAATGATGGCTTCGTAACAAGAATTTAGAAATGCTTCTTTAGTTTCTATTTTGCAGAATAATTTGAGGAGTATTGAGCACTAGTTCTTCTTTGAATATCTGTAAGAATTTGTGCTGAATCTATCTGGACCCAGAAGATTTTTAGTCGGGGGTTTTTAATAATTGTTTCTATTTCACTAGGGGTATGGGTCTCTTTAAATTATTTATTTCTCAATGATTTAATTCTGACTTTGCAGGTTATATGTATCAAAGGATTCACCTCTTCCTTTTAAATTTTCTAATCTGGCGGACAACATATATTTAAGGTCTGTCCTCAGGAGTCTCTGAATTTCCATATTGAAGAAAAGGCAAAAAGTGTTATTTCTGTATTTAAGTTGAGTTAAAGCTACATAGATGCCTTGACTTCTCTGAAAGCAACCCTGTTTTTTAAAGAGAAAATTATTCACGATGGAAGATACATTTTCTAACAACTTGAAAACTCTTATTATTGAACTAAATATTGTAATTAACACAAAGTAATATATGTATGCTCACTAGGCTATTAGTTTTCTTTTGGTCTTATGCATTCCAAGCACATAAAATATGCCTGACACGGAGTTAGTTAGCAATGAATACCCATTGGATAATTTAATTAACTCAACATCCATATATTTATATATAAGAATTGGTGTTGAAATGATGTGCCATTTGACTTCCTAAAAACCTCCAGATCGTTGAACTTCATATGCCACCATACACAGCAACAGATACCAAAAAGCTGGAAGCATTATCTCTAGGTCAATAAAGGAGTAGTTATGAAATTAGAAAGAGTAACATTTTAAGTGTGCAGAGTTGATTTGTGTGCTTAAGAATCATTTAATGTTTTGAAATTTGGCTTTTAGTTAAGAGTCACTAAATAAATTTTGCTACTTCACTTGTGTCAAGTAGTTGTAGATACAGTAATTAGCTATACAAATGAAGATTCTTTTTCCATTCATTTATGTTTGAGGGACCCAGGGCATGAAAGTTTAAATAAAAGAAAAAAATCGATAAAAGACAGCTATTTAATTTAGTTATTTCAAAGAGTGGTAATTTCCATGTCTTAGTTACTCTTTATCGTGGCGATAAATCATCATGGCGACTTATAGAAGAAAGAATGTAATTGGGGTATTACTTACAGTGTCAGAGGGTGAGTCCATGACCATCATAGCAGGAAACAAGGCCAGAAGTCATAAGGCATAGGCAGGTGTGGCACTGATGCAGTACCTCAGTCCTCATATCTGATCTATAACCACAAGGCAAGGGGCTGAGGGGGAGGGGTAGAACAGAGACAGAGAGAGATAGAAAAAAGAGAAAGAGAGAAAGAGATAGATAATGGTGTGAGCATTGTTACCTCAAAGCACACCCCCAGTGACACACCTCCTCCAATAAGACAGTATGTTCTAATACTTTCTACAAATGTCCTGCCAACTTGGGACCAAATATTCAAACATTCTCTGTAGGGGCTCATAGCCCCTTGGGCTGTTCTCATTCAAACCATCACATGCATGCCAGTATTAATTCTAAATAGAATAAGCAGTGTACCACAGGGTAATTAATGAGTTGATCACACAAAGGAATGTTAAGGGTCAAATAAATTCAACCAATAACCTAATTCTCTATACAAACAACCCAATAGAAAAACACAACTTACATGAAAAGCCAAGGTAACTTAAATCATCTAAAAATCATCAATTGTAAATTAATGGACCCAGCAAAACTGGATTAGGTGAAATCCCAGAAAAAGAAATTAAAAAAAAAAAAAAAAAACACCACAGACTATTGCAAGACAGGCAGTGGTGGCACACATCTTTAATCCAGAACATCAGACGCAGAGGCAGAGGCAGACAGATTTCTGTGAGTTCAAGGCCAGTCAAGTCTACAGAGTGAGTTCTGGGACAGCCAGAGTTACAACAGAGAAATTTATCACAAAAAGAAAAAAAAATTAACACAATTATGAGTAACTTCAGAGAATACAAAGAAGATAAACTATCGGAAGAAATTCAAGATGGCGTAAACACACAGCTAAACAAGATGAGAATGTCAATATATTATGTGAAGTAAATAATCAATAAGGAGATAGAAATCTTGGGGGAAAACAAACTGAGATACTGGAAACAAAAAAACAAAACCTAGGTCAAATAAAAATTCTATAGAAAGTCTTAACTGAAAGGATGAAGTTAAGGACATATCTGAGACCAAATGGGGAAAAAAAAGAATTTGAACATTTCAAAAAAGGACAAAGGTAAATTAATAAGAAAGTAGGAGTGGGTGCTTTCAGATATGTGGGTACTATTAAGAGATTAAAATCAAAGATTCATAGGTATAAAGGAGTGAAACTATTTCTTTCCAAAGGCATAAAAACATTTTCAGCAAATCTTAACATAAAGTTTTCCTAGATTAGGGAATACATATCTAAATATCAGAGGAATTTAAAGTACCACACAGAAGAGATCACTAAGGAAATTTCCTTCACCATATTATAATTAAACTACCGAATATGCAGAACAAAGAAAACATATTGAAAGCAACAGGAGAGAACAACAAAATCACACATTAAGTCAGGCCCTTTGAACAGCATTAGATTTCTCAAGAGAAATTTGTAAGGCCAAGAGGATTTGAAATTGTTTTTAAGTTTGGAAAGATAGCAACTACCAACCCAGACTATCTTACCCAACAAAGCTATTAGTCATTCTTGAAGCATAGATGAAACATTCCAATGGTGAAAACAGACCAAAGGAAGACATGACTATTAAGGTCTACAGAAGATGCTTGAAGTATTGTTCAGACTAAGAAAAGGATAAATACATTCAACATAGAGGCAAGCAAGACACTTTTGAATAACAGTTAAGCAAGAAAGGAATAGGAAAACCCTAAATACCACAAAAATCAACATTATAAAAGGAAAAATACATGTCTTTCAATATGAACTCTAAATACTTATAACCTCAACAGCCCAAAGCAAAAGACACAGATCTCTGTCAGTAAAATGACTCCGTGGATAAAAGTGGGTTCAAGCCTGGAGATCTGAGGTAGATAACTCAAGACCTTTATGACAGAAGGAGAGGAGCAACTTTTCTTACCTCCACACAATCAATAATACAATTTTAAAGCTTAAAAATCACAGATGAGCATATTTGATTAAAGAGCAAGACCCATCTACTTGTTGACTACACATCTAAAAGAAAGACTTCACTTTAAAAGACACTGCATTTAGCCAAAAGAAATGGAAGATGCATTCTAAACAATGGCCGTAGGAAACAAGCAGGTCAATGTTCTAATATCTGACAAAATAGACTTTAACCCAAAACCATTGAGAAAAGATGAAACAAAATTGCTTCCTGGTGACTAAGAGACTATCACAATTCTAGACAATTATTCTTCAAATGCAGTCACACTCAAATACTTAAAAGAAATACTATTAAGATTAAACTCATAGATGATTCTGAGGACAATGTACTGGAAGACATTTGCACCATTGCCTCCAAAACTCAGAACACTGTGACAACATGGAACAGAAGACAGGGAGAAGGGGTATAAGATTATATCTTCTGGGCATGGCACAACCATTGTGCTCATCTCAGCTTACAGCTGTCTGTGCTGGGGCCACACAAGACTGAGTCTAGGCTTATTCACAGACAATCATGGATTGGAGAAGATTCGCATGGGATTCTGTTCCCCTAGCTGAGTTCTTAGCTACTGAAAGATTCGGGAAAAGCCGCAGTTACTGGCTTCAGTTGTATATTGACTATGAGTCCATCAAGCTCAAATGGATAATTCCAAACCCGTGGTCACACAGCTGGGCCTGTTAAACTTAGTGGGTCATCAGACAAAAAGACATGAATGTGGGAAAGGGACTTGTAGAGATAGGAGGGGTGGGAAAGAGATAAGAGAGGGTGGAGTGTAAGCATAATCATAATGCATTACATATGTGTGGGATTCTGCAAGGACAAATCTAACAAGTTATTAAAAATGGGCCATGGCACTCAAAAGGAATTTCTCAAAAGAAGACATGCAAATGGTTCATATATTTTTTTAATGTTCAACATCCTGAACTATCAGGAAGTTGCAAATTAAAATGAGTTTGAAATTTCATCTCAAATCAATATCAATATTGGCCAATATCAAGATTACAAATGACAACAAATGCTTCAGAAAGGGGAATCCTTCTTTACTGTTGCTGGAAGTGTAAGCTAGAGCAGCCACTGTGGAAATCACAGCGGTTTCTCAAAAAGCTAAAAATAAAAGTTCCATTATTACTCGACTGCAGCACTTCTGGGAATATGCTCAAAGAACTCTGCAGGCGACCACGGAGACACTTGCTCATCCTGTTTACCGCTGTTCTATTCACCATAGCAAGGCATGGAACCAGCCGGGATATCCATCAGTACATGAATGAATACCTAAAATGTGATGCACAAGCACGATGGGATTCTATTCAGCTCTAAAGAAGAAAAAAATAAAATCATGCAATTTCCTGGAAAATGCATGATACCGGCAAATATATGAACAAAGGTAATCCAAGCCCAGAAAGCATTTTCTCTCTCTTGTATGAGCTGTAGCTTCCTTCACACACACACGCTCACACACACAATTTTTTTTTTTACATGCATACAATAGTAATTGTGTGACTGTCAGGGAACTAGTAAGTAGCCTAGTAGAGAGCTGAAAATTGCCTTCTGCAGAAAATCATACTATAATTGAGCCTCCATCAATGTTATCTGTATTTCCTTTAAAATTAAAAAGAATGCCATGGTCATTCATGGGAAATAGTTAATTACTGATCACACTGTTGGGGGTTGCTGTTCAAGTTCACTTCAGCTGTGTTCCTCTTCCTGGGAGTGATACTTCTAGGAATGTTATGGTGTTCTGTTTTTGTGCATTTCTATATATTTTACTATTTCTGTTGAGTTTCATTTTTGTTTTGATGCCTTTCATCTTTTACTGGAAAGACAAATAAATAATATAAATAAAACAGTCAGTAGACTCTTCCCGTCTTCTCCCTTCTCAGACAGGACTCTAGCTCACTTTTCTGATCCCTTGTATAATTGACTCAGAAGGTCCAACTATAGCAATAAGCCACTTTGTGCATGCACAGTTTGCTTTCCTTTGAAACATTTTGTTCTATGAGCATGGTGGCAGAACTTCACATTCAATTCTTGGTTCCCGAGGAAATAGAGCAGTGGACATGGGGCTTATTTTAAAATTCTGAACGCTCAGAGACGTATGCTAAAGTGGTGTTTCCTTGCGTTTATAAATTCACAAAGGTTCATAAAATATTTAATCTGAGGAATGAAGATATTTCTTTAACTTTGTATGTACATGTCTTTATGTGTGTGTTAAGGCCAGAGGTTGACGTTGGGTGTCTTCTTCCATGGCTCTCCTTTATGTGTGTGTGTAGAGGCCAGACTCTTGATTTTGGTGATTTCTTCCATGGCTCTCTACCTTGTTTTTTGACACAGGGTCTCTCAATGAACCTAGAGCTCATGTTGTATGTGAGTCTGGCTCATTCCTGATCTCACAATTCCATCTTCTATACCTCCTAAGCAATGAGGCTACAAATAAATGCACATTGCCATACTTGGTTTTCTTCCCTGTGTTGGGGTTCTGAAGTTAAACTTCACACTTGTGCACTAAGCACTTTAGCCACTGAGCCATGTCCACAGCTTTGTTTTAAATTTCACATTTAGTTTCCATTCAGAACTCATGTTTTCGTACGCCACCAACAACTGAAAAGTCCATGTTCCTTGTTTGATTAGCAACTGTCATGCTGATCTAAACCATTCATTGGCTGAGACCATGGGAAAGCACTTCAGCTATTTTCAAAACTGAGCCTACTGTGTGAGTATGATTTTGAGGTATTCTGACAATGTCAAGGCCAGTCAGACCATCTTCAGAGAGGGAGGACACTACTGACTAACTGGTATGGGCTGATATATTGAGTTTCCTCCATAGTCTAGGTTTCCAGTGCTGCAGATTCCCACAAATCCTACTAAATAAGTTTAAAAAAATAAAATAAAATAAACCTTTTTCAAGTGTAATAAAAAATTCTAGGAGTTCACATCAGCTACCTGAGAACAAATTTAACAAACCAAATTTAATTGTTCCAAAGGCAAGTAAGACAGTTGTTGCTAAAATAGTAAGGATTATAGAGCTAGAGAAAGATGATCTGCAGAGGCATTTCAGCCTTCCTCTCTTTTGCCTGACAGTGGACCAGAAACCTCCTCTGTGGAGACAGCCATTTCCCAACCCAGAGTGGAAGTGAGCAGAATCTACAAGCTGAGGTCCTCACTTCAGTCCTCTTGCTTCTTCCTTTGTTGGTCACTTGCTAGGATTTATGTCTCTTTCTTTATTAAAATAATATTTGAGGAAGGCTTTGAGGTCACTGCTTGCAGGAACTTACTTTCTGGGGAGAATTACTTTCCATTTACGTAATGGGAGGAGCTCAAATTAAAAAGCTTAATTCTCTTGCGTTAATCTGTCTTTTGTTACAGTAGTGTCTCAGCTATGGATTTATGAGAGGTATGAAGAAAGATTATATCTTTCTATCCCTTTTATAACATATTTATCATAGCAAAGTAGAGAAGTGTAGTTCATGCAAAATGCATGAACTTGATATGTCTTCTCAAACTGCTTACGAGCTGGGATTTCTGAACATTAAGTTGCCTGAGGACAGAACACATGATATTTTTAACTGTGACCTATGTTTGGCCCATAATCATAATAAATCAATGCTAAAAAATGATTCGTGACACAACAAAATTGGTTCTTATGGAGTTTTCTGCTGTGTGCAGTCTTAGACTCGGGTTCTATTTGATGACCTGTAATTTAAACCATCTGTGTGATTCATGAGCAAAGGGTTTTTTGGGGGATGAAATGGAATAGAATGGTCAGAGAAGCAATGAGAGACGAGGGGGCAGGGCCGGGTAAGACAGGATGGCATAAAGCTGCTTCTAGAAGCTGCGTCTACACTGCTGGAGAAACTCAACTCTAAGCCTGAAGATCAGTGTTCTGAAGGCCAGAGGGGATAGAAGATGTGTTCCTGAAAGGCACTCGGAATGACCATGAGAACAAACTGCTTGTCCTGACCTTGGGTCCACCCTGACTTTGTCATTGACTGCTGAGGGCCTTTGACAGTTCAAGATTTGGAGGGTCCAAATGGGGGACATCTACAAAGAACAACAGCAGCAGGGGTTGCGAAGGTTACTCACTAAAGAAAAGGAAAAAGCCAATAAATGACACCACTTGGGAGTCAAGAGATGACAATGCCAACTTTGCCAGGGCACTGAAAAAGTCTTTAGTATTAAAGACAGAGGCCAAGTCATTAGGACTTAGAAATTAACATGACTTCACTTTAATATGTGGCTGAAGCTGAGGAAGTTTTATAATACCTAAATAACAAATGCCTGGCTATAAAAGCACTGAATTCTGAAATCCCCATCAGTCCCAGATGCTGTATATATAATTTCATTTTAACTTTTTTAATTTTCATAAGTTTTATTAACAGTATTTACTACATTTTGCCAAACTTCTTTTCCAGATAAATTTGAAACATTTGGGAGGTTTTTGCTTCTTAATGCCACTTGAATTTCTTTTAGATTTTTTTTCATGCTGGGAACTGAATCCAGTAACTTGCACACATTAGTCAGATTCTCTGCCACTAGGCTCTATTCCCAGGTCTATTTGTGGATATTTTTGCATACCTATTGCTTAGGAAAAAGTACCGTTATCGTAGACTCCTCAGATGTGTACAAGGCAGGAGACTCCATAATTCTCAGAGGCATATCATTTACTGAATACTGGGTTACTTCATATAAGCCCTGAGAGTCTTGAACAGGTTCTTTCTAACTCATGTAATCTATCTTGCTAACACTGTGAATGAACTTCTAATACTAGTAAATTTTGTAAAAAAGAAAAAAATTTTTTTTTAATTTCTTGGGTCTTCTCAGCCCCCCTCTACCCCCTTGTAACGTGCCGTCACATGCAGTGAGAACCCAGGGTCCTCAAGTAAGTCCTCTACCACCGCCCTCTATCATTCCTCCCAGCCCATCTCACTCTGTGCCAAGCTCAGGCCCACAGTATTCCAGGGACCTCGTAGCCACAAAATCTCATCAGGGGCTCAGGTAGGTTACTTGTGATCTCCTTCCCCTCCTCCATTCTGGTCTCTCCCGGATACCTCTAGTCCTGCAGCCACTACCCACAGGAACCCCTGTTCCCAGACTGTATCCGTTCCCTCAGGACTTGCTGCCTTCCTTGCCAAACCAGGGTACTCTTATCTCTGCCTCTGTTGGCCTCCATGGAGACCACAGATGTCAGACCCGACTACTATATTCAGCAACACTGTCAGTCACAGTCACTAGAAAAAAAAACAATTCATGAAAACAAATTTAAGCAATGTCTCCCACACTCAAGAGGATATAAGGAATAAATAATCTAAAAATAGTTAATTAAAAGAAGAAAAAATTAAAAACCAACAATAATAGAACAACAAATAACAGAAATTAATAAAAACTGTTCAGTAATAGTTCTCAGTACTAACAGCTTTGATTTCCAATAAAAAAGACAAAAACTAACAGTTTGGATTAGAAAGCAAAATCCACCTTGCTTCTGTTTCATAAAACAAAAACTACTACATCAAAACAAAACCATATTCCTCTTAACAGAGTAATAGTGAGTGCCTTCAATACGTGACTCTCACCAATAGATGGAACATCCAGACAAAAACTAAACAGAGAAACTCTGGAGTTAAATAACATCAAAAATCAAATGTTCCTAACAGATGTCTACAGAACTTTTAACCCAAACACTAAAGAATTCACTTTATGTCCAGCCCATGGAAATTTCTCCAAATTAACCACATATTAGAAAACAACGCACCTTAACAAATACAGGGAAACTGACATAACCTGTATCCTTTCTTACCACGGTGGATTAAAGCTAGATATTAACAATGGAAATGGCACAGTGTCCACAAATTATTGGAAGCTAAAGAACTCACTACTAAATGAAAACTGAGTCAAAACAGAAATCAAGAAGGAAATTTAAACTTTTTAACATTGAATGAAAATGAAAACTCAACATATCAAAATCTATGGGACACAACAAAGGCAGTTCTAAGAGGAAATTTCATAGCACTAAGAGCCTACATCAAAAAAATACAGAGAGATCTCATACTAATAATTGATGATACACTTATAAACTTTAGGAAAACAAAAAGAAACAATTTCCACAAAGGGTAGACAGAAATAATCAAGCTCAAGCCTCAAATTTATGAAATAAAAATTTTAAAAATGCAAGGTCTCAATGAAACAAAAAGAAGATTGAAAAATTCAAAAAGATTGACTAACATTTAGCTAAGTTAACAAAATGGAAAAAGAAAGAGAGGGGAGCTTCAAATTAATAAAATTAGAAATGACATGGGAGACATTGCAACATTGCAATAGACACCAAGAAAATCAGAGGGTCATAAGGACATATGTTAAATATATGTATTCCACAATACTGAAAACCTAAAAGAATTATGTTAATGTCTCTGGCTCTTCAAATACATTTGATATATGTATGTTTTGCAACGCACATGTGCACATGTATGCACACACACACACACACACACACACACACACATACGTATATATTAACCAAAGTTAAATCAAGATGAAATAAAGAATTTAAACAGACCCTTAATCCCTACTGAAAAAGAAGCAGTAATTAAAAATTGTACAACTGAAAAGATTCTAGGACCAGAGTGATTTAGTGCAGAATTCTGCCAGATGTTTAAATAAGAACTAATGCTAGTGCTCCTCAAATTATTCTTCAAACTAGAAACTGAAGCAACACTTCCAATTTCTTTTTATGAAGACATTATTGCCTTAATAACAAACCACACAAGGATTTAAAACAAAGAAAATTAGAGACCAATATTCCATATGAACATATATGCAAAATTTCTCAATAAAATACTTGCAAACCAAATTCAAAAAGACATCAAAAAGGTTGTCCATCATAATAAAGTGGACTTCATCCCAGAGATTCAAGGATGCCTCAACAAATATAAATCAGTAAATGCAACCTACCACATGAACAGAGTAAATCACAGAAACCACAATATCATCTCATTAGATCCAGAAAATTATTTTGATAAAACTCAACCTCGCTTCATGATAAAAGACCTGGAGAGGCTAGAAATATGAAAGACATATCTCAACATAATAAATGTAATTTACAACAAACTCACAGCCAATATTATCCTAAAAATACAGACTCTCAAATCATTTCTGCTAAAATCAAGAACAAGACAAATATATCCAATCTCTCCATATCTCTTAAGTGTAGTACACAAAGTCCCAGTTAAAGTAATAAAATAACTGAAAGACATAAACAGGATACAAACATGAAAAGAAGAAATCACAGTATCTTCATTTTCAGATTCTATGGTTTTATACCTTAAAAGACCCAGGAATCATCTACAGCTGATAAACACTTTCAGCAGAGTAGCAGGATACAAAATCAACACACAAGCTCAATGCCCTTCTTATATACAATGACAAACACACTGAAAAGAAATTACAGAAACAATACCTTTCACTATAGCCTCAGAAAAGTAAAATATATTGGAATACTAACCAAGCAAATGAAAAACTTACATAATAAAAGCTTTAAGACTTTGTAGAAATAAATTGAAAAATATGTCGAAAGATGGAAAGAACTTCCATGGCTATGGATTGGTAGGATTAATATTTTGGAAATGACCTTTCTACAAAAAGTGATCTACAGACTCAGTGCAATCATCATCAATATTTCAACACAATACTTCACAGAAATTTTAAAACATCTTTAACTTCATATGAAATCATACATACACACACACACACACACACACACACACACACACATAAAAGGATAACTAAAACAATCCTGAATAATAAAGGAACTGCTGGAGCTGCCACAATTCCACATTTCAAGTTGTATTAGAGAGCAATGGAATAAAATTAAAGATCCAGACATGACTCCACATACCTATGAATACCATGTTTTTTTAAAATGAAGAAAAAGAAGAAATACAAGAAAGAAGAACACGAAGAAGGAGGGGGAGGAGGAGGGGGAGGAGGAGGAGGAGAGGAAGCTACTCACTGGAGAAAAGACAGCATCTTCAAGGAATGGTGCTGGTCAAACTAGATAGCTCATTCAGAATAGAACCTTATCTATCACCTTGCAAAAAACTCATTTTCAAATAGATCAAGGCTGGGTCTGATAAAAGAGAAAGTGTGAAATATATTTGAACTCATTGGCAAAAGAAAAACATTCTGAGCAGGAACCTGAGAGTACAGGCATTAATATCAACGATTAATAAGTACGTCCTCAAGAAGCTAAAAATCTTCTGTACATGTGGAGTAATATTTGATTATATACTCCAGCAACATGGCTGCTCTTGGAAAGGATCACGTTGACAGGCCTGTGTAATAACTAGGAAGGAATCTAATCTAGCAGTCTATATGAAGGGATCACATTCAGAGGTCTGTGTAGTCCAGATGGAATGTGGAAGGAATGTTAGAACACAACTTTAATCCCAGTAGTCAGCAGGCAGTGGTGGTGCAGGCCTTTAATCCCAGCTCTTGGGAGACAGAAAACGTAGCTCAGAAGGAGTCAGTGTCAGACAGGAAGTGACATCTGAGAAAAGTCAGAGTGAAGAGCAGACAAAGAGATGAATCAAGAGGAAGAGTTAGCACAGTGAGTCAGAGTGCAGACACATCCACCTCTCATGATAGGAAAGTAGGCTCTCAGTTCAGAGAGTCAGGCAGATAGAGGAAAGACACAGAAGTAGGCAGTATGAAGTAGTCAGTCTGAGGCAGTCTGAGGCAGAGACACAGAGGCAGTTTGGAAGAAGTCAGTATCAGATTGGAAGAATGAGTCAGTTTGAAACTAAGCAGAGCAGTTCAGTCAGAGAAGTTGTGGGAGTCAGCCAGGGTCTTCCAGAGTCAGAAAAGTTCAGTCAGAAACAGTCAGCTGGCTCAGAAGATCAGTTTGCACCAGTCATCTTGAAGAAGAGTTTTAGCTAGAACAGCAAGTGAGTTGAACCAGAGGAGTTAGTTGGGTTCAGTGCAGCTCTGAGTTCAGAAGGAGTTAGTTGGAGTGAGTCAGTCAGCAGTAAGTCTTGGGGGCTTAAGCACGTCTGATGGTATAGAGGCTGAAACATTCCAGGGCTCCAGGACTAGGACTGTGAATTGAATCAGGCAAAGAATGAATTGCACTTTTTACCCAGAATCTATGACTACATGTACAGGAAAGGACATCATCATTTGATCAAAGAAGCAGCCTACAGAATGAAGAAAAGAAATTTTTATCAATTATATATCTGACAGAAGGTTAGTATCTAGAAAATACAAAGAAGTAGAAAAAAAAAAAGAAAAATGGAACATCAAGAAAACAAACAACCCAATTAAAAACTGGGGTACAGAACTAAACAGAAAGTTCTCAAAAAATAGAACACAAATGACTGAGAAGTGCTTTAAAAATAATCAATCTCTTCATCCATCAGAAAAATGCAAATTGTAACTACTTTAATATTTCATCTTATTCCAGTCAGAGTGACCGAGATTAATAATAAAAATGGCGTCGTACACTGGTGAGAATTCGGCGGAAGGGGAACACTTATTCGGTACTGGTGGGAGTACAAACTGGTACAGTCTATGGAAATCAATGTGGAGGTTCCTCAACATGTTAAAAATAGATCTACCATAAGATACAGCTGTGTTACTCTTGAGTTATACCCAAAAGAATCTACATCCTGATACAGAGATATTTGCTCATTCATGTCCACTGCTGCTCTAATCATAAGATCCAGAAACTGGAAACAGAAACTGATGTCCTTCAACTGATGAGTGAATGATGAAGATGTGTTACACTTACTCAGTGGAAAATTATTTAGCTGTTTAAGAAAAATGAAATTTCCTGGTAAATGGATAACTCTAAAAACAATATTCCTAACAAGCATCGCATGTTTTCTCTTACACGTGGATGCTAGCTTTTAAGCTTTAGATGTATACACACATATCTCATTTAGAATATCCCCAGAGGTCAAATAGCTAGTAAAGGACCAGAGGGAAAAGGGAATCATCCAAGAAAGGATAAATAAAGGAATAGTATATTATAAACAAATAAAAGGGAAATTATAGCAGGAAGATTAAATGGAGTGGGGGATGGGAGGGGAGAGTAGAGTAGGGACTATGGGAAGGGATAATAAACACTTTGAAAAGCCTTATGGAAACCCACTACTGTATAGTTTTAGTGGGGGGAAGACAGTGCTCCAAACTTGACATCATATATTACCAAATAAAACCCCCAGTACCAGCAGTCATTGGACAAAGTACCAGTCATTGGACAAAGGAATCCCGTATGCCTCCAACCCCTAAACAGTACAGACCATCGTCAATGCTACTGATTACCCTCTAGAACCTGATGTTAAGGCCCCATTGCTGTAGCCACCACATCTTTGTCAACAAACAGAGAAACTAAGCTAGTACTCAACTAGGAGGAGGAAAGCTATGAATTGTGTGACCTACAACAGGCATCCAGCTGCAAAAGTGGGACAAACTTTCTAGGAGTTGTCTTTTTTTTTTTCTACTTGTGTAAGACCCACTCCATGAGATGTAGCCCATAACTGAAACCATCAATGAGGCAAAATATCTTGTATGAAAAATTAAAAAAATAAAAAATGCTGGAATTTCTCACTGTTTGTTGTTTCTCATAGGCACCATTTTGCCAAGCATGTTTCTTAAAATATTTACTGAGCTTAGCTTTGCCTAATTATAGTCTACATCTATCTTCAAATATGCAACTAAACATAATATTGCCTCCACTCTTTCAAAATGTACGTACAATTTCCTCCCATTCAATTTCATTCTATTAACTAGAACTGGCTGAGGATAATGATGGTGTGATTGTGAACAGAATTATCTACGTTCAAATCCATTTATGTAGCAAAATAAAAGTAGTGCAGGTGCGCTTTCCAGTCCTTATGATGAAATTGAAGACTAGAGGAAAAGCAGTCCTAACTGGAGATGGGGGCGGGTTGAATTTATTACTTCCAGGATAAGTGAGCTGGACCATACCCAGAACCTGATCTTAGAAGAAAACCTCAAAGAATTAATGAAAACCTTAGCTCTGTGTCATGCATTGAGTATAAAGGCTAAGAAAAGAAAGGGTGCATCTGAGAAAACAATACAGTCTCCCTCATACCAGTTCTTGGGATGAAATATGTGAACCCCTAGCTTAATGCATAGCACTGATTTCCACATTATCTGCAGTAATGAACTCATGTGTTTGCTATCATCTTTTTTCTATTTTGAAAAGAAAGCAAAATTATATTGTCACCCTACCCAGCATGATCCATTTCACTCCTATGGGAATGGAAGCAACATTGTTTTTCTCAGGAATTTGTGATTAAAAAGTAACATGAATCCTAGAGACAAAAGAGGGAAATAGTAAGAGTGAGTGGGTTTAGGCGTTCCACAAACAGGGACGTGTTCCTGAGGTAAGAGCAGTGTAGTGGCAGGATTTACTGGAAGTAGAAACTTAATTAGCATCGACGCTGCACATCCATGAGAAGATGTCAAACTTGAAGACAGAGCATAGAAAGCCCATATAAAATAGGCTGTCCTGAAATGGGGGAAAGGTGCCAAAGATACTGGAGAGTACTCTCCATACCTGGCAAACTTCCAGATGTTAAGAGCTCCTTATGGAAAAAAGCAGTTTTTTTCCTTTAGATTATTAAATTTTAGAGAGCAGGGGGTTGGTGTGCCAGTTGTAATGGGAGTCTGTCTTTTGAAGTAAAATGCCTGGCATGTTCCAATACATTAATAACTCGAGAATGTAAAGCTTTGTTTACTGATCAATAAAATAAGTGTATCTAGAGACTTTGTTGCCAGCTATCCTCTTGTCTCTACGCCTCTACTGTGAGTGCTTCTCGAAGCTCCATCCTTTCTTGGCTAATCAACCTGGTCTTATGTAAAGTCAACTATTTTCAAGCCTTGGGTGTCCCATCTCACTGAATCTTTCATAGGTCCATGTCTATCCTGTTGTATGTGCACTTACACACAGAGAGACACACACCCAATACCAGAGCAATGGGCAGCTGAAGAAGATGGGCCTTCAACCACTACTGAGGCTGCACTTTTACCAATGGCCTCTCTTGGCCTTTCATAGTGCCAAACCTCAGTTGCTCTCCAAAGACCCATTTATGCCTTCAAAACCAGTAATACCTGGGTGACTCTTACAGCACTATGTTCAGCTACCAACACAACCTTGATACAACCTTGACTAGTTCTGGAAGACAGCTTCTGTATGCTGACCCTGACACAGCTACAGCTGGGAATGCCAATGAGATAGATTTTCTCTGAGAGCTTCCAGAAGGACTGCAGCCCTGAAGACTTATTTTAGATTTCAGACCTCCTGACCTATTGGATTGATCTGTTGTTTTGAGCCGCCACATGTGCTGTTATTTCTGGTTTAGTGCTGCGATACCATAGTATCACATGCTCTGTGTATATAGAGGATTCTTCCATGAGCTTCAGTCTTTTTTCTGGTTCTAAAAAGATCACTGAGAGGACAAGAAGTGTATCAGTGTTACCAGTTGAGCTATACTGGAGCATGAATTAAGTCCAACCTAATAAATGGTGAAGCATGAATCCACAGCACCTCCTCTTCCTTCTCTTCCCCTCATCTACACTGGCCACTGATCGCTGAAGGATGCTCATACCAGACTTCCTGCTGGCCTGACTCATACCTAGACTTAGTGCCTTGGCTCATGAAATGAAACTCGATTTCCATGGAGAACAGCAATTTTTAAAAAATCTTAGAATATGTGAATTTCATGTCGACACCACTGCTAATCCAACTTTATCTTGTGTTTGGTTTATAATAAAATAAAATTAATCTTAGTCAACACTGAAGTATTAAAAGTCATTGTGGTGGTCTACAGAGACAAATAATTTTTTAAAGGTCATTGGATTCAGAATGAATTGATCAAGGGTTTGTTTCATGTCCTACATTTAAAGCAGAGCATCCCAAGTCTCTCCTTTGCCCTCAAAGAGAACAAGTATCTGTGAATTCAGTTCCAAACAATGGAAAAGATTGAGCTGTATTAAAGTAATCATGCTAACACAGCTCCATTTATTGATCATCAACTGTTTACCAGGCCAGTGATGAGTTATATATGTGTTATGTCTGGCTTTCATAGCTACAAAGAATACATATACTATGGCTTTGGTTTTGCATGTGAGAAGCTTGGGTAGTTTGCTTAAAATAGCACAGACAATACATGGAAAGGGTGTGGATTTGGAAAATGTTTGCCCAATATACAAATGCTATTTTTTATTCTTTTGATTTGATTTTATTTTTAATCATGTGTCTGTGTGTATATCCATGTGTACTGCACATGTGAGTACAGGTACCTGAGGAGGTCAGAAGAGGAAGCTATATTCCCTTTGGCTAGCTATAGTTACGGGTGGTTATGACCTGTCCAGCATGGGTGCTGATAACAGAACTTGAGACCTCTTCACAAGTAGTGTATACTCTTAAGCACGAGACTATTTCTCCAGCCCTCAAATAAGTCATTTATGAAATAGGCTATATAGATTTTCTGTTTGAGATTTTTTTCTTTTGCATCATAATTTTTTATCTTAGATATTAAGTCACTATGGGGTAGTCCCTTGTACTTTATCTTATCTTATCTTATCTTATCTTATCTTATCTTATCTTATCTTATCTTATTTTTGAGTCAGGGTCTTACTATGGCTGTCCTACAACTCTCTTGCAGAGACCTGCCTACCTCTGCTTCCCAAGTGCTGGGATAAAAGGTGTGTGCCACCATGCCCAGCCTGTTCCTTAAATTTTGAAGAAACAACAGTAGACACCTGCTTTCTGCTTTTACAAAATTCATACCTCCTTCAGGTAACAACTCTGTCCACTCTCATCTGGCTCTGGGGCTTGACGCATTTATTTGATTATTTTCCTCCTGATAGTTTTAACATGGAATCTTGGGATTCACATATACACATGCTAGGCAAATATTCCATCACTCAGCTATATCTCCAGCCTCAGAAACTAGGCATTATTTATTTAGATTTTTGAGAATGGATTTTGATTGGAACTATCAAATCAAAGGTTTTTGAACCCTATCAGAGAGTGGTTGGTTAAAGGTAGTTATGCTACATGGAAAGGTAATTGAAGATGTGTCTCCCAAACTTTTCTTGCAACTAGTAGGGGAACAGAGTTTTTTTTTCCTATGCGATTTACATCCTATAAGATGTAAAATGGTAAAGGAAAATCCTAGAGTCGGCCTACATGGGCAGAGAAGAAAAATATACCAAATGATGAGGGGAGGCAATTCCTGAAGGAGTTTGAATTCTTGTCCCCACCACTACTTGATGTCATCTGGACTTCTCCATTTAATGACCTAATAGATACCTTCCTTTTCTTATCTTTCTTATCTTACTTTATAATCAAAAGACACATAGCATAACATTTGAAGTCCTTCTAAATTCACAAAGTGTCACTCTGTGGTCCTAGCTGGCTTAGAACTCTAGCCTGGGCTGATCTGGAGTTCAGGATCCTCTTGCCTCAGTCTCCTGAGTGATAGAATTATAGGAAAGTGTCACTGTGCCCAGTGTTCCCTCTAGAAATTCCTATTAGATGGCAATCATATTTTTTGTTTTTTAGAAACATTAAGTCAACACAGATTGGAAAAGATTCTACAGTAGACAGAACAATTTGGCCCAAAGAGGTCTACATTCCAATCATCAGAACTTGTGAATAGATTGTCTTTCACTGAAACAATTTCTTTGTGAATGTCATTAAGAATAAAGGCCTTGAAATTCAGGAGATCAATGGAATCATACAAATCCTTGAAAACAGAGCAGAAAAACAAGATAGGGTCAGTAATGAGATGAACTAGGTGATGTGGCATACCTGCAACCCCAGCAGTTACTAGCCGAGACAGAAGGGTTGAGAGGTCACAGCTACCCTGAAGCACATAGTGAGATTCAAAGCACGGATAAAGGAAACAGAAATAGGAGAATGAAAAGAGATTATGATCCTAAACCTGAAAGGAAATTCCTACCTGAGAAAGTGTGCCCCCTAGAAACTGAGAATGGCCCTAGCAGGCAGCAAGAAAATGGGGGACTACAGTCTCACAAACCCAAGGAACGGAGTTCTGCCTACCACCACAATAAGGAAACGTATTCTTCTCTTTTCATCCCACTAACAACGTGTCTTCACTCAAGACCACATGAGAAACATGGCAAACGTAAAAGCCTTTCACGTGGTGATTGTCAGCACAGCAAGAGGAAACTAATTTACTATACTTGCTTGAAGAATCAGATCATGCCAGAGTTCTTTCAGGTGACTCTGTAAGCTCACCTGCACTAAAGGGAGGACAGAGGGGAGCCTACAAAAGTCAGTCTCAGAGAGGGCCAGAGCCTCTGGCTGACAAGATAGGGCAAGCAGGGTGTGTCATGAGCAGTCACTGGCAAGGAACGTGTTAGCTGTGCTAACCTGGCCCTGGTGATCATGTTCCAACATCCAAGTATAACACTGGTGTGTTAGTTGGGTTTTTTTTTTTTCAAATTAACAAATACCTACACATACCTGCAACAAGGAAACTTAATTAAGAAATTGGCACCATCAGATTGGTCTGTGGTCCAGTCTGTATGGATATTTCCTTGCTTACTAATTGAGGGAGGGCCCAGCTCACTGTGAGCAGTGCCAGCCCTGGGGAGATGGTTCTGGGTTGTATAAGAAAGCAGGCTAAGCAAGCCCTAGGGAACAAGCCAGTAATCAATATTTGTTCATGGCCTCTGCTTCAGTTCCTCACTCCAAACACATGACTTGAACTTGTCCCCTGACTTCTCTTCACGATGAACCTGTGTTTATAGGGGAAAGGTCACTGTGGTGGTTTGAATAACAGTGGCCCCATAGGTTCATAGATTTGAATATTAGTGAACAAGGAGTGGAACTATTTAAAAGATTGCAAGGTATGGTCTTGAAGGAAGTATGTCACTGGGGGTGGCCTTTGAGAGTTTAAAAGCCCAAGCCAAGCCAGGTCCAGTGTCCCTCTCTTCCTGCTGGCTGCAGATCCAAATGTAGAATTCTCAGCTACTTCTCTAGTGCCTCGTCTGCCTGCGTGCCACTATGGTTTCCTCCATGATGATAATGAACTAAACCTCTGATTCTGTAAGCAAGCCCAGTTAAATGCTTTCTTTTATAAGTGTTGCAGTGGGCATGGTGTCTCGTGACAGCAATAGACTGACACAGACAGGAAAATCAAAGCAGCATGATTGGAGTTATTAAGCAAGTCCTAGTGTGACCACAGCCCTGAAGTCTGACAGTAGGTCAGGCTCACTCTAGTTCCTATTTGCATACCTTGCAGAAGGTTCGAAGTGAGCTCATACCCATTTCTTCATAATGTCTCTGCCTTCAGGATGTTGTCTTGGAGGTCATGTTGGCAACTGTGATTCAAGGCTTAGGAGTCTAATATCAAGGACTTTTATATTGCAATCACAGGTATCTTTCAGACATACAACTCATTATGTGGATGTGACAGGATGAAGGAGAAGCCAAGGTCTTCAGAAAAGATGCTTCACTCACATCTCAGTGTATCTGTGTTTTACAGGGCTGTCCTCTTAACCAAACTGTCACCATCTTACAAAGTTCTCCTGGGCCTGCTTGCAAAAAGATCATCATAGCTGAGCCTGTGGACTGTTTACCTTCCCTCATAAAAAGGGAGAAGGGAGGATCATGGGTCCTCACCTGCATGTGAGTATCCAGAACCGTCTCCCAATTCTTCTCTAATTGCATGCGGTCTTGTAGGAAGGTCTGGACAGGTGGAGGAAGGGAGGTTCATCTACATAGCCACAAGAAGCCTTCATCCCTACTGAGGGTGGACATTCCAGTGTGGCTCTTTTGGGGTCATCTATGCTTCATTCTGTAATCTTTCACCTATTGCTCTGTTTGTAAAACAAATGCATGGATTCCCCTGGGTGAGCTCTGTGAAACTGTACTGAGATTTGATGTTGAGATCATAAGAGAAAGGGTAGGTGCTATTCCCATCTCTTTCAGGAAGAAATTTTATCAGCAACCAGAATGTCGGCTGAAGAGTACTCAAGAGCGTTCGTTTGTTTAAAGCCCCTGCAACAGAGAAGGAGACAAAGCTCATGAAGCAGAACAGTTGAGGAATACAGCCTTGTTTTCATTCTAGGGTAGCATTCACTACAAAATCATTCAGGTCAGCTTTCTTTCTCATGTTATTTCTTTGTTGTAAGGGGCTAGCTTTATATTCTAAGAATGAAAGCTTATGTATCACCTGAAAAATTACTCCATATTTGAAAAATACTAGAACGTCTGAATTATTCATTAAGCTTTTAATCTGAATTCTATTTAAAGATGGTTCTTGCACTTTGATATTAAGCTGGTCAAACTAGAAACCATAGAGAAACTACTAATGTTGTTGGTAAGAAAAAGAATTCACTAGGGCCTAATCTTTCTGTACACTGAGAAATCGTTAGGAATTAATACCATATATTTAAAATGTCATAGTCTAGCTCATATTCTTCTCCTCATTAGCACATGGCTATGATGCCATTATCTGTTAATTATTCCATGAAGCTGATTGTCATACATGGCCTTTCAGATAGAGCCAAGAGGCTCTCCACACAGAACGTTGAAGGCAAAATTCCACCTCATGTGTCTCCTGGGAGGCTGAGCTTGGGAATTTTTAAAGAAGAAAATTGGGTGCTTTTTAAATTTTTTTCTGTGAAACTATATTTAGCTTTATTTGTTTATCTTCCTTGCTACTTAATTGAGATGTGAACAAAGATAATCTGATTTATTATCTAGGAATCTGCATCTACTAAACAGAAAACACTGACATGTGCCTTCTACCAAGGGTCCCTGAGCTTAACTGAACTCTCCTACAGATTATTCAGTGGTGAATGGCAGGGCACTGTCTTTCTTTGATCGTTAAGATTAGTTGTTATTTATAATTCTGAGAAATAGCAATCAGCGAGGTTAATGGTGTATAGTAACACTGTATGGGGTTTTCTACTGCTTGCTTATCTTAACAAATTAGGGCAAAAGTCTAGAGAACATTGAGCAAGTGTTGTTATTAAATACACAAGACATACTGAAATAAAAAAATGTGGTTAAATTTTGTTTTTCTATGAATGCTTTTGATTCTTGCATTTCTGGGAATTTCTTGTATAAGAAGTCTAGTTTTGTATAATATCAGCTTCTACCAAAACAAACAAGCCCGAAGAAACCTAATAAGTGAAAAATAAAAATAACTGAACAAAAACCAGGAATCAAGATTCCATGAAACCCTATCATTTCAGCTCTAGCTGAGTAATGATGGACAGTGTCCTTAAACGGTTCAGAGAATTTATGGGTAGAAATAACCCTTGACCTCCTTTATCCCTCCTTGCAGTGCTCATTTCCTTCATGCAGTCAGACATGGAGTGTGTGTTTGTGCACCCGCATGTATGTGTACCTGTGTGTGTGTATATGTGAGCACCTCCTTGTGTGTGTGTACCTCCATGTGTATGTGTATTATGTACCTACATGTGTGTACACTTACATGTGTGTGTACCTGCATGTGTGTATGTGTGCCCCTATGTGTGTGTGTACCTGTATATGTGTACACCAGTGTGTGTGTGTGTGTGTGTGTGTGTGTGTGTGTGTGTGTGTGTGTCTTACTCCTTAGTGACCTCTGTTTTCAGAAAATAAAGTAAGGCCCAGGACTGAGAAGGGAACAGTCCCTGCCACTAAGAGATCCCAACTTCCTGACAAGTTTTCATTTTCAGTGTCCTTTGTCACTGGGAGATATAAGGGATTAGAACAATAATCTCCATAATGATATTAATAGGATGTTGGTGATGCAAGAAGGAATGTAGTGATCTAGTCCATGAGAACTCTGAGACTGAGATTGTAATTGTCCTAGCCACATGTCACAGGAAAACCACATCCCAAATGTGTGGTCCCCACCCCCACAATTAGTAATCAGCATTACTGATTATCAACAGTGAGACCTGAGAACAGGAGCTAGTATCTGAAATACAGAACCTCTGTATTCTCTTTCCCTAATAGAGATGACCTATATAGGCTTACTTCTCCAAATACCAACTAACTTCCTCCTCCCTCTCTCTTAGTTGTACTTTAAGGAATGGAACCATCTTCTCTGCTGTGTAGGGCTGGATGTCATAGTTATTCACCAGATAAAACATTTTTTAAAGGAGATATAAGGTGCCATTAAGCATGGCCCAATATGTCACTTTTTAGTTACTTTGTTGTTGTTTTTTAAGACATTAGTTGAGGTTTGCTACATTAATGATCAAGAAAAGCTGTTGCAGGGGATCAGTGTTGTAGGCCATTTGCCCAAGAATTCAGGTTATTCAGGGATGAACAAAGAATTGAACATCCAAGGGCAAAGAAGTAAAGAAAAGGCATAAACAGGTGCTTGTTAAAGCAAGCAGAGAGAAGAGAGCAGGAAGCACCCTACTGGGAAGAGTTAGGTCCAGAGCTGACAGATTACCAAGTGGTCTCTAGGCTGGCCCTCTTATAGGACCTCTACATCTCTCTTTCCTTAGATCCACTTTCCCACACTCCTTCCCTTGACTCCTTACACATAGAAATGATGAAGACCTTGTAAGACAGATGGCTTTGTCAGAAACCTTCCAGACCTTGTTTGGGAATGTTATTCTTTTCCTCCTTCCTTTTCCCCTGACTCTCTGCCCCTAACTATCTCATAACCTTTCCCCAACTTATAGAATGGAAGGTAATGGCCAATCTAGCTTCTTAAGGCTAGGTAGGCTAGAAGTGAAGGGTTCTTAGAGGAAGACTCTCTTAGAGGTCAGAGAATGGAGTGATGACTGTTCTTGTGGATTGAGACTGAAGAGGCTGTATAGTTCTTTAATGCCAATATACTAGGGTTAAATAGAGTCCAGACAGTGGTATGGATTTGGAACAAAGGACTACCATTCAATAGAGTGTGCTGTGTTATTAGAGAATGGTATTTGGGTACCGTAACATCTACTCTGGTGGTATACAAAAAGCAAGATTATGTGAACAAATATAATTCCTATTAATGACACAGTCAAAAGGGCTGTTGTAGCAGCAGTACCTTTATTAGTAGAAGAAAATGGTCCAAAGCACCCTCTATAAGCTATGCCATAAGTATACGTGAGGCAGACAACTTCTTTTCCTTTTAGTCCATTGTGAGGTATATCCCATGGAGGAGATGCTCCTTCATATTAAGAGACAAAATTAACGAGGCAATTCCTCAGTATAACAGTTAGTATAAGTTCTGTTTAGTGGGATAAGTTATAACTGTGCTACTTGTTAGATTGTGTGCCAGAATCTCATGAGTTAGAAGAAATGTTTAGATACTTCCCACAAGAGAACAGTGAGAATAACATTCATCACCCTTCCTAGCAATAGCTCCCACTTCCCTATACCAAAAGTAACCTTTAATAGGACTAGACATTAGTAGCAAAATCTGGCTAAAATCCAGGGTCTATTCATATTAATGTCAAAGTCAGATCTTAATTCCTGACAGAGTCTAAGAGAGAAACACTGTCCTATTGGCTTTTATTTTCAGGATCACTCATCAATGCCCCATAGGTACAAAGATGGGTATTTTGAAAAAAAAAAAAATTACCCAATCCTACTAGCTTGACAATAGAAATTTGATTGTCTCACTTAACCGTGGAAGATGGGCAACTGGGACACTGGATACCATGTTACAATTACAAAAGGCTGTTCTCTAGAGGGAAAGTGTTCCATAAGTAGAAAAGACACGATAAGATTTTCCTCAGCATTTGGGAGAGTGGACTATTGACTTGAGGACAACTCTGATCCCATGTGGACCAAGATGGCTAACAGACCCTTCTAGACAATCTTCCAAGTTGTAGTGGAGGCATGCATCTGAAAAATATGTTTCAAAGCCATTAATCATTCTTTTTGCAAAATAAGTCAAGTTGGAGGATGTTATTATAACTGAGGCTCCCCTGGGATGGCCATTTCTCATCTTCTCCCAGGGGATAGTGGGGTCAGGCCTTCAGGCAGAAAAAGATTAGACTACATTACTCTAGACTTTTGGGTATAATTCTGTCCTAACCATCTGGGCTATAATTTTGGAGAGATCTTGGTGCCAAGTTGTCCCATCAATAATGAGATGGATGAGGAAGGATAGAGAAGTATTAGGTTGGGTCTGACCTCACCCTCCAAGTAGTCTATAATTTACCTGGAGGTATCTTCAGTCTGCCTATTTGGAGAGCAACTAGTATGGTCTAGCATGTCCCAGAAAGATTCTGGCCTGAGTGGCGACATTTCTGAACTTACCCATGGCTCAGTGCCAAGTTCTCATTTCCTCATTTCTTCCTGTTCCTGATCTAATTCAGAGGATCCCATTTCTCATCCCTCTCTCTCACTTGCAGGAAGATGGGAACAGATCCCCGGTACTTCTTATCTCTTATGTATCCATAAAAGTGTCACTTTCAACAGAATTAATTTACCATTTGACTTCCTGTAACCAGGATTCCAAGAGGCAGCAGAAGGTTGGTTAATGAAAGGAAGTGGAGGTATCCTGAGGGAGGGAATAAAAACTCACTGGTTGGGTCCTGTTCAGTCAAGAAAAGAAATGGTTGTTGTCTGAGTGACCATGGTGTGGGGTGGGGCTTGGGGCAAAAGGGGCCCAGACAGACACTGCAGATGTCTGCCAGAAGTACATTAGCTAGCATGGTAGTAAAATGTTCCTTGCATCTGAGTTTGCATGGTTGGGCCTGCCAAATAAGAGACAGTGGCTGACGTGGTGTCCAAAGTGGTAGGTATAGGCTAGGTAAAAAGGGGCCTGGTACAGGGAAATTGTGCAATGGGAAGATGAAATATAGAATGGACAAACTGGTGAGCAGATTTAGAAAGTGAGGTATCACGAAAGTGGGAGGACAGCTTCACAGGGTGGTGCCAGTCATGACTGAAGAAATACTCCCATTCCATTCATAGACAGAGGCCATCCCCAGACATGATGAACAAAGGAATTCACCCAGCCCTCCCGGAGTTGGAAGTTGTGACTAGACCTTAAGACATATCTGGGTCAAAGAAAACAATCAATTGAGTTGTGGTAGTTTGAATAAGAGTGGTCCCCATAGTCTAATTTGAATGCTTAGTCATCAGGGAGGAGCACTACATGGGAGAGATTAGGGGGTGTGGACTTGTTGGAGGAAGTTGTTACATGGGGTGGGCTTTGAGGTTTCAAAAGCTCAAACCAAGCCCAGTGGCTCTCTTTTCCTGATGTCTGTGGATCCAGATGTAGAGCTCTCAGCTACTTTTCCAGCACCATGTCTGCTTGCATGCTCCCATGCTTCCCACCATGTTGAGGATGACGGAGTAAACCTCTGAAACTCTAAGTAAGTCCCAATTAAATGCTTTCTTTTGTAAGAGTTGTTGTGGTCATGGCGTCTCTCACAGCAATAAAACACCAACTCCACGTGAGTGAAAAGAAACTCACAGAATGGGAGAGAATCTTTGCTTGAGATCCACCTGACAGAGGATTAATGTCCACAATACACAAAGAATTCATAAAGCAAAGAGTCAAAGAAACAAATGACCTAAGTGAGAAATGGTTTAGAGAGCTAAGCAGAAAGTTCTCCACAAAAGAAAAAAAAAAATCTGGTAAGACCAGCTTACCAGTTCAGACAGTGTTGGACTGTGGGCAGCCTGGATAACCAGAACAGGCACACACTGTATCTTGAGTTCACAGGGCCGAACTCTGGAGTTCACAGGGGCCCAACTGGCCTCATAGTTTATTCTCAGATTTTTATACCCTTCCCCACCAGAGACATGCTTGCAGTTTCCAAGGCAATGATCACAAAGGACGAACCAGATGTGCTTGAAAACACGAGGCTGGATAATCACGAGGTAGAAGGCATAGGTGCAGTCACATGGTTACAATCAAGGTAAATCAAAATACATACAAAACGTTATTGTTCTGTAGTTAGCCATAAAGCCATCATCCTGCTTTGTGAGATTAAGAAGACGGTCTCTTTAAGTAATCTTTGACTTCCCTGAAACGAGCTGCCTCTGGGCTTGTCTTTTTACAACTTAGCCTTGCTCAGCAGCTGTCCCAAATGAGATTTAGCTGAAGACACACAGGAGAACTTGAGCTCAAGGTCAGAGGGCTCTCCACAAAAGTCTATCCAATACCTCAAAAAATGTTCATCATTCTTAGCAATTAGGGAACTGCAAATTAAAACAACTCTGAGATTTTATATCAGTCCAGTGAGAATGGGCAAGAACAATAAGACAACAAAAAATGCTGGTGAGGCTGTAGGGAGAGAAGATCCCTCGTCCATTATTGGTGAGAACGAAAACTGGTGCAGCCACCCTGGACATCAGTGTGGAGAAGCTTCAGAGGCCTAAAAATTAACCTACCAAATGACCCAGCTGTCCCACTCCTTGACATACCCTCAAAGGACTCCACATCCTACTCTACAGATACTTGCTCAGCAATTTTTAGAGCCACCCTATGCATAAAAGCCAGGAAACAGAAACAAGCTAAATGTCCTTCGACAGACAAATGGATAATAAAAATCTGGTCACAGATATACATTAGAATACTATTCAACTGTAAAGAAAAAAAAATGAAATCATTAAATTCACAAATAAATGGAGGTACTAGAAAAGCTTATAAAAAAAATATACTGAGTGAGGTAACCTATACAAAGAAAGACAAACACCAAATACTTTTTTCTCATCTGTGGTTCCTAGTTCTAAATCCCCAGATGTGAGGAACCAACCACATAAACCGGGGAAGTATAAAGCGGCCATAGGTGTGAGTGGGGGTGAGGGAGGGTGAAAGGCTTAGACAATATGAAGTCAGAATCAGAGTAATAGAGAGGAGGCAATCGATACAGAAGAAGGAGGGACAGATGTCACCAAGGTTGTCTGATAAGCCTCAAAGAACTGTATTATTTCATGATTACCTAAACTTACCTATAAGTGTTTGTACATACACACACATATATATGACATATATATATACACATATATGACATATACAAACACACACATATATGTATACACACACACACACACACACACACACACACACACACACACACACACATATATATATATATATATATATTAAAGGAAGTTAAGCCACTTGAGCTGATTATGCTTTTTACAAGAACCACAGACTTACAAAACTCTCATTACCCGACAGGAGAAACATCTTTTTGAAGACCTAGTCAGGGTAGTCCAAGTGATTCAGTCAAAAATATAGTTAGTTACTGATACATCTCTCCATTGTCTCTCTAGGGATGAATGTAAGCCCCTATTACTAAACATACCACACACTTAGACCATGAGTGTTGGGTGACTCAAACTCAATCTGACCTGGAAGCCTCTTTCCTACTAGCTCTCAAGGTTCCAGGAAATACTACACAAGCTACCAAGGGAAGGAAGCAATTAAAGAGCTCTTTGACAACAGTTCTGAAAGTTACCATGTGTTAAGGGCAGTAGGAGAAAAGCAGAGCTGGGCAGACATGCGTGCACATCTTGGGTAACTACCTCACTGTAACAAGCGCGTACTTTATTGTTCTGATCAAATTTCAGTTAAGTGAAATATTTTAACATTTCGGGATTTTCAATACCCATCAGGCTTACATTTAGAAATTTGTAATGCTTAGGTATTTTTACCTTATTAAATACTACACTATATCACAAAATTAAATCACACTACCATAATCAAAAAATATATGAAATTTAATAGAGAAAGTAAGAGAAGAGAGAGAACAAACTTGGTGTTCCGTCTAATTTTACATTAGCATTGTATATATCTTTATGTTTCTCATAAATATTGAAACATAGTACTACTCCCTGCCATGTAGATTTCCTCCCCTTATTGAGAGCGTCTTGCTTGTGGTTAACCAAGATAGTCTAAAGCCAATAAAGTACAAAAGAATATCAATACATATTTGGATCTTTGCCCTTCACATGCTCTCTGTGCTTCTCACACCAGTGGTAGGCATTTTACTGATACTAAGACTTCTTTTGTTAGTCATGGTGATTCTCCATAAGGTGAGGCTGCTGTAAGATTCTGGAAGTTATTTTATAAAGAATTTCATATAAGAGCCAGGGAAATGGCTCAGTGGGTAATGTTGCCATCAAGACTGATAAGCTGAGTTTAGTTCTTATGGCCTCCACCTACATCCTGTGTAATGTGTGCAAGCACATACACACACACACACACACACACACACACACACACATCCACCCACATACACACTAAAAGGTAGCAGATAGCTATTGTGTTGGCCCAGCAAGAAAGACAAGGAGACACTTTCTTAGATGTAAACCTTCCAGACTCAGCAAAGGGAACTGTCTCTCATAGAAAATGCCATATTGGACAGTGGAACCCTGATTGTCTGATCTCATGTGTTTTTATTGATACAGAAGCTCCTCCTCTGGTGTTACAAAAACTCTGTCCTCTCATCCAAAGGCCTATTTGCATAATGAATGAAACCTATAGCTTAGTTTTATCCCACAGTCTTTTAGCAGCTGAGCTATGTCACCTTCATGGTGGGGATCTCAGAGCTCAAAGGTGCGGGACCAAGTCCAGCTCTAGTCCCCACAATGGGTTCCTCAGTCTCCAAGAAGAAGGATAAACAGCATAAGCTATGACAAGTGAGCGCAGTACCTCACTCTTCTATGGGACTGTTAGTTGGCACATTTAATGTGCTTTAATAAAACACATAGAATATGCCTTATGGTGATTATGACATGCAAGAGTGCTTCTTTAATAATGATATAAAGAAAGATAAGGAAAAACAAAGAATAAAATCAAAGAAAATAACAATGTGCACATTAAGGGAATAAAACAAAGTTTCTCTAAGCTAGCAATCCAACTCTCTAGGCCTTACAATCTATTCTTCTCAGTTCATTCACCTTGTCTCTCCTGTCTGTCTGTCTGTCTCTGTCTCTTCTTCTCATCTCTGTTCAGACTTTTTTGTAGCTTAAGTAGCAAATTGCAAGAATGCTTCTCTAAGGGATGCAGGTGTCAGGCATACATCAAAAGGGAACCAATGTGAAAGTATCTTTCCTCCTTACAGCTGCAGGCTTCAAGGTTTCTCAGTTATCATCAAAGAGTAAATGATACACTGACCAATTAGTGGATGGTGGGGATGTCACTGCTGATTGAATTATATTGGCATTTGCCTTGCACAGATAGTTCAGGGTACCATGAAGGTGCCAAGGGAGGATTTTATGGTTTTTTAGTTCCTTGGTATATATTTATTCTTCTGGGTCAAAGCTCTAAATTTCTAGTCTTATCTGGTGACCAGGCTAGGTTGATGGCTATTTCTCTCTTTAAGTCCTGGGAATGTTTGCTTTTAGACTGGTGCAGGCTTGCTATATTCTTCATTAGTGAAGGGCTATCTGCTTGTTTTTCCAGGTGCACTAACTTTCTAACTAAGCTCTCTGGCTTCTATCTATTAAGGGTTATCTCTTCTGGGAAGATCAGCATTTACTCTAGGAATAGCTTTATGATGCATTTGCAATAAATCTGGGTAGCTCTCACATGCCAGGACTTGAAAGTCCAGAAGGGATTACAATTTACTTTTGAATAGCATGGCTGTGTTCCATTCCAGCCAGAAGTGGCCAGCTTAGGGATTAATTTGGATATTACTATTTGGCTATGCAGACCTTATTATTGATGAGAAACATATGTCACTGTACAGTAAAGATAAGAAAGGGCAAAGCAGTTAAGAAATTCTGGTTTCCCAACAACGGAGGCCCAGGATTCTTGTCAAGCTGAAGCTTCTATAGTCTGGGTAACATGGATCCCAACACAAAGGGAGTGTTCTCTCCTTGTTGCCTGAGACTAAGAAAAGGGACTACAGAATTCCTCCACAGCAACTTTGCTCTTCACACAGAGGTCTCAGTGAACCACACTGGCTCTGCCAGAGAGCAGTGAACAGGTGCAGATCATGAAGAAGCAAGCATCTCAATCACAGATTTACCTAAAGCCAACACCTGCAGATAATACAAACTGCAAGGCTTTGACAGCCCTTCCCCCAACAATGTACAAAACGATTATTATAAACATAACTAGAAATAAACTTCGCCAACACTAAAACGAACAAATAAATGTAAACAAAATTAAAGAATTCCATATTCTTTATGAACTACTTGCAGGAAAGTTTAGAAGTGACCACAAACAATATGACATTTGTCAGGCACTGGAGCACCACAGTTCACAGTGAGTGACAGCTGTTGAGTTCTTTTGAGGATGCAAGGTAAATAGGACTCAGTTCCTGAACTCACATTTTGTGCTTTTTTGATTATGAAGAATTGAATAATGAAGACACATTTGGTATAAACAGAAATTGAGGGTTTGTAGGGGGGAAAGTGGGCAATAGTTTATAGTTAGTGAAGGAACACAGAGAGAGATCTTTTCCATCTCAAGCAATACTTTTCCTGGGCTTTATGGCATTAGTGCAATGATCAATTGACACTAAATATCACACTTTCAATATAAATGTGTGTTAAGAGATCCCGGCAGTTAATAGAAAAGAGAATAAAAAAGTTTTATGACTTAAAAATAATGTATTTGGTATTAAATATTTAACTAAAAGTAAAATATGTCCTAAGCACTTTTAAGTGTAATGGTCAGTGTCAGGAACAAGGAAATGGGTATCCAGATGAGCTTCAACTCTCAAGGAACTTATCACTTATCATGCAGTAGCAGGCACTGGGAAGTGTGCTATCCTAGAAAAAGAAAAACATAAACAGCGACCCACTAAACTGCCTCCATCACCATCATCATAGCCTGGTGACTCATGAGCTGAGATGAGAAGGGTAAACTGAAAACATTGCTAGTGAGTGCTGGCAGAGTGAAGGGAAGAGAGCTTGATGAGTTTCAAATCATGTCACTGGAAGCGCTAAGAAGAACCACGACTGGTCAAGGCTAAATTGTTACCAGCAGTTGAAGTAACTCTTATTCCTGTTAGGGAAAGAGCAAAGTCAGAATTCGGCAAGAAACGTAAGTGCAAAACTGTCCTAGGGCTATTTATGCTTCTGCTAATTAGGTTGTCTACTTGTCTTAATTATGGTTTTATTGCTGTGAAGAGATACCATGACCAAGGCAACTCTTATAAAGCAAAATGTTTAATTGGAGCTTGCTTACAGTTCAGAGGTTTAGTCCATTGTCAGCATGGCAGGAAGCATGGCAACCCACAGAAGACATGGTGCTGGAGAAGTAGCTGAGAGTTCTACATCCAGATCAGCAGGCAGCAGGAAGAGAGAGACTCACTGGGCCTGGCTTCAGGATCTGAAACCTCAAAGCCCACCCCCAGTGACACATGTCTTTGAACAAGACCACACCTCCTAATGATGCCACTCCCTATGAGACTATGGGGGGTATTTCGTTCAAACTACCATATTACTATTATTACATATTAAACAGTGTGATCTAGGAATTTCCATCATAGAAAGAAAAATAAATGATGTACTACCTCTGTCACCTATTTAGCAATCCAAAGATGTTGCTAACTTGTGAGTGTTGTAGTTTGGATGAAAGAAAAGAATTTACTTCTCTTGTTCCTAGAGACACTGCATGAAAAAGATCGTTACAGACTTTAAGCATTTGACAAATACAATTATGGAAAAAGAGAGATCATATTCAATCCCCAAATATTCTCACGTATACAACCAAAGAGGTACAAAAACCCAGAAGATAAAATGTCTGTTGAAGGCTGCATTGGGATTCTCTGGAAGTCTGGGTATGAGAAGTTAGGCGAGATCCACTGAAAGTAGCAGAGTGAAGAAACAGATTTAGTTCACTGCCAATGGTGTCATTTCAGATCTGAACTCAGAGCTGTAAGGGTACACATTGTGTTGTTCCAACCCAATAATGTGGGCAATTTCTTACTAAGGCAACCAGAATCTAATTTAACTAAAACAACCAAGATAAACCATAGTAAAATCAAAATTTCTATTTCTAAGCTTCATGATACCAGGAAGTTTTGAGTTTCCAACACTTAAAACAGGTACAAAAAGATAGCAAATATTCAACTGTAAAAAATAAATGAACAAAAAAATAATAGATAGATAGATGCATAGATAGATAAAGAAAAAAAGAAAGAAAGAAAGAGAGAGAGAAATGCTTACTATCTGTGACACCTTCCAAAGACAGAACTGAAAAAAAGCTGGGGAACATTTCCATGGATAAAATGTTTAAACTATTACTGGCATCTATAAAAATAACTCTACTAAATCACAGTTTACACATAAGGTGAGACTGTAGGAAAAGTATTACCCAATCTGATGGAGACATTTTCTGAATCAAGATCCTTCTTCCCAGATGATCCTAGCTTGTGTCAAGTAGGCACACCAAAAAGAAAGACAGAAAGAAAGAAAGAAAGAAAGAAAGAAAGAAAGAAAGAAAGAAGGAAGGAAGGAAGGAAGGAAGGAAGGAAGGAAGGAAGGAAGAAAGAAAAGAAGGAAGAAAGAAAAGAAAAGAAGGAAGAAAAGAACGAAAGAGAGAGAGAGAGGGAGGGAGGGAGAAGAAAAACCACACCTTAGTGATATTATTTAAGAAGGAAGTGATTCAACTTTAAATTTTTCTAATAAATAACTATATTTTCTTCTTACACACCTCTACTCATTTCTGGAATGGGGCAGGAAGAGACTCTGGAGGCTAGTATGGGATAGATATTAGATGCTATAATACGGTTCTGGAGAGCATTGAAGGTCATAGCTGTCATGCTCAATATCATTAAAACAAAGTGGGTGACTGTCTCTCTTCTATTTAAAACAATAACTTAGATTGATCTCTGAGGGCCATACTATTTTTCAAAGTTTACCAAATATTGAAGAGAAGAAAAGGAATTGAAATAGCTAATTTACTAACTGCCTCTTTCTAAACCCTAGCCACCTCTGTTTATTGTTAGAGTGCCTGGCTGTCATAACAAATTCCAAAAACTTGGTGGGTAGCATAATCAATAAGCATTTGTGCTTATAAAAACTGTACTGTGAACACTTCTACTTGGTAATCAACCTTCCATGTAGTTAGCAAGAGATTCATGATTGACCAGGGCCCTGCATCTGACTAACAGAGAAGAGAGGGCCAGGCAGACAACTGGTATGAGTAAGTCTGAGGAGACATACACACCCCCGCTGCATGCTACTGGCCAGAATGCATTCATATAACTATATATCTCTCTCTGAAGAACGCTTGGACATTTCATTTGACTGCAGAATTAAACGATAAAGAAAAAGAATGGAATTCTATAAAGGTCTAATGCAAAGTCTTCTACTGCCTCTTCCTCCTAGTACTCCCTATCCTCATCTACTGGCATATCCCCTTTATTTACTAATTCTTACTACTTCTCTTATTTATTTTAGTCCAGCCTTTCTTGGCTTCTTGCTGGGTTTGAAGCATACCTAGGACTATGCCCTCAAAGGCTGATGTAGCAATTGACAAAATACCTGACAATTCAAGGTGAGAGGGAGACATATTTTACTGAAGGAGACAGGGATTCTACAGGGGTGGGTAGTGTTGGGAGACCATAGCAGCTCACAACATAGTGTCTGGGAAGCAAAAAGACCAGTATTCTTTGATTTTTTTCCCGTTTTCCTTTTTGCCCAGCTATGTTCCAGACTATGCAATTCTAGTGTCCAAGGAGTCCTGTTACCTTGGCTAATCTTCTTTGGAAATAGCCACAGATACACTCGCAGGTGTGCTTCACTAACCTCCCGAATGCTACTCAGCCTCACCAAAATGAGCCATTATAGTTCATGAATTGGAGACTTGGTCTCAAAGGTAACCGAATTGAGAAGTTTTTGATCTCTACAGGTTGAAGCCAAGTAGAAGATGGCTACCTGTCAGAGGCATCACCCTGAGAAGGGATCGATGTAGTTCTCACAGGATCAGTTTAATTCAGACAAGTGTAGGTTGTTGTAAGAGAGGGATCTCAACCCCTCCCTAGTCTCTGTTCTGTCTTGACGTGGGATGTGGACTTCACTCTTTCCCATAAAACACCTTCCATGAGAGACACTGGGTGTCACTGGAGACACATTAGGTGCGCTCACTTGATCTTGGACTCTTCCTCCAAAATTTCTTTATATCGAACAAAATACCACGAAGGTATTTTGCCTTTGTGGGTATTTTGTTATAACACAAAATATATTAAGACTGCCAAAGAGTCTGTACAGGCCCTTGCTACTTTCCGCAATGCTGTTCTTCACTGAAAACACCCAAGAGTCGCCCCTTCATTCAGAGATGCACCACGTGACACCCTCCTCATCTACAGTAGCATGCTGCCACTGCCCATATCCGCGGCTGCCATTTCCCTTCACCACATCCATCTCTAACATCAAAGCTCACAATTTTTTTTTTTTTTTTTGCGCATCCAGTATTTGTTTCCTGCACTAAAATGTAAGATTCTGAAGCTCCAGGCCTCTGTCAGTTCCCTTAGTCAGTGTGTAGACAGCACCTAGAATGCTACCCAGGAAGTACCCTACCCAGATGCTTGTGTTTCTTAATAAGCACCTCTAATGTGCAAGCACTACAATGGCTCCACTGTCTGCAGTCCAAATCCTGAGCCTGCCGGATTACGCTTACTCTAACATGTCTCCTGTTGTTTTCATTTCCTCCTTCCTTCCATTACCTCCTGCAAAGGATCTTTCTTCCTCCCAAAACTCCAGGCTCTTATGCCTTGCTGATTCATAGCAGGTAAACGTCTCTTTGGAAGCCAACTGTTCACGTGACCAGCTACCTTTTCATAGCAGGTCCGGGCTAGGCGTTACAGCATTCGTCTCAATGATGTCATTGCCTAGTGCGTCGTGTGTTGCCCCACACAATTCGAGAAATGTCTGTCTTATCCAGGCAAACTTTCCTAAGCAGATTTAGTAACAATTTGGTAAGACGTAATTTCTCTTAAATTCTTTAGGATCATAAGAGGACAAACAAAATTATTTATTGAATCATGAATAACTAATACAGTGGCTATTAGGACTGTATTATTAAATAAGGTATGTAATTCAGTACAGTTCAAATTGCTCAATATTGTATTTGAGTGTTATATAGTACATGAGGAACCCTTAAATAACACCCCCTTAATAAGTAGTTGTGAGAATTACGGCTGCACATTTTGCAGATACTCAGTTACAAGAGTTCCTGTGGTGTTATTTATCACATCTACAGCAGCTCACCAGACTGCACATTATCTGTTTAGTGCTGCAGCAGCAGCTCAGAGAGGCTGTGTTCAAACCACCCAGACCCTCGGAGAGAGGTATGCGAGGGAGTGACCGGAATGTTTTGCAGTGACAATTCCAAATACTTAGGATATTGTCCATTTCTCAACACATATTAAACGCCTGGCATCTGTTTGCTTTCACTGCATGTGACTTTCTACAGAGCCACCTACTCCCCTATACCCAGACAGTGGGTGTAGGGACCTGCTGAAGGAACTAAGGGCCATACTTCCTGCTGAGTCTCTCTGGATCCCCAGCCCTCTTCCTTAACCTCCTTATTAACTTTCCATCTGTCACTGGCCCCCCTGCAGCAGCAGCACAGCCAGACAGTCCCTTCGGATCTCCCCCTGGGCTCTGGGCTCCCAGCGCAGGGACCCTGAGAGCCGGGTTGGGGCGGAGTCCGGCTCTCAGTGGGGTTGAAGCCTGCCGAGCTGCAGCCGGGACTCTGCGGCCGGGGCCTGGCGGTGGTGGAGGGGCGCGCCCGGCTGGCGTGGATCTGCCTGCACGTGAACTCCACCTCCACGCTGGCTCGGCGCCTAGCGGCAGGGTGGCAGGTCTCCGCCCCGCTCCAGCGCCGCCTTGGCTCTCGGCATAGTAATCTCAGTTCCTGATCGCGTGGAGCTGGCTCCGGGCTGCAGTGGACCTCGGTATCTCCCGGCAGCGGTGTGGCGGAGAGGAGCCCCGGGACCGACCGCAGGAGCTTCTGGAAGCCCAGCACCGCGGAGGCAGCGGCCCAACCCGGGACAGCCACCGGGGCAGGTGAGCGAGCGACCCACGGCCACCCGGCCCAGTGGCCAACCTCGGGACAGGAACCTGGCAGGGTGCCCTGCGCTGGTGAAGGAGGAATTCGGCCTCACATTTTGTTGGTGGATTCATTGCCTGTTGCTCATGTCTCCAGCTTATGCTGCTTCTCAGGGGGGAGGAGGCCGTGCGCCCGGCAGGTGTTGCATTTCTCTGCAAGGTTATTGCTTCCTTAAGCTCTGACCCAAAGGTAAGAGAGGGAAGCTGCTTTCTGCTTCTGAGCTGGCAATTCTAATCAGTAAAACACACACACAGCGAATACGTGAAGAGGGGTGTGTGTGTGAGTGTGTGTGTTTGGCATTCTTATTATTTTCCTATGATTGTTTCCTGTAAGGTCAAAAACCCAGTCGTGTATAATATGCATGCGTTTACATGTGTATGTGTGTGTATTTATTAATACATTTGCATATATATGTATTTCTTCTTAAGATAGGAAGGAAGATAGGAGGAAGGTCAGGCTGAGGCTGATAAAGGGAAATCATTGTCGAGCATGTTCGGTGTCCAGAGGTGAACTTTGGAACCACATTAAATCAGGGTAGCTACTAGAGGTGATAAGCCCTTTTTCAGGACGATAATAGCAAAGGTCTGAGATGTTCATCCAGTACACAGCAAATCTTCTTGCTTCCCAGACAGATGGAAAAGGCAAAATTGTAGACAGTGGACAGTGAATGGAGAGGAGAGAGGGCAGATTTGGGGGGGCTAGAAAGTAAACCGGGGTACAGAGAAGGCAGCGAAGGAAGATCAGGCTTCAAGGGCCTTTTCAGGGTGTGTTAAGGGAAATCACCGGTTGCATATAGGCAGTTCAAGGTTAGGATGATGTGAGAGCAGCTGAGGAGGTGGGGGAAAGCAAAAGCCTGTAGTGGGGGTTGGGAAGAAGGGAGCTTTAGATAGCCACCCAGCGAGCAGCCACCTTTCCTGAAGGTGTTTGCTTCCTGCTGTCTTCACGACGCATTTGTTCAAGATTAATAGGACCATGCTTTCATTTTATTTTATTTTTTCAAGGAATCTAGGTCAGGCCAGGACTGAAAGAGACTGAAGTGTTTACAACACCAGAAAGATTTGGAGAGCGAGTGATTAAGGCATAGCTTCATGAAATATTTACACAGCTCTTGTGTGGGCTTTTGTTTGCCCTCGTTGGTGTTTCTGCATATTTTACCTTGATAGTGCTTTGACCATAGCTCTCCCAAATGAGCCTATTTTCCAGCTATAAACTATTTTTTTCCTTCCTATTGTGTTTCTCATTGGCCTACCCTGAGTAACAGATGTGGGAATAAAGATACATGAGTCACAATACAAAGAAGAAAATCTTCTCTATTGCTCTCCTCAAATGGCCAGAGTTTGCACAGAGAATGTTCTTTGAGGAAGAGTCACAAAGAAGGTATTCGGTCACCCACCCCGACTCCCATCTGTACGGTGTGTGTGTAGACGGGTCAGGGGAGGCTGTTATCTATCTTAAATGGGAAACAATGTAATGATCACCACTGCTATCACAAGCCTAAATAGTCTATCACGGAAAAGGAGTTTCAGGAGCAGAGCCCAGGAACTCAAGGAGACCCTTGTAAGCCTGCTGCAAGTGCTGAGGTTGCACCTGATCAAGTACTGTTGTGAACATGACATAGCACAGCAAGCCACCATCACAGGGTGGAGGGCTGGAGTACCAGCTAAATCAGATCAACTTCAGTCAGCAAGGAAGTGGGCTTCCAGCAGGATACACTACACATTCAGTGTTTCAATCGACTCAGAAGACTTTCCCAGCACAATTATTTGATCCTGCCAAGTTTTCTTGCTTATTCCTGAAATATACTTGAAAAAACGTATTTAGATACAACTATCCTTCACTGTTAGATGTCTCATCGCAAAATCTGCAACTTATAGGAAAACCTTTCAATACCAGTCTCTGAATCTCACAGTGATAAAACGATGGCTTCAGACGGGGAGGACACAGTTTTTAACCCAGTTTGCACTGGGGCTATCTGGGGCTATCTGTGGCTGCCGCTTCTGCCCTTATGTGCTCCTTCACTGAGCTAGCCAGTCACTTTCTCATTCATGCAGTCAACGTGTGTTTTCTTGAACAAGGTGTGGCCCTCAAATGTGGAACGAATGGATACAAATGACACAGTCTGAGCTTACAGCACTTGACAAAGAGACTGGTGGTGGCAGTTAAAGTACCGAGGGAAGAGGCTTCAGAAGCTGAGCCAAGGAGGTAGAGAGCACAAGGCAAGTTTCCCAGGAACTAGAGCAATGAGAGCTGGTTAAGAGGACAGGGAAGGGCCTTAAGTAAGCAGAAGCCTAGGAAGGCAATCCTGTAAGTACATAAAGGTAGAGAAGATGGAGAGACAAAAGGAAGCAGAATCTGCCCACAAGCTCAGTCCAGAAGGGCTTCTACCTTGTTTGGAGACAATGGATCCATTTGTGTTGAGGCCATTCTCCATTGTGCTAACCTACATCTATATGCTCCATAGTTAGCTTCACTTGCAACTGTCTGCTCAGAGGACAGAGAGGTCTTTGAGGAAGCTGTGATTTGCTGCACCTCAGCAGCTCCATCCTCAGTGTCTGTGACTGCTTTGCATGTTATGAGAGTAAACAGGGAGAAGAGACTTGAGTTCATAGAAATGACTTCTAGAAATGCAGGAAACCTTTTCTGTCTTCATATTTGATTTGTATTTATTTATTTATTTACTTATTTCTGTTGACACATGGCCTTGCTCTGTTCTGCAGGCTGCCCTTAAACTCACAATCCCTCTGCCTCTGTGTCTCAAGTTCAGTTAATATAGGCATCCATTACCACACCCAGTTTGGCAATCTTATTTTTATGATAACAGAACTCAGGGATAAAGGATGGATACTAGTGACTGCAGAAGACATTTAAATATCCCAAAAGGGACTTCAAAAGGCAAGTGCAATCAACAAATAAATGGACCAAAGGAAGCCCAAAGGACGCATAAAAGTGTTCAATAATTTTTAAGTAAGTTGTAAGAAATAGTTGTATCAACTCCATAGTGATCGGTAAGTGACCTTCTAACCCTGGACTTTTCAAACTTCAGGTACCAAGTGACCATGGAATCAGAGAATGTGGTCAGCATTTTTATTGTTGAATATGCCAGGGAGTAAGATAGCATATAAGGGCAGATGCTGCCCAGGAGACTTTTAAATGGCATGATTGTACGTAGGTATATATTGAACCCTAACGTAAGTGTGAATCTCCTGCTCCCCATGTCCTGAGTAATCTGAGTGCTACTGCTTTAAGTTATAGACTTCTGGCCTGTAAGATGGCAGCAGCTGAACTAAGAGATCCACACAGGCTTCTGTGCACTGTCCTGAGCAGCAGAGCTGCATCATTGAGAAGGCAGCATCCGGAACTGAACAAATGTGTCCACAGAAATTCAGAGGGCACAGCCCTCAGTGTAGAATTCATCTGAAAATCTTCATCAGAGAGATGTAGCTTGCATGAGTTCACAAATGAGGGTTGGATTCGAGTGGGCGGCGAGAAGAGGGTGGTGTGTTGACACGTAGAAAGTGAAGATATTTACTGTAGAGGAACCACTAGCATATGAATCATCGCCCAGTTGCCCATTTCCCACTCCCTACTCTCCGTCCCCAGGCCACTCTGCCTGGCAACAGCAGCACTCCCTTCTGTAGCAAAACTCAGGAATACTGCACACAGCGATGAGTGACAGCCTTTGTGTTGTATCTTTAAACGTGTTCTTCCTCCAGGTCTTCTGCTGAATGTCTTTTGCCCTATAGTTTCGCATTTCTCCTCATCTCTACGACTGTTGTCTTGTTCTCTGTTTCTGCATATGCAAATTTTATTTTATTTTTTTAATACTTCTCCTTTAGGAAAATCTAGCTAGAATGGTCATGGCAGCATGATTCTGCCCTTTCCTGCCATTTTTTTTCCCCCTGTTGCAATCATTTCCTGGTTGGACCTGGTGCTGGTTGAATATGATAACTGAACTACTGACTATTGACAAGATGTTGCACAGTGCAGCGTGACTCATTTCTCAAAACACAATCACTGGAACAAAGGGGCAGAGGCGATCAGGTGACTGTCACAAGTTCAAGAAGCAAGCACACATCATGAGCAGAATCCCAGGCCAGGCGCACACTCAGTGGCCACAAGCTCCACACAGAAGCACAGCATCTGCCATGTTTTCTTTCCTTTGGTTGTTTTGTGTTCTGACCGTCATCTTACTTTAATGTTTAAATATGTTTGTGTGAACTTCTTGAGTTGGCAAGATGGCTCAGTGGATAAAGGCACTTGCCCCTGAGCTTAACTACCTAAATTTCATTCCTGGGTGCTGGAAGGAGAGAGGACGTACAACCCACCAGAGAATACATCCCTCCTCCAGTCTCACATGAAATAAGTAAATAAGTGAAGTGTAAGAAAAATTAAATTTTAAAAAAGGCAGTTAGCACCTGCTTGTTCTGCTGTTGGTGGCCAAATGCTTTTTGTGAGGAGTAAAATTCAGGGAAGAAAATGTTTGTGCTTCTGAAAATTGTTTAACTACCTCTGAACTGTTTCTGTCTTCTCTCTGGAATAAAACTGCATTGTGATATTGAAGCTATGTCTTTACTCAGAAGAACGGTGCCAGGTCATAGAGACTCGCCAGCGTGAGTTCATTGATGTGGAGTCAGACATGAGATTTAGGTGCTTTTCAACACCATTCTGGACTCCAAGCTCATCATCCTTCCCTGCTTGGAGCATTTAGGTTAGTAGCAGTCTGAGTGTTTAGCATTCAGTCAGGTTTGGGATGATCATGTTGGAGGTGCCATTTGAAATGGAAAGCCATTCTTGAATTCCATGGGGAGTTGTATACATAATCTTACAGCTTAAATGACTGACTGTGTGGAATGCCAGTGAGGAAGTCACTTGTGAAGTTTTAACCAGGCATGTGTTGGAGCTAGCTACACAGTGGTCAAACTTGTAATTAGATTGTCTTATTTGGGAGCCAGCCATAACTTAGGACCAGATCATTAATGGCAGTCCAAAATAATTGACCCATGGCCAGAGGGCTGAATGAAATGACCTCTTGGTTCCTAATCCCAAATCTGGAGATGGAGTTTAGAAATACGTAGTTTTTTTAAAGGTTCCCAGAAGATTCTGAATGGCAGATTTTGGACCATCGTATAATTGGTGCTTTTATTTCCACATGAATAATTATAGCAGAGTCCCTATGAATTCTGTGGCTTATCTTCAGACACATTAGAGCCCAACCATAGTTCAGGGTGGTGGTGAGGGTGCTGGTGATGATGGTGATGATGGTGATGGTGGTGGTAGTGAAGATGGTGGTGATGATGGTGGTGATGATGGTGATGGTGATGGTGTGTGCTGTCTGAATCCCCCCTTTGGAGGCAAGAGAAGAGCCTAGTTATATAGTCTTTTTTCCCCAAAATTAAAGATGAGCAAAGTATGCCTTTCTAAATCATAAGCTAAAATGAAAGGTAAACAACAAAAATAATCTTGGCATTTTACTCAATATCTCTCTCCTACAGAGCCACAATTCAGAATGGAAATTTGGAAGCCATGCCAAATTTTACAGTGTAGAGAGTTTGTATAATGTACTCACTAAGGCCAGTGTATGGGCGGAACTGGTAAGACTTCAGACCATCTCTGTCCCTATGGTCGAGGTTTCAGAAAAACTGTGGGGATCAGCTGGTTCATTTGATATTTAATTCCTGGTTCCTAAAGAGCATGCATGCCACCCTGGCTACCACTAAGAAGTTTGCTGTAGTCAGAATTCACAGCCTAGACACTTTCAGAAGTGGGAAAACCACTCAAAAGAAAGCAGAAGATGACTAAGCTGCAGGCATCTCTAGGACCCTCATAGTGCTAACTGAGTAGCTATCCAAGACTCCTCCACAACTCACATTTGCATCTAGCAGTTTTCTGAAGAAAAAAAAAGATTCAGAGAATATATTTTAAGCATGAATTCTAAACAAACCATCAAAGGGAGAGCTCTAGTTTGTGGTGAATAAAAGATTTGCTTGACTCTTGGCTACTGATTATAAATAGCCTAAATAGGAAGTAAACATGTGTCAATGGGAAGTTCTTTATAATATATGCAACTTGACTTAAATGTAATCTGTAAGGGAGCAGAGTGCTTGTGTTACCTCTATTTTCTGAGTAGTTAGAGCATCTTTGTTTCAGTGCTTGCGGACCATTGATTTCTGAAGTGTAATCGGCTCTGCCCATATGGTGGCCTTACTGGGTACACGATACAAATTCTCCACATTGCAGAATTTGGCATTGCTTCCAGGTTTTCATTCTGAATGGCAGCTCTGTGGGAGAGAGATACTGAATAAAACTCAGAGATTTCTTGGTATTCCCGTTCTATGTTAGCCTGTGATAAGAGTGTGCTTTCCCATGATAAGCTTTCGTAAAATCGTTCAAAAATGAAAGCACTGTTCATTGTGAGTTCCACTCAGATTTGGTCTTTGTCTTTGCTGTATGGCTTTTAGAAATAAGAGTTCATTTCTTCTAAGTCAGCTTCTCAATGCACTCAATCATGGATTGAAGCTCTGCTAATTCCACAAACCCTCCTTGATTCTTGAGCACTGTATATGAAATTGTTGAATATATAGCATGGATGTTTTAACATATGCTCAGTATATTATTATTGAAGTTTGCCCTTTAAGAAAAAACCCTTCTATAAGTTATTCCTCCTTAAATAATTAAAATCAAAATGATGTAAATAGAGTTTTAATTGGAAGATGGTTTTGTTTTCCTGTTGAATGTCTTCTGAAAGCAGCCAGAGAACAGAGAACTGTAAGCTAGGAGGGTAGAGGCTGAGTTCTAAACATGGGTGTGAAACTGCACTGAAATGCCCGCCATGTCAGCATGATTTCAGAACAGAAGAAAACATTTCAGAGATCAGACATCTTCAGCGCATGGGCGTCAGGGCTGGGGACATAGGTACTAGCTTAGGAACTGAAAGCTATCACTCTGCAGGCCAGCAAAAGCATCTTAACCTCAGGTGTTTGCTTTTCATTAAGTCAACATTCAAAGATGAGATCTATTATAAAAACATGAAACACTGGCCCACGTTCTCTGGGCTGGCACAAAAAGGCCCCATGTGCTACCTGCAGTAACTCTATTACAGTCTCCGATTCCTGCTGTTGTCCCTCTGACCTCGAGGTTTCCTGTAAGTCACCTGCACTCAGCCCTTCCACTTTATTCTGAAATTCACTGAGAACTGGTAGGCATGGGTCTTGGAACTCTGTACTAGCTATTCTGAAGGTACCATAGGGCTCTAAAATTCCATGTCTCAACAGAGCAGAAAGATAATTATCCCACATACAGCTAATTCCCATAAACTGGTGAGCTTAAAAAGTTTCCACCTTCAAGATATGTAGAATATATAAAAGCTTAATTAATGCAAATTGAGTTGACCTAGTATGTTCGGAAGAGAGAGGAATTTTACTTTTTCATTTGGTTGGTTGCTTGCTTGATTTTAACTGCCTTAAAATTGAAATCATTATCAGTTTTAACAATAATTTATTTGAAAGAGCCATGGCTCAGATGTTGTCTTGAGTTGCTTTACATGATTCTAAATGTGTCATATGTTTACATATAGCATCATACGTTTAGAGGCCATATTTGCATAGCCTCTGAAACTCCAGAGCACATCTGAGTCTTTCAAGTAGGGGTGCATGAGTTAAATTTCCAAAGAGCAGCATGGACACATACCCTACTTCCTGGCTGGGGCCTGAGAGCTGAGCTATGCTCTGTGAGATGACAGCTGGTTGTGTGTACAGCCTTTCTCTGAAGCTAGTCACTGACAGAGTTTGGCCATGTGACTACAGCACTGTGCTACCAGAGTGGATAAAGTTGAGACGACTTTGTCAGGATTGATGAGTTTGTGTTGCAAATAAAGACCAATGCCCTTCGCTTATGTTTTGTTCTTAAGACAAGGATTCCTGTATCACAGGCCAGACTCTAACTGGCTGGATGACTTGGGATAACATTGAACTGCTGATCCTCCTGCCTTTATGTCCAGAATAGTAGGGAAATGCATACACCAATATAACCAGATTTTCTTTGGTCACGGGAATCAAATCCTAGGCTTTGTTCTCCTTTGACACTCTGCCTACTAAAATGCACCCTTTTGAGACAACAGGATCTAGACTCGGGCCAACCTCTTAGGAGCAAGAACTGCCTTAACAGCTCTGAAATCTCTCATCCTTTCTCTACTTTCCTTCCTCGTGAGCACTTCACAAGTCATCCCCACGTCAGGCCTCCTACCTTACTTCTAAAAACATCCTCTCATCTAATTATTAATCTTAGGAGCTTCATGCCAAGAAGACAGTGCTCAGAATAGTAGCATTTGAAGGGAATAGAGGACACAATACTACATCTACTTGGGGCTCTCTGGAGAAGTAGCATTTCCTTATGCCCTAAGAAATGGGTGACTCCAGGTGCTGTGCCCTCTGAGATGTATTGATAACATGTAGGTGGTGATGATCCATAAAATTCTTCAGAAATAGTTGGGTTTATTTTTCTTAGTGAAAATAATACAAGTTTAAGGTTTTTGTGAAGAAAGTGATCTCTGGCTCTCTGAGTGACTATTTTGATATTTGAAACTGCAGGGATGGTTGGTGAAAAGACTATCCCTGAGGAGTTTGTGGCTTCTGAATGGAAGAGGGCTTCTGGAAGTAATAACATGAGCCAGGATGAACGAGGGCTATGTCAGCTCCTTCTGCTCTATAGATTAAAGAAAAGCATTGCTGGATTTATTCTGGGGCTGGCTTTTTAAAAATGTGGCTGGGGAAGGCCCTGACTGGAGAAAGAACAGTTCATCATCAGGTCATTAGTCAAAGTATACTGAGCATGTACTACGTGGTAGGGATTCAGAGTTGAAGGGAATAGTCTAAACATGTGAAGAATCCCAGACTCCTGGACTACAGCAATCAATAACTATGATTCACCAGAGTTACAATGGGCCATCTTCCTGGTCTGGATCTCAGGAATTCCCCTAGCAGCCTGACAACAAGCATCCCTCCTCTATTGAGGTATACCTTCCTTCCTGTAGTCTCTGGTAACTAAGCTTAACGTCTGTGCATCTTTACTGTTTCACCACATACTTCACTTCCCTCACCCATGTTCTTTTCCTCCTGGTAGGTCAGCCTGAAAACCAGAAGTCATTCTCAATCTAGCTTCAGAAAATAAAACCTCCAACACACGTGTCTTCAACCCTATGCTAAAGTTATGCTATAACTGCTAAAAGCAAGAAACAGGGCAAAGTACGATCGGATGAGGCAGACACAAATAAAACCTTCTAGTTTCTGCTGATGGCTAGCTTTTGCACAGGAAATCTCCTGCCTGTGAATTTGTCACAACCTCTGTGAAACTTCAAGAAAATAACTACTAATAAGATAAACAAGAGTGACATTATTGCAGAAGTCATTTTATTATCAAGACAATATAGCAGATGTTAGAGCAGGCTCATTATTCTGATAAATCATTGCTAGGATTGCTGGCGACAGACACTTCAGTAAATGTTCAGAGTATTTAGCAACCATTGGTTTAGATAGTTGCTTAGACAATCTCTGCCCTGGAGCCTTATTTTTGGGGCTCCCATTCCAGAATCCTGGAAACGTCCAGCTCTTTCCAGAGCTGCTCTTTAATGCTCCAGACCCTCTTGTGCCCCACCCACCCACCCACCTTGGGCTGCTCATTTCTCTTCTGTGAACCCCCTCTCCAGCCTCGCAGTCCTAGTAGCTGAGGTGGTAATGCACAGCTCTGGTCTCTGGAATTTTCCCAGGGTGATTGCCTCAGTTTTTAACTCAAACTGGAAGTGAAGTGTCTGCCTTATCACCCAGAAGGCAAGAGAGGAGGCTAAAGGGCAGGGTGCCACGTCTGTAGTGAGAGAGCGCCCAGACCTGTGGGAGAGAATGTACGATGGAGTGCAGAAGGAACAAGAGCTGAAAGGAACTGTACAAGTACTCCAAAATGTCGGCTCCAGGCAGCAGTAGAACTCTGGTTTTTGTCCACCTACTTTGGAAAAAAAAAAATGAGCGAGACACAGACGACAACTCTTACTACTGTATTTCTTCCAGATTCCCTGCCAGTAACACCCTGCTGAACCCATTTCTCCTGAAAGCTGAAAGGTCATACTACTGTTCTCCCATTTTAAAAGTGAGGAAACCGGTTGCACAAACTGTACTGGAGGGAGTCCTACACCATCCCCAGCCAGAGAGCTGTATTCCCAATGCCGTGCTGCACTGTCCCTCAGAAAGTATCAATAGGGAGGACTAAGCAGGATTTTATGGACAGCTTCCTTCCAACCTGGATTTCATTTCATGATACTACAACAATAAATAAGAAAATGTCTCAAATAGCCATAAGATATATTTTTGAACAAGTGGGTAAGTTGGACAAGTGGGGCACGCCTTCCAGGTCCGTAAATCATTGTATAGGCAATAAAAGCAGCAAACATGACTTTATCAGAATACCTAGGCAACGCATATGTTCGACAAACAGCATTTCTTTGTTTCTCAAAAGCAAAACTCAGTGCGTTCTCCACGGTCACGGGGACAGGCAGAACACACATGTGCGAAAGCACGTGAACACTCACATGCACAGCAAGGGAAAGCCAGTCCTGTGTCTTTGTTGAACTTGCTGTGGACCTTGGACTTAGGGACTATTTATAGAACTGGTGTTTCCGTGATTGATGTTTTTCTCATCTTAGATGTTCATTACTCAGAAACGTTAATCAGTGGCCTGTGATAGCTTATAGCCAAGCGTTCTATGTGAAAACTGAAAAGAGTAACATTTATGCACCGGAAGCTGGATACAGTGTTTAAACTCCAATACCAGGCAAACACTAAGGTCTCTGTGACACTCACTATCTAACCAGGGTCTCACACACGCAGTGAGCTGCTTCAGCAGCCCCAAGCTGTCTTTCTGATGCAGTAGGGGAGTCGGAATATTTTGAGCTCTGTCAACTTTGAAGGTGAAAATTAACTCTTCTTAAAAGTCATTGTTTTCCTAGTCAAAGAAATGGGAAGAATTCTCCTCAGTGTTGTTCTTGTTCTGCCCCTCATTCTCTTGCAGTCTATTTCAAGGTTGCTCATGTCCTGCCACTTGCTCTTTGGAGGTCTGTCACTATCTGCTATCACATCAAACCCCTCTCTTTCACAGGGGTGGCTGCAGAGGGCTGTGCTCTGCTGTGTCTGGAGATGGTGACCTATGAGATGAACTTAGGTAGGCAGGTGTTTACATCTTAGTTTAATGGTTAAGGTTAAGCTTGAGTGTGTTTTTTTAAAAAAAAAATACGTGACTGACATAACAAACCTGTGATTTCATGGGTAATATTTCCACGCGGCAGCTACTCTTTTTAAAATAGGTCAGCAGCTAGAGTCTACTTAATAAAAATATTCAGTAAAGATTATTTTAGATAAATAGCATACAAAAGAAGGTTGATGCTGATTGGACAGAAACGTGCACATAGCACGAGAAGGAGGCTATGCCGTGGGCCTCAGAACCTAAGGTTCACTCAGTTTCCACTGACAATGTCAGCTCCAATAACCTCTTACCTGTCCCCTGAGTCCTTCACGATTTTTTCTTCAGCCACGCTCCAGTTCGTGAAGTTAAGGTGCCCTTGACATTTTTTTCCCAATGCACATCCTTCTTACCTATACCTATTCTGCTCACCAGCAAGTTTGCTTTCATTCATTTGTGGGTGTCTTTGTAAGGCAATGCCTCCTGGAGCTCTCATGCTCTGGGTAATATGGACACATTGGAAAGCTGCAGAGCTCCGAGATGCTGTCTGCAACATTCAGTGAGTGTGAACATCTGCCATTCATGCTGAAGAAACAAAATCTTGAAAAGCCTGGCCTTCTGCCGTAATCTTTTCTTTGTCCTTCCTGGATGCTTAGAGATCTCCAGGAAGAAGTTCCTTCATTGATAACGCGTACTGTAGAGACTCATATCACAAATCTCAAGGTGTGATCTGAAGGACAGTATTATGAGCATGGACAAAGGGGCTCTATTTTCACAGCTGGACACACAGTCTCTGAAGCCACTGAAGCCACTTTAGATACAAAGGGAGAAACTGGTACTGATTTAAGGGTATCAGGTAATACATTTTGTTAACTTGGATTTTTCCAAGCCTGAGTCACATGTGAAATTTTAGCACATTGATTTCTTGGAATTTTAAAAATCAGCTACATTTCAGTATTATTGAATTGCTTTTTCACGTAAATTATCCCCAAACAGTGGTTATGGTACAACTATTATTAGGGCTGTTTTTCCTTGGGAATTTGCCATTGGGGAACATTGCTGAATGTCCAAAAGCTCCCGAGCACAGTGACCACAGATTTTCACAAGCATCTGTGTAGTGTCAGGGCTGCTTTACGCTGACTGGAGATTCCTGTGATTTGAACTGGTGAAGAGGAAATAGCTGCGGTTTCCTGCCAGAGTCTCTGTGCAATAGTGAGAGGAGCTGGGGAGGACTCAATCCGTTGTGGTTGCCTGCTCGCTCTTTTCTCTTGAGTGAACAACAGGAAGCCAACATTTGTGCTTTCCTTATTTCAACTTCTGTTCAGTAAGGACTAATGTGTTTGTCAGTATGGAGAGTGTAAGATGAGAAGAGGGCCCTGCCTTTCAGAGATAAAACCCTAACAAAGAAAATGAAGCCACAGCAGAATGTATCTGCTTTTACTGGACACACATTGTGATAAAGTTGTTTCCAAAGTCCTAATGTTACATTCTGTTGTAAGTAAGCTTGGCTCTACATGATATTAGGAAGTGTTTTAAGGAAAGAGCTGGTAGTTTGGGTGTGTTGGTTGATTATTTTTGAGACAGGGTCTCACTACGTAACCCAAGCAGACCTTGAACTTACTTTGTAACCCAGACTGTCTTGAACTTGAGGCATTTTCCCCTGCCTCAGCCTCCTGAATGCTGTGGTTATGGGTCTGTGCCACTTTCATCTGCTATGGATGGTTTCTAACTATTATTTATTGAGCCAAAGAACAAATAATTTTGGCAGTTTTTCTGTTCTCTTACCATGGACCAGACTCCCAGTTCCTCAGCTCATTACTTGGTATGGGTGTACATGAGTGTGCAGATATGCACGCATGCAAAGGCCAACATAGGGCATCCCTGGCCTTCCCTGTTGCTAGTCATATTATTCTCTCAAAGCAGAGTCTTTGGCTGAACTGGAAGCTCACTTTTGGCTGGGCTGCTGGCCATTGAGGTCTCGGCACCCACCTGTCTATCCCCCAATACTGGGATGATGGCAGCTATGCCTGGCTCTTCACAGTTTTACATAGGATACTAGGGATTTAATCTCAGGTCCTTGTGACCATTCTTACCACTGATCCATCTGCTCAGCCCCAGTCTATTATATTCTATGTGAATAGAGGAAAAAAAACATATTCCAAGTCCCTGTCACAATAAAGGTAATGATATGTTTTCATAACTTAGTACCATTTCATTTTTATTACCATAGTTTTTTAAAGATTTATTTTTATTTATGTGTATGAGTGTTTTGCCTGAACATACATGTGTGCACCACGTGCAGTCCATGCAGTTCCTGATGAGGACGAAAGAAGTCATCAGATCCCCCAGAACTGGAGTTACAGACTGCTGTGAGTGGCCATGTTGGTGCTGGGAACTAACCTGGGTCCTCAGCAAGAGCAGCAAGTGCTATTATCTGTTGAGCCATCTCTCCAGCCCCTGTGATAATTTTTTAAGGGTCGTGCATAGAAAAATATTTATAACCCACCTCTTACTCTGAACAGGAAAGACTTAATGGAAACTTTTGGAAACGAAACAGCTATAATGATGCACAATGGTGAATTCACTGCAAGCTTTACATCCGACACGTGGTGGGAGCCTCAGATTCCTCTTGCAACCAACCACTTAGTACATCTCTCAGCTTTTCTGTAGGCCCAGGAAATGTATGAGTGAGATATTTCAGCATCCCATTTATACCATGCAATTCTCTCTTTGCTAAAGGAAGCCAATGAAAGTGAAGTATTTAAACAGGTATCCATGAAAACCATTGAAATTTAAAAATGTGCACATGCATGCGTGCACACACGCGCGCACACACACACACACTCACACACACACACAGCGTACGTGGTTTTCTTGAATTTCTTTGCCATTCCAAAGAGGTAAAGTTAGGCAACACTGTATGTCTCAGTGGTGCTGATGAATGTGTTCAACTACTCTGATCATACAGAAACACTCCAGTAACACCTGTTACTTATGTGTTACATGCCTGCAATATGGCTAGAGAGGTAGAGCATCATTTGTGTAGGAGAACTAAGGCTCACTCGCTCCTTACCCAAAAGGACAAAAGGAGAGAACAGAAATAACCAAGTAGCAGAGAGAGCATTAAATGTGGCCTTACTGTGAAAGTAAACATATTCTGTGTCTAAAATGATGAAATTGTCAAATTTTTATGCTGAGGATGGCTGAGATTAAAAAAAAGCTGGAAAAATGATAATAACAAGCATAAGTGAGAACTTGAATCCCCAGGGGTTCTCTTACATATCAGAAGTCCTGGGACTACAGGGGCTCCTAGATTTCCATGCAATTCCGAAGCTCCATCTAAGCTAACTCAGCAACAAGGTGACATGTGTTTAACTTACCAACTAACTGAGCAGCTATCACGGCTAAGCAACATAGGGTAAGTACTGTGCTGGCTGTTTGCTCTCCTGCTTGCACAGCTGACTGTCCTGTGGCTCCCTGCTGCTGCTCAGCATCTTGAAACAGTTTGACATTATAAGTCATTAGACTGGACAAAGACCAGAACCCAAAATTTGAAATGTGGTTTCCATTCAATGTGTATTGAACATCAGTAATGTTTAAAAAAAAATTTTTTTTTAAGGCAGTCAATGAGGGACTATCTACTCTCTTGATTGTGGTGATGGTTACCCCTTAAACATTTGTCAGACATGACCCCCACTAAAAAAACCGAATATACCCTTGTGAATTGCTTTTCATTATTAAAAACAATAAAATCCAGCTTAGAATTGTGGCTCAAGGGTATAGCATCCTCCTGGTGCTGAGGTCAGAAATGTGAGTCATCTGGAGAAAACCCCTACCCTGAACCTGTTAAAATGGACCTCAGATGTAAGACAACAGCTTCATAACCTAAGAGAGCGCCATGTTACCTCTCTGGTGAGCTCGTGTGTGAGCATCGAGTACCATGTATCCCGGGCTGTCGTCTGTGATTCGGGCATGCCTGGTCTCCACACTTAAATTCAGACTGGAGTAGGATGGCTTCCCATCTTACTGACTCCTGAAAAGTGTTCTGCTTCCTGCTGGAAAGGCTCAATGTTGAGTTACTTGGAGTCCTAGGAAGAGCAGGGCTTCTAACCCAGCAGGAGAGAAAAAGCCAGGCCTCAATAACTATTGTCCAGTCAGATTATGGCAAATCCCTTAATCAAGGTTGCCTCCCTGAGTTGCGGCTATGGAGAGAGGGGTAACAGGAAAGGGATTATTTCACACAGTCTGGCATTTTTCCAGAAACTTAAATTTCAGTAATTCTAAACTCTCTGAGAAAGGATGTTTTCTGCTTCTTCTCCCAACCCCCACATTGTTGATCTCTGTATAGAGATGATATATCAGTGCTTTTTTTGATGGGTGGGATGGAGGGAGGGAGAGAGGGACAGCATGGTCAAGGTAAGCAACACCCGTGACAGAGCTGGAGCTAAGGAGTACAGGCCAAACCCCTGCCGCATTTTAAAACTGGAATGATTCCTATTGGCTGCAGTCCAGGCAGATTACTGGAAGCAGTGTTTCAAAGCAGTATTGGAAGCACCATGAATAACTGGGGCTTTTTCACCATAAGAAGCCACTGAAGGGTTTTTCAACTCAGATTAATGGGATTAGACGGGTTTCAAGAGGATGTCATTTGACACAGAGATTATTGAGACTGACTGTGAGGTACCAGAACCTCAAGCCTGACTGGGGGATCAGCAGCCACTGCACTGTTCTACCTGGAGAACAGGAGGAAAGAGCTGGGTTGGTGCTCTTAATCTGACCATTACTTCGCAGCACACCTCAGGGTCCGAGGCTGTAAGGAGGACCTGAGAGCACCAGGCAGCCGAGACCTGTGCAATTATGGTTGAGTCTCAGCCGTTGTTGCTGGAAACCACGTTACAAATACTTCTGACAGATAAGACAGGAATTGGTGACTTCATGACTAGAGGCAGGAAGGGAGGGTGCTGGAACCCCCCCCCCAAATGACAAGGAAAACATTGGTGCCATTAACAGCAATAGAGACACCAAGAGGGAGAGTCTGTGTGGATAGCACTAGAACCAGTGGCGGATGCTGCTTGTGGCTTATGGGTGCAACACTCTGCTCAGCTGTGCAGCTGCACGTGGAGAGCTGAGCAGGAGAGACAGTGAGAGGTCTCAGACTTCAGCATCACACCCAGCACCATTAGACACTGCGATTCCCAAGGACAGGGAGCAAGAGTCCCAACAAACGGAATTAAGAGTCAGAGAAGAGGAGTTGGAGTCAGAGCCACAGAGAGGCCATCCGTAAGTGAGAGGGAGCATCAGGCAGAGGCGACCGTGGCAAAATGATGCCCAGACATCATTGCAACTGGGAATACAATTGGAAAGGGAATAAGATGTGGCGCTAAGTGCAGTCTTACACACAGTAGGCATAAAAGTAGGAATACCTACTAGGTTGCCATTGGAAAGGCACACCCTTCTTCCCCAGCCTTTAGGGATTTTGAAAAAAAAAAAAAACAAACTGTAATCAGACTTTATGAGGGTTCTGTGGGATGCTGCCTTTTTCAAAAAAAAAAAACACAGACTAAATTTATTGCATAATAATATCTCCTGACCTTTAAAGGATAAAACGTAGTTTACCCTTAGTTTAGAAGAGCTGTTGTTTTTCAGTAGCTTTTCTGAGAATGTCCCGTTTGCAAAAACAAATTTCCCTCAACCAGGCTGATGCCAAATCCCATGGAGCTACATGAGGTAAGGGCAGCTTGTGTGGCAGCTTCCCTCTTCTGCTGTGTAGCGTATGGTATAAAGCTCAGTTGCAGTCCTGACAACGGCAGGCACATGCGCTTATGAAAATGAGAGTAGCTCAGAGTCATCAGTGAAGAGAAAAATGAAACATAATGTTACAGGGCACGAACGCCCCACAATTCCCTATGTATGAATGAGGCTCAAGAGCACCATGCAGTCTGTCTGTTCCCATTGTTTTCACCCAAGAGCCTAGCCTCTCTACTTTGATGCAAACAAAAGCCAGTTTACTTCACTAGGAAATGATTTGGAGAGCATCTCTCTTCCAGGGCCATCAGGTTCATCTCTCTCGAAGTAGTCATTAAAAAAAAATGTACACAACTAAGAAATCACAGTGAGAAAGAAGAAAAGACCCCAGACGTCTGCACTGCAGTTCCCCAGGAGAAGCCACTGCAAGCAGGGTTCTGTGACCTCTAAGGACCCTTCCCCATCATAGTACAATAGTACAATATGGCATGCTAAGGTGAGCTCCCCAGGGCCAGGAAGATGGTTCAGCTGGGAAAGCACTTGCTGTGTCATCATGAAACCCTAAATTGGTATTCTGAGCACTCTTGTCAAAAGTCAGCACAACGGTGTACACTAATAATCTCAGCACTGGGAGTCAAAGGCAGGAGGATCCCTGGACTTGCTGGCCAGCCAGCCTAGCCAACCAGCGAACTCCAGGTTCAGTGAGAGACACTGTCTCAAAAAATAATAAGTTGGAGAGCAACAGTAAGACACTGATATATCTACCTTTGTCTTACACGTGGACATAGATACACACATGCACACATATACATACACATACACAGACATATCTATAGGCACACACATGTACACTCAAATGCACGTATATTAATATGCATACATATCCACATACACATGTATACCCAGTCTCACATACATATGCATACATGTATACACAAGTACATAGTGCACACACATGCATGCAGACACATACTTATGTATGCACACACAAACATGCAAGTATACATGCATACACATACTTACATATGCATACACATACATACATACACATACATACATGCATGTACAAACATACACACACTTGTATACCTACACATGCATACACATGCACACACATATACCACACACACACACACACACAGAGAGGCACATACAAACTCATTGGCACACTCACATACATACATGTATGCAGACATACACTCAAGTATGCACACATACGCATGTACACACATACACACATACATGTCTCTACACACAGGAAATATATATTGTAGGTTTTCCAATAAAATTTTATTTTTAAAAAATTGGAGCCACAACAAATAGACTTCCATGGCTTTAGGAAGTAAAAGTGATATATGCAAATGTTTATAAAACTTTCTTGCAATGCTGTTTAGCAAACTCAGGGCCTCCTGCATGCCAGGCAACTGTTCTAGCAGTGAGCTATGTTCCCAGCCCCTATTAGTATGCAAGCTTAAAATTCTTCATGAATGCTTTGGCTCACCCTGCTGCGTACACTTGCTTGTGCCTGCCTAGCACTTCCCTTTATGTGTCTAATCCAAGAGTATCATCACAGGTACATCTCCCCTCCAATGTTTAGTTTGTAGGAGAGCATCCAGATTTTTTTGTGCCTTAATATATCTGTGTAGCCTTACAGAACTTAGAACAATGCCCTGTACAAGGAGAAGCCTCAATATATATTTATTGAATTATTTCCATTTCCCATTGAGTTTAGTACTGAATTCTTCAAGATCCTGAGACTCATTTAGTATCTTTAAAGACGTATCCTGCTTGGTAAGTATTTTTGTGGCAATTTTTCTAAATTTTTATATCATTTAGGAGGGGGGGGGGGAGTGTTGTTTTTTAAAGGCATTCCTATCTATCACAAAAAAAAAAAAAAAAAAAAAAAATGTGTATCACCAATCAGTACTTGGTTAATTTTCTTTTCTTTTACTGTTTTATTTTTATTTTTATTTTTTTGAGACAGAGTGTCATGTCGCCGAGGTGGCCTCAAGCTCACTATGTAGCTACTGAGGATGACCATAAACTGACCCCCATTTATACTTCCCAGGAACCAGAACCAGAATGACACGCGTGTGATACCATAATCTTGAGTTACTTTCTTCTTGTTTTGTTTTTTTTTTAACCTTTTTACTTCTTGTGAGAATTTCCTAGGGGTATTGTATTTACATCATTTCTCCCTCTTTCTTCCCACTCCAATATATTCAATTAGTGTTGCTAGTATGTATGTGTCTAGGATTGACAACTTAAATCGGGTAAGTTCTCAGGGGTCTTTTCCCTGGACGAGACTGATTCTCCCTCTCTTAGCAGCCCTTCTTCGTCTGTAGCTACTCATATATGTGTGAGGCCTGTGGGATTTTCCCCAGCCACAATTCCATGTGTTGTCAGTGTGCAGGTCCTGTTTAGGCAGCCTTATCGTTAACATGTGCATCTCCCTGCCATACATATAAGACACTATCTCCCACCAGACATCCTGGCCCTCTGGCTCTTACAATCCTTCTGGCCCCTCTTCCACAATCTTCCGTGAGCCTTAAGTATAGGGTTTGTATTGTATAATTTAGGGCTGGGCATCCCGTGGCCATTTTGTCTTGTGTATTCTGACTAGTTGTGGATCTCTGTCATGGTCTTATTGGCTGACAAAAGAGGCTTCTTTGGTGATTGGCGAGAGCTGTGCTTACTTGTGGGCGGGTGTAAGAACAGGTGTTTCGAATGCAGTTAGTAATTATACTGACTTAAGAAAGTGATGACAGTAGGTTCTCTAGAGCCCGTGACCTCATCAGTTGGTCATGTTTACGGTGCCATGTATGAATTCCCTCCTACTGAGTGCGTGTTAAGTACAGCTAAATGAGTGGTGGTTACTTCCAGTAACAGCCACCCTTGCACCTTTGGTGCTGTCTTGCTGTGCTGGCCTCTGTTGTGGTTGCTAAGTCTTACAGCTGGGTAGAGCTAATTATTGCTTTTCTCCCCTGGCAAGCTGCACTGTATCTTTCAGATATTTGGAGAGCTAGTCCTCCTGGAGGAGGCTTCCTGGTCAGTTCCAAGTCTTGTGTCTGAACTGTGTGATGTCCTCAACAATAAGGTCTTACTTTCAAGTGCTGAAAGGCAACCACGGGCAATGGCAATAGGCCATGTTGTCTTGAGAGTCTTGGGGCACCAATGGCCAGCAACTCAAAGGAAGGTTTCCAAGTCCTGGCCTGGAGTTTGTAACAATAGTACACCGCGTGGTATAATTTCATTTAAACTATATGTGTGTGCACTAATATATTTTATGTATGTATTTTAAGTAAAGGTAAAATAATACATTTCCTACAGATTTTTCAAACATCCTTAGAGTTCTTGATCCCTCCTTCTTCCCCCTCCTCTGTATTGCCCTCTCTCTAAATTTCTGCTTAAAGCCCTCCCATTTGTCTTGCTCTCTGTTCTCTCTTTGTACCATGTGCGTCCCTCCATCTCCATCTCTAGAGCTCCCCTCTCCCTTCTCCTATGGTTCCCCCTCCTTTTTTGTTTCACTTTCCCAGCTTTCAGAAGTTATTATTCATAGATAAAGGTTTAGAGATAGAACCCCAAAATAATAATAATTAATAATAATAATAATAATAATAATAATAATAATAAAGGTGCAGCATTTGTCTTTTAGGGTTTGAATTACCTCACTCAATATATTTTCAGGTTTAATCCGTTTTACTTGCAAATTGCATGGTTTCATGTTGTTGCTGCTGCAGCTGAATAGTTGTCCATGTACATGCACCACATTTTCATCATCCACCCAGCTGTTGAAGGACGAATAGGCTGCTTCCGTTTCTGAGCTGTTGTGGATAGAGGAGCAATAATCCCAGCTAAGTGAGTATCTGCGCAGTAGGGTGTCAAGTTCTCTGGGCACACGCCATGGAGCAATATAGCTGGGTTATATGGGTAGTTCGGCTTTTAGCTTTTTGGTAGCTCTCTACACTGATTTCCAGAGTTGCTACACCAGTTTTCAATTCCAGCCATGGTGAATGAGGGCTCCCCTTTCCCTCATCACCAACCGCATTTGTTGTTGATCTTATCCGTTCTGACGGGGTAAGATAAAATCTCAACATACTTTGGATTTTTAGTTCCCTAATTGCTAGGGATAAATTGCACGCTCTTTGAGATATTTCATAGTCATTTTAATTCTGTATTTTGAGAACTCTGTTCAAGTCTGTAACACACATTTTTGTTTATTTAGGAAAACTTTATGTTACCCCTCCCAGCTCGCCCACCACCACCCTGCCTACCCAAATCACATTTTCTCTCCCTCGCTTTCTCCCTAAATCATAAAAAGAAACCAAACCAACAAGACACACACACACACACACACACACACACACAGATGCTGAATTAAAACAAATTGAAACAAAAACCTCACAAAACAAAAAACAAAAAAAAAAAAAAAATGAAGTCCATTTTGTGAGGCCTGATCTAGGGTATGAGAGTCCATCAGAGAAAACCTATATTTTTTCTTTTCTAACAAGTACATACTACAAATAGCTTCTTGGTTAGGGGTACGCCTTTGTAGAGGAACACTTGGGGAAAGTTTTTGTTATTTTGCTTTCTTTAAAAATGCAAAATGGTATTTTGATAAGATTTGTGTTCCCAGCTTTGGTATAGTTATTTACGAGTTGGATTTGGAATGCTTGGTGCAGGTGGCTATAATTTGGTTAGGTGCAGTCCTTCTGTCACCTGTAGCTTGTTTTTGAAATTGGGTGCTACATGGGTTGATGGAACTTTTGGCTAAGTTTATAAAAATTTGAAGCACCGAGAGTCAGGGTGGGCACTGGTTGGTGTTGTTGTTAGTGTAATGATTCCTAAAAGAACAAACGCTGGCGAGATTGAGTTTACAGACCATGAGCAGAGACGCTAGTCTGATTCACTGTCAGCTAGTCCTCTTCAAGCTTAGGACAGCCTAAAAAGAGGCTGTGAAGATTTTTACCTTTCTCTCTTTCTAAATCAAGGCCCCTTCCAAAGGGGTGAGGATTTCTTTCTATCTTCCCTTTCTCCTTCCCTAAACAGAGGGTAAAAGATTATAGCGTACTACTAGGACTTTGTGATTCCTTCCCCTTCCCCAGCTCAGAGTTGGGAATTCTTCTGGTTTGAACCTGTACATGATATAACAATCTCTGTGAGTTCATATGTTTATAAGTATTATGCCTGGAAGACTCTGTTCCCTTGCAATCATTCACCACCTCTTACTTCTCACAGTCTCTCTGCCTCCTCTTCTGCAGAGATCCCTGATCCTTGAGGGAAGGAGCTTGATAAAGACACTCCATGCAAGACTGAGCACTCCAAAGTCTCTTGCCCTCCATACACTGTCCCTTTGTGGGTCTCTTTGTTAATTACCATCGACTGCAAGAAGAGGTTTCTCCATTTAGGACCGAGGGATACAAGCTCTAAGGATATAGCAGTGTGTCATTAGGATCCATTTTACTGCTATGTTCTTTTAGTATAATAGTAGTAGTAGGTTTTCTCCCAGGCCATGATCTACATAGTCTCAGGTTTGTGGTGACTTTAGCAGTGATAGGGCTGTGGGCTCCATCTCATGGTATGAACCTTAAATTAAATAGAAAGGTGGTTGGTTACCTATCATATTTGTGATACAATTGCCGTCAAGCCACTCTTGTAGGCCACAGGGTTTACAGCTAGGTGATACTGATGATTGCTTTTTTTGTATAGTAGTGTGCAGAGTCCCTTCCAGCACTGTGAACACTAATCAGTAGGGGTTAAGCTTCTAGATGGAAACCTGCCTGATTTCCCTCTATCATAAGTAAACACTGTCTTCACCAATATGGCTTTACGATCAGGTTGTGGAGAATAACTGATAGCCTTGGCAATAGCCTGTGATATTTGAGGTGGGATGTCTGTGGGGCCCCTTTGGCCAACAGTTCAACAAGATGTAGCCCATTACTGGCATGGAGGTTTTGTTTGGTGGTGCGAGGTGTCTAGTTGAGGTACTTACTGTCTCCCTCACTGTGTGGTGACTTCATTTAAATTCTTTTCATATGAGTTTATTATTTTAGGAAACTTCTACAGTAGTGGGTTTCAATATGGTTTTTCAAAAGACCTTTAGAGTTAGTTGTTCCTCCTCCCGCCCCCCCTCCCCATTTAATCCTATTCTAGTTTTCCATTTATCTCTTTATCACGCTGTGTTCTGTTTTCCCTTCCTTGGAAGGTCCCCTCCTCCCCCTGTTCCCTTACATTTAATGATTTACGTATGTTGAAGGACCTCAGCATCTTTTGGGTGATCGTGTTGGGTAATCTTTTTTATAGGTTCTTGTATTCTGTTTGCAAATATTTTATTGAGAACTTTTATATCTATGTTTATTGGTCATGTTGCTCTGTAATTTTTTTGGTGGGGTCTTTGTGTCGTTTTGGGCAATCATGGCCTCATAAAAAGAATTAGGAAATGTTCCTTCAGTTTTTATTTTGTGGGATAATTTCAGGAGAATTGGCATAAGTTTTTCTAAAAAATTTTTATTCCATTCTTAATTTTTGTCTTGACCCAATTTTCATTAGTGAGTTGTTCAGTTTTCATAGTTTTTGCTATTTCTATGTTGATTGGTATGCACTTTAATCCATGATAGTCAGGTAGTATACAGGGTTTTATTTCAGTTTTCCTCTGTTGAGACTTGCGTTGTGTTCTAATATATACTCAATTTTCTAGAAGGTTCTATAAGTAGATGAACGTATATTCTTTACTGTTTCAGATGGAAGGCTCTGTAAATGTCTGTTAAGTCCATTTATTTATATTATTTAACTCTAGTTTTTCTCTGTTTAGTTTTTATCTGAATTACCTGTTGGCAAAAGTTGTGTACTGAAGTCACCCTTTATCACTGTGTGAAGGTCAATGTGTGATTTTTAACTTTGTATGACTCCTTTATAAACTTGAGTGCCATTTTGTTTGATGTATAAATGATTAAAATTGTAATATTTTCTTGTTGATTTTCCTTTAATGTGGATGTAGTATCATTCCCTATATTTTCTGGGTTATTTTTGTTTGAAGTTTGTTTTGTCAGATATTAAGATGGTTATGCATTCTTGATTCTTGGATCCATTTGTTTAGAATACTTTTTCCATCCTTTACCCTAAGGTGATGTGTGTCCTTGACGGTGAGGTGTATTTTTTGGATGTAGGGGGAAAAGGTATAATTTTCTAATCCAATAGTTAGTCTGTGTCTTTTTATTGGGAAGTTGAGACCATTAATATTGAGAGTTATTAATGAGCAATATTTATTGATTCCTGATTTTTTTTGTGGTGTGGGATTCCCCCTTTTAAATTTACTGTTCATATTGACTCCTGTGTCCTCTTAGGTATAGTTAGCAGTCTCTCCAGACTGAAATTTTCCCTTCTACAGAGCTTCTGTGGATCTGGATTGGTGAAGAGAAATTGCTTGCATTTTTAAAAATTGTATAAGGTTTTAATTTCTCTGTCAATTGTTATTAATGGTTTTGCTAAGTTTGGTAGCCTAGGCTACCAATTGTGGTCTTTCAGAGCTTGTAGATCAAGTTCTGTTCTACCCTTTTGATTTTCTGAGTTTCCATCAAAAAAACAGATGTTGTTCTAATGGGAGCCTTTATGTGTGACTTGGTCTTTTTTTATCTTGCAGCTTTTAATACCTTAGGGAAATTTTTTTTCTGGTCCTGTATATTTGGTGTTCTGTATGATTCTTATTGCTTGATGGATAACCCCTTCTTTAGATTGGGGGAAATTTTCTTTTTTGATTAAAAAAAAAAATTCTGTGCCTTTGTCATGAGTTTCTTCCCTATACCTATTATTTGTAGGCTTGGTGTTTTCATAGTTGCCCGGATTTCCTGGATGTTTTGTGCCTATATTTTATTAGATTTAACATTTTATTTGACTGAGTTATCCATTTCTGCTACTTTGTTTTCAATATGTGAAATTTTCTCCTCCATGTCTTTTAGTCTATTGGCGAGGCTTACCTCTGAGATATTTATTTAGTATTCCCAGATTTTCATTTCCAGTTGAATTTGACTTGTTTTCTTTATTGATTCTACTTCTTTGTTAAATGCTACTTTCGTGTTTTGAATTGTTTTCCTTAATTCATTCAGCTGCTTGTGTTTTCACAGTATTCATTAAAGCGGTTATTTATACCCTCTTTAAGGTCCTTGAATGTATTCGTAATTGCTATTTTGGAGTGGTTTTTGTATGCTTCAGTTAAATTGCTTTACTCGGGGCCTATTGGAATGGGATTTCTGATTTCTGGAGGAGGTATATTGTCTTGGTTGTTCATGTTTGTGGTTTGTGCAGGGAACTAGGTATCCAGAGTTATGGCAGTTTTGGTGTTTGGGGGCACAGATATATGGTCTTGACGTTGTGGGTCGGTGTTCCATTTTTTGTTGTTGCACACTCTGGCTCATAGCTAATCGTGTTGGCTATGAGGCCTCTTAATCCCAGCCTAGTGTGGCTGCTGGAAGTTCCTGGTAGAGAGGGGTTCTAGGGGTTGACAGGTGTCATAAAGGACTTTTAAATTGAGTCATTTGTTTTCTCGACTCTTTGTTTTGGGGGTTCTTTGTATATTCTGCATATTAATATTCTGTCAGATGCATAGTTGCCGAAGCTTCTCTCCGGGTTAGACTGTTGAGGACTTTGTCCTACCCAACAACCTCCACCAGCAAGCATCCTGGTTACAACCAGTATTGATTTTTCTATGTCCTGTCACCAGTGTGTGTGATATTTCCTGAAATAGGGTCTTATCAAGTTCTGGTGAGCAACCAAAAGCAGTGGCAATAGCTTGTATTTTTCTGGGGGGTCTCTGGGACACCTCTGAACAAACCTTGAGTTGTAGTATCTCAGACCTGACATTGGCCTCTTTATTTGGTACCCTATGGCTTCCTGGATAAACATAATACCCTGTGAAGGATAATTCCAATTAAACAGGTGCATGTATCTTATAAAAGAGGTAGGTTTCCAAACATCATTAAGGATGATTGTCCTTTCTGATCTCCTCTCCTCTGCCATCCCTAAACAGTAAATCACTACCAAACATATCATTATACTTGGTTTAAAGTTATACTACAGAGCCATAGTATAAAGCCAAAGTATAAAGATATAACTCCATGAAAGTTCAGCCACCTGATTTTTACAAAGATGCCAAAATTATATATACACTGGAGGAAAGACAGCATCTTTAACAAATGGTGCTGGGGGAAAAAAAAAGCTAGATATCTACATGTAGAGGAGTGGAATTTGATTCTTGTTGCAACCTGCACACAAATCAATTCCAAACGGACCAAAGATCTCAAAGGTAGACCTGAAATTCTGAAAGTTTCCAGAAGAAAAACTAAGGAGTACACGTCAGGATGTTGGCTCAGGTAAGCACTTTCTGAATAGGTCTCTGGTCACCTAGGAAACCAACAATGAACAAGTGAAACTTAATGAAATTCAGAAGCTTCTGTAATGCAAAGACAACTATGAATTGGCTGAAGAGGCAGCCTATATTATAGGAAAAAGTCTTTGCCAGCTATATATCTGACAGAGAATTATTGTTGAGATTATGTATGGGACCAAAAATAATAGAGACCAAAAAATAAAGAAAAGAAATAGTTGAACAGTGGGGTGTGGGATTGAACAGAGAATTCTCAGAAGAAGAAATGGAAATAACTAAGACATACTATAGATAGTGTTCACCAACCGTAGCCGTCAAGGAAACACAAGTTAAGTCTACTTTACGATCTTGTCACAGTCAGTACGGCTAATTTTAAGAAAGCAAAAATCAAGAAATGGTGAAGAAGGTATGGGGAATGGGGAACCCTTGTGCACTGCTGGTGGGATGTAAATCAGTGTACCATAACACTTTCAGGAAAATAGCTGGAACCAGAAAACAATATCAAGTGAGGTAATTCCTACCCGGAAACACAGACATTACTTATTCTCATTCATGTGTGGATCTTAGTGTCAAATCTTCAGATTCATGTGCTTAATTTGGAGTATTTGCAGAATCTAGAAACTAAAGAGGAACCATTGGTAGGTAGAAGGCAGAAGTACCTTAAAGGGGAAAGGGAAATAGAAGACTATAGTGTATATCCTACCCCAACAAAACATCAGCTAGAAATTTAGGCAAAAGAATGGATCTTGTCACAAGTCATTTGCCAATAACAATTTCTTCTCAACACCACCTCCCCCCCAACACACACACACATACACACACATATGGAAGCATGTGACAGTGCTGGTTTTCTTTATATTTCCTTTCCCTGTCAGTGCAAAGCTCGTGCACAGCTGGGCATTCAGTCGTTTCCTTTCGGAATTACTATGCAGAAGGGAAAAAGTAAGATACTGTGCATTGGATGACAGGACAAGGAGCTGAGGTTCATGCAACATCACCTAACATCCCTGACGCATTTTTAGAATTCAAATGCTAATCGTGGACCATGATCCAGTTACTCTGTGAGGCTAGAGTGGATATGGTAAGAAAAGGGAGGATGGAATGAAGAGACTGAGCAAAGGGTGACTGGCCAAGGGGTGAGTGGCCGAGGAGTGAGTTCTGTTAGTCAAAGAGCCTGGGTGGTTATACTACTCTTACCATTAATGCTGAAGCAACCAGTTGTACTCCCTTGTTTGTGTGAGCCCCCAAACACCACCACCACCGCCACACACACACCAAGAGAAGACACGACCCTATGGGGTAGGTGCATTCATCCCTGTGAGAAAAATATTATAAGCTTAGGCACCAAAGCATTCATTCGCCTAGGGTCCCGGGGCTTATAAGTAGCCAGTCGGGTGTAAACCCAAATGCACCTGGCCTGGAGACATGCCTCAGAAAGCTACTCTCTCAGGGAGAGTATTCCTGTCAGGCACACAATCATTCTGAGCAGCTAGTAAATTGTTCCTAGATGTATCTACCGTGTGTCATCTATCATGTGACACTGCTCCTGCTGTTTCATTGGCCTTAGTGTCCTTCTTCCACCCAGCCCTTCTTTCAATTGACTAGCTCCTCACCCTCAGGTCAAAGCTCAGGAGCCAACAAGGATGACATCTTCCTGGGCTCCTCTGGATGGGATGTATCCCTCGCTTCACAGATGCCCAGTGGACAATCTATATGTGAGCAGACAGCATCTACAACCTCATTAACTTTCAGCCTTCGAACTTGCATTTCAGTTCCCAGTCTCACACTAGAGGGATGCAGCTGAACTGATCTCGAATACATTCTAGATCCTTCAATTCCAACAGATTCCGATACAGGGAATCTTCTTCAGTTACCTTCTGAGTGGGCCTCTGTCTCCTGTCTTCACATGCCGTCCTGCCTGCCACTCCCCTGACTACCTATCACCTGGGTATACTATAGCCTAGCTTTCTTGTTCCCTTTGGCCTCCTCTCTCAACAGATGGCTGCTGTGCATGAGAAGCTCCAGCAACAACTAACTATTCTTTGTTCCAGTCCAACTGCACCCTCAGCCACTCCCCCCCGGTGCCAGCCAGCTGTCACTATGTCTGGTCATGTGTTCACATGTACCTGAAATGCCCTCTGCTCTCTCTGGAAAGCCCAAGCACAAGGTTGCCTGCACTTAGAAGTCCTGGCTGGATGTCTCCCGGATGTAGCAACAGTGTGTGCTCCTGATATTCTATACCTGACCCTATCCAAGGGCTGGCTGCATAGCTTCTTAATCTCTCTTCCATTCAGACACCAGGTGCTAACTTCACAAGAGCTATTTTATGTACCATGACAAATTAGACACTTACACTGCTCCTAAGTGTAATGGTTCTACTTCTAGGGATTTGAAGCAGATCTGCTCAGGAAGACTTCACTGGTTGTAAATGTAGAAATAGTCCATTTTGTTCTCGTATAGTGTTAAAAATCTCTGTAACTGCAACTGCATTTTAATAGATACTAGTCTCTCAAGGCCAAGCCATGGCTGTCTTCCTGACTACTTATAACCTACCACTGGCCTGGAATAGAGTATCTGTTAACAATTTGGGATGACCCAAGAAGTAACTCTCCATGCTTAGTTCATGGATTCTGGCTGCTAAGAACAGGCTATGTCTTCTCTTACCTTCTGGCCTTCAACTAAACAATAGATTTTATAAGTGAAAGAGTAAAGCCCTCCTCCCATCCAGGTGTTTATTTCAATAACAGCTACTCTTCTTCTGCCTGCACAGGAAGAATATTATTGTTATTACTTTTAGATGGAAAAGGTCCTCATTCCCACCTAGGGCAATATCATACATACAAAGAAAGTAATCAAAATGACGGACTCAAAAAGTAAACAGTCTCTGCTCCGTATGTCTGTATTAGGAGAACCTCACAAATCAGTGAGATCTGCAATGTAAAGTCTGTGGCTGTGATTCCTAAGTCCCATGACAACAAAATGGAAATAGTTCATCTCCATCCAGGGAGCGGTGGCCTTCAGGGAGTACAGTGCCTGTACTGCTGACAAGCAATCTCAGGCTACCTCTCTACATGTTTGGACTGCCCATTTCTCAACGAGCACTTGATAACACGAATGTGTATCCCCACAAAAGAGGCAAGCCGCGGGAGCAAATGAAAAACCACAGCTCTTCAATGGTGTAAATAACAAGGTGTAGTAATTAATCCTGATTTCCACTCAGCTTATTGTTTACAAAAATGCACTCACCGGGTGCATTTTGTTGCAAATTACAATTCAGAGCAGAAAGACAGATTCAAAGCACATACTTCATTCTTTGAGACACCATGGGCATAGTTCTCATCATTGCTAGTGAATTAAATTATCACCGTAATAGAAACGGCTACTGTTTTATATTAAAGTAATTCCATTGGCAATGCACTGTATATTGCTGACCTTCTGTGATCTCTTACTTTTCCCATTAACCTACATCCTCTCTACTTAATGATTTGTAACAGCCCATTCAAAGAAAGTTAAATCATATATTTTCTGATAAAAGTTGAAATCACCAAACCTTAACTGGACTTCTCTTTTTTTCTTGCCCATAGTGTGTAAGATCCTGATGATGCCAAACGAGACACCTTCATTTCTCCCCTGTATTTGATCATTACACTAGAAAGACCAAAGCAAATGACAGGGCAGCAATGCATCTCCCGAGAGCTGTACTCAAATTCATTGAAAGGAAAGGACAGTCAAGTTAGGGGTTGGTATAGACCAGGGCAAGGGACCTTCACACAGTAGTTGACTTGAGGTTAGCAATGGAATGAAGAGTTAAGACAGACCGTTGGTTTTCCAGAGCTAGAACACTGAAATCAAATAACATATTCAAATAAAATATTCTCTCCTAATAATCTAGATCAGCAGTTTTCACCCTGTGGGTCATGACCCCTTTGGGTCTTCTAAGACTATCTGCATATCAGTTATGTATATTACAACTCATAACAGTAGCAAAATTTCACTTATGAAGTAGCAATGGAAATGATTTTATGGTTGGAGGTCACCACAACACAAGGAACTGCATTAAAGGGTCACAGCATTAAAAAGGTTGAGAAGCATTGATCTAGAAACTGTACCATACTGTCTTAGCTTTGCTGCATGGCAGATGACAGTACTGGTCAACATAAGGCACCAATCTCTGTCTCAGTCTTGATAAGAGTTATCCAGTGTGTCTGTGTTTGTGAATACATTGGTCATACTGGATTAAGATCAATCCTAACTCAGAAAGACTTTATCCTTAAGTTGATTATATTTATAGCAATTTGTTTCCAAATAAGATATCATTCACAAGTAGATTTGAAATTCAGGGAATACCATTAACCTAGCTCAGACAACATTTAAGCATGGATGAAGGCATCAAAGCCCTCGCTATATTTGGGCAGCTGTAGATCCTCTTTCTCACATGCTTGAGTTGGAAGACTTTGGGAACCCTAACAAGAAGGTTGAGGCATAAAGAGTATTGAGAGTCTCCTTGCACAGACTTGTGTGTCATACTTAAGAACGTGAATTCAATCCTGAAATGGATGCGTGCCATTGTTCTAGGAGTTACGTCATCATATTTGCATTTTAGAAATGCTCTTTGGCAGCAGGGCTGAGAACTGAAGAAGGTACAGATCGGAGGGGCTGAGTTCAAGAAGTCACTGAAATAATCCCGCCAAGGAATGATAGGAGCCTACTCAAGACACACGTAGGCTGTATTACAAAGAGTGTTTAAGACTTGGTGGCTAGCAGTGTGGAGTAAGGGCCATTAGACAGGAAGAGCTCTGGTGTTTCAGCTTGAAAAAGAAGACCAAAGTGTGTTAAAAAGGGGTGAATGTGATCATATTAATTGCTATTCTTTTGCTTATACAAATAATAAGCAAAAATAAAATAAATTTTGGGTAATAGAAGTAATTAATTAGTGAAAGAATAAATGAAAAGGAGTCTATAATTACATTAAAATAAATTAGAATAGCATCAGCCAGGGCCTTAAGAATTATATCAAAGATAGTCTAAAAGACTTAAAGATCAGCACAGTCTACAGAATAAAGGGAAAAGTAAATATTATATAAAACAAAATGATGCATGGTCATAGTGGTAAAAAGTATATAACTTCCATCAACAATTTTTAAAGAATGATTGACACTTAAAATTGATTGTTCATGTGAAAGGATATGTTTGCTGCCTGAAAAAGGGACAAGCTAGCTCTGAGAAAAAGTCTTACTGGTTTTCCCCATTGTACAAGCTCAGCCAAGAATTTCTTGGAATTCAATTCTCTTGAGATAAATAATACTCACAGCATCATCCTTTGAAATTAAGTGTATGTAGTCTGCATTATAACTGTAGACATTTTTATTATGGATTTGAGTGCTCCATATTAAGTGCCCCCTATTAAGATCAGCAAGGCAGACAGGGCTTTATTTTTCACATTTCACATTTCACGTTATAAAATATGTGAGCAAATATTAACTCATCTCATCAGAAACCCACTTAGTAATGGCATTGTCGTCTGTCATTGATGGGGATGGGGACCAGGAAGCAAACAGAGGTCTGCTTCATTAAGGGAAGGGAAAGACCACAGAGGACAGAATAACTGGAGTTTCTTCTGGAGCTCTGACAGGACTGGGAGGATGGAGAATATTCTGAGTCTCTTCCCAGAGCAGGTGTCATTAGTGTTTTGTTAGCTAGGGCACAGAACCACCAGAGCAGATCTCATCCAACTGTTCACTGTTCTCAAGGAAGGCTGGCCCTCCCCACCCCCCATCTCTCTCTGGTTTTTCCCTCTTTTCCAAGATATTGCATACAGTTCAAGGACAAAGAATATGCTAAACCTATCCGGCACTGAGTGCCTGCTTCTCTAGGCAGGTATACTTATTTGAGTATTGGTTAGACTCTCTTGACCAGTAGAATGTAGACATCATAGGAAGTTTGCAACTAGATGTCCAGAATTTGTGCTTTCACTCAAATCAAGAGGCCAGAATTACCTTGGAATGCAGCCCATTTCTCACACAGAGCCACTGCTCTAGTCTCAGGGTAATGCAGGCCCATCACCCCTTCCATATGAGAACAAAATTCATACACAAGAAGTCATGAGGATGAGTGGGGGAAGAGAGGAAGGAAAGAAAATGAGAGAAAGAGACACCAATAGTCCTTGCCCTTCCTGCCTTATTAGTCCTATTTGGTGTGAAACACTGCCACCCACATCTACTCATCTGTCAATACTGAACATTCTCAGGGTAGGATGACAGCCACCTGGTTTTTACTAATTGATCTCTTACTGATCTTATTAGCTAAGAAAGCTCATCAGGAATGTGGATACTCTGGAAAGACTAGGGCTGGGAAAGAGTAGTTGCTACAATGACATACATTGAGCTGACTCATTCTAACTTTACCACCATAGCATCAACCCAGGAGGCCCCAGTATCTACAAGATCCCAGGAGTTCTCAACCTTGGTTCCGCACAAGCTGCTGCCCACCAACCCCTTAGGCTCCTGCTCTCTCTCCCACAGCCAATTTTTAGTTCCAAGTTGGGCAGAAGGCACTGCTAGAACAAGCAGTCGGGGCTTAAGAAAGCTTCAAGACACAGCTTGGCAGGTGGGAGAAGCCAGGAAATATGCTCCCAAGCAGATGCTGGCACGGGAAGCCAGTTCCCTAAGCTATCTGAGCTGATCATTCACCAGATGGTCATGGAGTTCAACTTAGAATCCATGTGTACTTTACTGACAGTGAATCTTCAGTGTTTGGTAATACCTGCTTAATTTCCTCCCTCAAGATTAAGCTGTTGCTGCCCTGCATTATAACCTAGATGATGTGGAGCAGAGCCAGTTGGCCTTTGAAGGGAAGTTTGCCCTTGTGCATGAGAAGTCTCTTGGCAGGAAGTATAGCCTGTTTACCAGGCATGAGACCCTCAGACCAAAGAGATTCCATAGGAGAAGTAAACACTTCTGTGTTGGCTTCTACATGAAGCTACTCCTAGTTAGCACAGAAGTTGACTGTAGAATTGGGAGAACATACACAACAATCTACATTCTTTGAAGCTTTCCAGAACATTCTTAGATTTGGACCACCTCCCACAAGACTACCCAATTATTTCCCAGATAAAGATACTGCAGCCATCAAAGTTCAGCTCTCAAGCTTCCTGTTTTCTAATCGTTCCACTGCCCCTTGCCGCCTTACAGCTCATTCTCTGGAAAAGCAACCATAAGATTCAACACAGCTACATGCATGGGCCAGTCACCAATAGGAGTACATTATGAAAAGGGCATCATTAGTTCATCAGCATCATGGAATGCTGATGGTCCACAGCATGGCCTCTTGAAGCAATCAGATGTGGTACCAAGGGATGTTGAAGCTGCTGCAGGTATACGCTGTTTCACAGTAGACATTTTATAAGGACAGGTATGCTCTTAATAAATGATAAAAAAAAATTCTGGTACAGTAAGTAAGCAGACAAACATGGCCGCTTACTGTCTTCACTGAGTGTTACAGATGAACATCCCGATTTGCTCAAGGCTTAAGGCCATTGACAGTTTTTTGGGCTTGTTTACAGCATCACTTTTATGATGGCCGAATCATCGTCACCTGTATGATCTATGGGAACCCCACTCTATATCTGGCTCACCACTGATAGAAATGTCACTTGTGACTCATGGCTGCACTATCAAATCAAATATTACCTTTTTTGCACCATCAGTGCAAAAAGTCAGTTTCAACAAGCACTGTTAAAGGCTGTCATGATTCACCTGGGTATAAAATACTCAAAATCACTTTTATGTCCATGTCTCTTTTCTTACCATTTTTTTTTCACCATGCTTCTATGTGTTGTAGATTCTTTGGGCAGTTCTTTTCTCTCCATGCTCACCTGTACCCTTTGTCTCGTGCTTTCTACCCTCAAAGACCTCGACCACCCCGCCCTTGTGTGCCTGGGCCAGTCTGTAATTAGCATGTTCTTAGACTGCTGTCTTGCTTATTTGAACCACTCTCCTTGAAGTCAGAGTCCATGTTTATTTTGTGTCTTCAGTGCCTACTTCAGTAGTCTGTAAATTCTGGGTGCTTAATTAGCTGAGCTGAACTAAACTGCAATTGGACATAGCAGGAAGGAGGTTGTGGCACTTGCAAAGGACGGACCATCGCATTAACGGCCTGGATGCCGGACACGAGCCAGCACACAGAGTATCGCATAGACCAGCTTCTCAAAGTGAGTCCATGAAAGGTGTTCCCATAATCCCATAGGTTTTCAAAGTTCATGCGGGCTCTAGAAGTTTCCGAGGCAGAGGTGGGTAATGAGGTTCTGCTCTGATTGTCTGGTCTGGATTCCTACTTCTGTTTCTCTCTTCTACTGTTAAAATGATCTCAGTCACTCTAGTATTCAGATTTGACATGACTATGGCCTTCAGAGCATTCAACCTTGTTTCTTAGCGATGGTTGGGTTCGTGACTAAACACTTGGGTTAACTTGAATTTTAGGCTTGGGAACATATTTACTGAATTTCCATGTTATTAACTAAGTGAGATTGCCATACAAGAAATGTGTCACGTTTTATTTTATTTGTTGTTTATTTATTTTTATTTATTCATTTATTTATTTTTGTTTTTTCCAGACAAGGTTTCCCTGTTGTCACTCTGGCTGTCCTGGAACCCACTCTGTAGACCAGGCTGGCCTTGAACGCACAGAGATCCGCCTGCCTCTGCCTCCGAGTTCTGGGATTAAAGGCGTGCGCCACCACTGCCAAACCCTGCATACATTTTAAATTAAGATTATACAACCGGCCAAGAAGACAGGATCTTCTTTCTTCTCAAATCCAGCACTTCTATGGACATGGAAATATAACTCTCAACTACACAGGAAAGGGGAAGAGTTCATCCTGGAACCAAATATGAGTGACAATAGCCCAGGAACACAGAGTTTACCAAATTCCATGTTTGAACATGAAAGCAGTTCCATGAAGTTTTTTATAGTAACAGAACAAAGAAAGTTGGGTGAATCAAGGCACTTTTCAAATACATTGGTGGGAATATTAAGAAGGTAATTACAGCACAGTGGAGAAGTCTCAGCTAAAGGCATTAGATGCTGTCTGGTGACTCTGAGCCTATTGGTTGGTAGAAACTAAGGTCTTATTAAGTTATTACACTACAGAAGGTTTCTATCTGTGAGTCACATGTGTTAGGTCTGACACAAGGGGGAGGGCAAGGAAAAGCTGTTTAAGGGGCTAAAGATGACTCAACATAAATGTAATTGGGCAATGGATCTGCAACATTCCGACCTCCACCTCATTGAAGTTCTGATCAGTTAATCAGCCTTGCAGAGGATTCAGTCTGAAGGTACAGCCTCTTTCTGGGAAATTTTGCTCAAGATTCTAAAGCTTGGTGTACTGGGTCCTACATTAGGCACCAGAGCACATGCTCAGGATGTGTCTGCACACTCACACATGTGCTCTGTGTGCTGGGTTCTGTGCTGGGCACCAGAGCACACAATCAGTACACGGCCCCTGTAGTGTTTAGAGTAAAGCTTCTGGTTGGTAAGAATATTAGTTCGTTGAGCCTTATTCCACAGTTTTGAAGTTTTGTGCTTATTAGCAAATATTAATTATATGTAATGTTTTCACATACATACATAATGTATTTTGATCATATTTACTCCTGTTACCCTCTTTTGTTTCCCTCTGATCCACTTTCCATCTAGTCTTGGTGTATGTGTGTGTGTGTGTGTGTGTGTGTGTGTGTGTGTGTGTGTGTGTGTCCCCAATGAGTTTCATTAGACTTATCAGAGCATAGATGAGAAGTAATTCGTAAGAACATGGGTATCTTGCCAGTGGCTACAGCACTGAAGAAAATGCCTCTCCTTCCTCCAGTGATTATTAACTGCCAATAATCCGGGGCATCATGAACCCTTTCCTCTTCTACGACAGGACATCAAGGGTCCCAGTCTTGGGCAAGTTATGTGCAGGTGGTCAACAGCTGCTAAGAATTTAGGAGTGCAAGGCCAGGATATCCTGGAAGACAGTGTTCTGTGGCTCCTCACCTCTTTCTCCAGCTCTTATATCCTCTACGCCCTCGCCTCCTTGTGCTTTAGAGCAGATGATGTAGATGTCCTATTTAAGGCTGAATATTCAGCAGTCATTCGCTTTCAGTGCTTTGACTACTAGCCACCATCCACTGCAGAAAGAAGCTTCTCTGCCCAAATCTGAAAAGCTGCGCTATGAATCTCTGAACTTCAACATAGTTATTTAGAAGGCAAATAGACACGTGCAACATGTCCATTTATCAAAATGTTGCCAATGGCCAGGGGTAAGTCAGGTGTCTCCAGGTTTCTGGGCTCTTATTCAAAGACTTGAATTAAGTACACAAAGATTCCAAAGTAGCAAGAGAAACAATTTAAGTACATCTAAAATGCATTGAGAGAGCAGAGGACAGTATTCAAGGGTCCCAAGATGGAGTCTGAAGAAAGGGAAGCTGTTTGAGAAGGGGTATGATATGGTTTGAATGAGAAATGTCCCCCAGAGATTCATGTGTTTGAACACTTGGTCTCCAGCTGGTGGTACTCTTCGGGGAGATTTTAGAACTTTCAGGAGGGACAACAAGCCTTGCTGGTCACTGGAGGCAAACTTTGAAGGTTTGTATCCTTGATGGGTTCCTGTTCTCTCTCTCTCTGCTGTTTCTTTTGTCCAGTGAAAATATGATCAGCCTGCTTCCTGTTCTTCCTGCCATGGCCAACCTACTGTCTCTCTGGAAACATAAAGAAACAAGCTTCTTTCTTCTCTAGGCTAATTTTGATCATGGTATTTTCATAGTAACAGAAAAGTAATTAATGCAGGCTGTAATTTGTGCAGTTCTCTATTTTGATCAACAGATTTGAAATTTGAATTAGGAAAGCTTTTGATCGCTGTGCATGTCCTTTTTCCATGATGTATTTGATTTTAATCGCATTATCCAAATATGCATAGATATAAAGGATTCCCCCAAACTTCCAAGTAAAGTACACACTTCACCTTGTTGCCCATGCACCTAAAATCATTATCTGGTTGCTCTCCCCATTTCCATACTAGCTATATATAACTGGAGTACATTTTAGGAGACACTGTCCATGCCTGATGGTCTGGAATTACCAGGAAGAGAAAGGACACTTCTATTCAGAGAAGAATGCGTATGCAGCTCCACTCAGTAGGGGTCCTAGTTCTTAGGTAGTTCTTAGCTAACTAGTTCTTAGCTGCTCTGCTAGACAAGGCATGTGTGTACAAACACACACTTCCTTTCGGGAAGAGATGGCTCTATCCTTAGCTCAGTTCTGTTGTAAGTTATCCGTGACAATTCCACATATGTATATAATATGTTCTGGTCTCACTCATCCTTCTCTCTTATCCTTCTGACACCCCCCCCACTCCCACTTCACACCAACTCCCCACCCCACTCTGTGTGTCTTTTGCTTTGTTTTACTTTTGCTTTGTAACTAAGGCTACCCAGGTGGGCACTGATAAGAAGCTATCCACCGGAGCCTGGTGCTCCAATCTTTGTATAGTATGGATATTAATCCTCCATCAGGTGTGAAGCTGGTGAGAGTTTCTCCCATTCTCAGCACTTAATTTTATGAGTTCCATTTGTCGAGTGTTTGCCTAATTTCCTGAGCAACTGTTTGGAGTGTTTGCCCTCCCTTTTTCCCTAGCCCTTTCATAATTTCAGGGCTTACATTAATCTATTTGGAGTTGATTTTCGTGCAGAGGGAAAAGTAGGAATCTAGCTTTGTTTTTCAACATGTAGACGTCCAGTTTTCCCAGGACCATTTGCTCAAGAGTCTATCATTTCTCCAATGGATAGTTTTGATATTTTTGTCAAAAATCAGATGGCTGTAGCTGTATGGGTTGAGACCTACATCTTTCATTCTTCTGCATTGGCTTGCATATCTGTTCTTGTGGCAAGTGCCATGTTATTTTTGTTACTATGACTCTGAGGTATAACTTGAAATCAGGAATGAGGATAGGTTTTGGAGAGTGTTATTGTTTGTTTATTTGTTTGCTTGTTTTTAGAGTCATTTGACTGTCCAGGATCTTTCACAGTTCCATATGATTTCTAACATTAAAAAATTTTCTCTGAAGAATGACATTGGGGTTTTGATTGGGATTGCACTAGCCCGTAGATGGCTTTGTTAGGGTGACCATCATCACACTATCAATTCCTCCAACCCACGAGCAGAAGTCTTTTTCTTTCTTCATTGTTTTCTTTGTAGAGCTCTTTCACTTTATTGGTTAGGTTTATTATTCCAACTTGTCATTCTTTTTTAGGCTATTGTAAATAGGATTGATTCCCTACTTCTTTTCCAGTATTTCTGTCATCAGTATATATAGGAAAGGCTACTGATTTGTGTGTTGATTTTATACACTGCCATTTTCCTAAAAGCATTTATCAGTTCTAAGAGTTTCCTGTTGGAGACTTTAGGGTTTTAAATGAAACTTAATTTAAAAAGAAGACAAGTATTGCTTATATCAGCATTTAATCTGGGGGAAACAGAAATGCAGTTAGATATAAATTTGTATTTGGTTATAATATATATATTTAAATCAAGTCGCATCAAAAGGCTTACAGTTTACTGATACAAGTGTATGACAGATAAAGTTTGTAAAATCTTAATAGTTCATTGAATTCGGACTGCCATCAAGCTGCTTAAAATGCTTGGAAGCATGTTATCAGGAAAGTAAAAAAAAAAAAAACATTCAGAGGAAATGGAGGTTTGAGTTGCACACTTGAGCAACTGAAGATGTGAAGAGGAAGTTTTCTACTTACAAATCCTAACCTCAGAAATGCTGTGATAATCTTGACTTACACCTTGGTGTCAGTAACTATGAAATTTCAGAAGAAGGTTTCTTATGGGACTATCAGAGATATGTATGGTGGGATAGAGCCACTGCTTAAACTGGGTTATTACCGTGTATGACGTATACTTATGGAAACTTGGGAGGGGGGGGACAACAATATAATTAATTCAAAATCAAACATGTAATGCATCCAAGGTATTTTAGTATTATTCTCCAATGTTGTAGCACAGCTTCACTGAGGCCTTAGCTCTGAGCTCACAGTGTATGCATGTTGCTTTCCTGACAAGCAGCACCAGTGAATGCTGCCTGCAATACCTAGCTAGGATTCAAGACACTACGTGTTATGAACAGAAGCTCCATTACTGTCCATAGGACTTTTTCTCCTTCTACAGATACAGGAGGCTTTACTTTCAGAACACAAAGACCTTTAGTATTTTCTTACTGTAATTCCTCAGCTTGTAACAAAGTCTATCTTTGGATCCTGTCATGTTGCAGTGTTTGACTTTTAAAATTGCTGTTTAGTGAGGTTGCAGAGATGGCTTGGTTGTTAAGTTCACTTTCTACTCTCGTAAGGACCTGTGTTTGGCTCCCAGCACCCACGCAGTGACTCAGGACCATCTGTTACTCCAGTTCCGAGGGATCTGATGTCCTCTTTTGACCTCTCCAGGCAGCAGTCACACATGGTGCACATACATACATACATACATGCATACAGTAAAACATACATATACATACAATAAAAAGAAATAAATCTTTAAAAAATATTTTAAGTAGCTATTTCAGTTGCTGAATTAAGTTTTGTAAAAAAAAAAAAAATTTGTCTGATGAATTTTGGCTTGAGATTAAGACAAAATTTGCAGCAATTTGTAAAATGGTTCCCAATGTACTTCTGCCATTTTGTACCACATATTTATGTGAAGCAACACTCTAGCATTGACAGTTATACAAAGTACAGATCATTCTGGAAAGCAGTACCCAGTGTCCTGTAGTGACAAACATTCAGCCAAGATTTAATTATCTATATAAAAAATAAACAAGGATTTCCATAACATTAGTATGGAAATTTATTTCCATCTTTAATATATGATTACTTTATATGCATACCGAAGAATTGTTTTAAAATAAAAACTCTTATTTAAAATCTATTAGGAAGTATTTGAGTTGCATGCTTGTTTCGTGTAGCTATGGTATCAAGCAAAACATTCTTGGCACAAAAGTAGTCACAAGTAGGAAAAACTTAAATGTCTCACAATGGTGCAACCCTGTCAGTAACAGCATTAGCAGCGGGGGGGGGGGGGGGGGGGTCACTGACACCATCTTTACCAGACTCCTTCCACCCATCACTTGAACAAATTTATTAGCGTCCCATTTGTTTTAAACTTTATAGTTTCAATCTCTAGGGTTTTTGTTCTTGCAGTCATGATCCTTAGCATATTGACGTCTGTCTGAACATATTAGGACTGGTGTGACAAGAACCACAGACCCCGAAAGCTTAAACGACAGAGATTTGCTCCTCATGGTTCTGGAGTCTGATGGAGCAGCTTCCTGGTTCCTCAGCCCCGGTCTTATTACTGTACCCTAGCACGGCAGAACTATTGAGAGCAGTGAGTCCTGGTCCTTGTTACAGGATCAATAATCTCATTCATAAAGGCTGTGCCCTTTGTAACTAATCATTCTTCCATTACCTCATGGATTAGCATTAAAAGTCTGAGTTTTGGAGAACACAATTAAGTCTAGAGTAGAACCCTTGTCTTAGCATTTTGGGGGTTAGTTTGGTTGGTTGGTTCATTTAGGGTGTTTTATGCTGTTATTTGAGTTGCTGGATTTTTTTCCCCCTTGGTTTTGTTTTGGTTCAGATTTGTGCTGGGGGTTGGGGTCTTTTAGACCAGGTCACTCCGTATAGTCAAAGCTGGCCTCCAAATCCCAATCCTCCTGCCACAGCCTCCTGAGTGCTGAAATCATAGACACATGCTTCCACATCCAGCTAAAGCCTCATCATTCTCTATTGAAAAATTCTGCCGCAGTCTGGATATGAAGTGTCCCTCCCCAAAGGCTCACCTATTGAAAAGTTGGTCCCCAGCTGGTGCTGCCATTGACTAAATTATGAGATTTTGTAGATCCAAAATCTTAAGGAAGTTTCTTGGTGAACTCTCTTGAACACAATTAAGAACAACCACATTATCTGATATCACATAAAGGTGAATTAGCACAAAACGCCATAGTTACAGTTGGTGAAATAGCAGGGTGAAACTGGCCCTTTTAATACTGCTTAAGGGAATGTGAACTGACCAATGGAGAACTTTACAGATGCCTACTTTAAGCTCCTCCAGGTATGAGTGACTAGGCCCTGCCCTCCCAGACTATTCTAAACTGCTATAATGGCAGTTCCCAGCCCCTTGAAGCAGGAAAGTGGCCAGGCAAGGCACAGAATCCCACCAATCCCTAAGCTTGCCCCAAGACCAGGTAACAGAATCCCATGCATCATCCCAGGCCACCCTGGAAAGCTTTGTCCCCAAGAAACCTTATATAAAGCCTGCTTCCAGCTCAGTTTTTTGCAGCTTCTCTCCCAAGCAGAGGCAGACACCCTCTCCCCAGTCCCTTCATGTCTTTCCCAATGAATCTCTCTTGTGTGAGGTTTGTTGGGCAGTGTGACTTTGTAGTATTCCTTGACTTCAGACTACCAGGATATCTTTCCTCTCTAAGCTGTAACACTTACACCTACATGTTTTGAGTAAAGATAATTCTCCTATGGAAACTGAGCCATGGCTCCAATAGACTCATATATTTGAATGCTTAGTCACTAGAGAATGGCACTATTTGAGAAGGATATAAAGTATGGCCTTGTTGAAGGAAGTATGTCACTAGGAGTGGGCTTTGAAGTTTCAAAAGCCCATGCCAGGATGCAGCTCTCAGCTACTGCTCTAGTGCATACCTACATGTCATCATGCTCCATGATGATAATGGGCTAAATCTCTGAAACTGTAAGCAAACCTCTCTTAGGGTTTCCATTGCTGTGAAGAGGCACCATGACCACTGTAATTCCTATAAAGGAAAACATTTAATTGGGGCTGGTTTACAGGTCAGAGGTTTAGTCCATTATTGTCACCAGAAGCATGTCAGCACGCCAGCAGACATGGTGCTGGAGAGGTAGCAGAGAGTTTTACATTCAGATAGACCGAAAGCAGGAAGAAAGAGAGAGACACTGGGCCTGACTTGAACATTTGAAACCTCAAAGCCTACTCCCAGTAACACACTTCTTCCAACAAGGCCACACCTACTCCAGCAAGATCACAACCTCCTAACAATGCCATTTCCTATGAGCCTATGGTGTCCATTTTCACTCACACCCACACAAAGTCCCACTTAAAATTTTTCTCTTATTATCACTTACTTGGTTATGGTGTCTCTTCATAGCACTAGAATAGCGACTAACTAAGACACCTTTGTATAGTTAAGTTTAGCTACAAAGCATATTACATTGTTCCAGAAGAAATGAGAACAGCATCTTGATTTATAATTTTGCTTTATACTATCAGAGATTGTCGTCAAATAAATCATATCGGCTATATCAACAAAAGTAGATGTAAAAGGAAGAAGTGGAAAGGGGAGGGAGGGAGGGAGGAAAGAGACCACTCAGCCATAGTATAACCCCAACTAATCATCAGCCACGGACACAATCAGAATAATCCACAACATCTGCATGTGTCCCCAGACACTCCATGAATTCAGCACAAACCTGTGAATATGCAAATGCAGCTGCTCCCATACGTTTTCTCCAAAGTATTTGAGACAAAGAGATACTCATCATGAGCCCTTGTTTGCCACCCCCCAATAAGCTGTACCCATCTAGGCAGGGAGTTAGAAATTCCCTGTCTCCTGATAGATGTTAAGACTTATTATCTAGATGAGCCGTCCCTTTGTATTAAAATCATGTGCTTATAAGTAAAAACTGCAGCCAACACAGGGACAGTCTGGCACCCAAGAAACATTTGATCTTGTAACCTCCCACACATCCCTGTGAATAGCATTTCTTAGCTGTGAACTATGAAAATTGCTTGCATTGCCTGGAACATGTAGATAACCCGGAGAGATAAGGAAGCTGTGACTTCCTTTAACTGCTTGCGTGGTCAATCTGACCTCCTTACATAACAGAAAGCAACGAGAGGGTGTGCTAAGTGTCAGGGCAGTACACACACTCTATCTGATAGACACACTGTCGGGTATGCAGTTTGGGTCATGTGAACACCAACTTGGAACGTTTATATTGTTTTTGGGTGAGTAATGTATCTGTATACTTTAAAATTCGAAATGTATAATAGAGTACAGGATAAAATATTTTCCTACCCTGACCTTTAGCATCCATTCCATGGCGCTGATCAGTTTCTTATTTATCCTTCAAGAAATATTTTCTGTATACATGAACAAAAATGCTTAATTCCACCTTTTGTTACAAATGATGTGATTCAACACATTCTCCATCTTGACACTTTAAGAATTACTATTAGGCTTTTGCTTTGTTTTAGTTGTCCTTTAATTAAAACTGTATTGGAGAGATTGTTCCAATTCATAAAGCTGTCCTCCGAGATGCGTGGCTCGGTATCCCACTGTATGCAATGCTGCCGTTTATGTGGAGTTCCCAACTCAAGTTCATTTAGATTGCTTCTAATGTCTTGTCATTTCAAAGAATCCGCAGCATACATATGTGTCAGCACACTTCTATAGAGTCAGTACCTAAAGTGGACTTGCTGAGTCAAAGCTTATATGGCCTTGTATTTTTTTTTTTTTTTTACAAATATTACCAACTTCCTTCCTCAGGCTGTCCTAACTTCCGTTCTCAGAGGCAGAGTATCGGAGCATTGCCAAACCCAGCATCGCTTCATAGCCAACTGGAGTAAATTATTATACTTCACAGACACGTTTCTTGCCTTTAAAGAAGACTTCACTCACCTTTGCCTCCCAAAGTTGTGTGAAAATTCCTGGACAAGATTTAGATTGCCACCACCCAGAAGCTAGGCTGACACTAGCATCTAGTGAGGAGAGGAGAGGAGAGAGAGGAGAGGAGAGGAGAGAGGAGGAGAGGAGGGGAGGGGGAGAGGGGGAGGGGAGGGGAGGGGAGGGGAGGGGAGGGGAGGGAGGAGAGAGAGAGGAGAGGAAGGGAGGGGAGAGGAGAGGAGAAAGGAGAGGGCAGGGAAGGGGAGGGGAGGGGAAGGGAGGGGAGGAGAGGAGAAAAGAAAGGAGAGAAGAAAGGAGAGGGGAGGGAAGGGGAAGGGAGAGGAGAGGAGAAGAGAGGACAGGGGAGAGGGAGAGAGAGGGAGAAGGGGAGAGGAAGAGGAAGAGGGAGAGGGAGGGAGAGAGGGAAAGGGAGAGGAGACTGAGCAACCTCCTGTAGTGCACAGAACAATGATCCTTCACCCAAAGGAAGTGCTAGGGCTAGTGTCACACACAGCATCCACTTCCCTTCATCACACTAAATACTTGCACAGATCTGCATCCTTGAGTGTGAAGTATGTGCCAGAAAATTGGTAAGCCGACTCCTGTGGTACATTTTGGGCTTTTTGTTTCTCTTTTTCTCTTACAATGCCCCGATTTTCTTCAGCGCTTTGCAGGCATTGGGAGCCCCGCACAAGCAGCTGCATGGCCAGCTTGCTTATATTTGTATCCTGCATCTGTGGCATAGAGCAGCACTCGACTTATTAAATGAATGCATAAATACTAACAGCATTACTTAATCGTCTTTGATTTAAAGATGATTTTCCTTTTAATCAAATACCATTCCATTTTATACTCCCCTCTTAAGTGAAAATGCCCGTTTTTCTTTAGATTCATACAGGCAATTGGTTTTTTCTTAACTTTCAGAATGATTGTGACAGGTGCCCTCAACTGAATTAGAAGTAGTGTCCTTCTGCTGATTTGAACAGCTATGAAGTATGCTCCGTTGTCGGGGCACTAAGTCACTTAATCTCTTATAATCACTTATAGCCTATGATTGAGGTTCTCTTGTCTCTAAGTAGATTAACTCTCTCTAAGTGGCAAAAGAAAAGTGTGATGCCTACCTTGTGTTACCAGCCAGAAAGCAAGGTTGTTTGAGTTAGTGTGTGGGCTCCCTCTCCCCTCCCTCACCTCCCTTCTCTATCTACTTAACTCTCACCTCAACTGACAAGCCAAATCCCAGGAATCCTGGATCTAGCAAAGAAACCTACTCATTCTCAAGAGCAGAACACCCCAGATTCTTTCCGACACAACACAAAGAGCATGTAGGCAACAGCAGAGCAGCAGCAGAAGGGAAAAGGCCAGGGCAGTTTCCTGGTGACTTGTCTCTTGGGTTTCTGGGACTTTGACAGCAGGGACTCCGTGGGTTCAGCTCTCCACACTGTTCTCTCTTCACAACAACTCTCTCCATCACTACCAGTGTTGCCCTCAGATACTTTCTCATTGGTCCATGATCGAAGATTCCAGCATGAGAACCAGAGAGGGACTCCTCATTGTCATTTGCAGGGAGCTAAAGGCAGGAATTATTCCTAAACTTCTTCCCACCGAGGTGCACACACCTCAGCTCCTGGAAGATGCCTTTGCCAAAAAGAAGGTGGGCTGAGTTGAAGGTTTGATTTCATGAAGGCATGAGTAGTTGGGGATCAGTGATTGTAGGCAGGTTTAGGGGAGGTGGCAAGATCCACAAGTCAGAGAGGGAGAAGCCAGGACAAGGATGTCCTGTAGAAGGCTGAGTGGTGCTTCACTGTTGCTAAATATATCCTGCTGAAAATGTGGAGCAGCTTTGATCATATCTAACGTGGGATTTTAAAATGCAAATTTGAAAAAATGCAAATACAGACTGCTGGGTTGACTTCCATTAGCTTGTTATTTAACCACTGCTTAGCCCTGAGATCCCGCTTGCATGATCTTTGCAATTAAAATAAGCTTACAATTGAAGCATTTCAAAACTGAGTTGCAAAAGAAGAAAAAGAAAAAAAAAATCCAACCTGTGAGTCTCTCTCTGTCAGGCAAACCAAGAAAATGCTAAGAGTAAGCTTGATTGCAAATGGTGAAATCAGAAAACAAATGTTGCAAATCCTTATTCTCAAGAGTTCGAATTAAAACAGAAAAATCCTGTAGGAATTTTTCAATGCTGGTTTTATATTTAGCCACAAGTTAAGCCATAGGTTACTAAAGTTAGAGTTTTTGATTTTGCTAGGAAAAAAAAAAAAAAAAACACAAAAGCCCAAACATCTCTATGTTGCACTGATCTAAAACAAAGAGGACACATTGCTTCGTCCACATGACCATCTTTAGATGGGAGATTGGGAGAACATGGAGTAAACTTCTTTAAATACCGAGCTATATAAAATATAACGCATAGTTTCTTCATAGGTAAGTTTTGACCAAATGATTAAATAATTATTTTAAAGTAACGATAATAAACCCACTACTGCTTCTAAGCGCCATGCTAAATGGTACGTGCCTTACCTTTACATTCAAGCTCTATCGCACTCCTTAAGGCAGGTAAATTCTATTTGGTGACATTTTCCTGATGCCTCTGAGAAGACCCATGTGGGAAGACTTCCAATGATGGTCAGAGGCATCCCGCTGGATGCTGTTCTGACACTCTTTCCTTAGCCAAGGAATTTGGAAAGTAGCAGGTGCTGGAATCACTGTCTGGACTCATCCCTGAAACAGATCATGATCTCTCCCTGTACAAAGCCCCCACGTGGTCCAGCGGGTTAGAGCATCCTTGCCATAAGAGAGAGGGACTAACCACAATCTCAGGAGGAGGTCTTGCCGTGTCTGCACAGTGTCCTGATGTTAGCTGGTCTCTCCCAGGACTTCTGAGCCTAGCATAAAAACACACAGACTTAGTTGTTTCTTCACATCTCATTTATCTATATTTTTAAATTTGCATTTACTATTGTGTATGTATGTATAGTGCATGTGAACACAGGTACATGTGTATGAAGGTCAGAGGACAACTTTATGGAGTCAGTTCTCCCCTTCCACTTTTACACAGATTCTATAGCTTGAACTCCGGTTGTGATGCTTTCATGGTAACCACCTTTACCCACTGAGCCAGCTCGCCAGCTGTTTCTAGTTATTTTTTAGGAAGGTTCCTCCATCACTTGAAGAGTACATTAGATGCATGAACCTGTGTATTTTAATACTCTGCTTTCTGTCAGTCTGATTTACAGGTAGCATCAAAAATTTTTAGTAGCACTTTTTTTTCTTCCTCTACACTAGGGATGAGCCCCTAAAAATATCAACAAATAGGTGTGCACAGAAGTGTGTGTTTTTAGGTAGAGGGTCCAGGGTGGAGATAAAGACACACATTTGTGTTAGAAACTGTAACTTCTACCATTTGGTGGGGAGAGGAGGAGAAAGCGGGGAGCGTTTCAGAGCTTGGATGCTGTGATGGCCTCATTAGCAGCTCTATTTGAGACCGGGATCCATTGCTTGTCTACTAAGAAGAGATTTGGGGCTGGCATGTATTCGCTGATCAATCTTGTCTTCTCTTCTTTCATCTTAAATTGATGCATAATTTGACCTCTACTAACAAAACTGACGAAAGGAGTCAAATTTCAACGCTAAACGAACACTGCACATGGGAGATGGAAATAACACGACTTTTAGAAACATTGTGAAGTCATTTTTATCGTTAACTTTCAGATGCTAATCTTCAAGCCATTCCCATTTTACAGTTTTCCTTGCACACTTATTTCTCAGATCCAGCCACACAACACAGGAGACAGGATGTTCTTCTAGCTTTATGAGACCGAGCAGCTTTTCATAGCAGGTGTCCAAGCTTTAATTGTCTAAATGTGGGTTAGAGACACACAATTTAATAACTAAGACATCATCATTTTCTTACTTCCCCAAACAATACTCATTTTGTGTTTTCATTAATATTTCATGTCATGGATTAAATAGCCCATTACTCTGGAGTTTGGCAGGGCAACAGCATGAGCTGACTTTTATGTACAAGATCCAGCCTTGTATCCTGTGGATGGAACAGAAAATAATCCATCCTTTCCCTCCTCCCTGCCCAGGGCTTGTGATATCTGTGGAGAAACGAGACACTTATGCAAGGAACAACTGTACCGAGTTGTATGTGAAAATTACGATTCAAGGAACAAAGATAACCAACTTGTGAACAATAAAAAAAAAAAAACAAATACCATGACTCAAAGGCATTGGAGGCCTTCAGAAAGGAAATGGAATTCAGGTGGGGTCTTGCAGGACTGTGGCCATTTTCTAAGGATGCCAGAGGTAGAGAACTAGAGAAAAGGCACAGAGAACATAAGTACAGGAAAGGGCGAGGAAGAAGCAGCTGTGCTATTGTACGTGGTGGCACTCCAGCGGGAGGCCATGGAATGGGAACCCGGAGAAGTGGTGTCAGTGTGGGGAAGGACCAACCGAGGAGGGATGAGTATCCAACACACTAGTATCAACAGTGAGTTAGAGAAATAGGTGTGATTTATCCTTAGATCTCATAGGTTAGTGGTCCAAAGTAAACACTAAAGGCAAGTTCTCCATAAGTGGAGTTTTCACTGAGCATTTGATAGAGGATCTTCCAGTGTGAGCTTGCCTGTGTCTACATTATCATGCCAAAACTCGAGAGAGGAAAAAAAAAAAAAAACTCTTTTAAAAAAAATTAAAAAGGTAAAATTTTTCATTTAAAAAACCTTGGCTTCACCAGATTTGACTGTCTTTTCTTGGTAGCTTACAGCCTCATTTAAGAGTGCCTGTTGATATATTATCCACCCTATGCATAGACGTAGGGCCCTTGAATGGTAAAGCTTCAGAGATCCGTACAAATCATAAGGTCAATTATGCCAATGAGTTCATTGGGAGCCCAGAAAAATTAAGTGATTAGCTTGAAGTAACTGCCTGCTTGTAAGAAAGATAAATTTAAACACAGTCCCCACTAATTTATGATCTTTTGCTTTATCCACATGCCTTAATGTTTAGGTATTCTCCCTAAAATGCCTATACGTAAACATGTATGTAATTTTACATAGGTGTGTATCCTGGGTCACATCAGATACATTTTGTTTTGAATCAGCATTTTCCCAACTAGCTCACCTATCTCTCTCTCTCTCTCTCTCTCTCTCTGATTCCAACCCAGCAATCTCTTTTCCTTTAATACTTAGTAGGTCTCACCCTATATGTTTTTAAAATACATGTACTCATGCAAAGATGTGTGTGTATACATATGAAGCACTTGGCTGTCTTTTGCACAAGAATGAATATATATATATATATATATATATATATATATATATATATATATATACACTCTTTGCTATGCCTTGCTTTGCTCATTCAACCATATTTGAGGAAATCTTTGCCAAGAGAAAAGCTGAAGTCTCATGCCTTTATTTTCAAGGTTATGTTACAGTACGTTACAGTAGAGAGTATGTCCTGGTATTGTCTGCTGCTTCCTTGAGCTCCTGCACATAACGCTTGAATGAGCATGCCGTTTATCCTCTTGTCTTTCTATTGATCGAGTCTGTTTCATCGAGTCAGGGATGTGCTTTAACAACTAAACTGCTTCTTCCAGAAGGCTAGAAGCCCTTGGCCTCCCAGGTCACACTGCTGCACATCAGCCTTTGAGAGTACAGTTGGTGTAAAGCAAAATCTCACTCTGCCTTTATATGAGGACAGATAAGCCCAACCTTCATTCCTTAAGCTCATCAGTTATTGGTTTCTCATAAACTGTGCTTCTCTGTTCTTTTCTCCACTTTTCCTACAGATTGTTTGGTCTCCTTTACATTCTTAAGAGTTGTTAGTATTTTAGAAATATTTTCAGATGTCTTCCAGTTTTTGCAAGCTTTTTTTCTCAAATCTATAATCTAAAATATATTCTATGGAACTTTGATTATGCAAAAGTTCTTAATTTCATCTAGCTATCCATTTGTTTCTCTCAACTTATGCCTTGTCACAAAAGCACCCTACTGCTGTCTCCATTACAATGACTGTTCCTAGATTTTATTTCTTATGGGATCTTTATGTCTTACATTTTAATGCTTTAGTCCATAGAAATACATCTAGGACTTTTTTCTCATCTGGAATATGATTTTAAAAAACCAAACCTTCCATTTCTTTCTTTCTAGATAGTTTACTAACCCTTTCTATTAGATCCCTTAACGGACTTGAAATGCCCCTTTTATCAAAGACTAAAATCCCACTTATATCCAGCCCCCATTTCTGAATACTTTGTTGCAAAGCTTCTCAGTCTCCTCAGGCCTACTCAGTGCTTCACAGATTTAGTTATGGTAGCACTGCAGGATTTTATGATTCTGATAAGTCAGATTACGATGATGACTTCTGAAGTAGTTATAGAAGATAGTTAGTCATATTAAAATTTCATTCAAAGGACAGCAATGGAATGTAAACAGAAGCTAATCAGTCAAAATAATATTAGTATAGCAAGAATATTTTTTCAAGATCTTTCTACCTCAAGTAGATTTTTCTGTCAACAGGTATGAGAAGTTTCTTGTTGACATTTGCCTATTTTTCAATCCTAGGGACTGAACCTATGTTGTCTGCACATGATCTGCTGCTGAGCCCCACCCTAACCCTTTCCATGCCTTTTAAGCTCGGGTCCCACTGCTTTGCCAAGACTTACCTTCCACTTGCAGTCTGGCTTAGGCAGGCCTTGAACATGTGACTCTCCTCCTTTGTCCTCTGAGACCTAGGAAAACAGGCCTGAACTACCAATGTAATTTCAAGCAGAAAAGTCTTAATGTGCTTATATGACTTATAAAAGTTGCCATTCAGCTTTTTTTTTTCTCTCATGAAGAGATATGCCATATTAATGATACTGTTTGCTTGATTCCCCAGGCCAGTTCTTCAGAGGACTCATCCCTATGTCTTCCCTCTGAGTTCTGACTGCTTCCCAGTGGAAAACATAACCTGGGACAGACACTGGAGTGCTCCTGGAGAGAAGTCCCATGGGGACTGTACCTGACCCTCTGAGAGTGACTAAAGCTTCCATAGCAGCAGCTTCTGAAAAGGAAGAGGCTCCAGGAGAGCTGCAGAGTGTCTCACCACAACAAGCCCAGCTGGATAAGAATGTTAGAGGCATTGGCAATGCCACTGCAGAACTCAGCCTCAGGCTCAATGCAGCTGCTGAGGCCCTGATGCAAGCTTATGTGCAGGAGACCACCCAGCAAGACATGGCATCTCCTGCTGCCCTCAATGAGGTGGGACAAGTCTCCCCCGCACACAACACTCCTGATAACTCCCAGGTGCAAGGAAGCAAGGAGCCAGCAGCACCAGGCCCAAATCCTGCTGCTGGAAAGGAACTTATAAATGTGCCATTTCCAACACCAGCCGCTCACCATGCCATCCCAGTTGACCCACCAAATACTAGCACCTGTCCAGCACCTGAAGATTCCTTGGAGAAATCAAAGGCAAAATCAAACAGTGAGAAGCCTGAGAAGTCAAGTGGTCTTAACAGGACCACCTGTGGCAGCAGCAAAAATCAAGTGCTCTGTGATTCTTCTCCTCCAGAAAAAATCCAGGCAATTGTACAGGCTCCGGATACAGCAATGGGGGTTCACTCGTCCGCTTCTGCAGACAGACCTGAGGGGGAAGGACAGAAAACCATCAGTGATACCACAGAGGGTTCCAACGAACCTTCAGCAAGAGGGGCATGCCCAGAGAACAGACAGCCTTCTCCCTCTGCTTCAAACACGGAGGGGCAATGGTCTGAAAACCCTCCGCTGTCCCCTCTCCCCAGCAGAGATCCAATATGTTCTCCAGATGCAAAGAAGCCGGTGCTGCCAGCACAATGTCAGGTGTCAAGGTTCAAAGAAGCCAGTACAATGACCTGCCAAGCTGGAAGCGAGGCTAAGGAGGTCCCTGACAGGGCTTGGCAAGATGCAGAGGTGCAGGCAGTGGCAAGTGTGGAGAGCAGGTCTGTCTCTACCAGCCCCAGCATCCTTTCTACATTCTTGAAGGAAATCCCTGCTCCCCAGCAGGAGAACCGACAAGAGCAGCTGGGAGTCCTGTGCCACAGCAAGGGCAGTGGAGACCACTTTTTGGAATTCTCTAGCAACTTGGTAGACTCCCAGGAGTCAGGGCAGTACCCGGGCAGTGTGCCACAGGTGCACATCCAGGCAGCTGTGGCCACTCTGGCAGCCTTGAAAGAGGAATGCAAACCCGGGAACCAACCAGGGGAAGCCCTTAAATCCTCACTGATGGAAGTGGCCTCTGGTACAAACCAGGATATAGGGGAAAGTGGGCGATCTTCAGCAAGCAAAGAGGCAACCCCCAGACAGCTTACAGGTACTGATTTTGGCTCCCTCGTGACAAGGAGTCAAACCGAGATAAGTCCTGGCTTGGGGTCTGAACTCAGGCCACCTGAATCTGTAGTGAAAACTACTAATGACCACAAATCAGAGCCAATCTGCAAAGCACCTGACTCCCATGGAGGCAGAAGCAAAGATGTCCAGCTAGGGAGCTTGGATCCCTCTGATAACAGGGGTGCGAAGGACGGGAAGCCTGCTTCTCCTTGTGTCCTGAAAGAGCACGCACCTGGGGCCACCAGCACCCTAGATGCCAAAACCCTACTGCTAAACCCTAAATCTCAAGAAAATGGAGCTATGGGATCAGAGATCAGTCCTGCACCCTCCCCGGGGAGGAAGAGCCAGCAGAACACCTTGGAAGAACACAAGCAGACCAAGACAGCCGCGAGCCTGAGCCTGCCATCCGATGGCACTGGGGACTCCAGCCCAGGCTCCGGCAAAAGGACCCCTTCTCGCTCGGTCAAGGCCAGCCCACGCAGGGCCAGCCGGGTCAGCGACTTCCTGAAGGAGCTCAACGTGACCGCTGCCGCCCAGGTGGGGCTCACGCCTGGAGAAAAGAAGAAGCAGATGGGTGCAGAGTCCAGGCTGAAACAGTCCAAACGGGTCCGGGACGTGGTGTGGGATGACCAGGGCATGACTTGGGAAGTGTACGGAGCTTCCCTGGACCCAGAGTCGCTGGGAATAGCCATCCAGAACCATTTGCAGAGACAAATTAGGGAACACGAGAAGTTAGTTAAAACACAGAGTGGCCAGACTCGAAGATCTATATCCTCAGAGTCTTCTTCAAATAAGAAGCTCAAGGGGAGACAGCAGGGCGTGCTGCAGTCCATGCTGCAAAACTTCCGGCGCCCCAACTGCTGTGTCCGCCCCGCCCCGTCTTCTGTATTGGACTGAAAGGCACTGGTGTCTGAGTTCTGGTATCCCCGTGTCTATCCATGTGAAAACTTAGGAGTTTGGATTTCTGTTTTGTTTGGGGTTTGTTGTTGTTGTTTTCTGAGAGACCTGGGAGTAAATTAACTTTTAAGAATTAGCTATTAAGAATTATTGGGTCCTCCATAAGTAAAATACCATTTCGCGTTGGTAGAAAGAACATAAGAAGCAAAGCAAGGTTAGCAAGCATATTGTCCGCACTCCTAATTTAGAAGAAATCATATTCACTGAGGTTTTTAATATGTCATTGCTTATACACACGCATTTCACTATGCGGGTCATTTAGTCTCATCACCTCAGTCTGTCACAGGGTGGTATTTCCACTAAAACAACTAAAACTAGCAAAGTTCACTACTAGCAACACTGTGATAATTTCAGGTCTTACTGAAGAAAGGCTGCTAGTACCACAAAAATGTAAGTAATTTATAAGAACCTTAATGTGAAAAACTGAAACAAATTTGATTTATTCCTAGGACAAATAAGACAAAATGAAAGTATCCAAAAGTATATAAAAAACAAATATGAATTGAATATAGGCACCTGAAGCTTACCTTTTTTATGTGAACAAGTTGTTAGAAAAGTTAGCTATGCCTCCAAATAGAAATGCTGCCTGTACCAAACATGAACTTATATTTACATTTTCCTGCACCGAAAGCAACACACATCTCTGTGCTTCTGGCCAAATTAAAATGGTATTCTCTTACACTAGAGGAAGGGTCTGCAACCAGAGTTGTGAAATTAAGGATAACAGTAGATTTTGTCTTATAAATGGGTCCTCTAATAACAATTTCCAATTGCTTAGATGGCCAACCTAGATTCTTTCAAGTTTATCAGTTTTAAAAGTCATACTGTCACACTTCAGAGATCGTAGGGAAATCATTGTTGGAGCCGTGAGTGCCCATATCCCCTCCTGGGTTCCTACAGAAGGGTAGAGATGGAGCGTGCGAACATCCTTGGAGCTGGGCTGGTGGCAGCTTGCACACTGGGGTCCTGTGTAAAAGGAGTATGGGGAGAGTCAGGGGAAAGCCTTCCTTCCAGCATTCATCCTGTACACAGTGCTGGTCCGAAGGTCACAGTTACCACATCAGATGCAGATGTCAAAGAAAGAGCGACTGAAATCATTTCTGATGAGCCAGAAAGGAGGGCCTGCCAACTATTGTTTTCTCTTTAGAGACTGAAATATCAATGGTATAGCAAAAGAACCAATTTATTTTGGCTTTTTTTCCCAACTTACTTCTGTTTTGTAGATTATAAACATAAAAATTATCCCTGAGCTCTAAAACCCAAGCTACATCTGATTCCCATGAGAGCGATTTAAATGTGTATATAACGGCTTAAGTAGGCCACGGTGACAGCACCCTCAGAGCAGAGAATGGTAATTACAGTGTTATACTTGGAACTTATAATGAATTTTTTAATAAGGCACATTTTCAGTTTCTTACTAATTGGCCTCTATTAACAATACTTTATAAAGTAGAAATTACTGTCAAATTACTGATCAAATTGCTATTAATGATTAGAGATTTAGTATAAAACTCTCTCTTTTAGTCTAAGTACTCATTTGTCGCAGACGCCTCTGCCAGGACTGAATTTGTCTTCTCTCTTGCACACCCTGGAGCCTTCTATCAGATGTGAGCATCCATGCTGTGCATACACAGACTAACCCATATAGGAACAGTTATCTGTGGGGCTCAGTCCAGACAGTGGGCCCTTTACTGTGAATGGCTATAGTAGGCCATTCCTGCATTTAAATAGGAGAGAAGAAAAAATCCTGACCAATGATAATGTTTGTGAGTTTAAAGACAGCATAAAATGCACAGATAGTTAAGTGAAACCGAGGCCTGAGAGAGAGTTGTAAGCACCTGACCCAAATTCAGTCAATCAAAACTGCTCAGTTTGATGCTACAGTTGTACCTCTCGAATCAAAACCTTAAGAAGAAGTATTTGATTAATAGGCGTTGGTTTTCTTTGGTACTACAACTAGATTCTCGGTTTCTACAAACCTCTAGAAAGGATCCTAAAATGGTATAAAGAGGTTTTCTGCTTTGTTTCTTTTGGATCTAACAGAGCTGAGAGCTTTTAGAAACTGACTCACCAAATGTCTACGTTAAGCTGGGAACCTGTTCAGGTACCTACCTGGAGACACGCTTATAGTGAAACCCTGCTTGAAGACTTTTCTTCCCATAATCCATGACACCACATCCGACTTCCGGACACTGCTAGGCCCTTGCCTTCCTCATCCAGGGGGGCAGTCACACCAGGGATTTTCTACACAGACTCTTCATCTCTTTCTGTTCTGGTTTAATCTGCGTGACACACACTGGTTTAGGAGGTATTGGGGTCTGTCATTAATTTCTTTCACGTGTCATTCAGACCTTCCTAGTACATCTTAGATTTTGGTATATAGACAGTAAATGTTTTATTAAAGATAGAAATAGAAAACATTTCTTGTGTCAGTAATGAAGGAACTGAGAGCTCAGCTTTGGAAGTCCATTCACTATTTACAATGTAAAGACGCTATACCACTCACCAAGAAACTATTAGAATTCTTATTTAAACTTATTAAACTGTGATTGTTTCTGTTTCTATAATATTGAGACAAACACCCCAGCTTCCACTGTAGTTTGTTTATTGTGAATAATTTTTATAAGGATGTCTTTTTGAATTAGTGGGTTTTGATGTTGTAACCACCCATGTGACACACACTAAAACTTTGATCAGCCTTACATTTTGAATCAATGGTATAAAATGAATATTTCATTATGTCAAAGTTAGCCAGAAACCTGTGTGTATGTATGTCCAAATTGAAATAGTTGTAAAACAGGTTCATATGTTTTCCTACCATGACAAGTTCAGCTATCCTGAGTATAATTTGATCTTTGATAATTATTATTCCTTGAAATCATCCAATTCACATTATTTTGGATATCTGTATTCCTTGTGTTATAGATTACATATAAAAATTGAAGTAAGTTGGACTGAATATGCATGTGAAGCCTCCATCTAGAGGCTGGACTTTGACACCAAATCCTTAATAGGGGCTTGCTGTCTTAAAGCAGAAAGATAAGGTTAAGGAAGTTGTCATTTGGTTAGACCTGAGAGTTTTGGGGTTTGGCTGTTCCCAGTTTGTGCTGTTCTGCTTCTCATTTTGGAATCCTCCATGATTCTGGGCATGGTGTATATGCCCCCCCACCCAAAGTAGAATACAATGAGACTTGAACTTTTATTTGTAGGGAATTATGAGAATATGCTTTTAATGTCACTTGTTCAGCCTTCTTTGTATTCACTGGTACATTTGTTGCAAATACGTGAGAAATAACTATCTCCTTTGACTTCTACAGTGAAAATGTGTTTTAAAAGGTTCTCTTCTAGTGCCACCTAATTCATCATATGTCTTGTATACTTTTTCAGATCAGTATAAAGAAAACAATATATTAGAAGAACATTTGCATATAGGTTTACGTGCTTTTATAGAACACTGGCCAGCCATGGCCTTATGTAGAGTCAGATTTACTAATTATCTACAATGCTGCCATGGAGATGAGGCTGTACATTCTCTCCTGCTTTGTTCCAAGTGGTGTGTGAGCTTGTGAATTCCCTAGTGTGGTGACACAGTGAACACTGAAGTATCTTAAATGAGCTGACCACATTGTCACTGCTGTTGCCTTGATTACTTGTTTCTGCCCATGTCATTACCTATTGTGTCACGTTTATACCTGAGCATTTTGTTTTCTGTTAGCAGTATACTTTGACGTGTGTGTAGCCTCTTTGGTTGGTTCCCTGAAAATGCAGGTCAGTTGCTGCCCCTGGCAAATGAAACTGGCAGTCTGTGAGTCTCCTGCCATCCATGGGACTATACCCTCTTTTAATGAAATTCTGCATCTGATGAGTGATTAGAAAAGTCATCTGTGCAGACACATGGGCTTATGAATAACATTTTTTTTTTTTTTTTTTTTGCAAAATAACTTTGTAAATACTGAAACAGATTTCCATGAACTTTATCTTACTTTTGGAACAGAAAGTATTCTCTTTGGCTAAAGAAATCAAATCAGTTTGATTTGCAATAACTCAGAACATAAATGAAGAGGAACCGAGGTGGGAATTTCTGTCTCACGGTGACATCTGCCAGAGGTCTTCACTGCTCCGTTTCACGGTGAACTCTCACCAGCTCAGCTACTCACTTGCCACAACCGAATAACCTCTCAAAGTAAATCTATCAGTGTGTGTTTATACGAACAACAGACAATCCTGAAAACACTTTGGCTGTTAGAAAATCGCGGTGGCAACAATTATAAAGGACATCCAGATAACTCCAGACTCAGTAAGGTAACCATGGGGCCAGAATGGTGCAACAAGATGTTATTTACAAGATTTTTCTAAGAGCCAGATATCTCAGAAACCAATTTGAGATAAAGACTGTTGACTATGAAACTAAAGCCAAGCAATACTGTGCCAAAAAAGAAAACATAAGGCATTTATACCAGCAAGTGTATCAGCTGTGGGCACACATGTCATTACAGTTTGCTCTGTGAAGACTTGAGTGTAGCTTAGAGGATACATGGAGGTGCAATCTCTGCTTTCTGTTGGAAAGCCTGCTTAGATGCTTCACATAGAGAAGCAACACCGGTGACCATGAACAGAGATTAGCTTACATCTCTTTCTCATGCCAGCGAGGATAGAAAAGGAGCTGCTTCGAACTCAGATCAGCTTCAGCTAGAAACTTGGTCAAATAAAAGGACTGAATTTGCAGGAATTTAACTTTCTGGAAACGCGTGTGCCAGATGCAATGCACTGAACTCAGCCTAGACTCAGCAAGGAAACGCAGGCTTCCAGTTGTAAAAGTGCTAAAAACATGAGCCCTTCTAGCAAAGGAGGCCTCAAATAATGCCTTACAGAGAATGTTTTAGATGATTCCTGAATGCTAATTACTCATCAAGTGTCTTTCTGGGTTCAAGTTCAAAATTAATTGGCTGCAAAGCATTAGGAATTTTTACACTTCGGGAAAAGACACTGATGATTGACCACCGTAATGATAATGAGATGAGACGTTCTCATGATTTATGAGTGCTAGGGAGAATTAAATGGGAGAGAGAGTCTAACGCTAGATCTCTTCAAAGTGGAGACGTCATCAGGTTTTTTTTCTAAGGAGAAAATTATAACTTGGTTTTGTTTTTTGTCTTTGTTGTTGTTTACATTGCTGCTAGTATTAACTTATCATTTTAAAAAATAGCCTGTCTCTTCTTTGGAAAAAATGTCTATGTTGTTAAACAGTTTCTTTCTGATTCATGTGACTTTTAATGATGCTTTGTGAAGATGGTGTGTGGAGCGAACCACACTGGATGAGCAGAAGGAGCTCATCTCTATCCAGAGGCATTCTTAATGACGTCAGTGTAAATTCATTAGCATTTGTGAAGGCCACGTCTTGGAATAAGTCACTTTCTATCATGTCTTAAGATGATACAGATATATTAGGAGATAGCTGTCCTGCATTTCTGTCCTTGAGAGAGAAGAGAGACTAATGTTGTAAGGGGATCTAAAGCTATTTCTCACTAAAGATGAGAAAAGTCAACCTGGCCTGAAAACTCAAGAAAAACTCTCGAGCAACTACTCAATATCTGTATTTATTTCCCTCTGCTGTAATACTGTGTGAAAAAATACGTTGTGCATAATGCTGTAACTGGTTGTGGTATGTCCGTACATTCTATAAGTGTGTACAGTCTGTGAGTGATTGTTTTGCCACTTTTATGTGTAGAAAAAAAAATACCATGCTATAGCTCACTTAAAGGCTATTTCCTATCAACAAGTAAGCAAATGCAGGAAAGTGAATACAAGCAACAAAAGTGTGCATGTGTGTTCAGTGACAGGATTGATCTTTTCAGTGGAAGGTCAGTAGGAACTGGGTTTGGTTTTACTTTGTTTTCTAATCATTTATAAGATTAGCTGGCATAATTACCACAAAGGCTGATTGGTCAGTACACTGGCATGTCACTAAATATGCCAGAGCTAATTTCACATGCCATTAGTCACAAGTAAGGTCAGTTCTTTGACCACTGGGTTGATTTACATTCCTCACACATCCTCTGTGTTAAGTGTGTGACGGTATGTACATACCATGGGTGTGATCGTGTACATACCTTGTATGAATTATCTAAATTCTCTAACCAGTTGCAGGAAATCAGAATGAAGAAATAATTATCCAAAAGCCTCAAAAGGGCTATGTATTTTCATTTTCTACACATAAAAATGTATATATATAGCCAAGTGTAAATAATATACCCAAATAGATGTGCACAAAAATGCATTGTATTCACACTGCTATATTTGAATAAGTCATTAACAAATTAAAACAACTAATTAACATCTTTCCACGACCTTTCTATTTTCCATCTATTAATATTGAGCTTAATGTTCCCCCTTCAGTGATATTATGCCCAAATGGCAGATTGTATTTGTAAGACGCCCAGACTATTTAGCATCGCACTGAGTCTGGAATCTGAACAGCTTCAGAGTATTAGTGCTGTTTTCTAAGTACAGAACTATATCTGGAAATGACACACACTGGGGAAAACCACTTATATTTTGGGAGCTGAATTTGGATCTTTACCAATATTTATTGCACAGGCTGACAGAAACCTTGCATTTTTGTTAAAGTATCCCTGGATTTCACCAGTGTACATAACCACCCAAAGTGGAAACAATCACAGGCCTTCTTTTGAGATTAGTAAAACAATAATATGTACCCATACTGAAGAGGAATAAAAGATTGAAATGAAAACAATCTGTAGGTGACATTGGTAAGAGAGTACAGCATGATTGATTGGGAGTTCCTTAAGAAAGACTCAGCTATTCTGTGCAGAATAATACCAAGGCCAGTGTCATTACACAGTGACAATGCTGAACAAAATGTTCAGTTTGTCATAGTTTTCATCAAGGAATTAATCAATTTTCTCTCATATTTTTCTCAAAGAAAATTCTCTGTTAAATCAAGGTCAGAGACTGACATTCTTAAAACTTAGTATAGTTTGACCCTGATTCCATGACACTAAAAACTGTTAGCTTGTTGATGGGCTGGCAATATGAGCAGATAGTAGAATCATCCCTTGATAGAAAATTCCATTCAGAAAGTACAGATACAGCCACCATTCACTAAAGCATATGGATAACATTTGAACACACAGTCATGGATTAGGAAGTGAATGTGCCCTCTTCACACCTTAGAAATGGGCAAAGGCTAACCAACTATATAGATACTGTAGCCGGCCTGGTTTACCTGTGATATGAATAGAATTCCTAAAATCTTGATGTTCACCAATATTTGCTCTTACATAAAAGAAATTTCTGTGCTTTTGAAAAATGTGTATTAATTTAAATGTCAACAAAAAAATCGTCACTGTGACAATTATTTGTGTACACTCATTGGAAAAGGCCAAATTGAACTACCATATTTAGTCACTGGAGAAACAGCAATATTCAAAATGCGAAGTATAAGAGCAGTTATGGCATCATGTCTTTCTACAGTGATCATAAATAGCTTCGTTAAGAAAGTTCTCATCTCTTGGACATTGTTCAGTGAAACTTCATTTCCCATATAAAGATGGAAGGTAATGTTTATACAAAGATAATGATTTCACAAACAGATTCAAACCTTCATTTCACAGTCAGTTTTTAATGGATGTTTAAAATACCAAGATTCAACTGGTTAAGCTACTTTTCTCCTCAAGACTTTTGGAATATGATTTTTTGCATCTCGCTTTCCATAATAAATATAATATGGAATAAAATGTCCTATGCTTCTACTGTTGTTACTATCGTCAGCACTGCCTCAAATGTTTCCTTTTAGCCCAGGATGCATGGATTTGGTTGATTTCCTGGCTGATACTTTTCTGCTAGTAATGGACAACAGATCTGAGAGTGTTTACTGTGAAAGAGCTGTATTTTAGTTAAGATTAGTCTCTTACTTGTTTACACCTCTGTGCCATCCCCAGCTTCCACCCCCCACAGGAGGTTCCTGTTATTTGTTGATTGAGGGTCTGTGTGAAAACAGGAAGAAAACACCTGGGGATTGAGGGGTGGAACAAGGAGGGAGCGGGGAGGAGGAGGTGGAGGAGGAGCGAAACAGGGAAAAGAACGAAAAGGAGAGGATGGGTGAAGAAGCCTTGGAGTGAGCTCTCTTCCTAGCAGCTGGGGTATAGAATTCCCTGAGATTTGACATGGTTTGTGATTAATAAAAAGCATTGGAAATTTCAACGCTGGACTCTCCATTAAGCGCCATAACGTTATTTTAACAGATAACAGCTTAGCACTGGTGGAGCTGTAGGCAGGGTGGTGGAACAGGGCCCCCAGATTACCTCATGTCCACACTGGGCTCCCTCTCGACCAAGATGATTGCTGTGTATTTCCAACCTCTATCTGCTCCTGAATAGGTTCTCAGATCCTGTCATCTTGATTCCCAGAAGGCCAAAGGAAGCCCAGCCTTGTCCTTGACTCTGGCTTGATGATTAATTAAATGAACATTATAATCTTATCCCTTTTGCTTCCTTAATTCTCTCTTCAGTTTATCAAAGAACTGTAAAGGAGAAACATAACGTTTATAAGTTCACACTTTTCAGAAAAGAATTGAATTAATTTTTCATAAAGTTTAAGCAAAGAGTTGTTTAAACTGTGATTGCTTCAAAATTTCCCAGAGCTGTACAGTCTCCTTCCAACTATCACGTAATCCAAACACTTGCTGTCTCAAAGTCAAATGGTGCCTGAGGCTGCTCTTACCCAACTCTTGTACACTAAGATATTCCTTCTTGGCCTGGCTCACCCTCAACCATTTCCGTTCTAGGAGACATTATCTGGCAGTGGGCGTAGGGGGACTACACTAGATCTTTGTCTTCGTACATTCTCACCATCCACATTTTTAGGTTTGAGAAGTGCACAGAGGAGGTCTTTTCCGTCTCAGTTGGCTTAACTGCACTGATATTAAATAAAACTACCTCTTCTATGTGAAGGAAGAGCTTCCCTTTGCAAACCTTGTGGGGACTGCTTTCTGAGAACATGCTATCTGGGTCTATTTGGGCTGTGAAATACACACCATAAACTCAGTGGCTCATGAATGTATTCTTCGAAGCTCCAGAGACTGAGAAGTCCATCAGAAGGAAGTCGGTTTGGTGTCTAGTGGGTGGGTCATTCTGCCTCATTCTATCCTCACCTAGCAGAAGTAGCAAGGAATCGCTCAGCTTTCACAAAGTTACACTAATTCTCACCATTAGTTATATCACCCAAATCACCTGCCAGAATGCCACCTCCTACTACCACATTGGTAGCTACGATTTCCACATGAATTTTGGTGGGAACACACATTCAGACCATAGCAGACACATGTGTTTGTTTGTATGTTTGTTTGCTTATTTTTTTTATTTTAATGAGTATTTTGTCTATGTGTGTGCAATGTATGCAGTGCCCACAGAGGCCAGAAGAGGTCAGCAGGCACACTAGATTAGAGTTACAGATGGTTATGAGCTGCCACGTGGGTTCTAGGAATCAAACACAGATCTTGTGGATCTTAACCCCTTAGCCATCTCTCCAGCACCAGCAGATACATTCTTAATGGACTTGTAAATGTCAACGTTAGTTCATTTTCCCCCACACCATTGTAAAGAATCAGGAAGCTAGTTTGTAGAGTTTCAAAAATTGGAGATGTAGTAACTACATTAACAATGTTCTGAAGCCAGCTTTTCTAAATATACATTAAAATTCAGATTATCAGGGTAAAAGCTAAAAGTGCTTGCAATGTTTCTCTAGAAGGAGGATTGGCATCTCTGGAATAGTATTTCTCTAATCCCGTTTTGGTCCCATGTTACATACTTCAAATTAAACTGTGTTTACAAGAAAGATAGACTTCATGAAGGGCTGGAAAGTATTTGCTTGTTATCCATATTCTTTTAGTCTATCTTGAAAACCAAACATAATAGTTATGTACCAAGCATTTACCCGAGCTCTTCCATATAAACCTGAACGTTGGATGATGCCCTGTAAAGTGGACACTAGCTCTCAGGAACGTATCTTTTTCCCATCGATGGGAAATTAGGTATATAAATTCAAACATATAAATTAGATGATCAAAGGGACACAGAGTAAATGCTCAGGCTTAGTACCAACAGACCCTCAATTCAAATCTCAGCTTCAAATTTATAAGCTGGATTCCTTGGCTTAATCTTTCTCAGTCTTAGAGCATCCATGTACAAATTGAGGATAGCAATAATTACTTCTCAAAACTGTAGAAATTAAATTGGATAGACAAAACAATTGCATTCCCAATTCCTTTGAGCTTTGTTTTCTTCTTAGATGGAACTTTATCTCTTTATTGCTAAGAGCCTGGGGTTTGCCAATTTCTCCTACCTACTACAATTTTTGTAAATCTAGACAACTGCTAAGAATAATTTCAAACATGACTATGAGACACCAAATTTGACTTTCAAATTATTTCCTTTTATTTTTTGAAGCTTGAGGACAGGCAATACTTCAACCATTTACAGTTATCAGATCTTTGTAAAATGAGAAGAGATTTTGATTAATTGTGTCACATCAAGTATGATTTATAAGATAAAACTAAATACTAACGTAAGATGTTACCAGTTCAAAAAAGGAGAGAAAGGGGGAAACAAACTCGGAAACTTGAACTACATCAAAAGTGAAGCCGGAGATGTGATTTTTAAAAAGAGTCTACATACAGATTGCTAGGAAAGTCACAGGCCTGACATTTTTTTTCTGAAGTATAAGATTGAAAGTTGACCAGCAGAACAGAGAAATCTTGAGTCCACACAGGTTAATACTGACAGGTAAAAACTTCTGCATTGCTAAAAGTTGACCCGGGAGTCTATGTCTAAGGGACAGGAGAAAGTGCTTCACCTTATCAAGAGATCTACCAACTGGAGCTGCCTGGTGGTGTGTGAGTTTTTGTGGGAGATTGCAGGATCCATGGTAGTCAGTTGGAAAGGGATGCCTGCCACTTCTGAGACTGCAGCACCTGGCAAAGTATAAGCCTTCCAGATCTGTTCTTCCTCACTTCTGTTTGCTTAGAATGTCAGAAATAGAACCTCTGAGAGCAGGAGAAAAAACCACAATCATTTAACCCTCACAGGCCTATATATTCCTCAGCTCAGTGTTGATCTACTGAAATACCTGATTCTGGCTACTTAGGCAGAGGTTTATTTAGTCCATTTGTCTGAAGATTCAAAGGCACAACACTGGTTTGGGCTCCGTTCTCAGCTGTACCACATTGTGGCTAGTCGCATGACAAACACGTGTAAGGGCAAGCATGTGATTATTTTTTTAAATGGGAAAAGAAGGACAGAGAATGAGTGAATGCAGGTTTGATCCTTTATAACAGCCCTGTCGTGAAAACTTCCAAGAGGTCACCTAACAGCTACCTCACACTCAGTGACAGAAAGGCCTGAAAATCGACTCTGTCTCCCAAAGGCTCCACCCTGAACAGAAAGTCTTCAGTCACAATGGGCCGGCCCTTTGGGGATACAAGTTATATTAAGACCACAGCAGCAGGCAATAGGAAAGACCTTAAATCATAAAAAAAAATTATATTTTTATTCATATGATTGTTACATGAGGCAGGACAGTATATCTTGGAATTGAGGCAACATTTGTAATGTTTATTGACCTGTGGTTGAATACAGTGGTGGATCCCCAGGCTTAGGCAGATGTCATCACTAAGGCTGTACTTGCTGTGTTTGAGTCATGTGACCTATTTAGCCTAAGGGTATTTATACCTCCTGCTGGTCTAGAGGTCCCAAAGTTATCACATATTTTAGAGATCAATACCATCAGACTTTGTACAGGGAATGGAAGCAAAGTCCACTCAGCTTTATTTCTGTTCAGTCTGTTAGGCAAAATCTTAAGATAGCCCCTAAGACTTCTTTCCTCACTTTACTTTCTTCCTAATTATTCAATCTCTGTTACATGTAATTAGAGTCCAAAGTCAGTTGGCCTTAAAATGCAATTATCTGAGTCTGACACAACCCATGTAAGCCGTTCAAAATAGTTTTCTCCAACTGATCCTCAAAGGGACCGTCAGAGAGACAATTTCTAGTTATCTGGCCTAGAAGAACGCCTCATGCCCACCAAGACCCACCTACAGAGCCCGCTTCTGCTGAAGTGCCACCCCACTCTAGTTGCTGAAAGAAGACCAAGCTTAAAGGAGAACCCAGGTATTCAGGGAAGAGATGATTCCTCTAGCATCACCACTCTGGATATTTGCCAAGAAAAGTTGGAACAAAGAAGTAAGCCACAGTGTGGCCTATGGAAAATGTGAGATGGTGTGATGGTCATCTTTAATTGTCAACTTGACACAATATATAGTCACCTGGGAAGAGAATCTCAATTCGAGATTTCCTACATTGAGTTGGCCCATAGATATGTCTCAGGGAAGGATTGTCTTAAACTAATTTATGTGGGATGATGCAGAACAATGTGGGCGGCACCATTCCCTAGAAAAGAGTCTTGAACTGTATAATGGTGCAGAAATCAAGCTGAGCACAAGGAAGCAGGTGAGTGTGTATGATTGTAGATGTGATATGACTAGCTGTTAGAAGCCTCTGCCTTGATTTCCCCACAATGACAGGCCATAAACTAAGCTGTAGGCTGAAATAAACTCCTTTTCTCACCTAAGCTACTTTTTGTTAGGATTTTTTCTTTTAAATCACAGCAAAAGAAATAAAATTAGAACAATTCTCTTGACTTGGATTACATTGCTCAGTCTGTTGTCTTTAAGGGGCAACTGGAAACTCATACGGCAGCATTTAATCTAAGGGGAGATTCAAAATTTACAAAACTCAATTTTTGTCTCTATGCTACCCACATCAAGAAACATGGACCCTCCCACTCTGAAGCATCAACTTTACTGAAATATTTAGTGGTACTTTTACAAATATATATGTATATATATGTGTGTGTGTGTGTGTGTATACATATATGTATACATATATGCATATACATATGCATATATGTGTATATATGTATACATATGCATATATATGTTATTTCAAATAAGGTATATAGATAGATATAGATATATATGATGATTTTCAATAAAAGAGAAGAGAACTGGTGTGGAATAAACACTAAGTTGTCATAATATATAGATAGTTCATGAAAATATATGCCTTATACTCCTCATTCTCAAACCAGGACAATTTGTTATATTTGTTCCTTGCTTCTGATAACTTATAATGCATAAATGGATCTACTTTGGCTACTTTTTTTTCAGGCTGCTAAATTAAATTAGCAATGACAAGTCACTGTTTACTACCCGTTAGTCGTTATTCCATGTCTCTTATCCTGCTGGTCACCAAAAAGAGCCCCATGACTTCAGCATTACTGTTGTTGTCATGATTATTTAACAGATGAAAGGATCAAAACACAGAGAGGTCAAGAACAGCAGGGAGTTAGTGATGGCACCAAGACTCACCTGTTGTCTTGTTATCTACCCAATTAGTCCAGTGTGGCTGCCTCACTGTGCATTGGCATGCTGAGAAGCAAAACCACTGTTATCAGGATGCCAGAATCTGTCTGAATGATGGTGATCACCTTGCTACCTAATTTGTGCTCCTAAGAGCCATTGGAAAGTACTACTAACTTGGGGTGCCAGAGAATTATTTGTTGTTATTAATAAAGTCATGAGAACTATTTCTAGAAGAAAATGAAGTTCATTTCCTCTAACTACTGTCTAAGGGCAGGAAGAAAACAAGCATAAGTGGCTTTAATTTCAGGAAACCTTTTCTTCATTTTTCACTTCTGGAATTAATTGTTGTCAATGTGAATATGAGATTTATTTCTGTGACATTTAAAGTACAATTGCATAAATTAAATAAAAGTTATTTTGGGCTCTTTTAGTAAATGATATTATAGCAAATGAGATTTCTTTCTATCCTCACTGCTGTTTTAATAATTAATTATTAAGTTAAATTTTTATGAACTTTACAAATATAAATCATAAAATATATGAATAAGCCTTGGGCATTTTTTTTAAATTATTAATAAAATTATTAAAAGGTATACATTTCTAATTCTATCACCAGCCTTTTTAGTGGGAGAAGAGAAGCCTGACCTGACTTCCTTTTCCTTTAAGGCAGTGGTTCTCAACCTATGGGTCAGGATCCCTTTGGGGATTGAACAACCCTTTCACAGGGGTCACCTAAGACCATCTGCACATCATATATTTACATTATGATTCATAACAGTAGCAAAATTACAGTTAGGAGGTAGTGACAAAATAATTTTGTGATGTACTTGTTTTCAAATAAGGTATATTTTCACAAAGTAGAAGCCATCATATATGATGGAGATGAGGTTTAACTTGAGATAAATCACTTCCCAATTCCTGCAACATGTATGAAAATATCACAGCATGGAGCTTAGATTTGCATAGTTTACTTGTCAGTTTTGCTTTGATAAATCTAGAAGGGCAGTTTTAAATAATTTTTTAAATTTTTAAATCATGTAAGAAGATTTCTCCTGTGGCCAAAATGTTAGCAGTTCTAAAGAAATAAGCAGTGGTGACTGAGTTGACTGATGAATTCTTAACCTTGAAAATGTAAGGAGAGAGCACATCTACTGAGACTGCCCAAGGCATTATCACTGGTTCTGCTTATAACTGTTGAATTTTCCCACATTGGGTCAAATACAATAGAATTTAAACCCTAGAATTCAAAACAGATTTAATCTATTTTAGCAAAATAGATGGCACAATGCCATGGTTATGGTACAAATTAAGTTAAACACATGTAGCAGATGTAGGTTCTATGGCCCACAGTTCTTACTTGCAAAACTCCTGAATATGTCAATCACGTAACAGCGCAATGAGACGGAGCACAACAGAGATGTTGCCTTCCATTGGGTGTGTGGGTGCGGGGAGCAGAAGATGACACCTGACCCTTCCTGCTGAGTTTGGTTTGTAAGATACCTTAGTTCCATGTCAGGTACCTTACCAAGCCTTTAACTCCAACTCCAGGGATCTGACACCTATGGCCTCTGTGGGCACTGCCCCTCCCACGACACACACATACATACACATAATTAGAAGAAAAAAGGCAACCATAAGAAAATAGACCCAAGTTCAAATGCTAGGTTTTATGACTTTGTATCATTTTTGTACATCTGAATGGAAGAAACGAACTCTTCCCTAAGGATGGTGGAATATGATAAGCTATGACTCACAAGGGTCCTACGCATAAATGACAGTTCATATATAACTAAAGCATCATGTTCCCAGATCGTTTATGATAGTTTAATTATTAATATAATTACTAATTTTATCTTACATTAAAATTCTTGGAAAACCTAATTATATAGTTCAAAAATCTTGCATTCTTTCTCCCTTGTGTATTTGAGTGACTTTCATTATCCCTGAAACCAAAGTTTATATGACTGGTCACCTTCTTTCGTCTTAATCTTGTCTGTAGTAGTCATATCTGTATGTCTCCAAAAAGCACAAAAGTATCCACAGACCAGTGACATCATTTCTTTCTCCTGTCTCCCTGATGGTCTCTGTCGTCTGCAGATCCATCTGAGATAGTATTGATGCTGCAGAAATCTCCACTCTGAGGATGTCTCCCAGCCTGAAAACTCTGATTCTTACACAAGATCCCAGGGCTACTAAGCCCACAGGTGTGCTGCACGTGAGTTTAGCTGCATTAAGCACATAAGGAGCAAAACCTGTCTATGTTACAGCCACACAAATCCATGGAAACTGGCCAGGCTAGCACTTCTTTTTTTCTCTAAATAGAGAGAGGCAGAAGATAATTTTCCCATCCATGTGCCCTTATATGTACACTAACTCATGAAATATCCTACCTTGTGGCAAACTAATTGCTTTCAATGACATCCACAGAGATAAAAATGATAAAAGAAGGCCTTGGTGGTGATCTAATTTCAGCTCTGAGACAGGTTATGCTCCAAGCCCCTTCCTGACCTTCTTTTATTTTTTTCAAAATTTAAATATAATTACACTATTCCTCCCTTTCCTTTTCTCCCTCCAACTTATTCCATGTACTCCACCTTGCTCCCTTCCAAATTAGTGACCTTTTTTTGTTAGTGTTACCTATACTTATGTAAATACATAAATGTATAAATACAACATGCTCAGTCTCTTTAGCGTTTTTTGTATATATATATATGATTTCAGGGCTGAACAATCGGTACCAGATAATCAATTAGGGGCCTCATCTCTGGGAAACAGTAATTCTTTGTCACTCCACAGTCATTAACTGCCCATTGTTCTTTGTCTAGAGGTGGACCCTGTGAGACTTCTCCCTTCCATGTTAGCATGTCTACTGCTGTTGTGCCTGTTCAGGCCTTGTTTAAGCAGCCATGTTGTGGAGGTATTCTGAGTGAAGCTTCCCTGCCATTGCTAGGAGATAGACCTCATAGCAAATTTCCTGGTCCATGGGCTCTTTCAGTCATTCCAACCCCTCTCCTTTGATGTTTCCTGAGCCTTAGTGAAGATGTTGTATCATAAGTGTATCCACTGGGGTTGAAGAGCTCAAAACAGCTGTTCTCTAAATTTTGAACAGTTGTGGTACTCTGCAATAATCTCCATTTGTTACAAAGAGACATTCCTTTGATGAAAGTGATACCTGAGGATATGAGGAATATTTAGAATGCATTTAGGAAATGTTCTTGTTTAATTAAGTAGTGATAGAAGGGTATCATCTAAATTTCATTAATTCATTAGCCCCAGGAAGTTGGGTAGGCATGATCCTCTCCTGCCCAGGGGACCTTTCCTCATGCACAACTTTCCTGCCCAAGGATATGAAAGTTTTCCTTGTCTGGTCTCCTGGGAAGCCTCTCCTATCAGCGTTCCTACCTGGGCCACCTCCCACCCACCCCACACACTGAGTCCTGTGCTCTCCTGTCCCCTACCACCCACCCCTTATCTCCCATCCCAGGCAATCTCCATTACCTAAATGAACTGTTTGTATTTTTCATATACTCAGATGTCATCAAAGAGCAACTTGACAATTTGACATTGATATAATATTTATAGTTTTTTGAGTGATTTAGAGCTATTTTATATGATACTGTGATAAATGCTTCCCTAACCCCATTTAGAGAATTTAAAAATGGAGTGATCTGTTCTTAGTCCATCAAAAAGGCACGGCAAGGGTTCAAAGAGTATATTTTCAAGCCCAGTTCCCACATCTCTACTCATAAGGCTGAGAACCAAAATAAATATCACAAGTTCCCTTTGCTCAGACTCATTAACACATCCTCAAGAGAGTCCTCAGGCCCTTAATCAGAAGCTATTCAGGCTAGTCCCAATCACAATTCCAGATCATCAGTTTTTAAAATTTGTGTTGGGTAGGAAACAGCATTTTAAAATCACTGAGACGAGTAAGAGATGTAATTAACAGATTCAAAGACATAAAAGGCATAGAAATTAGTCTCACAAGCTGAAAAAAATACCTAAACTAGCCAAATAGGACTACAAAGATGCACATTTCTCTGTCTTCTAATGTCAGAGTAATTCAATAGCTGATGTTCACAAACACCAAGGATATCTTTCTGTCGCTCTTATGGCTCCCAAAGAAGATGAACCAGCAGCTATGTGTCTTATCTGTATTATTTTTATTTCTTGAAGTTAACTTTCATTTTGAAGGAAATAATTGGTTCCTAATTGGAAAACAACTGGTTTTGACAATGTATTTAGACGAACACTCAGTGTTCTAAAACGTATGAAGAAGCAAAAGATGAAAATGTTTTATTTTGGAAAACATAAGGCAAAAATTTTAATGCAAGGTAATAATGACTCTACAATTTGAGACTGAATTTTCCTCCAGGAGGTAACAGGACAGAAATAAGCAAATAGCAGGATAAAGGGCACAACAGGATGAAGGATCTGAATAGACATTCAATGAAGGAACATACGTCAATAAACTACTAAGATGCCTACGGGGCACATGCAGACATGTTCAATATTCAATAGCAAAGTACAGATCAAAGCCACACTGAGAAGCCATTGGTACATGAGAAGATGGGTGTAATTAAACCAAAAAATCCAGTTTTGTTTAAGATGTTAACAAACCAGAACCACATGCATTGCAAGTGAGAATGTATTATGGTCTTACATACAGTTTCTTTACAGACAGATTTGTCGTTTGATCTAGCAGGTCTGTAGTCTCAGTCTCTGTCCTATTGCTGTGAAGAGATACCATGAACACAACAGCTCTTATAAAGAAAAACACTTAATTGGGGCTATCTCAGAGTGTCAGAGGTCTAGTCCTTTGTCAGCATGGTGGGATGCAGACAGATGTGGTGCCGGAGGAGCTGAGAGTTATACATTTGGATTCTCTGGCAGCAGGAAGAGAAAGACACTGAGCCTGGCTTGAGCATTTGACACCTCAACCCCCAGTGACACATTTCCTCCAGTCCATGGTGCCAGCTTCTGTCTTAGTCAGTGTTCTATTGCTGCTGTGAAGAGACACCATGACCCTGGAAACTATTATCAGGGAAAGCACTTAATTAGGGCCAGCTTACGGTTTCAGAGATTTAGTCCATTGTCAGCATGGCAGGAAGTACGGCTATAGGCAGGTAGACATGGTGCTGGAGAAATTAAGATTTCTACATCTGCATCTGCAGGGAGCAGAAAGAGAGAGTAACACTGGCCCTGACTTGAGCATTTAAAATTCCAAAGCCCCTTTCCAGTGACACACTTCCTCCAAAAAGTTCACATGTACTCCAACAAGGTTACACATCTAATCCCTGTCAAGTAGTATTGCTCCCTAATGACCAAGCATCCAAGTAGATAAGTCTACGGAAGGCATTCATATTCAAACCATCATATTTGCTCTTCAAAGTCTGCCCCAAAAAACTAAAATATATACATAAATAAGTAAAAAATGTATCAATGCATAAATATTCATGGAAATATGGCTCATCATGGCTAAAACAAAACTCGAATTAACTCAAACATTCATCGACTACTAAATAGGCTTTAAAAGTGTGATGTAACCACAAAATGAATACCTTCTGCAAGCACACAGAACAAAGGCTGATAGGAGCTGCCCATAAACGAGCCTCCAAAAGCAGTCCCCGAAATGCCTACACAGGTACATACTTTTACCCTGATTTCAATCTTGCAGAATGTTCATATATATCTGAACACCAAACTTTCCCATAATAGTGTAGTTTGTGTGACAATTTTAAAATTAAAATATTATGTTCCATGAAGGAAGACAAATACAGAATATCTACTATATGATTCTGTTTATGTGAAATGTTCCAGAAAGACAAAACAGGAGCAGCTAGTGCCTATTGTTGGAGGCAGAGAGATGGAGTGACTGAGGACAGGCACAGAGATACAAATTCCTTTTAAGATGATGGAAATATTCTACAGCTAATTAATGGCCATGGCTATCCAACTCTGTTGATATGGTATGCTAAATTTTTGCAGAAGTATACAACTTAAACAGTGAATCTTATGGCATAAGAATTGTATCGCAATAAAACTGCTTTTAAGCAGAGTGTGGTTGGTGGTTTGAATAAGAATGACTCACATGTTTGGACACTTGGCCTCAGTTGGTGGAACTGTTTGTGAAAGATTAGGAGGTGTGGCCTTGTTAGAGGAAGTGCATCACTAGGGTCAGGCTTAGAGGTTTCAAAATCTCACAACTCCCCCCTCCCCTCTCTCTCTCTACCTCTCTCTCTCTCTCTCTCCTTCTTGTTTGTAGATAAAATGTAAGTTCTTAGCCACTTCTCCAAAGCCAGGCATGCCTGCTTGCTGCCATGCTTTTCGCCATGATGGTCCCAGACTGAAGCCTTCTGGAACTGTAAGCTCCCAGTAAATTCTTCTTTAAGTTCTTGGTCAAGGTGTTTTTTCATAGCTGTAGAAAAGTAACTATAATAGAGCATATTTAATTTAGCATTTCAATCGTCTACCCACAATATTCAAAGTCCTCCCAGAAATGTTTCTTAATAGAAGCATCACATGACCATGAAGTTCATCTACTCCCATTTGCATAACCATCAGGTGGAAAGCAGAAACTTAATTGCCCACAAATTACTCTCATATCATCCCCACTGATTTTAAACAACCACAGTGCCTTTATGAGTAATGTCACTAAAAATGTGTAACTTCAAATCCCATCAGCAATAGGAAATAGTGACAGTGAACTTGGCTTTTCTGTCTGTCCATCTAGTCTAGTCTAGTCCATTGAGTTATGCCACAATGTTGTTACATTTTATTTTGAAGCAAGATGATAGTAGATCTTTATAAATATCAACCATTCATATACTGTATGATTTTCCTTATATGTAGGAATTTAAAAGGCCAAACTTACAGGTGTTGAAAATAGATGGTAGTTACCAATGGCACAAGGTAAGAGACATGGGGAGACATAAGTCAAGGGATGAATAAGGTCGAGTGTCCTAAATCAGTAACCATTGTCAACAAATATTGTGTTTTATAATTAAATTCATTGAGAGTCGATCTTACCATACACAAAGAGAGGAAATTCTTTTTTAAAATAGTCTGCCATTCAGGAGGTTTTCTTTATTCATTTTTTTAACATGGAGAGAAATAACCCATGTTAGGATGAGACAGAAAGCAAAATGAATAGCATGAATCCTGTACAAACAACATAAGCTTGGAGATGAACTTTCCTTTATGTCAACAAGCTCCCCTGATTCTTAACATACAGCTAACCATTCTTGAAATTTCTATTATTAAAGTGTTTCCTAGGGACTCAGATTAATGGTGTTGATACAGTTGTTTTCAGGAGAAACATATGCCATACATTTATGTCTGGTGCATTTTTGTTCTATATTGTCCCTGTGTGTTTGGTATTTTCAGCAAGCTGTTTTGAAAGCCTTGTGGAAAGAAGGCTGAAATGGATACTACATCCTCTGCTTTCTGAAGAGTAGATTATCACAGGCTCTTTCTGCACTGTAAATAGAATTGTTGTGTGTGGAAACACACCAAACACAGACAAGTAAGCTTTTCTCTGACCTTCAGAGTGTTCCTCCAAAGGCAGAACAGTCAGGCAGATGTAAAAAACAAAAAGCCCTGGAGGGCATATAAACCCTGAGAGCTCACAGCTAGTGGTCTATCACAGATAGTACAGCAGGAAAACGCAGCAGATCAGTAAGATGCTGGACCAGCTATTTCCACTTTTGCTTATCGATAGCTATTCAATCTAACAGTTGACTGTGAACAAAATACAGCTCTGGGGAACTCTCCAGTTTCTAATAGAGTAATGGAGTTCAAAGAAATGTTCTTCTCATGAGAATCTGAGGCATACATATTATCATTACTCAAGAGCCTCCATCCTGGAGCATCTTCTGCTTCTACCTACATCTGGTAAAATTCATGTTATTAAATACTGAAACAAACAAGCAAACAAAAAAGATGATCTTAGCAAAATCCACAGTTTAGTGCATAGTGTAGTTATCAGTGTTAATATCTGAGTTTTGATGATTGGACCACACACAGTATATGGGAAAAGCAATTTTTAACAGGAAGAAATGCTAGGTGAAGGATCTACAGAAATTATCTTTGCAAGTTCTGGGGAAAATAATAACCTTTCTTGGCTTGTAGTTGGAAGGAACTCTGTTATAATAGATTAATAATAAAAATCAGGTGTAAATTTGCTAAAATTATAAAGTATATATATATATGAGATACCCAAAGGTTGAGTAACCCTCAAAGAAGTGGCTTTGAGTCCATCTTCCTCAACAAAGCATAGTAGATGTTCAGAGGAGTGATGAGACAAAGGAAAAAAGTTTTGAGTCCAATGATGGTAATTTTGGTGAAGGAAGATTAAATGACATAGAAATCGCAATCAGTAAGGCTTGTTAGTATTAATAAATGCCCTAGTACCAACTGCAGGCAGGTCAGGAGCTACAGTTGTTTTCAGTGGTTAATCTTTGCTTCCTGGGTAAAAGGCAAGAGACCCTTATCTTTGTGAAGCTATGCTTCACTTCTAGGGAAATGGAAGGAAATAGAGACCTGCTGCTTAAAATTGCCTTGAACTCAACAATATGTTTTAAAGCAGTCTATTCCGACCCCTATACAAGGCTTCTGGAAATCCAATACATGTCACAATAAAAGTGAAACTAAATGACGGAGAAATCGCTAAACTCAAAACAGTAAACAGTAAGAAAAGTCTCCTCCTCATATTCCACCCGCTGGCAGATGAGCTCCTTCCCGTGGTGTCTGCTCTTATACTGCGGTAAGAAGGGTCGTTTTATGTTTGATTTACTCTCGTGGCCTTTTATTTTCATGCAACATCTATCATACTCTCATTTTTATCTCTGATATGTATGTTTAGTTTCACCCGTAAGGAAAGCAAAATGAGTTAAAGTCAGAAACGTATGAGTTTAAACCTTATTTTACCAACCTTGGTCAGAGGGTATACTGTTCTTTAGCCTTGTTCCTTCATCTAAACTGAGATTATGATGTTAAGTTGAACCCTCGGTTGTGCAAGTGAATGATACACACATAAGGGATTTTCACAATGCCTGGAGTGTGGTTGATGATCCAGAAATATATTTCCCTGACTGTGCCTCAGCCATCTCTGCTGCACCCAGTTTCTTGCACAGGGACTTTTTGGTTTAAGTTTCTAGAAACCCAAAACACACACTCGGAAGTGGGTGAATTATATTAATCATTGCCTGCTGTCGGTCTCCAGGTGTAACTAGTTGCTTTCCTATTGCTGTGATAAATCGTGATGACCACGGCAACCAAGGTTATTACAGATGGGATAAGTGTCCATCAGATCAGGGCTGTTATAGGGTCCCCACCAAAGAAGAGTATCCAGAAACAATTTATAGTCAACTAAAAGTCTTTATTTCAGTCAGCTGGTACTATACTCAAGTATTTGGGACCCAAGTATAACATCAAATGTGTAGAGAAAGGAGTTTTTTTAAGGTAATCCCCACATCCTGGTATCTTGCTCTGCAGCTGTAAGTAAAGGTTTTGCACAAGCAAGCAGTTTAACAGAAGCTAAGATAAGTTAAGTAGATAATCTTGACTTTGGGTTTCTAGGATAGAGTTGGGTAATTTTCCACAGGATTCTCCATCAAGGAGATCAAATTCTTGTTGAACCAAGATGAATGAATTTCTGCACTGTCTTTCCCTGTCACAGGCAGACACTGCAGCAAGTGGAAAGCATGGTAGCAGGAGTAGCTCACATCTTGAACTAAAAACACAATGTGGAAAGAATAAACTAGGCGTGGGTCAAGTGTGTAAGCCCTTCTCCACCCACCCATGGCATGATCTCTAGCATGATCACACCTGTAAATACCTGTCCCATCCCCTAATGGCATGACCTCTAGCATGATCACACCTGTAAATGCCTGCCTCGTCCACACATGGCATGACCTCTAGCATGACCATACCTATCCAAACAGCCAACATACTAGACCCAAATATCCAAAATCCAAAGACTATGGAGAACATTTATCATTCAAGCCACCACAACAGGTAAGTGAGCTAACGTAGTGTGGGAGTAGATTTCTGGATTTGCAAATCTGCCAAACTTCTGGTTCCACTCAATACTTTGCATCAGATTATTAGTGTGTGTGTGGGGGGGAGATTGCCATGTTTTAATTCCCAAAGGTAAGTAACCATGTTCTATCTAGCGAAATCAATCAAAGGTTCTTGTCAATGTACAATAGAAAGCACACACATGCACATACACATACACATACAAAGTTAATAAGTAAGTCTGAACTGCTTCTCTTTTCTATTTCTCTCCATGAAACAGGCTGTACTTCCTCGAAGTTCATCACATTCTGAGAGCCTTGGGACCATTTTGAGAAGAGGCTGTTAAAAATCCCCAGTTCTTCCACAATCCTGCTAGTAACTATATTACCAAATTCTAAAGCAGACAGTTTATTGCAACCCTGTGTTAGTCTTGCCTATGTGCTTTGGGGCTTACAAGAAGTAGATAACAGTAGATAAGAAATAGTAACAGTCTCCTTTTTAATGGATAATGTGCAAATGTTTATTAGTATAAGCTCAGTTTCTTTCTCAGTCATTCATTCTCTCAAAAGGGTGGGGGTGATTGGACATTTGTATCTAGTGTCTATTATGCTATATACTGAAAATAGAGCCCACAGGAAAACTATAGTCCTACTCCAAAGGAGGGCACATCCTTTAGAGAGACAGAGTTGTAAAGAGCTCATTGTGATGCCTTGTGCAGTGTGTGATAATTGAAATGTTCTAGAACATTATGGTTTCGTAAAAGTACATTTCATTCTGCAATGACAAAGAATGCCAGACCAGGCAAGGAATCCTCAGACAGATGAGGACTAACTGACTTGGAAGGCTACAATAGATGTCCCCCTAAGAACTATTGAACCCACTGGTTCTGTGAGCTAAGTACATACATTCCGTTGTAATTGGTCTTGGGTGTTGCATAGACACACGGCTTTGAAAGCTATAATATTTCACAGAATGTGTAGAAACTAGACAGGCTGAGAACAAACTGGGAAAGGACATGAAGAAAAGACAGACTGAGCAAAGGAAGACAGAAGCAAAGGCTCTGAGGCAAGACAGGTCTTGTGGGTACAGGGGGTTAGGGGTGGCAATGTGTTCCAGGTTATGTGTGCAAAATGCAGAAGAGAAACCGCATGGCCAAATTCTCACCACTCTGCTAGCTGAGCGGAAGCAAGGAGATGTATTAGGACAGCTGAGTGAGCAGAGATTAACTGTAGACCTTGAAATAGCATTGCAAAATGATGCCTAAAAGTGGCTTATATAGTCGTGTTAGGGAATCTTAAGTATTACAAGCATGTTGTGAGGTAAGGGGAGAGAGAAATCTGGTAACAGGTTGATGGAGATTAACACCTACTGAGAAAGAAGCCTGCGGTGAAGGTTGCTGACTGAAGGAATGCGGTGTTCTGGATTCACACAGAGCTTTTCAGATACCTATGGAGAGATCAGGCGGATATACGGCATTAGACCATCTGGTCCAGCTTTAAGCCCGGATAGGAATAGTGACCTGGACTCATTTAAGTTTGTTTTGCTTTATCTTGATACTGAAACATAGGCAATGCAACATAAGGATGCATAGGCTGGTTGTGGTCCTTTATATCTCCATTGTATGTTAAGTATTCATTTGTCCATTTGAAAGGAAAGAAATGACAGAACTATGGGCTTGCTGGTTTGTGGCCATGACCATACCAGGACCTCAGTAGCTTATGGGATTTAAAGCATTTAAAGTCACAGTTCTGCTACTCACAAACCACATGTCATAGGCTGCTCATCTGAGTTCTGAGCTTTGGAATTCTAAATACATTAGCAGTAGGGAATATGCACCTTATATTCCTATGTTCGCTTGCTTATGCATAGCTCTTTGGACCTTTTTGTTATGTTCCAATGATCAGTGATATTAGTGGTCAACAGATAAGGACCAGCCCTTCCAGGAACATCAGCAGCAGGTTATAAACCAAGCAAGTCTGAGGCCAAACGGTGCCACAGAGGCAGACATTTGTAGTATTCTGGCTCTCTGTAGTCATAGTAAACCACTCTAAGAGTTAATGGGTTTTAAAAGTCAGTTTTATTGTTATCTGTCACAATTTGGAGTCTCTAGCTTTCCAGCTGGGTTATTCTTTCTTGTGAACTCTCAGGAACCACAGCCACTGGAGTTCTAAAGACAGATTGGACTGAATGTGAGAAATGGCCATTTGCACGAAGGCTTTGACTGACAACTCTGCTGGGCCAGCACACCCATGGATAGTTCCCTGGCAGCCTGGCAGCAGGGAGCAGACATCCGCAGTGCAGCTAAGGGATACATGCAAAATGGCAGAGTACTCTGTCGCCTTCTGTTCCCAACGTAGCCGAGACGATCTTCCAGATTTGGAGTGGGGAAGGAACAACTCCTATATCTTGATGAGGGAAGGCCAGGGTCATGTTACAGATCATTGAATCTTCTGTGGGAAATGCAATCTGCGTGGACTGGCCATGGAAAACATCGTCTTCCATAATTAGCGAGCAAGGCCAGGACAGTCATATAATGTGTTCTCTCAGAATGCTGACATCTCTGTTCTTTGTTCTTTTTGCTGCTTCACAAACACGTTTGATGAAAAGCTTTCTCAGAGGCAACTAAAGGCCATTCCAGAGAAAGAGTTTATCTTCGCTTTTTGAATGTCTAGCACATATGCAGCTTTCCACTATTTATAAAATAATATTAATGTGCACATATCATAGCAAGGTTCTAGGAACCTACCTTGTATACCTGTATACCTGTTTAGAGTATTCCCATAATAAATTTGCTCCAGAAACAGCATAAATGAAAGTAGTGTAGACTAATCCTCTGATAAGGGCCTCTCCTCTGCCACAGGCTGGCTGCTGCTCCGCACCCACCCTGCACCCCTTAGCGGCCCACAGCTGGGGCTCACTTGACCTCTCTGTGTAGAGGGAGTACTGCCTCTGCCTCTGCCTTTTGCCAGGCCCAGTTCTCTTGGCCCTGCCTTCTTCCAGACACCCAGCAGTGGATCCACCTCTGCCAGCCTTGAGCTGCCCAGCAGATAGTCATGGCAGCAGGCAGACTGACATGGGGACTCGGTTGCTGGCTGCTTGCTCTTGGCTCAGGATGGCACCACAGTGCCATCTGTGCTTCTGCCATGGAGCAAACCTGACCTTTCCCAGCAGCCTGGGCTCTCCCACTGCCTGCTGCCTCTGCTTAATTCCCTAGCTAACTTGATGGGGACCCCAGGGTGATGCCTCCTGAGCCTGCCTTGAGCCCCAAACAGTGTCAAGGACCACTGGAGAACCAGCACATCTTCCCTTTGCTGGAGTCTAGCTCTGTGAGACAGGAGATTCTGGCTTTGAGGCCCCTGCAGGAAAGCTCCCCTCTGGGCCTACCAGATAGCCCATTCCTGATTGGCTGTGGGGGTGCCCCAATCTGGCAGAGTGGCACAAAAAGTTCCCAACTGACATACATGGCCCTAAACTGGGCCCCTCCCACTCCCAAACTATTCAAACATGTTGAAAAAATTCTACCAATCACAAGCCACCCTAGAAAGCTTGCCCACCCCTAACATTATATAAATTCTGCTCAGTATGGGGTACAGCTTTGGCTGTTCTTCCTCCCAAGCTGAAGCAGTCATGCTCAGTAAACCTCTTTTGTGATATTTGCTACTTGGTTAGACTTTTTCGTTGGGTGGAAGCATTGAAGCAAAGAACACCTCAGCTCAGCCTGGGAGTAGTTCCCCTCAGAGATGCTGTGTGGTCCCTGGGTTCCTGATTGCCAGGGTACCTTTCCGTCTCCATCTGAGCTGGAAAAAAACACTAATGAGCAGACCATTAAATAATAGAATTTAAGCCTCAACAGTGAATTTAAAGTTAAAAATTTAATTTAGTAAATGTCTAGATAAACATTTCGAGCTGGAAGGGTGATGAGGGCAGGCAAACATGATTTCTGGTCAGTCTCGGGGAATCACCAATATGGAAGGGGTCATTGTGAAAGAGGGACCCTGGCTAGATTAAGAGAAAGATTGTGGCTAGTCAGCAATTTTAAACTCAGGAAAAGCAGTCTAGTGGGGTTGTGATTATGCGTTCTCACTGGCAGTGGCAACACAAGTCACAGTGACTTTGGCAATGCATTTCAGTGAACTGTGCTCAGAATACAGATAAATGGGGCCTGGGAGGTGCAGGAAACACATGGAAGTAAAGGCTAATGCTGAGAATGTGTGAGACAAAATGAAGAGAAGATGCAGGGTGGGGGACACTCGGAGGCTTTACTGTGCTTCCCTGCCTTGGACAGAGACTTGCTGAAGAAGCTACTCAAGAGAAAAGATAGCCCTCACCAAGGTTTTAGTGTCTGCAAGGGAAAGGGGGGAAAGGGCAAGGTTAATTAATTGTCTTAAGAAGAGCAAGAAAACGAAGGAAAAGAGGGAGGAAGAAAATGAAGGAGAGGAACAGAAGGAAGGGAGCTCTTAAGAAATGGGGACAGACGTGTCAACAGTGGCAAATGAGTGGACTTGTACTAACTTGTGGTTTGCTTTACTTAATTTATTTTTAGGAATATTTTTATTTAAAAATATTTTCCAAGCTGGGTGGTGGTGGTGCACGCCTTTATTCCCAGCACTTTGGAGGCAGAAGCAGATGGATCTCTGTGAGTTTGAGGCCAGCATGGTCTACAGAGTAAGTTCCAGGACAGCCAGGGTTACAACAGAGAAACCCTGTCTCAAAAAAAAAAAAACCTCAAACATATTAATTCTTTGAAAATTTTGTATATGTACACAATGTATTTTGATCATATCCATCTCCAACTTCTCCAACTCCTGCTGGACTTCTCCCATGACATCACCCTCCCAGCTCCATATCCTCTACTCTCCTGTTTCGTTTTGTTTTTTACAACCCACAGAGTCTAATTAGTGCTGCCTATGTATATTTTATTCTAATTAGCATACAAAATAACAATTTTCTTGTGACATTTTTTATACTTATTTGGCTTGTCTGTCCCCTTCCATTCTCTTCTCCATTTGCAGGTCACATGTATTCTTTTCCCTTCTTCCTCTCTGTCCCTGAGGCCTCTTTACCCCTCTTACAGGTCCCTTACTAGTTTACCAGTCTACACACAAACACACACAGACAAACACAGACACACACAGACAAACACACCTACACACACATACATACCTACACATACATACACATACATTCGTACACATATAAACACATACAAAAACACACATGCATACACACACATGCATACACATACACACATGCACACACATATACACACATACACATACATGCATACACACAAATACACACACACATATATACACATACATACACATACATACACACACACATACATACACATGCATACACACATACGTACCTACACACACATACACACATACACAAACACACATACAATACACACGTGCATACACACACACACATACATACTCGCTCTCATGAAAATACACAGACAGAAGCTAGGATCCACATACAAGAGAGAACATGTTCTATTTGTCTTTTTTATCCAGAGTTGCTGCACTTTCTGTCCTTCTCATTGTCCTCATTACTGAAGGTGACCAGGAGGCACATGTGCTCCCTTCCTCAAGCCATCTGCATAATGGAAGCAGATATCAAAGATTTCCATAATACATCACTGCCAAGTTTCTGAGTTTGAAGGCTAGAAGTCACTGAGGGAACACTGCTAGGTCTTGTTTGAGAAATGAAATAGCACTAAGTAGCTTCAAGAAGAGAGACTGAAATAGAGGACTGTTGTAGTTAGCCACTGTGTGGGCTCAGACAGGAAGAGACAGAGGCACTTTCACAGGTGCAAGCCCCGCCAGACCTCAGCAGAGGGAAACACCATCCTGGCCAGCACCATATTGGAACCCTGAGCATCTGAGCTCAGGTGTTTTTATTGATTCAGAACTTCTCAGGTGTTCTACTGATAACATGTCTAATCAAACACCCCCCCCCACATAAATCTAACACCTGCAGACAATACAAAATGCCAAGACACCCAACAGTACACAAAACAATTATTTTATACATAATTAAAAATAAACTTCTACAACAAGGGACAATGAAATTTACACTAGCTTGGGGTATGTCCTGAGAAAAGGACTGCTAGCCACTGAATGCTCTGCAGAGAAGGCTAGTATTCCATGAAAAACATCAGAGACAAGGGCATGGGGTGGAGGCAGAGCCATGCTCCAACTCCTAGATAACAGGTGGAGATGGTAGAGCTGCCGGGCCTTGGCACAGAAAAGCACAGAGCCCAATGGCAGGGTTATATAGGAATGAGAAGCTGGGGGAAGGGAAGCCCTGAGCTGAAGTTTAGGGCAGGGAGAGGGGTAAGAACTGCTGAGAAGAGCCACAGGTACTTAGTGAGTCTGGAGGAAGCCAGCATGCATTTTGATATACTTACAGTCACCGAAGACAGCCATTTGTCCCTTCTGACAGATAAGGAAATGTCTCCTTAGATAGAGGGGAACAGGCACCAGAATTTGGGGGAGTGGAGTTTCCTTTGGATCTGACACTGAGTTGAAGACATTCAACATTCAGAAAGAGATGGACAGCAGGAAGGTTTATGAGGTGATCGGATGGGACTCTGACCCAGGATTTAAATTTCTTGGCTTTATTTAAAGGCCCACTTGAGAATGGAAATCATGACATCATAGTGGTATTAGCAGATAAATTGTGGCATTGTTTCTAGCAGAATGCAGTGAGTCTAGAACATTGGTAAAAAAAAAATTCTAGTTTCGGTTGAAAGGGGTGGGTTGAACTAAATTGGGTTGTGTTGAGAAAGTGCATCTAAGGTAGGTTGGGTTGAGGAGGGTTGGGTTAGGGAAAGTTGGCTGAGGCAGACTAACTTGAAGGAAGTTGAGTAGAGGCAGGGTTGGTGGGGAATGAGATGAGATGAAGTAGGTTGGTTTAGATTGGGTTGAGAAAGTATAGGTTGAGGTGGATTGTTTTAAGTTGTGGTGGGTTGACGTAAGATAGGTTGAACTGAGGGGGGTATATTTGGTTGAGATGAGTGGGGTGGTGTTTTAGCTAGGTTTCTATTGCTGTGATGAAGCACTATGACCACAGTGACTTGGGGAAAAAGGGGTTTATTCGGCTTATACTTCCATATCACTGTTAATCATTGAAAGAGGGTCAGGACAAGGAACTCGAAGCAGGAACTGATGCAGAGGCCATGGAGCAGTGCTTCTTACTGGATTGCTCCTCATGGCTCGCTCAGCCTGCTTTCTGATAAAACCCAGGACAACTAGCTCAGGGATGAGACTACCCACAATGGGCTGGGTCCTCTCCCATCAATCACTAATTTTAAAAGTGCCCTAGAGGCTTGCCTACAGCCCAATCTTATGGAAGCATTGTCTTAATAGAGATCTCCTCCTCTGAGATGACTTTAGCTTGTGTCAAGTTGACATAAAACTATCCAGCACACATAGAAAGAAAGCCCTTTCTGTCCTTTCCTGCTCCTTCCTTCCACTAAATATTTTAAAGGTGGTATTCAGCATATCTCTCTGAGGAGTATGAGGGCCATCAACTAGTACCTGATTTTGAATACTATTTTACATTGAACAAACATTACTTGCTTTCACTCACTTACTTCAGGCTTAACTTAGACAACATACACAGAAGGCTAAAATATGTTCTTGTAAATGAATTATATTTTTACTTGTCATGACTACATAGTTCTGAGCACATTAAAGAATTTGATCATTTATAAGATGACTGAGCATTAATTTGCATGTCTTAATTATCTTTAACAGTTTATAATAAATTAATAGCTTCTATAAGATTAAAATCTGAGCCTATTTGAATTGAAGAACCTTTAGTATGAAAATAAATTTTAAACCATAAATGCAGTTCTCAGAGACTTGGAACCTCATTTTTCTGATCTTTCTACAGTGTACTTTTACAAAATATCACAGTTTTTTGTATGACTCAGCTTCTCAAAATAGCTAACGTTTAGCAAAGTTATCAAAGCCATAAGTCGTTATGCATACATCTTTAAGTCAGTTTCTGTTAGCTTGAGTAGACAATTGGAACCTTAAGAATTTATAAATCTTAATCAAACATTTGTTGTTAATAAGTCCTATTTTTAATACATAAGAGTTGAATCCAAGTTATATATATATGGTATGCCATAAAGAATCTATTTTCCTAAACAAGAGTTGGATCTAAGATGTATATAAGGTATGATGTACCAAATTAAGATTATCTATACATAGATATTTTAACTATCAACCCTTTTTTTAAGTTTCAACCTGAGTTTTTCTTACTATAGGTTTTATAGGTTTTTAACCACACCCAGTGAACTCTACAAATCCTGAGATAAGCTTCAAAGATGGAAAATAAAACCAAGGAAAAGAGGGAGAGTGATTCAGAGAGTTAAACACCTCTGACTACCCTTAGTCATTAGCAGCCTCCATTTGAAAGAGTTACCCATGTTGTTCTCAAATGGAAAGTATCTTTTTTCTGGGCTGTTCTGTTTGTTCACCATTCCCTTGTCACAGAGTCAGGTGGCAGCCTGAACCAAGACAGAGGCTTTGGAGGAAATATTTAAACAAACATTCTTGGGTCTAAAGTAGGCAGGAAATCCCATCGTTAGATCCAGCTTTTCAGTAAAGAAAACAGAACGTGACAATATTCCAATATTATCTATATTCCAAAGACATTTGTATCTCTGTAAAACTAGATCCAGTGATCAGAGGGAGGGACGAAAGTAGAGAATAAAGAATGCTCGGATATAAGAGATCTCCAAAAGAAACGAGTAGAGAGAGCTTGGAGATACAGGGATTTGGGGATCATTTACTTCTTCAGAGAAAAAAAAATTGTCATAATCTATGAGAATTTGAAAATCAAATATGCAGTATTTTGGCCATTGAGACAGATTATCTAAAACAGCATACCTTAATGGAATCTCTGAATTTGAGGAGGTAATGAGATTAAAGAAGACAGTTGAGTCAATGAATCTAATTCTGAATGGGACAAAGTAGGTGGAGGACAGAAATGGCTGGAGAAGCAGACTCTAAAATTTGGAGTTGAATTTGGTGGGTGACAGGAGCCAGCAGGAGCAAATGATCCACATACCCAGGAGAGTCAATCATCAGTTTGGTTCCATAAAGCGAGGCAGAGCTCTTTGGAATGGACCCATTATTCTCTTCCTGGATTGTGGTACAAAAATGTAAGTGAGGGCACAGCAAACCTCCAAATTTGACCACTTCATGGGTAGGAAAAAACATTTTACTGGGAATCAGACTGCCAAGGATATCTCTCAGAGGACAGAGAAAAGAGCAAAATGGCAGAAAAGCAAGCAGATTTTATGAAGTCAATAGGGTGAAGTCTTTGAGCTGATACAAACTGTTTAGATTAACGAGTGTCCTGACAGGGTTTCTATTTCTGCTATAAAACGCCACAATCAAAACAAAGTGGGGAGAAAAGGGTTTGCTTATTTATGCTGCCAAATCACTGTTCTTCACTGAAGGAAGTCAAGACAGAAATTCAAACAGGGCAGGAATCTGGAGTCAGGAGCTGATGCAGAGGCCATGGAAGAGTTCTGCTTACTGGATTACTCCCTGAAGCTTGCTCAGCCTGCTTTCTTACAGAACCCAGAACCACCAGCCCAGAGATAGCACACTCACAATTTACTGAGCTCTTCCCTATCAATAACTGATTTAAAAGATGCCCTACAGCTGGATCTTATAAAGGTATTTTTCTCAGATGACTCTGGCTTGTGTTAAGCTGACATAAAACTAGTCGGGACAACTGGGAACTAAATGCTCTTCAAACTGTACAATTTTTAATTACTTTTTGTCCAACTTGCTCTTTTTCATTATAAACCTTCATAAAAAGCACACAACATAGTCAATATTAAGTTGTCTTGAAATCTCCTCCGCCAAACAAATTTGTCTATGTACTTTACTTACCGTGCCATTCTTTGGCACATCTTTATGCCTAGTTATCCAACCCCATTAATTGGGCAGGAATATCATGGCTAAATTACACTTTTCCTTTTTTTTTTTTTTCTTTAAACAAACTCCTTCTAGAATTTTTCCTCTCCTTGTCCACTAGATGGCTCTATCCTAATCCAGACTCCCTCATTGACCAAAAAGTATGAGACACCTCCTCTTCTTCTGTGGCTTCCCATCATCCCCCATTATGATCCTACTCTGAGACCCTACTTCCTACCACTGTCATTCACAATTTATCATCTCTTCAAAGCGTAGACAAGGCTTAAACCTATCACACAGCACCTTCTAAATAAGGGTATTCTCAAGCCCAGTCACGTGCCATATAACACCCCAATGCCGCCTGTCCTAAAGCCTGATGTCTCCTACTGCCTGGTCTAGAACTTCAGGATTGTTAATGAAGCAGTCCTTTCTGTGCATTCAATGGTGCATAAGGTTTAATTCAGTGGTGCCTGGGTTTAATCCTTAAACTCTACTTTCTCAGATTCCCTTCTCTGCTTCACAGTTTACTGTTCCAGGTTGAAGTGGGTTGAGTCGAGGTGTCTTATGTTGGGTTGAGATGGGTTGGGTTGGGCTTGTAAACTAGTTCCTCAGTCATTTTTATCACATTCTAACTCTGCACAGACAGTTGTCCCTCAAAACTTTCTTCCCAAACTGACTCTCACAGCTAGGATGCTTCTAGCTTATAAATTGACAACTCACAGAGATATTTACATGTAATCAAGAAAAAGAGGGGAGAGAATATTCAACAACTGCACCCACTTTCAACTATTTCACAACTCAAATGACACATAATACTCATATCTCTACTTACAAGGAATCAATGTCAACCTAAATATCAGGGTCACATTGCCTTCCTTTGTCCCTAGATAGAGGGAATATGGACTCAGCCATACCAGCAAAAATGAGTACATGATGATTACCAATGTAAAGCACAATGACTAAGTATCCAGAAAGCTCTCAGGATGTTGTTTGAAGAACTAATCCCTTATCTCTTACCTTTATAGGTGATGTATATGCTTTGGTATGCAGTTTAGACTCCCTTAACTGCTGAAGGCTGTACAGGCTTCAGCTGTAATCTGGTTTTGAAATTTCCTTGACTGAATACAGTTAGCTTCCTCAAACCATATTCGCTCCATGAAGGATGCCATCTCCAAAGCACCTGTAGAAAGACGCAGCTCTATGCCTGAACTTGAAATAACTGTGCAAGGCCATCCTGTTATCACGGAGCTTTTAATGCCTCTATTGATACTCCATCAGAACTCAGCTTCTCCTTCTGCTCAGAACTCCTCCCCTCCACACATGACGGTACCATGAGCAGTCCCAATAATCTATGCTAATCTCCAGCTCAGAGGCTGATTCCTGGAAACCCAACCTGTAACAAAATCAGGATTTCCTTTGTGGTTATGAAGTCCAGATCATGTCTACTCCAAAATTAAGAATTTCAAGATGGCAGTAGCAGAGCATTCAACACAGGCTCTTCTAAGTTCAGCACTCTCTGTGATTGTGTGTCATATATATATATATATATATATATATATATATATATATATATATATATATATATATATATATATCATATACACATGAAACTAGCTATGTGATGGCCCACATGGACTTTGAACTTTTTGGTTATGAGAGTAAGGGTTATTGGCCAGCTAGGTGTTCGGGTGCTGAATAAACAAAGGGGAAAAGTGAGAATATCAGATCATTTACAGAACAGGAAGTTTGAAGGCTCTATTTCAACCTCAGTTTCATAAAAGGATGGAAGCAAAAGCCAGAAAAATGCCAACCCCATCATACATCAGATCAAAGAAAACAAGTGCCAGTGTAGAGATCAATGTCCTCCTTTGAGAAGCAGATTTGAGTCAATATGAAAAAGAGAGTTTCGGAGCTTTTTTTTCTTCAGATATGTAGCTCTTGCCTCAGGAGATAGCTGCATTATATGTTAACATGCCGATGCACATTATCTCTCTATCCCAGGCTGTTTCCACATCTGCACTCATATAACAATTTTATTATTGTCTTCCCAAATCTTAGCCATGTGAAAATAAGAGTATTTCCCATAATGGGTTTTGATTCATTCATCTGATTAGCCATTTTTCTTATAAAAGAACATTTCTTTTTTTTTTTTCTTCTTACTAAAAAGACCTTCATTTTAATCATGAAATTGTATGTAAGATGGTAGAATCTTAGTTCCGGGGAAGATTTGATTGTTATGTGTTTTATTTTCTCTTGAAGACATGCTTGTCCAAGCCTTACCTGTTGTTTTAGTTTCAGCAGATATGCAGTGCTTTGAAACTGCATCTTCTAACAAATGTTATTGAGCTAACAATGAAAGTCTACTTTTAATATTAGCAGTTGCCTCTCCGTGTGCCTTTGATATAATTCACAAATTTGGTGTGGCTTTGAACTTCCCACAGCTGCACTAACCAGAACCCAGGTGTAGTCCGTGAGTGCTAGGGCAGGGGCTGTACTCATGCAGACTTTTTGAGTATATGAGAAGAAAATGAAATATGTGATGACCAGAAAGCAAGAATTTATTTGGTTCTTTAATATAATTTCATTTAGCCTCTTCTAAAGATCTGGTACTCATTACTTAACGTAAGGACTGGCTTCATTGTTTAGGACTATGATGATAGGCAACCAAAATGAGTTAGTAACTTTCTGTTTCTGAACTCTCACTGTAATGAATTAAAAACCTTCTTTGGAGGAGCTTGTTTTTGTTTTCAACATGTGTCCCTCCATCTTTAAATTCACAGCTCCTCACAAAATGTCTGAAACCAGACCATCAGTGCCTAAGAGAAATTTCTGTGAACACACCTGGTGGCTTCCTAGATGAAAACTGTCCTAGAAGTCATCCATGAAGAGAGTCAGGCTGAACACAGCTGACATAGAATCAGACCATGGTATCCCTTCAAAACAGAATTCTTCTCTCTAAATTTATAGATGTGAAACTTTTCTTTAAAAAAAAAATCTCTTAGAGAAACATAATAAGGTCCTGTGCCCTTAACATCACGTGTGTTAGTAAGATATTGAGGCTGTCTGGAGCTTCCATTGGCATCAGTCTGATGACAGGGGTTTGGGTGGGGTACATATATATCTATCTGCTGTTGAGCCTCTGTCCTAGGCTCTTCTAACTCACACACTTGCTTGAACTCTCACTGGTCCTGCATGGCACTCTTGCATCTGCTCCTGCTGGTAATTTTAGGTACTTTTCTAACACTCTCTTGAGGTGATACAGAGTTGCCTGGAGAACAGGTGGGGGTAAACATTGCCACACCTGGCTCTGTTCTCACCTTCCTCAGCAGTTCCACTCTGGACATATTGAGAGACATGAATCTCTGCCTGTAAGCAGCACCACCCTTCTGAAAGGGTGATCGATAAGTGGGTACAATAGCAAAGTGTTCCTCCCAATGCACAGAGCATTCCCTGAAAAAAAAAAAAAAACCTTTGGTGCATCACTTCATTCAGCTTTCATAAATATCTTTTAAATTTACATAATAATAAAAACACTTAATGTACAGAACAAAATAAAACATTAAAAGCTGGAAGAGAAGAAAACCAAGTCACATATAGAGGCAGGCCAATTAGAATAACACCTGGCTTTTCAATAGAGACTCTGCAAACCAGAAGGGCCTGGATTGGTGTTCCATCCAGGTTTGGTGTTCAATTGGTTTCAATGTCTGAAACAACTTAGATACTGAGCCCAGACTACTATACCCAGCAAAACTATCAATCAAAAGGAAAAAGAAAAATAGTTCACAATAAAAACAAATTTAAATAATTTATGCCCACCAGTTCAGCTCTATGGAGGGCATATAAGTAGGAAAGCTTCAGTCTCAAGATAAGATAATAGAGAGAACATAAGGAATAAGCAATACCACAACAGTTAACCAAATAAAGTCTTTAAGATAAAACCAAACCCCCAAAGAAACAAAAACAACCAAACAGCAGAAATAAATAATCCGTGGACAACAATAAGACTCTCAGTATTAACTGGTCTCAGCTTCCCAATAAAAGGACACAGAGTAAAAACCTGGATTAGAAAACAGGGTCCATCTTTCTGCTACAACCAAGAAATACACCTTACCATCGAGGACCGATACCACCTTAGGGTAAAAGGATGGGAATGGAAATTTCAAGCAAGTAGAGCAAAGAAGAAAGTAGATGTAGTTATTTTAACATCTAACAAAAAAGACAACAAACCAAAACTAATCAGAAAAGGTAGGGAAGGATACTACAGCCTCGTTAAAGGAAAAAATCTACCAAGAGGACATTACAGTTCTAAACATTTATGAACCAAACACAAGGGCACCCCATTTCATAAAAGAAACACAACTATATTTCAAATCACACATTTACCCCCATACAGTGATACTGGATAATTTCAACACCCAACTCTCACCAACAGATCATCTAGACAAAAACTAAACATAAAAACTCTGGAGTTAAAGAATATCATAATTTAATTGAACGAGCAGCCATCTATAAAACATTCCACCCAAACATTAAAATTATAATTTCTTCTTATGAACACATGGAAATTTCTCCAAAATTGATCACATGTTGGGAAACAAAACAACTCTAAATAAATACAAAAAAATTGAAATTACATCCCACGTCTTATTTGACCATCTGGGGTGTATACTAGAGATCAACAATAGAAATAGTGAAAGTACACAAAGTCATAGAAGCGAAACAAGCACTACTAGTTCAAATTAGGGCAAAACAGAAATCAAGAAGGAAGTTAAAACTCTTTTTAGAATTGAACGAAATTGAAATCATAGCATATCAAAATATAAGGAACACAAAGCAGTTCTACAAGAAAGTTCAGAGCACTAAGTGCCTACAACAACAAAATGCTACATCTAGTATCAATAACTTAATTATACACTTGAAAGCTTTAGAAAAACAAGAAGAAATGATATTCAAAAAGAGTAGACAGAAAGAAATTATCAAACTCAGTACTTAAATCGATGAGCTAGAACAAAAAAAAAAGAATTAATGAAGTGAAGAGTTTATTTATGGAAAATATTAAACACTAGTGAAATAGGAACAGTAATGGAAAATCTTAGGGTCTGTTTAATTTATTTTTTTCAATCTTGACTTAACTTTGGTAATTTGTATGCATCAAGAAATTTGGTCATTTCCTTTAGATTTTTTTTTCAGCTTCATGGAATATGGATTTTTTTAAAGTGGTAAGGAAATCATTTAACATCAGTTCTTATTTTATTTTTTATTAAAGATTTTTATTTTTCATGCAATATATTTTGATTATGTTCTTTCATCTTCCCAATTCCTCTCAGATCCTCCTACCTCTCTACCAACCCAACTAAAGGGTGTCCTAATGAATGAATTCTAAATTTCCCTGGTGGTTGCTGTAATATCTACCATTTCATCTTTGATTTTATTAATTTGGATCCTCTCTCTTTTGGTTAACTTGACTAAACGTTTATAATCTTTTTATTTTAAATATGGTGATTTTTGCAGGAAATTGGATATCGACCCACCTCAAGACCCAGCTATACCACTCCTGGACATATACCCAAAGGATGTTCCATCCTACCACAAGGACACTTGCTCAACTATGTTCACAGTGGCTTTATTCATAATAGCCAGAAACTGGAAACAGCCTAGATGCCCCTCAACAGAAGAACTGATAAAGAAAATGTGGTGTATTTCACAACGGAGTATTGCTCAGCTATTTTAAAAACAACATTATGGAATTTGCAGGTAATGGATGGAACTCAAAAAAAATCATCTTGGGTGAGGTGACCCAGTCCCATAAAGGCAAACATGGTATGTACTCATTTACAAGTAGATATTAGCTGTTAAGTAAAGGACAATTATACTACAACCCACAGACTCAGACCATACAACAAGGAGAGCTCCAGTGGGTATACTTGTATCTCCCTGGGAAAGGAGAAATATAACAGATGTTGCAGATAGACTGGAGGAGGATGGAAATGGGAACAGGAGGGATCAGGTAGGTGGAGAGGGATGGAGGGAAAGAATATAGGAAGAGACAACCAGAATTAGGGGACATCTAGGAGGTTATCTGGAGACCTGGTGCAGTGGAAACTCCTTGGAATCTGTGAGGGTGACCTTAGTGAGGACTCTTAGTAATGGGAGAGAGAGAGCCTGAACTCTACTGAACTCACTGTAATCAGGCAAGGTTTCCAGTGGTGGGACTGGGACACCAACACAGCCCCAAAACCTTCTATCTATAATCTATCCTGTTTGCAGGATCTTCTGTGACAATGGAGGGTGAGAACTTCATACAAAGAGAGGGAGCCCATGCCTGACACTGCAGATCTGGCCAAAGAACTGGAGTCAGATAGCCCAGAGATGATTCTTAAGGATATTCTGCTGTGCTCAGAGATTGTTGCCTATCTAGCCCAATCATCATCAGAGAGGCTTCTTCCAGTCGCTGATGGGAGCAGGTGCAGAGGCCACAGCCAAGCATTGGGAAGAATTCGGGAAACCCCAAAGAAGATGGTGAAGAAGGATTGAGGAGACTAGGGTGATCGAAAACCAGGAGAACACACCCCATGGAGTCAACTGACCAGAACTCATAGGGATTCACAGAGACAGAAGCAGCAGAGTCTGCATTGGTCTGCGCTAGGTCCCCTACATATATCTTAAGGTTATTAGGCTAGGTGTTCTTACAGAGCTCCTAAAAATCAGAGTGTGTGTGATGGGGGCAAGACTCTGACACTTTTACCTGCCCTTGGGACCATTTTCCTCCTGCTAGGTTGCCTTGTCTGCCCTTGATGTAGGGTCTTGTACCTGGCCTTGTTACTTCTTGTCAAGTCCTGTTTGATTGGTAACCCAAGGAGGCCTGTTCCTTTCTGAGGGTAAGGGATTGGGGGGCAAGCTTGAGGGAAAGGGAGATGGGGGAGCTGGGAAGAGTGGAGAGAGGAAGCTGTGGTCAAGATTTATTGTACAAATCTTGTTGATTTTTCTTTTATGAAACTGGGTGCCCTTACAGAGTTCTAAGTTGAATAAAAAGGAGAAGCTGAGTACTAGTATTCATCGCTATCCTTCCAGTAAGGGGTGGTCAACCTCCCACTGAAAGGCCTTAAAGACAACTGACTCTTCCTCCCTGAAGAAGCCATTAATTGGCAATAGCTTCTTGGTTGGGAGTGGGATTGTGAGTCTTTCCCGCCTCCATGTTAGCATCCGTACTGCCTTGATCTTATGCAGGCTTTGTGCTTATAGCCATAGCTGCCATGAGCTCAAGAGCATAGCAGTCCTGTAGAGTCCAGAGGACATTGTTTCACTTCAGTCCTCCCCAGCCTTGGGCTCTTACATCTTTCTAAAACACCCTCTACTGATATCTGAACCTTTGGGGGGAAGTGGGTGACACGGGTGTCCTGTTGCGGCTGAGCAGTCCACAGGTACCTCTTCTCTACATTGAACAGTTGTCTCTGTATTAACCAGCATCCACTGGACAAAGAAACTTCTCTGATGAGATTTGAAGCTGCACTAATCTATGGATATAGAGATATGAATATAGAATGCACTTTAATACCGTGTCCATTTCACAGAATAGTAGTGACACACCAGTTTGCACTCCCACCAATAGTGCATGAGGGCTCCTCATTCCCACATCCTCACCAGAATCTTTTGTCTTTTGTTTTCTGAAGCATAGTCATTCTGACTGGGATAAGATAAAAATCTCAAAATAGCTTTAATTTGCATTTGCCTGATGGCTAAGGGATAGTAAACAGTTCAAAAGTATATTTCTTAGCCATTTGTGTTTCTTACTCTACAAACTTTGTTTAGTTTCATAGCTCACTTTTTAATTGGAGTGTTGTCTTCCTGCTGAGCTTTTTAAGTTTTTTACTAAGTAGTCTGCAGTAGTCACTAAGTAGTCACTAAGTAGTCTGTAAGGATACTCTGTAAGGATATTTACAACACTGATAGAAATGTAGACAGTGTTGGCTGAGCTCCTGAGGTTCCCAAAGGGACAAGGACTCTACTGGGAATGGGTGATATTTTAGCCAACAATCTGGTTTCATTACGCTCAAGTTCTGAAATTTTGAGTAGAGTTTTATTTAAAGACAATGAATGAATGTGTTTGATGAATAAAATTTTAAGACAAAAAAAAAAAAAGAAAGAAAAGAAAACATTTAAGCTGTAGCATGGGCAGTGCTTACTCATCTATCCATGTCTACCAAAGAACAAAAATATTGGGCAGAAAAATACAAAAAATGTGCAGTTTGTCAGTTGGGAAAAGATACGGAGCATTTTAAAGGTTTCAACCAAGCCATGTGGCTCAAAAGAGAAGGTATTCATTAAAGAGAAATATGTTGTGTGGTGGGACAGTAGGAAACGTATCTTAAGAGCAAGACCTCCCCCATAAAAGGTGAAAATGCACACATAGTTGAGAGAAGGCAGGGCTGAAAGTATGCTGGAGGAGTTTCCTGCTCTAGAGTGTTTCTTCTACATCAGCACACAGAAGCAGATCTAGCTGTGGTCTAAGTGGGCAGGACCACATCTCAAGTTGACAGAAGAACTTGTCAGTGTCACCCACATGGTAGTAATTTTTCGGGCATAAAAAAATGAAAAATGAAGGGTCATGAATTCTTCTCTCACCCTTTTAGAGCACATCTGAGGCCAAGCAATGCATGGCAGGTTCAGAGTCTGCAAGAAGAGGCTCTGAAAGACAACTCCATAAGAGCTCTCAAGTTGAAGCCAAAGTTGCAGTGGAACCCTCAAGATACTGGGAATGACCAGACCACTGGACATCCACCAAGAAAAGTCTCAGGTATGGAATGGAGCTGGCCAAAGACAGGAGTAGAATACTTGAATCATTAGGAGATCAGATGCTGGACAAAGAGCTGTAGCATTTGATGATTTCCCTGTTTGATTTTATTCTTGCTTTGGTTCAAGTATTCTCTCCTGCGTCCTGATTCTTCCCTTTTGGAATTGGAATGTTTGCTTTGTGCTTTTGTATATTAAACCTGTGTAACTTGTGTTTATGTTGTAGGGGCTCACATTTTCTTGAGTCTGAAGAAACGTTGGACTTCATGACAGTGTTGGAGCTGTTGAAGACTATAGAGATTTTTTGAAGTTGGATTGAATGCATTTTGCATTGTGAGATGACCATGAGTTTATGTCAACAACAGGAGTAATGGTATCTCGTAAATATGATATTTTGGGGTATCAAATTGACAAGGGGTAGACTTGTAATGGCTAATATCATTAAATTGACAAGATGGAGAAACATCTGGGAGATACACCTCTAAGCATACCTGTTAACAGTTATCTCGATTAAGTCAAATGAGATTGGAAGACTCACCCTAACTGTGTCACCTTCCCTGTAGACATGTGTTCTGGACTAAGGAAAAAGGAGACAGCAAGATTCAAAGGATGAAACCAAGATGAAATCCATTGCTTTCTTCTCCTTGTGTTTGGACAAAATGTGACCAGCAGCCTCATGCTGTTGATGTCATGGCTTCTGCACCACATTGAACTGTTGCTTGTGCCCGCTCTCTGGACCCTTAAGAGTGGGGGTAGAGCTGGCACAGAACCAACACACACAGGCTCTGGGAGTCAGGTAAGTGGCAAGAAAGCAGACTTGTTTATTTCAGAAAGGGGAAGCCCTTTTATACCCTCTGCCCAGCCCAGTGTCCCATTGGCTCCCAGACTGCAGGCTGCTGCTTTGGCTCTTCTCATCTCTGGGCATGTCCAAGCAGGTCTCAAGCCTTGTTCCAGTGACAGGTCTAGTTTCTCCCACATTGAATTTCCCATGGAACTGTAAGACAAAATAAACCATTTTTTTCTTAATTTTTTTTCTCATATATTTTTATCACAGCAGCAGAAAAAACATAGAAAGCAATAGTTTCACTCTGGAGCTTTGCTTTGACAAATGTGGGATGCTGAACTCACACTATCATGGTACTGGTCATTGGTGCTATATCTCAACGTCTAGTGGTATTTGATTTATGAAGTTCACTGATCTGGCATCCCATGTACATATACTTTCTTGGAATATTGTTCCTTTTGTCAATACACAGAGACCTCCTTGTTGATTTTAACTAAAAGTCTATTGAGTCAGATATGAGGATGGTTGCTTTTGCTTCTTAGGGGATCTCATTTGTTTGGTGCTTCATTTTCACGGTTTACTTTTATTCTCTCGGTCTCTATCTGTCTCTATCTCTGAGTATCTTTCTCTCTCTCTCTCCCTTTCCCTCTCCCTCTCTCTCTCTCCCTCTCTTTTTATGTGGAAGGAGGCACATTTCATATAGATAGTTTACTAATAAGTCCAGTCAACCAATCTGCATCCTTTAACTGGAGGATGAAGATGATTGACATTCAGGAATAATTATTGAAAGGCATGTACTTGCTCCTTTCATTGATGTGTTTCTTCTAGTTGATTTAAAGATTGTGTTTATTTCTTCTTATGATTTGATGATTTGTTACATGAATGGCGATTCTTTCATACACTCACTGGCTTATTTACTTTTCCAGTGAGACTTAAGCCTGCCCATGATTTCATAATTGTTTTTATCTTGCACCCTCTTCCAGACATAGAGTTATTTTGAAATATGTTTTGCATTGCTCATTTACTGGTCATGAATTCTCTTAGTCTATTCTTAATCTAAGAAGATCTTTAGCTCTCCTTCAGTCTTGAAGGATATTTTTGCTGGATAAACACACAGTGATTTTCTTTCAGAGCTTAAAATATGCCATTTTGTGCCATTCTGATCTTTAATGTTTCTGCTGAGAAATTTGTTATTGTTCTGACAACTTTGACATCATATAAAACTTGACACTTGTCTTTATGCTTTTAATATTCTTTTATTGTTTTGTATTTAGGCTGACAGCTATGATATGCTATGAAAAGATTCTTCCCTAATGCAGTAATTTGGGGTCTACATGCCTCTCATGCTTGGGTGTCTACACCTTTCCCTAGACTTAGAGAATATTTTTCTATTACTTCACTGAACAGGTCTCTTGTGCCTTTGGCCTGTAGCTCTAGTCCCTGGACTATCTACATTAGGTCTCTGAATAGTACCCTGGAGCTCTTGTGCATTTTTAAAGTTTTTTTATTTGATGCTGTCTTCATGTAGGAATTCATCATCTTGTCTTCAACCTCTGGTGATATTCTTTCTTCTACTTGATCTGCTCTATGACAAGGATTTCATTTGGGGCTTTGTATAAATCTCACTTATTGTACTTTCATTTTCAACATTTGTATTTGATTATTTCTTAAAATTTTTACCTTTTTATTAGTTTGCTCTTCCATACCTACATTGTTTTAACTAATTTGGCTACTTATTTGTACTCTCTTGAAATTTAGTTACATTTAGAATGATATTGTTACTCTGTGATCTCTGGCATTTTATCTACCTCAGCATCTTTGGAGTAAGTGACTGGATATTTTAAGTGGTGTCCTGTACCTTGTGTTTACATATTTCTTGTGTCTGTTTGTTAAGATTTATATATTGTTTGAGGCAGACATATTTTTCACTTCTATGTCTAGGGTCTTTTTAGAAAGAATCATTTCCCTGATGACTTCTCTGGGATTTCAGTTTGTTGTACAACGTTGATATGTTGATTTTAATCCTAAATGGAATTCATAGTTTTATGTAATTTTCTTTGGCCATGTTCAATGAGTATTGACACAATATATTGTGTCATAGCCCAAGAGACATGCTCTTTCTGTAAGTTTCATAAAAGTGGAGACATCTGGTCATTCAGGATGGTGTATTTGTTAACAGTGAGAGTAAGTGTACTCTCCATAGCTGCTCCTCCAGTCTTGTTGGCTGTGTGAAATCTCAAAGAGTCTGAGAATAGTCTATGTGAGGTCCTTTGTAGGAACATTGTTCACAATGGTTGTATAATTCTTTCCACTGTTGTTATGGGAATGGATACACTGGAACAAGACATCAGCCCCCTTCCACCAACAGCCATGTGTGTTTATGTCCCCTATTCTTCAAGTTGAAGCATCTGCCAAGATTGAAATAAGAGTATATTATAGCTAGAGTAATATTCAGTTGCTCTGGGAGGATAGCTCAGTAAAAACAAAACCAAAAGACAATAAACAAAAACAAAAAAAAAACCTCTCCCAGTTCCCAGTACCAGAGACAGATAGAAAGAAGACAAGAAGCAAAAGTAATAAAGACAATATAACAAAATGATAGACACAAAATAAATAAAATACAATAAAAATAAAAAACAACAACCACAACACCAGTAACAATAGACAAGAAAGATGCAAAAGTGATAGAGAATACTTTCAGAGTCAAGTTGCCTGTTCTCATCCAAGGAGCTGGGGTTGAAATGGAGAACCACTATGTTCTCTTTGGGGTACCTTTTCAGGTCTCTGTGTTATTTAGGAGGTCTGTGGCCATACTATCTAGGCAGTCTGTGGCCATATTGTCTAGGCAGTCTGTGGGATATTATCAGTTCCCATAGTTCTCCCTCTCTCTCCTCTGCAGAATATGGTTTTCCTAATTCTTCTCTCTCACAGAGTCCTATACAAGATATATTTAATCTTCTACCTTTCTCCTTCACATGCTAAGTCTTTTTCTAGTCAATGTTTAATCCAAACAAAGTAGGACAAATTGTAGAGGAAGCATTCTGCATGGTCTGTCAGCTCTATGTAACAAAACCAGAAGCACCATGCATCAGTGTTCATCTTTAATCGTGTCTGACAGGTTACAATGAAACAGAAGGACAGTGGAAATATAATACTCATAGTTAAAAATTGCTGCAATAGTCATCCGCTTTATAGACTGTCATATTACATTATTGTAGAAGACACAGCTTAGAGATAGGACTAGAGAGATCAAAAGTGTTGAACATGCAAGCTTTTCTCTTCAGTGGAAGGGATGTGCATACCTGCTTCCCATCCAGAAGGCTATGAATGTAAATGTTGATACCTTGTAATCTTTGCTATTCTGTAGAGCCACCCTTCAGTGAATACCTAAGAATTTTGAGCACTTGGTCGGACTCTAGAAATTTTTGTCCCAGCCCCATCTAAAGTCCTGCTGACCTGTTTCATTTTTATTTCATGCAGATAGTTCTCTTGACTACAATGATGTTTGCATGGACCCCAACACATTATCTTTGGATAAACAAAACTGGATATGGTGGCACATACGTGAGGTTCCAGATCCTTGGAAACCTGGGGCAGGATGATCACTTGATACCACAATTTCAAGAATAATCGGGGCAATATACCCTCCGTCTAAAAAAAAAAAAAAAACAATTTTTAATGTGTGTGATACACACACACACAAACACAAACACACACACAAGTGCAGGCATGTTCCAATAAGATACAGTGCTCTTCTTTTATTTTCAGTCCTGTACTGTAAGGATGGTGGTAGAATCCTTTGGCATCAAGGATTAAAATTAGTTTGTCCATAGCTTCTAGTAGTTATTGGGATGATTTTTTCTACTTGCTTCTCTGACTGTGGTTTCTCAAATGAGTTTTCTTCAATGAAGTGTCATCCTGAAGAATTTCATGAGAGAGGAAAGGGAGATAAAGGGCTTTCTGGATAATACCATAATCAGACTATTTTAGAAAGCCAAATTAAACACCATTGGAGGCAAAGTTGATTAAATAACTTTAATTGTATTATGATCACTATATCAAATGTTCCTTAAAAAAAAAAAAAGACTCTTGAAGATTTGGTCCCAATTAAAGGTGCCACTAAAGCCAGTTGGCTCATGGGGGCACCCATTCACCAGTGGTTTAACTCATTGATGAGTTCAGAGATGAATGGGTTGTATTTGCAAATGGGGCTCATTGATGAAGTAATGGGGCATGCGGTAGAGAGTGGTTGGTTTATTCAGTGATACTTCATTGAAGAAAACTAATGTTCACTCCTCAACAAGTAGCTCCTCACAAATAGCTTTGTGATTGGGGGGGGGGGTTTGGGTGGGGCTTTGTGTCTGCTTCCCCTTCTGCATGTTGTCTGACTTGAACTTGTATAGAACTTTGCATGCTATCACAACCTCTGTGAGTTCACATGCACATCTGCCTTGTTTTGTCTGGAAGACACTGTTTCCTTGGAGTTGTCCACTACCTCTGACTTTTACAATCTTTCTGACTCCTCTTTGAGTAGATTACCCACTGATCCTTGAAGGTACGGTTTGATAAAGACACTCCCTTTAGGGCTGAGTGCTCCAAAGTCTCTCATTGTTCATCTCCATGTTAATTACCAACTGATGCAATAAGAAGCCTCTCTGATGAGGACTGAGTGATGTACTGATCTATGGGTATAGGGATATGCCCTTATATTTTCCCCTGGGCCCACGACCTGTCTAGTTTCAGATTCTTGGCTTCATTGACAGTGTCAGGGATGGGTTTTCATCTTATGAAATGGGTCTTTAGTTTCCTCATTCATATGCTGTTCACAACTGCCTAATGATTGCCAGTCAACTGTGGTTTATATTTCTCAAAATGGACATAAAGAAGCTGGCTTCTGTATCTGACAGTTTTAACAATGCTAAGACAATTTGGACTTTTCAGAACAATAAAGCTGTGTAAAAAACATCTGCTGCCAAGCCTGGTAACTTGAGTTTGACACTCAAAACCCACAGAGTAGAGGAGAAAATTGACTCCCTCCAAAAGAATGTTATAGCATGTGTGCATGCACATATACACATGTATGTGTATGTGCATACACACACACATATGTAAGTATATAAGATATATATGTGTGTGTGTATGCACATAAATGTGCATATGTATACATACATATATTTATGTAATTAAACATTTTAACTAAAAATCACACCCAAGAAAAAAACTTGCAAAAGAATCTTTTCAAGATCTATGAACATTAAAATGACCTACAGCGAGTACTTCAAAGCAGACTTCTTGAAAGTTCAGTAAAACCTCCCCAACAGAGGGACCATTCGTCACTGGAAATACAGTAGGAAACTTGGAGAGCACTCCAATGACTAGGGCATCATTCCTTGTCATTGCCTTCCCCTTGCCTCCCAGAGAGATTTCATATTCTGCCTTCCTGTTGTATAGAAGCCAGCCTTGAGTAAGATGCCTGTCTTGGATACGGTTTCTATTGCTGTGATGAAACACCATGCCCAAGAGCAGCTTGGAGAGGAAAGGGTTTATTTGACTTAAATATCCTGAATCATAGTCTATTTGGGGAAATCATGGCATAGATTCAAACAGTTTGGGGATGTGGAGGGCTGATGTAGAGGCCATGGAGGAGTGCTGCTGATGGGATTGTTCTTCATGGCTTGCTTAGCCTGCTTTCTTCTAGGACTCAGGATCCCCATCCCAGGTAGAGCCCTACCCACACTGGGCTGAGACTTCCCACATCAACCACTAATTAAGAAAATGCTCTACAGGCCTGACTATGGCTGAATCTTATAGAAGCATTTTCTCAATTGAGGTTCCCTGCTCTCAGATGACTCTACCTTGTGTCAAGTTGACATAGAACTAGCTGGCACAGTGTCTTACATGGTCTGGGTGATTAATAAATCTGTCACAATTTTATAGTAACCTTTGAGGTCAAAGGAACAGATCCTAGCAAGTATCTTTTCACACATTTATTACCATCAAAGTAAAGTCTGTTTCTTGAGAGCATAATGCAGTAGTTTTCAAGACACTGTAATGTAAGAAAGGCTACCTCACCATCCATTGTCTGGAACCTAGAAACTACTTTGCATCAGTTCAACATCATTTTCAACTAGAAATGGATGCACTAGAATGAGTTATATTACAGAAAGCAGGCACTGCTTATTCCATAATTTTTCTCATTATTTTTAGTTAGTGTACAAAAATATACATTTTCACACACATATTATTGTCCTTTGTTTGCTCCTCCATTTCCCGTTCATATCCCCTATTCATCCTTCACTGGTTTTCTTTCTCTACCCCCCCAAAAATCCTTCTGCCTATGCATATATAGATCTTTCATATTAAAGACAATATGTGATATTTGTCTTTCTTTTTCCTGTCTTGCCTTTGTGTCCTTTAGACTGCTTGACCACTTCTACACACACACACACACACACACACACACACACACACACTCACACTCACACACACACACAGTCTTTGTTGGAGTTTTCATTGCTGTGAACAGACACCACGACCCCAGCAACTCTTAGGAAGGAAAGCGTTTGATTGGGGCTGGCTTACAGTTTAGATACTGAGTCCATTATCATCATGTCAAGAAGCATGGTAACACACAAGCAAACATGATGCTGGAGACACAGCTGAGAGTTCCACATCTGGATCAGCAAGCAGAAGGAAGAGAGAGAGAGAGACATTTGACCTGCATTCGGCATCTGAAACCTCAAAGCCCTCCCAAAGTGACACACTTCCTCCAACAAGGCCATACCTCCTAATAGTCCCATTCCCTATGATCCACTGGGGGCCATTTTTATTCAAAACACCACATTCCACTCCCTGTCCTTCTCGGCTTGTAGCCGTATCAGAATGCAAAACTGCATTTGGTAAGACCTCGAAAGACCACATCCACAGTCTTTCACAGTCTCAACTCTGTTAAAAAGTCCAAAGCTCAATCTCTCTTTTGAGATTCATGGTGGCAATCTTTTAACTGTAACCCCCTGTAAAGTCAAAATCAAAACCCAAATCATGAGCTTTCAACATAAAATTTCACAGGATATATATTACCATTCCAAAAATGGAGAAAAGGGAGCATAGTGAGGAAATATTGGATCAAAGCAAGACTGAAAACGAGCTGGGCAAACTCCAAACTCTGAACCTCCGTGTCTGACTTCAAGTGCTCTCCAGAACTCCTTTCAGCTTTGTTGATTGCAATACGCTTCTTTCTCTCGGTTGGTTCCACTCCCTGTGAGAAGCTTTCCTTGGCAGTTATCCCACATGACTCTGCCATCTCCAGCATCTTGGGGTCTCCAAGGCAATCCAGGCTTCACCTTCAACAGCTTCACACAATGGCTCCTTTGGACCTCCTTGCAGGGACAGCCCTGATACACACCTGGCCTCAGTAGCTCTTCTTAGCTCCAGAGGAAGATTTTATAACCCTTTCCTTGTATCCTTGACTCTAATGCCAGAATCATGTGGCTGAAGCTGCCGAGTTCTGCTGTTTGGAACATGGTCCCCTTGTTCAAATACATTTTTCACCAGCTCTCTATTTTTAATAGTTTCCTTCACTGCCCAAGCATGGTTGTCCTGGAACTGGCTCTGTAGACCAGGCTAGCCTCTAACTCAGAGATATGCTTGCCTCAACCATCTGAGTGCTGGGGTTAAAGGTGTGGCCCACCATATCAGGCTCTAAACTTTTCTTTAATTCCTTTTCACAAGTTGGACACTTAACTGAGTGGGGTCCTTCCCCGACATCACCACTGTCTTTATTCCATTTAGCATCAGGATTTTCTTTAAACTTTTGATCTCCTTGAGCACTGGACTCGACTCCATTACACTTCCTGGCGCTCCTTTTCTCCTCGAACTATACATTTTGGACTTTTCCTTGCTCAGCCTGCTCTTCCTCATTATAGATCTACAGAAGCATAGCCACTAATAACAAAGCAACAGAGTCAACACTTGGCTGTCTGAGAATCTCTTCTGCCAAAGCCGTTAATCCATAACTCTTCCATTTAGCCTTTAGGATGATTTTTTGGACAAGGGCAGAAAGCAGCCACATTTTTCACCAAAATATCACAAGAATAATCCCTAGGACACATACTGATATTCTTCTCTTCTGAACCCTCTTGAGTTGGACCCCCACGATTCAAATTACTCTCTGCACCATGGTCTTCCATGCTTCTACTAGGACGGCCCATTAAGCACCACTTAAAAAATTCAACTGTTTTCCTAATCCGAAGTCCCAAAGTCCACATTCCTTCAGACAAAACCATGGTCTGGCCTATCACAGCAATACTCTCCCTAGTGCTGATACCTACTTCTGTTTTAGTTAAGGTTTATATGGCTGTTAAAAGACACCATGACTATGGCAACTCTTATAAAAAGGAAAGCGTTTAATTGGGGCTGGTTTAAAGTTCAGAGATTTAGTTCATTACTGTCAAGGCAAGAAGCATGGCAGCACACAAGCAGACATGGTGCTGGAGAGATAGCTGAGAGTTTTACATCTGGATCAGAGGGCAGCAGAGAGAGACATTTGTCTTAGCTTGAGCATCAGAGCCCTCTTCAAATGGCACTTCTTCCAACAAGGCCACCTCCTGATAGTCCCACTCCCTATGAGCCTATGGGGGCCATTTTCATTCAAACCACCACACACACAAATCTAGACTTTGTGGGGGGAAACACACAGTATTTGTCTTTCTGAGTTTGGCTTATTTCATAGCCTCCAGTTCTAGCCATTTTCTTCCAAATAATACAAGTCCATTCTCTATGGCTGAGTAAGACCCACTATGTAATGGATCACTTTTCCATATCCGTTCACCTGTTGATAGGCATCTGGGTTGGTTTCATTCCTTGATATTGTGAGTAATCAAGCAATAAACATGGCTATCCAAATATCTCTGTGGTGTGACAACTTAGATTATACTATGATCTACTTTGAACTCGCATCTCTTAAATTCTTCTAAATTTCACAAATCTTTTATTTCGCTGATGCTGGGTCTCAGTGTTCTGCACTGCACCATATACAGTTAACTTACTATCACAACTCAGCCTTGAAGTAAGAGCCAAGGGTGATGCACGGAACTCCGTTGCCTTCTGCAAGTTGTGGGCATTTCCACAAAATAGAAAAATCAGGAGTGTCTCTGCAGGTGTAAGAGAATGTGGTTTGGAACTTTTTGTTAAAGGGCTGAACCCAAAGACAACATGTGACATGCCACAAAACTAAACTCATCACATATACTATTTTACTATTATTTCAGTAACACAAATGCAGCTAATTTTTATCTCGTGATTTCTAGTGTCATTCCAAAAAGGATACCTACTAACCTGAGATAAAACTTAGCAGCTGGGAGCTCAGAGCCAATTCCCGTTGAATAAATAAAGGGAGCACTTCCTAGAACCCCACAGCATCATCAGAGAGACATTTATCTGCAGGGATGTCAGCATGAGCTGCCTTTCAATAAATACATGTGATTGTAAAAATATTCAAATATGTTCTTTAGCTAAAAGACACAAGATCATTTTAATTGTACCTTCCCTCAAGAAGGCACTGCTCCAATATCAAACATTTACATATCACAACAACCCAATTTGCTAAAGACTATTATCATAATCCATGTTCTCCAAATGAAGAAAATGAGCCCCTGAGTATAAAGTGAGTGGCCCAAAGTTACATATAATTCAGAAATAGAGAAGATTTCATGCAGGAAGCCTGGCTCCAAATCCTAAAGTCATTCAACTAAGTGATATGCTAATGGTCTCTTCATGTTGTGTAATGCAGATGCAACATGCGATTATATCATTCCGTGTGTGTTAAGTGCTATGAGAGCCTTTGAATGTGGCTGATGCCATTTTACTCCTGCCAACCCAGAAAGGTAAGAGAGACACAGTTCTTTGCTCATAGCCACAAGAGCAGTGAGTGATGGATCTGAACTGTAACGTGAATCTGGATACCTACAAAGTCTATGGTGTAAGAACTCCACGGAGGAAGTATGCTGCTAATCTGCAAGAGGGAATCAGAACGCTTTGACCAGACATAAAAGGGAAGAAAAAATGTTCAATCTTTGGGCTCATGATTTTATAATGCTCTCCTCATAAACTTTGATGAAGTAACTCTAAGGCAAACAGGACAAGGAAAAGGATCGATGCCCCAGCCACTCCTCTTACTGAGGATAAAAAGCTTTTCTCAAAGGCAGAGAGATGCTATCCACTCCTAGCTCTAGTTTTGTTCCAGAATACCATGACACATTTTAAGGATAGTACCTCCCTATTCACGTAACAGGTATGTCTCAGACACCTGTATTCATCACCCTTCTTTGCTGGCAAATTTTGGCCATATTTTCACTGCTTGGAAGGCCACTTTATACATGAACTATATTCAGTAATTTGACAACAACAAAAAATTTTGTATGTATAATGTTTCCTGATTTCTAATGCATTATGTAAAAACTTATTTACAATATTTTTCTCTTTAAAGATTCTATTTTATTTGGACTCTTAAAGATATGACTCTTAAACGATGCTCATGTGTGACTTTAAGGGGAGTTTTTCTATTGAAACAATTATCTTTCTGGTGCATTCACTGTGTGACTCAAGCATATTCTAGAGTCCATCTGTGAATCTGAGGTTGTGATGTGTTTGTGACAAATCGTTCCATCCCTGGAGACCCAGAAAGTCAGCACCAGCCCCAGATGAGGTGGCTGAAGGTCAAGTTTGCCTTCCCTAGAGCACATTCACAAAGAACACTGAATGGAGGCTGGAGGAAAGGCTGAACAACATTCCCACGGAATCAGAGTTCAGGGGACAATAGTTCACCTTAGGGACAAGGCAGATGAGCTGCAGAAAAACAGAAAGCTAGTCATCTCACATCTTTGTCAATACTTTTGTAGATGTAGGTGTGAAGATGGCGTGCTGCCCAGCTCATGAGTCATGAGTGTGAAAACTGTACTTTTTTTTCCTCTGGCCAAACCAGAATGAAGTAACTAATATCACTCTTGTGCCACCCTGGCAGCCAAAGGCTATCCTGTGTGGCCCAAAATTCAAGTTGGGTGTTTAGAGATGGGAGAGCGCTGAATTTATTATTTATCTTTCCTTTGTTTGGGTCAGGAAGTTTGGGCTTATTATATTTACTGTCCTCAGTTTCCCCTTTAACTTTGTGGACAGCTACAGCTCAAGCTCCTCCTGGAGCTTCTTTTTAATCAAGAAGTAACAAGCAGTTTGAAGACTGCCTTCTGAAAGGCCATTGGTCAATAGTTTAAAACTGCCTGTTTTAAAATCTGCCTCCTCTCCCAATTCTGTAACTCCTTGCCTGCTCAAGAAAATCTGAGCCACCCTCAGTGTTCTTTGCATCCTGACACCCTAATCCAACGCTCTTACTTGGATGGGAGAATGGGTGGGGGAGGGTCTTGAATCCCTTGTCAATAAACGAAGATAAAGCAACCATAAATCTGCCACAGCTATAACAAGGAGAGATGACTCCCCTCTCCACACACACACACCAAGTCCAACCATGTGGTCACTTATCAAGTGGTCTTTTGGAGAGTCAAAAAATGTGGACCAGTCCTTCCTCTGTGGCAGTTTGGTTCAGGGAGTTCATGTGTATAGTGTGGGAGGATCACATTGGCGCCTAGGTGCTATATTTTTTTTTTTCATTTGAATTCCCAGATGTCAAACTGATAGACATTTTATGACTCAGATCTTAGACGAGGAGGTGAAGTAGGGAAAGAGAAGGTGGGTGGATAAACAGAAGGAATTTCTCGGGGCAGACCAGGTAGTCACTACGCTTTCCAGAAGTGCAGGACAGATGAAGATAGATCAGAAAACGAAAGAGCGGGTTGGTCAGGCAGGGTGGGACGGAGAGAGGAGCCATGCTCTCTGCGGTGCCCATGGGAATGAAGGTCCTGCTAGGCTTCTAGTGGGGCATGTGCCTGGAATTCTGGCCCCTCTTCAGTGTCTGCCATTGTTGGTCCAGTCCCAGAGCATTTCATCTCTAAGCTTCCTTTTTACTGGAATAGGGGAGGAGTTGTAGAGCAGGAGTGCTCTGTTCCCCATTGGCATTTTAACAAGCAAACTCAGGTTTGGATAACTGTCTTCTGTATGTGTCACTTTCCCAAGGGGGATGGGCTGAGCCATCAGTCACAAGTTCCCAGCAAGGTGCTTCACGAGGGGAGCCTCATGGCTCCCTCTAAAGATCCCCATTTAGGAAACGTGAACTGAAGTAACCTTGAGAGATAAAGTTCTCAAAGAGAACAGACATTTGATCATTTTCTTCTTTTTGAAAGTTCGGGAATAATTTTTTTTTTCTCCTTCTTGGCGTGTTCTGCTATTACTAAGGGATGGAGCCTTTTGAGATGTCACTGTCAGCAATTTCAGGCTATGATTTTCCTGTCTCATTAACAAAGGCCTCTTATGCGCCTCTCTCCTTTCAGAACGGTGAATGTACTTGATCTATTCTTGATGCTCACGTGTAGCTTCCAACTGCAACCTCCCACTGCTGACTTTCTGAACTTGACCTTGGGATGGTCTGGAAGGGGATGCATCTGTTCAGAGAAGTCAGCCATGGTGCCCTTCTTTTCTGTCCCTCCTGTCTGCAGCACCCATTTACAAGATGGGCAAGGTCCTCCAGGGCCACCCTTTACACCCAGCATGAAACAGTCTCCAAATGACTTTCTTGCCTTAGTTTGGCACAGGAATGAGATAGGACAGCCAACAACTGAAGCTTGGACCACGTGTGGTACCTGGAATGTTTTCAGTGACATCACCCTATGCCTGTAGCTGCATCCCAGGTGATGGAGACAGCAGTTGAACACAGATGACTTCCCTCAGTGTCCTCAGCATGTGGCAGACAGCTTGTATAGCACACGGAACGTGGTAGCTCCCACCCTGCCTCTCATTCAGTGGTTGCACAGGTTGTACGTGAAGGAGTAAGATTCAAACATGATTGTGCCTCAGATGGAATGTGGCTAAATGCCAGATTAGGAGTATTAAAAATAGATTCCAATAGTAAAATACCCTCTTTCCCTCACACAGAAATTCTTAGTTTCAGAGGAGAAGAAAGTAAAATGTGCCTTGACAGGATTCCTCTGTTTGTTGACGAACACTACCAAAGGAAAGACTGTCATGAAACAGATGTGAAAGCTTGGCCTCTGTATATCATGTAGAGGTTTCAGTGTTCTCTGAGGAACCAGGGTCACTGGAGGCTATTCTGTGTAACTACACGCTCATCTTCCTAACTCAGTAAACCTAGTCTCTGTCTTCTCTCTCCACTAAGGCACTCGAGCTTCCCCCTCCACTCGTCAAGCCTCTCAGGTTCTGGTACTATCTGTGTGAGCATGCCACACAGAGGACCCTGGAGGAGGCAAGTAATTCCTCAGCCCTGTTCACTCTACCGTCTCAGAAGTTCTTTCGGTTCAACTTCACATCAGCCTTTGAGATAACTTGATGTCCCCTTGATTTTATGGTTAAAAAAATCAATGAGGAGGAAAGTAAAGTCACTGTTCAGTGCAAACTGGAATCCAGACCTAGAGTATGTATTGCCAATGAAATCAGTACTTTGTGAACGTGCATCGGTAAGGTTTTCAGAATGCAAGTACTATGCTATCTGGCAAGATTCCAATGTATTTATATTTATTTGACATAAGAAGATCATAGCTCATTAACTTCTAAAATTTCATTCTCATTCCTTTTAATATAATGTTTTATATAATGCTTTGTTGTTGAAGCATTAATTAAACAGTTTACTTAAACCACGAGTACACTTTGAGCCTGACATTGGCTATTACAAGTTGAAATGCCACCAAATATGTTATCAAAAACCAGGTTGTCTGTGTAGAATACTGTAAGCAGTTATAAAGTTCTTGATGAACAAAAGAAGCATGCTTCATATGACAACACTGAAAATAGAAAATTTCCATGCTTGCTATCTGCTCCTGGGAACTGAGGCTTCTCCTAGTCCTGTTGTGCCTGATGTGAAAGAATCATTCCTATCAGAGCTTCAAGCACATGGGAACAAAATCATTACCAGTTTCAAAAACAAAAGAACAGTTTGAAACCACATGTCTGATTCTGGACTTCTTCTATCAAAGAGTTTCTACTGAAGGAATTTCTAAACAATACAAAAAGCAAGAGGAAATGTTACAGATTTTGTGTTACTGTATTACTGCATCATTTCTAAATTTGTCACTAAGCTTGTGAAGATTTTTTAAAACAACCCGATTCGATGGTCCTTTTGTTATTGTTGCTTTGTATCCTATATTAAGGTTATTGTATTAAAATTAATAACTATCATGACAAGATTAATAAGGAATGTGAAAATGGCTCATTTGTAAAACCTCAAGTGTGAGGTCTGAAGTAACTTAAGATCGTGGCCCTCAAATGTCACAGATACTATGTGGTGTGTGTGGTCCTGGCCTGGCTCACCCTCCTCCTCTGTGATAGCCATTGAGCTATGAGTTCTATCTGCTTAGACCAAGAATGACCCTGTTTGCCTTGGGAGTTCCTACAAAAATCTTGGGTTTAGTTTATGGGTTGTTTATTGCTCCAGTTTCTTCATCTTCATCTTCATCGAATCTAGAAGATGTAGCTAAAAAACCAAACTTTACAGTGAACCATAGGAAGCAACAAATCTTTGACTATGTACATATAATTTTAAAAGCACTATACATAATAAATGCTGAAAATCTCTCTTGCATCTTTGCTTCCATCCACCAAATCCACTATTTCTGCAAATTATTTATTGTATATGCTTTCAAATTTTTAGACAAAAGTCAAAACATACAAATACATGTTTCTAATTTCCCTTTAGAAACAAAAATGACAATGTATAATGTTAAACAGCTTATTGTGCAGATCTTTTCAGCTTTCCAGAGAACTGTGCATTCTTTTTAAAGTTTCATAATTTTATTAAATTGTTATGCTTTATTTAGACAGTAACCTATTGATGAACATTTAGGTCATCAGTCCTTGAATCCTTACAAGTGTCTTTGTGACACTTGGTGATTCCCAAGACAGCTTCTACGGGGCTCTGTCAGCTTTCAAGTTTATAATAATCTAATACATGGAAAATGGTGTCGTCTCTCTTGTGATGAGCTAGTGAAGTCAATCAGCATCCCATATGCTTGAAGACTTCCGGCTTACATGCAAATGCCATCCTTAAATCTTTTGTCCTTTTTTCTATTGGAGTTTTATTTTTTTAGCATTTTATTTCTTATGAGTTGTATATAATAAGAAAAATAACTTCATCTCCACAATATTATGTCTTAGTTTCTTCATTTCAGCTTTTAGCTCTTGACTCTATGTTATTTTGAAATGACTATGTCACATAGTTGAGTTTGGGGATCTTTTATTTTTATGGAGCTAGATTATAAATCATAATTATAAAGGCATTGATATCTCTTAGGTAATAAAATGTTTTACCATGTATGAGAATATTTTGTTTTATGTTAACTGTAAAGATTTTACTTACCATATAACAAGAAGTAAAATGAGTTGGGGACAGAGCCAATATAGAAACAAATTTACAAAGTAAAAACATCATCCATTGAGCAGAGCCAGTATGATGTAAAGACCTGTCTTCATTTCTTTCGTTTACCAAATTCAGTTTTATTCACAATCCAGTATTATCTTGATATACAAAAACAAAAAAAACAAAACCTTTGTAATAACATTCAACAAACTTAATAGCTTGATAATTTATGAAACAGTGAGCTCAGCAAGAAATATATTATTTTTAAAAATAGTTTTTTATTGTCTGTGTGTGTATATTGCCTGAGTCTGTGCACCATGTGTGTTCAGGAGCATGTGGACGTCAGAAGGCAACAGATTCCCTGGAACTGAAGTTATAGTTGTGACCATGTGGTGCCAGAAACCAAATCCAGGTTCTCTGCAAAAGCAGTAAGCATGCCTAAGTGTTGAGCCATCTCTCCAGCCCTGACCAACATATATATTGTATTTGTTCATTTTATACGTACATATTAGTGTAGGTTTGTATATAAATGACTATAAATAGAATGTAAAAAAATAGTTACAACTCAGTAATAAAAAAAGAATGAGAAAAAAAGACATATTTGCCCAAAGATGATATAAAATGTCAATAAGCACATGAAAAGATCTTTAACTCAATTACTATTAGTGTCAACTTGGCTTTATAGAGTGCTGCCAGTTTACTATTTAAGCTTCTATCTATCAATCAATCACCAAGATAGCTCTGCTTTGTATACCTAAAACATCAAATTTGTCTTATGTCCAAGCTTTTCTTTCACACCAGGGAGATGAGCTTCCAGATGTTCACTTGCTATGTTTGGAGATCTACACAAAGGCAGGAAGGCAGAAAGAGGACCAACACTTTGGATCTTACTTCCAAGCCAGCTAAGTTCCTTGAGACTATGGACACATCAAAAGGTCCTACAGCACTGTCTTCTCTACAGGACGTTGATATAACACTGGTTGGACTCTAACCAGTGTACATTCTACAAAGAGGAAAGTCAAACACAGAGAGATGCTCTTAAAACTTCTGAGTGAAGGCTCATAGTCAACAGGCTCATTTCAGCAGATGGCACAGTGATGAAAGCCTAAGGCAGCCAGAGGCACATCCTAAATCCCAAGTAACAAAAGGATCAGATCCTCAACTAGACTAAAAAGTTAGAAAGAGAAGAGTTACTTTTGGTCATCTCTATTTTCTAGAACACCTTGCAGAAAAGTATACCCGAGTAAAACGATTGTGAGTAACACAAGCTAAACTAAATATTTTAAAGGGACAAACAATGAATCAGGCTGTCCAGTCCTGGACATTGACTACTGACAGGATAGGCAGAGCAGTAGCAGACACGTCCAGCTGTAATCTTGTTAAAGGACTCCCCATTCTTTATGGTAAACAGCTTTAGAACTGGGTCTCACATTTTCATGATGAAAATGGGCAATATCTGTTATAACAGTAGGAGTAATTCTATTATCTTTGGGCCTGTGTACTTAACTGTTATTTTAATTTCCTCCCACTTCTCCACTTCTTCTCTCCTTCTTCTTCTTCTCCTCCTCCTTCTTCTTTTAATTCTTATTATTATTTCTCCCTCTCCCCTTTCTCTCTCTCTCCCTCTCTCTTCCCCCCCCCCTCTCTCTCTTTCTCTCTTTCTCTCCATTTTAAATCAGCCAGTGGATTCATACTCAGATAGACCAGAAACAATCTACCTCCATCTATTTGGGTCTCTTTGATCTCTCTCAATGCCTGAAAGTCAACAAGGGTTGACATTTCTTATGAGCACACTAATGACTTTTCAAGTGATTAAGGAAGATGATTATGTCTCTTAAGCATGTAAAGTTTCGGTCAATTTGACACAAACCTGAACATATCTGGAAAGAGGAAATCTTGTTTGCAAAATTGCCTCCATCAAATTGACCGGTGGGCATGTCTGTGAGGCAACTTTTTTTGTATTGCTGGTTGATGTAGATAGCTCCATCCCTGGACAAGTAATCCTGAGAAGTAGCTACATAAGCCAGTAAGCAGCAAGCAGCGTTTTCCCGCAGTCTCTGCATCTGTTCCTGCCTCAGCTTCCCTCGGTGATGGACTGTGAGGTGGAAGTGTAAGCCAAAACTGTCTTTCCTCCTCAAGATGTTCTTGGTCATAGTGTTTTAGTGAAGCGACAAGAAGCTAAGTAGGACAGTCTTTTTTGGTGAATGGTTAGATAGTCTACAAATCATAGACGTTCGGAGCTGAGACAATTATAAATGTATGCTGGATGACAGACAGGGAATCTGGGACCCATCTCGCAGCTCCACTTCCATGCTGAGGATATGGCTCAAAGAGCACCCTGCTTTATCTTTTCTCCTCTGGCCCCTGAGGCATCATGTTCACGCAATAGGATCTTTTCTCTTTTTCATATTTTGTGACAGGGAAGCTTACCTTATCAGTAAGATTGCATAATATAGTACAAAGAGGTGGTCTCCGGGAATTACAGAAGATTGTGTCTCGTACCTAAATCCCATCATCAAATGCAAAACAGAAACAAACTACTTAGCCTATTTAAGGGACATTAATGCCTATCTCAAACATAAATTGAGAATACCAAGTAACATAACTGTAGTAGTTCACTGGTGGATAGACTCAGCAAAGAAGACACAGAGGCTTATTCACGGGTGCAAACTCTGCCATACCTCAGCGGAGGGAACCACCATCCTGGCCAGCGCCAGACTGAACAGTGGAACCCGGAGCATCTGAGCTCAAGTGATTTTATTCATTCAGAATTCCGCAGGTGTAGATCATTAGCAATCAAACATCCCTCACAGAAATCCAACACCTGCAGACAATACAAAATGCCAAGACCTAGGCAGAACTTACCCAACAGTGCACAAAACAATATTTTGAACACAACTAAAAATAACTTCCATAATGTTTCCCCTTTCCTGTATAAAAAAAATTATTTTTACAACACAACTTAACACTATACCAGCAAAATCATCTACAAAAGGAACAATCATGAAAGTTGCTAATGCAACCAATGAAACCAGGACCAGGACCTACTGAAACCAAACATCTGTCAAACTTTTCACGATGTCTTTGGACAGCAGAAACACACTATCAATGTCCAATTATCTGAAATTCACTCACAATCTATCCTTCTGGGCTCCTCCAAAGGGCTTGGATCACTTCTCTGGCTCTTCCCTCTGCAGCACACACCTTGTCCTCCAGGCTATGGCTGGCTCCTTTCCACTGCTGCTGCTCTTGGTGGTTGTCCTATGGTACTGACATCTTCAACGCGCTGGGGTCTTCTGCTGCAACTGGGTTGCACTTTCACTAATAGCCTCTCCTGGGCTCTCTTCATGGTGCCAAGCTTCAACTTCTCTGTATGAACCTTTCAATCTGGGTCTTCAATTGCTACTGAGGCTTCACTTTTACCAATTGCCTCTCCTGGCCTCTCATAGTGCCAAGCCTCATCGGCTCTCCATGACCCCTTCATTCCTTCAAAATCAGTAATACTCAGGTGACTCTTAGAGTACCAAGTTTGGCAACCAGCACAAAATACAGCCTCAGCCATTTCTGTGTTCTGACCCTGAGGAAACACTTTCCAGGTTTTAAGATAGAGTCTGGTTTGCTGGAAAAATAACTGGACACTTTGTCTGCCGTAAGAGTCACCTCATAGGTGGAGTTCTCATCACCATCACCAGTGCCAGGAGTGCTTGTCTTTCTCTTAGTCAGGTTTGAAGGGGAAAAAAAAAACAACTCAAGCCCTTAGCTTCCACAACAGCAGGGAGTCCTGGGCCAGTGGGAAGAATCTCTGATTCAAATATTCTGGTAGTTTGGTGTTTTTCCTCTTCACTGCTAAGGGGAAGCATACACCCTTCTTCATAGACCTCAAGCAGAGGACCCACTTGGGTTTTACACACACAAAAAGCCATCAACAAACTCAGTTTATAGAACAGTACACTCTTGTTTCTGTTTCCTGGAGGGAACGTTGGCACCATGATCAGAAAAAGCAGTTGAAACCTTGCTTTTCCCTTGCTCCCAGCTGAACTCTGTTTTCACCATGAAAATGTCTTTCTCTGAAGGCCTCTCTTCTGTGGCTCTCACTTTTGAGCCCTCTTTCTCACTTAATTTTCACAATTTTCTTTTCATAGAGGCTTATTTCCTTTCTCTCCTCTTCCTTGAGGAGCCTTCTACTCATTATTTTTGAATATATATAATTTCTGTCCTCTAGGAGCTGGCCTGAGTACACTTTACTGGACTCTGTAAGGCCCGGATTTTCTTTTTCTTCCTTGTCTCTATATTGGATTAGCTAAGGTGATGTCCTGCCCCACTTTGGGCATCATTTGTAGTAGTTCACTGGTGTGTAGTCTCAGCAAGGAAGGCACAGAGGCTTATTCATAAGTACAAACTCTACCAGACCTCAGCAGAGGGAACCACCATCCTGGCCAGCGCCAGACCGGACAGTGGAACCGTGAACATCCAAGCTCAGGTGTTTTTATTCATTCAGAACTCCTCAGGTGCAGATCATAAGCAATCAAACATCCACCACAGAAATCCAACACCTGCAGACAGTACAATATGCGAAGACCTAGGCAAATCCTCACAAATGCACAAAGCGTTTATTTTTAATATGACTAAAAGTAGCATATAATAATAATAATATAATAACATATAATAATAATTATATATATATGGGGCATAGAAGGAGGAGGACCGTCTGGGTGAGATTTTTCAGTTGGAAAAGTGTGTGCTTTGCATATTCAGTGCCCTTATTCAATCACTAGTTCCCAAAAAGGAAATCTACCATAATGGTGGCACTCATCCTTATCAACCCCTTTTCTCATCTCCTGTTGAGTTAAAGAATCTGCACTTGTCTGTCTCTCTTGGGTTTCTAAGCTTTCTCTTTAATGTCAGTATCTCAAGTTCATCTTACTGTATTCTTTTGAGGACAAGAGCTATTGTATTATTGAGCTGGCAGGTTTCTAAAATTGAGGGTAATGTGTTTTGTTTTAGACTTCTTTTCTTTCTCAAAGATGGTGCCCACAGCACTACCCAATGGTTACCCCAACATTTCTGACTTTCTTTCCCCAAACTTCTTTTTGGAAGTAGCTGTGGAGTACCATGTTAAGACAGATTCAGAAGTCATTTGGGAAGGGCTCAGTGTTCCAGTGTCACCATGAGGACAATGGGCAGGAGTGATGATGGCATTCATACCATAAATTAATCTTTCCTTCTGATGGAGATTTCAGAGAAGCAAGTTATTTTAAGTCAGTACTTGAATCCCTGACCTTGAACTACTTCCTAATGCCATTCTACTGCTAGTAGTCTTATATCGATTAGATGTTTCTAAGTTCTTGGAATCTTATTCAAGAAAATTTAAGGCACATACAAATGGAAAAGTGGCAAGCTTTATTTAAAGAAACAACACCTGAAACACTGCAAGGGTTCTGAGAGCTGCTTGAGGTATGGCTCCCAAGAACAGCAGTTACCATGTTGGACTTCTTTCTATGGGCTCCAGGAAGAGGAGGGGTTGGTTGCTGAAGGCCATAGTGGAGGTAGTTCCCTGTTTTGATTGGCAGGCTGGGTTATGTAAGTCTTTCTCTTCTTGGATTGTCTGTTCTCATGATGCATCTTTAAAAAAAAAAAAAAAAAAAGCATATGCACTCCAAATTATGCATAGGTATAATGAGGTCAATAGGGGAAAATTTCCCCAAAAGTTCACTCAGAGAACACAGTTTGCTCAACTACAAATATACACCCCAAAACAGTCCAGCCCAGTTCAGCCCAAGGTCCATAGTTTACAGATACACTTTCCACGCTGTCTTTGATCACAAAAGGAGTTGTCCAGGAATTGCTACAGGAGAGGTAACCTGTTGTATCATTTGGAGCCTGGCATATACAGCTACACACGAATACAGATCTCAGGTCGCTAAGCACATTGTGAGAAAAGGGCTGCGTGTCAAGCAGACAGGCTAAGCTTGCTAAGCTATCTCTGCCGGCCTCAGTCCTTCATGTAGAATGGCTTCACTCTGAACTTCTTGAGCAAACGAATAAATAAACAGGTGAATGTATAATCATCTCAGAAAGTGAAAAACCAAAAGAAACCAAACAGGATTCTGTTAAATTAAAGGAGTAAAGGAGAGGGAGCACTGTGACATGAATGTATTACATGGGTACTTCCTCAAGGTCACCTGACTCACTGCTCCAAGGAGGCCTTCAGATGTCACCATAACTCCGCTGTGGTGATGCACAGGCTTAATTGCTTCATCCCTGTACAAATGTAGCACTCTGATGGACACATTGTCCTCTCAATGACTCCAGCTTCCTCCATTGACATCTCCCAGAGCCACATGGGCCCCTTTAAAGATGGGATGATACACAAGAGTGCGAAAGAGTCACCAAGTGGAAACTGACTCTCCAAGAATAGTATCCCCATCAATATAACGAAGCTGTCAAAGAAGGAGGAGGGGGATTATTAGTAGCTGAGCAGGCTTTGTGCATAGATATGAAGAAAAGAGGTTGCAAAATGGATCAATCATTTGCCCTTGGAGAAGTGCTCAACAAGATAGATTTTTCTAGGTGCTTGGTGAATTGAGGATACGTCTAAGTATAAAGGATCTTTTTTATGGTATCTCAGTGGGTGGCTTATATGACTAGATTGAAATTTACTTAGAACATTTACATGAAGCTTTCTGCTTTGCAATAGGCACGAACAATGGCATGCCGTCTGACTGCATGAGGGTACCATCTTATGAGACTGCTTCTAGCTACACAGACATTGATAATAAGCTGCATGAGCATTTAAGATTTTAACTCTTTCAGAATTATATGGGCAATAAATGTGGATCAAGCAACAACCGTTAGTAAAACACTCAGAAGCACCAGCGCTTGTGTGAGACTGAATAGTTAGTGGCAAAGATGGACGGGAAGACAGACTCTGACACTTGATCAAGACATCAGCTCAAAAACATGCTCTGGCTTCTGTTACAGATGAATTCAAGGCATTAAACTGCTTTGACCCTGTATATTTATCTATACAGTGGATCTCAGATTTGATCCTTCACGTTTTGGAATGAGAGATGTTTTGTAGAATGCTTATGTGCTGCCCAGCACCTGAGAGACACAGTAATGGATGCTAGTTTTGTCATCATTTTTGTTAATAACTGTGAAGGCTTAAAGTTATAACATACGAGATGTTATAGTGATGGTTTGATTTGGAGACAGAGGGAGGGCTAGAAGCCTTGGAATACAGATGATTTTAGAAACTAAAAAGGATGGAGAAGTGAAGTTTTACTAAAGATCCTGAAGGGGACACAGACACATCAAGATCTGATGTTAGCTCAGCAAAACTTACTCTGAACTTTCAGTATCCAGAATATAAAATAATAAGACAATACATTTGTATTTTTTAAACCACTGAATCAGAGGTCATTTGTCACAGGTACAGTGGGGGACTCAGACAGTATGTCGATTCCAAGATTAGCAATGGAAGACTGTAGCTTCTAGCTTCGGTCCTTTGTTCTGTCCCTTGCATCTATCTCTCCCTGGGAGATGTGACCAGGGTAGCCTTAGAGTAGCCAGAAGCAAATGCCTGGGGCAAGAAAGTGGAGCTGAGGAGTAAACTTAGAAGCAGTTCCTCAGCTCTGCTCTATCATCACAGGATGGCAACCTCAATGCATAACCTGACTGCAGCCTCATGAAAGAACCTGAACAAGGATCTTCTGGAAACAGGACTCCAGAACAACGGAAAGATGACAGACGTTTATCGCCGTAAGCTGCTAAAGTTCCAAGTAATATACAACATGTAATAGGTAACTAATACAAAATTTTACCTATGCCCCTCCCACACAGAATCTGGCCTGAAGAACAGGCCACATAGAACACGTAGTCTATAGAACACGTAGAAAGGAAAATATAAGACTTCTAAAGACAGGACTTCAACATTATTACAGCTTGTGCACCAAATCCCAACGAAAATAGCTGAAAAGTCAGAACCCCGAAGTAGCACTACAGAGCAGCCAAATGGCACATGTGTGAGAGACCCACCCTCTGGCATCCAAGCTTTCCCACTGGAGCTCAGACTTTATAGAGCAGAGGCAAGCCTGCCAGTTGTGACCTTCCTAATCCTCAACTCACCGAGAGAATAATTATTGTTATTTTAACCACTTAGTTTTGAGCAATTCATCATGTAACAATAAATAATGCAAATGTATTGAACAACTAGCAGCTTCTAATCACATTTTTAAAATGCCTTTTGTGTTTATACGTTTATTAGTGCCCTCTCAAAATGGTAGCTTAGATGTGTGTGCATAATCTCCACACTCTTTGTCCTCTGACCAGAATCTCTGCCAATATTATACAATGTAGATTATAAAGAGAGAGAGAACCGTGAAAACAGAAGGGAAAATTTAATGGTATAGGGTGCACAAAAGAGCAGCACTTTGTAGAATAGCAGTCTGTGTTTGGAATATATGGTAGCGTGGTGGTTTATAGTTACAACTATAATGATAGGGAGTTCTTTGTTCTGTAAGTTCAGCTTGCTTGTCGCTCGGCTGTGCATAGAGAAGGTGGTCAATAAAATGAACTTACTAGCAACTGACAATCAAAGGCAATATAGCTACTTTCTGTATTACCTAAAGCCCCCTTAGAATTTAGTTGGTCCATTCAAACTTCAAGTGTCACATCTAGACAGCATCTTTCTGATGCACCCCTCCCTCATGCTCTTCAGGAAGAAGTCTGGTCCAAGCAATGTCTTGCAATAGATTCAGGGTGAACATCTGGTCTGTATATTGTCCTCTTGCCTTTCTTGGCCTCTTATCTTCAATTGCCACCTCTGATTTACTTCTTTTTTTCAGCTTATCATGGGATGTTCTTTGCCTTACCATATTAGCTGCTGAAGCATCACAGCCTTTTCTCTTAGTAAGTGGGAATCAAGGCAACAGCTAGCCTTTGCTGCAAAGATGAAACTTAACAGATATTCTGAGTGATTAGTGCTGGGCCCAGTGGGCAGCTGGCACAACAGCATTGGCAACAGTTTCCACAGTTTAGCAATTGCCAAACATGGCCTTTGTAACATCAGTAACAGTGATTACATTTGTCCTCTGCACAGATGCAGCTGACTACTTGACTGTTGGTGATGGATGGGGCTAATTGGTCCTTAGTACATGCCACTGCCTTTGGATACAGTATATTGTAGGGTCAAGCCCTTGCTGGGTATATATATAAAAAACTAGAAAGTTATTCTCTAGCACACACCCCTTCCACATTGCCCCCATGTTCTTCTTGTGCTTGGGTCATATTGAGTCAACTGATCCCCTGAAATTACAGTATCTTCCTAAGCAATCTTAGAGTTCTGGTGGCAGCATCTACTCCTTCCCTGAAAACAGGGTCCTTCTAGAAGGCCTAGTCATTCTCTATTCCCAGTCTTTTCTCATTCTTCTCAACAAAAGGTAGAAATAGTCATGCTTCTTCTCTACTCTAGGCTCAAGGGCATGTACTGCACCCAAGACTCAGGGAACACTGCAAAAGAGGAGGCAGAAAGATTGTGCAAGCCAGAAAATCAGGTAGTTTGCTATAAGATCGTGTCTCCTAGTAATATCAGAAGCTACACCCAAGAAGTCTAACAAACATGACTATCCAAACATGAGCTGAGCAAGGATGGCACCAATGAACATGGCAAGCTGAACTGTAAAAAGCCCAGGAGGCCTCAGCCCTCCACAAGGAACTATAGGAAATTGAGGACATGTGGGAATAGAAAAGGTTGCATTCCCCAAGGGAAAACACACCACTGTCTGTCCAGTCCCAGATGGTCAGCCCTGAAAACACACATACCAGTAGCACTATATGGACTGAAGAGGGTATTCTTAGGAACATATATGTATGTACATGTTTATATGCATGCAATAACAACTAATGAAAAAGAAGCCATGCATATGAAAGAGAGTGGGGAGAGGTATGTGAGGGAATTTGAAAGAAGGAAAGGGATGGGAGAGAAGTTGTGATTAAATTATGATCTCAAAAATTAAAATTAAAAAAGAAAAAGAACTACATGTAATATGTACAGGTCTATACAGTATATAAATGAGTGTGTGTGTATATATATTGTATAGATAATATATATAAACTGCATTGTATATATATAACTATATATATCATCTATCATCTATCAGCTATCTATATATAATATATAGCTATATATATAAAACTATATATATAATATATATTTAATATATATATTATATATAGTTATACAATATAATATAATAATGCATATATTTAATATAATAATTTTATACATGTATATTTATATTATATATTTTATATAATATATATTTATGTAATATGATATATTAATAATATAATATAGTATAATTATATGTAATATAATATGTTATATAATATTATAATATAATATAATAATATATGACTATATATATAAGCTATATATACGTAAAATATATATATACACACACTATATTGATAGGTAGATAAATTAGATAAATATAGATAGATAGATGATAGATAGATAGATAGATAGATAGATAGAGTTTAAAAAAGACTGATGCTATACTAGGTGATAATACTCTTCCCAAGATCCAGACTAACAAAATTTCCAGGGCTAGATATGGGGAATTTCCCTTCGAGCTGTTGATTGAGATTCAAAGAGACTTCCAAAATAATATAAACCATTGCCATTGCCTTTGGGTGCCTCCAGAAGTTGAAGGTAAGACTCTATTGCTGAAGACACCTCACACTTCAGACACAAGACTTGAAGGAATCAAGCTGGTACTGACTTTGAAGCCCCCTCATTGAGGACTAACTTCCATAGTATTGGAAAGTGCTATGCAAGCTGCAAAGGCAGAAAAATGATAAACAGTTCTACACAGATGTAAAGCCTACAGTCTACAATGACCAGCCTGACAAGAGACCCCAGTGATGCAAAAATAGCACTTTTATCTTGGGAATGACTAACAGGTTCTAGTTAAACTTAAAATTAGACTTAAGTCCCCTAAGGGGTGTTCTGTGTCAAGCATGGGAACAATAAGGAACAGAAAGCCACTTCTGGGATGCAAACTTCAAGCCAAAAGCAGGGAGCCAGCCTCAAATTGAACCCAGAACTAAGTCACTGAAGTGTTTTTATTGTTGTAAGACAATGCTAGCTGACCTTCTCCCAACAGATACAAAGGCTATTCCTTGTTTAATGAAGAGGCTCAGCCAACTGTCTGGCACCATTTTGATGCCCAGATAATCCTTTATTACAATACCATAAGCAAATGCGCCTTTTAGCATGAGAGTTATTAGGAGCAAGGTACTTTAAACAATTGCCTCAACCAGGAGTTTACATCTGATACAGGTTAATGTCAGGAAGCACGCATTAACATTCACCACTTACTTACAGGATTTTCCCAAAGTCAAGTGCACCCCAAAACACAGTCCCTGAAAAAGTCCTTTCACCCCAGTGTTCTTCCCCCTACACCTCCCAGTGGGAGGTAATTCATGCCTGATACTGTGAATCCAGCCACCTACCAGTGGCTGGAGAAGTTATACACCCAAGAGGAAAATCTTTTCTTCTTCTTTATTAATAAAAAAATTTTTTTAAAAAGTAAGACAGGATCTGATTACGTAGCCCTGACCTGGAACTCACTATGTACAACAGTTGACCTTGAACTCAGAAAAATCTGCATACATTCGCCTCCCAAATCCTAGGATTAAAAGTGTGTATGCACCCCCACACCTGGCAGCCTACCATTCTCTTAAACTGATTCCTGACTGCATTCTAAGTACCTATCCTTATGCCCACAGCTCTCACTTCTTTTTGCAGCAGAGACCATTGCAGAAACCCACAACTAGTCAAAACGCAGAGAACAACTGACGGTAGTGTGCACAGCCCCCAGTGGATACATCTGCAACAGGCTTAGGGAAAATCACGGAAGAGGGGATGGAAAGAGATAGAACATCCAGAGGATCAGGACATCTGTTGAGAGACAGCGTCTTCTAGATGTGACAAGGAAGCTGCACCCATGAGATCTCAGGGATCTGACTATAATGACAAAGCCGGTTGGCATGCAAATGTGGATGGGGGAATTTCACAAGGCCACATCCCTCTGTGGGGAACTAAAGGCAAATCAGTGGCTGGTGAGAGAGGAAGAATCAGCTTCCTCCTCCAGAAAATGACCCCCTTAAGAGGTTACTCAGTACCAAATGGTCAGGCCTACACACACACACACACACACACACACAAATACAAATACATACATACCATATGTAACATAATACAGAAAAGGTAATGATTTGAGAGGGAGTGGGGACATAGGAAGAGTTAGAATGGGGGAAAGGTGGCTATATTCAGTACTCATGCATGGAATTCTCAAAAAAATGTAATTAAATTATTACAAAGTTGAATTAAAGTCTATGATTATAAATAATATGTTTGGAAGAACAGTTTCATGCAATTCAGAAGTTACTCACCAAACATACAGTGAACGCTTACGTGAATTAGAATTTGGTGTTTTATTTAGAAAGTTTTATCTTTTGTTTTGTTGTTTGTTTGTTTGTTTGTTCTTTCTGCTGTGACTTGTTTGTGGGTATTTTGAAAAACATATTTAGGAAACTGTAGGACACAATTTAATTTCCTTTTGTGTCTCCTGGACTAAGAAAGATTTCTGTCAGAGAAATGTTTTTGGGTATCGTGTATTGTACAACAAAGACCACTGGGCATCAGCTAGAAAGTATCAAAATCTACTTTCTGAAAACGCATTCTGTTTTAATTATCTGACTGCGTACATGCCAGGCAATGAGGCTGATGTTCAGGCATTTGTCAGTGACGTACTGCCACCTGCTGTACTGCGCCTGTAAGCACCACTGCTTTCCCTCGGTATCTCTCAGCTATGAATCAGAAAAATACTGCCACGAACGAAGACATCTTGTCTTTGAAAAATAAATAAATACATGATTAAATAAATAAATAATGAATGAATGAATAAATAAGTAAATAAAACAAAACAGTTTCTCAATCCCTTTTGGGCCCATGGGACTCCTTGGAAATATTTTCCTAAGAATGTTTTAAATACAAGACATAAAATGTAGTGTTTATAATAACAAAGATGTGGTTTGTTGAATATGTCTTAACACGGAGTTAACACAATCTAGAGCCTGTTTAAAATCCACTGTGGAACTGAACAAGCAGGTAAGTAACTGGTGTCGAGGCGTCTGCAGAGTGTAAGATTGTTAAAGCAAAGCATCGTGAGGTGACGTCAGAGTGGCAAGTTACTCCTACTCTGGATCAGAAGAAAGGCTACATTGCAGTTAGACGTTGGCAGGGAAACATTGTCGCTGCATTTTGTTTATTTGATGGTTGTTTTTCTAAATCCATAGGCCACAAGAATTCTATCTGTGAACATCTGGGATCCATAGACTCCAAGTTAGCCATCCGTTACCCCTATTACATGTCTGATCATTCAGCGTGAAAGAAATATCGTCAAAACCTACAGAAATAAAACTTCATGAAGACTCAATCTACAAAATGTGCTTTTGAATAACAAAGCAGTTGTTTTAACCTTCTAAAAATCACTTTTATATGCCACGTGATGCCATGATAGTGGCTGTTTCGAATGCTTTTGTAATTGTGAGTTACTATGTATCAGAGATATCAAATACATGTGGTCTTATTTGATTACGTATTGACCTGACTAAAGTGTAGATTCTAGTTCAAGATTTATGTGAATGACCATGTCTCCACTTCCTCTCTTCCTACTTTCCTTCTTACCTTTTATCCTTTAGTATTTTTCTTTATTCCTTCGTTTTTTTTCTTTCTTCCTCTCTCCTCCTTTCACCTAATTTCATGTCGTTTTCAGCACATATTAAGGAGTAGTTGCTAAATATCATGGCTCATCATCCCACTCAATATGCCCTGAGACCAATGGTCACACAGCTGAAGAACACAAGCTTCCAAGTACCCCATTATCTGTGGTCCTCTCCAAAAGGACTAGACAGTAATTTGTGTCTTAATGATTTGTAATCTTTACAAAAGTGATACTTTAGCCTCAATCAACTAAGATCATCGTCTCACATCTCATTTTCCTTCATGCTACTGTTTTCAAAGCTCCTGGCTGTTATAGAGATCCCAGGATCTTGTAGAGAGAAGCGAGGGTGGGGATAATTTAGTTTGAGTTTGATAAAATATATTTCTATGGTTCATATTCACTTTCATGCATAGAGGAGTTGCTTAACCTCATGATTACCCAATAACAAATAAGTATTTCATCTAATTTTCCACTATGTAGGTGATTTTTACATACTTATAAATAAATCTACATCTGATTTGGTGAGTTTGACCCATGCAAGACAGTGGCTAAGTCTATGTGGCTGTGAATGTTAATATATTGTAGGTACTTCTCCCACCAAAATAAAATCCTTTAAGAAGAGATGTTTATCTGCTTTTTCCTACTCTAGACACCACAGTCTTCACAAAAGTAGTCAGGATCCAATCCATTTAAGTGTTTCTCCATGTAAGTACCTGTGGTGGCAATTCTATTTATTAACTTGACAGGATCGAGGATCACCTAGGAGATGAGCCTCTTAGAAGGCCTTTAAAGGATTATCTTGATCAAAGTGACTGGGGTGCCCTGGTTTCTATGGCCAGCCAAGATCTTCCTCCTGTTGAGCAGGCCATAAGTCCAATTAGACAGCTGTTGGTTACCGCCCAGATATGAGTGACACTATTCCACCTTTAGGGATGCCTTGCCATGCTGTTTATCATTATAATTCATTGGTATCACCTCCAGCTAGGACTATTTGATGGCTTTTTCCCTTAGCAGTTTACATAACAGCTTCTGGTATTATGACAATTGGAATAGAAGCAGGAAGGAAGCTTTCAGGTTAGATCCAGCTCACACTGTGTCCTATGTCTGAGGTGTGCTTGTCTTCAGCAATAGGGATTTACTTTCAACCTCTGAGAGGAACAATTGGGCAATAACAATAGACTACATCATTTGGATAGTCTCTTGAACTTCCCTCAGCAATAACTTGAATGGAGGTTTCACATGCCAGGTCTTTAGTGATAGATTGTGGCTTGTGTACATACATATATACATACACACATATATAAATACATACATACATATGTACACAATTTTAAGTAAATATAAAATAGTATGATTCCTTGTGGCTTTTTTTAACCATACTTAGTGTTATTTTTCCTCCTTGTCGCCTCCCTAATAACAGTTCCCTCCTCAATTTTCCCATGATCCCCTTGATATCACCTCTATCCTGCTACTGCCCCCTCTATACCCCTGCCATGGTCCCTTTTTATTATCCTGGTTTCTGCAGTTACTCCAGGTTATGCACATCTGAAGATTTGGGGCTAGGAACCACAGATGAGAGAGAACCTGCAACATTTGTCTTTCTAGGTTTTGGTTACCTCATTCGGCAAGATATTTTTTAAGTCCACTCATTTACCTGCAGATTTCCTGGTTTCATCTTTCTTTACATCTGAATAGTGTTTCATTGTGTGCATCACCACATTTTCATTACACATTTGTCAGCTGAAGCACATTTAAGTTGTTTCCATTTCATAACTATTGTGAAAAGAGCAGCAGTTAACATGCTGAGCAAGTATCTGTGTAGTAGGATGTCAGGTCCTTTGGACATATGCTGAGAAGTGGTTTAGTTGAGTCACATGGTAGATTTATTTTAGCTTTTTGATGATTCTCCGTGCTGATTTCCAGAGTGACTGTACAAGTTTGCATTTCCACAAACCCAGTGCTACTGAGGTCACGGATCTTAGAAGAGTACCTACTAGAGTACCTACTACTCTAGTAACTACCTACTAGATCTGCATAATTCCTAATTGCAGTCTAAAACATCCTCATACCCATAGATAGGTGTAGCTCTCATCCCACATCAAAGATGCTTCTCTTTGCTGCAGATAGAGACTATTACAGAAAACCACAAATAATCATAATGGAGATACAAGTGGATACACCCCCAACATAACTCCTGCACTACTCACCAGACCAGAGCCATCACTCCCATTGCTGGGACTGCCACTCATAGTGCTCTCCCTGATCTGGTTGGGGAGACTGATTTCAGCACTACCCAAGAGCTCCAAGCACAAGTGCTGAAGTAGGAACACAGATGGTGCTAAGGATAGGGCAGTGTGCAGCAGTCTGGAGCTCGAGCAGGTCTTGCCCTGGAATGAGCTGCCAAACCATGGGATCACCTTGAACCTGAACAAGACAGCCAGCTGAAAAGTGTCACATTTTCTGAATTGAGTCTCCACACAAGAGAAGCTGCAGGGCTGCCTGTGGGGCGCACTGTTCTGTCTGCATGGCTGACTCCATCAGAGTTCACCAGGCACTTGAGCCAGGCTTCATGAGGCACTCATTCTGCATGATATCTGGGGCTTTTATGTTTCCAAATGAAATTGAAAATAGATTTTTCAATTTCTACAAACAATTGTGTTGGAATTTTGACGGGGATTGCATTGAATCTGTAGATTGCTTTTGATAGGATGGTCCTTTTTTGCACTATTAATCCAACCAAGCCTTGAGCATGGGTCAGCTTTCTATCTTCTGGTGTCCAATTTCTTTCTTCGATGCCTTAAAGATTTTATTATATACGTTTTTCACTTGGTCAGTTAAAGTTACCCCAAGATATGTTTTGAGGCTATTGTGAGTGAGTGATACTATTTCCTTGACTTCTTTTTTTAGTAAGTTTGTCATTTGTATATAGGAAGGTAACTGACTTCTGTGTGTTAATTTTGAATCCTAGTACTTTGTTGAAGATATTTATCAGCTGTGGAGGTTTCCTCGAGGAGTCTTCATGGTCTTTTCCTCTCCTATTTGTATCTCTTTCAGCTGTCTTGTTGCTTTTGTTAAAACTTCAAGTATATTAAACTGGTATAGAGAGCATTGACATCCTTGTCTTGTTCTTGATTTTAATGGAAAGGATTTGAATTTCTCTAACATCTCCATAGGATGATGTTGTCTGTGGGCTTCTTTTAAACTGCCTTTATTATATTGAAGTGTGGTTCTTGTATCCTTAGTCTCTCTGAGATTTTTTATCAAGAAGCTGGATTTATGTTAAAGATATTTTTTTGCATCTAATGAGATGATCATGTGGTTTTTGTCTTTTAGTCTGGTTATGTGATAGATTACTTTTATTGATTTATGTGTTGGCACATCTTTGGGATGCAGCCAAATTGATTGTTGTGAATAATATATTTTACCTGTTCTTGAATTTGGTTTGGAAGAATTTTATTGAGAATTTTTACATATATGTTCTTAAGGGATATTGGTCTGTAATTTTCTTTTCAGTTGAGTCTTGGTTTTTGGTATTCAGGATAACAGTGGATTCATAGAAGGAACTAGAAAATGTCTCTTCAGTTTTTATTTTAGAGAATAATTTGAGGAGTATTGGCATTAGTTCTTCTTGAAGGTTTTGTAGAATTCAGCTAAATTCATCTGATCCTAAGCTTTTATTGTTGTTGTTGGGAAATTTTAAATTACTTTCTCTATTTCACTAGAAGTTGTGGGTCCATTTGTTGGGTTGCATATATCAAGATCAACCCATTAATTTCTTTCAGGTTTTCCAGTTTGAGGAAGTACAGAAATTTAAAGTATGTTCTTATGATTCTCTGACTTTCCTTTATGTCAGTTTGAATCTCTCCCTTTTTATTTCTAATTTTACAATTTGGATTTTCTTTCTCCATCTTTTGGTTAATTTGGTTAAAAATTTTGTCACTCTTACTGATTTTATCAAAGAACCAAAACTGTTTCGTTGGTTATTTGCACTGTTGGTTATTGTTGCTTTTATTTTATTGATTTCAACCCTAAGTTTGATTATTTTTTTTTCCCATCTATTCTTTTGGGTATAATTTCCTTTTGTTTTCTAGAGCTTTTCAAGTGTGTTTATTGATATAAAATTTCTCCGGTTTTGTTTGTTTGTTTTGGTTTACTTTTTTTTTTAATGTAAGTACTTCGAGCTATGAACTTGCCTCTTAGGATTGCCTTCATTGTTTGAAATAGATTTGGATACATTATGTTTTAATTTTCATTCAACTCCAATAAGGTTTTAATTTCCTATTTGATTCTGTTTTGGCCCAATTTCCATTCAGTAATTATTCAGTTTCCATGACTTTGTATACTTCCTGCCATTTCTATTGTTGATATTCAGCTTTAATCCATAGTGGTCAGATAGAATGCAGGGTCTCATTTCCACTTTTTATGAGACTTGTTTTATGTACTAATTTGTGGTGAATTTTGTATAACGTTCCATGAACTGCCGAGAAGAATGTATATTCTTTAATGTTTGTGTGGAATGTTGTGTAGACTTCTTTAGATCCATTTGATTTATGATGTTATTTAACTCCATTATTTCTGTTTAGTTTTTGTCTAGATGACCTATTGGGAAGAATGGGGTATTGAAATCACCCACTATCACTGTGTGAGGATCAACATATGATTTTAGCTGTAGTAGTATTTCTTTTACAAACTTGAGTGTTTTTGCGTTTGGAGTGCAAATGTTTAAAATTATAATCTCCTCTGGGTAGATTTCTCCTTTAATGAGTATATAGTGTCTCTTATTATTAATTTTGGTTTGAAGTTTATTTCATCAGATATTAAGATGTCTGCTTTCTTTTTAGAACCATATGCTTGGGATAACATTTTCCCATCCTTTTCCCCTAAGGTGATATCTGCCTTTAATGGTAAGGTATGTTTCTTGGATACAGGAGGAAAGTAGATCCTATTGTCTAATCCAATCTGTTAGTCTCTGTCTTTTCAGTGAGGAATAAAGACCAAAACTATTGAGGGTTATCCATGAGCAATGTTTATTAATTCCCAGTAATTTGCTGTAATGGTATCCCCCCCCCCCGCCTTTACTACCTGTTCTGGGAATATTTGTCCCTTGTCTTTTCTTGGGTGCAGTTAACCTTCTCTGAAGTCTAAAGTTTTCTATTTAGTGCCTTCTCTAATGCTGGACTGGTGCACAGAAATTGCTTAAATTTATTTTTATAATGAAATGTTTTTTCTCTTTGTGTTGATGGGAATTGTTTTGCCAGTAGTCTGGGTTTATATCTGTGTTCTAGAGCTTGTACAATACCTTTCCAGGTCCTTCTGGCTTTGAGTTCCCACTCAAACACTGTCTTTGACTGAGCTATCCATTCTTGTACTTTGTCTTCAAGACCTGAAATTCTCTCCTCCAGGTCTTTTAATCTGCTGCTAAGGTTTACCTCTGAGGATTTTGTTTGCCATAGCAAGAGTTAGGTCCAAAGCAGGTCCCAAAACCGCCATTGCTGTTAACAGTGTCCTAAATGATAGTCTGGGCTCAGCTCAGGCTGGACTCTGACCAGGTAAACAGAAGGATAGCTATCAGGTAAACAAAAATCTAAACACAGCATTCCTCAGAAATCTCAAGCAAGTTTCTGTTTGTCAGGAAAAGCCATTATTTCCCTTATCCAAGAAAGTCAACTACCTCCAGCAAAGGGCATTTAGTATCTAATTGATAAGAACAAGCTTGTAACAGATCAAAGTCCTCATGCTAGCCCTCTGGGATGTTCTGGCCCATACCCTATCTCCAGGTGCTCTAATTCCCAGGCTCTGCTGGCTTACTAGCCCCAGAAACTATTACCTGTCTCCATAGAATTGGCAAGGTTTTTCCCTCCACCTGCTGTTCTTTGCCCCTCAACAGACAGCCTTACAATTTGATCCCCAATAAATCTTTCTTTCTACCCATGGAGTTGTCTAATTCACTAAGCCCTCACTTAAACTGAGTTTTTCATTTCTATTTCATTTCAGCTTAAATTTTCTTTAGTGAATCTATTTCTTTGTTAAATTCTACTTTCTTGTCTTGAATTGTTTTTATTAGTTCATTCAACTTTTTGTGTTTCCGCAGTCTTTGTTAAGGCATGTATTCATACCATCTTAAGTTCCTTGAACATATTCATAATTGTTCCTTTGAGGTCCTTATCTTGTGTTTAAGCTCAATTACTTTTTCTCAGATCTAGTCCGATAGGATTACTGGTTTCTGAAAAAGGCATATTGTCTGGGTTGTTCAGGTTTGTGTTTTTGTACCCGGATCTAGACATCTGGTGTTTTGATTTTTCGTGAGGTGCTTCTTGGTATAGAACTCTAGTCTCGTATTTGTGGGAGTAGTCCTAGTCATGTGTAGCAGCAGCTGTGGGGTCCTTGAGTCCTAGCTAAGTGTGGTGGCGTAGGGATCCCTGATAGAGAACTGTTCTGTAGGTTTCCAGGGAGTCACAGAGGACTAGAGAAGGGCTAAAAGGAAAGGCTGAAAGGGATTGCTATGAAGAAAGATGGGCCCCCTGGGTCCACATCAAGAGCTGGAGTCCCTAGGCAATGGGGTTGGGCTAGTAGGAGGGGCTCCTGTAGGCAGGCTGCAATAAGACTAAGGGTAAAATCAAGAGTCTGGAAAGGATGAACAATCTATTATTTATTTATTCATTCATTTATTTATAGAATTCTAGTGATGGGGATTGCCCCTAGGGCCTCATACATTCTAAGCAATTTTTTCCACAGCTGAGTCCTCTATTTAACATTTCAGAAAAATATGTATCTCTACCATCCTGTACCAGAGGGTCCAGCAACATTAAACCTGAGACTTTTCTATTCATGAGACAAGAAAGCATTTCTTTATACATTTGTGTATTTGTGTTTCTGTGTGTGTGTGTTGTGTGTCTACATATATATATGTGTGTATGTATATATGTATATATATATGTATGTATATATATGTATGTATACACACACACACACACACACACACACATTACATACACATGTGAATGTGTACATACCAAAGAGCATGTGTAGAAGTCAGAGAACAACTTGCAGAAGTAGGTTCTCTCCTACCAATGAGGTAGGGAGGTAACAGGCTTGTTAGAACCACTAGGGTGAAGGGTAAGATATAAACTTTGCTTTCTCAAGCATTAAAAGTTAAGTGACTGGGTTGGGGCTGTGACTCAGTAGTAAAGTACTTGGCTAGTGTATGTAGTTTTGTGGCTAGTGGTGGTTTGGAAGATCCAGGAAAGTGTCCATGGGAAGCAGAGTATTCCTTCCCTCTTTTTGATGAAAGAGGAACAAGCAGGTGATCTATTAGAAGCAAAACAAGAAGGGGAAAATTAATGACGAGGCTGCACTGTTACTACACCATGACTACCTGCCTTGGAAATCTTTCTCACTGAGACAACAGAAATCCATCAGCCTCACATTACAAGGCTTATACAGCCAGTGCCTAAGCTGTCAATGGAAAGAGCTGCCCTAAACCAAAGGAGCTATCAGAGAGAGGACATGGACTGGAGGCCTCCTCCCTAGAGCTAAAAGTCATATAACCCTTTCCTGAAGTACAGCAGGCTGGAAAATGTCATAAGAGCTAAGATTATATGATGTTTGCTTCAAATTTACTTTCTGGATGTGGCTTTGTATATTTACTTGAAAGACAACAAATGTAAAACAGTCAGTGGCTGTTTCAGATCAATTTTTAAAAATTCATTTTCCTGTTATCAGGAATAGAATAATTGCATATGAACAGTTGAATTTATCTGTGGAACAGAAAGAAAGATTACATTCTGCCATCAGAAATCATGGAATGGCGATATGTCCAGTCACTGTGGCTGGAGGAAGAAGTCATGCAAACTATGAAGGGATGGGGATACACAAATACACTCAAAACTGGAAGCACTGTGAAAGGGCTGTGGCTCTTCCCCAGGGACCCCTATGAAGTCAGTGTGGAAAGCACAGGAAAATTTCACCCAAATTTCAAAGACGTGGCCTCAAGGGACTACCACTATCAGGCATGCAACCCTTGGCAAGATGTCCTGTGCTGAGTGTCCCAGGGATGAGAGGGCAACTCTGGGGGCTGACATGACAATCCCCACACAGTTGGATCCTCCAACTCATGGTACAGTCATCCCTACCTCCTCCTGGGTCAGCTACCAAGTTCTCTCATCTTTTCTCTGCTAGGTAACATCCTCACCTCACCTGGCTTCTTTGCCCATACCTTAGCTTCCTTCATCTCTTTCACCATAAAATACTGTATGCCTTTTCTAATAATTCAAATTTGCATTACTTTTGCTTTAAAATGCATATAAGAAAAATTCCCCAAACCTCTGTTCAACGATGTTCTGTACAATTTGACCCAGTGGTATAAGAAGAAATATTACCCGTGGTATTAATCTTGCTCCTGGTTTTGCCAGAGAAGTAAAATTTGAGGATGTTCCTTAATGATAAAAGGCTATAGGGCATCTGTTACTTTAGTGAGGCCACTCTTGGTGGCTCCTAGATGGTTTCAAGATAGAGGATGGCTGCAAGAAAGACTCTATCTAGATTAGAAGCTTAGAGCTTCAGTGCTGCTCTCCAATCCTTCAGGGGAAAAGGCTGGAGATTGAGTCAGTGGCCAATGGCCAGTGATTTGGTTGATCATATGCCTATACAATAGAAAGACCCCTAAACCCGTAGGCAACGAGGTTCAGGAGCTTGGGTTGAACCTATTCATGTGCTAAGAGATGATGTAAGTCAACTCTAGAGACAAAGTATGAAGTTACTGATCTAGACCTTACCCTGTGTGTGCATCTCTACATTTGGCTGTTTTGTGGCCTTTATAATAAGCTGGAAAGTTAATATTCATGTTCCTGAATTCTGAGTCACTGCAGCAAATTACTGAACCTTGGGTGAAGTAAGGGAATTCTAACAGCTAGCCAATATCAGAGAGTTGGAGAAATGGTGTTGCAAAGGACATAGTACCTTTGGATATCAGGAGGAAATAAAGATCCCTCAGGCACATATCTAACTTTACAATACTACTTCTAATGATATTTTAAATTACATCACACTTCAGTCATATTTGTTACTAGAACATGACTTGAATTCCCCATACTCAAACTATACCCTCCAGTCTCCCCACCACAAATACAGCTAAGTTAAGGGAAAGCTAAACATCTACATGTGAGGAGAGCTTTTTAGACCATCATTGGAATCTGTCACATGCTTTTATTTTATAGAATACTTATTAACCTCAGCATCTCCATGCCTTCTTTGTGTTACAGTAGCCTAGGATAGTACCAAAGCCTCCCTCCAAAGTTTACATATAAATGGGGGACATTCTGTAAAATACTTGACCAGTTATCCTCTAACAAACATCTCAAACAAGGGTGTAGAGGAGCGGAAAGAGATGGGACGACTAAAAGCTCCACCCAAGCTGGAGGCCTGGGTGAGCTTCCTGTGCTGAAGAGGGGGTTGATGGGTTAAAACAGAGAACCTAAAGTGTGGGGAAACACAAGAAAACTTCACTGTGGTCTATAACATGGACAGAACACATAAACAAGGGAATCAAGCTCTGCATGGATAATCTAGAAAATTCTTACCAGGTTTAATACACATAAAAGTAAAACCACTAAATAGCTACACTACATTAGCTCTTCGGTTTTTTGTTTTTTTTTTTTTAATTTAAAGGAAATGAAATGACATGCTTTAAAAGACCAAATATTTAATAATTTATCAAGGGTTACCCTGACTTTTCTCCTAAATAAAACATGTGTATGTGTGCAAACAATTAATAGCATTATGAAATATGACTGCTGAAAACAGACTCTTTTTCAAAAGACTTTACTTTAGTATATTCATATGAAATATATTTTGTGAATATTTACTGGTTGGAAGTGTTTGTGTCTGCCTTTATTTTAGAAGGAAAGACAAGATCTATGAGGTTTTTAATTAATTAGTTAATTTATTAATTTATTTATTTTTGCAGTCAGGATCTCACCATGTAGCTCTGTCTGGCCCAGAACTTGCTATGTAGACCAGACTGGCATCAAATCACAAAGAGATACACCTGTCTCTGCTCTCAAGTGCTGGGATTAAAGGTTTCTCCACCGTGTGTCTAGCTTTATGCAGTTTTTAAATCATATTTCAGAGGACTTAAAACTATCAAGGTAAAAGTATTATTTTGGTTGGAAGTATCCTACTTACACAGATATTAAAGTGAATATATATGTACCCAGACCGTCAGGAAATACAGCCGTGGTTTCCCTATTGTGCAAGTTTTTTGTGCCAATTTAGCTACCAACTCTCATCTATAGTAGTAAATAATTGTACAGAAAAAACATATATTCTCTATTTTTATAGACTATTAAGTATTTTCTCTGCTAGTGATAAAATTTTGCGTTAGCACAGAGAGAACATAAGCCCTCTACATGTTACACATGTCAGTGGCCCAAAAAGAAAACAGAAATGTATTTGTGCTGTAGCTAGCAATTTTAAAAATCAGCCCACATTATGATTTTTACATAACTTTAAGTATATTAGTTGGATTTATGTCACAAAGATTATGAAAATTCTACTGAAGTCAACTTTCACCTTCATTTTTCTATCCAATAAAAGAAATTACAAAATAATTCTAAGATTGGAGGGGTAGAACACTTGCCTAGCACGTATGAAGCCCTAGGTTCATTTCCCCAGAGGTGGGGAAAAAAAAACTGAGGTTGTTAAAGTTAACACGTTAATTGTACGTGCACACCTCAGACAGGCATTCATTAGGAAAACCCCTATCTTTAAAGACTTATTTGACTTTTAATGTTAATTGCTTCAATAGATTAAAAAATGTCTATTTTGAGGGTGAGGAGACTGAAAAGTAATTTGTGGCGGAAAAAAGGTCTCAAGAGATCAAAAAACTCTGTAATGTAGGACGAGATAGCTATCGTTTTTGGTGGTCTTCGAAAAAATTTAAATGTCACATGCTCAGCTATTGAGATTCCCTTGAAAACCAAGCAGGTTGAGTATCGGTGAACTTCACAAGTTAAAAGGATTGAATTTCACATTGAATTTTCCTCTTATAACTTAAAAAAAAAATGAACTAAATTATTTAATATCTGTACCAAAATTCTAAATTATCTCCCAGTAATTGAATTAGTTACAGTGCTGATGGCTGATAATTTCATTAGAGTTAGCATGAAAATAAAAGTCCTCTAGGTGTATGTTTAGATTTCTAGGAAAATCACATTCAAGACTGCAGAAAGGGCCTTCACCAAACATGGCCATACTAGTATGCTGGTTATTAAAGTAGGAAGCACTATGCCTTGTTTTATTATATATTTAAAACGTCTTTTGCTTTTAGCTTTCCAAATATACCATTCTCGCATATTCTTGAAAGACACCTGTGCACAGACAGGTGTTCGCAGCGCACCTTGGGCAGATTCCTACTGGGAAAGATGGCCAGAAATACCCTGTTACCCAGACCCGCCAATCTTCTTTTTATTAGAGGGGAACGGAAAAGGTGACCATTGAGAGGCATGGACCTGGCCATTGCATGGAGTGACACTCGACGATTTTCTGAACCTGATGGATTCAGTGACATTTGGCTGTCCATGTTATCTAACAGTGGAGACAGCATTTCCTTCAATTACATACACTGAGCATGTATCTTTTTAGTCCTTTGTTTCTGGTTTTGTGGTAGGAATGTCAAACCCAGAATTTTGCATATGCTTGGTAAGCACTCTCCCACTCAGCTACATTATTTGTTTCTATGGAGACAAGGTCTTGCTATGATGCCCAAGCTAACCTTGAAAGTGAGATTCTCCTGCCTCTGCTTCCTGAGTGCTGGAATTCCAGGTATATGTCCCAGGACTAGATTCTAATGGTTTGGGCTGTGTGCTCATGGATTCCTGAATCCTGAAGTCCTTGAAATACAGAAGACTAGATTTCTCCGAGGGCTGAAAACTATCTTCATCTTAGATGGGCATGTTTAGTTTCCTTTGAAAATGGTTAGTATACTTCACAGGATTGGTACTAATGAATCACAAAGTAAATGTTAATTAGCACAATACCCTGAGTACATGTCTTGTTCCTCAGAGGATACACTTTTAGGAAGAGGCTCCTAAAATGAGGCAGTGTCATGCTGGGCACTGAGAATTCAACCCTCAGAGGAAGACACGGGGAGCCATGCACTCAACTAAGAGGCTACATCACCCAACTTCTATTCCTTTCCTGGCCCCTGGTGACTCTGGTCTTGGGCAAATTACCTTCCTTCACTAGTCCTTGGGGAAACCATCTAGCTTCTCCTGTAATGTGGCATGTCTACATGTGATGAGGGTCTGCAACAGTCAACTCTGGTACTGGGTGACACATGTAAACTCAGAAAATGCTGATCTAGTCAGGTCCAGTGGTCTCCAACCTCATTAATTACACAGAGGTCAGTGCTGTTGCTGCAGATGCTGCTTCATCCCTGATCCAAACCTGCTTTCACTTTCCCCTAGACCTTCCCACAGCAGACTGTATTTCTGTATGTATTACATGAGCTAACATTTACCTTCTACCACTTGGAAAAACCCATCTTCTTTAGCCAGTTTGCCCAAACTGTGGCAAGAACAGGATTTGCCTGTTATTACCAAATGGTTTGCACAACACAGAGATGCCCTCCCATCCATTCAAAAACCCCAGCCAATATTCCCAGAGATGGGTCTAAGCCTGGAACCTCAACCAGGTTCCCCAGACTCCCTTGAGGTTTAAACAGTCACCACAAGAAAAGACTGTCACTCATTTTATATGAAGAGCCGAGAAACAGATTTCTCAACAGTCATTGGGTTGCTTAATGGCTAGTGTTCATGGGGTGTGCCTATTTAACCTTCTACCCTTTTATGCCCAAAGAAACTGAGGTCCATAAAGGCACAGAAAGCTGTTAAGGTTAGGGACAGAAAGATCAGCCAGCCATTTGTGCTTCAAATCTGCTAGCCGACAGCAACCCTATCCCTGCCTGGAGTGTGTACAGGTAAAGTATGCAAGATGATTTTATGTCATTAAGTGGCAGAGGTTGGTTGTTTATTTTAACTGAATTATCATCACTTTTACCTGAATTTTTAAAAAAAAAGACAACTGGAACTGAAGGACCTGTGATTTAGCAGGTATTATTGCTCAGGGTGTGAAATGTACATCTGGGAAATGGCCAGTCTTATGGAAACATTAAGGTAACGAGTAGATAGTTTTCTTGAATAGAGCTAAATCTCACTGGTTTCTCTTACTTGGTGTGTGGCTCCAGCCTCAGGACTCATCTGTGCAGAGTTCCACTTCCTCCAGATTAACAGGTAGGTGAAATTGTATAGCTTGAAGAAAGTGCATCAATAATGACATAAGATTGTCAAAGAAGCAAATTCTTAGAAGTCTTCTGGAAGAGGTAGTCTAGAACCTAACGCCTCAGATCAAAAGACAGAATATTATCAATCACAGCCTCAGGGGGGAAAAAATGTTTTATGGGAGCTCCAAATTCCTCTCAGATCACAAGAAATCTTATTATGAATGGTTGGACCTGTTAGAACCAGTCTTCTGTGACATTTTTTTTTTATGTCACAGGATTTTAAGTAAAAGGATTTTATACAAATCCTTTTACTGTAGCTAAATAAAATGAAATTAAGTATGTTGCTTCCTGCTAGCCTATGTACTTTAAAAGCACCTTATTGCTTGAGTGGATATGCCAATATTCAAAGAGCTCTTCTTCTGGAAACAAATCTAATATTTATTTTATTTGCAATGCACTAGAAGTTTGGAGTGACTCTATTTGCATTCCTTATTGCAACTTAACCAATCCCTGCATACTCAACCAATAGACTGAGTAAGTAGGATTAACCCTTTAGTTTCTGTTAAAGTAATTATCATATACTGCTGAAACTATATAGTTTGTTCACCTTACTTCCCGTGGATGGAGTTTCCTAATGCAGAAATATCACTCAGTTCCATACTGGATCTGTTCAGCCTCATTTCTGAAACATAATTTCTGCAGTGCAGGAACTATAATAACAGACAAGGATTTTTTTTCTAGGCCCCAAGTATTAAAATTCATGTATTAACTTATTTAATCCTTATAAACTCCAAGAAACAGACATTTTCTTCCTATTTTAAAGATGTGAGAATAACTTGGCTGTGGTCATGTCAGACATCAACTTGGGGTCTTCTCCAGTACTTCTCTTGACAGAATGTCAGCTCACTGTTCATGTGATGGTTCCACAATCTGTATATGTTTATGCTGTCAGCATTTCACACACACACACACAAATACAGTACATGAAAACAATAGTGTACCTTGTAAGCTTCATAGAGTTAAATAAATTAAAACTTATTTCCTGGGAACAAGTTTTTTGGGTTTTTTTGGGTTTTGTTTTTGTTTTTGTTTTTTCCCTTTTTTCGTGGTATACCTTCCACACAAGTGAAGAACTTCTGTCACGTAGAGTAAGTTCCATCTTGGAACATTTTAACCTTACCTTTTTCCTTCACTAGAGTCAGAAATGGACAATCTGAATAGCTAGCTGCTCAAACTTTGCCATGAAGCAAATGCCCTATTTAGCAACTGCTATTATTCAGTTGACAGAAGTTACAGTAAAATCCTTCAAGCACAATCTTTCTTGAACTCTCTTAAGAGTCTCACCAGCGGAAATGTAAACTCATCCTCAATATATTTTACTTTACGAACTGACATGCAGAAAGAGTCATCAAAGTTCAATTTAAGTACATTTTATTGAGTGCCTATTGTGTGCATGGCTCATCACTAGACATGTTGAATTCAGGAACACAGCATATCCCAGTCTTGGGTACCTTATGATCTAATTAGTATAACAGAGTTTAGAAACAGTAGACAAATGAATCCATGTCACTGCTCAATCAGAGCCAACATTAAAGAGCTATAATTTAAGTCATCCTAAAATCATTTGTAACATTTATTTGGCCTTTGATAAATTCCACTGCAGACAAAAGCCACAAAGATGAAAATACATAGCAACAGAAAAAGAGTACTATAGATGATTTTTATTTTGAATCCTCTGTTTTCTTCTTATAATGGTCCGAAGCCTCCGTAATACCAGCTTATCAGAGAGTAGCATGTCATCTTGTTGTTCTAGATAATCCAGCAAATTTTCAGTCCACTCAAGTGCAGCTTTGTGGCTAATATACTTCTCTGGATTCAGTCCTGCTTTCCTAGATTTCCCGGAAGGCCTTTGCCCAGCAGCCCGAGCCTGGTCTTGAGCACCTACAATGTCAGCCAGCACCTGACAGTTTGAGTCACTACCTCGAGAGTCAAACCACTGCTCAATATTTTTAATGTCAACATGTTCACAGTCTTCTGTATTCTGTAAAACTGTTGCTAAATTAGCTGCTAAAATGGCTCCTTCATCAATGCTCATGCTTGAATTTTCTTCATTGCCAGGGAAAAGTTTCTTCCATGCTCTGGTTATGGTACTTGATCTTATCATGTTCCAAGCTCTTGACACTTCATAAATTGCATCCAACACTGTCAAATTCTTCCAAAACACTTTAGGGTCATTTCTTTCATCCATGTATTTCTGGATAAGACCTGCTCGGTAATATCTTTTGACTGTAGTTAAAACGCCTTGGCTCATAGGTTGAATTAAACTTGTGACGTTTGGTGGCAAATATTTCACAATTATCCTGCCATCATCTGAGCTCAACAGTTCTTCGGTTGGATGTGCTGAGGGGAAATCTAAAAGCAGTACTGCTTTTTCTCGAAGCCCTTTGGATTTCAGATGCTTCTGCACCTGTGGCACAAAGCATTTCTCAAACCACTGTCTGAAAACAGACCGCTCGATCCATGCACTTTTTTGACTGAAGTAAGTGACAGGAAGGTTTGAAAGGTCAGTTCCTTTGAATGCACGGGGTCTTTTTGCTTTTCCCACAACACAAAGATTAAGCTTGTGTAAACCTGTGGCATTTGCACAACACATAATTATGATTCTCTCTCTGCTTGACCTATACTCAGAAGTACTCTGGTCAGTGTCAAACGCCAATGCCCTTGAGGGTAGACATTTCCAGAACAATCCAGTTTGATCAGCACCATAAATTTGTTCTGGTAGGAGATTTTCTCTTTCCACAAATTCCTGAAAGTTACCACAAAACTCACGGGCAGCAGTTTCATCCCCTTTTAATTTCGTTCCTTTACCAACAGCCTTTGGGATACCATGGCGCTGCTTAAACCGCGTCAGCCAGCCAGAGGAGGCATTGAAATCACCTTCCATCCCAAGTGCATCAAAAAAGAACTTGGCTTGCTTTGCACAAATAGTCCCAGACACTGGAATCCCATCTGTTTTCTGTTGATTAAACCACTCTATCATAACTCTATCAAGCTCCTCATATGTTGACGACTTCATAGATTTACGTTTGGACACCCCACTTGTAGGATCTGAACTGTTGGCATAGTTTATAATTCTTTCTTTGTTTTTTTTAATGTCTCGTACTGTGGATTCACCAATTCCGTACACCACAGAAAGTTTTTTGAAAGAGTTGCCTTCTTCAAGCTTCTTAATAATGTCAAGTTTGTCCTTAATTGTCAACACCACACGCTTACGTTTTCCCAGCATTTTAGCCTAATATTTTAGACAATTAACAACTTAGATTTGAACACAGAGAGACTAGAAAATGGAGGCTTAGGAGCCGTCAGCTATTCCCTAGGACTTGCATGGTGTAACAATTTTTAAAGAAAGTTTATGAGTCTCTTCCCTTGCATTTTAGAACTCAACCAAGCTCCCGTGACAAAGAAGGGCTCCAATTAACCCTATTTTCTCTTCTTGCTCTTTTACTAAAGTTTTTTTTTTTTTTCATAAATTGCAGTCTTACTGGAAGCTAGAAGTTGAATCAATACTGCCCTACCGAACAACTTTTGCCATTACAGGGTTTTGTTTTTTGCTTATGCCATGTTCAAGAAAATAGTTTTACTCAGACTTGCAAACTTGACGTACAGAAAAGCAGAGCAGGGAGAATCACTGCCTGACTTGTCATTGCCAGGCAGCCAAGTGCGTGGACGCTCTCTTCAAGGCAGGGACCCAGGTGCGTGCCTGTGGAAACCATAGCAAGGGGAGGAGAGCTGTTGGAGTGACCACAGACAGGCAAACAACTCAGCACTCTAAACCAACAGGAACTTAGAGCTAATGGCTTTGGCAACTGAAAGGGAAACAGCGGACGAGAAGTGATGTCACATGATTCAAGTAAACATCAAAAAACTTCATTGGTGGAAATCAGGACCCAAGGCTGCGACTAGGGGGAGGCAGACTGGGTGGACACCGCACTGTAATCCCGGTGGAAGATGATCTCCATGGCCACAGAAGTAGCTGCTGGGGCTGCAGAGGGGACTCGAGCCTCTGAAACCTACAGGGAAACACCAAACACGTTGTCTTTTTCAGTATCAGTCCTCGGCATCACTCACACCTACCCTGCAAGCGTGTCCGGGGCATCACCAGCCTACCGACCTGACAGGTAACAGATGAATAGCGCTAGCAGGCACCACCCCGGAGCGGAGAGCCTACCTCCGACACTACCGGGGCCTCTCCCCGCCGGCCGGCGAGCTCCGAGTCGGCGGCAGGGGGGGGTCACCGTCGCAGCCCCGCGGCGGGCGAGCGGTCACTGGGCGCGCGGGACGCCGGGAAGCGGGGCGCGGGCATCGCTCTGCCTGGTCGGCTGGGACGCAGAGCCACTGACGGAGGTCCCCAGCGGAGACCACCCCGCCGGCCGCCGCAGGGGGAGCGCGCAACCGAGCCGCACCGCCGAGCCGGAAGGCAGGGGATTAGGAGCGCGCGCGCGCCCCCGCAGGAACGTGGTGCCGGCGAGGGGGTGGGGACGCGCGGGCGAGCGCGGCGGGGGCGGGGCCTCTGTGGGAGAGGCGGGGCTTGGTCCTTGCTCCTCCTTCAAACGCACAGCGGGCGAGCTCACGGCGGGGGCGGGCCTCTGGAGGAAGAGGCGGGGCTTGGTCCATGCTCCTCCTTCAAACGCACGGACTGCGAGCCCGGGGTAGGGGCGGGGCCTCTGGAGGTAGAGGCGGAGCTTGGTCCGTGCTCCTCCTCCAAACGTGTGGTGGGTCTGCTGCGTGTGTCTCAGGCTCGTCCTGGCTGGCGGGACTTCGCTGCTGAGACTTGCAAGGCGGGAATAACAATCCGCGGTCTGCGTTCTGTGAGCTTTGCCCGGGGACGCTCGGCTCCTGTTTGCAGCCCTCGGCGGCGGCGGCGGCGCGGAGCCGGGTAGCAAGGGCGAGCTGGCATGGCGAAGGGCGCGGAGGACCAAAGGCCGGAGCAGCGGTGCAAGGACCGACCGCTGCTGTCCAAAGTGAACCCCAAGACTTCGACTAGCATCCTGTCTTGGCCCTGTCCTCCCTCTCTCCCTACATCTCTAGAGTAATACTTTATTTAAAAAATTCTGTCTTCCGTAAACACCTGCACAGGACGGTCCTAACTTGTATTTCTCAAGGCAGCATTTTTGCTAGAATTTCAGTATTCCGAGAAGAAATCAAACTGAGCATTCACTCTTCAGAGAAGGAATGCTGGTTCCAAGCCTCTTCTCTGCCTCCCAAGCTCTATCTGCACAGTTGTCCTCAGAATCCCACCCTCCCAGCACTTGTGCTGGAAATCCCTTGATCTATTTGTTTTGTCACATGAATGGCTCTGGGCACTAGTTTAGCTTGCAATTAGACTCCCCACCCCTAACCCCCCACTCCTCACCCATCCCCAACCCTGTCTATCCCCACCCCCAGCTACCCCGTTTAGCTTCCAACCTAACAATCCTGAAAGTTCTGATTGACCATTCCAGGTAAAGTACAATTTCACGGTAGTTTTACAGCGCTTTAAAAGATTTTCTTTTCCCTGCTTGTAAGGAGTATGAAACGCTTGGACGGGTTCATTCCTTAACAGAGGGGAGAACTGCCAAACATGGAAATGCAGAAGCACATAGTCAAATGGAAGCTTGCCTGGCTTTCCCTCTTCTGGCCTATATTAAGAAGAAAAAAAAAAAAAAAAAAAGAATCCTGTCTGTTTGCCCATACTACTTTCTGAAAGCTAATTTCCCCCATAGTGTTTTTGTGTCGTTGTGTGTCTACTTGGTGGGTGTTAATTTAAAAAATATATATCCTGCCTGTTTGTTTGCACATACCACTTTCTGGAATCACACTTCGTGTTGTTGGGTGTCTATTTGGTGGGTGTTTATTTTTATAGCTATGCCCTGTCACTCAAACAATTCTATTTAATATACTTTTACCAACATTTTAAAGTAGCTGTGCCTTGCAGGGGTTCTCAACCTGTGGGTCACGACCCCATTGGAAGCCAAATGATCCTTTCACAGGGGTCACCTAAGACTATCTGCATAGCATATATTTACATTACAATACATAACAGTAGCAAAATTAGAGTTACGAATTATCAACAAAACTAGTTTTATGGTTTGGGTGGGGGTGGTCACCACAACTTGAGGAACTGTATTAAAGGGTCAAAGCATTAGGAAGGTTGAGAACCACTGCAGGATTTAGTTCTTTCTGGTTAATGTCTCCTTTTGTTTGGGGGGCTGTGAACTGCGACAGACTCAGGTATTTAAATGCTAAGTAAAATGTGTGCTCCTGTAATTGATCATGTGTCATACATTTGTCTCATCATGTGGAAGGCATATCACCAAGAGTAAAGTTTCATGCCAGCTATGAGTGGTGTGTGGTAGTGGTGTCAGTGTGTGTTCACCGTGGTGACAGGTAGTGCCACTCTGGTGTGGGTGTTGATAATGGGCCGCAGCATGTATATGGAAAGTCTGTGTTTTATTCACTTTTGCTGGGAACCTAAACTCGCTCAAAAAAAGAGCTTAGTTTAGCTGAGTGTGGTGCTAACCCACCTGTAGTGCTAGCCACTTGGGATACTGAGGCAGGAGGATTGCTGGAGCTCAGGGGTTTGGGGCCAGCCTGAGTAACCCAAGGAGACCTGTCTCTGACAAATAGTAAGTGGATTTTTACAAAGAGATAGTTACAAAAGGTTCTTGTCTACCGTGCACAGAGTCCTGGGTTCTGTCCACAGCAGGGCATAAAATGGTATATTGTAGTACATGATTGTAATCTAGCATGGGCTACAGAAGGCTCTATATAGGAAAAAAAAAAAAAAAAGAACAAGCAAGTTAGACACTCTTGTTCCTTAAGATCTCTATTGGCCCCGGGGGACTTCTCATTGCCAGCTCTCCTCACTTTGGGTTATAGCTTCCCTCCAGCTTGGTATACTCTATCTTCTCATTTCCCAAGTCTCAGATCTCTTTCCTTCCTCTGCAAATGCTTTAGGGAAAAATCAGACTCTTTTTGACTTTATTGTTGGAGTAATTGTGCACTCTGCATCTTTTTCTAAGCAGTCTTAAAATTCATCGTGGCCTATCTTGTCATCAAAAGACATGAGTCACGGCGTGTACTCATAAGCCCAGCACCCAAGAGAAGGAAGGATCACAAAATCCAGCCCAGGCTAATGGTGAGTTCCAGGCCAGACTGGGATGCATAGTGGGACCCTGTCTTAAACAAACAATAGATGGACATATTGCCTTATGGAAAGTCTCCCGTTAATATTTCTTTTCTTCTCATACATACCATCTCTCAATCCTTTAAACACTTTGTGAAGTAGCTGCTGCCTTTGTTGATATAAAAAACAAAGGCTAACTTAATATGTAAATCTATTAAACATTATGGATAAAAGGGAATGTTATACCTACATCATTCTGGCTTTAAAGCAGTGTGCTCTGCTCATAGTACCAAACTATCGAATGGAAATACACAAAGACACGAAAAGAAGAAAAAAATATACTGGGGTTATGTTTCCTTGCGTAATTAAACTTGTCCCTAATTGAACTAGCATATTTAATATCACCATACCAAAATGGTTTCTAGTCCTAAGAACACTATACATCCATTATGGACATCAGACACTGAACATGATTCATTTAAAGTGGGCATTCTGAAAATACTTCAAAGCAGCTGTTTTTTCCTTTTGATAGACTCTGATTCCCTTTCTTCTGAGCGAGTATCTGTGGGCCTGTTGTCAGTGTTTTTCTTCATACGAAATAGTTTTATAATAGAATGAGATACCTAGGAAAGTAAGTTCTTAACGTTAAGAGTCTCCTTTGTTGCTGTTTTAGTTTGTCTTTCCTTTATCGGTGATTCTCATTCAGTAGGAAGTTTTTCCTGTGATACCGAATTAATTACTTGACTAAGCATAAGATGAGATCATGAAATTCTTTATCATGATGCTGTTATTCTGAGCATCAAACCCATTTAATTCTCCCATAGTATACACTTCGAGGAAAGCAGCTAAACTGGACACTTTGCTTCTCACCATCCCAAAGAAAATCAGAGGTGTATCATTAAGAAGGGGGAAGATAAGATACAATGTGCAGGCAGTGGTGGACTCCCACAGCAGCCTGCAATGATTTTCTGCTGCCTGTGTGAAAGATATGTCTCCACAGATTATTTTATGGAACTCTTAAAACTGTTCAGTGTGTGCGTTAGTACTGTGATGTATTAGACAAGGATGGCCTTAATAGGCAGAAACTTCTGTAAATCAGCAGGCTGGGTTTGCTTGACTGATGATGTGACTGTGTAGGGCATGGGCCAACCTTCCCTACTGTTGCCTTGAGGCTCTTTCAAGATAAACACTTAATCAGCAAGACTAATATTCTGCTTTGAACATATACATCACTGGCCAAGCCAGAGTTCATAATTTCAGATATTAGAATGTTCCAAGAATACCAGCCCTAGGAGGCCAGTATGACTCTGCCTCTGTAGGAGGATATTTCCACAGTGGTTGTTCATTTTTTCCCTGCTATTTGAAGAGAATGTGTTCTTTCCATCCCTCCTGCGAGTGCTATCAGACAATAGCAAAAATGACACAACTCAGCTTTTGGGAAGTCTCTTTGAAGAGCTCTCCATTATTTCCAGATTTTTTATTAACGATGCTGTCATTTTCATAAAAATTAAAAGGCTAATGAAGTGAACCACCTATGCTGTCCACTTAAATATGAAAGGTAATGGCATTACATCTGTGCTCATCTCTGTCTCAGTGTGTGTCTGTACTTGTGTACTTTTATGTGTGTGTTTTATAGATAGCTTGTGTTTATAATGAAATATTTGAAGATGTCACCATTGCTATTACATTCATCCTATCTGAAGTGTGCTCCCCATAAAGATACAGAGGTATTATCGAAGGTGGAGGGAGGAAGGTCAGAATTTCAAGCAGTTCAAGTTTGTCTAAGTTACAGAGAAAGACCAAGGCCAGCCTGGGTTATGTAGGCAAAGGACTATTGCATGCAGAACACATTACCTCTTTCATGATATTGCTACTATACCTCAAACATTCATAATCATCCTAATACACAAAACATCAAATTTCAAACTTGCTGAATTGAGTTTGAAAGACAATTGACAGCTTTTGTTTTTATTAGTAAGCACCACTACTTTTGAGTACTGACTGTTGATGGGATTGAACAGAAAGTACCCAGTTACTACATCCTCTCCCATCCGCTCCGCTTTTAGAGCTTCCCCTGTTGGGAACATCATCGTGATGTGTTTGTGATAATGGATAGCTAATCCTGGTTTCCATGATTTAAATTAGGGTTCACTTTAGGTTGTTTTCCTATAGTTTTTCACAAATATATAATGATATGCACACGGAGTTTGTCGGCGTCTTTGCAGTTTCTTCTAACCTGCTCCCCTAGCTGCCATGTTTGCTCCGACTGAAAGTCCTAGGTAGAGGCTGGTTGTCATCAGCCTAAGCATGTTTGGAGAGAACGCTTTGTAAACGCTGAGCTGTTCATTCTGCATCCTGTCAGGAACATGCAGCGCCAACTTTCTCATGATTAATGATGAGAAATTTGACCTTGTGAGTAAAGGATTAGGTGATTATAGGCATATACGATACTAAAGGTAAACTTAAACTTCCTTTCTGACCACTGATAACCTCATCCTCCCCACAGCCTATCAACTGAGCTCTTGTGTCCGCTGATCCACTGTACTTAAATAACTTACGATGACGGTTTTCTAATTCTGTAACAAGAACCTTCATGTCTGCGTCCTTTTATCTGTCGCTAAGGAATTGCAGTTTTATACGCAGAATGTTTTCATTTACAGTTGTTAACACCAAAGAGAGTTTGCTTTACTCCTGTCCATGAGGCTCTGACACAACCCCTTTGTCTTTGACCGTGACCTCGCTTGCTGGAAGGACATGTTTCAGGTTCTCCTTGTGCCTTTCTTACACTCCTCTTATTTGGTGAGGGGTGGTTTCCACTTAGTACATTCCTTCTTAGTGGCCTTAGCTTTGGCTCATGTTCAGAGCTCTGAGACATACAATTCTGACATTAACAGCTGTACGGTCTGGGTGTCCTTCACAGTGCCTTAAATTCCTAACATTTAAATTCATGGAGGATTGCCACAATGAAATACAGGACCTCTGATTTCTGTAGCTAAAACTAAAGTTAGAAAGAGCTAAAGAAACAGCTACCGCTGTGTAATGTTGTCCTCTTGGGCCTTCTAGAACTGCCAGCACTGAAGATGCATAGGCTTCAATTTCTTGAACCTGAGGGTGGGGACTTCTGTGCCAGTCTGAAGATTACTACTAGCTTTCAGCAGGGACCTTTCCTTCCTTTTATACCAGTTTTAACTAAGTGGTCCTATTGACATAGTGCTTTGAAAGCAAAGGCATTGTATTAAAGCATGCGTAAGAGGGTCTGTGACTGACTCGCCACTCACAGCTTTTGAGACTCATTGTGTTTACTGTATTGATAAAAGCCTTCTCTATTTGGCCCTAATACCAGAAACTGGAGCCACTTCTGAGTGAGTCTGTTTTAAAGAGACCCACAAAGCTGGATATATATGGTGGTGCTCACCTGTAGTCCCAGCTATTTGGGAGGCTGAGGTAGAAGGAATTTCAGATAAGCCTGGGGAACTTGAAGAATCTACATTTCAGCAAGACAGACAGACAAAAAAAATAGGCACTGTCACCTATAAGAACATGGACTCTGCTTCCATTTATGTTATGTATCCTGATCCTTGAAGTATGTGTTCTGATTTTTCACCAGTTCCTGCTTGGAGGCAGAATTAAGATTTTGATCCCTGGACTGGCTTGCCTGGATGTGACTCCTCCCTAGGCTGCATAGTTGATGCCACAAGGAGCACATCATGGCTCCTCTGCATCCTGTGCCTCTGAAAAGTGGTCACTGAGGTGTCAACCTTCCTCATAGCTTTTGAAATTAGGATTTGATGTGTGAAGCCCCTGAAATACCTAGAGCAGTGACTGGTCTGTCATATTCCACAGGGAAGCCTGTTGCCATCATTCTGGCATCTTAATCCTCCTTTTTCCTGCTTTGTTTTCTTTTCTTCCTTTGTTTGTTTAGTTGTGTGTGTGTGTGTATGTGTTCTATTTTTGAAGCAATGGCATTCTGTGTGGCCCATTTGTCTTAAACCTGTAACCTTCCTACCCCAGCCTCCAAAGTACTCAGAATGTGATCATGTCCCTCTGTGTTCATCTAAAGGAATGTGTTGTTTTGTTTCCTTTTATTATTGCTAAAAATCAAACCCATGGTACCAAATGTGCCAGGCGAATTCTCCATCACTGAATTTCATCCTAGGTCTTAATGTTCTCTTATTCTCTAAGACCCTTGCTTTCTAGTTACACTGATTACTATTTTTCAAGGTGTTTTTAAAATCCCTTAGCGTGTTGTGTTCTTGCAGCAGAAAAGCGGGTCTTGCCAATTTCAGCCCAGTGCTACTTTTCTGGGAACTGTCAGAACAGTGCACAGCCAAAGAGGGCTAGTGTCAGACAAGGCGAGGAGAACCATACAGTCCCTGAATGCAGACGGCGGGGCTGGCAGCTGTCTTGTGATCTCCTGTGACAAACCACTTATGCTTGGGCGGCCTGAAAAGCAAACTGGGAGCACAGAGGGAGGCCAGTCATTTTGGAAGCAGAACATTCACTTTGGGGAGCAGCCTCACCACATGCTTTACAGTAAAGTGCTGCCACCCATCAAAACTCAGGGCAGGAGAAGCAAAGGCCCAGTGGGCCTGAACCAACAGACACTGCAGACCAGGACTTAGAGTGTTGTTACTTACTGTAACTGTTCTATCTTCTGGACAAAGATAAACGAGAACATGCCAGCCAAAACACTAAGTAGATGCTTCCAGGTCCGGCCATTTCTCAGTCTTGTGTGACTTTCGGATGCTGAGTTATTGTTGACATGACATGTAAGCTCTTACCGACCTGGTAGGTTAGTACTCAAAGAGTGTCTTTTGTATATGAAAACCTGTGTTACTTTTATGCACATGTGTACACACGTGCACACACCTAACATAGCCCACACTTCAGACTCAAGTAATGTAAGGAACTCTTTTATATGACCAAGATTTTCCTCACTTAGTAACTCTTTCCTTCTCTTTTAGTTTCTGCAAATGAAATAATTGTAAGGCATATGTTTAAAAGGAAACTAGCATTCCTTCAGTATTCAAATTTACAAGGAGGTAGTGATGTCACTGTTGTAGAGTATAAAGCACTTTTGCTTTAAATGAAATTATCCTTTATCTATTTCTGAGTGAGTTCTATTTTTCTATGGCTAAGGACTACCAAGTAGTTCCTGTTACTTATTGGAAAGGGCATACTGTATTTATTCTAAACTGTGGTCATTTTTTCAGATATAAACTGCTATTACTGATGACTTTACTGTAGAGGGCAGGAGCACACAGATAAAAACCAGGGAAACCAGGAGCGTTCTGCTCGCAGGCTTGTCTCTTCGATGGAAGGAATGTGTATACCCGTTTTCCACGCAGAAGGCTGGAAGTGGGTGTTTTTAATAACCTGATAATCTGTGCTGTCTGTAAGGCTTAGCCACACCCGAATCCCGCAGACTATTATGTTTATCCCAGACTCCCTCCCTAGGCCTTTATCTTTAGCTTTGCTTCTCAGTCAACAGAACCTATCCTGAAGGAAGATGTCACCTGCTCTTTCTAGGCTGCAGACCTGTGCACCATCTTGGTCAGAGACTACAGGAGATCCTAGGCCATTAAACTACAGAACCCATCTTCATGGCAGAGGTCACATGTTCTTTGCAAAAGACTTCTGATGTAGTAGCTCCTTAAGCTTTATTGTGCACATGGGATTGAGATCATTGTTGCCAGGAAATGTTTCCAAAATTGTACTGAACCTAAATTTGTCTAAAATAAACTGCCTGGAGCCAGATTCTCAAGTTTGAGCCAGCCCAGCTAAGCCCTATTGAACCATATTTCTTTCTTGTCTCTTGCAGATCATTTCTCTGCTGGCAGTGTTTTCAGGGACCCCCTTCCCCACTTCACCATCTACCCTTAGATGAGCAGAGTGTTATAATGTAGAAGTGTGGTTGCTTGAGGATTGTCTGAAACTGAGCTGCAGCTTCAGGCTTTACTGTGGTCATTTTTTGTTTGGGGTTTTCTGTTTTTGTTTCTTTGAGACAAGGCCTCACCTGTAGCCTTGACTGGCCTGGAGCTTGAAAGGTAGACCAGGCTGGCCTCACACTCAGAGAGTCCCTCCTACTTCTGCCTCCTGAGTGCTGGGATTAAAGATGTGTGCCCCTACACCCAGCAATATGGCCTGTTTCTAAAGCAATGCTTCTTAAAAGTGCTTCCCTGGATTAGAGTGATGATTTAAAAATAATAAAACTTTCCTTTACTTCCTTAACTCTGCTAAAGTAAGCTATGTTTTGTGGCTTTTAGCTAATATTTTCTTTTAGGTATTAGCTTTAATTAGGCTACTAATTAAAAACAACCAGATCTCCTTCCCTTACTGTGATTACAAGTAGATGTGTGGTATAGTTCTATTTTGAGTAAACACATTAGAACTTGCAGTCACTTGAAGATGTGTGGGGTTAATTATGCTTCATAGTCGAAAGGCTCTCTGGGTCTGGACTGTTTATTTCCCAGCTTGCTTATGGCCTGCAGTGCTGACAGGACTGAGAAGTTGTTAATTCAAGATTTAAGACTAAATTGTAGACAAGAGTTTCTAAGAAAGTAATATTTCTAAGAAAGCATCATAAATCCTTCTACTTAGATACAAAATTATTTTATCTTGAGCTGAGGATGTATGTAGCTTAGTGGTAAAACACTTATCAACCATGTGCGGGGGGGTGCAAGCACAGGAAAGGAAAGGGAAGAGGAGGGGAAAGGAGAGCAGGGGAGGGGAGGGGAGAGCAGGGGAGGGGAGAAGGGAGTAGGGGAGGGGAGAGGAGAGCAATAAAGGAAAGAAGAAAAAGAGGAGGAAAAGGAGAAAAGGCAAAGAAACCACCAAACTTCATTCCAAATATTTAATCTTGAAGGAGCATGACACAGATGTTGGGAGAGGGGAGGCTGTCTGCCTTGTGAAACAGATGCTGCCCTGGACATGGAGGAACTGAACTTGCTATTAAAGCCAGAGCTGGTGTGTGTGCGCGCTAGGAAGCACTTCACCACTGAGTGTCATCCTCAACCAGATGACTCAGCTGATTAACAAAGGATGATTTGGCCCTGAACTAAACAAGCTGGCCAAGCATTTGAAGGTGTCTTTGAGGTACCGAGGCAGCATTTAACAGGAGATCCTCAGCACTTCCCCAGAACGCAAAGTTACCTGTCTTCCCTTCCTCACATCAGAGGCAATTCCAGCTGCTATGGAGTGTTACCTGCAGAGAAACCTGGATATAACTGGAGAAATGTAATGAACAATGCTGGAGACTTCTATTTGCAGGAAAGTCTTCATCTCTGCAGAAAAAAAAAAAAAAACCCACAAAAAACCTGAAAATCGATTGATGCAAGCTACCTTTTTCCAGCAGGAGCAGCAGGAGGAAGCTGCAGCTGTTTGGATACTTCCATGAATCAAGTCTTGTACTCAATGGGAGTTGACAATACCATGGGCATCTTGCTGTTTATATCAAAAAAAAAAAAAAGAAAGAAAAAGAAAAAATTTGCAGTTCTTTGGGGAAAAGGGAAAGGCAACTGGAAGACCATGATTTACAAGAAGACAGCCAGAATGCCGATCATTCCTGATCTTCGGGGAGATTGACCAACATCCAGAGAAAGCAATGTAACAGTTTAGTGAGATTCTCCTTCACTTCCAGGTATGAACTCTTGTATTCATAGTGTGTTCAGCCTGCTCAGGAATACCCAATATATGCCACTAGAATGCAAACTACCAAGCATGTGCCCACCACCATGAGCTAAGCTACCCCAAGTGCTAAATGTAATCACCGTTTCCTTGCCTTTCTAGCAACAGAAAACGCAAAACCAGGATTTTTCTAAAGCAAGCAGCTGCCACCTCGAGGCACAGGTTCCCCATCATGGGTTCAGCTGGGTTCAGCTGCCCTTGAATCAAATGTATTGGGGGAAGATGTGTTGAACAGTGACAGACTTTTGTTCTTGTCATGACAACATTTTAGCTAGTGTTTATATTTTATTGATGTTAAAGTAGACCTAAAGAGGACTTCAGATGTTGAAGAAGGGCATTTCTAGGTTATCTGCAGATACTTTGCCTTTTGTCACTTTGCTATTCAAGGACCCCTTGGAATCAGTCTCCCAAGAAACACATGGGGTGGGGGGCCCTGCACTGAAAAGAAAAACTTCAGTTAATATTCTTTTTATTTGTAATTTTATTAATGAAAAATTTTATTTCAAACAATTTTAAGTATAGACTAGATGGCTTTGTGCTTACTACTTGCTATGCAAATGTTTTTTTCCAGGTATGTTAGTTTGGATGGTTTTATAGAGGATATTTTAAAGCATAGTATTGCTAGGCTAGCTATGAATTCGTGGGATAACAGATATGCCACCGCATGGGGTGTAGATATTGATTTTGAGTACAGGACTTTCTGCCCTGTATTCAGATGAAAAGTCGTCCTTAACATGGCTTTTATAGCTTCACAATAAATTATCCACAGGTTGTGCAGAAACGTGTCCATGGCTTTAAAAGCCACAGTGGATTGTTGTCTTTTTGATAATATCTACTCTAATAGATGCCGGATGATATCTCATTGTGGTTTTAATTGGCATTTTTTGATTATAGCCCATATTTTCTCCATGTCTCTACTAACCACTTGCATGCCTTTTGAGGAATAGATATTCAAATCCCTCGCCTATTTTTATACAAAGATATCCATTTTCTTCTTACTAGTTTGAGTTCCCTGATTATTGTTGATGCTGTTATTGTTGTTCCATATTTTTTTTAATTAAGTTCTCATTCTGAAATTCGAGCCTGACCTCAGATCGATCACAAATCTATCCATACCTCCCACGTGCTGGTGTTATAGGTGTGAGCCCCTTGCCCAGCTGAATATTTTTAGACATTGGCTCTTTACCCACTTCATGGTTGGGAATATTTCCTCCCCACTTGGGTTGCCTCTGTGCCGTTTCCTATGCAGTGGGGAACTTTTCTGTTGTATGCAGTCCTATTTGCCTGCCTTGCTTCCAGCTCTTGTGTTTTGAGGCAATATTAAGGAAACCTCTGCCCAGAACACTGCCAGGGAATATCCTGTGTTTTCTTATGTGTTTTCTTTCTTTAGAATATATCTTTCCATCTATAATTCATTTTGAGTTGATTCTTATGTATAAGGGTCCATTTTCATTGTCCTTTTTATTGCGATGGTTAATTTTGATTGTCCAGTCGGATTAAGGAATGCCTAAGGAGCTAAGCTTGACCCAGGTCTATCGTTCCAGCTCTTTTGGAGGCTGAGGTAGGAGGCTCACCCTCTTAACCCCTATCATCATAACCCAGCCATATCAGTACTCTATCATGGCTAAAAGTATCATTACCTAATCAATACTAAATCTATACTGTAAATTGATGTTTGCCAAATTTTCAATAGGGAAGTATGGTTTATAAAAGTGACTCACTAAAAACATGCAGCTATATGACCAAGACACGATGATATAGTTAAATGTTCATGAGGAGAAAAAAAAAACATTTTTGTTTACACAAAAACAATTAAAAAGAAAACACCAAATGTGTCAATGGAAATTGGCCTGATTCTCTAGATGATAACATTGGATCGTAAGGATCCTAATTAAAAAGATGATTGCAGGGCTAAGATGTGTATAGTTGCTTTCTGTCATATGAAGCATTTATCATAGCTTGTTACTACAGCTGTACATACAGTGCTCTGTAGAGTTAACGTGGATGGGAACAAGGAGAAGGAATGTCGATCTGAGGACCAGGAAACTTCCTAGACTTTGCCAAAGTGTTTAACTCTTTGCGCTTCATTTCTTCAACTCTAGAATAGATTCACTGTTTCTACAGTTAGGATATTATAATTAATAAATGAGCCATTTAGTAATACTTGTATTTTGGTTAGTTGCTGTATCCAGTCTTTTGAAATTTTTGTATTTTTAATTTGTGTGTGTGTGTGTGTGTGTGTGTGTGCGCGCACACGTGTGCATTAATTAATTGATTGATTAATTAATTGATGTGACCATAAAAGCCAGATGAGGGTTTGAATTCCTGGTAGTCTTTAGCCACACTGGGAACTGATTCTGATCTTCTGCAAGAACAGTTCAGACTCTTAGGTGCTAAGCTATCTCCCCAGCTCTTCTATATTCATTCTTAAAACACAGGCGCTTATCCAACAAATAGTTTGCGTTTTGTCATCTCTTTTTTTAAGTTTTGGACTTTACTTTGCACATGACCTTTTTATAAGGTGCATGCCAAAAAACAAGAGAAAAAGAAAACTCTCTTCATTGTGCTGTATATGCAGGCATATATCTGTTAAAGGGGAGAAGCAAATTCTTATGGCATTTTTACTGTGGTAGTAACTTAAAGCAACTGAAAATAATCAGTTGTTTTAATATACACCACTGGTTCCGTGTGGTAAGGTCCTCTGGGTTTGTAAGAAGAGATTTCCTTTTCTCCACCACGTCAAAGAATAAAATGTCAGGAAAATCAAGGTCTTGGCCCCAGCTGAGTTTTATTGGAAACAGACATGCACACTGAGTACACGGAGTCAGATGTCCAGTGAGCACAGCCCCAAAGACGGTATCTGAGGCTCTCTGATGGAGACAAGACTTTTTTGTTTTCCATTTGGGGATGAGGTAAGTTCCTTTTCGCCTCCAGAATTGGTTGGTTTAGACTACTACAAGGGATTGGATAATCTAGACAAAGAAAGGAAAACCATGGGAGGTTGGGGAAAAGTCTTATGGAACAGTTCTTGCCAGCAGAGAGAAAAAAAAAGCCCACCAAATCTTTATCTTGTAGGGGGAGAAGAAACAGAAGCCAGCTGCCTTAAATTTTTAAGTGAAAAATATATTAGTCTACCTGAACCCTCTTTTTCCTCTCTGTCTACCTGCCAGGAACTCTGTCTAATTCAGTTTAATATTTCCTGCTTTCATAGCAGCTACTTCCTGCTGATAAAAAAGGTTGATAATGAGCATCAACAGTCAGGACGTCCCAGGCTGATTCAAGAGGTGAACTTGAAGGTTGAGGCCAGGGATCCAGGTTAAAGGACAGTCATCTGACTGTGGTAGGCCTTGTTTAGATGGTTCCAATACCGGGTGGAACACCTGCAAAATGCATAAGATAAGCATAGCAGCCCTGCCAAAAAGTATAATGATTTATGTATCCCATCTTACAAAAGCCCACGTAAGAGGAGGTAGCGTGCAGCAGAGCCAACCAAAATAATTGATTCTCAATGCCGCAAGGTCAAGGACACCCTTGGCACTCTGATCTACAGGATGTGTTTTATGAAGTAAGTATATGTCTGCTTTAGGATTTTCAGGAGCTTTTCATCTGCTGTATTAAAGTTGAAGGTCGGCCATTGAGTTTTTCCCACCCCAACCTCATGGGTAACCCTGAGGGGTAAGGTAAGAGATCTAGACTGACATAGTTTTGTTTGTCATATCAAAGTGTAACTGCAGTAAACCATCAGTTGCATCAGACTCCCATAAGGGAGTAAATACCTGGAAACTACACAAGAGAAGTTAATTAATGCAACTGTCTTGGTGGTAGTGCACTTCCAGCAAGATAGTCCCTTGTGCATAAGGAGAAATAATGCTTGGTGGGTGTTGACACTGTGGGCCAAACCAGAGTGGAATCCTGATTCTGTTCTTATAGAGAGCACAAAAAGACATCGGCATGTAAATGACAATTTAGAGAGAAATGCAATCCTTTGAGTCTATTTTCTTGTAAGATTGCCCACTAATGCCCTATGGACATCTCTATGGTAGTCTGAATAATTTTCTCCAAACCCCTGAGTTGACTACAGGATATCTGGTAGCCTCATTCAATCAGGAAATGCGGGCAGTTAGAATGCAAAAGAATATTCTACTTCTGTGAGAATTTTCTAGAGGAAGAGTGCGTTCCACAGTTGGTAGATACATTCTTAGATTTGGCCTCAGGGTTGAAGAAGCTGGGCCTGGTTTTCTATACTGCAAGTAGGCTCTGCATTATTGAACAGAGCAAGGGTCATGATGTCCTATATCTTAGAAGCATTTCCTTATCAAGAAGAACTTGTCATCTCTACATAATATCACATAGATCTAAGTCTACTATCCAAGAGTCTGGAGCCTTTGAACTGGAAAGAGACCAATCATTTTGATTTATGGTTATACTTTCCAGTTGGGTGTAGTTCATGTAGTTGGTTAAAATGAATGATTTTCTTTTTTTTTCTTTCAGGGCCAGTAGAGAGTCTGGTCTTCAGAGGTCACTTGAGCTTGGGAGAAGCCTCTAGCTCCTCTAGCCTTCCTTTTACCAGTTGTACATCTATATGAGGGTAAGTAAAAAGCTTTGCTTGACCATGCCTTTCCTTGGAAGCATGGAGAAAATTTTGCATTTGTGTTGACCATTTTGGTAAAATGGACATTGGCTAGAGTTCACTCAGTAGGGATCTCCATGACCTCCCTGAACAAAGAACAGGTTATTCATCAGGGATTAAAGGACTTTTTGTAGATGCTTCAGTCTTATGGGACTTAGTTCACCTTTGAAGACAAGGAGCAAAATATTGCCTCTTTTAGTCCCTTGACTATTAATAAGCATCCATTTTTGTTCTTATAAAACTATTTATTAACATATTATATTACGAATCTCAGGGGTCCAATACCCAGATGGCCTTAGGAAGAGAGCTCACGCCAAGGCTTCTTCACCCCATGCTCTCCTCTTGGTTCTCTCTCTATATATATATCGCTGCATCAGAACTTAGATAATAGTAGCTTTATATTGAAATAGTTTGCCTTTTAGCTGTCCTTAAGGGCACACAACACCTTTGCTCTTGGACTGTTTTATTGTTTTCCTTTGTCCTTGTCACAGAGTCAGGGAGCCAGCCTGACCCAGGGAAGGGGTGTTGGAAGGCAAACATGCTTGGGTCTAGAGTAGGGCAGCCAACTCTCACCTCAGAGCCAGATTCTCAGTGAGTTCAGTGTATGGAAGTTCATCGATATAATGTACTTACAAAGGTTATCTGTTCCTCTATAAAACTGGGGTTACCAAATGTTTCTTTGGGGGGGTATCAGATGAGAAAGGGAATCCAGTAGTTGACACAGTACAGGAAACTTGCTGTTGAGTTCAGTGATGACAGGATGGATCGAAGACGCTGTCCTCCTTATAACCTGTCTGGAATTGTCCACAGGACTCTTATCTGTTAGGCTGCATATTGAGAATGGTGGCTGACAAAGGACAGAAGGCATTTTTCTTTAGAGTATTATCAGAGACAGAACACATGATTATGAAGGCTGTTATCTTTAAATGTTATAAGCTCATGGGTGTGTGGTAACCCGCACTCCTGATCATGCAGTATCAAGCTCTTACAAGTGTCTGTCTTTGCCATTAGCCACTTGAGATCTTTCCTAGCTGGTATTAGGGTAACCAACTAGTGGAAAACCTATACCCACAATCATTTTGTATGTGTGTCTGAAAATGAAGGCAGACAACCTGAAAAACCTAAGTTACCCTCCTTTCTATAAAAAATAAGTAAGGACCTTTCACTTGAGACTTTAAGGAGCTAAAGTTTTTCAGTGCTTCAGGAGGCAGGTTAGCAGGGAATGGGGACAATCATGGAAGCATTGATTTCTAGCTGTAAGGAAAAAGCAAATGGGAGAATTTGGTGGGATGTGTTCTTTTCCATTCTTTCTTCTCAATCCATTATCTGGAAGGGTATTTCTGGGCTATAGGGAGGGAAATCTCAGAATGTTCTGATGTGATCTTAGCCTCCCTGGTTTGGGCTGGGAAGGGTCTGTGTTTACTTGTGGTCCTGATTCTTGATAGCTTTGCTATAGCACAGATGTCATTATCCCAATTATAAAGCAAATACAAAAATGGGAAAGATTGATGGGGCATTGTGTATCCCTTCCCTGGAGCCAGCTCTGAGGTACGATGAGTCCTATCAGCAATAACAGCATTGAACACTGTAGGGTCAGTTCCCAGGTGGGACTGGTTAGTTCCCAGGTGGGACTAGTTAGTTCCCAGGTGGGACTGGTTAGCACTTACCCACACCTGTAGTCTCACTCCCTGATATTTTTGCTTGCAATCTAGCTGCTTTTGAGGGATGTCTCCATTCCAGACATTGATCCCTTTCTAACCTTTTCTGTGAAGGACACATCAAAGCAAGGAGAGCCTGATGCTTGAGAGATAGACCGCTTTCTCTCCTCACAATGGATACACAGTGGATTAGCATCCTATTATTCACGGTGAAGTAGACTAAAGTGACCTCTCCTCTCATGGCGAAGGGGAGTGGGACTCCAGCACATCTCAAACAGTAGCCTAAACAAGTGATAGCTAATGAAAAAGTACCTGACTTGAAGCCAGACATAAGCTTTAAGACTACTCGGCAGGCCAGGGGGAACAGGAAAGGTACCTATTGTTCCAGGTGAAATAGACAGGAGAGATTGTTGGTACCTTAATGTCTCCCCAATCTCATGTCTTCTCTCTTTATCAGCCATCCCATATTTTATTTTAATTTAGACAGCAAGCAGGAGAAACATCCATGGTTTTATATATATACATATATATATATATATATATATATATATATATATATATATATATATATTTAATGAAAACTATCTAGATTGGGAGAGCTCTTTGCAATTTGACTTGTGCAAGATGGATCTCTCCCTGCTCTAGAGAAGACTAAACCATAAAACAACAGCAAAATCAAACATCTAAAAGAACTTAGAAAATTGTGGCATTGACCTGCTCTTTTCTTTAGCCCGTCTGTGTTACTGTAACCTGAAGATCAAAACAAAAGCAACGATGGAGAAAACAAGCCTTGAGGGGATCTTTGAGCATCCTACCTCAGAGAAAAACAACCCTAGGAGATACCAGACACAGAACCCAGGAGTGAAGATCCAGAGGTGTGGACATCTCCAGCCTCCTGCTGACCCTGCTTTGGCTGCAGCAGCCACAAGCCAGCATCTTGTCTAACAGCTGGTAATTCGTCATTCAGGTCCTCGTTGGGATCTGTGCTTTCCTAGTCTTCAGCCCTGGACCGCTTCAAAGTCACATAAATTTTCTAGGTCTGTGGCTAGAAAATGACTGGGAAAATGGGGAGACTCTAAATCCTCTTTAGAAACATGAATCCCCAAAACCCTCCATAGAGGTCTGTATTTCCTCCTTAGTCTGAGTCATCAGCCTTATCCAGTTAGCAATAGAGGCCATGGTGGAGCCTCCTCTGCTTCTCTCATTTCAGTGATCCCATTACTTATCAGGAAGATGAAGATCAGAAAAGGAAAAAAAAAAAATAGGAAGGAATGATTGGGATATATGGCAGGCTGCCCGTGGCGCAGGAAACTCTAGAGGTTCAGAGATTTCGCTGAAGGTTTCATTAGCACTGGGAAGTTTCATGACTGCTGCCGTCCCGACATCATCACTAACCAAGATGACAAGCAATGATGATTATCCTCCTATTGATAACGTCACTAGCCAAGATGACAGCAAAGTTACTATCCATGACGGCAACACAGCCATGCGATTACTATCTTCCTATGGTGAGCTCAGCTCCACGATAAAGAGAGTCTACTCTCCCTCCTGGGCTTGAGTCCTGAGGGAGCCACAAACATCAGAGTAAATGTGGTCACTTCCTTTACTGTTTTAAATAAGTACCTGAGTTAGGTTAGTAGGAATCTAACAGGAGAAATTACCCTCAAGTATTTAGGCCCCAAATGATGAAGCAAAGAAACAGAGGAAGGAATTCTGTGATCTCAACCCGGAGTCTAGAGGTAGCTGTGGGAGTGGCCAGTATCACAGTGTGCGTCTCCTCCCAGATATGTTCTGAAAAGGTTAAGAGAAGAAATTTAACCATCATTCAGTTTTCAGGTTAAAACAGTAGGGCGCCTGTCTCACCGAGTTCCAGAGGGATTGGAGAAGGACGGGAGGTACAGGTGTCTCCAAGCTGAAAGTAACTTCCCACATCTCCCTAAAGCAGCAGTTCTCAACCTGTGGGTCACAACTCTTCTGGGGGCTCCAACAACCCTTTCACAGGGCTCCTCTAAGACCACCTGCATATCATATATTTACATTAGGATTCATAACAGTAGCAAAATTACAGTTATGAAGTAGCAACAAAAACAATTTTATGGTTCGGGGATCACCACGGGGTCACAGCCTTAGGAAGGTTGAAAACCACTGCCCTAAAGAAGGTGGCCCAGCGCTTCTTCAGACAATGTGTTTTCTCACTCATTTATCTGGGTCCCTTTCTTCCTTCCACCCTTGATCTGCATGGAGCAGAGGCTTCCTTCCTGGGCCAGGTTTCACCCTGAGCAGTACAAGCTTACACTGTTGGGAGTCAGACTTTAGGTCAACAGGACAAGTAGTTTTTGTTCATTTTGGTTTTGTTAGTATTGTTCTAAGACTTCGGCTGCCCAGTGGTATAACTTCCTTAAAGAACTATTGTACACCCCCAGCTATCTACTTAATGGTTCCTTTCATTTTGACTCAAACAGGTGAGGTGAAAATAGAGAGGAAAGGTAGAGATAATTATGACTCCGAGGATAAAAGTACATTTTATCCAAGGAGAAAAGATTCAGTCTCCTCTGGGGTAAAACTCATAAAGAATTATTGCATCCAGCTGTCAGTGATTAACGGCAGAACTGAGAGAACTGAGCAGTCACAATCCCCTGGCCTGGCCACCTGCATGTACAAGCATTAGTGATGGGAGAGGGGTACCTATGGGGGCTTTCCTTGCTAGCCTTTCAAAGGCAGGAGGAGAGACAAGAAAGCCCACCTCTCGATCCAGTCATCGTCTCACCCACCGCCATTCCAGGATGCAGGAGAGGCCCTGGCCACACTCCCTGTCTGATTCACAGTTTGGCTTAGCAGGCACTGGCCCTGGGGGAGTCTCCAGATGAGCCCCCAAATTGAAACCATGATGGTGAAGTCATGCAGCATTGCAGGAGGAACACAATCTTTTTCTCGGCTGATTTAAAGAATGAGAAAACAGGAAAAGCAAGGCTGTAGCACCCAGCCAAGGATTACAGAAAGCAGAAGACATTGCTGCTTCCCGGACGTGGTGTTTTGTGCCTTGAAGAACACTGAGCTGCCTCTGTGCCAAAACTCAGTGAGCCGTCACAGCGCTTGCAGACCATCAGATAGGAGAAACGAAGCATTCATTCCGTGTCGGTTGCTCGTTCCGCACTTGGATTGGTTCTCATTTATTCTTCTGACACTTCAGGTCAAAGGCAGCTGCAGGTGACCTCTCAGTATCTGGAGATCTAGTGGGATTGTGATGTCCTGCCGTGTTTCCCTCTCCTGTTGACCCACACTGGGTTGCTATGGTAATGTATCTTGGTTACTGGTTGCTGTTGTGTGTCACTCCCTCTCATAGGTTCACTTACAGCTTTAGGTATCTCATTATTTGTCACTCATTTTAACCCCAGACTAGTATGGACTGTTCACACCACTGACCAATGTGTGGGAGTTGTTGATTTTTATTTGAGTCAACATGACAAGAAGTAGAGGCTGCCTGCTGTTCATTGGAAAATTGAATTTGTTGTTTTGTTTTTGGTTTTGTTTTTTGAGACAGGGTTTCTCTGCTGTAACTCTGGCTGTCCTGGAACTCACTCTCTAGACCGACTGGCCTCAAACTCACAGAGATCTGTCTGCCTCTGCCTCTCAAATGCTGGGATTAAAGGCATGCGCCACCACCGCTTGGCTGGCAAATGAATTTTTATTCTGTTTGATCATTTGGCATCATACCCACAGTGTGATGGACTGATCTTTTTCCTTTTGCTCTTTTAAGTAAAATAAAGCAGAAGACTGGCTGAAAGAAGACATACAAAAGACTGAGTAGGCAGAAGGATCCTGCCTGTCACGGGCTGTTTGGAGTCAGCCCATAGGAGCTCCAGTGGTGTCAGGAAGCTCAGTGAGTCACACTATGTGGTGGTTCTGTTCAGTTTGCAGTTCCTTGCATGTGGGCAGAATGTTTTATGTGAATTCATTCATAGTGTATGCTTAGAATATTCTTCAAAGTATTTTCATTAGAATGGCAAATGTTGGAGAAATAGTTTTCCCATTAAAATGACATTACTAATTTAGGTGTGTGGTATATACTTGTAATCTCATAATTTGAAAGGCTGAGTCAGGAAGCTAACCACAAATTTGTGGCCAACCTGGGACAACTAGCAAATTCAATGTAAGGCTACAGAATGAGACCCTTCTTAAAAATAAATAAATGTTGTAGGATATTCACCCACAACAGACATGGGTTTAAGCCAGTAGAAAGCCTTTATTAGCCAGCTGGCAACTACATGAGATACTCCTGGCAACTACAGGATCCCAGTGTAGTCCCGAGCCTTTCTTGGGATAAGCTTTTAAACACAAAAAACATGTTCTGGGTTGACATACTTCAGTTAATAAGAACAGTTAGCCCAGAAGCAGAACTACAGAAGCCAAAAAGCAAGGTTAATAATACATTTTGAGACTTTCCCAGAACTTTATGGACTTTGATGAATTAGCCATTTGTTCTAATTTTGACAGGCAGTGCTGTCTACGTGCTGAGTCTTCCAGCATGAATGACACTTCCATCATGGAGTCAGTTGTGCCAAGGTCTCAGGGTCTACTAAGGTCTGGGGCCCTTTACATAGATAGATAGATAGATAGATAGATAGATAGATAGATAGATAGGTAGATAGATAGATAGATAGATAGATAGATAGATAGATAGATAGATAGATAGATAGATAGAAAGAAAGAAAGAAAGAAAGATAGATAGATAGATAGATAGATAGATAGACTTCCATCATGGAGTTAGTGTGCCAAGGTCTCAGGGTCTACTAAGGTCTGGGGCCCTTTACATAGGTAGATAGATAGATAGATAGATAGATAGATAGATCTACTAAGGTCTGGGGCCCTTTACATAGATAGATAGATAGATAGATAGATAGATAGATAGATAGATAGATAGATAGATAGACAGGCAGATGAATAGACGAATAGATAAATAGATCAACAAAGAAACAATTGATGTTACTTGGACAAGGCATTTCTCAGTAATGAAACAATGGCCTTGGATTCGAACCTCTGCACAGGAAGAAGAGACAATTTTTGCTTATTATTTTGACAGCTAACCATAGATCCTTTTTGCGGGGGGGCGGGGATTTGCAAACATGCATGCATGCATGCTCATTTGCATATGGAGGCTAGAGAACAGCCTTGGATTTCATCTATCAGGTGATGCCTTTTTTTTTTTTAAGAAAGAGGTTTTTAGTGGTTTAGAATTCATCAAGTCCCAGAGACCCACCTGTCTCTACCTCCCCATTATCTAGATTATAAATGTGAGCCTGGCTTTTTTGTGTGGGTCCCATGCACTGGAGCTCATATTCTGTAATCTCACAGCAACCTCTTTACTGACTGAAGTATCTCCCCAAATCAAACCATCATGTTACCGAGTTTTCTATTTTTTAAAGTATTTCCTAGTTTTTAAGTGCTAAAGTAAGATAATCCATTGTCTAATACTTACAGTAGGTTCTCTTGATTAGTTGAGTTCTAATTGATAGTAACTTTTAATACACCCTTTGGATATCTATGGGCTGAGATCAACCACAATCTTACTGGATGCTTTGACTGTCACTGTGTATCCAATATTGCTACCAAAAAAGTAAAACACTATGATGGAGTCATTTCTTTTTTTTAGAGTGGTGAAATTAAACATGCAAAATATTTGAAGAGCTAATGTAATACATTGTATAATATCCTAGTTGTTAGTGTTACTGTGTTGTGCAAATACATTGTATAATATCTTAGTAGCTGATGTTACTGTGTTATGCAAGACTAGGAATTGAACCTGTGCCTCCAGGATGCTAGGCAGGTGCTTCACCACCAATCCACATTCCCAGATCATCACTAGTTATTGAGAGCTATGTCACCCAGATTTTGGACCCCTTGGTTCAAAATAATACTCAGGCCGAATGATTGAGATAGTGTTCTCAAATCTCATGTGGATATATTTTTTTTCAATCTGAAATACCGTAATGAAAGAACTCTAAACTGTGTGGTAAATGTCAATAAACATTGAGAAACTTGGGAATGAAATATTCTGGGGAAAGAGTTTGAAATATTTATCATTTTTATACTAAACCAGAAATCCATTGTGGAGTAGAGTGCAATTGGGGGAATTTTTAAATGTGAAGCCCAAATAGCCCCAGAGAATTTTTTCCCTCTACTTTGTATAGTTCGCTTCAGGATCCATGCCTCCCCATTATTATAATTCAGTCTACTGCCATAAAAATCCATTGTTGGAGCCAGCCATGGTGACTTAGATGTGTAATCCCAATGTTTGGGAAGTTGAAACAGGGGGGTCATGAGCTCCAGTCCAGCCTGGGCTACAAAATGAGTTGATGTACAGTGTATATATAGTACGACAAAAGAAAGAAAGAGAGAGAGAGCTGAGGTGGGGGGGCAGGGGGAGGGGGTATCTCCTTTACTGGATGGAATACAGGTGAGAAGTGAGTGCCTACAGTCCTCCACAGGAACTGGGCTGGATCATGGGGGCATACATACTCATTTTTCACGAGAGTTAACATCTGTGCATATTGGAAAGACAGTTCCTGTTTTAGTTAGCAGGTATACAGATGAGAAAATGATACCGTTCTGAAAACTGAAGAGACAGCCTTGTGTTCTCCTTTGTGAAGGAAAGTAAAGATTCCTGGAAGGCAACTCTAGATGTGTTCATCTGATACATCTACAGCAGAACTCCTACATCTATGGGGGCATCAACCATCAGAGAACATCGAGGGAGAAAAAGAGGAAAGGTAAGGGCCAGAGAACCAGGAAGTCTTCTGTGAGGTTGTGCCTTCTAGATATGACAGGGCAGCTATGCCTATGAAATCTGAACTGTGTGGCTGCCTAAACAAGATCTGGACGATTCCAACAACAGTTGTCATCCCAATATAGACTGCAGAAACATCACAGCACCCCACACCTAAATGAAGGGCTATCTGCAATTTAAAACTGCCGAGAAAGGGAGAATTAGTCCTTCCTAGGGATGAACCCTTGACTGGTTACCCAAGGTGATCAATTCTAGAAGTGCACATGCAGGTAACACTGAGCAGTCTGTTCTGTTTACATGTATATATAACAACAATGGTTAAAGAAGAGGCCATGAATTTCCGAGAAGGAGTCGGGCTTGGGACAAAGGAAAAGGTGGGAGAAATAATGTAATTATACTTTAAGTGAAAAAAAATACTTTAAACAGTTAAGCACAGAAAGCTGTCATGTGGCAAGAAGACAGGAACTTGGTCTATAAAGTCTTGTAGCCAGATGTTAAGCTAAAGCTTCAGCAGGGCAGCTTACATATGGTTGTTGAGTAAAGCCATCCATGCCCCACGGATTCACACAGTGTGCCTCTGACCTTGCCCTTCATTTGTCCAAGTGTGACTTACAAAATAGCTCTTTTTTCCTTCTTTCTTTTTTCTTTCTTTCTTTCTTTTTTTTTCTTTCTTTCTTTTTTCCTTTCTTTCCTGTCTTTCCTTCCTTTTTTTTTCTTTTTGTGGTACTGTTGAAACCAGAGACTCCTGCAACCCAAGAAAACACTTTTCCATACCACTACATATCCAGCTGTAAAATAAAGTTTTGATAATAATTTTCCCCAACGTTGCTGTATTGCATAATGTAAAATTATTTTATATTCCTAATTTAAAAGTTGTATACAAAAGTTGATTCTCCATGTCTGTAGGCTACAAGTCCCAAGATTCATCTTACCTCAGATTGCAAATATTTGCAAAAGAATTACTTCTGCACTGAACATGTGCAGATATTTTTCTTCTCACTGTTCCTTAAACAATAAAGTGTAATGATTTATATGCCATTTATATTCTGTTAAGTTTCACAAGTAATCTAGAGATAATTTAGGGTATATATGAAGGTGTACATAGGTTATATGCGAATACAACACAATTATAAAAGGCACACAAATGTCTGTGATATTGGTATCCTCGGAGTCCTAAAAACAGCATCCTGAATATTAAGGGACAATTATATGTATGTTTTTCAGTTTTCAGTAAGTCCAGATTATTCAAAACATAGCAAAGTATGTCACAAAAAGTCTCCTCCTCCAGCATCTTCTGACCTTTACCCCAAAACAGTATCATTTGCTGTACATTTGTGGTGTAGAGGATTTTGTTTGTCTGATAGCTTTTTAAACATATTTTATGCATATATAAATATTTTACCTTTCAATACGAATACAGAACACTACTCAAACATTTTCATCACTTAGTTCACCTCAGAGAGTCTTTATATTACGTTTCTTCCTCCATGATTCCACTCTTCCTGTGAGTTTGTCGATTCCTAAGTAGTCCAATACTGATGAATATTTTTTCAGGGCAGGGTTTCTCTGTGTAGCCCTGACTGTCCTAAAACTTCCTCTGTAAACCAGGCTGGCCTCAAAATCAGAAAGTCACCTGCTTCTGCCTCCCAAGTACGGGGATTAAGGGCGTGCATCACCATGCCAGTATGCTACTGATGAATATTGAATTGCTTCTAATCTCTTGCTATTTGTAAATAGTACTTTCACAATTAAATTTAATAAACATAATTTCTAGCCCATTTGAATGTATTTTACATATATATCACATATGAATATATATATATATATATATATATATATATATATATATATATATCCTTTGATGTAGTCAAAAGATATGTGCATTTTTAGTCAGTTCTACTGGAACTGAGCAGTGTGCACTCAGAAGACCAGGTGGGAAAACTTGGGCAGCATTCGAACTAGCGATTGGTTTTCTCTTAATGCCTCCTGAGCATGCTCTTCCATATCCTTTAACAGGTTGTTCCTGGATAATTTAATAATAGTGCTGATCATTTCAATGATGTAAACCCGTCATTTTTGACTGCGATTAAACTAGAGTCACTAGTCATGTCATTGGAAGGACACTACCAAGTTTGAAGGAAACGGGGTTTGTTTTGCTTAATTAGCTTTGTAGTTTCTTTTCCAAGACAACAGTATTAGCCTTGTACCTATAGTACCAATGCAGTCTTCTGCTATGGACCTATGGAATTACTGCTCCTGTAATCGCAGGGAAGGCTTCGGTCACACTTTATTACTTCACAGATAATTTAGCAACATGACATGAAACAAACTTCCTATAATTTTAGGAAAGAAATGGTTTACCAAGGCCTATATAGGGGTTTTAAAAAGATTTTTCACCTTCTTCTTTAAAAATACATGTTACAGATCATACCGTCGCTACAGGTTTTTAAACAATTTTGCCTGTAGTGTTTATGTTGGTGGTCCTTCTCTTCAGCGTAAAATAGTTTTGTGGGTTATCTTACACAATGTAGGGTTCTTCAGTTGCCACCAGGTGGCAGAATATGCTTATGTATTGTGGGAATACTTACTGGGCCAAAGTAGACCAAAATACAAATTATGGCTTAAGGCATATTTAGTTACAACGATGCTTTCATACCGTTATAAATAGCTCAGTTACATTTTTAAAAGTTGCCATTGTCACAGCCTTTGACATATGCAGTTGTCCTTGCATTTCTAAAACATTATTAAATTTCAGTTTCATGATGATTAAGCCATGTCCCCTAAAATCAATTGTAACAGACCTGAACTTTTCTAGGAGTAACCATGCCTCCTAAGGCTATCTAAATATCTCCTGTGTCACATTTCTGTTGTCATAACTTCTTAAAATCATTAAATAGGAAAACGAAAAGGTTATTTAATGTGGTGATATCCTTGGGATATCCATATTTTATATGGATGTGATATATCCACGGGTGGGGGGTGGGCGGTGGAGGGGGAGGTCCTTCCCTGCTGAAAATCACTAGGATCATGAAAGTTGGTATGAACTGCTCCTGAGAAAGGAGTACAGTGCCAATAACACGAACGGAGGCAGAAAAAAAAGGATTAAGTTCGATGACTTCCACGTGGACTTTATCTCTTCTGCTATAGTGGAGCCTTGATGGTCACAGACAGTCCTTGAAGCTGGGCAGTTATTTTGGAATTGCTGGACCTGTTCTATTTTGGGGAAAGTTAAAAATAAATGTTGTCGGAAGGGAAGGAGTCTAAGGTCAAAGCTAGAAAAATGTAAAAGCAGATGCAAAGGGCATTTGCTGTGCGGAAACTACAAGGCAGAGTTAGGCTGGGGAGCTGAGTAAAAGCCGCAGTGGACAGTGTCTAGGCTGGCAGGGTTGAACTTAGCCCAGGGTAGGGCACTCCTTTTGTATGTGTGCTTGAAGCTTGGTGTTTGGACCTTTCAGAGATTAAGATGTTTTCTCACTGGCGGAGGAAACATCACAAAGGGTTTGGGTGACTCTGCTGAAATCTTCTGGTAACTCTGCAGAACTTGAGAGAATGGAATATTCATGTTAGTTACCCATTGCTTCATAACGAATGAACCAAACAGATTAAAACAATAACATACACTATGTCACAGTTTCTGGTAGATGAGAAATCGGACAGAATTTAGCCATGTCTTCTGTCTTAGGGTCCTTGATGGAGCCTTCTCATAACACTGTCAGCCAAAGCTAAAGTCCTATCAAGACTTAAAGGAAAAGATTCCCTCAACACTCACGTAGATGTCTATTGGCAAGGTGCAGTTTCTTGTGGACTGTTAACCAGAGGGTCTGTTACTCATTGTTGGAGTTGCTGGAGTTACTCATTGTTGATGTTGGAGCCATCTATCTATCTGTCTACCACATATTATCCTGTCTCTTCTGACCTGATGGTGTCCTGACCATACTCGTTATTAAATATATGTGTAAATATTAATTATGGAAAGTGATGGATTTTAGTATGACATTTCATAATGCATGTAAAATACTTTGAGCATGTTTATCCTCCCATATATACATGTGTTTATATACAGACACACACACGTATACATATATGTATATACATATGTGTATATACATATATGTATACGTGTGTGTGTGTGTGCGTGTGTGTATTTATGTGTATATATATGTGTGTGTGTATGTGTGTGTGTGTGTGTATTTATGTGTGTGTGTGTGTGTGTGTGTGTGTGTGTGTTGTTGGTTTTGTTAATGAAGCTCACTGAGCTCACTTAATACTGCCATTATGCACATGGTTAAAAGGCTGGAACATGAGTGGCCTCTCAGAGGCTGCATGCATGAAGAAACCTGACTTCCCCTCTCCCAACAGCCATCAAGGGGCCAGTAGCTCCTCAGCCAGGAGTAGGACACTATGACCCCCCTCCCCAGTACATGCTGGGATTTTGACTGGCTAGATCTCGAAACAGTCTTGTCAATGCAGTCACAGTTGCAATGTGCTACTGTGTGCAACAGCTGCATCACGCCCAGAGGACAGGGATTTGGTGCAGTCCTCCACTACCTCTATCTCTTACAATCTTTCCTCCCTTTCTTCCAAGATCTCCACGAGGCTTGGGACGAGACTGTGTGATATAGATGAGCCATTTAGAGCTGAGCACTCCACACTTAGTCTCTGGGTGTTGATCAGTTGTAGGTGCCTGTAGTAATAGCCATTTACTGCAAAAGAAGCTTCTCTAACGAAAGTTGAAAGATGCACTTGTCTATGGCACAATGAAGCATCATTAGAAGTCAGTTTAGAAGTTTTGTAAGTTAGCAGAGTAATAGTAGTAAGTTCTCCCCGAGGGCCTATGGCTTATCTAGCCCCAGGTTCTTGGCTCCAGTAACAGTCTTGTGAAACTGACCTTAAATCCTATCAGAGAGTGGTTGGTTATTCCCTTCACCTTTGTACCACAATTGCACCAGGGGGCATATCTTTGCCAGACTGGTCGTTATTGTAGTTCACATGGTTTACAACTAGGTAAGACTGATTGGTGATTACTTTTCTCCTCCAGCAGCTTGCATAACACCTCCCAGCACTATCTTTAGTAACAGTCTTACAACCAGGTTCTAGGGAGAGGACCAGAAAAATTACAGTAATCTGTAAGCTTCGGGGTCCTTAGGGCCCCACTGGCCAACAGCTCCAAAGGAGGTAACCCATTTCCCACATTGTGTTCTTTTATTTGATAGCCTGTAGTATCTGGGACACATACACTCTTCCCTGTTATAGAGCAATTCCTAGACCCTTTTTGTATACGTGTTATGCTTATGTATAGGAAAACAGGCTTTTTTAAGTGTCATCCACGTTAATTGTTCCTCTCCATTACTCCCCTTCCTCCCGGTGCTCCTCCCTTCTCTTGAAATCCCCCCATTCCATCCTTATTACTGTCCTGCTTTCAGTGGGTATCCCGGTGTTAACACATGTCCCTGAAGACTGAAAGCTAGCTAGCACCCACAGCCAACAGAACATGCCGCATTAGTCCTTATGAGTCTTGAGTTACCTCAGTCAGGATGATTATTTCCGGCTCTATCCATTTTTCTGCTGATTTCATTTTTCTTTAAGGTTGAATATTCCATCATGTGAGCATCCCACACTTCATTACCCATTTATCAGTTGATGGACATCTAGGCTGTTCCTGTTTCCTGGCTATTGTGAACAGAGCAACGGCAAACACGGGCGAGCAAATATTTCCGTAGTAGGATAGATTCCATTGAATATTTGTCCAAGAGTGTTGGGGAACCTCCTCACTGATTTCCACAGTGGCTGTAGTTTGTACTCCCACGAACAGTGATTACATGTCCCCCTTCCCCCCCTCACAGGCCAGCACTTGTCTCTTCTTTCTTCATCTCAGCTGTTCTGACCAGGTGAAATGAAATCTCAAAGAAGCTTTAGTGTCTCGCCGACAGCTGAGAATGCTGAACACTGCTTTTAAATGTCTCCGCCATTTGTATTTTTTCCTCTGAGAACTCTTGTTTAAGTTCCGTACCCCAATTCTTAATTGGGTTATTTTCTCGATGTTTAATTTTTTTGTGGTCCTTTGTATATCCTAAATAATTATCCATCTGTCAGATACTTAGTGGGTAACGATGTTTCCCATTCTGTAGGCTGCCTCTTCATTTATGTGACGCTGTCCTTTGCGGTAAAGGAGCTCTTTTACTTTCGTGAGTTTCCATGGTTGAGAAAGGCATTTCCTGTGGGTTTTGTTTTGGGTGGGTGGGTTACTTGTCTGCGTGTTTAGTTAAAAGCATGGACATCCCTCCATATATATTTACTGTAACCCACAGAAGACTGCGATACGTTTTGTTGTCACTTTCATGGGTTCCTAGAATTGTTCTCCTTCACCTTTCACCTTTCTCGACTGCCGGCTGGTCTTGTAGGAGTGTCACTCGACTTCCGTCCAGCTGTGTACATTCCATCCTTCTTTTGATTTGTACCTTTTTTAATTTTTCATTTCTTGAGACTTGATTTGTGGCCTAGAGTGCATCTGTTCTGGAGAACTGTGTGTGCTCTGATGACAGGTCGCTTCCCACTTTCCTCTCAATGCCTTGTCTCTGAGCTATAACATTGTTTGATTCTCTTGGGTAGCCTATGAATGTATATTAACACTTTGTCTTCTTGCTCTTACATCTTCTTGCTGAATTGAATATTTTATTAATATGTAATGAGTGTTGGCTCTTATTATGTTTTGTTTTTGTTTTTAATTTAAAGGATTAGCTTTCTCTGGTCTGAGTATACTAATCCCACTCACTTTTTGTTCATAATTACATCTAATTGACATATCTTTTTTCCAAATTGTGATTTTCAGTGTCTTTACTAGTGAAGGTGTGTGTGTACTACTGAGGATAGAACCCAGGGCCCTGTGTATGCTTGTGTGCATGCTATGAGTGCATGTGTGTGTGTGTGTGTGTGTGTGTGTGTGTGTGTGTGTGTATCTTGAGTCAACAATCGAGTCATTTTTTAAATTCATTTGGCCAGTCTGTGTCTTTTGACTGGTGAATTTAATACATTTATATCTAAGGTTGTAATTGAAAATCTTTTTCCTGTTTCCTGCTTAGTTTTAACATAATTTTGTTCCTTCATTTCTCTTTTATTATTTACCTTTATGATTTGGTGGTCTGTAATATATTAAGATTTGGTATTGTCTCTTTCGCACACTTATCTCTCTAGAGAGTTTTGCATATTCATGTATCATCCTGATGGTGGTATCACTCTTTTGTTCTAGTGTAGAAGTTCCCAAGCGTGGCTTGCATGTATACTTTATTATGCCACAGTCCTGTTGAGAAAGACATTTCCTGTACCTTTAACTTTCTTTCTGGGTTGTTTTGTTTGGGGAGAGAGGTTGCTTGTTTGCTTGTTTGTTTGTCTTAGGGCATGTGGACGTATTACTATGAACTTCCCTTTTGATACATATTTACCATAACCCAGGCTAAAATTCTTCAATCCTTGCTAATCTGTGAAGAGCTTCATTTCTTCTTCATTGCACGATGGCTTTACTGGATAGCGTGCTCTTGGTTGACAAGGTTTGCTTTCAGGGCCTAGAGTATATGATCCTTCTTTTTCGGCTTATGTTCCTGGACATCTGTAAGTTGATGGAAAGTCCTTTATATGTGACTCGACACTTGTTGCTGTTTTAAGTTTTAGGGGTTTTGTTACTGTTGTTTTGTGGGAGCGCTTTGTTTACCTCTTATCCTATTCACGTTTTAGTATAATATGTCTTGGTCTGTTTTGGTTGACTCTAGTTGAGATCCTTGAGTGTCTTGCATCTGGATGTACCTCTTTGACAATGTGGGAAATTTTAAAATATTTCACAAAACAAATTTTCAGGGTCATTGTCTTTTTCTTTACCCTTGGGAATCCCCACAGTCAAAATACTGACTTGCTTAGCAGGATCTCATAGATCTCACAGACTGTCTTGATGCTTTAAGTGATGCATTTAAAGCTTTTAATTGCTTTTAAGTTCTTTATGTTGTCTGACTGGATTCATTCAAAAGATGTGTCTTCAAGCTCACAATTCTCTCTTCAACTTAGTCTAGTCTGCTATGGAATCTTGTTGTTGTGTCTGTTGATTTATTGACTGAAGTTTGGACCTTGGCTCTTTTGATGTCTCTATCCCTGGTGACTTCTACATTCCAGGCTCACTGCTCTCCTGTCCTCAGGTTATCTCTGCATTCCTTGCCTCTCACTGAATCTCCCTGTTTATCTTGTTGACTCCTTTTCAGGTATTTCCTGATTTCCCTCTACTAGGATTTGCTCCTGAAGAAGTGTTCTCTTCCTTTGAGATGTCTGTTTTCCATAGGCTTCTTGTGCGTGTTGATGTCTGAGCATCTGGTGTAATAGTCATCTCTACCCTTATGGAAAAGCTTTCATAGAAAGATTTGGTTTGTTTAGATTAGGCATCAATTATGCAAATACTTCAGCTATGGTAAGAAGGACTCCAGAAATATAGTGTCTCTGTGATTTCATCTTTGTCTTTGAGTAGCTAAGTAGTCTGTTCTGTGGCAGTTCATAAAGGTAGTTATTTGACTTTGCATCTAATGTAGACATAAAGAGTGGGAACTCAGATTCTACAGGATCTGGCGCTGATGACACTAAGGCTTAGAGAATTCTATCCCCATGTCGTTTTGGGTAAAATACGTAATACTATAGGTTGTGGCACCAGTAACCATGGTCTCTTCACCACGGAATGTGAATAAGACCTTCCCAGGACCCTCAGGATGAGTGTGGGAGATGCTTCAGCTTATGGAACCAGTAGACACTATTCCCAAGTACAGGAAGTTATGAGATCTCCCATAATTCCTTTCAGGATAAACAGAAATGACACTAGGATCTATGGCATTGGTGACCTTAGACTTGAGGTTTACCTTAGACTTGGGGTGTACCTCCTTGTGGGGTGACTGGCATTGGAGCTAGAACTTGTAGCACAGTTATTCACTTACAATGGAGTTGTGGGTCCAAGTGGTTACCTCCTCCAGGTACCAAATACATCCAGAGCTTCTATACCAGATGCTGCAGTTCTAAGGTGTTCTTTAGTCCTCCGTCATGAGTGCGGGTGCCAGTTTCTACTAGGCTGTGCTGGTAGACTTGAGCCTGTGGCTGTGGTAACCACTGATTCCTAAGGTTCAGGAACATCAAGGCATTGCTCTGATCCCTTAGGCACCATGGCTTCTAACTGGTTATCCTAGTAGCTTGGGTTCTGGGGGTTATATGAGACCAGTATGAGCTTCTTCTCTGGAATAGATTGGTTGCTCTGGACTGTTAGCTCCACAGAGTGGATGGAGCCTGTGAGGACCATGGGACTCGCCTGTCCTGAGGGCTGTCCATCTGTTGCTGAGACTGTGTTTTCTGAAATTTCTCACTTCCCTTTCCTGCAGGACAGCAAGCCCCTACTGGAACCAGTCATTCTTTGTGGCTTCTAACTCCGCCTGCTGCAAAAGGTTTCTATCACTTTTTTTTTTTTTTAATTTCAAAAATATTTTTGCTTTGCTTGCCTTGTTCCTGTGACAAGAGCTGTCACGGGCCACCTGTCTTTATCTGACTTGCATCTTACTACCTCCAAATCTTTTAAATAAATCATCTCTGGTTTCACACTAAAATTCATGTCAGTTTTTGGTACTTACATTATCACAGCCAAGTAGTGTGTATCCAAGGGAAAACATAAACGCTTGTGGACAGAAAACCCACTGAAGTAATGATGGTGTTTAAATCCTTTTTTTAGGCATGAGTAGTTCTAGCAATCTAACTTAGTCCCGAGGCTCACTAAATATTTGTGGAGTTAAAGAATTCATAAAATAGTCTATGGTATTATAAGTTAATCCTATTGTACTCTTTTACTTTATCTTCGTGTTTTTGTGATTTTTGTATGGGAGTGGGCTGTGCATGAGCGCAGTGCCCGCAGAGGCTGGACAAGGCCGCTCGGAGTTAGAGTTACAGGCAGTTGTGAGCTGTCCAGCCTGGGTGCTGGGATCCAAACTCTTGTGCTTTGCAAGAGCAGGAAGTACTCATCACTGCTGAGCCATGCCTCCAGCCCTGGCCATAAAAAAACAAAAACAAAAACAAGGCAGTGCAATTAGCCATTGCTTAGGCTGTAAAACAGTGTTCCTCCTATAAAGACACCCAGAGACCTGCGTGCTTGGCTTCTGCTGACATGTGCAGTAGACTCTCGGAGGAGAACTGAGCTGTGGTCTACTCTCACAGGCTTGTTCCGTCTACCCCCTGGCACTGTTAGCTACACCAGCCTAGAAATCATTGTTTCTACCTATCACCCTCATTTTACCTCTTACCGTTCTTCTGCTTTCAATTCACCTTTCTACCCTCTCTTCCTTCCTTCCCTTTTTCCTTCTAAGTTAACCAGACCGCCCTGCTATCTCTTTCACTCATCTCCACCACCCTCTCCAGCTCGTGGCTTGCTCTAGGAGTCGAGTCCCAACATAAGCTCCCTGACCCTACCGTTCTCCGCTTGACAGATGAGTCTTCCGTACACCCAGTCCCGCCATCTCTTTTCTCCTGCTTCATGATCCACTGGCAAAAGCTTTGGTTTTCAACTTAACATTCACAAGCCTAATTCTCTTCGATTGTTACCTCATTCCTCCTTGACCCAAGAACCCTACATCCACGTTTTACCTTTGTTTTTCTTTTTAAGTTTTTGAGACAGTCTCCTAACATCATGCAGGCTAGCCTCAGATTCACAGTCTTCTTCCTTGCCTTTCCGAATGCTGGGGTTACAGGTATGTGCCGTCATGCTGCTGACACCCACGTTTCCGTCACCCACTGATATCCACGCCTCCTTTGATTGTGTTCTGTCTCTGGCTCAATGCACAGCTTTGCTCCTCTCTCTCGAGTAGATAAAAGTTTCACAAGTTCTGATGCATAGTCCTTGCACTAATCAGATTTTCACAACTATAATGAAATACCTAAGTCAACTAACTTATAAAGAAGGAAAGTGGGTTTTTTTTTTTGCTTATGATTTTAGAGATACCAGTCCAAAATTAAATGGCTCCATGTCTTGGGCCGCTGACAAGGTGTGATGACAAGGTGTGAATGTGACAGAGCAAAACTTTTTACTTCATCAGCCAGGAAACAAAAAGGAGCCCAGGGCCACACAGTCCCTTGGGAGGGCATGGGTCCCAAACCAAAGTCCCTCCATCATGCTCTGCATCCTAAAGGGACCTAGCTCGTTATAATATTACCACTCTGGAGAACAAGCCTTTAACACATACACCTTTAAGAGACATGAGCTTCCAAATTAGTCCAAATCTTTAAGACCTCTTGAAGGAGAATGTACCAGTAAGAATACAGAATTACCACAAAAGTAAGCCACCCTGTCTCCATTCTTTTTGTGTGACTGTAACAGAGTCCTTGAGTCTGGGTCCTTTATAATGAACAGCAATGTATTTGCTCACAGTTCCAGAGGCTGGGAAGTCCAGCATTAAGGACCTGTCGTATTGCTAGGGACTTTTTGGTTTGACGTGGTAGAAGGAAAGAAGGGGAGAGCAGAGGAGAGAGAAGAGAGAGTGTGTGCTTTTGAATGAGCCCACTCCCACAATAATGGCATGAATCCTTTCTCAGGTCAGCCCACCGCACCCCACACAGTGCCGCACGGGCACTCATTTCAACATGCAGTTGGGAGGTTGAACTGTAAACAGGTTCCAATGATCAAACTGCACTAACTCAGTCTTCACCAGCACCCTCCCTTTCCCCTTAGCCTGTGTTTTAGCCCAAAGCCCAAAGGACCCAAAGGTCCTATCCTGCATGAAGCCTTTTCTGCTAACCTCATAGTCCTGGTCCTTTGCCAGCCAACTGATGCAAAGATATTGTTTCATATGATTTTATAGTCTTACAGTCTTACATCTTAAATGTAGTGATTAATAAAAATATTGCTAATTTCAGAAACTATTTCAAAGGCAATCACATAGAATTCAGATGTTTCTTCACATCATTTTAAAATGTTTGTTCACGAAATGGTAAGTCTTACTGGAATACCCGCTAATTCGATTAGTGTTGTGTGAGATAATAAATGGAATGTCTTTGTGTGGCATTGCGTGTTCTCGGTACATGGCATATAGCTTTATCTGTACAGGTCAGCTTTTATAAAAGTCATACATGATCAGTTTAGTTGGTATGTAGTAGATTTGAAGAGAGACTGTTTTATTTGACGTGAAGGTCTTCTGCAGCTGGAAGAAGAATGAAACCATTAGATTTCATTTCATTAGATTTCATTTAAATTTCATTTCTGTTAAGTGAACAAAACTCAGAACTGTGCTGAGTGAAGTCATCTAGACCCAGAAAGACAAAAGCTGCCTGTTCTTGTGTGTGGCTCCTAGATCCGAATCTCTAGGTTTGAGTGTTTAACTTGGAGTAAAGTCAGAAGCCAGGAAAGTAGAAGGGGACCACTGGGGGAGGAGGACAAGAGCTCTAGAGAGAGGTGTGGCAGAGCACAGGTGCTACACAGTGGAAAGGGACAAAAGAGGAGACTTCGCTGTGGGGACAGGAGCGAGGGTGATAAACAGGGAGGCAAGAGAAGACAGCGAAAGAGCATGAAGGATCTTGATTCATGCGATTAATGCAATTGATGTGAGAGGGCCCCACCCAAGGAACAACCAGTAAGCCGCACTCTCCCAGGGTCTCTGCTTCAGTTCCTGCCTCCAGGTCCCTGCCTTGAGTTCCTGCCCTGACTTCCCTTGGTGATAGACTGCAAGCTGTAAGAGAAAATAAATCATCCCCTCCCCAGGTTAGCTTGCTTGGGTCAGTGTTTCAATCACAGCAACAAAAAGCAAACTATGGCAAAATGCAGCAAACTCAGCTTAGTCCTGGAGAAGCAAAACAGTACCGCTAGTCCGTTTCTCTGCATCATACTCCTCTCATGGTGTCATACTTAGTTAAGGTGTCACACCTGCTCATGATATCATTACTGTTCATGGTATCACACCTGCTCATGAGTTCTTATTACAGCAATACAAAAGTAACAAAGACAGTTCTGATAACTTCCTTTTTATAGCCTTAGCAGACTGTGAACCCACCTCTATGACCTCATTTAACCTCAAAAACAAAAACAAATAAAAACAAAATCTCTTTAAAGGCTCCAATGTCTGAAGTACAGGAGATTAGTGCTGGGTTGATCAGGATAGAGACACTATTCATTCAGTAACCATGACTCAACAGGGAGATCACAGGAGCCTTTTCTATTTAACATTTTTCATACTCACGTTCAATGCACATTTTCTACGATGGTTTGCTTTATTTATTTTGAAATCTTTCTGTTTTTGTGCAAGAACATTAGTGTCCATTTGTGTGGATGCAGGTGCACACATGCTACTGTGTGTGTGGAGACTAGTGTCCACTTGTGTGGATGCAGGTGCACACATGCTACTGTGTGTGTGGAGAGAGGCCAGAGAACATCCTTGAGTGTTAGTTCTTACTTTCTACCTTGCTTGAGATGGGTTTCTTGCTCACTGTACCTGGCCTGCAAGCTTCAGGGCAATGTCCTGTCTCCTTCCATCTTCCCGAAGGAGCACTGGAGTTACAGACATGCACTACTACACCCAGATTTTATGTGGGTTCTAGGGATCCAAATTCATGTCCTCATCTTTGTGTGGCGGGTGTTTTACCCACTGAGCATCTACCCAGCTTCTTGTTTACTTTTCAGAGAGTCTCCAGTATGTAGCCCAGGCTATGCCCAGGTTAGCCTTTAGCTTGCAGTGTCCCTTTGTCTTACCCCCCCACACACACACACACACACACATACTTCTGGAATTCTAGCATGTCCCACCATGCTGAGCAACTACTTCCTGGCTTTTTAAAATATGGTTTTACTTTTTGAAAACGGAGTAATAATCATAGACAGTAGAACTTCATCCTGGTGGCTTGCTATCTTTTAAATATTCTGTGTCGGAAAGTGATATGGGAAATAACACCTCAGAGTTTGCTCATTGGAAGGAACCCTTTTCATGTGAAGATATCTCAAGGGAGTAATTTCTGCTCCAATTAGGAGACATAAAATCAAGTTTTACAACTACTGTTTTGTCCATGTCAGGGGAGTGTGAAGTTTTGAGGTGTTTTCAAACACATTTTAAGATAGTTGCTACACAGGCAAATTGAAGAGTTAACTGTTTTGTACTTAAAACAAAATATTTAGTAATCAAATATTTTTACTAGTCTTAATATGATTCTCTTTCATTCCTTATCACATAGAATTATTACTACTTAAAACCCCTGCGAATTGCAAAATCTTTGTTCTCTTTTCATATAATAGTTTCTCTCTGATGAAAATGCACTCTTCGTTATTTTAATTACAGCTTATTTTTATGATTTAATGAAATAAAAGGGCGTGACTGCTCCTAGATGTGGTGGAGGAGACAGTTTATTGTAAATATGAGGGAGAGCAGAGATAGAGGCAACTGGAAGGGTGCAGAGTGAACATGACCCCAAGCTGGCCATGTGAGGAGGGGGCAAGAGGAGGGGGAGAGCTGTGGACGCCCGCCTCGCCTGCAAGGAAGACGCCGCACACAGGATTCTTCTGGTTCACGCTTTATTGAGGACTGTAGCTTGATTGAGTGTTGAGAGCGAAAGACCCTGAATGTGTGAGGCACCCTGCTTATATAGGCAACGTGACCATCAACGATTGGATGCATGTCCAGAACCTCATTAGCATAGGGGGAGGCGGCAAGCAACGTGACCATCAACGATTGGATGCATGTCCAGAACCTCATTAGCATAGGGGGAGGCGGCAAGGATTACTCAACTTGCGCCTGCGCTGTTACTTGTTTACTAAGAACCCGGAAACAGGAAACCGGCGCCATCTTATAATGGCGTTTCAACTCGGCTCCCAACAGAGAGCCAGGAGATCGAGAACAGCATCTGAGAGGCCAAGAGGGCCAAAGGGGTATAAAAGGGTAAAAGGACCAGCCCTGGACTGGAGAAGTTCATGGTAGGGGGCAGGATATGCCAGGGAGTAGGACCCTGTAACAGGTAGGGACTGAGGGATGCTGGGAGGACCTGGTGGCCAGCTTCAGCTTCGATATGTTAAATGGGAACGTCAGACTTTTGTCCCAAGTTTGAGACCTACCAATGATAACATATGATGTCATAACTAGATTATCTCAGTAAGTTTTCTTCTTTGTAGCATAGTTTTCAGGCGCCCAAAAGTTGATTAGATACCAAAATAAGGAAGAGTGTTTATCATCGGCTGAACGATCAGTAATTGAATCTATGAGTTAAGCTGACCATAGAAACATTATGTGAAGAAAATGACTTTAATGATGACACAGCCAAGGAAGTCAGAAAATCCAACACTGGAAGAATGGCCAGATGGTTGAAGCTTGTGTGACCCTGAAGGAAAGGAACAGAAGGGAGCTACAGCCTCTGAGGTAGGTTTGCCACAGATGCTGGCCACCAGGGGAGGAATAAGGTGAGAGGTTGCCTTGTTATGTAGATAAAGTCTTTCCCATGATAAAAGTTATCCAGGAGCAGCCCTCTCAAGAACAGAGATGGTCTCCTAATCTCCTCGGTGTGTTCTTTAAGGCTCTGTCCTTAGTGAACTGTGGTAGGTTCATGAAGAACTTCTGTATTGCTTACCCTGTGCTGAACTTGGTTTGGTTAGCAGCTTGCCAGAGACTAGAACTTTGGGGTGTATCATAAACTTCTTCACCAACAGTAATCACGAAAGCAAACATGGCTATATGTATAAGGCACGTGAGGTTATGCACAGATACACTTTTTAATCAGCCCGGGTTCTTTTTTCTTTTGGCTCAGAATGCTGTTCTTTCAAGCCCTGAAAAATCTGAGGTTAGCTTTGTGACACTCATTACAGAAAGTGTTGAGGAGCTGCTAGCTGTGCAATCTGCAGATCAAGGAGAATAAAGAATGTTTTCGGTGTAAAGTAGTAGAGCCGTATAATATAATTTCTCTCTGTAATAATACAGGTCAAAATAGCTCAGAAGAGCATCCATGCTCCCGCTGGTTTATTCTGTCTGATGCACTCTTACAATAGAAGCCGAACACTGCAACTGGTCATACTTACAAACTGTGTATGTCTACTATTTGTTTTCTTTCTTTTCTGTGCTAGGGCTTGAACTAAGCCTTCACCCATGGTAGGCAAGTAACCCATCTCTGAGCCACGTCCTCAGACTCTTTTGCTCTTCATAATGGCGTGCACAAAATGGCGATATGCTTAGCCAGTTACAGAATTCTCATCTTCTCCCTTCCTACTACTTTTGTGTTGTTTGGTTTGAGTCTTGCTATTTTTCTTTTCTAGACTAGTCTCTAAGTCAAGATCATGAGTGATCTTCCTACCCCAGCCTCCTGAGTAGCTGTGACTATGGACATATAGGTGTCAAGTTCATGTCCCCCTTCTACTACACATTAACATATATCGTAATTGACTTGATATAATTTCCATAAAGATGTTAATGCCAGCGCATGAGAATAAGACCACTACCACAATTTGAGCCAAATTGGAGAAAACTTGCTTTTTATTTTTTTTTGGTGGGTGCACCAAGAGCTGGCCAGCGATGGCTCCCTAAATTGGGTTAAAGAGAGCAGTCCCAAATCCACTTCTTGGGCGCCTTTGAAGGCGTAAAATCATGTTCAGGTTTTACAGAGCGAGACAATGGGACAATAAGGAAGTACAGAAAAATCTCAAAAAACACAATGTGGGGGCCAAGTAATTAAGGAGGGTGATTAAGGAGGATCTGGGGAGGGTGATTAGGGAGGGTCAGGGCGTTCTCAAAGTCAAGGTTGTGGTGGTTTGGGGTAGGTCAGGTTCCAGGAAACAAACTAAAATAAAAAAACAGCTACTTATTTTTAACAATACAGCATAATGGCTCCTGCCTTAAAATGGAGTCAGGCAGGTTTCTCATTCCCCTCTTGACTCATGTGTCGTCAAATCCTTGATAGGGATTTAATAATCCTGTAGAGCAACGGTGATTCTAGCATTGCTTATCAGACAGGTGATCAAGTTGGTAACACATTGGAAGTCTCGGGGCCCCATTACGCTGTAGTAATAGTAGGTTTTCATTTGTTTGGTTTTTTTTAATTAGACAAGCTATTTTAGAAATGTCTTTGTAGTCCAAAAATAAGTATTGGGATAGGTAACAGAAAGACTGCAGTAGCAGCAACTATAATGGGATCTGACAGATGTAAGGAATCAATGCAATCATCAGGAAGTGCTCTTCTAATTTTATTAACTGATTGTAAAGATTTGCGGAGTAAAATAGGCATAACACTCCCTATCCCCCATAAACCCTCATACTTCACAGGGAACACAGAATAAGTATTATTTCACAGGAAAAAATAAAATCCATCCTAAGGGCAAATGCTCACCAAAGGGAAGAGTATGATAAGAACTGGAATTACAATAAGAAGGGGCTTTTGTGAACTCAAAACACAAAGAGTGAGCAAAGAACACATTATAGATGGGAACATCAGCCACAGCTTCTAAAACATTAGTGCGGGCATGTTTCATTTTTCCCCCATAATCCTCGTATAATTTTCATATGAAACCCTGTAGTAGTACGCCTACTGTAGGCATATTCATAGGTGTAAGCTCTGGCAGACCTCATCAGAAGAACCACCATCCTGGCCAGTGCCAGACTGACAGTGGAACTCTGAGCATCTGATCTCAGGTGTTTTTATTCATTCAGAACTCCTCAGGTGCAGATCATAAGCAATTAAACATCGCCTACAGAAACCCAACACATGCAGACAATACAAAATGCCAGGGCTTATGCAACCCCTTTTCCAACAGTACATAAAAACAATTATTTTAAACACAGCTAAAAATAAACTTCTACAACAAAAATCCCTATTTTCCATACACATTTCTTTTTAAAAGTTCAGGAATAGACAAATCTCTTCTGATACAGAAGAAGTTTTCTAATTGGATTTTTAGTGCTAGATGGAGTCAGAGATTATACTCCATACTACTAGTTATGGACAGGGTTACTCTGGGTATGTTGAGTTCAGTTGAAGTGATTAATGAGTCTTCCCTTTCCCTACTTATTTTAGCATACCTCTAACTTCCATTATCAGAACCTTTTAAAGGATATTTGATTATGCTAGAGCCTGTTATTTGTTAGGATTGGTCAGTTAGATTAGTCCATCCCTAGTATCCTCCATCTGTCTGGCTAAAGACTATCTGTTCTCCCCTTCTTTTGTCCAAATTATGGGCCTGGTGAATAAAAGTAGTCTTTTATATGGCAGGACATTATCCGGGTGTTTCCTATGATAGGGGTGCCTTTTATTTCCCCTGTCAAGATGCATTAGGTTCTATTTGTATAGGGTGAAAATAAGACAATAAAACTGTTAATCATAGGAAAATCATGGTGCAGATTCCAATAGCAAGAACACAATGTTTAAGGTTATGTTAGGCAGTCAAAGCTTTTGAGACAGGATATCTCTGCTGGAACCCAGACAGCCTCTACCTCTCAGTCCCCCTGCCTGCCTACCAGATGCTGGTATTGTTGTAGGTGAATAGTATCGTACACAGGCAGATTTATTTGTTTTTTTATTATAAATTATTGGCTTTGGATTTACCTGTTGTCTAAAGCTTTGATGTCATGCTTCTTTTAATTAGCAAGTCGACGTCCTTACATACCAGGTGTTTATGTCTGTTGTTGACTTCTGTGAGAACATTTGTTCTGAATGAGAGACCTGGATTCGATAATTCATATGTAATTAGAGACTAGAGACATTCTTCATCATTTCCTGATGGCATGTTAAGATTATCTGTGATTGCAGCAATTATTATTCCTCAAGTGACTTCTCCAGTGCACCGTCTCATCCCGGAATATTGTACAAATTTGCTCTTTAAGTCTCTATTCTGCTAAGTTAGTGACATGTTTACTTTCTTTGCTTATCACCCCAAGTGTTCTTTGGAAATAGACATGCATTGTAAGCAATGAAAATATCACAGGGGAGAACTCAAGTGATAATAGGATTAACTGGCAAGCTTTCTGCTTTAGTATTTCTTACCGAAAGTCCTTCCATCACAACTTGTCTCCGGTGTGTCAAGAGACTGAGGAAATGAGGCAGCCCCAGGGTTGCATCAAGTGGTATTGATTGGGGGATTTACTATCAGAAGCTGTTCTGAGGCAGGAAGCCCAGTGGAACATATTTGGTCAGGACAAAAGACTCCCCACTTGTGACATACCTAGCTTACCTTAAGCTAACGTCACATTCCTGGTACCTCGATCCTGTTGTAAAGGTTCACGTGCTTCTGTAACATGAATGTGTAAAGTTTGTCTGTTTATAGCTTGCTTGGGTACTGCACAGGGAAGACCAATCAGAGTTATTCTAGGATGAACATGGAAGTTATTTCTAGAGTTGGCTACCATCATGCCAGGCTGGATTCATATAGTAACATATAGTAACTATTTCTATCTTATAACTGAATGTTGTTATTTGATGACTGCAATGGGATCATCCATCTATCAATATTTTTAGTAGCTTCTGCAAACATCCAAACGTTAAACATCCTAAGTTTAAGGCATATAGAATGTATAAAATACATATCTTATGCATACAGTATATTCTACAATGATTTCAGCGAATGGTAAGAATGTTAACAATCAGTGGTAACCAGAAAAGGAGAGGAGAGAGCCAGCCTAGACTATGACACTCAGAGAACACTGTGGGAAAGTGTGAATGGAGCACAGGAAATCGACTTGAACAGAGAGGAAGATGTTTTAAGTGGGGAATGGGCACATGCAAAACCACTGTTAAAGGAGAAGTGTCTCATAGAGTGACCATAGACATAGGAGATTAGGAGAGAGATTGGCAAAACAGAGGATTCAAAGGTTGATGCCAGATGGTGTGAAGGCTGCCTGTCATATCTCACGTTAGAATGTGATTGTAGCAATGACCAGCTGTATTCTTAAATGAAGAAGCCATATAATGCCAGGTTTTAGGAGGTGCTGTGTAAGGTGGTTGGTGAGAAGATGCTGGCTACAAACACAGTACCACAAAACCCAGAAGACATTCAAGTCATGGATCCAAAGACCTGTATCACGGGTGATTAGCAGTGGGATTATATAAAGCTGTGGCAAAGTCCATGACATAAAATATAACACGTGACCTGCTGCTAAGTGCACAAGTCAGTGGCGTTAAGGAAATTGAGTTTCCTTCATCCATCATCACTCTGCAGTGTCAAACACTTTAACACCATTGCAGTAGAAACTGGAAATGGAGTCTAAAGGAAGGTGATCTTAGGTGTTAGGAAGAACACAAGAGAGCATTGTGTCTGCCGAGTCAAACAATGCCATCAGCTAGTCAAAGCTAACCCTAAGGTTGTGAGTTTAGGTCGCCTGTAGCACAGTATGGCGTCCGCCCCTTTGCCTAGGTGCAGAGGAGGCCTGTGGAGGAAGGGAGTAGCTTGGCCGATTTGTGCCCTGAGAGGAATAAACCAGGAAGAAAGTTTTCAGGCCACATTTTAGTAGCCCCAGAGATCACTCATGGCAAACTTGGTGTTTCGAAAAGACCTGTCTTCTGTAATTCTGATCTTTCCTATTTGCACCCAAGGTGAGGTTGTTATAAAAAACTGACCCAGGCTCTCAAACCTGCTGTTTTGTCATGGTGGAAGAGACAGTTCTGGATGTTCTAGGAAGGCTGATTCATGACTAAAGGCTTCTCCATCATCCTGGTGAACTGGGACTGACCTAAAGACTTAAACCTGCGTGTAAACTGGTTCCCTAGTTTGCTTTACATTATTCTGATAAAACATCATGACAGCAAGCACTTTGGGGAGGAAATAATTTATTTCAGCTTATAGCCATCATGAAGGGAAGTCAGGGTAGGAACACAAAGTAAGAACCTGTAAGCATGAACTGAAGCAGAAACCACGGAGAAACACTGCTTTCTGGCTTGCTCTTCTAGTTCATATTTAGTTACCTTTCTTATACCTCCCAGGACCGCTGCCTAGGAGTGGCTTTGCTCATTATGAGCTGGGTCTTCCAGCATCAATTATTAGTAAAAAAAGAAATGCCCCATAGATCTGCCTATAGGCCAATCTGATGATGGAAATCCCTCAAGTAAGGTTCCATTTTGTCAGGTGATGTTAGCTTGTTTAAAGTTAAGAAATAACTAACCAGCCCAACTAGTAAGATTTAGTGATCTTCTTGTGGGTGCCTTTACTAGTTTTCTGTCACAGAAGTCCAGCTATTTTTCATGAATTTCAAGAACTCGGAGAGACTCTTAATAATCAATCCTTTAATAAAAATAATGGCAATCAAAAGGGAAGATTTCAAGGCAGTAGTGAATTGGACATGAAAGTGCATGCCTGTAATCCCAGCATTCACTGGGGAGACTGAAGGAGAAGGCTCATGCTCCAAGGCTAGCCTGTGCTATCTAGCAATGCCTTGGCTTAAACAAAAGGCAGGAGAACAATAAAAGGTTGCTAGGGAGCTGGGAGGAGCATAGCAGGTTGCTAGGGAGCTGTGATGAGCAGAGCGGAGGTCAGCCTTTGAGGAGGATGGCGCCTGAAGATGCTGTTTCATAGCATCTGTACTGACTGTTCAGTGTTCATCCACGTTCTTCATGTCAATTGCATTTGGGCAGTACTGCAGCTGGATTGAAATAACAGCTCCTTACGTATTTCTTTCATTATGGTTTTAGTACCACTCTGTACAAGGATTCTCCCAGGTGTTTTACTTGTGTTTGGCTTCTAACATCATTACTGTGGTTCCTATCTACAGACAAATAAGGAAACTGAAGCTCAGTGAGGGTGCAGAAAAGCAAGCAAATAGAACGTGCGCTGCTAAGCTCTGCCTTTTAATGCCCAGACCTTTCTCACTACTGCAAGTATATTGGTGACCCAGGGTTCCCTAACAGAACACAGACCATGTAACTGAAGCAACAGCAATTTATTTCTTATAGTTCTGGAGGCTGCTGGCAGAAGTATGGATCTTTGGTCGTGTCTTGCAGGTGTCCCTAGGTTCTCACATGGTCTTTTCCCAGACACAGAAATACTTCAAGCCTCTCTGTTTCTGTTTATGAAGACACAGTTCTTTCTGATTCAGAGCCATTTAACCTTTAGCTACCACCTTAAGGTCTTTGCCTCCGAATGCGGTCACATTGCCTATTAGTGCTTCTATCAACTAATTTCTGAGTGACAAAATTTAATCGCATAATACTGTAATTTTTAGGATTTTTCAATTTGATAAGTATGAATAAAGAATAAAGTAGCACACAACGGTATACGAATTAGGCAGTCTCTGGGGTAGCAATAATTATGTAAAGTAACATGTATTTCATTTTGAACATCTATAGTGACCAGCAAATCTAGGGTGGAGAAGGAAGAGTTTAAAATACATGATGTGCTATAGAAAATTGTACAGGGCTGTGTGTGTGGGCAAGCTACTTCATCCTTTTGTAGCTTGATGTGCTAGTTTCTGGACAATGGCACACTGCTGTACTCCACTTCCTCAACAGAGATTTCAATTACAGTTAAGATAAAGATTTTAAAATTTCGCCATATTAATGAAATTCTATGTGGCCCTTTGATTGTTGGCTGAGTTGGTAAATTATACAACATGGAACAAACTCTTTAATAAACATTTTTGTGACTAATTTTTGGATCAAATACAAATTATAAATGATTTTTCACTTTTTGTATTTTATGTAATGTTAACCACTGTCTAAATCTGCAGGTGTATGCAGGTGTATATATAGCAAATAACTCTTAAGTGTTAAATCAGTGATTGATAAGTTGCTTTCAAGTTATTAAAGTGAGGAAGTTATTGGTTTGGGCACTTTATTGATCTCATAGAAAATTAAGACATTGTCCTACCAGCAAGTTTACAGTTCTGTTAGGAAAATATAGCATATACTTTTAAGGGTAAGGATGCACAAAACAAAGTGGGGTTAAAAGACAGGGGTCATTTCTAAGTGAGATAATTGGAAGGGATTTAAGGGAGAAGAAGGGAGGCACTTAAGTTAGGCCCACACTAGTGTCTGCTCTCTTGACAGAGAGGGCTGCTTCGAGAAATTTAGAAACTGTAGACCTAAACACTGATTATACTCTGTGTGTGTGTGTGTGTGTGTGTGTTTGGAATATTCTGAAGATATCTCTTAGGTTCTTTTCATAATGTCATCTAATTCTGATGGGTTTTTTGGTTTATTTCATCTAGATGACATTTATTGGAGAAAGCAGGGTTTTGAAATTATTTACTATTATTGAGTTGGGCTAATCTGTATATTAGAGATACAGCTGTATATTGTATATGGAAGTCCATTAGTACACTTTTTATGAAATTGGGTGCATCAGAGTTTTGCGCATATATGTCTAGGATTGTACATCTTCTCATTTAACTGTTCCCTTGATTAGAATGAGGTATTTTAGTTTGAAGTCTATCTTGTCAGCTATGAGTAATAATATAGCAATACCTGATTGTTTTCTGATTCCTTTTGCTTGGAATATTTTGTCCATCTTTTTTCTTTAAAGTAGTACCTATCCCTGAGACTAAAGATTAGTTTCTTAAAAACAAAAGAAAGATGGATTTTATTTTTTAATCCATTCAGCTAACATTTGTCTTTTGATTAAGGAGCTGAGACCATTAATATTTAGAGCTAAGATACGTGTTGATTGCTGCTGTTTTGTTTTCTGTTTTGTTTTGTTTCTGCTGTTTGTATTCTTAGTTGTATTTTGTGCAATTACTGCTTTATTTGTTTTTTGTAACATCTTGGCTATACTTATTCCTCTCTGGCTAAAGTATTGCTTTCAGCTGGGCGGTGGTGGTGCATCATGCCTTTAATCCCAGCACTTACAGGTGGATCTCTTTGAGTTCAAGGCCAGCCTCATCTGCATAGTGAGTTCCTGGACAGCCAGAATTACAACAGAGAAATTCTGTCTTAAAAAACCAAAATAAAATAAAATAATAAAGTATTGCTTTCAATATTCTCTGTAGGGCTGATATAGTAAACATGAATTCTTTACATCTGCTTATATCATGGAAAGTTTTGTTGCTCTTATTGGGTTTTTTGTATGTCTGCTTGTTTATTTGTTTTATTTTGTTCTTTGTTTGTCCCCTTCAACTATGGCAGATAGTTTTTCTGGGTATAGTAATCCAGGTTGGCATCAATGATCTCGTAGAATTTGAAATACATTGCTCCACGTTTCTCTGGCCTTTAAAGATTCCATTGAGACGTTAGCTGTTATTCTGGTTGGGTTTCTTTTATATGGGACTGTGGTTTTCTCTTGCAGTTTTTAGTGCCTGCTCTTTGCTGGGCATATTTTGCTTTTTAAGTCTATTATGACATGTATAGCTTCTCTTCTGGTACTGTTTATTTGGTGTTTTACATACTTATTGCATCTGAATGCAATTGTATGACTTTCTTTAGTTTGGGAAAGTTTTCCTTGATGATCATGCTGATCATATCATCCATACCATCAACTTGGGATTCTTCTCCTTTTCTTCTGCCTATAATTAAAAGGTTTAGATTTTTTTTAGAGTCCCAAAGTTCCTGTGTGTTCCTTTTATGTGTTTAAAGATTTTCATATTTTCTTCTTGAGTTGTCCAATTCCTTAACTTTATATTCACAATATGATAGTCTATCTTCTATCTGACCCCTTCTACTTGTAAGGTTTCCCCCTCCCCCTGAGTTTTCTTTTCATTTTTTTCCCCAGTTCTATCTTTGTTGCAGGTAGTTACTATGACAGCCCAGCAATAAAGACAAGAAGGTATTTTCATAGGTGCAAACCCTGCCAGACCTCAGCAGAGGGAACCACTATCATGGCAAGTGACGTCCTGACACTAGAACCCCTATCCTCTGATCTCAGGAGTTTTTATTGACACAGAAGCTCCTCAGGTGTTCCATTGATAGCAAGTGCAGATCATGAGGAATCAAACATCTTTTACATAAAGAAAACACCTGCAGCTAGTACCAAATGCCAAGGCCCATGCAGCCCTTCCCCCAACAATTCACAAAACAACCATTTCAAACATAACTGGAAATAAACTTCTGCAACATATCTTCAGTTTAAGTTATCTTCAATATTTCTTTCTATCTTTTCAGTCAACTCAGTTTTCAAGCCCTGGATTGTATTCACCCTTTCGCTAGCTGCATATTTGTGTTTATTTTCATATCACTTAGGAATTTGTTGTTACCTTCTTTAATTTCATTGAGGTGTATTTATATCTTATCTTTTAAAAGTATTTCTTTTTTATATTATAATTACATAATTTTCCCCTTACAGTTCCTCCCTATAAACACTTCTATATACCCCTCTGTCACTGCTCTAGACAATGGTGGAACCTGGGGGAATGGAGCTGATAAATGAGACAGAATAAAGTCTCATGCAATTGCCAACTTTATCCAGAGCCCCAGATAATTTATACTCTGAGGGTTAAGAAAGGTCACGTGTAAAGTTCTAATACACATGAGAGGAGCATGAAATCACATTCTAAGAACAATTCCATGTTTTGAAGAAACTGAGGTCACAAGACTCTTGTCTTGTTTTCTTGGGGTATTCTCACGAGCACTCAGAGTTCTCCTTACAAGATTCCATTCCTGTACTGTGTTCTGACACCCCTCTTTTCTTTCTTTCAAATTAATGAACCCTTTTTTCATTAGTTGTTGTTACATACATACATGAATGGGTAGTGTAGTGTGTGTGTGTGTGTGTGTGTGTGTTTATTCCTAAATACATCAATACAATCTGCTCAGTCTGTATACTGTTACTTGTATGCATGTTTTCAGGACTGATAAAATTTGGTTTTGTATAACTAATTGTTGTCCTTTTCCTTGGAAAAAACTATTTCTCCTGCTCTCAGCATGCTTAGTTGCCTGAAGTTCTTGTGAGGAACCTGCCTGGCTCCATTTTGAGGGCAAAGGCCATTATTCTGTATTGTTAAAAATAAGTTTTCATTTATTTTAAGAGCTAAGTTGCTGTTTTTAAGTCTGTTTCCTGGAACCTGACCTGCCTAACCCATGACCTAGACTTGTTTTTTGAGAACACCCAAACCCTCCCTAATTCTCCCTAAGCGCATGACAACTACAAGGTGTTTTTGAGATTTTTCTGCAACTTCCTTACTAGTCCACAGCCTCTGTAAATCTGCTTTGTAACTACATGTGATTTTACTCCTTAAAAGGAGCCCATGAAATGGACTCAAGGCTGCTCTCTTTATCCCAACTTAGGAGGCAGTCGCTGCCCAGCTCTCCGGTGCACCCCAATAAAAAGCAAGCTTGCTCCAATTTTGGTTCAAATTGTGGTAGTGGTCTTATTCTTGCCAGTGGGGTGGGATCAACACTTCGTATAAGGTTGTGAGGCCTCTTGAGCTTCCCCCTGGAAGTGTTAGCATGTTTTTTGGTGTTATCCTTGTTTGGCTCACATTTAGGTAGTCAGCCCTGTTAGTGAGAATTTGTGGGTGAAAATTCTAACACTCCCAAGAGACACAATGTTACAATAATCTCCTCATTCCTCTGGCTCTTACAGTGTTTCTACTGCGTCTTCCACAGTGTCCCCTGAAGCCTTAGGTGCAGGAATTGTGGTATAGAAGTATCAGCTGGGACTGGGCTCTGCAACTCTGCATTTTTTTTGGTTGTGGTTTTCTGTATGGTCTCCCTCTGTTGCAAAGAGAAGTTTCCTTAATGAGGGGTGAAAGCTGCACTTACCTGTGGGTGTGAAGACAAATATTTCAAATGTAGTTAAGGGTTATGCTGGTTTAGTAAAGTGGCGGCTGTAGATTTGCTTCCAAGATCCGTGACCTCACTAGTCTCGCATCACTGCGAGATGTTTTCAGCAGCAGGCGTGACTTCCCTCTCATTGGGTGGGTCTCAAGTCCAACCAGAGCTGTTGGTTACTGCCAAATGTGACAAAGTCTCAAAAAAGCTAAAAATCTATCAATCATATGACCTAGATGTACCACTCCTAGTGGATGCCGAGGAACTCAGCATCCTAGTCCACTGATACTTGCTCAGACATGTTCACTGCTCTTCTATTCAAAATAGAGAGGAGGTGAGAACAACCGACATGTCTTTCAACCGACATAGGTAACAAATATATGGCGTATATGTGGAATGCTATTCGGCTGTAAAGAAAAATGAGGTCATGAACTTTGAAGGTGTGTGGATAGCCCTAGAAATATCATAATGAATGAGGTATCCAAGATCCAGAGAGAAAAATGTCCCATGTTCTTCCTTATCTGAGGTTCCTATCTCTACGTCTTCAGATGTGAGCCAATTTCCTGAAGTAAGAGTAGAAACCAAGAAAGTAAAAAGGGACCATTGCCGGGGTGAGAGGGTTGGGGAGCCATAGAGAGAGAAATAGCAGGAAAATGGGAAATGGGGGTGGGGGTGTCTAATTAGGGGATGGGAGGGCGTTAATGCAGGAAAAGGAGGGAAGAGGGTGAAGTATTAGTAAGGATACCTGGAAATGTCATAAGTAATCATACTATTCACTGTGTACCTAAAAAATACCTATAATACATGTAAATTCATGTATTCCCTGTGTTCCCTATGAGAGCCGAGAACCATCTAGCAAAAACCCAACACCAGGCATGAGAAGTCCTCATTTGTGCTCTTCATCAGTGTTGTCCAAGAGACTCCCAAAATATAGATTCTTGCTATTGTCCTTCGATACCCCACCCCGTTGCCCCCGAGATGAATGGTAAGTCCCTATTGTTGGAGACACCATAAACTTCAGACGTAGACCTCAGAGGCCTCTGAGCTTGAAGTGACCTGGAAGACACCAAGCAAGTTTCCAAAGGAGGGAAGCAGCCAACAGTCTACCCAGCTACGTTGCCTATGAACCACAGCAACAACCAGCATGCACAGTAACTGTAAGGGTACAGTCATGTCTTTTTTAAATTTCTAAATTCTTTAAAGAGATGTGTGGTTGTTCTTTTTAATTCCTTGTCCTGGTTTTCATCCATGTAATTCTCACTGGAGAACATTTCTTTAGCACTAGTGGGTTTGGAGGGGTACGTAAGGTCTTGGTCTTTCATGCTGTATTTTTACAACGTGCCCTGGGTATTTGACCTCTTTCTTTGGTTTTTTGTCTGATATGAGAGTCTAGGCTTCCTCAGACTGAGTCAGTATTGGAACTGTATGAAGAGAGGGAGGCCTGGGAGTACCAGTTTGGGCAGGCATGGTTCTTTGGAAGCTCTCCAAGCAAGACCTATATATTAGCTGAATGTCCAAAGTTAGGCTTGTGTATGTGGAGATGGTGCCGTCAGGCTGGGTTCTGTGGGGAGCTTACCAAGAAATGTCTGTACAGCAGCTGTGCACCTGGCTTGAGAGTAGGAGACAAGGGTGCTAAAGAATTCATCAAGCAAAAAGCTGGTGTGTGAGCTGCTTATTTTTAATTTTTTGTGACACTAGAAATTGAAGCCCACACGCTGTTCTGGTACCAGACACACCCCAATGAGCTACCCCAGCCCTTCACTTTTGTATTTTTAATATCCCAATGGTCATATATCCCAAATGGATCAGAGACTATTCTTTTATAGCATTTTTTATATTATTATTCTATTCTTCTTTATTCTATTATCTATTCTATTCAATTCTATATCTATTATTCTATTCTTTTATAGCATTGTAGTATTATCTTCTGAAGATATGAAGAAAGTCTTTTCATTAATTTTGACTTCTATTTGTTAACATTGTCTATTAGTGGGTTTTCATTTTGCCCCATTACCCAACAGTATGGGTATTTCTTGCTCTCTCCGGAGACTTGAGTTTATCTGTTGACTTTCTCCACTTGATGAGGTTGAAAGAGCAGAAAAGCAGCCTTGCTGTTTCAATGGGGGTTCCTCAAATGTCAGCGAGTGAAAACATACTCCTCTTTAGCTGTGTTGTTACTCACATCAGGGAAAGGAGAGTTGTTTTGCCAGTGGCTCCTGTTTCTTTGTAGAGTTTTCACCAGTTCACATTTCACTTCTCTTCCTCACTCTAGTCTTTAAGATCTGAAGTACCCAAGACTCCTTGGCTACTTCTAGGTCACTCTCTTCCTGAGAGCCTGTTTGTTTGGTGTATGGGCTACAGAGTCACCCTGAGCCAGCAGGCTTCCAGTCTGTATCTACTTTGAATTGTCTCTGTAATCTGGTTCCATCCTCTCTGCTGCTCTTTTTATCCTTAGGTGCTTACATTTGTTAATCATTACTTCACTTCCGTTCCAGTGGAATCCCGAGAAGATGACAAGAGCTCATACTATCAGTCTCTTTAATGGAAATGGGTCCATGCCTTTTTTACTTCCCATAATTGATTGTAAAGGGAACAGAACCTCAGAACAGCAGCTGAGCAAACATTATTCAAGTTCCTGTAATTTTCAGCTCACTGGAATATAATATACAGCAGTGGTTTGGTCTTGTTTTGTTTTTTAAGCTACCCTAATGACAGGGCCGTTTAAGTCACTACAATGAGACATAAAATCCAATGAGCTCACCCTTGCCCGAATCTTGAATTTTATTTTTCTTAATTATATGAGAAGTTTAGCTGGAGGTGGTCGCCCTTTAAGCAGCTCTTACCCACCTTATGGTACCACATGCATTGTCTGCAGTTAACTCAGTGGGCTGCCTTGCAGGTTTAGTTGCTGTGCAAGTACTGCTGAATATGGATATAAGTGTTTTTCCTGGACATTTGAGTCCTGTGGAAAGCAGAGGGTAGGTTTCCTTCTTTATACACCTATTCTCATTGGGAAGCACTTTTCCTTCTGAAAATTTTCAACTACCAAAAAAATGATGTTTCTATTTAAAAAAAAAAATATTAAATGTCAAATTTAACCTTTTCTTGTTGTTGTTTTTTTGTATGCATTTTATTTTCTATAAGCAATGCTAAATAAATATGGAAACTGATTCTTTTTTTTCTAGCTAAAATTTAAGTACAGAACAGAGTAAAAGGGCTGACCTCCATATATATGCCCAAGGTACCAGTGCTGAGGAAGCAGGCTCTCCTACAGAGCACCACACACAGCAACAGCATAGCCCTTGGCTGCTTCCATCCAGGTCCATGTGACTGGAAAAGCCCTATTGTTTTTATAACCCCTGGGCCTCTAAGCTTATAGGTCCTGATAACTAGATGATGTGTTCTTTGCTGAGCACACGTACGCATCTTTAATCTCATTGTAATGGCATTTGACCCCTTGACATAATTTGGAGTAGGGGATAAGGTTATCTAAGCTTGGGAAGAAAAAGCAAAATCATTCCACCATACAAGTGTGTGAGTACGTGATGCGTGCACTGTGGCGCTGTGTATGAGCCTTTCACCTACTGACTCTGACTTCATTGGTGTTCTCTTTATCTGTGAGGTCTTGTTTCCCTTCAAAACTGTTGTGTTTTCATTCCATGGTATTGGGAAGGAAAGTAGATGTCCCCATCGTTTACTGAAGCAATCTGTCATTTTAAAGGAATGCTCTCTAACTTTTTCTTTTTCTCATGCTTGAGTTTAAGCCAGGTGAACTCTTGCTTAAGGGTAGCACTAAGACTGAAATTATCCAGCATGAAATTGATGCTCTTAAAGTGTGTAATTCAGTGTTAGTATATTTACAGTGTGTAATCATCATCTTTAGTAATACTTGAATATTTCTATGATCCTTGCATGCTTGCTCACAACCTATAGCTCTCCCATAATTCTGCTAAGCTTGTCTCTTAACACCCATTTTACTGGAAATAGTCTTTTCCAGAGTCCAGAAACAATTTGGATTCCTTCAGGTTAAAAAGAAGAGTTTCTGGGATAGAGTTAAATAATTCTGAGATTTATGGTTTAATTCATATGGCACTAAATGCACTTAAAACCCTCTTACTTAAAGCCAAGATTTGATCATTAGAGCCTAGGAAAAGTCTAGTAGCAACATGATATTTTGCTGAAATTCCACACTAGTTGTACTTTGCCAATTTAATACAGTATTAGCATTATGGATAAGACCACACTGTGTTAGGCTAAGGTCAGTACTGTTCAAGATTAGCGTGCTATCTTGAAGGAGGTGCCGCTTCCTGCACACCTGATTGTTTCCTCTACCCCCCTGTGCACTTACTCATCTTATACACAAGTCAGTCTGTTAAATGTGTGTGTGTGTGTGTGTGTGTGTGTGTGTGTGTGTGTGTTGAGCCTAGCTGTATGCTACCATTTTCGACATGTAGGTCATTCCGAATATTTTACATTCTCTTGTACACTTTTATTCCTGTCACCTGTCCCCACTGGAAAGTTTGTAGCACTCAGCGAACTGAGTGTGATGAATTACCACAGAGCACACAGGGAACTTGTTCGAGTCAGGACCGGGGCGTCTCGCTTTACTTTACTCTTTTGACTTTGAACTGCCTCTGTGTTGTCTCCACAATCTAATCACGTAACTAGGTGAATCCATTAATGGGACAGGAAATGCAGAGGGGAAACTGTTCTATCCAAGGCAGTTGGCCAGTTCCTCTCCATGTTTCTATAAGTGTGTATTTGGAAAGAAAAAGAACTCGCATTTATATTTATACAGTTTGTACAACATTTTCTGCCCAGACATTCTTAATAGGCTTTTGTCAAAATACTACCACTTCCCACAGACCACTCAAAGCCTACAAAGCCGTATTTTATCGTAAACGAATTAGGATATTATTACTCCTGCACTACTGTTTTGTTGTTGTTGTTTTTATTTTGAATTTTTTGCTTTTCGCTTTATTTATTGATCGGGGGAAGCATCTCTTAAATGTTACCACCTGTGAGACACTTTCATATGCTCTACAACAAAGACAGTAATAATAGTGACCCTCTAGGTGCTCTAACTCAAAGGTTGTGTTCTGATTTCTTAGAGTTAAACTGCAGCTCAGCCATTCAATCGCTGGTGAGCACTGACAGGTTAGCCTTTCTTTCAGTTGTCTCTAACCGGAGTGTGCTAAATTTCATTTACTATTTTAACAGTTTTAGGCTTAAAGATAATAAATTCATGAATAATTCGTGATCTTAAACTTATGAAAACTTGTGGGGTTTTTTTTGATTTTTAGTAGTGTGTGAGAGCCTAGGGAGGTATTGACAGTGAAAGGGTAAAATCCACTGTGCAACCCCACAGCTTCAGAACGGTGATTCTAACTTCATAGAGGTTTGGTGAGATAGATCAAGGTTGGGCCTGGTTAGTCTCGATGTGTGATTCTTTATCTTTTTAATTGGACAATTTTTATAATAAAGTTTACAATGATTATTGTAAGATAATAAATCCATCGTCTCCTTGATCTGCAGATGAAAAGTGTGGGCTTAGTCAAGCAGATTCTCCAACTTCAGGTCTCACCAAGTTAAGTCCTAACCCTAACCCTAACCCTAACCCTAACCCCCCCACTCTCTGTTCATCAGCTGATGGACATCTAGGCTGTTTCCCTGCTTTTGTGAATAGAGCAGCTAGGAACACGGATAAGCAAGCACCTTTGTGATGGATATCAAGCCCTTTGTCTGTACATGGTCTAGCTGGGTCATAGTGTAGATCTGTTGATAACTGTTTGAGGAAGCTTCACCCTGAATTCCTTAGTGGCTGTACTCTGACCAACGTAAATGAGTGATCCTCTTTCCCCACAACCTTGCTAGCATTTGTTACCAGTTTTTCCCATATTCTCAGCCATTGTGAGTAGGGTGAGATGAAGTATCAAAGTAGTTTTAATTTGCATTTCCTTGATTGTTAAGAATGTTGCACACTTCTTTAAATATTTCTTCACCTAGCTGGGAAATCTTTAATTATTCAATCTCATTGGTTATTATGGATCTATTTAAATTATTAACTTCTTGTTTTAACTTTGTAAGTTATATGCTACTAGAAATTCACCTATTTCTTTTAGATTTTCTAATTCAGTAGAGTATAAAAATTTCAAACTATGTCCTTGTGATTCTCTGTGTTTCTTTCCTATCTACTGACTTGTTCTCCCTTTTCACCTCTGTTACCACTTTGGATCTTCTCTTTCTTTTGATTAATTTGGCTAAGGTTGTTTATATTTTCAAAGGACCAGTGCTTCATTGATTCTTTGTTTTCATTTCTTCCTTGTAATTTCATTTCTACCCCAATCTTTGTTATTTCTCTTTGTCTGCTGGTTTTGATTTATTTTTTTCAAGTGCCTTGAGGGTCATCATGAAGATATTTGAGACCTCACTGGTAGGCGCTTAGAACTATGAACATGCCTTTTAGAAGTGCCTTCGTGGTATCCCATAGATTTGGATATGTTGTGTTTTCACTTTCATTTATTCTAGGAAAGTTTGTATTTCCTTAATATTCTCACTGATCCATCCTTTACATGTGTGTTGTTCAATAACCGTGAGTTTGTGTGTTTTCTGAAATTTACATTGCTCTTTATTTTTAACTTTATCCCATTGTGGCAAGGCAGAATACAGGATGTTGTTTCAGTGTTTATTTCTTGAGACTTGCTGTGACTTGGATTCTTAATAACTGAGACTTCTGACTAGGGTGAGATAGACTCTCCATGTAGCTTTCATTTGCCATCCACTAATTTAATTACGATGAACTTTCATATGTTTATCGGCCATTTATACTATAGCTGCTGAGAACTCTGCCCATTTTATTAGCCCTTTATTGATTGGGTTGTTTTCTTTTTTTGTTTTTTAGCTTTCTGAGTTCTTTCTATAGTCTAGATATGAATATTCTGCTAAACATGCAGCTGGAAAGATTTTTCTCCCACATTGCAGCCTGCAGCTTTACTCAGCAGTTTCCTTTGCTCTGCAGAAGCTTTTGAATTTAATGAAGCTCCCCCACTCCCGTGTGTGTGTGTGTGTGTGTGTGTGTGTGTGTGTGTGTGTATGAGCATACATGTGATGTGCCAGGGCATAGAAGTAAAGGTCAGAAGACAACCTTGGGTGACAGTCCTCCCCTCCTGTTCGTTTGAGATGGGGTTCTCTTTTGTGTTCACTGCTATGTGAACCAGGCTAGCGGGTGCCTAAGTTCATTAGGGTTCGATGCAAATGCTGGGATTACAAACACATGCTACTGCATGCAGCTTTCTGTGAGTTCTGGAGATTTGAACTTGGATATGTACTTTTGGGCAAGTGCTTTACCCACTGAACTATACCTCTATGCTGGCTTCATTCTTTTATTGGTAATATTTTCCACACTGTATATGCTTCCTTGATCTTACTCTTCCTAGCCTCTGACAGTACTGAGCAATAACATGCTCTCAAACATAGGAAACCTGTCTGTGCGGTGCCTGCAGGCTGGCAGGAAAAGTGCTTTTTATCACATATTTATGGAAGCAGTACAAATTACAGATTTGCAGTGTGTTATCGCATAATTAGTATGAAATGAGGTGAGGATAAATGTTCTGCTAATAATTCAAGGTCTTTACCTTACTCTGAATATATTTGAACAGGGATTCAGGAGGAACGAGTATTTTCAAAACTGTTGGTGGACTGCTAGCCTGATGGCCAGTGAGCAAAGATGCTCCACAGCAGCCAGATGCCCTGCGAGTGCAGGTGCTCCACAGCCTGAACCTGTGAGTGCAGGTGCTCCACAGCAGCCTGATGCCCTGCGAGTGCAGGTGCTCCACAGCAGCCTGATGCCCTGCGAGTGCAGGTGCTCCACAGCCTTGGGACCTGAGAGTGCAGGTGCTCCACAGCAGCCTGATGCCCTGCGAGCGCAGGTGCTCCACAGCCTTGGGACCTGAGAGTGCAGGTGCTCCACAGCAGCCTGATGCCCTGCGAGCGCAGGTGCTCCACAGCAGCCTGATGCCCTACGAGTGCAGGTGCTCCACAGCCTGATGCCCTGTGAGTGCAGGTGCTCCACAGCAGCCTGATGCCCTGTGAGTGCAGGTGCTCCACAGCAGCCTGATGCCCTGTGAGTGCAGGTGCTCCACAGCAGCCTGATGCCCTGCGAGTGCAGGTGCTCCACAGCCTTGGGACCTGAGAGTGCAGGTGCTCCACAGCAGCCTGATGCCCTGCGAGCGCAGGTGCTCCACAGCAGCCTGATGCCCTGCGAGCGCAGGTGCTCCACAGCCTTGGGACCTGAGAGTGCAGGTGCTCCACAGCAGCCTGATGCCCTGCGAGCGCAGGTGCTCTACAGCAGCCTGATGCCCTGCAAGTGCAGGTGCTCCACAGCAGCCTGATGCCCTGTGAGTGCAGGTGCTCCACAGCAGCCTGATGCCCTGCGAGCGCAGGTGCTCCACAGCCTGATGCCCTGCGAGTGCAGGTGCTCCACAGCCTGGGGACCTGAGAGTGCAGGTGCTCCACAGCAGCCTGATGCCCTGCAAGTGTAGGTGCTCCACAGCCTGATGCCCTGCAAGTGCAGATGCTCCACAGCCTGAGGTCCTGAGAGTGCAGGTGCTCCACAGCCTGATGCCCTGAGAGTGCAGGTGCTCCACAGCCTGATGCCCCCCTGCAAGTGCAGGTGCTCCACAGCCTGATGCCCTGCAAGTGCAGATGCTCCACAGCCTGAGGTCCTGAGAGTGCAGGTGCTCCACAGCCTGATGCCCTGAGAGTGCAGGTGCTCCACAGCCTGATGCCCTGCAAGTGCAGGTGCTCCACAGCCTGAGGTCCTGAGAGTGCAGGTGCTCCACACAGCAGCCTGAGGACCTGAGAGTCCGCTGCCATGAACCCAAATTAAATCAACACTTATACCTATGCTTATAAGAAAAACAGTTATTTAATTTTTATTCAGTAAGTTTGAAAAACAGATGTGGGTAGTGTCCAGGAACAAAACGACATCTAAATTCAATAGTGAAACAGTGTACATAGACATTTCTTCAATAATCCACTGTCATGGGAGGTCTCCTTTCCTTTTAAAGACATTCCTTGACTTTGTGGAACCACAACAATAAAATGATACAGGGTGCTGTTCTGTTTCTAGCCAAAGAATCGTTTTGAGAGAATGAAGGTGTGGGTGTTACTATTAAAGCACCAGCAGAAGGTGACCTTGAGACATTAGCAGACCTCCCCCCATGAAAAAAAAAACTCAGAGAAAGAAAAACAATTTTTAACACTCCAGAGAGAATAAAAATGCCATAAAGAGGCACTTAAGAAGTCTTCAGTTTCATGAAAAATTGAAACACTTGATGCCCAGGACCTTCATAAAAGGCTGCGAAGACTGCGCAAACGAAGTCTGTGGGTGAAGTCAGAGACGAGAGTGAGATCCTCGGCTCATTCAGGAAAATATGCAAACTGTATACTTAAAAAACACTTCCAAGCGATCTTGACATCAGAAGTTACCGTCAGGATTTTGTGTATAGAGATCTGACCGTTGAGTTGGTTTATTGTCCCTCTTGATAACCCAGACAGTGTCTCTAAAAAGTTTACTCAACCAAGAAAGAGATCCTTGTACTTCACAAATTTAAAGATATGTATCAAGGGGAAGACCCCCTTCTGAGTTAAAACCAAACAATTTTGATGAATGTACAAAGTGAGACTCCTCAATATCGTTTTATATACCAATTAAATAAGTTAATTCAACCAATATATTCTTTAACATGAAAAAATAAATAGTTCAAGAACAATGCTTAGGGAAACTGCTTAAGAGACTAAATGGAAGAACTGCCACAGGCAGCCACTCAGCCCCTCAGGTGCCTCTGCCTGTTCTTAAGAACATCGTAGTTACAACTGCCTCAATGCCCCAGCTCCTCAATCAGTTTAAGCCAAGTTTCTTTCAGTGGAATTCTCCTGTTAATATTACCATGTTCTCTTTTTCATTTACTACTTATTTACATGGATGGAGTAGCATCATGCAATCTAAAAATTTAACCAACCTATGAAGAAATTCTCCCTCTCTCTCTCTCTCTCTCTCTCTCTCTCTCTGTCTCTCTCACACACACACACACACACACACACACAGAATACACATGCACACGCAAACACAGATGCACACATACATACACACTCATACACACACACAAAGCACACACAGAGAACACATACACACATGCACACGCACACACATACACACACAAACCACAGACATGCACATATGCACACATACACACACTCACACACAGCACACACACACACATGCTCACACTTACAGTCTTGTATGGAGATGAACTATGGTCACTCCTCTTTCTGTTAGGCCAGCCGCCTGCCACCATGCCTCCCCTGCCATGAGGGACTGTATCCATATAGGGATATAAACCAAAACAAACTCTTTCTTCTCTAATTGTTTTTTGTCAGGGTATTGTTTCACAGTAACAGAAAATAACTAATACAAAACTGGTACCAAAGAAGTGGAGTTATCCCTCTGTTAAGCCCATTCTGAACTTTGGACTAGAAAAGCTACTGAGTACTGTACATATGTGCATAATGTACATAATGGGTCATTTTGTGAAATATTGGAAGGCAGAGAGTAATGCACACAGTGGGTTTCTGAATCATAAGGTTTTGGAGAGAAACGAGGACTCTGTTAGCAACAAGGCTAGAGGCCATTCATGTGATATTTTGGCAAAGAACCTCACTGCATTCTGCCTACATCCTGAGAATTTACATGAAGCTGAATTTAAAAGTAGCCAGGTGGTGGTGACAAACGCCTTTAATCCCAGCACTCCAGAGGCAGGGGCAGGTGGATCTCCATGAGTTCAAGGTCAGCCTAGTCTACAGAATGAGTTCTAGGTCAGCCAGAGTTACAACAGAGAAACCCTGTCTCAAAAAACAAAAACAAAACAAAACAAAAAAAGTAATGAACTGATTTATTTGGTGGAGAAAATTTCAAGACAGTGGAGGAAATTTCAGAGCGGCATAACATTGAATTTGTGGCATTCTTTTTGCTAATTATTCTTACTCAGATATACAATGATAAACAGCAACAAGTGGAGCAGGAAAAAAAATTTTAAATGTACCATTTGGGAGGAAAAGTGCAGTAGGGAGTTGGTGGTTACACTCGGGTCATTAACTGAAAAAGGCTATAATTGTTAGAGACTAACACCGCTAAAGAAAACCCTCCTGCTCTGCACTAGAACCACAGTGGAACTGTTTAGGAAGGATTGAGATGTATGGCCTTGTTGGATGAGGCGAATCACTGGAGGCAGGCTTTGAGGTTACAAAAGATCTGAGCAATTTCTAGTGTCTTTCTGGAGACTAATATTCAAACATATGGGCCTATGAGGTAATTCTCATTCAAACCACCATGTGAAAGACACTGCCAAATTCTGCTGCCTGTTTGAGATGGAGCCTGTCCTCCTTGGCCCCAGTTGTAACAGCTTTTGTATGGTGAAACTGATAAAAAAAAAACAAAAAAACTTCCCTAGGTAATTGATTTCCAGGATCAGGAAACCCTGTACTATATTCATTCAAGTTGGAGCCTTAGTTATGTGGGTTCTTACCCCAGAGAGCCTTTTGGACTACCTTGGCTCTACCAACTTCCAAGACCAATCTGCAGTCATCGAAAGCTTATTTTATTTTGTTTTCCTTTTAACTAGCTTTGGGAAATGTGAATCATCTTGATAGAAGGTGACAGAAACTCTGCATAGGTGTCTGACTCTGTTTGCTGTGGTTCAGGATTAATTACAAACTTGCTTATTAAATGATGTGAAGATACAAAAGGCTCTCTATTAGTCTTTAGTTCATGTTTCACTTTTTCATTTTTGTTGCTTATTAATATTCTTGGCACTTTACATTAAACTCATTGTGCACATTTAATTAGTTTTCATGGCTTAAATATATCAATGTCTTTAATCTCTAATGAAAGCAAATTTTGGATTTGCTACTAACGAATAAAGAATTTTGATCCAGTTATGCTTCCTATCTTTGATTGTTTTATCTGTAGATCTATGAATGAATGCTTCCTGTTAAGCAAGTATTTCAGTGCTAATCAACACTATTGCAAGTGTTTCTGCAGCTTAAAGAGATAATCAGTTTGAGATGGTCAATTCATTCTTCCACATTTACTTCTATCAAAAATGATACATGTCAGTTAATGTCAGCACCAAAAATGTCTTGATATTTTATTTTATTTGAAACAAATTTATTTGAAAATTTATTTATTTTATTTTATTTGCCACGTTTTCCAAGCTGGGACTGAACTTGTAATCCTCCTGCCTCTGTTTTCTGACTACTGGAATTAGAATATACCATGATACTTGACATAAAAACATTATCAAAATTCTAATATATACCATTCATAACACTCAATATATTTTTTCCTTTGTTGACTAAATTAGACTATTCATACTGAGTGTCATGAATGGTATTTTTCTACTTTATTCTTCACTTGTCAGGTTTCTGGGAAATTGTGTTCTCCAAAAGAACTCAAAATACATTTTTTTTCTAGATTCCATTATTCCCACTGAGCTTTTTTCTTCAGTTGAGTATGACTAAAATCTTTAATAAAACAATCTTTATAAAACAATAAAATTTATAAAACAATAAAAAAATCTTTAATTAAACCATGTATTTCTTCATTTAGTCTTTCTATATTTATATGTTTTAATACTGCAAAATTTTAGAAGTTTCAAAAAGTAAATAAAATTATGAAGTATGGAATAAAAATATATAAAATTATATTAAATAACTTTAAATTGTTTATCTCTTTCCCTTTAACTTTCCCCCAGATATGTTTTTTAAATGTTATTTTATATACTTTAAAACTTGACTTTTGTAACCCAAAAGTCAAATCTTGTTGAGTCGTTGGCCAAAGAGATTCCACAGACAACCCAAAGCATCACAGGCTATTCGTTGATCTCCACAGCCTGATGATAACGCTTATTGCTGAAGATGACTTATGTTATCAAACACAGAGAACTTGGATTGGTCCCCAAACCCAACTAACATCTTCACCCCTGCTGACTAGCATTCATTGTTCTGGAGTTGAGTGATAAATGCTTCCAAGAGAGAAAAGTAATCAATATCACCCCATAGCAAAACTCCAACCTACAACAGTGATGTACATGAAAGATAGACTGATGACATGGTGGCACAATTGTTATGGGAATAACCAACCACCTTAAAAAATTGGATTTAAGACCCACTCCATGATATGGAACCCATACTTGACACTGTTAATGTGACCCAGAACATTCTTAGTCATCAGGCAATGAAAATCAAAACTACTTTGAAATTTTTATCATACATCAGTAAGAACAGCCAAGATCAATAAAACAAATGACAGCACATGCTGGGGAGAATGTAAAATAAGGGGAACACTCAGACATATACAGACTACAAACATATACAACCACTACATAATAGTGTGGCAGTTCCTCAGGAGGCTGGGAATAGATCTACTTCAAGATCCAGCAATATCACTCTTGGGCATATATATAGCATGTATTATACATCCTACTACTGAGACACTTTCTCAGGAACATTCATTGATGTTCTAGTCATAGTAGCCAGAAATTGGAAACAAATTAGGTGTCTGTCAATGGATGAATGGATAAAAAAAAATGTAGTACATTTACAGAATGAAATATTATTTAGTTGATGAAAACAAAATGAAATCATTAAATGTGCAGGTAAATCAATGGCACTAAAAACAAATCATCCTGAGTGAAGTAACATAGACCCAAAAAGATAAGTATGATATGTATTCACTTATATGTAGCTGTTAGCTCTTAAGTCTTCAATAAGTGGGCTTATAAAACTGGATATAAAGTTAAGGACTAGGGGGGAAGGAAGGGTCTTCACAGGAAGGGTAAACAGAATAGACGTTATGGGTAGATGAAGAAGACTGGAACAAGAGGATAAAATGAGAATGAATAGGGAAAAGTGGTGTGAGACAGGGAATGTTGGGAGGGGAAGCTAAAATGAAGGGCCACTTGAGGAGTTGTATGGAAGTTTAATATAGTAAGCTTCTTAAGATATTTACATATATAAACAAATCCAAATTGGAATCACCAAATGGCTAGGAGGTAAAACCCCAACTATATATCCCTCATCACCAAATGCAACTTCCAGGGCCAGGAATGGGTTGCACCTAATCAAGTTGTTGGCCAAGGAGGCCCTATAGAAACTCCTAAATAACCCAGGTTATTGACAAGGCTATTGTTTCTCACCACAAACTGACAGTAAGACCCTATTGTTGAAGACAAAACCTACCCAACTCACTGAACATAGAAGAGTCAAACTGTTGCTTACCTAGAGCTTTCACACCTACTGTCTAGTGTTCATGGTACTAGAAGGTACTCTGAACACTATCAGACAAGAAAGGTAAACACTATCCCAGCTACAAATCCTGTAATCTACAATGGTGACATGCCTGCAAGATATGCCGGTGCAACAGTGACACAATGCTTATTGGAGTAACCAACCACTATCAGATTGGAATCAAAGCACACTCCATGAGATAGAACTCATGCCCAACACTGCTTGAGTTTCCCAAAACTGGAGACTAGATAAGTAGGCCATAGACCTAGGAGAAAACCAAATACTACTGTTCTGCTGTAGGAGCAAGACAATGACTCCTTACAACACTCTACTATCCCATACATCAATGTCTGGCTCAGCCATCATCAGAGAAGCTTCTTCCTGTAGTAGATGGAAACAAATACAGAGACCCACGACTGGACAATGTGGAGAGAGTAAGAGATCTCGGAACACAGTATTAAATGGGATGTCTCCCATAACACTTCCCCTCAGGACTTAGGGAACTCTGTGGAATAGGAGGCAAAAAGACTGCAAATACCAGTGAGGGTAGAAGATACCAAGGAAACACGGCCTCTAGCATAACAGAACCAACAAATATATGAACTCACTGAGACTGTGGAAGCATGTACAAGACCTGTACTGGTCTATGCCAGATGGGGTCTCGGTGAAAAGGGGAAAAGGACACAAGCCCCCATCCCTAAACCAGAAGCTGTCTCCAAACGATAACTGTTCCCGAAGGAAAAATTAGTTTTCTCCAACAGAGTCTCACTGCGCACACAAATCAGACTTAAGAGTAGGCCCCATGCCCAGCAATGGTTGGTCAACAAACTCAGTAGTATTTTTGGAGGTTTGATTTTTTTTTTCCCTCACAATGCTTTGTCTGGTCATTTCTCTCTCAGTTTTTGTTTTTGTTTTGTTTTTGTTTTTGTTTGTTGGTTGGGTTTTGACCCCTGCAGTTCTGCTTCTCTGCTTATCTATTATGGTTTCTGATTTTGTTTTTTCAGGCTTTCTGTGTGTGTAAATGTGTGTGTCTCTGTATCTGTATGTGTTTCTTGTGCTTTTTCTTTAGCCCCTTTTTTTTCTGTTTGTTTTGTCCTATTTTGGTTTGTTTCTTTTTATTTTATTACAATTTCTTAGATGCCTGATTGCATTCTAATAAGAGAGAGAAAGAAAGAATGTGGATTTGTGGGGGTGGGAAAGTGGGGAGGATCTGGGAGGAGTTGGAGGAGGAGAAACCATAATCTTAATATATTGTATGAAAAATCAATCTATTTTCAATTTAAAAAAAGACAAGAAAAGCTAAAAAAAAAAAAAAAAAAAAAGAAAGAACACCAAACCATAAACTATGATACATTTAGTTCATGTTTTAGGCACAGTGAGAGATTAACAAAAATAGGTAGTTATTATAACATTTTATATTATATTATAAACATTATCATATTATTATAGTCTAACCATTACTGTAATATATTGTAATGAAGGTCTGTACTTTAAGACTACTATTATGTAAAGCAAAAGTTACTTGAGCAGGAGTGTTGAGACACTAAGAATCAATAACTGAGACCAACAGGCATGTAATATATATGACATAACATATATGTGTGTGTGTGTGTGTGTGTGTGTATATAAACACACACACACACACACACACACACACACACAAGGAGTGACATGTCCTGGAATGCCATTTAAAATTTATGAATTGCATATTGTTAGAATTTACCGTTATCTTTATCATTTATCTTTAAACCAAAGCCTACCAGAAGTTACAAAAACTATGAGAGCAATACTGGATAGGCACATTACTCTAAGAGATTAGCACTGAATTATATTGAGACATGTGTATTGTAATTAGTATTTTTTCTTTACACGTGAAATGATTTTCTGTTATATTTAAGAAACAGTGATTCCCTACTACCCTATAATCTTAATTCGGTGGATTTTAGATGTGAGCTCACAGCAAAGGATAAATGGGTGGTTTGTCAGTCTCTTGCCCCAGCACTGTGATTTTGGATTGGTAAAGTGTGTGACCTCTTCTCAGGCATGCACCACTCTAAAGGACTAAGTAGGCTTAGTGGTCTACCACTGCTGACTGGGGCCAGAGTCAAAGTTTCTTCAGACTTTCTTATCCTTTTAAAAATAATCCCTTGAGTCCTCCGATCTCTGTGGGAATGCGGTGACTAAGCAACATCTGCTCAGTAGCTAGTGATCATCTGATGAAATGCATGCGCTAGCACGAACTCGAGATCTTTTAAGGGAGTTGCTAACTAAGGAGCTGAACAGAGCACATCAACACTGATCCACGAAGACAGTTTAAAACCGAATTTGCACATTTTGCTCCAAGCATGTTGTCAGAGAACTTATGCACACGTGTTCTTGATTCTGTATATCAGTCTTTGAAGGAGAGCAGCCCCCAAGATTCTACTTAAAGAATGACATGAGGCTCTGTGGGAAGGGTGGTTGGTAGATGTATCAAAAATTGGACGCAAGTTATAAAACTGTGTATGATCTGCAACTTATAATTGCTTGATTTCTGAATTTACAAGTTTTTTTGTTTTTTGTTTTGTTTTGTTTGTTTGTTTGTTTTTACTTTACAATGATATAAAAGTGCATGTGGTACAAATCCAAAATCTGAATTTGATTTTCTTCTGAGCTAGTTTATAAGCAGCCCTATGGTAATGGTAAGCAGTTCATCTCCTCTCTGATGGTCATTGGGGTAGGCACAGTGCATGAGTTTTTGACCTACAAATACCGATGATGTCACAGTTTAATGAGGAGCATCTCTAGAAAGCAGAAAGCAAAGGCTAGGGTGTCTCGAGTCCTCCTCTGCTGTATTTTCTATGAATCATGCATGGCCTTAGGAAGAAAGTTTCTAAGCGGGTACTTGCTGTATGGTACTATACCACACGAGTACTCTGCTGCCTGTGGGATTCTTAGCCTTCATTGTACAGTCTGCCTTTATATGACCCATGTGTGCTTTTGACTTCAGTTGCTAAGTCAATGACTGATGACTAAAGAAAGTGTTCTTTGGTGACAAAAAGGGAAATTTTGCATTTTGGTAACTCTGTCTTTCTTGGTTTTTATACCTTAAAAAAAAAAAAATGTTGAGCCGGGCAGTAGTAGCATACGCCTCTAATCCCAGCACTCCGGAGGCAAAGGCAGATGAATGAATCTCTGTGAGTTCGAGGCCATCCTGGTCTACAGAGTGAGTTCCAGGACAGCCAGAGTTAAAACAGATAAACCCTATCTGGGAAAAACATAAGATAAAATAATTTTAAAAAGAGTTTAAATGAAAGCAGAAGTATCTTACTGACATTGTGTAACTGTCATCTGTAACTCAAAAATGAAAATTTTCATGCCATATGCCTGTTGAAGAATAATCAGGACAACAGCTCTTGACTTCAATTACTTTCAGAATCATCTAAGGAAAACGAGTTGAAAAATAAGGTATGGAAACATTTGAAAAGTATGTAAAACAGTGTGCAAATAGAAACACATTCTGAAATGATCACAAAGTCTAGTGGCACCTTGTTCTCTCAACAGGACACAAGGCGAAGGTGGGTTGCACATTCATAATCTCCAGAATTATTGCCTTAAAACCTCACACCTTGCTTTTTATCACTGCCTTTATTTTCTGTGGTAAGTTCAGACTTGAGAAGGCAAAATCTTCTCCTGCCTCTCTTAGTTAACCAGTTGCAACTTAAAAGCAACTCACTAAACATTCCCAAAGCTCTGTTTTTTACATGCTGACGAGTGAGTCGGTTTTCATCATTAAAAATTTTCATGTAATTATATTTTACTAAAATTTTATTTATTTGGAAAATTTATAACATTATTTGAAAGAGAGCCTGTGCTGGATCTTAGCCAGAGGCCCCACCCTCTTGGGAGTTGACATACTAAGGAGACCGGCTGAGAGATGACTACCGTAGTGAAGCATTGCCTTTGCGATGAGTGCCTCTGTGATGTTTACAGTACAGCTTTTATTTTCTTCCTTTCGTAAGTTGAGAGCTTAATACAAAATGTCTTGATCATACTAACTCACTCCCCCAATGCTTCCCAGAACAGCCTCTCCCTACCCAACTATGTGTCTTTTCCTTCCTTCCTTCCTTCTCTCTCTCTTTCTTTCTTTTTCTTTCCTTTCTTTCTTTCTTTTTCTTTCCTTTCTTTCCTTTTTTCTTCCTTCCTCCCTCCCTCTCTCCCTCCCTTCCTTCCTTCCTTCCTTCTCTCTCTCTTTCTTTCTTTTTCTTTCCTTTCTTTCTTTTGTTCTTTCTTTCCTTTTATTTTCTTTCCTCCCTCCCTCCCTCCCTCCCTCCCTCCCTTCCTTCCTTCTTTCCTTCTTTCCTTCCTTCCTTCATTCCTTTCTCCCACTAATATCAATTTGTGCAGACCAAATACTTCTGGATATGTGGCCTTCCACGCACCCAACTCACCAGGGCTCTGCTCTTGGAGAAACTCTCCTTCTCCCTGTAGCTAATTGCCAACAGCTCCACATGTGTGGGATAGGATGCTGTGCTGATAAGCATTGGGATAGAATCCTTGCTTTGCTTATCTATAGTAGCTGACTTTGGGCAATTCTCACATGTCTTCTCATCTGGTTTTCCTCGGTTTAAAAGATGATAAGCATGTCACTTCAAAGCTCAAAAGACTAATATTCACGTAAGGTTAATATTCTAATAACTGATTGTGACTCGTTTATTTAAAAAGTATCTACAAGGAATGCTTCATACATCCCTGTACCTGTGATGTTTTATATTGGTGATGTGATATCAAGCTCTTCCTGAGACCTCTTCTTGAGAATTCAGAAATGACCTTTCTCTACGGGTAACATTTATATTGAGACAGAAAGTATGAGAAGTAGCAAAGTGCTCGAAGATGAGCAGGCTAGAAAATACTTCTGGCACCACACTAAGCAGGCTCTGGGTTCTTCCTTTACTCACTATATGCCCCGTGGAATGTCCCCTTCCTCTTTCTGAGCCTCGACTTTATATTTGTAATGTGAGAACAGTAATCATGTCCTTATTCATATGAAAGGAGGAAATCAGCTTAAACATGAAATGCTTAAGCATGGTAGGCATTCTGCATTACATTTATCATTGTGCTGTTCTCCCAGTAGAAACAACAGGGCAAGCATTCTTCAGATAACCTGGCATGTTCGGAGCGGAGTATTTTGGGTAATGGTAGGAATGCACATATATGCATGCTCACACCGTTCTTCCAGTCAGAGGTGCCCTTATTTTCTATAGCCAAAACCCTTCTACCAAACCCTTTTGCAAGTCTAATGGGTAGCTATCCCTCAGAGACAAATTACTTTCCAACAGACACTTGAGAAGCCCTTCTGACCACTCCTACATACAAGTTCACCATCCTTTGTTAGAGAACAGTTAGGAGCCTGAAATTAAGATCTAAGTTAATATTCCATATCTGGAATATTTGTCACTTAGAAGCTATGTTATCCAGACAAGCCACTTTTAGAAACCACATTCTCTATATTTAACATACATAGTATGAAAATCACCCTCAGAGATGTGCCTTAAGGATAGAACCAGATGAGCTAATGTGGAAATGTATTAGTTAGCACTTGTCTCTAATAATTTATATACTTAAATCATACGACCACTTGGGAACACTCTTTTTAATTGAGTTCATCTCTGCCTAATTTCATATCCCTAAGATGTATGTTAACTTTATTTGTATTTGTAACTTTAAATTGCCCTTTGAGAATTTCTTACATGTTTTGCTCATATTCATGCTCCCAACTCTTCCATGAATCACCTCCATTCCCTACCAACCCAGCATTGTCTCCTTTTTAAAAACATTAAACCCAAGACCCATTTGTATTAGTCATATATTCTTGGATGTGTGGCCGTCCGCTGGGGCACAGTTGACTCTACACCTAGGGGTGATGAAGTCCCCTTCCATGCTATGATTTGGTTGGGCTTGGACTTGTACAGATTTCATTCATCCTATCAAAACTGCTTGGAGTTCATATGTACAGCTGTACTTCTGTGTCCAGACACTGTGTGCTCAGTCATCCACCCTATCCACTTCCTCTTTCTCAATGATCCCCGAGCCGTGCCTTTGGAGGACAGAGTGATATCATATATATATATATATATATACACACACACACACACACACACACACACACACACACACACACACACACAGTATGCATATGGTGTCTATGTTTTGGATTGACAAGTCTACAGACCCTTATTATCCACACCTTGGACAACTTTGAGTCTCTGATTTGAACACCATCTACTGCTCTGATAAGAGTTGAGAGATACATTAATCTATGGATATAATAATAAGTCATTAGGAGTTGGTTTAATATTGTGCCCATTTAGCAGAGTAACAGTGGGAAGTTTTCCCTAGGGCTTATGCTCTGTCTAGCCACACATTCTTGGCTGATAGTGGTGTCAGGTATGGGTATTATTTATGGAGTGGGATTTAAATCCAGGTGGTGTTTGGTTACTCCTATGATGTCCTTGTCACTACTGTTCCAGTGAATATTTATTCCCAGGTAAGTCATCTTTGTAGCTTGCAGGAATCAGAGCTGAGTAATACTGATGATTACTTCTCTCCTCTGGTAGCATGCATAGCACCTTCCAGTCCTGTGGAAACTAGCTAGTAAGGATGATGCTTCCAGATGGGTACCAACTTGATTTCTCCATGTTCTATGACTCCAGTGTATAGTCTTACTCTTAAGCAGTAGGATCTTACTGTCAAGTTCTAGAGGATAGCCGAGAGCATTGGCATTAGTCTGTAATGTTTGGTAGTCTATGGAAACTCACCAACCACACAGCTTTAGGACAGGTAACCCATTCGTGGGCCTGAGTCGTTTTCAGTCTCTGATGTCTAGGAAAGGCATTGGTGCTCCATTATAATGTGATCCATCTTAACTCATATATATATATACATATATATACATATATATATACATATATATGCATATACATATATATAGACACACATGTATATATGTGTGCTTATATATGTATATACATGGTATATATACATATATATGTATGTGTATATAATACATATATGTATGTATATATATGTGTATGTATATATGCATATATGTACATAAGTTTCTACATTTGTTCATATCCTTATAACTATTTCAGACGGTCTTCCTATAATTCCTCTTCTCTCCTGCCACCTATACCCCCTTCCCAGTTTATTCTTTCCTACTCCATTATTCACTTCCAACCCTATATAACAGCAAGATCTATCTCCCTCCCCTTAAAAAGCCTCATCCCATAGCCCCTTAGTAACCTCCTGACCTCTATGAATATTTCAAATGAAACACTTGTATCTGAAGATTCAGAGTTAACACCAACAAATGAGAGAAAATATATGATATTTGACTTTCTGGGTTTGGATTACCTTACATAAAATGGTTGTTTTCAGCTCCATTCGTTTACCTGAAGATTCCATACTTCCATTTTTCTTAACAACTGAATAATATTCCATTATGTAAGCATATCACATTTTCATTATCCATTTGTCAGTTGATAGAAACCTAGGCTGTTTCTATTTTCTGGCTATCGTGAGGAGAGCATCGTAGAACATGGATGAGCAGTTACAGTGATAGTCAGATATGGAGTTCTTTGGGTATATGCCCAAGAATGGTATAGCTAGGTCATGTGGTAGATGTTTTTCCAGCTTTCCTGGAACCTTCATAACAGTTGGCATCCTCACTATTAGTGAAATTGTCTCCTTCCCTTATCCATGCCAGAATTTGTCAACAATTTTTAGCTTTATTAAAAAAAAAAAAGTGTGTTGTGTGTATTTAATTCTGTACACAAGAGTTCAGGTGCCTACAGAGGCCAGAGGAGGTAGATTTCCCTGGAGTGGAGTTGTGAGATGCCCATGTACTTGCTGGGGCTTGAACTCAGGTCCTCTGGAAGAGTAATGTGTAGTCTGTACCCCTGAGATGTCTCTCCAGCCCATCATGTTTTTAAAATCTAAAATTTTAAAATATTTTTAAAATCTAGGGTAAGGTAAAATCTCAAAGTAATTTTCCTTTTCCTTTTCCTGAGGGCTAAAGATGTTGAACATTTTAAGAATATTTCTCAGCTATTTGCATATCTCTCTCTCTCTCTCTCTCTCTCTCTCTCTCTCTCTCTCTCTCTCCTGTTTAGTTCCATGACCTTTGAAAATTAGGTTGTTTCTTTTCCCAATGTTTAGATTTTTTTTTTAAACTCCTTGCCTATTTGAGATACAAACTCTTTGTCAGATGTACATCAAGTAAAAAATTTCCCCCATTTTGTAGGCTTCTTCTACACTCAATTGATGATTCTCTTTGCTGTACAAAAATTTCAGTTTCATGAGGTCTTATGTTTTAAGTTGTTAGTCTTAATGCCTGTGCGACTGGGGTCCTATTCCAGAAGCCCTTTCCTGTGGCAGTAAGTTCAAGCACATCCCCTAAGTTTTTCTCTATAAGAGTAAGAGTTTCAGGTCTGTTAATATCCTTGATCCATTTGGAGTTGAGTTTTGTACAGGGTGAGGGATAAGGACCATGTTCACTCTTCTATGTGTAGCTATTTAGTTTGTCCAGCATCATTTGTAGAAGATGAAGTCCCTAGTGGGCATTGTTAACCTTTTATTGGCTGTAAAAGTGTGCATCATCAGTTGTCCTCAAACAACCCAGGAGTCTGTTTTTGTGCAAATATCTTGCTTTTAAAAAAATACTTTAGCTCTTTAATACAAGTTGAAATCTGGGGTGGTATCTCTAGCAGTTTTGTTGATGTTCAAGATTGATTTGGCTATCCTGGGCCTTTCGTGTCTTTGTATGAAATGTCAGATTTCTTCTCCAATTTCTGTGAACAACTACATTAGAAATTTGATGGAGATTGTGCTGAATCTGTATGTTGCTTTTCAGTGTCTTAAAGTTTTCATCATACAAATCTTTTGATATATTGATTAGATTTATCCCAAGGTTTTTTTTTTTTCCCCAGCTGCTGTGCGTAGTGTTTGTTTCCTTTCCTTAATATATTTATCATTCGTGAATAAGGATGCTTCTCATTTTTGCCTGTGATTTTTGTGTCCTCTTTATTTTGCTGAGTGTATTTATCGGCTGTATAAGCTTCTTGTTGAATCTTTAGGGTCTTTTATGTATACAATGGTATCAACTGTAAATGCTGGTACTTTTACTTCTTCCTTTTCTATTTATATTCCATCATCTCCTTGACTTGTCTTATTGTTACTGCTAAAGCATAAGTACTGTGTTAAATGAGGTCGGGGCTAGATACCCTTTTCTTGTTCTGATTTTAATAGAGATGCTTTGAGTTTTTCTTCCATTTAAGATAATGTTGACTGCAGGTTTCCTGTATATTGCCTTTATCACATTGAGATATGTTCCTTGTATCCCTCTTTCCACCGGTACTTTTATGGTGGAGGGATGTTCACGTTTGTCATAAGCCTATTATGTATCTAATAAGATGATCACATGACTTCTAACCTTTAGTCTGTTTATGTGGTGGATTAGGTTTATTGAGTTATGTATGTTGAATTAACCCTGTGTGTCTGTGATGGAGCCAACTTGATCATAATGGGTAATGGTTTTTATGTGTTCTTGAATTTGTTTACCAGGAATTTTATTGTGTCTATTTATATTTATATATATTCATATTCATATATATATATATACACATATATGTATATATACAAAATGCATATACATATGCATATATATATGTTATTTGTCTAGTTTTGGTGTTGGGGTAATATTTGCTTTGTAAAAAGCATTTGAAGTGATCCTTCACTATTTTGCAGAATAATTTGAGTATTATTGGTTTTAGTCCTTCATTGAAAGTCTAGTAAAAGTTCTACACTGAATCCATCAGGCCCTGGGCTCTTTTGTTGTTGTTGAGAAATTTTTAATTACTGCTTCTATCTCACTGGATATCTTGGGTCTATTCAAACTATTTGCTTCATCTAGATTTAACTTTGGCAGTTCATAGATATATTTAATATATTTAAAATTCATCCATTTCTTTTTGATTTTCCTAGTTTGGTGGTATATGAAACTTTAAAGTATATTCTTACGATTCTCTGAATTTCTTCAGTGTTGTAACTTCTCCATTTTTGTTTCTAAGTTTATTAATTTGAATTCTATCTTTTCAGTGATTAAGGTAGCTAAAACTTCGTTAATCTTGATTATGCTGTTCAACTGTGTTTTGTTGATTCTTTGGTTTTGCGTGCCCCTCCTCCCTCATTAATATCAACACAGATTTTCATTGTCCTCCTATCTACTTTTTTGGGGTGCTGATTTTTCTTGATTCTTTAAGGCCTTCAAATGCATCGTTAAGTCATTAATTTGAGGTCTCTCAAAATATTTGATGTAGGCATTAGTGCTATAAACTTTCTTATGTCTGCACTCAGTGTGTGACTTTTTGCTGTTTTCATATTTACTCAATTCTAGGAATGTTTTAATTTTCCCAATGTTTTCCTTTACCCCATTTTGATTCTGTAGTTTGGTGGTGAGCTTCCATGAATCTGTGACCTTTCTGTTATTTCTTTTGTTGTTGGCATACAGCTTTATTCCATGGTGGTCAGATAGAATACAGGATTCAATATTGAATACTAATTGAATACTAATACTGGATAGAATATGATTCGATATTCTGTATTTGCTGAGACTTGCTTTGTACCCTAATAAGTGATCTACTTTGGAGAAAGCCCCTTGGGCTGCTGAGAAGAACAAATATTACTAACTGATTTTGTGGAATTTTCTTTAGAAATCTTTTAGGTCCATTTTGCTTTATTTGTTTCATTTCATTTATTTATTTATTTTTATTTATTTCATTTAACTCCAGACTTTGTCTATTTATTTTTTTCCAAATGTCCTCTCTGTTGGTGAGAGTCGAGTATTTAAATCACCCATTATCATTGTACTGATGTCGATCTGTGGTTTACAAATCCAATAGCTCCTTTATTGTAATTGGGGGTTCCTGTATTCTGTGTGTGTATGTTTAGGGCGATAATATACTTCTTTCGGGTTTTTTCTTTAATAAATATCAAGTGTCCTCCCCTATCGCTGATTAGTTTTCGTTTTAAGTCCATATTTAGTCCGATATCAGAATGGCTACATCTGCTTGTTTCTTAGTTCCATTTGATTAGAACAACTTTTCCGCCCTTTTAGGTAGAGTAGTGTCTCTTGCTGAAGGCAGCCAAAACAACTGGATCTTATTTTAATATCCAGTCTGTGTCTCTTTATTGAGGAGTTGAGAATTGTTAACTTTTTAAAATGTATTTTATCATTTATTTTTATTTACTTATAATTTTTTGTTTATTTATATTTTATTGTTTATTGTTTATTATTTTATCGAGAGTTATTCAGAATTATTGAATAACAATTTAACAATTTATTAACTGCTGTGATTTTGTCGCTTTTGTTGTGTTTTATTAGACCTCTTTTGATTCAGTATTCTGGAATTATTTGTTTCTCCTACCTTCTTGGATATTTTTAATATTCTTTTCAGACCCAAGTATTCTTTCCAGTATTTTCTGTAGAGCTGGCTTAAGTGGTCATAAATTCCTTAAATCTGTTTTTCATCATGAATGAAGAATTTTCTTCTCTGCTTGAACTACAACTGATGATTTTATTTGGGATAGTAGTCTGGGCTGATATCTGGGGTCTTTTATACCTTGTAGAACACTGGTCAGTCCATTCTTGCTTTCATAGTCTCCACTGAAAAACCCGCTGTTTTTCTGACGGACTAGCCTTGTATTCGAGTTAACATTCCCTCTTGCAAATTTCAACATTCTTTCTTTGTTCTGTACATTTAATGTTTTAAGTCTAACACAATGAAAAGAGATTCTTTTATGATCCTGTCTATTTCGTGGTTTGTATGCTTTTGATCTTTGATGAGCATCTCTTTTTATGTTTTCTTCTATGATTTTGTTGAGAATATTTTTCTGTGCCTTTAGTGTTCATAAGTTTGGTCTTTTTATAGTACTCTAGAGTTCTAGTATATTTTGTTCTTGTGAATTTTTGGATTTGATATTTTCTTTGGCCATGTTATTCAATCCCTCTACTTCGTCTTCCAGATTTGATATTCTGTCTTTAAGGTCATGCAATCTAATGGTAAGTATTTTCTCTGAATTCTTTGTTTGAATTCCTAAACTTTCCATTTCGAGTTTTATTTCATTTTGGTCTTTTTCCCAGAAATTCTATCAATGTATACAATTCTATTTCATGTCTTGAACTGTTTTCATTATTTCATTCAACTGTTGTGTTTCAGCATCTTCATTGTCTTGTATGTATATTCATATGTTCTTTGAGTTTCTCATTTATGTTTATTATTATTATTATTCAGTAGCAGATCTTGTATGAAGTTAGAAGATTCTCGCAGACCAATTGTTAGGAGTCTGAGGGAGATGATCAAGATTTTTCATTAAATAACAGGTGACAGTAGAGTTGGAAAGGCGAGTTTAAGGTACATATCTGAAGAGAAGCTGTAAGGCAGTTAAGATAGGTGGAGTTCTCAGGCAGGCTGAAGGAGTGGGTGGAGTTGTTGGTGTGGGTCTGGTGCTCCTCCTTGGAAAGGATCACTGTTCAAATCTGGGGGATGAGTGGAATTGGTGGATAGACTCCAGTGTTTCTGCATAGATAATAGGACAAGTGTTTTTGGTAGGAGGGGTGGAGTTGGCTGTGGTAGATGGACTTGGTGGCAGGAGTCTAGACTTCGTGCCTAGAAATATGCAGGTAAGGGAACTCAGTGAGCATGAATGGGCCATTGGCATGAGTCTGGGTTCATACTGAAGAGGGGGGCTGAAAGGGAGTAAGGAGGAAAGCAAGGTTGCATGGGTCTAAATCAGGTTGCCAGTGCGTCAGTTTGCAACTTTTTACAGGACCCCACAGATGCCTAACGTGATTATAGGCACTTGTGTTGAGTAAAACACATAGTAGTTTGGTGATTCATCAATAAAGCTAATGTCATTCATTCCTCTTTTTAAAAGCAATTACCCAAGTTTATCTTGAATTTAAAATACTAAATTTGCTGAGTTTAAAGAAAATGTCAGGAATATCAGTAGAACAGAATAGAAACTTTCAAAACATAAATTAGTCAATGATTCCCTTACTTTTAAGAAAGAAAGAAAAAGTGTGTGTTTGTGAGACATACACAGAAAAGAAATGGGTTCAGAACAACTGCCAAGTGTTCCAAATGAGAAATAAAATGTTTATTGTGAAGGGGGTGATATTATACTCTCCTCCAAGTCAGAGCAAACAGAAAATCTGAAAAGCTTTTTCAGCAAAGCCAGTTTTACCCTGCTTCCAACCAAGCGTTATTCTTGCTATATTGGAAATCCTAACATACCTTGTTAGGGTTATAAATGGTGATACATCAGAAAGCTAGATTCCTTATGAGCAAAGGGGAGTGAGAATTTCTTCAGATGGTGACCTTTGTTTGAAAGTGGGTGATGTGGCCGAGTGCAGTTTTAATACCTATGCTACTTGAGGCCCTGATGCTGGCGCTCTGTGTCAAAGATAATGCAGAGTCAGTTTTTATTATCCTTTTGTGTTGGCCATTGGACACAGAGGCCTTACCAGACTTCCACCTTTAGTCAACAGACTTTAGCTGATAAGCACTCTCTAGTTCCTGGTCCCCTGGAAAGGCCGCAGACAAAGGTGTGACCCTGACACTGGACTACAGTGTGGAAACCAGACGCTCTTACGTTCTGTCACTCAGTCCGACTACTCTGCAGCAGAATTGAGCAATGCTTACAGGTCAGATATCTGAGGAGAAATAGCATAAACCTTAGTGCTATATCCAGTGTCAACTGACTTATAGTCTCTAGAAGAATTTTCTTCCTTTCCTTCTCTGGGACACACCTCCTGACTATAGTGGAAATATTTCACTGTTCACTTGGGTTTGCTAAATGTTATGGCTAGTTTTGTGTCAACTAGACAAAAGATATAGTCATCCAGAAGAGAGGACCGTAGTTGAGAAAATTCTTCTAGATTAGGCTAGAGGCAAACCTGTAGGGCATTTTCTTAATTAGTGATTGATGAAATGGGGTAGAGCTGGGGCCTCCCTGGTATGGTAGTCTTGGGTTTTATAAGAAAGCATGCTGAGCAAGCCATCGAGAGCAAGTCAGAAAGTAGTACCCTTCCATGGCCTCTGCATCAGCTCCTGTGTCTAGGTTTCTGCTCTGTTTGACTTCCTGCCCTGACTTCAGTAATGAACAGAGATGTGGAAGCATAAGCCAAACAAACCATTTCCTCCTCAAGCTGCTTTTGGTCATGGTTTCTCATCACAACAACGATAATCCTAACTGAGACAATTGGTTTTTTTCTAAATTATTGTAATACCAGACTTGTCCCAGAGACTTCTTCCCACTGTTCTATTGGCATCTTTGCTTTGTTGTATTAGCCAGAACTGCTGAGCATTTTCAAGAAAGCTCACTTAAGACTTTGAGAGACAGAGATTCTTCATTCTAGACCTTTCTGAGGGGCACATATTTTCAAGGGGAACCAGATTATTCCCCAGCGCACAATTGATGAACTAGGAGAGTGCCCTTGCTGTGAGTGAGCTTGTTTTGTAGAGGAAAATAGACAAAAATACTAAATACATAAATAATGATCATGGCAATAAACACAGGCATCCGTGGTTATTGGCTGCCAGTACCATTACCAACAAATTATATGCAGTAATTATCAAAACTTACTAATAAAGAAATATGCACGTGTAAGTTAAGTCTCATATAATATCATTGGGTTAGTAATATAAAGTCATGATTTGAACGTGGGTAGAAGGCTTTGCACATAAATCCTTGGTTCTGTAGTATAATTATGCAAAACACGGCAAAGTCTGAGTTATTTGGGTAAGGTGCTGAGTTAAGGGATATAAAAGAGAAAGAGTGACAATTTTCTAGCAGTTTAAATGTCCAGATTCAATTAGTTGCTCTAATAGTTTATGTTGTGTGTATGAGCCAAGTCAGGGAAGTTGAATACGACATTTCTTACCTTATGAATATTTTTTCCTTGTGGTAACTAGAAGAAGCACTAATGTGAGCAGCAGTCACGACACACCAAACACAGTGAATACTGTGACTGACTCATGCGTTCTACATCCCAGAGTTGATTAATAAAAAAGATAAGGGGTTTCTCTTAGGCATATTTAGTGTAGCCCAACCTTTTAGGTGAAAGGACAGTCACAATTCCTCTACAAATATAACCCTCAGCTATCATTGGGAAAATGCCAGAGGCAACTGAGGACAGGTGAAACACTTGGTTTGGTGGTGCTGACCACTGCTATGCAGTACACAGTGCCCACTGCGTAGCTGCCCTTCAATGCATTAAGGTGTAAGGACTGACAAGTGAAGACTCGGATTTTGTTAATACTGTAAAAAAAAAAAAGAGGAGATGTGGCTCACAGGAATTTATTATTTATTTTGGAATGTAGCTGTAGTAACTATGTGACCTAGTCATTAGTTCCTATTAAGGACCATCTCTCCTAGGAAGCCTTTCCAGAATTTTTCATTCTTCTCCCCGAAGGACCTACTATGCATTAGCGTATATATTTCTTGTATAAATAGCTTATTAAGAATGATAGTTATTTAGCATTCTTACTCCTCACTCCATAAAGTAATTTTTAGGAGGTGTAGTTGCTTGCTTTTCTGTTCTGCATTCTCTGAAGCATTTCCCATCTCCAAAGAAAGTAATAGGCGTCTGGTAAACGTGTTGGAGTAAGTTGAGCCCGCTTTTGAATACATGTTAAATGAACTCTCCCGAGTATTCCCAGTCATTTGAAAGATAAACAACTCTACTCTCTTACTATATCCTATTGCCTAACTTAGCTAGCAAAGTAGTTTAATTTCTTGTTGAGTGTTCAGGAAGTTTTTGTTTGTGTTGCATGAAAGCCAAATCTGATGGGATTTTTGGCACACAGGAAGTTGTTGACAGTTTCTCTTTCTCATTGGTCCTATTGTGTTAAGAGACCTGCCCGGGGAGTGTGCTGGGTAGTGTACAGTTTACCCCAGGCATTCATTTATTCAGTGGCACGCCTATCCGTTAATCCATTCGACACTCAGATAATTAGGTAAGGTGTTCGTGTTTGATATGCTTTCAGTGTGGTGCTGAGTCAGATAGATATCCTGCTGTATTATTTTCATTTTGACATTAAGTAAGGGGCAGTTCCCTTAAACACACGAACAGGAAGTTATGAAATATGAGCTGAACATCTCAGCTCACACGTATTAGTTTTATACGTTAAGGAAATCCAGTATGACATTTTTCATACAGGTATGTAACATGCGCTGATCAAATCTATTCTCCTCTTCCCTACCCTCCCATTCCTGGGTCATTCCAATCTTAAGTAATCACTCCTCTTCTTTCGAATTGGCGTTCTTTTTGAGGTTCTACGTGGGAGAAGGAATGCATGGTACTTTTATTTCTGCGTCCGGCTGTTTCACTTAGTACAAATTCCTCTACTTACATCCATATGTTGCAAATGACAGGATTTCATGCTTTGGGTCAAAGATTCCATTGTGGATAACATCACATTTTTTTCTGTGTTTTAGTGTGTGTGGGGAAGGGGGAGGGCTCTTAGAGGCCAGAGGAAAATCTTAGCTGTCATCTTCAGGAATGCTGTCAACCTGCTTGTGAAACAGGGTCTCTTTTGGCCTAAATTAAACTAGACTCATTAGCCTACAATTCCTAGGGATGCTCCTCCTCCACCTCTACCTCCCCAGCACTGAGATTATACTGTGAGCCACTATGCCTATCTTTTTAATGGGGATATAACTAGTCTTTCTTGTCCAGATGTGAGTGGGAAGTTATTTACTTGAGCAAGGACAACTTATCAGTGCCGATCAATGGAAGAAAATGACACTGCCTGTCTCAACAACCTTTAACTGCCAGCCGTCCTTCAGGGAGGGGTGGGGCCCATGGCACCTCCTCCATTCATCATTAAATGTTAATGGACCCAATAGTGTGTGGATAAACTATATAATGTCTGTGTAATGTCAAGAAGTCATCTTTTTGCTGCTCAAGTGCCTGTCACCTGGCTTGTACATTCTTTCTACTCCCTCTTCCCTGATCCCTGAAGGGAGTGATGTGGCTGTTATTTATTCTTATAACTTTGACTAGTTATGGGTTTCTGCACTAACTGCCACACAGGGCAATGAGAAGCTTCTCTGATGGAGGCTGGTTGCACCATTAAATTATAATATAAGCATGAAAATAAAGAAGGGACTTTGATAATATGACTACTTAATAAAACAATAGTAGTAGTTCCCCCCAACACACACACAAAAGCATATGATGTCCTGGTGGGCTCATGATTAGGTTTAAAGTATGAAGCATGCTTTCTCTTTGTAGAGTGAGGCTCAAAGTAAATCAGAAAATAAATAGCTATTTCCATATCTATTGGGCCGCTATTATCTTACCTGGCAGGTCAGTATTTTAGCTAGCAGCATCTGCAGCTGACTAAGACTGTGGATGACTTTTCTCCCAGAGCAACCTTCATCGCACAGCCTTCTGGCACTATAAAGGCTAGCAAACAGGTAGAGAGCTCCCGACTCGTCACCAGCTTGACTCCTCTATGTTCTAAGTGTGTGGTGTCTTCAGCAGTAAAGCCCCATCGGATAGGTCTGATGGCAACCAAGAACGATGACAATAGACTGCATTGTTTGCAGGGCCTCTGGAGCCTCCCTGAAGAACAAGGAGGGAGTCCACACCCTGCGCTGGAATTTTCATCTGATATCCAATTGCTTCTGAAAGAAGCATTACCCATCAGTGAAGTGTTTCTCTGTCTGAAGTCTGTTTTCCAGGCTATATTTTTGAATATGCTTAATAAATAGTAGGTTTCTGTATGGTTTTCCATGTATCCTTATTTTAGTTTCCCTTCCTCTCACCTTTCCAAGCCACTCCCTCATTATACCTTCAAATCTCCAATACTCTCCTCCTTCATGCCCAGTGTGTTCTACTGCACCCCTCCCTTAAGGACTCTTTTCTCCTCACTTCTTCGAATGGCTTCCTTTTCTCTCTTTCTTGCCCTATTTGTACTCAAAGGCAAACTCACTCTTATAAAAAAAAAATCATAAGATCTACATATAAGGAGAACATGTGGCATTTACCTTTCTGTGTCTGGGTTGCCTTAGTCAGTATAGTTTCTGACCCACCCATCTTACTGCAATTTTTTATTCTTCTTTATTGCTGAATAAAATTTCACTGCATATATGTGCCACATTTTATTATCCATCCATCCTTCGATAGAAATCTAGGCTGGCTCGAATTCTGTGCTGTGAGTAGAGCCACAGCGAACATCGAACTTCAGGAGTCTCTGTTGTAGGGTATGGGAGCCCTTGGGTGACGCACAGGAGTGGTGTGGTTGGGTCGTATGGCAGTTCCACGTTTAGCTTTTTAAGCTAAACTCCACACTGATTTCTGAAGTGTCAGCTTCAATTTGCATTCACATCAGCAGTGAGTAAGTTTTCCCTTTTCCCCTCAACTCCGGTATCATTTGTAGTTGCTTGTTTTCTTGATAATAGCCGTTCTGACTTGCGTAAGATTAAATCGTAAAACGGTTTTCGTCTGCATTACCTCGATGACTAAGACCATTGAAAACCTTTAAAGCATTTGTTAAGCATTTTTGTTTCGTCTTTTGAGAACTGTGTTTATTTCTACAGTCCATTTTTAAACTTTGTTTTCTTGACCTGATTTCTAACTTTTCCTATTTTCCAAACATAAATCATCTACTAGGATGTAACTGGAGTTTCAGTTTTTCCCATTACATTGGCTCCCTCTTCACACATTTAGCAGTTTCCTTTGCAGCATAGAGGCGTATTAATTTTATGGGATCCTATTCAGCAATCACTGGCCTTATTACCAAGCATTAGACTCTTAGTCAGAGAGTCTTCATTTATTCTTTTATCTATCTTTCTTATTTTATTTTTTAATTTTTTTAGAATTTCATATATGAATATTATATTTACAACATTTCACCCCCCAACTTCTTCTGTGTTCCCCCACTCCCTCTCAGATTCTGACCTTTTCTTTAATTATATTGTGTATGTGTATAATGTATATAACAATATGTATACAGGATATATATATACATATACATATATATATAACATATATGTACTATATATATTTACTAAGCCCATTTAGTGTTCCTCATATGTACAGTTGTTTATGGCTGACCATTTGGGATTGAATAATTTATCAGAGTGCTCTTCCCTGGGAAAACAGATCTTTCCTTGCTCAGTATCCATTAACTGTCTGTTGCTCTTCATCTATGGGTGAGTTCTTGTAAAATGTTCCCTGTGCATGTTGGGATTGCCACTGGTGTTGTCCATGTGCATGTTTTGTTTAGATAACCATGTTGTTGAGATTTCATGAGCTTCCATGTGATGTCTGGAAGACCTCATTTCTCACAAAACTGTGGCAGAATGCACAAGACATGCACAGGTTCAAAGCAGACAAAATCCCAGGGCTGAGAAGTGGAAATAGACACAAAATTCCACCCCTAACCAAGAAGGTATTTGCAACTGAAGCCAAATATAGTCTCTATACTGTATTTTACAAGTATATGGTTCACGTATGTACCAAGAAGAACTTTTAAATTAATTTGTAAAAGAACTATGAGAACTGAAGTTTTTTCAGTTCCCTTTAAGTTATGTACGATACCAAGCTCTATTGATAATGTCTGATGAGCTGCACACCCTGTCTTAAAATATTCCCCAAGGGAAACAAATACTTTCATGACAAATTATAATGCAACAGAGTCTGCAATAAATGCTATGACTGAAGATGAATTAAACTCTCTGAGAGTAAAGGTAGCACAATTTACTGTGATATCGTAGAAGAACATGACATAGATGGGCCTTGGAAGAGAAATTAGAATCCATAAGTGACTGTGAGGGAAAACACTGTGCAATAGAAAGACTATGGTGAAACCCCGAAGATGGAAGAGTATCCTGGAGCATAATGAGCCAAGAATAAAAATGATGAAATTTACAGGGCTTATTCAATCCTAATCACTTCGGGTGGTTGAAAAACTTAATAATTATGCTGAAAACTAAGTTTTTGCCAATTAGTTTTAATACTTCTTCTGGATATGGTCCTAAAATGAACCCTTTAAGCGCAGAGGGGGGTTATCCCATTCGTGTATTTTAAAATGATAGTGGTCCTAGTCTACCATTGCATTTCTACCCAACTCCTCCATCTTGCTGAAGTGGGTAGAACTCATATACGCCCCTAATCTTCCAGTAACTGGTGCTCAAAGGTTGTCAGTAGTCTCCCATTCCCCCATAATATCTGGACTTACATATGGTTGTGAGCTGTCACATGGGTGCTTGGAATTGAACTCAGGTCCTGTAGAAGAGCAGCTAGTTCTCCTAACTACTGAGCCATCTCTCCAGCCCCTCATTCGGGCTGTATACGCGAAACAATTCTCTTTACCTATTTACTAGCTCCTGCTCAGTACTGACCCTTTATACAAGCCTGAAGGATAGATACTGTCACTTTCTTCTAACTCTGTCCCTTCCCTCACTACTCTTACCTCTAAAAAGCTTTTATATGAGGCACACAACAAGATGTTTCACTTCACTAAAAGGCAATATGGCAAATGTCATGAAATAGGTATTGGAAATAACAATTCTTGAAAATGTATGGGTGCATACATATCGTTGTTTCTGTTTTAATTATTACAGATTTAGTAATGATTATCCTTAAGTATAATCAACTACCACCTTTTCACTATTTTTCATTTCCTACACAGATGATTTGTACAGTGATATCAAATGTGTAGAAACTTGAAAATGCCTGAATCAATATACTATAATCCAGACAGAGTTGATATAATCATCCGGAGCTTTCGTATACAAACGTGTGGTTTTTATTAGTGCTTTAAGAAGCAAAGACTTAATTTGTCAGTGGTAATAAGTAGTGCTTATTATGAAAAAATCTCAAACATGAAGAAAAGTATATAATGCTATGTGCAGCATAAACTAAACACCAAGAATAACAGTATTTAAGGAGGTAAACATTACCAAAGGCAGGCCAGGCACAAAACAGTTCTGGAAATTTTAGCTTCCACTTTCTCACCTTGATTCTAAGAAATGTAAGTAAGTTTGCTATCAAGTGTCATCTTCCATTAAAAAACAACCTCCCATCTTTTCAGATACAATGTACAATTGTACAAGGCCACCATAATTGTTTCAGACAGGTGAACACATTCAGGGATAGTTCTACTTTATAAAATGGTTTAAGCCTGTCCCTGAGTGCTTTGATTGGCAGATTTGTTTTCATTTTTTCCTTCTTGGCAAGGAGCCACACAAGGGGAAGATGCCCAAGAACATCAGCCTTTATTAACTTCAAACACTGAATTTATGACAGAATATTTGCCAGAAATTTTTGTGGACAAGACTGGAAAGTTTGATCAGATGATCATATAAGCAGATTCAGGCCTGTCAACATCCATAGTTTGAAACTATTGATAAAACCCATGATGACAGTCTCGAGAAGGTACATCTGAAATATCCCATTGCTTTTACCTATGGAATCTTTTATTTTTTTTCATTAATTGCTTAAAGCAGAGAACACTTTATATAATAGTTCCTCCTTAACACAAAGTCTCTGTTCCTATGATTTCAGTTTCCCATGATCAACCATAATCTGAAAATATTGGATGGAAAATTCCCCCAGTTAAAATTTGTAACTGCATATTATCTCCTGAAGCATGAAATGATCCTACTGCATCCCACTCAAGACATGAATCATCCCTTTACATAGTGTGTCAACTCTAGACAAGCTACCAACTTCTTAATCACTTAGTTTCGGTCATTAGATCAGCTGTCAAATTAACATAACACTTGTTATAGCAGCCTGTATTTTGCTTAAGAATGTCCCCATAGTCCAATACTGTGATGTTGACATTCTAGGTATGTGAAGGAGAAGTTGGGGGCTGAGAACCTGGTTCAGTCAGTAAAGTACTTACTGTGCAATCATACATGTCCCTGGGGCCATGCTGGCCAACCACTGTAGCCAAATCCATGAGCTCCAGGTTCAGTGAGAAATTCTGTCTCAAAACCTACAGTGGATACAACTGAGGAAGACACCTGACGTCAGCTTCTGGCCTCTGCACGGGCGTACACAAACATGGACACACAGAAAAGGACCCTGGATTTCCATGCCAACACCACAGGAAAGAAACAAAAACAACAAAGAGGACAAGTTATAATGTGTTTCCTTGAAGAAATTCTCAATTAGAAAAGAGAAAAATCATAGGTTGGGGTTGCTAAGATATATAGTAAAATGAATCTTCTATCTATAACATCATAAAGAAAGAAAAAGAAAGTTTTGACAGCTTCGTTTGTCATTATACCTCAGGTTACAAATATTTAAATCATAGCATATTGTAAAGACTTTGTTAAAATAGAAGACATGCTAAATTTGTTGGAAAACATGAACAGGAAAAAAAATTCTAACTGATAGCAAACTGCTATGTCTCTATGAAGATGTAAGTAAGAGATCTCCTTAAAACAATGATCTAAACATGGCTTGAATAATCATAAAGCCATTTACTACAAGCAAGGGGCAGTTACAGAGATTCAAGAGGAACTTTGGACTATAAATCTTAAAACATACTATAAAGGCTGTGCCTGCCATTGCGTAAACTCTGTCACATTTCTGGCTAATTTGAGGAAATTGGTCAGGAGAAGAGAAACCATCCAAAGAACATATGTGATTGTGATGAAGCTGGGCTCAGCTGAGGAAGGATGTCCAATAGACCCTGTCCTGAAAGAGCAAAGGAGGTGCCAGACTACAGAATATGAGAAGACAGAATGACTCTGGCACTGTGTGGCAGAGCTGCCAGGCATATGGTAAAGCCAGATGTTGGGTGCAGATTGAAAAACCCATGCTCTCTCAAACACAAGAACAAAAAGTATCTATCAAGTTTCTGGCACCATGCTCTAACAATATGGTTGATAACTGTTTTGTTTACCAAGTGATTTTTTTTCCATTACTTTATCCTTGAAGTAAAACCAGTTCTGAAGATGAAGAGGTAGGATTGAAAGGCCTGTTTGTAATAGGGTACATCTGGCATCCCACACTTTGTCAAATTTGAAGATGTCAATAGTGAAGTTTTATTTTATCTCTCTATTCAACCTTATTTCTTTAGCTCTCTCAACGGGAAGCATTCAGATTTTCAAGACCGTATATATCTGCCTGGATCACATTTTGTCAGCAGTTGGTAGTCTGGACATAATGAACATAATGCAATGCAATGTCATTGATACATTAACAACTTGCCTGAGAGTGTCTCTTAGCATTTTTTACTGCTTGAATGAGCTTGGGGTAAGAGGGACCTAGTAAATGGGTTGATTTCAGCTTCTTTCTGAACCTACTGAGCGGCTTACCTCTTAAGCATATTTTACCTCTCTTTACAACATCCTGTACCTTAATGAGTTTACCTCCGAAGTGGAATGTTTTATCTCAGAGGAAGTTGCTACACAGCACTTGGCCATACGTCCTTAACAGGGCGATTAAAGAAGAAGAGTGAGAGACTGTCCTGTTTGGCCACACTGGAGAAGAAAGTGGTCCAGAGACTTCGCCAACTCCATATTTGGGGTCATGATATGAGATGTTGGTTTATTTATTTTTGTTTTATGGATTTCTTTTTGAAAGATTTATTTTTCAATGTGTGTGTTTGTGTATGCAGAGTCTGTGTGGGTGCCTGTGTAGTCCAGAAGAGATTGTAAGAACTTCTGGAGTTGGAGTTATAGGTCAGTGTAAGCTACCAGGTGTGGGTGTTAGAAACCAAACTTGGGACTTCTGGAAAAGCAGCAAGTGCTCTTGAGACTTAGGTTTAGATGGACGATAAGAAGTGTGCATGACTAAGCAGTCCTTGTCCAGCTATGGCCCTGCACATCACTGACTCATCATTCTTTCAGTTCTAGACTTTTCTGTAAAGTAATTGATGAGATATCAGCACTGTGAAATCTCTTCCTGGGAGGCAAGTTCTCTCTCTGGCAGGCACTAGGTTTTAGCTTTTTCTTTCTCTCGGCTTGAGATTCCTAGGGAAATTCCTATTTCTTTCTTATTTAAAAAAAAATGTATTTCATTTTTTTATCTGTGTGGGGTGGGCACACATGTGACACAGTGCTTGTGTGGGGGTCAAAGGACAGCCTACCAGAGGTAGTTCTCTTCTTCTACTCTGTGAGTTTCTGGAGATTGGACTACAGTGGTGTGTCTTGGCAGCAACATTTACCTGGTGAGCATCTCACGGGCCAAAATTCCATTTTCTTGAGATCCATTATTTCAGTAGTCTAATGGCCAAAAGGGAACACAGTGTGTCCTTAGAATATTCTCATTCCTATAGGTACAGGTTACATCTTCACTTCTTGTTCTACCATTTGAGGCCATTCTTCACAATTTGATAAAGGCAGTGTATCTTCCACAATATCTTTCTCAAAAACTTTATCATTCTTCTGCCAATTTCACAGGAATTCCCTCCCACATTCTCACCATTAAGCAAACATATCCACTGATCTGTTTTTAAACAAGCCATTGTCTATCTCAGCTCATGCTAAAATGAGGTCTGCATTTAGTCACATGATGAGGATCATCTGTGCCCAAGTGACAAGAGCTCCTGCTCTCCAGACTTCAGCCAATGGCTGCAGAGTCACACTCAGCTTTGCTCACAGTGCCTCTTCATTTTCATGACATGGTTGCCATGAGATGTGTCTGAGACTTTATGATCGGGTCTTGTTTTCTTTCTGTATAAATTCTCTTAATTTATTTCTGTTTGCACTTTACTACAGTTTCAAGAAGAAAGCAGTCGGCATTTTTGGAAACATCATTTGGAAACTGATCAAACTGTGTGTCTGCTTCCCACATCCGGTGTATTACAACTTCACTGAGCGTTTCCTCCATCCTGGATGACACTCTCCTCAGTCCCTCCCAGCCCCCAATCCATAAAATCCAGGTTTCCACTCACAGCTTTCCCTGGGACATCTCCTCTTGCAAGCCAATTCCAAAACTGTTCCTACTCTTTGAAATACTTGCTAAAGCACCACCCCATGTTCACATAACAAGTTCTGTTAATTTTCTATTGTTTTGAAAGAAACTACCATAAACATTAGTGGCTCTACGTGACTCCCTGTTTCATGACTCTTCCTGGGGAGACATAAACAAAGGTCTATTTACCCTAGATAATTGGCCATCAGCATACCAAAGAGATGGTTCCCCTGGAGATGGTTCCACCCTAGCGCAGCTTACTGAAGCACTGAGTTCATTGCAGCAGTACTGGGAGGGGTTGCTTACTGGAGAAAGCATGGATGACTCAAAGGCAGCCCCATCACTGGAAAGCCTAACCTAGCTTGAGTAGAACCACACAAAAGCTGCAGCCCAGGAGCTCAGGGCACAGCTGGCGGTCAGCTTGGTGAATCAGAGAGAATCATTTCCCCTGCAATTTTTAATAACCTTGGAGAAGGGCTTTGTGTACTGCAGGTAACCAGTCAGTCATCCGCCCAAGAAGTCAGGTGTTAGTCAATGGAAAGTGTAAATATTCGCTTATATAATGGAAAAGAAGAAGGAGGAGGAGGAGGAGGAGAAGGAGAAGAAGAAGAAAAAGGAGAAACCACTTCTTTGCAGGAACAATTAAGATTAAAATCTTGCAGTGAGAAGACTATCCTGGATTATCTGGGTGGGCACTGAAGGCAATGACATGTATTCTTATTAAAAGGATGCCAACTAAGGAAAGACACACAGAAAAGGCCACAGGAGAACAGGGCAGGAGAATGGATGTGTTGGCCTGTATCAAAGACCAATGTGACTCAACCACATTGGTGGATGCTGGCCACTACCTGAAGTGAGGAGAGAAGAGGAGAGTCCTAACTCAGTTCTTCAGAAGCTCCTTAAGCATCGGCTCCAACTGATGCCTTGCTTATTGACCCTAGTAATACTGCTCTTGTTCTTCAGACCCCTAAAACTGAAAGATGCTAAGGTTCTGTTGTTTTAAGCCCCCAATGTCTGATAATCTGTCATATCAACTACAGAAAACGAATACAAACAACATTAAATGACTCTAGGAACTAGCAAAGTGGTTAAAATCACTGGCTGTTCTTCAGAGGGTCCAAGTTCAATTCCCATCACCCACATGGTACCTCCCAACCGTCTGTAACTACAGTTTCGGGGGATGTGACCCTCTTCTGGCCACCACAGGCACCAGCCACACACGGTACAAAAACATACATACATGAAAACACCCCCACAAAATATTTAATGCATTTTAAATGATATCTAAGTGGTACATATAAATTAATTTAAAGGTTTCTCAGTGAGACTCAGTGCTGCTGACAATGATGCTTCTGCTTGTGAGTTTTCCATCTTGTGACCGTTTATCTTTTCCTTTAGGTTATTTTCTCTTTTTAAGTTAGCGAGTACGCCTTAGCTAGTCTAACAGTATACCAATCGTGTGTCAGGTGTGAGTGTTACTAAATAAGGTATTTATCTTCTGATTTCTAGCTTGTATTTTACCCTGTCCATGGTTTATTATGCATTTAGACTTGCTTTCAATGTATTCTTAATCATGGAAATTCTAAACATTGAAATGGGAAAGACTAGTACAATAGAGCTTCCCACTTCCCATGATTCAACTTCAAGAATGACTGGCATTTTTCCAAGAAGCAACATTTTATTTTCCTTTAATTGTAATTTGTAAAGATGTTTGGGTGGGTGGGGGCACACATCTGCCTGTGCACGGGTGTGGGGTTGTGCACGACCACGCACCCACATGCAGAGGCCAAAGGTTCATGTTTGGTGTCTTCCTCTACCCTTTTCTGACTTGTCCTCCTGAAATATGGTCTTTCACAGAATCTGAGGCTCCACAGCTTGGCTAGGCCGGCTGCCCACCTAGCTCCCAGAATCTGTCCATCTCAGCTTGCCCCTACTGAGGTGACAGGGACATATGACCAGGCCCTGTTTCGTTTTCATGTGAGATCTAGGGATACAAGCTCAGGTCTTTGAGTTTGCACACCAAGTCCTCTTTATCCGCTGAGCCCTCCCCCAGCCCGTAATTTCTCTTCTCTCACCACGTCGTAAGTGTATTTGATGTATTTGGTCATTTTCTCTTATTTTCATTCTTCTGCTTCAGCCTCCCGCTCTTGCTGAACCCATTCCCCTCCTACTTCCAAGTCTTTTGTGTTATAACCCAGGAAATCGAATTAAGATTGATTGCATGAATATGGCTGTGAGATTTACTGGATTGTGAGCAACTTAACTATTTGCCACACCACTGAAGAAGATGACTCTCCCTGCCTTAGAAACCATGAACTCAGCAGCTCCTCGGAGAGCTGCGGTCCACCGAGATCCCCTCCCCCAGCCATGCTGGGATGTTGACGGGCGGGTCTTGTGTTGGTGACAGCAACTGCTGTGCGTTCATGTGTACCGCAGCTAAATTATGCCCGCCTCTCCCTTCTTCCTCTAGCTCTTATTCTTTCTTCCCCCTCTTTTATGATATGCCCTGAGCCTTGCTGGGGGTGACACAGACACCCTGACTAGAAATTAGCCTTCCAGAGTCATTTATTCTCAATATCTTGACCAGTTAATATGTCCACATGAACCATCACTCACTGTGAACAGAAGCATCTTTGATAAAGGCCTGGATCTTGCGCATAAACATAAAAAAATTAGAAATAATTTGGCTCAATGTTAATTTAGCAGTCCAATAGTAGTGTCCCCCCGAGGGCCAGGGACATCCATCACAACCGTGGGCTTTTGACCAGCTCTTCAATACACACATGGCTTCTCTCCTGTGGAGCAGGCCTCAAATCTAGTTTTAAGAATCAGTTGGTTATTCTCACAACAGTCCCGCCACCGCTGCAATATTAAACACATCTTGTCTGGCAGACAGGCATAGTAGCTTACAGAGTTCACAGCTGAGTAAGATAGGCCGAGCGGTGGGGATCAGGAATGAAGTTCTATGTGGGAGTGACCTGCTGGTGCCACTTAGTGATGGCAAGTTCCAAAAGAAAGCTAGTTATGGGGGTTTAGCTACGAAGCGCTCATCACCAGAGAACTGTGGCACGAATACCCCGTGTGCATGGCTCTCATCACGCAGATAAAGAAGACAGCACCTGTCCATGCAGAAACAAGGAGATGCACATATGCAATTGGTAGAAACGTGTAGCGGTGTCTGTAGCTGCTACGGAAAAACATCTTGCAAATTGTTCAAAAAGTGAAAATTAAAACTTCCAGATCACACAAGAACTCATTTTATTCTGGATTTTTATCCAAAAGGGTTGGAATGCAGGTCTTATTGTGACACTTGCATTTCTATGTTTATTGAACATAACCCTCAAAACCAAGATGTGACGATTTACCTGCACGAGCACAGGTGAAGGTAATGAAAGTGTGGTATTTAGACACCTTAATGATGCTTACATATTATACATCCTTTTGAAAGAAGAAAGCTGTAGCGCATGCCACAGAATGGATGAATCTTGAGAACATTACGCTGTGTGACGTAAGGCAGCCATTTGAGGGCAAACTCTGAATACGTGCACCTGCATGATGTCTCCAAATGCCGTCTTGGTAGGCACAGGGAGTAGAACTGTTAGTTGCCAAAGGCTTGGGAGAGGGGCAGCACAGCCTTGCTACTCACGGAGAATGGAGTTTCAGTTATGCAAGAGGAGTGAGTTCTAAAGCTGTTCTTTAACATTGTACCTGGAGCCCATAGCACCGTACTAGTCACTTAGAACCTTGAGGGTAGAAACCGTCTCACTTGTTCATTACACAATAAAATGTAGGACAAAAAAAAAACCTAAAATAGAGCTTATTGAGCATCCAGAAATGGGAGGATAATTAAAGGCATGAAGAACAGGATGGAATTAGCTGAAGCTTTACTTTAGGTTTTTTAAAACCTGTTTGGTGCAAACAGGAGGTTGGTGGGAACTTCAGTGAAGGGTTTCTGTCATTGGCTCTCTAAGGAAGGGGGGCCTAACGTTTATTTCTGCCCAGGCGTCGCTACTCAGTAGCTGTTAAAAGTCATCACGAGAATATTCATCAGTCTCACCACAAGGCGAAGCTCCTTTAAGAATGAATACAAAGGTTTCCCTCTGGTCAATACTTTCGGCCACATCTCCCTCTACTCTCTCTCTCTCTCTCTCCTGCCTCTGCCTCCCGAGTGCTGGGATTAAAGGCCTTCACTATCCAGCCTTCACTACGATTCTTTGGGAGCCAACTTCTGTTTCTACACACACACTTAGACCACAACCACACACATACCATACCACATGCGCTACACGCGACAGATTCTGTAGTGTTTGGTCACACCTGCTTGACGCAGTCACTCCAGTTAAAATAATTTTGGATGGAACTCTCAGCACTATATCATTGGAGAAATCTAAACTCTGAAGAAGTCTGAAAATGTATATGTTAGCTCTTGTGTTTCATCCATATCTTTTTCATTCCCCCCCTGAATTTAGTAAACACTTAGCATGGTCAGCACTAAGATCTTTCTTTGTTTCACTCAGGATGAATTTTATGGTCTTTCATTTTTATAATTTTGTAGGTTTAAGGGGTAAATACAGTTAGAAACACATTTATTTGCAAACTGGAAGTTTGAAGGTGTATTTCTGAATAATCAGGTTAAGAAAAGCATTATCTTTCAAGTTAGGCATCTAACAGTCATCATTTAATTTTCCTAGCTACAGGACACCTCTGCGAGTTCGAGGCCAGCCTGGTCTACAGAGTGAGTTCCAGGACAGCCAGAGTTACAACAGAGAAACCCTGTCTCAGGAAAAAAAAAAAAAAAAAAGGAAGGAGGAGGAGGAGAATTAACAGTATCAACCAGATGTGCTGAATCATACAAACTTCAGCAGCAAAACTAAGGTAAAAATAGTAGGTCGTGGATTATAAGGAGATTTAAGCAAATAGAAAATACTGGTGTCTACTGCACACAAACATTGGTGTAGGCAAGGGGAATATAGCTGTGAACAAAACTGAAAATCTCTGCTCTTGTCAGTCTGTCTGTCTAGGGAGGAATCAAACACAGGTCAGATGTTAAATGTTACCATCAGTGGGAAGAGGACATGCATGCCATGGGATATGAACGGAAGTCAGGGACGACCTTGTGGCCAGAGCGAGTGAGTTGCGTGCTTAGCCATCCTGCTGTTTCCAGGCACATATGTTTTAAAAATAAAACATGTAATATGTGGGGGGGAAAAAAACAGAACAGGAAGTACAGAGGTAGGACTAGTGAAAGAAGAGAACATCACTTATTTATTTAAATAAATGACCAAAATACTTCATTGATGGGAGACACTTGTGCAGAAACATGACCGGGGGAGGGGTGGGGAAGGAATGAACCACAGAACTCTTGGAGGTGGAACATTTCAGACAAGAAGGAGCATACAAAGACCTCGAGATAAGAGGCGGGGCTGGCCTGTTTGGCGAGTCGTGGAGAGAGACCAGCGTGGGTTGATTTCAGTGAGTCAAGGGGGAAGTACACGAAATTAGATCCCAGAGGCAACAGGGACTATGTCACGTCTATCTCCCGGTCACTGCTAGGACTTTGACTCTGGGTGAAGCCATTACGTAGCATTGGTTATGATAGTGCGATGAACTGACTCATATATTGAAGATAACACTCTGACTACCGAGCTGTAGGGAAAAGCAGAAGCAAGGAGGTCCCCCAGGGAATTTACCACAGGCTGTGACAAGGTATGAAGTTGCATCCAGGGCTGAGGAGAGTTAGCTGCCTGGAGAAGCGTTGTGTTTATGAAATGAGCGACTGCAGATGAGGAGAATCAACAACCAAAGGGAAGGAAGTGGTTAAAGGGTGGGAGAAGAAAATTTAAAAGTTTTAAAAAATGTTTATGGATCCTGAATTTACCCGGAGGGTGGCAGACACACAGGCAGACAGGAAGACAAATATGATCTTCATAGTTACTTGTTTTGCCTATAGACTGTGTGTCAATCATGTGATAAAGTTTATGTAGCATCCTGCATATGTTTGTAAACCGTAAATTAATCTGTTATATTGGTAAACATCTGTCCAGAAGTGTCTGGATGAGTATGCCCTTATTCTAAATGAACCTCTCATGGGTTGTCCTTGTTAGCTAGTGTTGTTATTGCACATTACATCTTGAGGAATTTCGAGATTGTCTTCAAAGCACATGTTATTTTATTTGTCTGTGCACCATTGACTAGAAAAATCTATGTACTTCACTGCCTTACTTGGTTATGGAAAATCAACAGTAGCAATTTTAAGCACAGTAGATCGATTAAGTTAGGCAGTGGTGATAATAAATATTAACTTTTGGGTTTAAAATATGAAATATAGCTATAAAATAATCACACTGACTTTCTTCTCTGACTCCTAAGACAACTCACAAAGCACTCGTTGAAAAATGCTCTGTGCAGAAGCAAAATACTAGAATGGTCTCTGAGACAATCTGTGTGAAAGAAGAGCTCACTTATTAATATGTTATATTTATAATTATAATATATTATAATTATAATATTGCTATATTAATAATGTGATTATAATGTATTATAATTATAGTATGATTACATTAATATTAATATGTTATGGCGAGATTAACTACAATGTTCAGTGTGATTCACAAAGCCACAGTCAGCACATAAAACTCCAGCTCATGAATTTCCTAATCCATTTCACATCTCTTTTTCCTGCTCAAAATCATTGCATACATCTCCATTTCCATTTAATGTCACACCCTAAGCACCATGAGATTCGATGAGAATTTGTTAACTTTTCTTATTTGATGAAAAGCTAGTCACTTCTAACCCTATGACTGAGTATTGGGTATCCTTAGGAAAAAATAAAAATAAAAAAGGAAGATGCTCTTGAAGCTTACAGTGTACAACAGACTCAGTGCAGGAACAGAAGGACAGCAGCAAGACAGGGGCTTTATACGCTTTACATCACAGGAAGTTCTTCTGTATGTATTATCTCATTTACATACCATAAGCACTGTGAAAAGAGGGCTCTCTATGCACTCAAAGAGCTGACAAGAGGCAACTTAAGAAAGGATTTACTGTGACTCAGTTTCTTTGTGGAGAAGGCACCATGTCTGTGGCTCTGTGTGGTAGATGCTTGCAGCATAGTTGTTACTTTTCGAAGGGTTTGCAGTGGTGTTGGGACAGGAAGCGAGCCCAGCCAAAGCTCAAGGCCTGAACTCCAGCAGCTTTCCTCCTCTACCTGAGACCTACCTCCTAACGGTTCCAAAACCGTGCTACTAGGTAGGAACCAAGTGTTCAAACACGTGAGCCTATGGGGACATTTTATACCCAAACCTAAACTTTCTACCTGGCCTCCACGGGTTCATAGCTTCTGAGAATGCAAAAACACATTCAATCCAATTCCAAAAGTCCAAAAGTTCCTGTAGTCTTATAGACTCAGCATGGTTCAACAGTTTACAGTCTCTTCTAAGACTCCAGAAAATCTTATAAATATGAGTTCCTGTAAGATCACAAAACATGTAATGTACTTCCAGCATACAATGGCATAGAACAAACATTCCCATTCCAAAAATAAATAGAGAGAGAGAGAGAGAGAGAAGGATGGGGACATATAATAAAGAGGATTAAACCAAACTAATAATGAAATTAGAAGAAAACCACCAAATCCCACAGCTCAGCATCCGGCATCTATAACTGATGAAGGGTATCATTTGGGCTCCAGCGGTTGGGTAACCGCTTCTCCAGTGCTGTCATCTGTGGCATACATGGCCTCTCTATGACCAGATCCCCTCGATGCCTGCAGCTTTTCTTGTGAATGTCCTATGATTTTTGGTATCTCCAAACTCCTGGGGGCAACACTGGAGGTTAGGCTCCCTCGTCACAGTTACAGGCAATAGGCCTCCTTGCAGGGAATGATATCCTGCCACACATGACCTTGTCTCAGCAGCTTCCTGGAACCTTGTACAAAGCTCCATGGCCCTATCATTCTCTCATCTTCTTAAGCTCTCTTGTGCTTACAGAGGAATTGCTCTCCAATGAGCAGCACCTGAGCTTCCCTTTGGAACAGACAATGAGTCAGAGCTGCGAGCTATCACACCCACAGCCACTGAGTAGCTTCTTCTCCAATGACTCTTTATTTCCAAGGAAGTACGGAGTGAAAGAAAGGAGTTTGAGAAGGGCAATCATAAAATACTATGTTGGGAACTAAAAAGTCAAGTTGCTGAGGTACATTGGGATTGTTATGCATGAGGCAGAGTTTATTCAGATTTAAAACCAGTGTGTATATATATATATATGCGTTTTATATATAAAATGTTTTTAGCTGCTCAGTCTCCAACATGAAGAGGCATATAGCAATCATCCATGGTTGCTCGTCTGTGAGAAGAATGGAATAATGGAGAATGGAAAAGGAAATTGAGGAAGTTAAAATGCAATGAAAAATCATTCAATGTGTGCTTGTTAGTAAAAGAATGAAAAGTAGAAGCAGGGAGAAAAGATTTTAGAAAAGCAAAAAAGGATCTTATCTATCCATTCAGTTTATTCAGTCCACAATTAATCTCCTACAGAGTGTGCAAGACCTTCTTCTGTACCCCGTAGAGGTCATGAACCAGACTGACCAAGTCCTCTAGGATTAAGAAGGGGTGGACAATAAACAGTTAAAGTAGTATGTCTAAAGTTAGTTTTTATAAGGGGTATGGGGGAATATGGAATAGGTAGGAAATAGGAAGTAGCAAGGGGGATGGGTGCAGTGCTGATTGAAGGCAATGTGTCCTGAGTGAGGAACAGTCTCCAGTGAAACTGAGGGGAGCCTGGAGGAGACAGGGCAGCAAGCAGGGAAAGACTGGAGAGGTCATGTGCTAAGCAGATGAACAGAGAATGCTATTTTGTTTTTCAGTGTCACGTGTGGTTGAATAGTATGGCCATGTGCCAGATAGTTTTATGTCAACTTAACACAAGCTGAAGTCATCCGAAAGAAGGAACTTCAGTTAGGAAAATGCCACCATAACCATAATGTTGAGCTGTAGGAAAGCCTGTAGGACATTTTATTAACTGGTGGTTGATGGGGGAGGGCACAGCCCATTGTGGGTGGAGCCACCCCTGGACTTGTGGTCCTAAGTTCTATAAAAAAGCAGTCTGAGCAAGCCATGGCAAGCAAACCAGCAGCACTCCTCCATGGCATCTGCATCAGCTCCTGCCTCCAGGTTCCTGCCCTGTTTGAGTTCCTGTCCTGACATCTTTCAATGATGAACAATGATATAAAACTGTAAACCAAATAAACCCTTTCCTCCGCACGTTGCTTTGGACATGGTGTTTCATCACAAGAATAGAAACCCTAAGACAGGCCAACAGAGCCATAGTAAACAAGATTTTTTTTCTCTTGATTGTGTCTTTAAAAGGTATTTTCATGATTTCATGACATGGCTGGCTGGCTTCAGCAGTGGTTGTTACACAGAAGTCATTAGAGTGTGCAGTCAGTTTAGTCAAAAGTCTCCTTTATTTAGGCTATTTGTTTAAATAAGTGTAAATAGTTCCTAGCTGATAGATACATTTTCAGTCTCTCACTCCATCTTTCAGTGTCCAGTATGGAAATGCCATTATAACAGGACTCTATTAATATTTGCTAAAAGGCTTTTTATGTCTCCATAGTTAAACCCTTAAAAACACAGGGTGTTTCCCTTAAAACCATTTCAAAGATGTGACTTTTAATGCAAGAATTTGATTCCTTTCTTTGCCCTGGGAATATGGGACTTGCTTTTGAATGGCTTTGTGAGAGATTTAAATGCTCATACCATAAAATTGGCCCTTGTGAAAGCATACGGTTCATTGGCTATCAGTGCATTCTGAAAGTTGTGCAACCCTCATGATTACCTAATTCCAGAAGATTTTTATCGACCCTGAAAGAACCGTTATTCAGACCAAATGCATTAGCACTCACCCTGTGTTCCCTTTTTCGTCTGGTCTGGCAGTCACCCTGCGTTCCACTGGCCCCCAGGCAACCACTGATCTGTCTCCTGTCACTATGCGTTTGCCTGTCCTGACAGTTTACACCATATGTGTCCTTTTGTCCCTGGCTCCTTCTTCATTCTCTATTAAAGCAGAATAGCATCCATTGTGTGATTCTACTATATTTTGTCCATCCAGTCATTAGTAGATGGATATTTGAATTGTTACCACTTTGGGGCTTTTCTGAATAATGCTACAGTGAACGTTGGGTGTGACTTCGTGTGTAGGCAAGAGCTATAACATTTTGTCTTAAAATATTTCACATTTAGCTAGGCAATAGAGGTGCACACCTTTAATCCCAGCACTCAGGAGCCAGAGGCAGGTGGATCTCTGTGAGTTAGAGGCCAGCCTTGTCTACAGAGTGAGTTCTAGGACAGCCAGAGTTACAATAGGTAACTGAAAAGCCAAATCAAATTTCATATTTAAATACACATTTTAAAGGATTTATTGATTTGTTTTTATATTTCATTGTGTGTGTGTATGTGTGCGTGCATGTGTATGTGTGTGTGTGCATGTCTGTGGGTGTGTGAAAGCAAGTGCCCACAGAGTTCAGAAAGGTCATCAGATCCAGGTCTCCCTGAGCTGAAGGTATAGAGAGTTGTGAGCCACCCAGTGTGAGTGCCTGAAACCAAATTTGGGTAAGCTACAAGAGTAGCAAGTGCACTTAACTGCTAAGCCATCTTTCCAGCCCCATGTGTGCCTGTGTGTGTGTGTGTTGATGCCTGAAGTTGTTGCCAATTATTTCCTTAAGCTAAAAGTTGTTACTCAACTTTTCTCAGAAACACGAGTGAGTAATCTCAGCCATCAAGAAAGCCTCTGTATCCTTGGGCTTTGTAGCCTCCTGACATGCTGTTTGGGTGAGTACCACTGTTAGGCTGCACGCCTCTGGTTCAGTGGCACTCTGGGAACAGAAGTAGGAAGCACCGCAATGCAGTCCAGTTCTCAACAGCTTGCTTTTTTGTCCAGAAATATTGCTTCTTCCAGAGAAATTTTGAAAATGTGAACACAACAGGATTCTACAAGCTTATCTAATTCAGTCCCTTTTATTTAGAGAGCTTGGAATTGAGCAAGGTCCATGAGGCTGAAAATGGTTACCCAAGTAACCACAGCTGCTTTGTTAGAGACTTAGGTGGCTTGCCTGTAACTAGATCATTTAAAAGCTAGGATAGGAAGCCGGGTTCCTTGACTCAGTGCTCTATTTCCCAAATATTACTTTGCCTGTTTGTCTGAACTTAAAAATCATAAAAGACAAAGGGAAATCCATGTAGTTGATATTTCCAGTTGAAAGCTTAGGGACAATGCCATTAGAGTTCTGCAGGGGGAAACTGGTTGTCAAACTTGAAGTAGTTAATTCACAGAGGCGAGAAGGAATAATAGGATTAATGAAGAAGTACTAGCTTGTGCCTAATGAAGGATAGGCACATATAAATGCAGAGGCCGTCTTAAAGAAAGGCTAGCTGTTCCTACTGACTGTCCTTAGGTGCTATTAAGTCCAAGGGAAACTCCATTTCTCCAAAATCCAAAAGGGAAAAAATGGCTGTCTGTGGTGGCTATTAGCATACCAAAGTGCATGCTGGCCTCCAGCCCCCTCAGTACTACAGGTAGCTTCACATCTTTCAGAATTCATGCATCCTAGCTCTTTACAACCCTCCCTACTCTAAACTCCCTCCAGCTCACACCCTTCCCTCTCCCCAGTGACTCATTCACTTTAAAAGCCTGCTATTTCTTGATATCTTGCTCTCTCTCTCTCTCTCTCTTTTTCTCTTCTCTGTTTCTGGCTCTTTCTTGGCCATGTTCAGTCTACTTTCTCTCTCTGTTCTAGACTCTTCCCAGATGCCTCTGGCTGTTCCCTCTCTTATATCTACTATATAAACCTTCCCCTTAACCATACCATGTCAGACCATGGAGCAGTCATTCTGTCAGTTAATACAGCTGCCTTGTGCCATTTTATCATATTCTAGCATTTACTTACCTATAGTTTTAAAGGAGATACAAGAAATAATTATAACTATCTTATCCAATATTAGTCAAAGTGGCCAATGGATTATGTGTTTATTCACTTGGCCTTCCTACATGCCCTGCTAGATGCAGCTTATCCCATCACAGTGATTCAGAAGTGGGGATGGGTTCATTCACTATTTCAGTAAGTGGCTATGCCACCAGCAGCTGTTGTAGCTGCTAAGAAAGGATAGCACTCCAACATGCACTCGCTTGGAGACCTTGGAAGTGTGCCCTTAGGTCCTTGTGCAAGGCTGTAATGAGAACAGTGGCAGCTGTGAGTGTTGGCAGCTGTCCCTCTCAGAAGGGGTTCCCGAATCTCTTAAAGTCTGGGAATATGCTGTTCTCAACAGGTGCCAGGACAGGACCCAGCACAAATATCAGTGATATTGGGCATGTCTCTCTATGATGTTGGGCGTATCACTCAGAATCCAAATCTCTTGTCTCTAACCTTAAAGTGGTATACTTGTTGACTTAAACAAATAACAACAAAGGTCTTTAGGTTTTAAAATGCTACAGTTTCACAACTTAGAGGTCAAGATGCTGTATATGGGACTGGAGAGATGGTCCAGCGGTTAATAGCATTGGCTGCTCTTTCAGAGGTCCTGAGTTCAATTCCCAGCAACCACATGGTGGTTCAAACCATCTATAATGGGGGTCTAGTGCCTCTTCGGGCATACAGGTGTATATAGAACAGGTGCAGATAGAACACTCATACACATAAATAAATAATTCTTAGAAAAATCTACTGCTGTATAAAAAGTTTATTTTAAAAAGAGATCCTATATAGGAGACAGAGAGTGTTGTGTGACCAGGACTAGGGTGCAGGTCTTAAGGTTGTGTGAGGACCAGTGGCCTCTAGTGGTGGGTGGTGCTGACCTCAGTTCTCCATTTCCTAGCTTTCCCAGAAACCCCTTTCTTCCCTGTGAGATTTAACCACCTCAGCTCTCCACTTCCTAGCTTTCCCAGAAACCCCTCGCTTCTCTGTGAGATTTAACCAGCCAATCCAGTATTCAGGCTCTGACCAATCGGAGAGACTCTCCTAGCCACTGCCTGTTTCCTTTAAAAGGCCCACTCAGCTGTATTTGGTTGCCGCCATTGTGCAAAGTGGTTGACACCTGCCTGCAGTGATAAAACTGTTGCTCTACAGAATAAAAGTGCTCTTGATTTTTGCACACGTGGTCTCAGTGGTCCTTGTGGGGTGATTCCCGGACCCAACTGGTGTACTAAACCACATTTGCATCTGAATTTAGCAACAGCTTATCATTGTTCTCTTTAGAAGTAAATGAACATAGTGTCAACAAATTTTGGTTATATTGTAACCAAAGATCATGATTGATCTTACCACAGATTTAGGAGAAGAATCTTGTAATTTAGATGACTGGATTTCATGAAAGAAATGAGATTCCAAATAAAGTTATGGAGCAAGTGAAGGAAACCCGATGTCGTTTCTCTTCGACTTTATTGCCTGTAATAGTCCTTCTATTTTTCTATCTGAATTCAAAGGAAAAACAAACAGAATCACATTTGGAAAACATACCCAAGTTCACTGTTATTGAGAAGTGAGGCTGTGCATTACTGAGGAACACACACAAAACTATTGTTCCTCTTTACTGAGAAATAAATAAGTGATAAGTCTGCTCAAATCTATCTATGCTGCTTTTTTGTAACTTCTAATATTGCTCTATAAATATTATTTTAATATGAACCAAAGACTTAGGAATTTAGTAATTGTGGAAACAAATACCCAGACATTTCCCTCAGCTGGGCATTAACGCATTTCAGTAGTTCGCTGAATTATCTGAAGGATCTTCTAGAGGATTGCCCACAAACAGAACAGTGTGGTGGCAATTCTTGCTTTCCCAGCAGACAAGGAGGCAAGCTGTCTGCAGAAGCAGTCAGATGTTCAGGGTGCGCCACACTTGTAAGTTACAAGGAGGGACTTCCAGGCTCCTCAGCACGGTGCTGACTTCTGATGTAAATAGTTCATTCTGGAAACGCTCCTCTCCCCTGGAAGTTGCTTTTCTCTCTCTTGTAATGTCTGAGAAAGATCACGTCCTCTAGTTGTGAGGACTCTGGACATCTTTTTAGCAAAAAGCTGAGAAAGAAAGATGCAAAAACCATCTCCAAAAGCCAAGGTGAGTTGCATGGCTCTGTGGTCCATGATGGAAGGCCCTCCGTTGTGGCTCCTTCACTCCTCTTATATCAGCCTCCCATACTGGCTCCGATTTCACACTTGTAGAACTGGGTTTTTTTTTTTGTTTTTGTTTTCTTGTTTGTCTGTTTTGTTTTTTTTTTACAGGGCTACATGGAGGGAAACACATTCTATGTAGAATTTTTTTTTTCAGGCCATTCCTGTTACTCCACAAAGTTTAGTTCCACTTCTTAGGAAATCGGTTCACTTCTGCTTCTGTGTGCTTCTTTTATTCAGAAAAAAAAAATGCCTGGGATGAGCACGTTTTTAGGCTACTACCAAGTATGCCAGAAATACACAAGATGCATTTTCCTTCCTGGGGAAAGTAAAGTACCCAATTCTAATATATCTTTTTCAAAATAGAAATAACTGAGCCAGGAAGCTAGTTCAGTGGCTAAACATCCACACACAGGCTATGATGCATGCACACCCCATAACTAAATGTAAATTAGAAATAACTTCATTGAGTTTCTTCATAGTCATAAAGGCAAGAGATTATTAATTGAAAATATTTGAGTGAGCTTAAGAACATAATGACTATTACAGGTATGCTAGAATAAAGAATCAATGAGTGAAATTGCATTAATTAAGCAAAATCCCATCTACACATTATTGTTTTGCCAGCAAAAAGAAGAATCTTCTAATCCAAAATTATGTCATGAAAGTTCCATCATTTGTTTACTCAGGAACGGTATCATATTCATTTAACAGGCTCTTTTTTTAATAGTTTATACTTACTGGTTATATGAAATATTCCAGACTAGCCCCTGTGACATTTATAGCTCTTTCTTTCTTTCTTTTTTTCCCTAGTTCCCAGAAAGTGTTCCCTAAATTTTCTTGAGTTGACTAGGGCAACATTTAAGGGAATTCTTGTCTTTTGATGTTAAGTTGTTATAAAAATAATTATGGCTTTATTTTTAGAGGCAAAGCAAGTTAAATAGTGTGCCATTTCTTAATGTTTTATTTGTGACAATGGAGCATGACTTTTTTTTTTGAAAGAAATAAAAACACTCATTATAAGTTTTAATCTATTTTGATTTTCATCTGGAATATTATTTCAAATGTCTAGTTTGCTTTCCTTTCCAGATTCAAAGTATCTTCTGTGTGTTTTCATGGAAATGTTTGTATGTTGACTTACATATTTCTAATTCACATACATAGCAGCAATTGTGCTTATTATTCAGTTGATAGGAATTTGGCATCAGGCAGGTGAGCTAGCTCAGCAGGTAAAGGCGCATGCCGCCAAGCCTGACAACCTCAGTTCAATCCTCAAGATCCAGGTAGTAGAAAGATGGAACCCTCTCCAGCAAGTTGTCCTCCAATCTCTATCACCGTGGCAGGTACTACCCACCTCCCACAAAACAGATGAATGGAAAAAATGTGTTCATGTGTGTATATTAAAGCTTATATTGAGGTTGCTCTCGTGAAACAGACCTTGAAAACCTGGTGAGTGGGATGTGGCTATTCTTACATGATATTTGCTTGTGAACTCTGTTCATATGGGTATAGTCACTTCAAGGATCAGGACCCTAGATTAATCACTCCCACAGTGAGTGATATTTTAGGAACTCCTTGAAAGAGGGCTATGGCTCTCGTTGGATTACTCTCACTTGTAAAATGTTAAGCATGTGAGAAATGGATAATCAATGTGTGCCCTCGTTGTCCTCAATCTACTCCTCTGCATGGATTATGACTCAACTAATTCTCCAGGGAAGTTATTCTGCACTCATTCTTTAAGCCTTGGTTTGCGACTTTAGGTCTTTGCAGGCTTACATGATCGAGTTTCATTTTGCATGCTCAGTTTAGAGATGATCACACTCTGTAATTTCAACTCCCCAAAATAAGTCAGCGCATGTGAGTACAGAGGTTATTATGGAACTAACTCTGTCACCAAGGCATTTGTTTAGTTGGTATTTGAAAGCTAAAGCTGAGAACATCTCCAAAATATGGAGAGTATATTCATTTCAGAGTGACTTTGTGAGAAAGATACATGCCCTTGGTACAAATGTGACCTGTTTGGCTTCCACTACTGTCTTTTTCTGACATCTCTAATTACATCTGTATTTGCCCTGAAAAGCTAAGTATTTTTGATCCCTACATGGGCCAGAGATATAAAATGACAGTCAAGAAATGACATTTGTGCATTGGCTCTGGGATGTCTCCAGAACGTGAGCGATCTGTTCCCGTATGTCTTTGCTCTTGGGCAACAAGGACTGTATTTCTCTTCCTCCCTTTCAGGAAAGCCTGTTTTTGGTTTGAGTCCAGGATGATAAAAAAGTTCATATGGTACACAGTGTCATAACTTACGGGATGAGTGATGACCTCAGAACAACAGGCCCACGGACATACTCACGCAACTGCTGTGCCCAGTACTGCACTAACTCCAGATGCGAACAAGTAACTGGAAGCAACGATGTGGAAGAAAATATCAAATAGGTTCTTGAGTGAAGAGATATAGACACGAAATGCAAAGACACAGCTCCTGGCAACCTAGTATGACCATGATTATTAGAGGAGACGAAATCTATCTCTGTTTAAAAACAAACTCTCTGAGTCACTCTAACAACCCATACTCATTGCTCACAGCATAAACATTGAAGAAAGACAAGAAAATCGAGGAAAGAAGCCTGCTTCCCCTCTTTCTTACCACGGATCTGCTATGGCCTAAGCTGTCATCCTGCTTTTTTGGCCTGAGCAAAAACTCATGGTAGGGTCATTTCATGAGGGTACTTGTTAGATTCACTCAGTGGAAAGATGAAGGGAGATGATAAAGATGATCCACTTCCTCCTGACTTTGATCAGTGAGTTTTAAAAAAGGTGATAAAAATTAAAATTACAAGCACATGATAGCTGTGGATTCTGCCCATGCTTTGTAGATGTATGCTTCAGGAAGCAGAGCTGAGGAACTAGACCACCGCATTGTGCCATGAGAGTGATGGAGGGTCGACCAGATGGCTGTGTGGACAGGTTGCCGCAAAATTAGTTTTATCTTTATAGGTCAGTTGTCTCAGGGGCTGTAATCATTTCAGGAGAACTTCAGATGAAGAGAACTTCAGTGACAAAATCATATCATCCCAAATGCTTTTCAAAAAATACACTTATTACTAACAGAAATCAGAAATTAAAAATAATCTAGGATTATGTGAACATCTAGTGGCAACACCGCTTCATCTTCAATGTACAAATGATTGAGATATAGTGAGAATTGCTTCCAGGTTATTTAGAAATAAGTATTAGTAGATGGGCATGTGTTTTGTGTCGCTTCTATTGACGTATACTTTCTAATTAGTCTACTTTTTCTACTAATGATATCTCTACTTAGTGTCTCATGAGTCAACCCAGTTTGTACACCTACTCTTTTGTACAACTGAAAGCAGCAGCGACAGAAATAATAGTGATGACAGCTAACACTGGCGGAGTGCAGACAGAATGTGCAGACAGACACCTGACATGTGTTGTATTTTATCTAATCATCATATCTCAGATGTTTGTTGTGATTGACCATTTTGAGTATTTGTGGTAAGTTCTAATTTACTTTTGATACAAGAGCCACTATACCATATGAAGAATGGTATAGTGTATGGTATAGTATATGGTATAAAACCACATGTTTGTCATTTTTGATTTTGAAAGATTACTTCAAGGTATTATTACCTACAGCAGAACGAAGGAATTTGGGTAATTTTCTCACTAATGATCAATAATGTTCCATTTCTACTCCCTCAGATAATGGTTTTAAGTGAAATTTGTCATTCCTATGCATGTTACAGGTACCTGCTATCCATGTTATTTATATATGATTTATATTAAAGTTCTACAAGTTAAAGCTTTATAATAAAAAAAAAATAGCATATACGGGATTTCCTTCAGCCATTTCCTTCCACAGAGATTGCACCAAGCCTTGTGTCCAGCAACTAGACAAAGGATCACAAACCCTTTAATGACTACAGAGCAGGCACACCTGTCTATTTTCATGAGGTCTAGGTCAACCAGGAAATAAACTTCTCTTGCATTACACCACTGAGATTTCTGGGTTAACTCGTAACTCCATCACAATGTAGTCTACCATGATTAATACATGTGCACAGCTTTTCCATGTGTTTGTTTGTTTTATACATTTATCAATTTTTTAATCGCGTTTGTGATTATTAATCTGTGTACTGCTTTCTCTCATTGCTGTTAATTTCACTGTTAGGCTATTTGCTCCTTATTAATATATAGTGCTTTTAGATGTTATCTATTGTATTTCAAATGCAAATTCTATTGAACATGTGCTTTTTCACTTATTAAGGATTTATTTTAATATAATCAAATTTGCCAGTCCTTTGTTATTATGCTTCCCAATGTCTTGTCTAAGAAATCTTCATCTACCTGGAGCTAGTTAATGAAATCTTCTTTTACTGATTTTACAAGTTTTTTTAGGTTTTGTTTTCATGTGTTTCTCTTAATTCACTCAATAAAGTATAAGGTAGCAATTTAATTTTGTATATGAAAATTAATCAGCACGTATTATAGCAGCTGGTCTCCTCCTCACAATTTGAAATGTCATTTCTAATATATCATTGGGTTTTCCTGCATCCATCTAATCTGTCTTATTTGGTGGTTTTATGAATGATGTTTGCAGGACAGATTTGACTGTTTTTCATTGTAGAATACCATCTAGGTAATTTTGATCATTGGCTTTCACAGTTAAATATTGTCAAGTTTTAAGATAATATTTTTTGACAAGGTCACATGTAGCCCATCCTAGCCTTAAGCTTGCTCTGTAACTGAGGGTAACTTGAACTTTCTGATGAACCTCTTGTACCTTCCAGGTGCTGGGATTACAAGTGTGCATCATTGTTCCCAGTTTATGTGATTGAATCTGGTTGTCAAATCCAGGGCCTTGTGCTTGCTAAGCTAGTTACCCAACTAAAGAAATTTTATTTAAGATTTACATTGAACAGATGGGTTGATTTTGTGAGAATTCACATTTCATTCATAACTCGTGTCTAACTCTCCATTTGCTCAAATCATCTTTAATTCAAGTGTGTGTGTTTGTGTGTGTGTGTGTTGTGTACAATTTTCTTCAACATCCTAACCAGTTTATACTTTTAGATACTATAAATGAAATCCTGTTTTCAAGCCTCTTTACTATTATCTAGTCCTGAAAATGATTTGCTTTCGATCTGATATTGATCTCATATATAATAGTTATGTCATCTAGCAATAAAAACATTGCTCATTTTTAAGTTCTCTTATTATTTGTGTATTTACTTATTTATGTAATTTTTGTCCTATTTTCTTGTTAATACTTCCAGAAGATTGAGTGAAAGTGGTGACAACATCCTTACTGCTTCCTAGTTGTTGTTTTGGCGAGAATGAGGCTTTTTTTCTTTATAAATTCTCATACATGTATTCAATGACATATGATTCTGTCTGTCCCCCATTCCTACCATGTAGGTAGAATGGGTAGCTAAAAGCAATGGCAGTAGCCTGTGCTAATTTGGAAATGTCTGGTGCCTCCCTTGTAGTAGTTAAGCTGCTGGGTGTCTCAGCAAGGAGGCACTGGTTCATTTTCATACTTGCAAACTCTTCCAGACTTCTGCAGAGGGTACCATTATTATGGCAGGTACCATACTCAACAGTGGGACCCTGAGCATCTAAGCTCAGGTGTTTTTATTGATCCAGAACTCCTCAGGTGTTTTACTGATAGCACGTACAGATCATCTGCAATCAAACATCTCCCTCATAAATCCAGCACCTCCAGAAAATACAAAATTCCAAGGCCTAGTCAGCCCTTCCCCCAACAGTGCAAAAAACAATATTTTAAACACAACTAAAAATAAACTTCTACAACACTCCCAGACCAATAACTCCCAGGGAAGTAACCCATACCTTGAACTGCAAATTTCGTTTAGTTTCTACACTGGAATTTTAAGTGAGATTATGGTTGCCCTTGAAGACATTCTTCCTCCCTCCCTAGGCCCTAATAGAGACCTAAACAAATGAATGATTTAATTGCTTCTTGTATTTGATATGAAATATCATAGTGTTTATATATGTGTCTTTACCATCTACTTATTGTTAGACTTCTGACATTTGCTATAGATATTTCATACGTTTGTCTTACAAATTCAGGAGGTTCCCTTGAAATTCGTATAATTCTGTCTTCTCTTGAGTTAAATATTACAAATGTCAACTTCTTCATTGCTGAAGAAAATCAAACAGTTTGTTTTTTTCCCTTGTCTTTTATTGTAGAAGTTTCCTTGATGAGTCTCTTTAATCTTAAATTAAGTAGGCATCATGGGAATAAACCAGTTCTGGGCATATTTTTATATGCTCATTTGTATATTTTTATAAATGGTGCATATTTTTATAAAATGTGAAAGCTTTGCAGAATTGTCTTTTATTTCTGCCCATGAAACCTGTTAAGATTGGAATGGTTGTTCCTTCAATATTTGTCAAAAGGTGCTCATAAAACTGTCTAGGGCAGTGGTTCTCAGCTTGTCCCTGAAGGACAGTCCGCAGTTCCTCTCACACGGCCCAGTTTCCAAATATTCTGTTCTCTTCCAAAACAGAAGTTCTCAACCTGTAGGTCATCATCTGACCATCCAAGGTCAGATGATCCTTCCACAGATGTCGCCTAAGACCATCTGCCTATCAGATATTTACATTATGATTCATGGCAATAGGAAAATTACAGATATGAAGTAGCAACGAAAATAATTTTATGATGAGGAGTCACCACAACATGAGGAACTGCATTAAAGGGTTGCTACACTACAGTGAGACTTATGGGTCCATTTGCTTATATTTTGGTTCTCCATTGGTGCTGGTGTGTTGTTATTTAAGTGGTGATTGAATTTGTTTAGTAGTTATAAGTACATTCACGTTTCCTACTCTGAATTGACTTCTAAAAACAATATTTTATAAGAAATTTATCGATTTTATTCCACTAAAACAAGTATAAAATGTCAGTGTTTGTTTTTTTTTTTTTTTTTTTTGTTCTTTTTAAAGCCATAATTCAGCCTTTTTTTTTTTTTTTAAAGAAACATTGTGGGAACCAGTAAGATGGCTCATGGGTAAAGACAGTTGCCATCAAGCCTGGTGATCTGAGTTCAATCCCCAGAATCCACACAGTAGAATAGATAGTGGACTCTCGCAAGTTGTCCTCTGACCTCCGTGTGCACACCATGACACATAGTAAAAAAATTTTTAAAATGTTTATTGCGTTTATGTATTTCTGCATTTATTTATTTGCGAGGTGGGATTTGTGTGTCAAAGTGGGCTTGAGGAGATCAGAGGACAACTTTTGGGAATCAAGTCTCTCTTTTTACCATGTGGGGCCAGGAGATCAAACTCAGGTAGTCAGGCTTACTGGCAAGCACCTTGACCCACTTACCCATCTCGGCTGTTCTTGTTCTAATTTTTAAAAGCTGCATCCGACTTTAGTTATAAAAATTTCTCATTTATAATATTATACTGGGATAGATAGATAAGACAGAGGGTGCACTAGTGTGGGTCCTCGCTCCTCTCCCTGGGGGATAGCAAAGCCATTCACCAGCTCAGCCTCTAGGAGGCAGCAACTTGTCCTAGGTTTGAAGATCTAAATGGGAGGCTAAGAGCCCATGGGAAGCAGTGTATACAGTTCAGTTTATTAAAGCAAGGGAGTCACCTTTACAGGGTAGAGAGGGAAGGGTCATTGGTTAAGGCAGTGGTACTGGGTAGATCGATTTGCATGGTTGGGGAGGGGGGGTGTCACAACCAGACCTGACTGGTCATATTGTCATTGGCTGGGGCCAAAGTCCTGAGGAAGCCTCCTTTGCATAGGCAGAGGTCTCACAGTGGCCAGATGAAGAGACCTTATAAGGTCATATAGAGACCCTGAGGTCCTCCAGCTTCAGTGATCAGATAAACACACCTTGGAGAGGCAGGATCTTATCAATGATAAGTCAAATGACCTAAGGCATGTCAGCACCTGAGGGGGCTTTGCTAGCTGTTAGAGTAAGAAAAAGGGGAGCAGCCAAATACCTTCTGCTCTTAGGGTGAGAATTCTGGGGTTCAAAGCATGTTTCAACTCCCGCTTAGCGCTAAGCTAGTTCCACAGACTACTATCCTATAAACCTTTTCTTCATTTCTTCCTTTTATTTATTTATTTATTTATTTATTTATTTATTTATTTTTGGTATTGAATAAAGTCATGAGAATCTATTTCTCTCTTTTTTATACAAAATCTGTGTTTATAGTATGCATTATGTCCAAATAGGGGATAATCATGTATGCAGGTGTATGCAGATGTACATGAACATATACAAGGATCAACATGCATATACAACCCAGAGATTGATGTATAGTGTCTTCCTTGATGGATTTCTACCTTAAATATTAATGAAAGGCTCTCACTTTTATCAGAACTTGCCAACTTAGCTAATTTTGGTAGCCAGCTTGTTCCAGGTATCCTCTGTCTCTATCTCCCACATGCTAGGAACACACGTGGGAAACCGTGCCCATTTGGCATTTACATGGTGTAGAGGTATTCTGAATTCTTATCTTACACTTGCACAGTGTGTGGTCAGGTTTTTGTCAACTTAACGTAAACTAGAATCATCTGAGAAGAGGCACCTCATTTGAGAAAATGACCCTATCAGATTGGCCTGTTGGCAAGTCTATGATTCATAATTGATATAGAAGGTCCCAGCCCACTGTGAGTGGTTCTACCCCTGGGCCAGTGGTCCTGGAATGTGTGAGAACACAAACTGGATAAGCCAGAGAGAGCAATCCCGTAAGCAGTATTCAGTTAATTTGCTGAATTTTCTCTTTTCTGAGGTATTGTTGGTTTTGTTGGTATGCAAACAACCCAGCTGGTTGCTTTGCTTTTTCCCTAACCCTAAAAGTCTCATTACCCTCCTTGGTTTAGTTTTCCCTTAAACTCTCTCCAGCTAGGGCCAAAGCCTAATGAAAGTGGTAACAAATACCACCATGATATCACAGGACCTGTTTTGTTTTGTTTTTTAATTTTATATCTTGGTCTTTTCCCCAGCCTGATGCAGGTAAATTGTGAGTCCTAGGCAACAAGCCTCCAAGTACCATTCACTTCACAAATTGTCACCATCGTTCAAGGATGCCATCAACGTAAAAAGAAGAGAGAGAAAGCCTGTGCAAAGTTCACAAGCACTTCACTGTCTGTCTCAGCACAGAAGTGACACGTGTCCCTGTAGCAACGTTTGAAAGTCAGCAGCATTCGTGAGAGACTGGAGTCATCACTCTCCTATATGCCAATAAAATGAAATGAGTCGGGCAATACATAACACTGTTACTGCCACAGCTCACCTTGCATTCACCAAATACAGTCTTGTCCTAGTCTTCATTTCATGAAAAACCCACACCCAGCCCTCCTCCACGCACACAGAGGTTGATTTCCAAAGAACAAACTAATCATTACAAGTAGCTAGTGCTCCAACATCGTGCATAAATATTTCCTCTTGACCTGGAGCATGGCTTTCCTCCGTCTAAGAATGTGAAATTAAATTGCCCTCCCCTCCTTCCATGCACACACCCATATTCAGAGGGACAGATCAAGCACTGTGAGTTCTGCTCACACTCCAGCACGTACGTACACATGATCAGCACAGAAGAATGCAGAGCCTTTGGGTAGCCCCAGACTGCTTTATGTGAGCAAACGTGTTCTCTATTTTCTCTGGCCACCGCTGTTACCCTCTGAGAATCTCCTACTTGTTGTTATTCCCTGGAAGTGTGTAGAGAGGTGTGTCTTGCCTAAACTATGCAATCTGCCTCCCGTTCCTGAAAATTGGGTGACTCAGGGATTGTTCACTCTTGAATAGCAAAGGCATGCTTCGTCTGGCTGGTGTTTTCTCATGGTCATGATGTGGTTTCAGGGAGGCTGGAGGTAAATTCCCTCAAAGACGTAAGAACGTAATCCACCCATAACCTTTCTGCCTTCAATCAGGCATAGGTGCCAGTTATAATTCCCAAAAACATGTTCTCTCTCCCCCGCCTTCCAAATCTCAAGGGGATTCTCTCACCATAGATTCTCTTTGTAGGGAATGCTTTATGTCTCTGAAGTCCAAAGTATCATTCAGTGAAATGAAATGTTTCAACCAAGTGGAGTAAACGATAATGTGCTCTCTATTAAACTGATTAGAGCTGGCTTTGTGGAGATGGGATTGAACTGAAACTTTTTCTTTCAGTTGTTGAGATGAAAATACAATCACATCATTATCATTCTCCTTTTTCTCCCTGAAAACCTTCACATATATTTTTTCTTGCTCCATTTCAAATTCAAGGCCTCTCATTTTACTAATTATTGGTATATACATATATGTACATGTACATACATATGTATATTCCAAAATATAACCTAAATGTATCAGTCTGTATAACATTATTAGTATGTACATTTTCGGGGCTGACCATTTGGTATTGGATAACTGATTGGTAAACTCTTCCTGGGAAAGACTATTTCTCCTGCTCTCAGCATTCCTGAGCTGCCTATAGTTCTTTGTGTTGGGTTGAGGCCTCATGGTCTTTTCCTGTCCACTTTAGCATGCCTATTGTTTTACTTGTTCAGTTCATACTTTGGCAGTCATTTTGATGAGACTTTATGGGTGTAGCTTCTGACATTAAAGGAGACAGAGTCTCCTTCAGGAGGACAAAATGACAGTAAGGATATCTGAGACAGTCCCACAGCAAACTCCCTGTTACTCTGACTCCTACAGTCTTTCTGTTCCAACTTTCCCAATGGTTCTTGAGTTTTAGGTGCAGGAGATGTATTGTAGATGTATCAGTTGTGACTGGGCTCTACAACTCTGCCTTTTGATTGATTGTGGTGTTCTGTAATAGTCTCTATCTGTTGCAAAGGCAAGCTTTCTTGATGAAGGATGAGGACTACACTTGCCTGTGGATATAAGAATAGTTAGAATGTTGCAAGGCATTATGCTGGTTCAGTAAAGTGGCAATTTTAGGCTCTCCTCCAAGATCCATTATTCACTAGCCTTAGAAAGGTAGCTAGGCTTTCAGTACCAGTTATGAATTTCCTCTTGTTGAGTGTTTATTGTTAAGTCCAATGAGAGAGCTGTTGGTTACTATCGAAGTATTATGTGCCACTACTGCACCCTTAGGGTTATCTTGCCATGGTGGCCATTGTTATGGTTCATAGGTGTTATGGCTGGGTAGAACTATTGGTTGCTTCTCTTCTTTGGAGGCTTGCATGTTGATTTCTGGTGCAACAAAAACTAGACCTCTGGGAAGAAGCACACAGATCAGTTCCAGCTCAGGGGTCTCAGGAACCTGTTTCTGAAGTGCATGATGTCTTCAGTAACAGAGAATTATCACCTCTCGGGGGGACAATGAAGGGCAATAGCAATAGCCTATAATGTTTTCCATCTGATGAACAACTCTGATCAACATGTAAAAGAGGGCTTCTCATGCCTGGTGTTAGGGTTAGCTCTGTATTTCTTTCCACAGTCTTGCCTATGTTCATTCCTCTTTTCAGACAAAAATATTGCTTCCTATATTTTTGTTAGGTTTGGTTTATCGAATATAAAAACTTGTAATCTATTTTTATCTTGGAAAGCTTTTCTTTCTCTCTTAATTATGGTGGATTATTTTTATTAAGTATATAAAGCTAGTTTGGCGATCATAGTCTTAGGACTTAAGATGCATTGCTCCAGGCTCTTCTGACTTTTATCCTTTCTGTTGAGTAGTCAGCTGTTATTCTGATGGGGTTTCCTGTAGATGTGATTTGTGGTTTTTTTCTTGTCGTTGTCAATTCACCTTCTTTGTTCTGTGTTCTTAGTGTATCAACTACGATATGATGTGGAAATTTTCTTTTCTGGTCTTGTGTTTGATGTTTTGTATGTTTCTTGTATTTGTACGGGCGTGTCTTTCCTTAGTTTTGGGAAGTTTTCTTCTGTGATCTTCTTGAAGACCTGTTCTATGCCACTGATATACAATTAGAAAGTTTGGTCTTCTCATGGTCTTATATTTCCTGTGTGCTTCTTTCTTATACTTAAAAAAAGACGTATTCCTTGCTTATTTTGTCCAGATCTTCTTCTTCATCTTTGAGCCCTGATATTCTATTTTCTGTTTGATTCATTATTTTTGTAAGAATTTCTTTTGAGTTTTCAAATTACACTACTGGGTTTTTTTTTATTCCGTTTTTGTTTCAGCTGGAATTCTCTTCAATGTTTCTTCTCTCCATCAGTTTCCATTCTCAAGTCCTGTATTGTCATCATATTTCCGTCAGCCACGTATTTGTGGTTTCTTGTTCATCACTCAGGTGTTTTCCCATCTTGGAGGATGGATTTCAGAACAAAAGGTGCACTTATAAATGAGAAGATTCCACTTGGAAAGTTACTTTTAATTTACTTTTTTTTCCTGAGTAATGATAAAATGTCTAGATACTAGATGTTTAACTTCAGACTCTCTTAAAAGTAACTGTGTTACCTGATGGCAATGTATCATGGGTCACACCACACAACAGGCTGTGATCTTGCTATTGTCACTCAGAAAAGAGGAATTATAACTCAGTAATGCAGGGTATGTATCATAACACAGTGTGTTCTGTACACTAGACTAAAAAGTCCCTCTCATGCTACTTCATTAGACCCTCAAACATTTTAACGTGGAATGACTTTTGTCTTTCTTTACTGGCTTAGTTAGACTTCAGTAATAAACACTCTCAACAGCCAAATGACTAGACACAATTCTTTCTTCTTGCCCCTACCACTTGTCCAATTTAAGGACATGGTCTCTGCTTACGTGGACCCAGTCTGACAGAGCAGCCCATAGCAAATGTGACCAATTACTACGCCAGGGGATAAAGAGATAATCTGAACTTACATTGAAGATTAATGTTCTGGACTAAAAATAACCCCAACCCTTAGGCTGTGAGCTCATCAGCCAGAAGGAATCATAATGCCCATAAGCTTTTACAAATATGAAGATTCTACAAAATGCAATGGGTAGCCATTGATAAATCTTAAATAAGAACAACTATGATTAAATGGGTGCTTGGAAAGTACAAAGTCACTGATTTATTAAGAAAAAGTAGTGTGAGAGCCAATTATAAAGTAGTTGTGTTGTCCAGACAGTAATTTTTTAAAGCCTGGAACGGATGGCGATAAAGAGATAGGTTTATCTGGGATGCACACTGCTTGGACAAAATCCTTGTGTGAAATCCATGACTGGATGCCATGGAATCTAATGGTTGGATCCTGGCTTTGCTATGTGTGCTGCAACTTTAGGTCACCATTTTGCAAATGAGGACGTTTATTGAAGCTCATGGTTCAGTTTGGTCAGTTTGGAACTCAAAAGCAGAGGCGAAGAAAGACATGTATTTAAGAATCACTGTCAAATACAGGTCAAACATCTCTGGTGTAAACATCCAAAATCTAAAATTCTAACCTTTTTGAACACTGACATGACACTAACAAGTGAAAATTCCACACCTGACTTCATGGGGCAAACAAAGTCAAGTGTGGGTACAGTAATCGTTCTGTGTGAAATTACCTTTAGACTGTACAGGAGGAGAATATGGGACATAAGTGAATTTTACAATTGCACCTGCAAGACATTCATTATGTATTTGAAATATTTCAAAGCATTAAAAATCCAAAATATTAGACACTCTGGTCATAGATATTTAAATTGACTATATTCTACCTGTAGGTAGGATTTGATGTATAAATGAGGAGTTGTAGTTACCTCTGCAACACACTGAACACAAAGTGAAGAAGACAGTCAATTACCGCTCAGCCTGTGTTCAGCTGTGATGGAATTGCGTTTGTGTTGCATAGCCAAAACGGGGATTTCTTTACATGCTATAAAAGAGCTGATTATACAGAGAATAACATGTTAGTTGCTTATAGCGTGTCTTCATGAGTCTGGGAAAATGGCAAGCAAAGAACCTGCAGAGATTGTCCAATTCTTTATTCAGTTCAAGACTTAAAGCTATAGGACGTTGGAAATGGAAACCTGCTAAATAATTTCAATCACGGAATAAGATCAGACAACCTCTAGCAACAGAGAAAGTGGACTTAAAAGGGCAAGTCTACAATGATAAATGGGAGAGGAGATAAGTACCATGAAACTTGGTAGGAGGTGAGAAAGCATGGAGGGGTGGACCTCTATGTCTGAGTAGGTTGATCCTGCTTCCTCTAGGCAAGAACTAAATGGAAAGGAACTTACTAGGAGAACTGGGGAAGGATAAACTTACTTCCGAGGCATGCAGAGCAACAGCATTGTGAGAAAATAAAGACAGAGAGGGTTCACTCGTGAACTGCAAGACCCAGCAAAAGGTTCAAGTGAGCATTCACTGTAAAGCTAGTGCACTGAACAAGCTTTGCTAGATATAATAGCAGCAACAAGGTCCTCACTTTAACTCAGTTTGGACAATTGCTGCCCAGGGTTAGCATAAACCCCATAGATTAGGAACTGAAGTCCCACAAGACTTCAGACACCAATCACAAGTCCAGCTGGCTCCCACCCAGGGTTTCCACACGCCTGTCCCCCAACTCCAGCTGCGCTGTGTGGCTCAGAACTTGGATGTGACCTTCACTTTGATTCCCCAGTGCATCACAAAGGATGCAACCCTGCAGCAGCTGCATGGAAGAACAGCAAAGGCTGAGATGAGCCGATGAAGACCACAGAACTTTCATGCCCTCTCAGCTAGCCACTCACCCATGGCTTCCTCAGATGCTTGAACCCAGACCTCTAGGAACTGCACTTCCTCATTTTATTGAAGTCTTACTAAGGAATCATGATTCATTCAACCATTGTCCTCTGCTTATTAAACACACTCTCCAGCCTCCTCCCCCATCCCTGGAGTTAAGAGTCCTCCATCTCTGGTTGCACTGTTAGTTCCTGAGCTGAGCCTAGGAATACTTGGAATTTTAAAAAATATTTATTTTTATTCTTTTGTATAATACATATCAATACCCCTCCTTCCCTCCCTCCTGTTCTCCCAGCTTCCTCCCTCTCCTCCAGTTATATATTCTCCCCATCCCCACCTACTCATTCCCCACACACACATCCCCCACACCCCTACTGCTTCTCCCCATAGAAAAGAACAGCCCTCTCAGGACCACTGCTCAAACAGGGCACAACAAATGGGACAAGGCCAGGCACCAGTCCCTACATTGAGGGTGGACCAGGCAATCCAGCTGGAGGAAATGGGTTTCTAAGGCAGACTAAGGCATCAGAGAACCCCCACATACACTCTACCCTGCAAGCTTTCTGCAAGAACCCCAAACCGGACAACCACATAACATATCTAGGAAACCCTTCAGGTTCCCTGTCTCCTGCTTCAGGCTCTGAGGGTTAAGGGAGATTTTATTTTACACTTTTTTCCATTAAGTCTGTGAGGCAACTGAAAACATGGTAGCAAAGTTCATTTCACAGATGTGCCAACAGCTGTCTATTCACACCTGAGAAACCCAGAAAGTTTTCCTAACTTTCTTTTGTATGTGCTGTAGAGCTGTTTACAGAACATGACCTTGTTTACACACTACTTCTGCCAAACACTCAGCTTAGCCAATGACCTTTAAATCCACAGTTCTGTTGCTTTGATATTCAGCCAGAGGAGCATGTGATCATTCCAAAGTCACTTTTAGTTGCATTTGAGTCAGATAATATTTTCAGATTAATAATATAACCCACATAGAACCATTAAGGATATTTTTGATTTCCTTATTCCAAACTCCTTAATCAGCAAAGGAGGTGTACCAGATCATATGTTAGAAATTTCAAAAATACCATGAACTTCCCACCTCTTTTTTTTGAATTCTGTATCAATTTCGTCTTAGGCCAATTCCTCTTCAACCCCAGGTAGCTGCTGGGACTTATATGGTGGTATAGCAGTAATTGAGAACTGAAAGACTCTGAGATCTTACTACTTTCTTATGGCTGACTTGTTAGCCTGCCTCTGTTCACGGGTGTTGGCAGAAGGCATGAGACTTCTGGATCAGATTTGGACAATGCACTAGTCACAGCGACAGCCAAGGCTGGCATTTCATGTGCTGCTTCCTTATACCAAGTAGTGATTCAGAGAAGTCTGGGTAACTCCATCTAGGACAAGCTGTGCTACAGGAGACAAACCCCACACTTGGGGAATTTGAATCTTTCATAACATGCACTGAGCATGGACTGTCCATCACTCCAGAAGGAGAAACTTCTATCTCTGAAGGCTGTTAGATAAATAAATCTTTGCTCCCGATGGCTTAAACTAATTGTAAAATAGACAAAGAAATAGTCAAAGCAATATTAAACTGGCATTAACACAATGAAAGTGAGTTTCCACGTAGCCAGAATCATGCCAGGAGAGTTCAGAGGAGGCCTTGGGAGATTAGTGTTTGAAGTATACTTTGGTGGAGGTTCAATATATATTTCTTAGTCTGTTTCTAAGTCAGGTCAAGATCTTCTGTGAGTCTTTGATCCTTGTAACCTAGAGTCTGACATATTACTAAAATAGTTTGTTGAATGAATGAATAATTTATTTTCCCCAACTCTTTTATCACATCATATTCCAACTTTTACTTTTATAAACTCCTTCTTCTTCTTCTTCTTCTTCTTCTTCTTCTTCTTCTTCTTCTTCTTCTTCTTCTTCTTCTTCTCCTTCTCCTTCTCCTTCTCCTCCTCCTCCTCCTCCTCCTCCTCCTCCCTCCTTCTCCTTCTTCTTCTTCTTCTTCTTCTTCCTCTTCTTGTATTTATACAACTTTATTTTATTCTCATCTTCAGATTTACACTCAAGAAAAAGAAAGAAATTATAGTTTAACTTTTGTCTGGCTCGTGTTAAAACCCTCAGTCGGGGGCTGAGAGTGTAGCTCATTCCATAGAGTGCTTGCCTAGCACCCACAGAGCCCTGAGTTTGATTCCCAGCACCACCTAAAACTGGGTGTGGTAGTGTATGAAGTCAGATGGGAAGAGAGGTGAGGGAAATCTGGGAGTAGCTGGGGGAGGGGTGATAATAAGCTTAAAATACATTGTATGAAAACATTTGTATAATAAATTTTTTTAAAAAACCAAAATAAAGCATAATAAAAAGATTATCTTTTCTTCCACAGCTGGTTGCTATAAGGGCATCCTTGAAAAACTAGGAGAAGACAGGGCAGCCAGTGCCTCCTCTCAGTGTATGCAGCATTGTAAACCACTGATGAAGAGCTTTCTTCTAGCATTACTATAATTAGTGGAACAGAAGGAATCTCTGGTTTCTCAGGACACCCTAGAGCAGTGGTTCTCAACTTTCCTAATGCTGCAACCGTTTAATACAGTTCCTCAGTTCATTGCTGCTTCATGATGTAATTTTGCCACTGTTATAAATCATATTATAAATGTCTGATATAGAGATGGTCTTGGTCTACCCCCAAAGGAGTCATGACCCACAGGTTGAGAACCGCTGCTCTACATGCAGCTAGCTACCTGACCAACTGTTGTGGATAGCAGAAAGTCACTTCATTGATAGTTAGTTTTTTGCCAATTTGACACAAACTAGAGTTGGCTAGAAAGAGAGATTCTCAACTGAGAATTGCCTCCATCAGACTGCCCTGTAGGTGTGTCTGTGGAACATTTTATTGATTGACGATTAATGTGGGAGGGCTTAGCCCACTGTGAGTGTTGCCATCTCTGGATAAGTGGCTATGGGCTGCATAATACAGCATGCTGAGCAAGCCATAAAAATCAGTCAGTGAGCAGTTTTCCTCCGTGACTTCTATGTCACCTCCTACAGCTCCGGCCCTTACTTCTTCGATGATGGACTGTGATCAGGAGATTTAAGCCAAATAACCCCTCTCTTCCCCAAGTTGATTTTTCTTTCTTTCTTTTTTTGGTCATGCTGTTTATGACAGCAACAGAAACCAAATTAGAACACATAGGTTACTTGGTTCACCTTTAGGGCTACAAGAGGAGTCACCCTGGGAACTCCATGTAGCTCTGAGTTTGGGGCGTTGAGACAGAAGAAGAGATGTGGGGATTGCAGAGGCAACCGGAGATTGTGGATCATTAGTGGGAAGCATTTGTTGTTAGCGGGTGTTAGGGTTAGAAGATGAAGTAAGTGTGTAATTTCTGGTGCTACAGTTTGATAACTAAAATTAGTGCTTAGAGTGCTTCCCACTCAGAAAATACATTGATGTCACTCTACTCTTTCCTCAGATCATGGACAAAGTAATTACTACAAAATGCTCTGTGGCCCAGATAATCACTAAGCACAGTCTCCATTACCTTTAGTGGTTTGACCACAGCCTCATTCCCCAGCGTCAACTCTTTCCGCCACCTTCCGTTCCCTTCTATACGTAGTTGTTTCAGATTTCCTATCGTGCTGCTATTCACAATTTCTGTAATATCTTCTATGGCAGAACTTGTAAATATTCCCAAACAACTGTATTCATGTGCATTTCTTAAGGCCTGTAATTTTAAAAACAAATATCACTTCTCACGTGTTTTGTTCCTCCAGTGATATGGTTAACATCCATCCTTTCCCTCACTAGGTTACAAGCCCCAGAGTATAGAAACCAGGTTGATTTGTTTTCCCGTGTATCTTTAGTGACTCACAGGTGGTAAGTGCCCCATAAATACCTGTTGCTATTGAATGTTTTTCCAAACATTAGTGGCAGCGTGACATAGGAGGTACTGCCTCTGGAGTTATTGTCAAAGCTCACATTCTAAATTGATCACTTATTATCTAGCTAACCTTGAGCAGACTCCTTAAACCCTATTTATGTTTGCTTTTCCATATGAAATAGATTTTTAAATGCCTATTCCATAGAGCTGTTTTTATTGAATGTGGAAAAAAGTCTAATGTTTAAACATTATTATTACTCAACAACTAGCTGTTGTCACAACTCTACTTGCCTTAGAGAGAGCAAGCAGTCCAAGTATATGTGTTCTTGCTAGACCAGCCACTATGAGGCTAGCATCATTTATTAGAGATTAGTACAAAGCTAATTTATAATTGCCATTTAGCATAAGCATATTAAATTAATTTTCAAATACAGGGAATGGTATCTAAATTTAAATCATCAGGATAATAAGGTAATAATGACAGTTCTTCCCAAGTTCTGCAGTGATTATCTTCACGAATTATTAAAGTTAACAGCTCCCACTTTATCATTTATTGTGTGCTCACTGTACTCCAGGCAGAAGTAATGTCTGAATTATCCCAGTGACTTTACCCAACCATTTATGAGGCTTAGGTCTTCTATTGTACAGATTAAGGCATTTAAGTCCCTCAAATCACTGGGCTAGCAAAGGGAGAAGAGTTCAAAGCTGGTGTCTTCCCTAAGAATGAGCATGTTATGCAGCTTTTTGACAATGAAATGGCTTCTAATCCACTGAGAATGTACATTCCACAAAGTTACATAAATCTCATGCCTTTACTGAGAGTACAGCCCTGTGGAGGGGGAGGCCTCCTTGGTGGAGACCTTGAGACTCCGGGCCCTGCAGCTTCCAGTGGGTTTTGAGGACCTGAGATGTTTAGCTTCAGAGTTTGGCAAAGGAGGACTAAGCATTCCGTTAACTTTCCCTGTTCATAGCAAAGCCTACACTACGAAGAAAGCTTGGATTACAAATCCTTAGGATTCGTTTTGTCCCATTCATCATTTTTTGGCCGGTCTTGCTCATAACACATCCTGACAAGTGCAAGAAGGCACAGGGTGATGGACCTGTGCCTCCAGAAGGAACTTCCAGGATGGCACCCTTGAGAAGTGGTGTGGTGTTGTCTTCAGTGTTCCTTCACTAATAGACTTATCTTCCAATCCCAGCTGAGTAGCAGCCAGATAGACTGGGAACTTCCTACTGGGACCATGGGTGAAAGAGTTCAGAAGTTCCCAGAGAAGCAGTTTAGCTATTGCCTATATGACAAATCCAGTGGCATGAATCCTGAGCTTCCTCATCTTGCCCTGGGGAGAAAATCCTCACTTTTGGGGGAAAATGTAGACCACATTGTCCTCTGTAGTTCTCCTGAGAAGAGTAAGATAATAATTTTAGTACTACATGAAAACTACATCAAAGATGTTTTAATATTTGTTGGATGCTTTCATGAATTTTTCAAATTAGTGCTCAGAAAAAGAAATGCAAATCACTTTTGGACATATTATTTTGTTTCTTTTATATAAGGAAAATTATAAGCAGAAAAACTGTTTCTAGCTTTCTGACATTCTTTGTAAGTAAATCAGCTCTTCATCAGCTATTGAAGAAGCAGAGACGGGACACCTAACAAGTTAATAAATTCATGTTTATTCTGGAAGTATTGTATTCATTGCATTCATCGATTGCCTCTTTCGTGCAGGGGAAACTGAAATGAAATGCTCACATTCCCAGGTCGCTAACCCCCAACAAGAACATGCAAACAAGCCTTGACAAGGCGAGGCTAAAGAAGCTGCTGCCTCCAGCCACCCTAAGCCGCCTCAGCAGCGAGCACCTGAGACCCCGTCACAGACGAGCTCAGGTCACCCGCGGCTGTCTCACGTGCTGGCAGCCCCTTCGCTGTCTCCACAGTCCTCCATGCCTCGTCCCTCGTGAACGGCTCTGCCACCTCTTCCCTTTGGCACTAAACCTTCCCATCTCCTCCTTTGCCCTTAGATGCTAAGATGGCGACCTCACTTCCTGTTTCTCTGAGAAGGCAAAGAGAGGCAGGCCTCCCCTCACCGCCACATCCTGGCACCCATAGTCTTCCCTCCTGCCATGGACCTGGCACCTGCACGGGCTGTGCTTGCTCCTGCATCTTTTGCAGGGCTAATTCTCCTCCCCTCTGACCTGCTGAGGCCGTTGTATCCTCTTTTCTATCACTTCTTCTTCCTTCTACTAACTCATCCCTACTAGCAAAAAGCACTGGATGACTTTGCTGGTTTTATCTCCTCTTCTCTGGTCTTTTGGAGCCCGTTGCAATTAGCTCCTGCCACGGAGGGCAGAGAGTAGCTTTGCCAGACTCAGGGCTCAGCTCCTCGTTTTCACCCTCATGTGTCAGTACCATTAGACATGGGGATACTTTCATATTTTTAATAGCAGCTTTATTGAGAAATGGTTTATGAAGCGTAAAATTCATCCTCCTAAGGTTAAAACCCAACCATTCTTCATGTTTTCACAAAGCTGTGCAATTGCTGTCTCCAGATCTAATTGGAGTACGATTTATCACCTAAAAGAAACCCACACCGACTCGCAGTTGCTTCCTATGCATGTGACTTTTTTTTTTGTGGCAAAATAACTGGGAAATGAACTTAAAGAAGGAAGGGTTTGCCTGGTTCACAGCTTGAGGGAAGGGTCTGTAGTGACAGGGAATGCCTGGAAATGAGAGCTGGAAGCAGCTGATCATGCTGCTTCCCACGTGAGGTCACAGAGGAGAGTGGGTGCCGAAGCTTAGCTCCTTAGCTCCTTTTTCTTAGTTCAGGACTTCAGCCCACAGAGTGGCTCAGTTCACAGTTCAGGCGAGTCTTCCCTCCGAAGTTAAACCTTTCAGGAATCAGCCTCATAGACACATCCAGAGATGTGATTCCCAGTGTCATCAACTTACAAGTGAGACCAACCCTCATACTAGCAACTATTCCCAGGCAACCTAAAATCTAATTTTGTCTGTTAATTTGCATATCCCAGACAGTTTTTGTAAATTATTGTATTAAGGAGCAATTTTCAGGCTAGGAGTGATGTGCATGCCTTTGATCTCAGCACTTGGAGGCAGAGGCAGATGGGACTCTATGAATTCGAGGGAAGCCTGGCCTATATAGAGTATTCCAGGGCAGTCAGATCTGTATATTTAGAAAGGAAGACATAGGCGGAGCGAGAGAGCGAGAGCGAGAGAGAGAGAGAGAGAGAGAGAGAGAGAAGAGAACTTTTAACATAAATTTACTTCAGGCATTAATAAAAAGAGAAGTGATTGGGGGAAGGATAGTACACAGCCAAGTGTAGGTTCAAGCTTCTCAAGAGACAGATGTGCTCTGGCTGTGGAAGTCGCTCAGTTTAGAGTGCCTGCCTAGAATACAGGAAGTCCCAGGCTCCATAAAGTATGGGGCACATGCCTGTGATCTTAGCCCTCAAGAAATAAAGGCCAGGGAATCAAGAGTTCAAGGTCAACCTTGGCTACACAGAGAGTTCAAGGCGATTCTGGGCTACATGAGAACCTCCATAAAAACAAAACTAAACAAAAAACAGAGAGCCATGCTTTCTCTGCAGTAATCATATAAATGATTTTAGCAGCCTCTCGGGCTACAGTACAGAAGGTTGCTGAAAAATATTTCTATTTTCTTCTTCTATCCTCTTCCTCCTCCCTCCTCCTCTTCCTCTTCTTCTCCTCCTCCTCTTTCTTTCTTTCTTCCTTCCTTTCTTTCTTTCTTTTCTTTTTTTGTTTTTTGCTAACTGAGATGACAGGGATCCTAAGGTGCATATGCTTATATGCTTACTGCTGGATAGGGCAAAGCCATGGAGCATAAGGATTGTGCAAAGGTTATAAGATTTCCAGAAAATTTCTTAAGACTGGAAAAATAGTAAAAAAAAAAAAAAAAAAAAAAAAAAAAAAAGGTAAGGCTATACACCAAGGTCATTTAAGGTCATTTATACCCAGACCTTGAGTATAGTTCATTGCTATTTTGACCATCCTTACTTTAAGTATCTGTATGTGGTAGCCACATTGTCTCCGTGTAGGCTGCCTCGCAGCAAACTTAGCTAACTGTGCTGCAGTTCTGGACTGCAATGGAGGCAGAAGAATTCCACTGACCAGGAGGAAAGGCTCTGCTTTGCTTGTCCCGCACCTTTCCTTCCCACCCTTCACTCACTTGGCCTCTAAGTGCCATCTACATATGGCCGGCTCTTACATTCATGCTTCTCAGCTCTTCTTGTTCGACTTTGTTTTTTTTCCTTTTAGCACGGAGCATGAAGCCCACATCCTAGGACATGCTAGGCAGCCATTCAACCAAACAAATCTTGTGTGCTTAGCACGTCGGAATTAGTTACCTATCTGACTCTGTGACACAACATTTGACAGAAAGCAATTTAGGGGAAGGAAGATTTATTTTGACTTGGAGTTTGAGAAAGTAGAATTCCTGGCCAGGAATGCGTGGCTGGAGCATTTGACTGATCTTTCCATCTGAGTGGATCCTGAAGCAGAGAAATGAAAGCTGGAACTCTCTCCTGTCCTCTTCATTCTGGGACCCCAGGTCAAGCAAGAGTGCCACCCACGTTGAGAGAAGGCCTCTCTTTCTCAGTTCAAATTCTCTGGAAATCCCTCCAAAGATCCTCAGTTACGTGTCTCTTAGGTGGAGTTAAATCCAGTCGAGTTGACAATGAAGAGGAACCATCACTATGTCCAAAGCAAACCTCACTCCCCCACCATCGCCCGAACTTCCTGCTGTCTCGCTCTGAAGTGTTCCACTGTGCCTTTCTGGTATCAGCTGCTGCTGCCATGCCAGCCAGCCATATGCTTTCCCAGGCAGGCCAGAGAGCCCCACTGTGCAGCCCACGGCCTTCCATTTGCTGCAGAATTTAGAGTTTGTTACTTTACACCCACACTTTGGTGAGGAAAGGGGGATGTCATGACCAACTTTCTGCTATCTCACTGTATAACCTTAGACAAATTATTTCAGTGTTTCAGTTCTCTGGGCCCGGGGACTTTATTTCTGATTTAAAAAAAAAGAATGGTGTAAACACACTCTCTTTCCTCCAACTGTAAAACTGAATGGTTCAATAATCAGCTATTTCTTAGGTCTCTACCTATGTTTTCTTTCATAAACATGAAGCTTGTATGACTAGCTGGGTTTAGCAATTCAGTTTTTTATTTAACTTTCTAATCTTAATATATGTTTTCAGAGATATTAAAGGAAACAGTAATTGCTTCCTAACATTGTAAAACCTTCAGTCATTTACACAGATATTCTAACTTTTTTTTAACTCCCAGATTTATTACACGAGAGTGGGAAGACAGTCGTTTTGAGCAACTTTTGAACCCCAGCAACTATCCCACAGATAGCCCTGGTTCAGTCTCCCGGCTGCTCCTGAGTGTCTGCCTGTCAGCGGCTTCTCCCTCAGCAAGAACTAAGGTCCCATCTCCTTGCGTCTGCTCATTTTCTATACCAGTAAGAACTGGAAATTACAGGACGAATTGTGATAAATGATGAGAAAAATGTAAGAACAAAATTCTGTGTTACTAATAGAATCAAAATCTGTTGAAGTATTACGCCTACATTCTTAGATCACTTGGGTCAAATCACTGCTTTTTGCTTCAAGTTTCTATCGGGGAGCCTTGAAGATGGGAAATGGAACAAATAACTCTCAAAGTAGAAAGCAGACTCCTGTCAGTGTTGATGGGTGATCTCACGCCACTCCATTGGCCAGCTCTGAGAGCTGGGACTTCTGGGAACCCACGTCCAGAACAGATGGTGCCCTGTCCGCCAGGCAGGGGGCTGATGTGCTTCCTGACTTGTGGTCCTTCCTTAATATACTACAAATTCAGATTCTTTTCATTCTGTCATAGCTATTGGTTAAGCAGAGTTTTTTGTTTTTTGCTGGTTTTGTTTTGTTTTGTTTTTTTAGATTAGTAAACAAAGGAATGGGTTTTATTATGGGATTCTCATATGTACTTTTGCTTTTGGTATAAACTAACAGATTTTGAATCAAGTGTAAATGAAACTTCTAAGACAACAAAATTTACACATAAAATTAATTGTTTTGTGATAAAGATTGCTTATGAATTTTTCAACATTTCAACATTTCAGCTTCCCTTGACAAGCCACACATTCGTTCATTCTCTATACAAATATTTAATGGCCACCTGGTGTTTGCTGGGTGCCATTGTAGAAGGTAGGCTGTACCTGTTAACAAAAGAGAGGAACACTCTGCTGTTCAAACTGTAGTCTGTAGTGCTGTACAAACAGGTAAGGGCCAGTTGGAGGAGACCCAGGGTGGAGAGGATTCTAACTGGGCACACTGTGAAGCTGTAATCCACTGGATTTTGTTTCAAGATGATTTTAATTTTTAAAATTATGGGCTTTCTGTGAGTAATTTTTCCAGCACGGTTGAACTGATTTTATGCTGAAGTTCAAAGCTGACCCTCAACCTTGTATTAGAAAAAGATTTTAGTTTTTTTAATTTTATTTAACATTGACCCATTTTTACAACAGAAGAAAAAGTCAAGAACTCCACAGCCCCCCCCCAAACTAACAACTAACTGACTGACTGACTAACTAACTAACTAACAAGTGTTAGTAGTTTTCACAGAAAAAGATATTGATAGATCATTAACTAACTAGCAACTGTTGCAACTGTTCTGTAAGCAGCCTCGCTACTGAAGAGGTAAGTGAAACATTTTTTGAGCAAAAAATTAAAGCTTTGTTTTCTGATTTTGGATAGTGCTTTGGATTTTGTTTTTAGTTTCCTTAGTGAGAAATGTCCATTAATTTTAAGTCAGGCTGAATCACTTTTTTGGATGCTTTTGTTATTTCACAACTCTCCTTGAAAATAGGCAAGAGACATTGTATTTCTCCGAGTGATGAGTGCAGAAGCGACAAGAAGCGTAGGGAGCTTTATTTAGCAAGTCTCAGAGTTAGAACTCGAGTCCTTCTCGTCTTTGCATCACTTGAGTGTGACCGCACTTGAGTGCAGTCCAATTTTCTGCAGTTTTAAAATCTCCTGTAGTACCTGTCCGTGGCTTTAAAGTACAAGTAAGAACATTCTAGAAGCTAGCATTTCAGGATACACACATGCTATTCCCTTGTCCCACAGGACGGGGGGCTTCCTGTCATTGACAGATTCAAGTGAGGGTGGTATATATCCAGTGTGGGTGCATTCTCAGGTCTTTTGTCTTGGGTCACATTAAATGATGGGGGTAAATCAGTGTTCTGCATTATGACTGTATTTGGTTTTCAAAGATTTTAATTTTTTATCTTAATAATGAAACATTTTTTATCCTGCTTATATAATAAAGATAAAGTGAAGCCATCTTTTCTTGAGGTTACATTCCTAGGTAAGTCAATGGGTGGCAGAGAGATAAAGAAAGGAAAGGTCTAAGTACAGATGACAAAGAAGGGAGAGGGAGAGGAGAGGGAGAGAGGGAGAGAGGAAAGAGAAAAGGCTCACTGTGGGAAGTAGCATGCCCTTGGGCTGGAGAGAGCTCAGTCTGAAACATACCTCACAAGTACCAAGATCTGGCTGATCCCCAGGGCTCAGATTTATGGGGGGAAAAAGTCAGGTGTGTTGAGTGTGCTTTTAATCTCAGCATTGTGGACCCCTGGGGCTCAATGGCCAGTCAGACAGCTTTACCTGCTTGGTGAGTTCCAGGCTAGTCAGAGCCAAAGAACACATACCTGACCCAAAAGAACAATATATAAATAGGTAAACAAGCTTCTAAAGATGATCCCTGAGGAACAACACCTGAGGCCGGCCTCTGTCCACACACACCTTCACATACACTCCCATGGGCACGCACACATGCACAAACAGAAATGCCATTTCTCCTTCTGATACTGACATTTTACACGCAACTCACATGCAGAGTATCCTGAAGCCCAGAGACTAGCTCTGCTAGTCTTTGCCGCCTCCATTTCTGTCAAGTTAAACAGGTGAATTTGTGCAAAAGTCTTGACAGCACACTGACATACTGAACGCAGATCGAGTGCTCAATAACACGTGCTTAAACAGTAGCAGCGTCAGGACACTGCAGAACACTTTCTATTTACATGCTCAAGGGGCAGTTGTTTTTGTGTCTGTTCCTATAACACTTTAGACACTCAAGTAGTTCAAGTGCTATAATTAGATTTATTGTATGCCTGCAAAGACATGCGCGGAATGTACTCTTTTTTAAGTTCCTGGGATTGTTTGTGTTTCAGCTGTACACGTACCTGATCTTTATCTCAAACAGCCAGTGGCCAAATTCTTCAGCAAAGTGTTTCTCACAGATGCTTTGCAGGTTATAGTTTTTGCCTTTAAGTTCAAAAGTTGGTGAGTGAAAAAAAAAAAAGGACCAAAATAAGGAAACAAAGTGTAGTGTGAATTAATGAATGTCTGCTAGACATTGAAAAGAAAACATTGTCTCCTCAGCCTTTGGCTTTAGGTGGTGGCTGAGTGACCAGTGCTGGCTGGGTGACTGTGTATATAAAATCAGGCACAAAGAATCTTAGAAACAGGAAGCAGCTCCCAGGGCTACAAGCATAGTTGATCCAAATGTCTGGATTTTCCCTACAATTGTGGTTTTTTTTATTGGATCTCTTCCCATTCCAAACTCAGAGAGCTAAAGGTATTTTTTATGCAAGACCATTAAGTTCAGATTCAGCTGAGAATCCAGTGTGCCTGGTGTTCATCTGAGACATATGCAGCTTGTGCTTGTAGAGATTTTAAAAGTTTGTGTTTTCTCTAGGCATTACCTAGTTTAAAAGTTTATGAGACCATACTCTGGAGAGTGAGAGAGCATTTCAAGCTGGGTACCGTGGTCCGTGTCTGCAGACCCCATATAACTGGAACATCGAGACAAGAGGATCACTTGATCCCAGAAGTTAGAGGCCAGCCTGGGAAATGGTCAGACCTGTGTTGAAAAGAGGAAGATAACAAGAGAAGCCAGGCCATGGTGGCCCATGCCTGTAATCCCAACACTTGGGAGGCAGAGGCAGGCGGATCTCTGTGAGTTCGAGGCCAGCCTGGTCTACAGAATGAGTTCTAGGATAGCCAGGGTTACAACAGAGAAACCTGTCTCCAAAAATTAAAAAAAAAAAAAAAAAAAGTAAGAAAAACTATCCACAAACTCGTGGTGTTTTGCTTGTGAGTACTTTGAGCTTATATCAGTCAGCCTTTGCTGAACAAAATTCCTGAGATACCTTTAGGAGAAGAGAGATTGATCTTGCAGCACAGTTCGGGGAGTTCAGCCCATGGCTGCTGGGAATTATTTCTCAGCATGTGCTGAAAGGAGTACATGGAAGAGCAAGAGATCAGTGTCCCACAATCCCCTAGAACCTGTCCTTCCAGTGACCTAAAACCTCCTAGATGACAACTTATAAGGGGTTCCACCACTCTCCATAGAATCACAAATCCCAGCCTTTGATGTATGGGCCCTTGGGGAACGTTTCAGATCCCATTGCCTTTTCTTTCCAATTCTTTCCATTTATGTCTTCATCCCTTTCCCCAGGTTGCCAGTTCTATACACTGTCATCTCCTCTCAGTGGTTGGAGGGTTGAGTCAGAATACCAGGGTGGGTATGGCCTCTCTACAGTCTGAAAGTTCCCCTAGGAAATGTCAGAGATGCCTACTGTTGTTGCCTTTTAACTGGATATTCTTCTAAGATGTTATCCATATATTGGTTTACTAACCATTTTTCTAATTAGATTTATCTCAGATCCCAACGTCCAGGAGAAAGTATATCTTCAGACCCTCAGGATTCTGTACCCGGAGCTATGTGAGAGCTTCCTTAATGTCAGCATGCAGCTAAGTTGTAAAAAAAAAAAAAAAAAAATCCTGCTTGTATGATATGATTTCAGTAGAAGATCCTGATGGTGCCAAGTTGGTACCCAGGTTGGCAAATTTCCTTTATTTTCATGGTACAAATTTAATCATGTGCTCAGATATGCAATATTATGTCTAGATATTGTAATGAACACTAGGGCCAACAGCATAAGTGTAATGGAGTGAAAATATCCAAATATTTTAAAGCCACTGTGTATAGTGAGAGTTTTCTAATAATTCTAACACCTAAGAGATTGAGGGTTATTATCTTGTGTCTTTATTGAAAAGCATTTAATTATTAAGGCTATTCTGAGTTTACAGATAAAAGATGAAGCATTCATTTTTTTTTATGTCCTCCAAAAATAGAATGTTCAGGAAAATGTACAATTGAAAGCAGAAATCAGATTCATCACCGGAACCAACATCAAGGTCATGATATTACACATTATGCCTGAAAACAAATTTCTCTGCTATGCTGGAAGGAAAAGACATGCTACTTTTTTTAATAAGTGAGTGTGACTTGCATGGTATTTACAAACATATGGATCTGGGGATGGAGAGAATGCTCAGCTGGTAAGGTGCTAATATTTGCTGTGCAAATATAAAGACTTGAGTTTGGATCCCCTCTCTATTGGACAAGGCTGGGCACAGCAGTCACCACAGTAGCCACAGCCTCAGAGGTAGAAACAGACAGATCCTAGGGCTAGCCCACTGGCCAGCTCAGCCAAATTGTAAGCCCCAGGCCAAGGGGAGACCTTGTCTCAAAAAATAAGGTTGTTGGGGTTCCTGAGCAATGACAACCAGGTTTGTTCTTTGACTTCCACATGTACACACAAATGTTCAAGTACACCTGCACGCACACAGAAAAAACATCTTTTGTGATAATTTATAATGTACTGCTAAACAAAGAAAAATCCATACAAGCATTAGCCCTCCTGGAGATTAGAAATGTCCAAACATTAAATCAATAGATAGCATGGACTTAAGGAGCTTCTACCTTGGACTGCCTAAAAGAAAAAGCTGGAATTTGAGCTGAATCTTGAATTTGAGTAGAAAGAAAAAGACCATGACACTTTGAATAGGCCCAGTTATGGAGGGCAACAAGGTAGGGTAGAAGACCAGATAAAGCTGTGGGGGAAAGGATTGGCTAGGAGCTCACCTTCTGCATTCAGACTTCCAGTTACTAAGCTGATACTCTCTGGTACGAGGAACTGCTTTACAGCAGACATTGCCTCACTGGGCAAAGCTCACCGGGCCCCTGTGTTTGTAAACCTGGCATGCTAGTGGGGAAAGAGATACAGAGACACAGGAGGAAATAGCCACTGAGGAAAAGGATTTCCACTTTCAGAGTATCAAGAAATTGCAGCAGGTTAACAAAGATCACTTCAGTATGCGGGAGGCTTTAATCTAGCCAGGAGGCCTGGGGTGAGGAGGAAAATGAATCTGTGAGGATCAGGAGACCAGCCCCAATGGAGGTCCTACCAGATACAGATGAACTGGGGCTCAAGGAGCTGATCTTGTAGCAGGGAGCAGGATGGGGTCCTGTGTGATAGGTGCCACAGAGAACTGATGTGTTCAGAAGCATAGTCTTCCATCAGCATGCAGGTCACAGTGGAGGAGGCAGCGTTTGGAGGCCATTACAATGTTGCTTTCACAGATAAATGTTCGTCTTTGCTGAGATCTAATTATGTACGATGTGTAGAAAAGCGTAAGTCTAACACTTGGGGAAATGGAAGAAAGGTGGGTGAATACAGATTCAGTGATTGCTGTCTTAGATGCATTTGCTAGGTACCCATCATGTACCAGGCACTGTGAAATAAGTTGCTGGTAAAAAAATCATGTGGTGGTGCTCACCTTTAATCCCAGCACTCAGGAAACAGATGCAAGCAGATCTCTGTGAGTTCAAGGCCAGTCTCGTCTATGGAGCAAGTTCCAGGCCAGCTAGAGCTACACAGTGATACCCTGTCTCAAAAACAAAACAAAAATATTCAAGTGTTCCCCTTAAGAAATTTAAAATACAACTCATAGCTGTATTGTAGCGAACGGGGCAGAGGAAGCGACATTCCATGCAGAAGGACAAGGGCGAGAGGAGACTTTTCTTGTTTGCTTTTCTTTATAGATCGTTTTGTTGTACTTTATAAGTGTGTTGCCTGTGTGGCCCGTGGAGATTGGAAGGAGGGAAGTAGAGTTAGGAGGTTGTGAACCACCAAGTAGGTGCTGGGAACTGAACCCAGATCCTCTACTAGAGCAACAAGTGCTCTTAACCACTCAGCCATCTCTCCCCAGAAAAGATTTTGAATGAAGACTGGCAGGATAAGTAGTTTTTTGAGCAGATAAAAAGAGATAAGTGTGTCCCTGGAGACCATACGCAGGGACACACAGGACATGAAGACAGCTTCGGAAGTTCCTGTGGATCTCTGACATCTAGAGGTTAGAATGTGGAGGGTGTGGCAACTTTCTACAGCTGTGAAAAATGCCTGAGAGAAATCAACTTTCAAGGAGGATATTTTATGTGTTTTAGCTTAAATCCTAGCACTGGGGAAATAGAGGTGGGTGGGTCTCCGTGAGTGCTGGGCTAACCTGGTCTACATAGAGAGTTCCAGACCAGCCAGGGCTACCTAGTAAAACCTTGTCTCAGTAAACAAAAAAGTGAGGCCTGGAGAACTGACTCAGAGAATAAGAGTGCTTCCTGCTTTTCCTGAGGACCCAAGTTTGGCTCCCAGCACCCACAGTGTAGCTAGCAGGCACCTGTGACTGCAGTTCCAGCGGATTCAGTGCCCTCTCTTGATCTCTGTGAACCCCTAGACACATGTGGCACATACACATTCATGCACTCGGATATACACACAGAGACATGTTAGATATATAAATATAAACATAAAAGTGATGCTTAGTGACATATTCATTTTGTTCAGCGACAGAATCAGCTCGCCTCTCAAGAAGATCACCTGAAAGAATAGAAGAATCACTTAAGTCCCATTAAGAACTCTTTGTTCCACAAAAGACCACGGCTAGTCAAGATTTCTAAGAAGTAAGAACACAGCTGGAGGTATCGTATTACCTTCCCTCAAATTATACTACAGAGCTATAGTGACAAAGTCAGCCCAGCCCTGACATAAAAACAGATATTTAGGCCAATAGAATAGAGATAGAAATAAACTATCAAAATTACCACTTTTGAATTTTTAATGCAGGAGACAAAAGCATGCAGCAGAATAAACATAGCTTACCTAACAAATGTTGCTAACAAATCTGAATATCCACTGCTGAAGAATTCAATTAGTTTAAAATCATTTATATTACACAAGAAAACATATTCAAAATGAATAAGGGGCCTTAATATAAAACCTGGAACTACTAGAGGGAACTGTAGGGTATATTTTCTAGACATTGGGATAAGCAAGAACTTTCCGAGCAGAGCTTCAATAGCATAGACACTAGAGCTAAGTGTCCACAAGTGACACCAAAGGTTTCTGCCTGGCAATAGAAACTGTCAGCAGAGTGAACAGCACACAGACTGGAAGAAAACGGTAATCCTTCAGACAGGAGGCTTATATCCAGAACTTACAAAGAACTGTAGAAGATAAATATAGAAGAAATAAAACTGTCAATCAACAAGGGGATTAATGATATGAACATTCATACACTCGGATATACACACACATACACATTAAATAAATACATAAATAAATCTAAAAGTAATGCTTAGTGACACATTCATTTTGTTCAATGACAGAATTAGCTCACCTCCCTTGAAGGTCATCTCAAAAAACAGAACAATCGCTATACACTGTTAAGAACTCTTCATTCCATAAAAGGTCATGAATTTTAGAAAAGAAGAAACACAAATGGCCAACGACTCTAAAAAGAGTCGTTAATGACCTTAGCCATCAAAACATGCAAATTATGATTTTTTTTGAGATATTATCTCACCCTAATCAGATGGCTATTATCAAGAAATCTGACAGCAGGGGCTATGAGAATTGACTCTGAGGGTAAGTACACACTGGTTGCTCTTCCAGAAGACCTGGGTTTGGGTCCTAGAATCTACATAGTTACTTACAACTGTCTGTAATTCCAATTCAGGGAATACCCTCTTTCTGCCCTCTGCAAGAACGAGGCACGCACAAGGTACAGAGACATACATCAGGCAAAACACCCACATAAGCATAAGCATACACATAAAATAAAACTTAAAAATTGAAAACAAAAAACAAACAAATGTATTTTAAAAAGGGAGAAATTAGACAATAAATCTTAGAGAGGATGTGGGGAAGGAAGAGTCCTAGTCACTGCTGATGAGGGTGCAAATTAATACATCCATTGTTGAAATCATTTTGGAAGTTCCTCAAAAAATTAAAATTGAATTACCAAATGACCGTGGTATTCCACTCATGTGTGTGTAGACAGACAACTTCAAATCCTGCCAGAGAGATATTCGCACCCATGGGTTCACTGCAGCTCTATTTATGATAGCTAGAAAACAGATCCATTCTAGGTGACCACTAACAGGTGAATGGACACAGAACCTAAGCAAAACAGAATATTATTCAACTGTAAAAAAACAAAATCTGCAGAAAATGGATGGACTTAGAATGTATAATCAAGAAAGATATATGATATTAGTAAAGGAAAAAAAGCCCACATGTTCTCTCTTATGTATGGATGCTAGCTTATAATGTATACATTTGTATCTGTAAACAGGTAGACGGGTAGGTATAATATAACGTTTAGAAAAGGAACCATGAAATGGTAATATTAGGTAATGAGGGAATGCAAGTAAATTACACATGAGTCATAAAAGAGGATTAAACGCAAATTGTTCTTCTAGTTTCAGTTCTCTCACAGCTTTTTATTTTCCTTTTTGGTGTGGATCAGTGCATAGACTGTGATATATACTGAAAGTGTAAAACCTTAGGCAAACCTCCTTTGCCTCACAAAGGCCATTTTAACTGTACTGAGTTACAGTTCACTGAGATATAGAGAGTTTGGGGCTGGGCAAGTGTTTGATTAAAGTGATTACCTAATCTAGTTGTATGAATTTTACTTGTGGGTTCATTACAATAAAGTGGTTTTTTAAAAATGGCTAGACGATAAACAGACATTAATATAAAGATTGTCGTAATGAGTGTTACTAAAACTCATAGGAAAGTAAGTAGCATAGTTTTTATTTTATTTTTCCTTTATGTGGTGGCTGTTTTGCCTGCATGTGTATCTGTGCACCACACGTATGCCTGTTGCCAGCAGAAGCTAGAAAAAGGTGTTGAGTCTGCTGGGACTGGAGTTACAGAAAGTTGTGGGTCGGGGGACAGCACCCAGGTCTTCTGGAAGAGCAGCAGGTGCGCTTCGCTGCTGCCATAGAAAAGCACAGTGGTAACTCGCTCATCTGACTTAAAGGAGAGCGTGTCTGACTCTGTCTTCATACAGCACAACGTATGAGCTTGCCTCTTTCAGAAGTACTGACGGGAGGAAGTTGTTGGACCGTTGCCTCTTCTAAAGCAAAACAGGGTCATCCCAGTCCTCACTAAGCAAGGCATTCTTAGTTGGTTTTTTTTTAAAGACACGGGGACTGGAGGTGTTAACTACGGTGTTGAGAAAAAGACTATTTAAAAGACTATTAAAACGAGGCACTCCTTCAAAACTCACAGAAATGTCAGCCCTGCTGTAAGCATTGCTACCTGATGCCTTTACTTCATTGGAGGAGCATGTGGAGGAGCCTGTGTCTCTACAGGAACTGTAACAGAGCACAGTAGCAGGGAGAAAGGGAGGTTTTCCTGAAAGGTGACTCCTGAGGGAGAGAAAGGGAGAAAGGCTCTTTGTCTTCTCACCTGGAAGGCTTCCAGCAAGAAGCTTCTTGGGCTATAATCAAATGTTACTGGGGTGATCAGTATTCCAGGGAACATAAAATCAGGAGGAGATGCTGCTGCCGTGTGGTGGGAGTTACACACACACACACACACACACACACACACACACACACTCCTGAGACCACAGCTCATAAGTACAGAGTTGGCCACTGTTCTGCATGTTCTGCAGGATTAAAGTGAGCTGTGTAACTCGGGTAAGTGTAACTTGGGTAAGTGTCCTTAGTTTAGAGTTCCAATAAAAGCTGGTATTTTCCTTTCAAGGTCAGAAACCTGAGGACATTGGACGATTAATAAAAATTTTGGCTTTGGGCTCCCACATAAAGATATCACATTATATAGACCAAATCAATTTTTTAAAAATTTAAAAATTAAAAAAAAATTTTAAAAAGTTATATATATATATATAACTTTCTTAAAACCCTTGCATCATGCTGTCTTCTGCTGCCTTGTGGGTACTTGACAACTCTCCAGCTTACATCCTTGCTTCCACTGGTGCCATATTCCTTCCCTTTCCTCTCCACCCTGATTCCAGTGCCCTTGGAGCTCCCTTCTGCAGTCATCTGCTACTCCTGCTGCGAGTTGCTCCTCTTGTGACTAATATTCTGCCTCAGAGAATACTTTCAAATCAGTGTCTCGGGCCTCAGCTCCGCTCCCATCTCCTGTGCTGGGGCCACCTCTCCCTTAGCACTCACTGCATCTCCAGTCGGTCTAGAATTCTCCCAGTTACCAGCCTCACACCGTTCACACCACCATCCCCGAGCCTAACATGTTTCCTTTGAGGTGTCTACAGCATCCTTTCCCCATTTCTTCCTTGTAGTCTCAAACCTAATTCAGGCTCCATCACTGCACAGCTAGATAACAATGTATCTGCCCTCCACCCTTCTTTAGCCAACTCAATTCATTTTCTCCGCACTATCTTTCTATGTGTCTGTCTTTTGCTCCTGACTCTACACATGGTGTTTCCAGATCTTTGTGTGGATCTTCTCGGAGTGGTGTCATTGCTGTCACTTGTCAGTGACTAGAAGATGTGTATTCCCAGTCCCTTGGCGAGCAAACCCTTCCCTGCCTTGTTACCATGCTATCCTTTCATAACCAGCCAATTCTAGGACATACTAGCCTGTACCTCTGAAGACCCTGGAATGGAAGCATCTCACTCCTTATTAGAACTGTGTATATTGCTTGCTGATATTAGCCTACAGGACACTTTCTGCCCTATGCCTATCTTTCCAGCCCTCTCTCCCCCGACACACTTCATTGCTATGACCAATTACCCGAGATAACCGACTGCAAAGGAGGGAAGGTTCATTTCACTTTTTCTTTTCATTTTGGTTTTTTGAGACAGAGTTTCTTTGTTGTAAGCCTGACTGTCCTGGAACTCACTCTTTGTAGACCAGACTGTCCTCAAACTCACAGAGATCTGCCTGCCTCTGCCTCCTGAGTTCTGGGATTAAAGGCGTGTGCCACCACTACCCAGCTGGAAAGTTCATCTCTAAGGTTTCCTCCCATGCTTTGTTGGCATTATTTTGAGTCTGTGTTTGCACAGCACAGTAGGAAACGAGCACTCACCTTAGGAAGCCAAGAAGCACAGAGAGCAAGAGTTCTAGTATCTCCTTCTACAGTACACACCACCGCCTGACTTCCTTCTCCCACTCCGTACTGAGGACTCTCTCACTGCAGACTAACCAATCCTGAACAACGAATGGGCCACTGGGGTACATCTTGTCCCTCCCCTTCTTCCATACTATAGCCAACTCACACCCGAGGCATGTGCTTGTTTCAAACATTCCCATCCAAGATCCAATCATCTATCAGATTTGATCTTGATAGTCTCTCTAAACAGTGTGATAACTTCTGTATCGCATTGTATTGATTGTAATTTTGTCAGATAGCCCTCTAAAAAATATTAAAGAATTTGTGGTCTGAAGAGTGACCCTGGATGAGGAAGCCATGATTTTGAGGTCATTGTATTGGCTTTGTTTATGGAGTTAGGCAACTTATCCAAGATGACCTGATTAGCTGACAGGCTTGGATTGAGTACAGGTCTTCTGATTACATTACAGTTGCTTCTTGCCAGTCTTCTACCTCCAGTTGCTTTGTCCTTTTGTGTGTTTATCTGTGTGAGTCACTGACGCACTCCTGTGTGCTGCCTTCACCTCCATGGCAGGAGCTGTTTGCGTGTTCGCTGTTGCTGTCAACTTCGTCCTTACCATGATAACATTACACGAGTCCCATTTGGATCTATATCCTCCTGCCAGACAAAGGGACTGCTTCCTTCGTCTCTGTCTCATTGGCCTCTCAGAGACTGGACTCTGAGTCTAAAGTATGAGACGAGTATGTCCTTGTTTCCCGCTTGTAGTCCTTGGAAAGACCTGACCCAGGGCAAACCTGCTGTATGCGCCTGGTGACACACAGCGCGGCAATGGCTGTGCCCCTCGCTGCCTTCACGTTGGGTTCATATCAGTATCTGCTCTTTATTTACCTAGGTGACTAGATCTACAAATACACAGCTTCCCACACTGGCAGAAAGTTTGTGCCCTGTGACATTTGCCAAAGAATACCCGGTGCTTTGCCAGTGAAATTCATAAGAATCTAATGTATGACAAGATTAGTAATGAATTAATATTCACCATTAACTCTACTCACTTCCCTTCAAGTGATCTAATCTACCAATTCCTGCCATTAAGTATGGTTTTCTTTATTTCTGAGGTCCAGCCAGCAAAAATGCGGTCATAGTGTTCTTGTGTTTCTACTTCAGAAAGGGCAATCCAATGATTTCCTGCACATGCATTTGTTCCTTATAGAGTCCACCTTCCTCCTATAACACCAAGAGCCAGGTTTTGAGGTTTGAGACTGGGTTCCCTCCAGGATCTGCCCAACCTGAATCTACCCACAGGACCCTTCATACCGTCTATGCTACCCTCCTCCAGACCCAGACTCCCGTCAACTTCCTCCGGTATCTAGCCTGTGAGTACCCCTGATCTCTTCATCTATCCGAGTTGGTCACCTATCAGATTTAGCCTGGGCCTCACAACCAGTGCACCAGCCTACTCCGGCTTTCCCTACCTTCACTGCAGAGGTGATACTAGGCTTGGGCCAATGTTTTTCCTAATTATATACCAGACCACAGGATTCATCCATGTCGTATCCAACCTAAATAAACCCCTGCACAAAGAATTTAAAGGAAAACATAAATCTCCTCAAAGAATTCAAGGAGTTTAAAGTTGACGCAAAGGAAGAGCTCACTGAAATCAAGGAGAAAGAGCTTAAGGATAACCAACGCCCAAGTGATACCCAGAACAATATATGAGGCTGAAGACAATGACAAAGGCGATCCGGGACTTGAAAATAAAATCCAATGAAGCGATAGAAACACTGAAGAGGACTCAGGCTGAAATGAAGAGGAAATTGGAAAACCTAACAGTCCAACTAAAAAACTCAGAGGAAAGCCTTACAAATACAATGAATCAAGCAGAAGATGGAATATCAGGTTGGAAGACAAAAATAGAGCATCTACACCAAACAAGCAAGGAACATAAAAAAAAATTTTTTTTAATGAACACACACACACACACACACACACACACACACACACGAAGGAACACTCGGGAAATGTGAGACACCATGAAAAGACCAAATCTTCAAATCATAGGCATGGGTGAGAGTGATGTTTGAGTAAGAATGGGCTCCATAGGCTCATATATTTGAATGCCTACTCATCAAGGAGTAGAACTACTTGAGAAGGATTAGGAGACGTGTCCTTGTTAGGGTAGGTGCGGCCTTATAGGAGGAAGTGTGTCACTGGGGGTAGGGTCTGTGGTTTCGAAAGTCCAAGCCAGGCCCAGTGTGTCTCTCTTCTTGTTGCCTGTGGATCCACATATAGAACTCTCAGCTACTTCTGCAGCACCATGTCTGCCTGCATGCCACCATGCTCCTCATCACGATAATGAACTAAACCTCTGAAACTGTCGCAAGCCCCGAATTAAATGTTTTCTTTCATAATAGTTGCTGTGGTCATGTCTCTTCACAAATAGAATACTGACTAGGACAATGAGGGAACAGATTACAATGTCATAGACCAGATCTTCAATAAGATCATACAAGAAAACTTTCCCCACACTAAGGAAAGACATAATCACACAAATACACTAAACATACAGAACACCAAATAGAAAAGACCAGAAAAGAAACTTGCCATGGCATGTCTTACTTAAAACACTAAGTATGCAGAACAAATAAAGTGTATTGAAAGCTTCAAGAGAAAGAGAAAAATAAAAAGCACAAGTCATATATAAAGGAAAATCCATCAGAAAAACAGCTGATTTCTCAATGTATATTGAAAGCCAGAAGAGCCAAGAACAATGCATTCTAAGTTCTAAAGGACTGTGACAGCCAACACAAATTAACATATCCAGGAAAACTATTTGCTGTGATTCAAAGAAAAAGAAAATTTTTCCACTATATAAATAGTCTAAAAACTTATATCAAATGAACCAAACCTAAGGAAAATATAAAAACCATTAAATTGGGCTGAAGAGAGGAATGAACAAAACAGAGAGAATATGGAGAGAAATACAAAGCCATAATTATTAAAACACAAAATACCACTGAGAGTACAAACAACAGTACCAAAAATCAATAACATGATGACCACAGCTAGCACACACATTCCATTAACAACTTTAAAAACCAGTAACCTCAATTCCCAATCAAGAAACACAGACTGAATGGATCAAGAAACAAAATCCATCTGTCTGCTGCCTACAAGAAATACATCTTAGTTTTAAAGATAGACACTGCTTAAGAGTGAAAAGATGGACAAGCATACTCTAATCAAATGGGACCAGGAAGCAAGCAGACATCAGTATTCTAATATCTAACAAAACAGACTACAAGCTAAAACAAGGGAGGACCCAAATTAGCAAAGTCAGAAATGAGTAGGGAAATATTACAACAGAAACGAAAGAAATTCGTAATATTATAAGGGAATATTTTTGTTTTTTCTTCAAGATAGAGTTTTCCTGTGTAGCCCTGGTTGCCCATGGAAATCACTCTGTAGATCAGGCTGGCCTCAAACTCAGAGATTCACCTGACTCTGCCTCCTGAGTAGTGGGATTAAAGGTGTGTGCCATCACAGCCCAGCTAAGAGAATATTTTAAAAATCTCTACTCAATGAATCTGGAAAATCTAAAAGAAATGGATGATTTTCCAGATGCAGCCAAACCTCCAAAATCAAACCAAGAAGCCAACAACCTAAACAGACCCAGAGGAAATGAGGTGATTGAAATAGAAATGAAGACTTTCAAGCCAAGAAAGTCCCCTACCTGATGGATTCACTGCAGAATTCCACCAGATATTCAAAGAAATTCTACAGCCAGTTCTTCTTAAATATTCAGAAGAAAAGAAACAAAAACAGAATGAAAGAAGCATTCCTAAATTTCTTCTATGAGGCTGTTACCATTTTAATACCCAAACCAGATTAAAGACACAACAACAACAGAAAGAAATCTAAAGGCCTCAATTCTCCACTCAAAAGACACAGACTACCTGAATGGTTCAAAAAACAAAACCCTTACAAAAAATTAGGCCAATATCCCTAGTGAACATAGACTCAAAAATACTCAGTAAAATTCAGGCAAACATAATACAAAAAGATTATACAATATAACCAAGTTGGCTTTATTTCTAAAATGCAGGATTGTTCAACATACTCCAGTCAAAAAATGTAATAAACCATATCAATGTACTAAAAGACAAAAAGCACATATCTATCTCAATAAATACTGAAAAGGCCTTTTACAAAATTCAACATGCCTTCTTAAACCAAAAGTCTTAGAGAATATAAAGCTAGAGGGAACATACCTCAACGTAATAAAAGCTATATATGAGCAACCCATATCCAACATTATTCTAAATAGGAAAAAGCTTGAAGCAATAACATGGAAATCAGAAACAAGATAGGGATGTCCACTACCTCTAGTCCCTTTTCACGCCACACATGAAGTATTAGCTGGAGAAATAATTCAATAGAAGGAAATTAAAGGGATATAAATAAGGGGGAACAGCCAGACTATCCCTATCTGCAGATGAATGACACTATAGATTAGAGATTCAAAGTTTCTACCAGATAACTTTTAGAAGCCATAAACCTATCCAGAAATATGGCATGATACAGAATCAACTTGAAAACCCCAATAGCTTTTCTTTACATCAATAATAGACACACCGAGACGTAGATCATTGACAGTCCCATTCACAATTAGCCTCAAAGAAAAATATAATATCTTGGAATCAATCTAACCAAGGAAGTTAACGACCTCTACAATGAAAACTTTAAAGCTCTGAAGAGATAGTGAAAGACACTAGAAAATGGAAAGATACCCTATGCTCATTCGTGAATTGGTAGAATTAACATTGTAAAAATGATGGTTCTACCAAAAGCTATTGATAGATTCCATGAAATATTAATCAAACTCCCTTTCTTATCCTCTGCAGAAATAGAGAAAAAAAATACTACTCTAAAATTTATACGGAACCACGAAAGACCCTAGATAGACAAAATAATACTGAATAAAAGAACAACGCTAGAGGAATTACCATTCCCAATCTTAAGGTATATTACAGAATCATAGTGATAAAAACAATGAAGAACTGGTACAACAACAAATATGTAGACCACTGGAACAAAATTGAAGACAAAAAAATGTTAGTACACATAACCACCATCTAATATTTGACAAAGATGGCAAAAATGTGAACTAGAGAAAAGAAAGCCTCTTAATAAATGGCTCTGGGAAAACTGAATACAGAAGAATGAAATAAGTACTCTGTACACAAAACTAACTCCAAGTTAACAAAAGACATACACCTGAAACACTGGAACTGCCAGAAGAAGACTTGGGCAGTGCCCTACATGATACAGCTGTAAGGAGGAACTTCCTGAATAAGACTTCATTTGCCCAAGAATTAAGGTCAACAACTGATAAGCGAGACCTCATGAAACTGAAAAGCTTCTACAAAGCAAAAGAAGCAATCAACTGGGTGAAGAGGAAGCCCACATAATGGGAGAGAATCTTGGCCAAGCTATACATCTGACAGAGTTTTAATGTTCAGATTAGACAAAGAACTCAAAAAACAAAGAGTTAAAAAAAAAAAAAAGTAAATGACCCATTAAAAATAAATGGACCTGGTACCTAAACAGAGAGTTCTCAAGGAGACTAAAAAGAGAATTTCTAGGAGATAGCTCAAAAATTGTTCACGAATAAGTAAGGGAATACAAATCCAAATGACTTTGAGATTTTAACTTATCCCAGTCAGAATGGCTAAGATCAATGGAACAACCAATAACAAATGCTGGATGGATGCTGGGAAAAGGGAACCCTCATTCACTGTTGACAGAACTGCAAACTGGGGCAGCCGCTACAGAAATCAGTGCGGAAAATTCTCAGAAAGCTAAAAATAAATCTACCGTATGACCCAGCTATACCACTCCTCGGCAGATGCCCAAAGGGCTTCACGTACTCCACAGACCCTTGCTCAAGTATGTCCGTTGCTGCGCTATTCACAGTAGCTAGGAAATGGAAGCAACCTAAATGTTCTACACCTGTCAGATGGATAATGAAACCGTGGTACATGTACACCAGAGAATAGTATTCAGCACTAAAGAAAAATGAAATCATGAAGTTTGCAGACAAATGGATAGAAAGAGGAAAGATAATATTGAGCAAACGGACCCAGACACATAAAGACAACTGTTCTCTCTTTCTGTAGGCTCCTAGCTCCAAATCTTCTGTAGCATTACATTCTTCTAACTTTCCTCTAGTATCAGCAGGCATTCGTGCTTTCTCTCACTTGTACTTCCTTTCTTCTCCAGGACTCTCAAATTTGAAGTTCTTTCATACTCAGTGTTAAATGACATTTATTTAATTTAGTTAATATTTGCATTTTAATGGTAGCATTCTTTCCCCATCTTTCAGGTTCAGCAATACAGAATTATCAACTCAACTATGGCAATTTATATTTTACCAAATGACAGTCGTTTCATTTGACAATCATTTGATATATTTGTTGACATGATTGAGAACACAAATAATTCTATGTATTTTATATTGATATTTACTGTATTAGAACTCAAAACTGAATTATATTAAAGATATGTTTGTGCTACTTTTAAATGAAAATAGCTACTTTAATTTAAAGAAAAGTTTTGTAAAATTTTTTTTTTTCAAAATGAAGAATACACTGATATTTTTGCAGGAGTCTTGAGTAGCTAATTGAATAGAAGAAGACAGCTGCCTTAAATCTGTTGTGGTACCCACCATCTTGTAATCTTTGCAAAGTTCCGCTGCACATTCCTAGACAAATCCCAGTGAACAGGGCAGGTAGCATCTTAGTATCACTATGATAAACAACTTGTACCCTGGAGGGGTTTCCCAAGCACTTGGGCCAGAGTTTATGAACTGCTGCTAGCTAGCATGACTGAAAGATATTGCAGAAGATCAAAAATCTCAAGGGGTTGCCTCTCACGAGATAGGTTACACGGCAGTACATATGGCATGGTCTCGTCTTTTCCGAAACAGTAACAAAAAAACTTAAGTTGACCACCGTAAACACTTCCAAGTATGTAGTTCAGTAATGTTAAACATATTCACAGCGTTTTGTAATTATACTTTATTTTCTTTTTAGGTTAACATAGAGTCTAAATACTGATAATTTAAGTGATAGGGATGTGTTTGACCTTTACCATCTTGTCTATGTTTTTAAACTTTTCTTCAATAAACATACATAAATGTACAAGGTATATGTATAAACAAACGAAAATGTGTAAGGGGAAAGGAAAATTTTTATTTTAAATTGAATAAAACAAGTGTTCTAAGTCATCGTGCTTTGGAGAAACCATGTTAACGAGAGGATGAGCTACTTCTAAGGAACTCCATTTGGGTTTCAGCTATGACTTAATGGAGCCTTAAGAGGGTTAAGTGCCTGAATGGAAAGCCAGAATGCACCCCATTCAAGAAGTTCAGAATGTGGGATGTTATGGTTAATTTTACATATGAGGTATGGGTTGGGGCGTTGTGCCAAGCTAGAAGAGACGCCTGCGCAAAACAGAGCAGGACGGACCCTGAATTCATGTGAGGGAGATGGGGCCCTGCTGAGATGATACGGGATTTGGATCTTACTCATAGGCAGGTGAAGAGATCAGAGCTCTTTGGTTTGTGTTTAAGAAGGTCAGTTCTCTACGATCTGGACATAGGGTGACCAAGACCAGTCAATAAGACCTGTTAGAAAAATAAATGCTTAAATGCAAAGGTTAAACAATAAGGAGGTAAATGGGGAGGAGACCGAAGAGGAAGGGAAGAGAATGGAAGGTCCACAGCAAAGGCAAAGAGAAGCTGTCTTCTTAAGAAGAGGACGTACTCATTCATTCACACCCAGGCTGACCTCATCCCATACCGTGTATCTGTTTCATAGGACAGTGCTTTGGAGTCTAAGAGTCTAGGAGGTGCTTGGGTGTGTTAAGATCGGTTATGTTTTTAAGTTGTCTTCCTGAGCTAGACTTTTGGAGAGTTAATTTTCCATGCAGTTTCTTCTTTGTTTTTTGGATTTTTTTTATGTTTAAGGCATAAAATCTGATATTGTGATACATAGTAAAATGCATACAACTTTTTCTTTATTTTAGTAAAGAATTCATATTAATGTCTAAAGGAGTAGCTAGTGGTTTCATTGGTGCAATTTATTTATAAGTCCAGTTTCTTTTCTAATCATCTGAATTTTTCTGCTTTATGTATTTACTCACTGATATTCAATGAAGAAAAGGCAGAAATTGTTTCATTGTGAATTCTAGATGCTCTATACATAAATAACACTACGGGGGCACCTATGCATACACAACTATTTAATACACTGGGTCCAGTTTTGCAATTAGCTAAAGGGGATGTATTTAAAATCAGATCATCTAAAATGAACTAGAGATTTTGGCACTTTAAAGACCGATACTATGATTGTCTTCATGCAGAGTATCCTTGGTAACACAAATAACTATTACTTCCCCTTATTTTCTTTAAAAGACATTTTTACTTTTTCATTTACTGGGGTGTTTCAGAACAAAACACTGTGCTTCGTGTTAAAATGAATTAATTTTGTCAGGCAGCACATTGGCCTTGTGCTCAACATCTCATGACTCAAAAACATACAGAAGCTATTTATTTATTTATTTATTTGTTTGTTTGTTTGTTTGTTTGTTTGTTTATTATCCATTTATGTGGGGGCAGAGTCAGCCCTCCAGTTACCATATTGCGCTTAACAGTGAATCGCAGCCCAGGCTGCTCCTCCTGGCAGAGATATCATTCAACAGGGTGAAAGTTCCCTGAGAGTTTGAGGCCGCCGTCTCAGGTGTGGCAGCAGCTGCTGTGTGGCCCGTGACTAACTCTGTGAGGGCAGATTCACCATTCTGGACTCGGGAGTTTGAAGAAAGTCGTGCCCAAGATTGCTGTTCTAGGAAACTGCTTGAAGCACTTACTTATTGGCAGTGCTTACGGACTGAGGTTCTGTCTGGCAAAACTGTAGGCTTTTCCCAGAAAGCTGAAGAACAATTATGTAAGTTGTCTCAATGAATTTATTTTTAAACACTTTTAATGCGCCACTCGTGATTTTTGTTTGTTTGTTTGCTTGCTTCTCTGGGATTTAACTACCTTCGTTTTCTGCTTAAAATACATACATACAGTGTGGGAGGAGGTACGGTGAAGAGGAAGAACATTGTGCCGCCACGAAGACCTGGAATTCCAGAGAGGGTTAAAACCAACTTAAAAGGGCCAACCGATGTTTGAAGGAAATAACTACAGGAAGTCTGATTAAGGCCCAAATGTGTTGAGTCACATTATTAGCTTCAAAACTGTAGGTAAATAAGTGATTTTCAGAAAATTGCCATCCACAGCTGTCGGGGATGCTACCATATGTGGGTAAGAGTCTGAGGAAAGGGTTCTTCTCTTCAAGCCTAGTATAGAGAGCAGCTTGCTTTGGCAAGCGGCATCTGCAGCTCACAGCTGGGCAGGGTAGTGACGTGCAGAACACAGGACGCAGATCAGCCACTGGGGTTCTCTCTACCGCGCTGGTCGGATGGTGTGTCCTGTGCTAGTAACTTCTATAGCCTGGCCAGATCCTCCTTCTGCTCTTCTTCCTGTTGCCTGGCTTTTCCCACAAGGTGATTTCCAGGCAGCCAAGTCAGTTATTTTCTGTCTAACCCCGCCGCTCCTTGGCCCTGCAACTGATGTTTTTTCTCTTTCTTGAAGAAGATATTCGCGAGCCCGGGAGCAAGCAGCTTCTTTCAGCTGTTAGGTCCTGCAGCAGGAGCTTCCGCACCTCAGCTCTTGAGTACCTCTTTCATCCCTCTCCCCAACGGAAGGCTCATCTTGAGCCCTTAACCTTTTTCTCTGGTGGGTTAATGGTGTCAAACTGGAGCCAGAGAAGTGCCGTGAACTTGGGTGTCTACCTTTTCTGCGTTTCGTTTATTGTCCTCTCTTCCTGTAACTGACACTCTCTGTCCTGAGAATCAAAGGAGAGAGGGCACTTTCACAGGTGCCCCTTGCCTCTGGGACTGGGGCTTGTAAAACACCCCACATTTGTGGCACAAGCGTGAACTCTTCTCACTGCTGGTTCATGGTCCTCCTCTGGTGGACATCCATCGTACCCTGCTCTTCCATGCAGAAGCAGGTGACAAGTAGACATGACTAGAGGGACCTTCTTTTCAGGGACACCCACAACATCTTCCAAGACCTTAGTAAGCCAAGTCTGGAATGAAACCCGGAGGGTTCGTCTTTTGTTGTCTTCATTGACTCTACCTCCTGGATTCATTTCTACATTTTAAAAATCAAATCCAGGTTTGTTCACGGGTAGTTGATTTAGTAAGATGGGCCTGCTTTCGGGAATTCTGGGGTCAGGTTCACAAGATCTGAACTTGTGCCACTGCAATTTCTCAAGCTCCTTCGCTACTTTCTCTGATGTACTTTTTCAGGTCACAGGCTTTGCACGTTGTTTGTTTTTCAGGATAAGACTCTGGGGGTCTCTAGAGATCCTGCTCACAGAACTGGAGGGTCACAGGCTAGTCGTCTTCTTACTCCACAGTTGGTGTCTATTAGGGCTTCATTTGTGGAAGGCTTCAACCTGTTGAGCATGGGGTAAAGATGTCTAAGCCGCTTCTTTGGATGTTCTTTTCTCCTTTGGACAGGTTAAAAGGCTTACAAATAGTCCATCTCTTAGAGTGCAGGCAAGAGCTAGAGGGCACTTTTATAGTTCAGACGTGGCATTCACTTCCATATTCTCCCGTCTCTTAGGATGCTGTCTGTGTCGCTCATCTGTGTGGGAGCAAACAGCAGCTGCTAGGCTGACCTAGCTCACTGATTTCTGTGCAGGCTGTCCTGCTCCTGTGAGAGAAGGCTTCTTACTCAGCGTTCTTTTCTCCGCTACCTCTTGCACTTTCATTCTCTTCTCCAAATCTTGCTCCACAGTACTTCTGAGAACCCACCTTGCAGGTGGTCCATGAGGCAACAGTGTGTCCCTCCTTGGCTTTCTCCCTCATTCTCCCCTGGTTTCTTTTTATGAGAAAGCTTTGTCTTTTGAGAAGGGAGAAGTTGGCTGGTGCTTCAGGCAGTGGCATGTCTCTTTGCTTTTATTCCAACATGGCTCTTTGTGCTCCAAATCCTTTGGAGCATAGAGTATAAAGCATCTCTAAGGCTGGACCACCGAGTATTTCTTGATCTAGCCCCTCAGCATCCAGAGATTGCTGGAATGGGAAGCTTGGGGTTTTTGGTTTGTTTTTTTTCTGTCTCTTATCAAATGTTTTCAAAGGTGTGACACAACCCTGCTGATGTTTCACTTTCTCAATGACATTTCACCCTAAAAAGCCACTGCTATTCCATCTTCTAATTCCAAGAAACATATTCCCCAAGTCGGCCTCCTCAAACCAAGACTCACATTTCCAGCCTCTTCCTCAGCATCTGAAGGTGAAAGACTGCTGACATCTGTAGGGACAGCAAGTGAATAAGTAGTTGTGAACTGTGTCACGGCCCCACCCCACTCCCATGCTGCATCCCTAGTTTAGAAGAACAGGTTTTCCCGGTGTCTGTAGCACTCTTCTCAGGAAGTCATCTGCTCTCCGGTTCACCTCCTACAGCCTTGGTGCTCAGGCGCTTCCAAATTCTTGAGGTCTGGCAGATACTTCTTATTAGGAACCTGGCCTTTCCCAGCCCCCACATGGCAGCTCACAACTGTCTGTAACTCCAGTACCAGGGGACCCAAGACCCTCACACCAATGCACATAAAATAAAAATTAAATAATTATTTAACACAGCGGTGGTGGCCCATACCTTCAATACCAGCACCTCATGGGGGGGGGGGAAGGTAGGTGGATCTCTGTGAGTTCGAGGCCAGCCTGGTCTACAGAGTGAGTTCCAGGACAGGCAGAGTCACAACAGAGAAACCCTGTCTCGAAAACAGAAGCAAAAACAGAAAGAACTTGGCCTTGCCTCAGGACAGTGTGCTTTCTCAGATGCATGTTCTCTCTCTCTCTCTCTTTCTCTCTCTCTCTCTCTCCCCCCATGAGAAAGAGGGGGGTGGGAGATATTTTGTGTGCTCTCTCCAGCTCTCTCTTTCTTAAAACTGTGCTACTTTTCCTGCCATGATTTGCCAGCAGTCCTTAGCCCCTCTGCTTTGAGTCCCACTTTCTACAACGACTAGCTCTCTAGGTGCTGCATGGAGTGTAGAGACAGCATTCTGGGTGCCCAAGTCTCTAAAGCTGGCCACTGCCAGCAGCCTTCTCCTCCACTTCTCACTGGCAGCTCCTTTGGGACTTTAGAATCTGAACAAAGGAACCCTGTAAGCCCGGAAAGCCTCCTTGGATGTATTAATACAACATTAAGAAATAAACTAGTTTATTTACATAAAACAACTCACAGGCCACCTGCCGCTCCTATATAGTAATGTTTAAAAGGGGAACAACATTTTTAAAAATGAAAATAAATGCAACTGGGGCTAGAGAGATTGCCAGCAGTTAAGAATGCTGTTGCAGAGAAACCAAGTTTTATTCCCAGCACCCACATCAGGCAGCTCACAACGGCCTATGACTCCAGCTTCATGGGGATTCTACACTTGTATCCCACACCTGTACTCACACGTACATACCCACACTTGAGCACACATGAGTGCGCGCACACCCATATGTACACATGTACACAAACAACATACATATACCCACACATACATACACACACGTACTCATACAACACAATACACACGCATACACACACACGAGTGCACACATACACATATATACACACGCGCACACACACACGAGTACGCACACACACATATATACACACATACACACACACCATACATATACCCACACATACACGTACATACATACATACACACACATACATATACATACACACACGCAACACACATACACACACGTACATACACACACACATACATGCAAGAGCACGGTGTTAATGCACAGTCACAGAAGAGGTCTATTGTGGTCCTGTGGATATCTTTATAGTGGGCCAGTCGCTATAAGACTATGTGACTTTTGTTTAGTATATTATCTAAATATAAATTTCAAATAAGAAGAAAGGATGCATTATTTCCTACTGTTGTCTGATAATATGTAGGAAGGTTGATCGGCGGATGGCTGGAGAGGTATGTGTAGGTAAGTTTACTACTGTATGTTTTATAAGGCTACTTAATGGCAAAGAAAACCCTGAAACGCAGATATCAACACTGCTTGATAATTTAAATCTCTCCAAAGGAGTTACGCTTTAGACTATCTATACGGCTTGATTATCCACCATTCACTCAGCGCTTACTGAATGCGTGTTCCAGAAAAGTAAGATTTTTTTTTTTGGTCAGTTCTTCCAAAAAGAAGATGACATGTGCAGGCCAAATATTTATAAAACACAGTAGAAGAGCGCAATTACCATTGCAACGGGCTAAGTGAGTTCAGAGGCTCAAGGGACTTCTTCCAACTGAGTTGTGCTTGAAGTATGGGTAGAGATTTTTCTCAGAAGAAATGGAACTGAAGGGTCATCCCAAATATGGGAGTGGAACGGAAGGAAGGGTGTCCCTGCTACGGGCGCATCACGAGCAAGCATTTAGGTAGAAAAGTTCAGAGCATATCCGAAAACAGTGACCTGGGGATAATTGACGCTTTTCCTAAAGAGGTTTAGAAAGCTGAACTGGAGGGAAACTGGTCATCCGAGAATCCTAAGTGCCATATGAAAAGCATTGGGCTTTAAGTAAAAGGTTGTTGTGAGCTATGTTGAGCAGCAGATCGAGTGAGCGCGTCCGAGAGTCACAGTTTAGTCCAATGGCGAAATGTAGGCTCTGGAGACGCAGGAAATAGAGGATGAAAGAAGACGATCATCCTGGGACCAATAGCATGGGCAGACTGATTAAACAGAGCTCTCAGTGGGTTTGGTTTAACTGAGGAGTTAAGATGATTGTGGCCTTTAATGAGAATAATAACATTGATAAGGAGGAGCAAAAGGAGGAGAGACCAGAGATCAGACAGGAGGGGGGCTTGAACGCTGTGACTCGAGTGTTAATAAAATTAGTGCGCACTTATCCTCGCCCCACAGTAGTCTGTGTGTGGCCCTACTGCTTCCTCACAGTTTCTAGACAGCCTTCCAGAGCTTGGAGAACCTACCCTGACAGCTACGAGGCCAGAACCCACTCCCCAGAATTCCAGGGCCCAGTTTGCTGAATATACTGAATTGCGCTGGGCTTTGAGGCAGAGGTAAAAGACAAGGAAAGACAACTACAATAATGGATAATGGTTATCAGGGAATTTTGAGAAATTCCAAGAAAGACTATACAAGGGTAAGGACTTTCAGAAAACTAGAAGAACGTGTCTCCGTGGGAAGGTCCAGAGCCAGAGGCTTGGGGGGCCTAGGAGATTGTTTTTAGGCTAAGGGATGCTTACACATTCCAACTGGAAATGAGAGAGTGTAGTAGACACAGGCTTCTTCCAGGAGAAAGTGCTGATTCCCAGTGCCCACATGAGAGATGCCCTGTGCCTCTCCTGACCTCCTGGTTGCGTTCTCTTTTTAAGTTGTCTCTGCTTTTTTACCACTGCCTCCAGGGGAGCTATGATGGAGCCGTTTCTGTGGCAGGCTGTGTGTGCAGCAGGGCATAAAGGGAGTCAGAAAGACCAAAGGCACTTGTCCCTGCTTGCTTATCTTGAGTTTCTCAATTAGGAAGCAGTTAATTTGTGACAAAACATGAAGTCTGTGTCACTGGAGAAGTAGCCACAGCACAGCATCGATCTTTAGTCTAGCTAGTCGCCAGCAGAGTAGTCTGAGTTTCGTTTGAATTGCTCAGCAGTCTGACAGAAGTCTGCTAGCAAGCAGGACTTACAAGGGCGAAAGGGTGGAGGATAATAAAAACCAGTTAATGCTGAGGAGAGCCAGGAAGCACTTTCTAAAAGCTGAATTGCAAGCCACTCGGGGTGCAGGTTGCCCTGAACAGACAGTGCAGAACAGTGGAAATTAATCAGAAAGCTATGGAAAAAGGTAGAGGGACAGAGGTAGAGGGGAACATGTGTGTATGTGGGCGGGGGCAGTTCTTGAGGAGGAGATACAGCCTTTGAAGATTTAGAGGGGGTAGCGGACTGAATAGTGTTCCTGCCACCTGCCCGTGGAGCGCTGAACAGAGGGAGTTAGATGCTAGAAATACAGCGAGCAGTGGTTAAGGGACACTTGATAGAGAAAGCAGGAAAGGCTCCGAATAAGGGACTAGCCATCACAAGACACGCCTTCAAAATAATCTCCCAAGAAAGAATTATTAAACAACAACAGTAAACTCTGAAAGGCATGTAATTACCAAGTTCAGTTATGAGCCGATCTTGGGAAAACAACTACTAACCGCCATGTGACACACGTGGTAGAAGACACTGTCAGGAAGGCAGTTCACCAAGAAGCGTGTTGAAAGCAGACCCGGAATAAAACTGCAGCTCTGTAGAATGTGTGTTGACCTTATTGAACGTAAGCTGTAGTTCAATTTTTAGAAATTTTGAATGCTGGGTTCTTTAGTATGGGCTTTTTATGCTTTATTTTTTAAGTATTAATTAAATGTGTGTGTCTCTGTGTGTGTGTGCGCACGCGCGCGCGCGCATGCTTGTGGAAGTCAGAGGTCAACTCTCAGGAACTGGTTCCATCATGTGGAGCCTAAGACCAAACCTAGATCATAAGGCTTGGATTAAGCACCTTTGCCCCCTAAGCCATCTTTTCAGCACCCCCTCCCTGTTTTATCTAGTGGTATTGATGCCTTCATGAAAAAAAAAAAAAACATTCTAGCAATGAATCTTGACTATTTAAAAAAACATTGGTGTCTTACAAGGTGCTTTAAAAATTTATAAAGGGCTTGAGCTCCCTGGGTTCCTCTGCTTTGCGGGGCGTCCTTTTCTCTTTTCTCTGTGTCTGTTGTTTGCCCTAATAAAAAGCTTTCCTTCAGCTGATCTGTCTTCTGTGTTTCACGATTTCTCGACTGCTACATGTCTGACTCAAGATTTTTTCTGCCTTTTAATCATTTAATTGGAAGGAAAAGAAAAAAATTAATCTGATCATGAGTCCTAGACAGTATTACTTGGGAATGTCTCCTGGGATTTCTTCTGAGGACCATTGACTTATCGGGATGAGTATAAACCAGGCCAACCCCCAAAAGAATAGGAAAGTGTGACTGTTAAAGCCACCAACTCACTTCCTCCATCCTAGACTGGGTCTGGCCTCGTATTTTCTTCTCTCTAACCAGATGAGGTCCCCTAAGACACCTCTCCTAAACTCTAGTGGCTGTGTAACCTAGGGAGCAAGCAAACCTTTTGGTGAGTAAGAGGCCTGCGAACAGATATTAAATGTACTGCTAACCTAAGGCCTGACTCCACAGTGATGTCACCTCACTCTGCTTGGGGTGAACCTGATCTGGACACCTGAAGGAGGGACATTTCATGCAAGATTTGAAAAGTTGTAGACAAACCTTTTAGGTTTTTCAAAGCTCCTATATTTCCCATCCTTACCCTGAGAGAGAAAAACTCACTATTGAAAATTGAATGGTGGTTAAACTTCTCTCAAGCTCTCTAGAACTATCTGAGAGCCTCAAGCTGACTCTAGCAACATGTGGACACTGCTCTGAGACCATGGAATTCTTTCCTCTGTTTCTTTTTTCTCGAGGTAGGCGAGCTACCTGTTGTTGTTGTTGTTCTTGTTGCTGTTGTTGGGTTTTTTTGTTTTGTTTTGTTTTGTTTTTTCCCCTAGATCCCTGCTAACCCAACTAAATTGTCTTTTTAAAGAAAACAGTTTAACAGTCCACACCTATGAGATGTGTGGATCCCACATGAATGTGGGCCTTGACAGGGCTTGAGCTCACTATGAGCTGAAAGCAATCATATGGTTTACCACCTTCATGGCTGGTGACCTCATTAGGACGGAGGCAACTATGTGATTTGGTCACCGTCCTGCTGATGATGTCATAAAAAGGGCAAATGCCAGATAATGTCACTGTTGTCTTGGTTAACATAACCACATGGCACAAACCAAAATGGCAGCACTTATAAAACTTTCTGATCCCACTGAGCAGTCTGGAGATCCCTGCACCCTTTTCATATTAGACTAGGGAGATAATATCAGCACGAAGGTGATTTGTTTTTGTTTTTCAGTGTTCTGTTTCTTTTTAGCTTTAACACATTGTTTTACATGATATATTTGCTGGTTTCTAGAGGAGATCTAAGAGTTTTTCCAGCCACATGCCTCCAACATTGGCCTCCTACAAAGGGACCTAACACTAAAATTTGTGGTGGCCCAGGGCGGACTCAAGGGATAAATTGCCAGATACTAGACAAGCCATTGTCAGTGGGCAGCTGCTGCTGCCAAGACGGGATCAGCCTGCTTGGGCAAGGTAATGGAGATGTAGGTTCTGCTGGGTCTTCATGCCTGCTCTTTCTGCCTGGTATCTCCAGGTCTGTTTTCCTCTGAGATAGACTGTTCTCCATCCCCATACCCCAAGACTGTTTTGCTCTGTAATTACCTGCTTTACTTTTGACTTTCAGTTACACTAGTAGAGAGAGGTTAAAAAAAATTAGCTTAATGTCATCACCTTCTGAGTCTCGTCAGTTCTTGTTCCCAAAGAGTGACCCAGTGGATATGATTCATTTGGACAACTCTATGCAGGTACAGGTACAGGTAAAGGTACAGGTACAGGTAAAGGTACAGGTACAGGTACAGGTACAGGTAAAGGTACAGGTAAAGGTACAGGTACAGGTACAGGTACAGGTAAAGGTACAGGTAAAGATAAAGGTACAGGTACAGGTACAGGTACAGGTATTTTTGGTCCAGCCAGTTGTGAGATTCAACAGCAAATTTCCTGTTAATATAAACCACTGAGTTCAGTTTCACAGAGCAAGAATATGCCTTTTATATGTAGATCATATTGGCACCTTGTCTGGTGCTGGTTAAGCTCACTGAGAAACTGGCTCTGAGAAGGAATTTGGCCCTCTCACTTTACATTAAAGGATGTTTGTCTCAATAGCCTCCAAAACCCCTGTCCTGGGACAGGCTGGCTCCTGACTCTGTGACAAGGGAAAGGAGAACAACAGTTTAGCTAAGAGTAAAGGCACTATGTCCCAAAGAACAGGCGAAGGCTAAACTCCTTCCAGCATAGAATACTGCTACTTTTCTCACGATATGGAGATGCCTATGGTAAGCTAATGAGACCCTCATCTGTGTACAGAGAAGACAGAGAGGATTTTCTGCCTAGCAGTCTTCAAGCAGCAGCAACTCCAGTACTATCGTTTTGACAGGGCTTCCTTAGCTGATTTCTAGGGGAGGTTTGTAGACATGAGTCTGAGGACGTTTTGCTGTGTATCTGCTGCTTCTCTTTATCCACTACTTATCTACATTCAAATCAAAAGCATAGCTAGGGTAGGTCATTCTCTGGACTGTAGAATTAGAAAAAAAGAAGAGGTTAATCCCCTTTGCTTTTGATAATCAAGGGAGTCAGAAGTGCTTTTCATTGAGTCCAACCATAAACCCTTAATAGATTTCAAAGTAGGACAAGAGACAGAGGAAATGGATTTTCTAGCCATTAGCTGTACACTAATCTATCATAGGTAAAATAGGGGCAAGGAATATCTTTTTTATTCTAAGACTATAGTTACACGATAAACATGTAAGGATTTTTGACTCCACGTGTGTGTTTTCTTTTCTGCCTTTTGTTATTTCCAGAGGGTATTCCTTCATGTTAAGGTCACTTTGATAATTTGTCAAAACTCTTGCTAAAATGTAAATGTTTTCTACATGCACAGGCGATCCTAATTTGTTATATGTCTTAGTTGGAGTTTCTATTCCTGCAATGAAACACCATGACCAAAAAGCAAGTTGGGGAGGAAATGGTTTATCTGGCTTACACTTTTCACATTGTATTCATCATTGAAGGAAGTCAGGACACGAACTCAAACCGGGCAGGAACTGGAAGCAGGAACTGATGCAGAAGCTGTGGAGGGGTGCTGCTTACTGGCATGCTTATCATGTCTTGCTTAGCCTGCTTTCTTATACAACCCAGGGCCACCTGCCCTGGGATGGTACTACCCATAAAGGGCTGGGCACACCCCAATCCAATTACTAATTAAGAAAATGCCTTACAGTTGGATCTCATAGAAGAGTTTTCTCAATTGAGGGTCCCTCCTTTCAGATAACTCTAGTTTGTGTCGAGGTGAGACATTATATTATCAGCACATTATATTATCCTATATGTGCAGTTTGGATTCATCTTTGCTTTATTAAAGAGATTTTTGCACAGCACTATCTTCCAAGCTGTGCAACTACCATCTTTATGTGTTCAGCAGTGCCCGTTTGCAAAAGTTCAACATATTAGAACTTGCTGATTATAAGTGTTCCTTCACAGAATCCTCACCAGAGTACCCAGCCACTCCTCCCAGCTAGCATGCAATTGTGCCTTCACTGCACATGGCTTGGTTGTCTTGGAGAGGAATTAGGACATATAGGCTAAAAAGCTAAGGAAAAGAAACTCTACCTAAGCAGTTATGGGAAAGCCATCACCAGTACTAGGTAAGGACTTCCAGTGTCACTGCTTTCAGGGTGCTTCAGTGAGGAGCTCCTTCCTTGTGCTCTGTAAGTAAACCTGACACATTCACTGGTTCCCCCAGGATGAACGCTGGTAAAACCAGAACTTCAGTTTGTCATTGGACCCTTTTGAATAGGGGATAGACGTTGCTTAACAGCCCCTCCAAATTCTCACAATAGATGTTGAATTTATCAGTTGGTGTTACTATGTCTCATAGCATTTAAAAAACCCAGTAAGATACTAGGATATAAAAATAAAAATATTCTTAGTAAAAAGAAACTTGTATCTTAAGATTAAAATGGCTATTTTTTTTTCAAAATGGAAAAAAAGCTAGAAAGCTTATATAAGTTGTGAGGGTCTGAATAAGTTATCTAGGATATGTAAAGATGAAGCAGATAGGATACTAACTTAATGTATGTTTAATCAAGATTTATTTAAACATGTCTGACTTGGGCTCAAGCTTTATCTAAATATTGAACAGTAATTAAAAAATAGACTGCTATAACTAATTCAATACTCATACTTGGAGTCCTACAGTGATGAAGTCAAAGGGATTAAAGGGAGAATGTTTTCCCACTGTCCTCCAAGGTCATCTTAGTCCCAGGGGACTATGGGGCATCTGTCAAAAAACTGTGGTGAGTCACCTGTTCTCTTGTCCATAGAGGCCATAGAGATGCCACTGAGAAGATGCTTACAGAGTTCAATATACAAAGAGGAGGATCAGCACAGAGGGAATACTTCCTCCACACTTGAAGTAAAACAGTAGTCAAACAAGACCTTTGACATATCATCACATAGATGGACTAACAGCAAAAGAAAGACTAGTGGAGTCAGAGGTTCCTCCAAGCCCAAGTGACCCCTGAGGTCCAGATCTTCAACTGGCCTTGATATTAAATACAATGATTAATTTTGACCTCCTACCTGGTCTTCAATACCAAGCAGGGAAGTATAACTAGGATTAAAATGATAGACATGTTTTTTTAACAGTTCTTAGACATTATACTTAATCATGTGAGATATTATTTGGACAACTGTTTCTCACTAAAGAGTCTCTTCTTGATAAAGAATAGAAGAAAAATGCCCAGAAATAGAATGTGACCTTGGCTCAGTTCAACATTACAGTGCCTACCTGAAGCTAAGAAAAAAGGATCTATCCTCTGGAAAGCCAAGGCCAAATATAAAAATAATGTTTCGACTGACCATCAAACACTCTCTTTCTAGAAGAGCACGTCTCACAACTGTGATGTGTCCTTCTGCACCCTAACCACCCATGTTCCATGATTAAAAGAGTTTGGCTGTTTGGATGAAAATGACCACCGGAGGCTCACATATTTGAATGCTTGGTTCCCAGTTGGAGGAATTGTTTGGGAAGGATTAGGAGGTGTGGTCTTGTTGGAGGAGCTGTGTCACTGAGAGTAGATCTTTTGATGTTTGAAAAATCCACACTAGTCAGGCCATGGTGGCACACACCTTTAATCCCAGCCCTTGGGAGGCAGAGGCAGGCAGATCTTTGTGAGTTCGAGGCCAGCCTGGTCTACAGAGTGAGTTCCAGGGCAGCCAGAGTTACAACAGAGAAACCCTGTCTTGAAAGACCAAACCAAAAATAAATAAGTAAATAAATAAATAAGCCCTAATCTCTCTGTGGGTCTCTCTTTGTGTGTCTCTGTCTCTCTGTTTCTCTCTCTCTCTTGCAAAGATGTAAGCTCTCAGCTACTGTTCTATGCCTGCTATTATGCTTCCCACCATGATGGTCATGAACTCACCTTCTGAAACTATAAGCAAGCCCCCAGTTAAATGCCATGGTCATGGTGTCTCTTCACAGCAATAGAAAAAATAAGTAAGGAATCAAGACAGTTTAAAAAGATGATGATATTGATAATGAGTTTGGTTCTAGAAATAGAGTTGATAATTTAAAAGCCAAAAAAAAAAAAAAAAAGAAGTGCAAATATAGTATCAAATAGAGAATACCTTTAAAATCTATCTGGGAAACACTACAGGAGAGCCTCTAAGCTGGCACTTTTTAAATGTCATTGACTGGGTCTCTGTTTTTTCTGCTACTAAAAGTAATTATCGTGGCTGTACTACCACTTTTTAAACTTGAATGATGTGAAATAAATAGTGCATAATGTGTTTATGGTATATTCTTGCATTGTATGAAACCTATGAATAGTGATTATTTTCCTAGAAACAGCAACACCCTAGTGCTCCTGAAGGAATAATAGGATCTAGAGAGATGGCTCAGCAGTTAAGACCACTTGCTGCTCTCATGGAGGCCCCAGGTTTGGTTCCCAGCACTCACAGGGCTCAGAGCCACCTATGACTCCAGTTCCAGAGGGTCCTATGCCCCCTTCTGGCCTACTCAGGCGATAGTCACACGTATGGTGCACATGTGTCTGTGCAGGCAAGCATGCATTCATGTAAAATACAAATTTTAAAAATTATAAGAGATAATAACTAACAAGCATTTAGAAGACCTTAGGGAAAAATTGGTTTCGGGTTAGCTGTAAAGATAGAAGAACAGCATATAAAGGTCAAGTCTTTCCTGAGTACAGCTGATATTTTGGGTAGAAAAACAATATGCGAGTAGCTACACTCAGTTCATATGAATGAAATGTAGAAAAACAAACCAGAGGCCCTGAAAGCAAGCACTTCGGTCTCTTGAGAACCCAAGCCCTGTTAGAGCTCCCTGTCCTCCTTGAGTGATGTCACCAGGGATTGCTAGCAGCACAACGTAAACAAGCTTCTGGGGAAGAGACTGTGGGTAGGGCAAGGGTCCCGGTATGCCTTCCTTCTGCAAGAGTCTTATGGCTTCTCTGGCTAGTGTTTGGGTATTTATTTATTTATTTATTTATTTATTTATTTATTTATTTATTTATTTATTTATTTATTTATTTATTTATATTTATAGGAAAACAAGGTACAGTCCAACTTTCCCCTTGGACCACGAAAATGCTTCCTTGAGAGCCGATGTCCGTCCTTGCTGGCCTTCTTGCACGTCGGGCCACACGGGACAGGACGGGGCTCCTCTGGCTGTTATTGGTTGCTCCTCACAGACGGACAGGAACCGCTCAGAGTAAAGTTTCAGGTTACCGGGGCTTGGCGAACCCACGGAGGAGCTAGCAGAGCAAAGCAGGGTGGGGGAAGGAGGAGGAGGAGGAGGAGGAGTTGGGAGGAGGAGAAGGGGAGCTGGAGCGGGCGGAGAAGGAGGAGGAGCATGAGGAGGAGGAGGAGCTGGAGGAGCAGCAGGAGGAGAAGCAGCCTTTCACACCCCGCCGTTCCTCCTCTGATTGGCTCCCGGCTTCAGCTGCTGTGCTGGAACAAAAGGTCAAAGTGGACTGCAGTGTGCTGTGGAGGCAGCGATAAATAGCCTCGCCTGCAGCTGGAGGTGGAGAGGCAGCGGCAGCTGCAGCAGGTTGAGTGCTCCGTGGGTCCTGCACACGGCCTTGGCCGGGACACGCTCGGGGACCCCGTGCAGAGTCGCTCCCGAGGATGGCGTGCGAAATCATGCCGCTGCGAAGGTAGTGTTCTCTGCTTGTGCTGTTCGGTACTTTCTGGGCGACGTGCACAGTGCACGGTGCTGGGCATCCTTAATAGGCGGCAAGCCTTGCAGTCCTCTCTGCGCTGTGCTCTCGAGTCCTCAGACCAGAAACACTTAAACAGAGCACTGCTCTTTCGCTGACACTTTTGTACAGCTGCTTATGATTACTGAGTTCAGTTATATCCTTCTTTAAATGGGAGTGTCTTTAAGATAATACCGCTGCAACTCAAGGCAAAGCGGGTCTGCGTTAGAACTGAATGGGCATCTCGGGTCTCCAGGCTCTTAGAGCACTCCAGTGGGCTCACTAGATGGATCTGATATCTGCTGTCTAGGCAAGACACTCTTCAAATATATTATAAATATGGGAATAATGGTTGAGGACAGTGTCTGTTCTGAAATAATTCTAGGTAGATTTATTACTCACGTGACTCTGGAAACAAAAACGCTGTGTAAGAGTGATTGAGCACAGGGTTCTGGCCCTGCTACTGGGGGGCCTCTATGCCCTGTTAATTAAAGACAGGTATCTATAAACAGCCCTCCCTGTTAGGAAGCACACTTCTGGTGAAGTGGCTGGGAATACTGTATCCTGGAGTGTTAAAGTGGAAGTCACCACAGTAGTGACTGAGTACTTTTTTAAACTATGAACCTCGGGCAACTCAGACTTTCTAGGGGGAGGAGGGAAGTCACAATTCCTGGTTTAAAAATGTACTTTTGCTAATCAGATGGTCACAATTTTAACTGCAAATTACATTATGTACAGTAACAATCCATTTCATATAAACGTTTCAGTTACAGCTTTCTATGTAAAATGATATTTTCAAAAATTAGAAATAATGACAATTTATTGAAAAAACCTAGACAAAATGAATTTTACTTTAAAAACCATGTTGCAGATATTTTGTTCATGCTTTAAGAACAGATATATGATGAAAAACTTATCGTTTATGGTAAGAAGGTTTCTGCAGACTGGCTGTGGTGAGAGCCAGTGTGGTCGTTTCTTTTGCTGTCCTGACATGTCCATTGTAATAGGAACTTGATGTAGTGTTCAGAGCTCCTTTTCAGAGAGTGAATTCTTTAATGCAGAAGGACGAGCTGTATAGAGGAATCTATAATTCTATATCAACTTGCTAGAAAAGTCCACATGCTTGAAATTTTTAGAACAAAAATAATATACATTTTTTGGAGTTTTAATGATGTCCGATTTTAAAGTTGGGAACTTTCATCCTTATAATGATGTCAGTTTTGAAGAGTTCTAAGCCGGTTATGTTTTAGATAAGAAGTACTGACTCTTACCAAACCCCGTTGTAGCTACTTGATAGTAGAATGCCTGCTATGAGGAGCAGGAAGAGCAATGTGATTTCCTGAACATTATTTTACATTGTTAGTCACTATAGTGAACCTCAGAATATCTGAACGTGTGTTCAGGAATGCTGAGTTATCACTTTAGTCTCTCCAATGACTCTGCACAGCAGCTCACTGCACGGTAGTCAGGTCCTACCACTTCAAAGCTCGGGGGCTTGACTTCATTGATTCTCTGGCAATCGTCACTTCCAGTCTATTTCTGTTATTGATTATAAACCTCCCGAAGATGATAACCAGGTGTCCGATGAGGCTTTCTCCAGTGGAAGTCCCCAGTGAGCTCAAACATGTATGCGGATACCTTCCCGCTCCCGCACAGTGTTGTTCAGCTTTGGCTGTTGCTTTCCATGTTTGTTATGGAAATGATAGACATCGCCAAGGATCCCATCCTCAGTCTGCCCAGAGGAGAGAGTTTGTAGATTCCTGCAGTATTTCAGAGTACCAGAGTGCTAGAAACTGAATTGAAATAAAGAGGTAAAAGATTAGCTATGACAAACAAGTAAAGAAATTCGTGTCGGATATTTGCATTGAAAATACTGGTGTAAATTCTAGTTAATGATTATAGCTTGTAGAAAACCACTGACAGCTGGTCCATGTAGTAACCTAGCACCTTACTGCCCAATATTGCCACATAGCATATTTAATATCATGGCCTTATGGGAGGTATTCTTTTCAGTTTTGCCTGCTCAAACAAAACTTACAACATGGCTTAATGTTTCCTCTCTGATCAAACACTGCTACCCTGTGAGCGAGCATGAGGTAATTAAGGCACAGTCTCTGCTGTCGCACACTACCGGGATGCAGAAATATCACCAGGCAATTGCAATGGCATGTGGTAAATTCCGTAATACACAGCGTGATTGGGGTAATAACAGCTACACCCGGATGGGTACATCTTACCCTGTGTTTTATTCAACCTCACCTACGTGTCTGACGTTATTAGAGGGCACCCACGTACTGTAATGTCTACCTAACTTATAATTTCCACAGATGACATTATTTAGCCTTTCTTCGCATACTCTGCAGAGGCGCAGAAGTTACTTTGTTACTGCCAGTCTGTAACAGATGAGAACACACACAAAGTTAACACGTAAAGGCGATTTAAAACACCATGGTCCTTTTTCCAGTCTCCTGTTGTCTGAGTCTTCCTGGGTTTGATTGGTGAAGTTTCAAGCCTAGACCTGACTCTTAGAAATGCCTGGTCTCCGGTGAGAGCTTTGCAGAGGCTGAGTTTGCATTTGTGGTCCCTTTGCGAACTGCTCGTTCCTTCCAGGTCATTTCAAATGACTTAAATTAAAAACGGGGAGTTATTACATTCTATAAAATAATCATATTGTTCTCATTTTTTTATTTTTTAAAGATTTTATTTCTGTTTGAATTGTGTGTGTGAGGGGGAGTATGCATGTGCCTTTGAAGGTCAGAAAAGGGCATCAGATCCCCTGGAGCTGGAGTTACCAGTGATTTGTGAGCTGATAACTGAACTCCAACTGTAACCTCTCCCCTAGATAAGTCTAAAATCTTTACAAAGCTCTTACAGTTCATGACAAAACAATGCAAGCCTTTCCCTATTCGAAAGGGATCCCTGAAATAAATAACATAAGGGGAGAAATTTAAGTGAAGAACTATGTTAAAAATGGAAAAGAAAGCAAGTCCTTTGCCTCTGGGGACGAGTTATTGCATTTTATCAGATCCCAGGTCAGCTGATAGCTCAGCTCTGTGTGTGAGTCACATTCTCTTGTGCTTTTCCTGCAACTTGTGACTTTGTAGGTAAAGAGCTCCACAGAGAGATTCTCCAGAGACACTGCTGTAACTCGCTAAGACACAAAGGCGTTATCTTAGACCTTGACAAAACTCAGCCTCCAGAGCAGTACTTTGATTTGCTAGGTTAACTTTCCAACAGCTCCTAACTCCGTTTATCTCCACCAGGGATGATGTAGAAGACAAGGCGTTGAGAGCTAGCAATTAATTTAGCTTTGTCTTTCAAATGCACCGGCATCTCCATGCTTGGGTAAGCATCCAGTTTGCACCTGTGTTTCTTTACTAGGTGAGAAGCAGACGTTGATAATGTCTATGTAAATCTCTTTCTCATCATTTCATCCAGAAAATTGTAACAGCTAATACATAATCTTGAATACTAATTTTGTGATGGTGAAGCATATAGCAACTCCAAATTTCATTGGACTTCGAAGAAGATTTAAAGCAACATGATTAATTAGTATGTACTAATAATTCAACATCTAAAATTTCACTGAAACTTCCCATCAGAGAAATTTATCTGGCCTGGATATGTTTGTCTTAAGAATATCTTCCAGCAAACACATCAGCATGGACAATGGGATGACATCTCAGTTCACTGGTAAAAACCTAGGTCATATGGACCCTGTCCTGAGCTGCTTCCTGGTGTTAGGGAGCCCCCTGCTGCTTGTGGAGGTGATGCCTAACTTACTGGCTGGTATTACAGCCCTGCACAGGTACAGCATAAGCTAAGGAGTTACAAGCTACCTCACTTCAGACCTGTGTGCTTATATGTCAGAATTTATTCTTATTGACAGCGTGGTCTGTATTTGATAGTGACAAACCTGAGAGAGAACAAGACCTCTGTGGACTCTGTTCTCACGGTGCAGTGCCTTTCTTACTTGTAGAGCAACAATGTTTACTTACAGAAAGAAGGTGATTTGGCCTGGGTGGTATAGACCTTTAATCTCAGCACTTGGGAGGCAGAGGCAGGAAGTGCTCTGTGAGTTGAAGGCCAGACTGGTCTACAGTGTGAGCTCTGGGATAGCCAGAGATACATAGTGAGATTTTTTTTACCCTTTCTTAAAAAAAAAAAAAAAAAAAAAATCTTCTAACCTTCCACTTACCTTGTTTTTACCTACAGCTCACCATGCCCACAATCCCCACCAACGCACCTTTCTCAAGCTGAGACTAAATCATCTTTGCTTTGGGAAGATTTGTATGAGGTTATAATGTACTTGATCTTTTTTTTTTTTCTTTTTCTTTTTTGTTTCTCTGTTGTAACTCTGGCCATCCTGGAACTCACTCTGTAGACCAGGCTAGCCTTGAATTCACAGAGATCTGCCTGCCTCTGCCTCCTGAGTGTTGGGATTAAAGGTGTACGCTACCACCTCAGAGATCACTTTTTAAACTAGAATGCTACATAATTTTAATAGAAATAGAGTGGGAAGGGTTGAGAGTTAAACAGAACTAAAACTCGTAAGGACTGTGTTTCAGAAAGCATCAAATATAGGAATAATGCTCAGGGAACGTGACTTTGCTAAGAACTAGTACGAAGGCCTGGATAGATTTGTTCAAATCACATCAGACGAACAGAGCTCAAAGCACAGGACCAATGGCTTTGCAAAGAAAGTCGGTAAAATGAGGTTGCAACAGAGTGTTATCAACAGAGTGTTAGTGTGTTGTCAAGGTGAAAATAATCCTGAACAAAATCAGAAACCAGACTCTGGCCAGAGCAGACCACTCATACGCTCGTGCACACTCACACACCGTGCAGACCACTAGCACACTGCAGTGTTTTGCTAAGGGACTTTTATCTACTTTCATATCCTTCACTTAACAAGAACTCAGGTGCCCCTCTTCCACGGATGTCTGATGCCAGTGTCCCACACTGCTGCTTACAGTGTTCAGTGTTCCCATCATAGCACCGTGGTGCTTCTCCAAGCCTTGGAAGCCCATTACCTTGTCACCATTTGCCCATCATCTTTTCCCCCATGATGCCTATGTGGCCCTTGGAATTCAGTGTGGCTTATCTCACAGATCTCACCAAACCGGCCAGACCACACAGTGATGCAGAGACTGCGCTGAAAACATCTGGGCCTCCACAGCCAATCAGCCTTCCTTCCACATGTTTATCTCATTTGAAACATCTGATTGCTAATACTTCCCTCTGAGGATGTCTGTGGAGGGAACGAGACGATGTGTATAAGCTCTTAGCAGATTTCATCATTTGGGAGATCATATATCTATTAAAACAAAACTGTTAACAAGTCACTAAACTTTTGTACCAATAGTGAATGTTGAAAGAAGTTAGTTACTCTTTCCTTCTTCCCTCTGAAGATATCTACCTATCAATTTGTTTCAGTGACTAGAATTGAATATATTTTAACTTAATAAATAATGCTCCAAAAATATTTTCCCATCAGCTTAGCTCAGCAGCTCCGGAGAAAGCTGCTGCTGGGTTTTGCATTCTAAATTACTGGCTCACTTGAGGGGCTCTTGCTACTGTTATTACAGAATAACAGTAGTCATCGCTTTCCTGAGTGGGTCCTGGGTGGCATATGAGACCTTCCAGCTGGGTTGAAAGTAAGTTTGAACTAAAGCGAGAATGTCTTTAAGTTTCAAGCGACCTTTGGATTTTCAGTAAGGTGAAATGGCTTTCTTTTCCTGTTCTAAAGCCAGAGCAAACATTGGCAAGGCCGTATTCAAACATCACCTTGCCCGAACATACTCTCTTCTGGGTTCTCTACACACCACAGAGTAGTGTTTACATTGAAGTATAATGACAGGACTCCTGCCTCTAATTGTGTAGTTGGAGAAAAAGGCATTCTTTTCTTTTCCTTAAGTAAGGATGGAATAAAACCCAGACTATAGCTGAAATCCCACTAACTTTTGGATAGAAAAGAACCAGATCATTTAAAGTAATCAACATACAGATTCCTGCCAAATGTTCTAGTTGTCTGAATTGATCTCCCAGATCATAAAGTGTACATCTCAAAAATATTTAACTAAAGCATTGCGTGAGCACTCTGCAAAGTCTTGATGCTGTTTCTATTCAGCAGCCACTTACTGGGTGCATGCAGCATATGAGGTGCCTAGTTCGGGTGCAGGGCACCGAGATAAAGCTGCCTCCCAACGGTGAGACAAACCTGAGCACCCGGCTTGAAACTCTGTGCACTCAGCACTCTCATCCAGCTGTGAGCAGTGTCTGGGAACCAGGAGCTAAGAAGCAGCTTCTGCTCCAGGGTCCTGGCAAAGCCTTCCCAGGTTAGATGGCACTTGAGATCAGACTCCAAGCCCTTACCAAGCAGAGAGAGGTGCGGGATGGGAAAGAGGAATAGCATGTGCGATGGGAGAGGCTTACAGAAGCATGGAGGGCTGTGGTGGGAGGGACTTGATGTGCCAGGTTTCAGGCTTTTGGATTTTGCCCCGAATGGAGTGGAGGAGCAGAACGGGCTGAAGGTGAATTGGAGCAGACAGCAGGGACTGAGTATTGCCACTATGGAAGAGTGGTCCAGTGGAACTGGAAAGGTCGGTGCAAGAGACATGGAGGCGCTTCCGGAGGTGGAGGTGGAGTGCCGGAAGTTTGGTGACTTGTCAAAGATGGAGGAAAGGGATAAACTTTAAAGAGAACAGTTGGCTTGTTAAAGTGATCTAAATACGTGGCAAGAGTGAGGGTTCCCTTTGTGCCAGGGCTTTTAAATGAGTCTTAGCCCAGGATCCTGGGAGAAAACACTGTCAGACCAATGGTGGCTGTGGTTACTTTCCACCTTCTAACTGCAAGGAGAGATGAGAGACATGCAAAGGAAATGGAAGAGAAACTTTTACCTCCGGACTCCTGGATAAGATTGTATTCCCTAGCCATCCATGAGGCTATCCTCACCCCACTCAGTTTCTTAGACATTGCAAGCTGTTAATCAGACAACCAGAACCAAACGGGTTGTGTGGGTAGAATTAGAATAGAATGAGATGATTCTTAGTTCCTTATAAAAGTAATAAATAGTTCTTAGATTTTTTTTTTTTTAAACACAAAGTCTCACGTTGCCCAAGTTGGTTTCAAACTCCTTATGCAGAAGAAGTTGTGACCTGCTGATCCTCTTGGCTTCGCTTTCCCTGGTGATGGGATTGTAGTCAAGTGCTGTCACACCCGGTTTTTATGCGTGTCTGGGGACTGAACCCAGAGCTTACAGTTTAGGCACTCACTCTATCTTCTGAGCCACATTTCCAGCCTGATTATAGAAGATAGAACAGATTATGAAGAATGTTGCAGTCATCGAGTAAGGAGTTCCTAAGAAGCATGCAGAAGGGTCACCTTTGCAGGCTCCTGAGTTAAGGTGTTAACTGCCGGTACATCTCCATGACTCGGAGACATCCTGTCAGTTCCCGTGGCTTTCCAGAACTATGTTGTTATGTCCACCACCAGCCATATCTGGACAGTTTTCTGTGCTTCTCTCCTCCCTCTGTTCATCCCACCAGTCAAGCAAAAGACCACTAACACAATTGTGAGCCAAATTTGAAGAAAGATTTACTACTGGCAAGAAGTGATGGACTCTGGCCAGGTCTATTCCAAGGTTCCCACAGAATGGCCCTGAGTCACATTCTGGGGTTCCCACAAAATGGTGCTGAGTCACATCCAGCAGAGGCTTATAAAAACAGAACTCGTAAGTCTATGTAATTCCCACCAGGTCCAATCAGGATCAGTATATATCCTGACGTACTTCCTGCCTGTATACCTCCTGCCACCAAGTAATTAAGCATAATTGGTGTCATTGGATTATCCATGCATGCTTGGGGAATCAAAAGCATGTGGCTTGTTATCTTACATGAACAGCCCCAGCATTCCAGGAAGTTATCGTCCTTGGGCAAGTAGGGATTACAGGACTGTCTTTTTGTTTTCTAGATCTCTTAGACACAGTAATTAAAACTTAAAATGTAACTTTAGCTCTCACACCTCCATAGAGTCCGTTATTTTGGTTTTTTTTTTTTTTTTTTTTTTTTTTTTTTGGCTCAGGACAGTTCTGGCTGAGGGGCTGGCCAAGAAGGTGACTTCATGAGCAGATCTTAATTCAGGAGCCTTCCCTTAGTGTGCGTCACACAGCATTCAAGGGACCACAGCATTTTAGAATTCTGTTTCTACGGTCTTAGCCATAGCCCAACTGGTGTTCAGAAGACACTGGTATCCAGTTAACAGGTTAGGACCCTCATCTTGCTTACTTCTATTTTATATTTACAAAACTACTTTACAGTCCATCAAGATGGAAAATATCCAAGCAAAATAAGAATAATCTGATGTCGTTTGTGTCTGGGTATGCATATGCGTACGTGATAGGAATCCTGTGAGAGTAGTTCCGTGGAGTAAGTGCCTCAAGGGTTTTGAGTATGGCCTGGTGTTCCTGTGATCCCCAAGGACAGCCCTTTAAGATACACTCTTTAAGAGTGTATCTTAGAACAAACATTTTAATCAGTGTATAAGTTTGTGAGGACTGATGTAACAAAGTACACAGCCCCAGGAGCTTAAAATGGCAGGAACTGTCTCTGGCTCTGACACAGCTGATGTAACAAAGTTAAAAGAGCTTAGAATGGCAGGAATTGTCTCCGGCTCCAACACAACTGCAGACCCAGGGTTCGCTGGACATTCTTTCTACAGAAGTGAGGAAGTGGTGTGTACTGGGTCCCTCTTCCCTCACTGAAGCAGACACTTAACATACCAGGCTCCCAGCTGCTTGCCTGTCTCCATTCAAGTTTCCCCTATTTTCATAATGGTATAGTCACGCTGGCTCAGGGTTTAATAGTTACATTTCAACTTGATTGCCTCCTAAAGGCCCAGTTTCTAAACACTGGTGGTCACATCCTGAAGTTCAGGGGAGCTGAACTTCAGAACGTATTTGCCAGGTAGTCAATTCCACACACATACATAAAAATACCTTTAAGATGTCCACCCACAGTGAGGAAAATAGTAGATATCCCTGGGGGTTGGCTAAGTGGGAGAGTGCTTGCCAAGGTCAGGCACCCAGTCTCTAGGTTCAAATACAGCACCACCAGAGTTGGGGTGGGGAGTGCCAGCCCAGAGTGTCTGGGCAAACATACTTAAGCATTTGGAAAGAAAAAGGAAAAATAGAGGATAGGCCTTTCTTTTTTATTGAATTAAAAAAAAAAAAACTTAAATCTTGGGAAGTCTTTGTCTCTCTGTTTTGCCGGACAAACACCTTTCAGCATTGGTTAAGCTTTCCTGTGTTTGTATTTCTTCTTTGTTCGGAGAAAGCCATTTCCTTTTAAAGGAAGGTGATGTGTGTTTCCATGGGCTGTGCATTGCATTCTTAGTAACAAACAGAGGAGGAAAATTGCAAAACTGCTGCTTGGCTTATAAGAAAGAATTGTAAATAACTCCTCAAATCACAGCCACAAACATTTAGCTATGAACTGACTGAAACCTTTACACTCACTTTCCAAAAAGCATAGGGGTCTGTGTGTTCTTTTGCTGTTTGCTGTTTCTGAATAGGATCAGTCTCGAACCCTAAACAGCAGAAGGACACAGTTGTTGTATAGACCCTCGGCCAATTGTCATGGCCTGTGCTGATGCCCAAGCACAGAAACACTGAAGCCACTCAGACAAATATAGTCCTTCACGACGGGACAGAGAGGGTGCCAGCACCCCCTCCTTCCCACTCCCAAAGAAAACTCCTGAGTAGCACTGTGTGCAGTGCCTAGCCTGAGGGAAAATCCGAGCTCCTGACAGATTCTCTTAGCACTCTGCTTTGACTTCTGGCTTATTTCCTCTTTTTGCTTTTTGCTGTTTCCTGTTTCAAGTCCTCACAGATGGTTTCCCTCATTTCTAGAAGGAGTAGAGTCCAATTCTTATGGTTTACTTATTGTTCTGTGTTTTGTTTTGTTTTTTCAGTATTCAAGAAACACTTTTAAAATCTCCTGTTTTGACTTCATCAAAACTACATTTAGAGAGTGAAGATGAATATGTAAATTATGTTTTTTTGTTTATTTGTTTGTTTGGGTAATCAGCCACTTTAAAAGAATAGAAAGTAGAATTAGTTGGCTTGTTTGTGAGAACATTTGGAAAAGTTGTTGAATGGAATGGCAATTTGGAGATGAATCTGAGAACCTTACTCAGAATTCTCCAACAGCAGTGGGGATTTGTTTTGTTCTTGTCTTTGTTGTTATGTTTGTTTGTTTGTTCGTTCTTCTTGTTTGTCTAACACATAAAACACCATGCTTTTTCCATTTCTAGTTAGCTTGCTGTCTAACGATCTAGATAGGCATCACATTCCGTGGTTCCAAAGCCCATGGAGCGATTCCAAGGATAGGTGCCATTTATGGTCATGATTTATCAATGTTGAGCAAATTCAGTGACTTCAGAAGAGTTTGCTAAAAGCTTATATGTAAGTTACTGCCACTTCAGTTGTAGCTTTTTAGATGTGGGCTCCCTGGGTCTGTGCTAGACATCCTTCCCACAAGCAGCTGATTTAAGAGGCTCTAACACCTCACACCGGAGGGAGGACATTAAGCAGCTGCTCGTGTTACATGACTAGCAAAAGAAAAGCAAATGAATCCCAAACTGTTACAGTCTGTCATGGGCACAGTTTCACAGCCTGGCTCTCTTCTTCATCCACAATGGCGTATGCGCTTGTTCTTAAAACTTAAAAGTGAATCAGAACTCTAGATTTAGAATCCAGGCAATGGATTATACTTGATGTAGAACTTCAGTGTAGCCTTTCAGTGTCTTTGGACATGACTCAGAGTGTCAGAAAATGAACCACAGTGAAGACCTTATCTCAATAGCTTGGGGCCAGGAACAAAAGTTCATTTATTTTGACAACTGGACAGAAATGGTGATCTTTTCCATAGTTTCCCACTCTGAATTATAAATTTTGTGAAACATTTCGTTTTCTCAAGTGCTGTGAAACAGAACTGCCCTTGGTGATTTTTGACTTAGAGTGACTTCAAAAATAAGACTGACTAATTATTCTTCAAAGTTAATTGCTTTCATTCATTTAAAATCAAAGGTTTACTTGTTTCAATTGCACACCTTTGTCAAAAGTCATGTAACTGTGCCCCAGGCGAGAGTTCTTTTAAGAAAAGAAAATGAAGAGATATGTCAATCATTTATTCAATTTGATTTATTTTCCCTCATTTTATTCTCATATTTTGTTGTTCCACTAATGGGTTGATTGAGTTGAATACTAATTATCCATAAAGTGTAATATAAAGTGAGTTTCATCTAATTTAAATTTCTGTGCTTTCTTTTTCCCTTTTAGAACACTTAAAACTGATCAAAACGAGAGTCTTAATTTATAGTTTCTGACTTTGTGCCCCATTGATGAATTTACTCTGTGCTAACACAGCCTGAAAAGATATTTGCTTATGAGCTAAACCTGTGTTTCCATCAGGAGACATTGTTGGGTAGGCATGGTGGCCCACACCTTTAATCCCACTGCTAGGCAGACATTCAAGCAACTGAGCTACATCCCTGGCCCATGACAAACTATGTGATGAATTAAAATCAATTAGAAGACAGTAAACAACCAAGATGATATCAGGTGTAAAAATAGACTGCACACAGCACTGGCCATGTTAGCGATATGGGAATATGAGGATATCTTGGAGAACACCAGGGCTCTCTGCGAGGGCCAGGATCCCAGAAAGAAGAAAGGCCGCCAAAAGTAACCCCAAGTCCATAGCTTTCTGGTTCTTGTCTAGAACCGCAGAGAGTAAGTATTTGAGAGGTTTATTGTAGATTTATAGTAGGCGTTTAAGAGAAAGTGAAGACGAAGCTCCTGTGTAGCAGGAAGGGCCCCTGGGGATGGGATACCATCAAGCTGCTACTTCTGGAGAATTTGTAAGGAACTTATGGTAGACACTGGGCTGAAGCATGCAGGGAAGAGGCTAGTCAGTCCAGACAGTCCAGCCGTGAGGTGTCTGGGTGCTTCCTCCCAGTTTCAGTCATATTGTCATATACAGCTTCCAGGTAAGGGTCACAGACAACACGGAGCCAGGAATTAGCATCCTCAGCTAATGTCCCACCAAGGACATTTTCTGCACTGCTGCTTTGAGATCTCTGCCATCCTGATCAATTTCTGTCTCCTGGATTGCCTAGATGAGTTATGGCCCCCACTTTGAGCCTGCTTTTCTGAATAAATGAGAACAAGGGCCAAGTACAGGGAGAGTCTTTATGAGGATCGAAAGGCAGTAAGTAATTTATTCCATTTTTGTGGGAGGCTTGTACAAAAAAGGAGAAGACTCCTGTTTGCTACAAAGACGTGTAGCACCCACCTACAAAAACCTGAGTGGAAGGCACAGGGACAGCCTTGTTCAGAGCCCTGGGCCACCTGGCAGTGTGGCCCAGCACAGCTGAGAATGTGACCCCAAACAAAATCATAAACTTAATTACTAGAGCTTTTCTGTGATTGATATGTTGGCTCCATTGCATTAGTCTTGTGTGAACTCTGTAGATGACAGTGTCATAAGACTCTCAGGAGGCTGGGCATGCCTGCAAACTCTTAGCGCTTAAAAAAAAATATGACTAATTTAATGCCCACAAAAGGACATTATGCTAAACACGTCAATTCACTGTAACTTGTTTCAGGTGAGTGTTGAAGAGTTCTTCTGATCTAAGAAAGACTTGCAGCTCTCAATTCACAACCTGAGGCACTAGTCTTCTCCTCTAACATGAAATCATTACAGGTTTATGATGGTAGCTTTTTTGGCATAATGGTGGCTATACTATCTCTTTGACATAGAGTCCTTGATTAGAGAACAAGCCCAGTTGTTTTATCAAATGCTTCTAGGAATAGTTTGAAGTCAAACATGTTAAGTTTCTTATGTGGAGTTAGTTTGAAGAAGTCGCTTTCTGTACTGATCCAGATAGCTTCATCCCAGCCAGCCCAAACATTCCCTTTGATGTGGTCACCTCTAACTCTTAAACATGACAGCTCAATGGTACACCTTTGCCCTTAGCTTATCCATCACTATAATGAAGTGACCAATTACCCATGGGAAGAATTAGCATAGATGATTGATGCCTGTGTGCATATATGTGCATGTGTGCATAAAACACAAGGATGCTGTGAACAGTACTATTGACAATGTGAACAATAGAATAGCTGAACAAGATTAAAATTACAAACCAAAAAGCATAAGAGATTGAAAAATAGAGTGTCAAATTTGTACATTCTCTATTTTATCTGGGATGTAATTTTTTTTTCAAACTCTTAGGACAAGTGTATGTGTGTGTGTGTGTGTGTGTGTGTGTGTCTGTGTCTGTGGGTGGGGGGGGACAGAGACAGAGATTACATCACCGTAGTAAGATCTTGTTGACTTCTTGTTTCATATTGCCAATTGAATGCAACATTTCCATTTTCATGAATGATGCTTAAGAGAACGAGCAAGCAGGAGAGACTCACTTTATACTTTTATAATAAAGGTAGTTTATCAGAAGAAAAACATGAACATTCTAGCATGTATTTTACATTTAAAAAATCAAATGCCTTTATATTACGCTTCCTATTATTTCCATTTTGATTGAGGGGCTTGAACTGTGTTGGGAATTTTCTTTGTGTCCTTTCCTGTTATCCAGATCAGGTCATACTTAGTAGAGCAACCCCGGAAGAACAAATATCATGAGATTTACCTCAAGGGTATGCTTTCCAGTGCTAGCAAATCACTCTTGAATAGCCCACACTAAACAGAAATATTTCTTTTATTTTACTTTTGCAATTAACGTTCTTAAAATAATTGTGTCTGAAATCATTTGGAGGGGTCGTAATATATGAGTGTTTGTAGATGTGTAATATATGAATATTTGAATTAGACTTGTTGGGAAAATGTAGTAAAAAGCTGCCTCTTGGCGTGTGATATAAATTACATTTTTGTTAGGCTTATCTGAGACTATATCTGATGAGCCTGATCCTTTGAAGAAGTGGCTGATGTTTTTTCTATGTCCTGGGAGACTGTCTTGTTAAATCCATTAAAAGATCATTACAACCTAAGCAGTAATATGTCACAATTTGTGACAGGTAGAACAGAATTTTAGTGAAATTTTCATGTTCTATTTGTAAAAATTATATTAATTCCCAATTTGTTTTCCTTTTCAGCTCACAGGAAGATGAAAGACCTTTGTCACCTTTCTATCTGAGGTATTTATTTGAATTTTTGTCTTATTTTTAGTCTACTATAGGAAACGAAAGAAAGTTAAGGAGTTTAGGTGCCCATTTTTCTCTCTCTTTCTCTTTTTGAGACAGTCCCATGTATCCAGGGTGGCCTGGAACTTACTATGCAGCTGAAGATAACCTTGAATTTGTAATCTTCCTGCTTTTACTTCTGGAGTTCCAAGACTACAGGCGTAAGCCACCACACTTGGTTCTCTGTGATGCTTGGGGCGTTGCTTTTAGTGTTTACTATAATTGGAAAGATTAGAATGAGATATTTTATTTTAAATTCAGAATTTAATTATAAATTACAAACCTAGCCAGGGACACAACCCAGCTGGAGAATATTGTGAGCATGCGCAAGGCCCTGGGCTCAGCCCTCGTACTACAGGCACAGACACAGATACCGTGTGTGTGTGTGTGTGTGTGTGTGTGTGTGTGTGTGTGTGTGTGCATACATATGGATGGGAAGGAAGGAAGAACAGTTCCCAGGACCCCGTAGAAGCCTTGCATTATGTTAGCTCATTTTCTAGGGGAGTAGTGGAGTAGTAAACTAAATACTCAGCAAGTTTATGGAGCTTAGGATTGAACATTTACAAACCCAGAATAACAGCTATTAATAGCATCAGGTCAAGTTAACAGCATTCAGGACAGAAGTTAGGTGAGATCACACCAGTGACTAAATACCTGCCGTGTTATTGGGATGTTTTAAATTTTCTGTGTGAGCCGCCTGATTATGACCCAGAACCAAGTCTCCCATCATGCATTTCTTTCCTAGTTACCCTCCCACTTCCAAGGCCTCTCAAATATGCCTGAACATCATCATATAACCACACAAATTTCACCTGGTTCGTCTTACCTTAATTTTGAAGTCTACTTTTTAAAGGCAATATCAAGAGATATAATTCATACTTAGCTTATTTTACTTATTATTTATTTACTTTCAAACTAATTTGTTGCAACCATCACAGAGTTAGATTTAGACTTGACTTCAGCCGGCAATAGTTTAAAAGTCTGTCATAGAATGCCAGGCACGGCCAAGTGACTGCTTTTCCGCTGTGCTCTGCCCTTCGCCACACTGGGTAACAGGTTTCAGGTTAGGACAGCACAGCGGTCTGTTTTTTGTTTCTGTTGTTGTTGTTTTGTCTTGTTCTGTTTTTATTTTTTTCTGTCTAAATCCTGGTTTCATACAAACTGAATCTGCACATTCTAATCATGGACAGTCTCAGCTGTGCAGTTATTGTGGGCGTATGAGGATATCACCCCAGAATCCATAGTGACTCTTAATTATGTGAACGTGGACGATCGATGAGTGATCGATGGCTAGTAAGGGAAATTAACTTCACAGAGCACAGGACTGTGAGTCATTGGATCACACCCCCTTATTGAAAGCCTTTCTCTGACTGTCTTAATTTTGCTCCTCGAGGAGACAACAATCTGTGTTTTAAGCAGTACTGAATTTTATTTCTGTGTTTACTGTATTTAAGGTAGATAGCTAAAATGGGCTCGAGTCTTCAAAGACATATAAAACTGTAATTATTTTCTCATTATCTAGACTATAATATTTCTGTCATATCCTCTGTGAAAAGAAATTCTAGACTGGTGGAGTAAAAGTAAAACAAAGGGACTGGAGAGATGGCTCAGTAGTTAAAAGCACTGGCTGCTCTTCCAGAGACCTGAGTCCAGTTCCCAGAATCTACATGTTTGCAACAGTCTGTACTCTAGTTTCAGGGGTTCGGAACCCTCATTTGGCCTTCCAGGGCATCAAGCACTGAACACAAGCATGCATGCATGCAGGCAAAACACACCACACATAAGAATAAAGATAAATCTAAAATAAAACTCTTAGAAAGAAAGTAACTTAGAATGAGAGAAAGCTTGTAATGTGTTTTCTGGACTTTATGCGTGCAAAGCTACTTGCTCTTATTCAATATTAGGATCATAATCACTAAAATGTGAGGACATTGGGAATGAAAATTCATACACAGAGGGAGAGCCCAGCAGTTAAGAGCCCTTGGGCTTTCCAGAGGAACTGAGTTCAGTTCCCATCCCCCACAGAAGGTGGCTTACAACCTCCTGTAACAACTCCTCCTCCTCCTCCTCCTCCTCCTCCTCCTCCTCCTCCTCCTCCTTCTTCTCTTCCTTCTTCTCTTCCCCTTCTCCTTTCCTTTCCCCCCTCCCCTTCCCCCCCCTCTTCTTTTCCTTCTCTTCCTCCTCCTTCTTCTTCCTCTTCTTCCCTCCTTCCCTGTCTCTCCTCTTCTTCCTCTCTCTTGTGTGCACACTCGGTGCACAAATACATAAGTAAATAAGAATAAGTATTCCTACAAGCCTACATTCACTGTTGAAAAAAAAAAAAAGTTAGAGCAGACATTATTTTTAGAAGATGGAAGTTCAAACTAAGTAGAGCTGTTATTTCACAAAAGCAAAAATAGTAATTATTTAACCTGTAATTAAAATTTCAAAAGATGGGTTTTTTTTTTTTTTTCTGAGAATATGAGAGTCTCAAAAATGATGTGACAATTAGTTTGGTACAAGTTTAACTTTTTTTTTTTCCAATTAACATAGAACTAAAAGAATGACTGATAAAAATGAGCACACACACGCCATTATTTACCTGCTAGTTTGAAGTAGAATTTCTTGCTATCCTACCATGAAGTATTTAAGTAGAAGAAAGAAAGGCGATTGCTAGTTATTATTAATCTCTGCTAGCTATTTTTTAAATAAAACTGTGACACGTTTGCTCATGAACAATTTATAAATAAGTGCTCATTTTTTGTGTTATGTCTAGTAAGAGCTAATGTTTTTAATATATTTTCATGTATCTACAACTTTTTCCCTATCATTTTATTACCTAAGAGTCCTTTGATTCAATGCCCAAAACAGAGCTATTACAAGGCTCATAAATTCTTTACTGATTTTTTTTAAGACGGTAAAAACTTATACTCATCCCTTTACACTCAAAGTAATATTAAGACTGCAGAAAGTAAAAATGGATTGATAGTTGCGACCTGCTACTTTCCCAAATAGTGATATTGAGTGCTGAATGCTATATATTATATTTTAATGGTGTTGATTTGCAAGTTTCTCTTAAGGAGAGGAAGGACCCAACTGACAGATGAGACATATCTGCTATGATAGGTAGGTACTCAGTAGAAACAAATCCACCAATAAGAAGCCAGGCAGATGGATTGGGGATGGATAGTCAGTCAGTAGCAGGATTAATTCTGGGAGTTGAGTGTACAGGGCAACAGAAACTCAGGTGGCTGTAGTCTGGGAGTGGGCAGCCTTCGTGGTGACTGAAATGGACCAGAACAGATGGAAGTTGAAGCAGAGCTGTGCTCTGGTCTCAACAGAAGGGGGTCAGATAGTCCATAAAGACAGATCACATGGGTACCCAGCCACTGGTGCACAGCACCTGAGGCAGGAATATGGATGAAGGCCTGGGAGGAGGCTGCAGCACCCCAGTAGAGGCCTTGGGTCTAGGTTTGACTGGAGGAGAGGGTAGGGGGCAGGAGCAGGAAACCAGACAGGTTTCCTAACCTTGCTTCTTTGGTAAGAGGTAGAATTTCTTCTCCTATGACCTTCTATTCTCTTCATGATCAGGCTGTGCTCTGTATTTCTCTCCTGCACTTTTCAGTTGCTTCAGACCTTTCCTCAATAAGGCAGGACTGTTCAGACACCAGTGCCCACACGCTGGGTCTAAGTAAATGCCTTCTCTGGTGACAGTTCAGTGTCCACTGAAGTCCCTCCTCAGCCTGCCCTAACTCTACAGGGAGCTGGCTGGCTTTCTTTGAAGGGGAAGGAAATAGCAGCCACAGACAACACCTGCCACCGCCATGTGTCACGTTTACTGCAGCCACAGTAGCTCAGATAGGAGGTATCATTGTTCTCGAGATTGTTCCCTTGGGATTAACCAACCCTGTTGAAATGATCCGGAAACGAAAGGCAAGCAAACCTTTGGTAAGACTGCAGCAAAACAAACATATGCCTGTGCTCGTTAGACAAGGGACGTTCTTGTCAGGCACGTCCATACTGTTCTCTTTCAGATCCTAGGCTGGACTCCAAAAAACAGGAACCCCCAACTCAATTGATCAGATTAACATCAAAGCAACTTGCCCTTGATGTTCTTCCATGCCCCACTCTGCCTGTTGCTGTCTGCTCTTTTCCTCCTGGCATCCGGTCATATCTGGCTGAGATCTGTTGCTAGTTAGGCTTTCATTTGTCTGCATTCTCAGTGTCTGAAAATCTGGCTTTGGGTTTAGAAACAGGACTCTTCCCCTCTGTTTTCTCCTCACTTCCCTTGCTTCCACTCCACTTACCTTCAGGCTCTGGGTGCCCAGCCAACCAGATTCTACACTTGAGTTCCATGCAGCCTGTGTGGCCTGCGCCTCACCGAAGTCTGAGCTGTGTGCTGCAGGGCCTGGCCAAGCTGTAGCCAAGTCTTACTGAGCTGTTGTCAGCCACATGGCTTCTGATGCTTGCACCTGATATGCAAACTGAACCTGTCTTCTGGCAAGGGCCCAGTTCTTCCTAGTTTCCTTTTTGATACTCCATTAGGAACTCCAGAGTTGACAGTTTTTCAATTTCAGCTCAAGTTTTAACACGGTAAAAACCAAAACTAAGTTACTATCTAGGGAGTGTGGAATTGTTTAAGCCAGGCTCAGGGTTTCAACAGCCTTCTAATTTTCCTGGAAGAATTATCTGATGGATTTACTTCCCAGTTAGTTGTTTGGGATGCAAGATCATTCTTTAGGATTTTGTTCATTTTTAATTGTTGGAGCCTTAGACCTATCATTGTATGTAAGTTTTATGTAGTTAGTGTTGAAAACCTTTAGCATTGAATAAAGTCTAGATAAAGATTTTTCCTGAGGCTAGCTATGTTGCTCAATGAGAAAATGTGCAAAGCCCGGGGTTTTATTACCCTGCCATAAACAGGGAGGGTACTAGAAATGATGTCATACTACTCCTATCTTTACATATAGAAAACTTTTAAAACATCTGTAGACAGCTTTTTGGGAAGGAAAAGGATACCTTACTCAATACTTATGCTATAATTTGTAGGTTTCTGGGGTTTTTTTTCATTATATTCATTTAATTTTAAATTTTGATTGTTATTAGTTAGACTTTTGCTTTTGAAAAATATGTGTTTTCTAAAACTCCTCATTTTCGTCCAGGCAGTGGTGATGGATGCCTTTAACCCTAGCGCTCAGGAGGCCAAAGGCAGGCAGAACTCTATGAGTTCCAGGCCAGCTTGGTCTGCGTACTGAGTTCCAGGATGGCCAGATTTATATAGTGACAAAACAAACAAAAAAACAAAACAAACCGATTGTCATGGAATGATTTGAAGAAATGTATACCTCAGATATTTTATTTGTGGCTAAGTTTGTTTCAGGCTGTTGTGTGTGTATGTGGGGGGTGGTGGGGAGGGCTGTTTATTTAGTATGTTCTTAATTCTTTAACCAGTTGAAAAAGCATGTAAGTGTTTGGACAGCTTGGAACACAAATAACTATCTAACTATTTTTTCCCTTCTTCCTCTTGACTAGAATAGTGTTTCTAAACTGAAGGGGCAACTGTGAAGCTCACATGCCGTGTGTGTGTGTGTGTGTGTGTGTGTGTGTGTGTGTGTGTGTGTGTGTTCACCTCTTTGTCCCAACCAGCTTCTTAATTTCACTATCTATTCAAAGACTAGAATACTTAGCATGCAAAACAATAGAAAAGAGAGAGGATACCTCTGGGACGTAGTTACTTACCAAAGCCTTTGAAAAAGGTCTAAAAGCAGAGAGATTATTGCATTTAGTGTGTGCTTCAAAATATATATTGCACAAAAACAGACTAATTTTCTTGTGTGATCCTCCAGTTTACTCTGTTAGAAGTAAACATTGGAACAAGCAGCACGTCTGCCTGAAAAAGCTTAACGGATTGTTTAGGGCAGGCTTATACCCTGGCTGTGTCCAACAGGGGCATATGCCCCAACGACTTGGACAATGTCATGAACTAAGAATAAATCGACTTACCCAGGTTGGTAATGACTTCTTGATTCGTTGTTGCCAAGAAATGATTTGAGATTTACAAAACAAAATTAGACATTAAAGGAATAGAAGATCTTCCCTGAAATTTTAATATAAAAACATTTTTTATGAGTCAGGAGAAAACTTGAAAAGTAATATTGTTAATCTTCTTTAAAAAAAAAAATACTCAAGGATCTGATCAACCTTTCTGAAACGTTAGTAAGAATCTGTTGGGCATAACCCATTTAGATCTGAAATGAAAGACAACGTGGTCTACAAGTGTATTGGCATTAAAACTGCTTTAGCTAATTAATTAAATTGGCCTTTGAACTGCATTAAAAAGCTGTGAGAAGCAGTAGAAAGCAGATAGTTTTTTAGAACAAGTATAAGACACTGTCTGGCAGATTCTGGGTCTCTGGCTCTACTCCTCTTCCATAATTTCCCCTGAGCCTTAGGTACAGTGGTTGCATCATTGATACAGCAACTGGAGCTAGGCATGCCACAGTAACTGTTTCTCCACATTTGATCAGTTGTGGATCTCTATAATAGTCTCCATTTGTTGCAAAGAGTTCTCTCTCTCTCTCTCTCTCTCTCTGTGTGTGTGTGTGTGTGTGTGTGTGTGTGTGTGTGTGTGTTTTGAATGAGGGTGAATCCTCCACTAACCTGTGGGCATAAGGATAAGTGTTTAGAATACAGTTAAAGATTATAATGGTTTAGGAAATTGGAAGTGTTAAGTTCTCCTCTAGGTATAATACCTCTCCAGCCCTGGGTAGTTGAGTAGGTTTAGAGTACCAGGTGTGAATTCTCTACTATTAATGACAACAGCAGTTGACATGCCAGTGGGGACAGGAGAAATTTCACAAGGTTCTATCCATAAATGAATAGCTATAGATAATCAATAGATGCTGAGAAAGGAAGAATCAATTTTCTCTAGGATTGAGCTTTCTAGTGAGTTATCCAAACCCAAGTGGTCATCCATAAACAAAGAGTACATAAGAGAAACACTAACTGGAGTCAGTAGGACTCCAGTTCTGGAAGAGCCAATATCCTTTTCTGACCTCCATGAGCACTAGGCACACATGAGGTGAGCATGCATACATGCAGGCAAAACAATTATGCACATAACATAAAATAAATAAATCTTTAAAAGTAAAGAAGAAGAAGTCTTGAATTTGAGAGGAGTTGAGGGCCATGGGAGGAGTTGGCAGGGGAGAGAGAGGAATGGAAATGACATACAGTACTCATATATGAAATTCTCAAAGACAACAGAAGCTGGAGAGGTGACTCAGTGGTTAACAGTAATGGCTACTCATAGAAGACCCAGGTTCAGTCCCCGGCACCCACATAGGGGCTCACAGTTGTTTGTTAACTCCGGTTCCAGGGGATCCAACACCTCTCTGACCTCTTTGGGGTCTGGCACTTATGTAATGCATGTGAATACATTGAGGCACATACACACAAGTACACATAAAATAGATATATATTTTTAATTTTCAAAAATAGAAACTAAAACTTAAAAGTCAAATACGTGTTTAAGAGAAAATTTGATTCAGGAAATTGAAATAGAAGTCAAAGTTAGTATATAGCCAGGTCATTGAGAGGCACAGGAAAGGACAGAACAAACACACCAGGTACTATCTATGGTGTGAAAGATACAAACGGATATGTGTCAAGAAACATGGCATCAAATCATGTAAGTCTAAACTCTTACATTAACAAAGAAAAATGTTTAAGTACATACGAACATGGGAGTTGTACATACAGCTTGTATTCAGTGATGTGTGTTACAAAGAGACACACCAGGAGAGTAAGGACACATACAGGAGTTGTACATACAGCTGTATACCAGTGACGTAAGTTACAAAGAGACACACGAAGAGGATAAAGACACAGATCTCAACTTCCCCTTGAAAACAGCTCCAGTGTCCCCAGTATTCCTGCTTTCTCGTGCTCTTTGCAGAAGATCTAAATTCTTTTAAGTATTTTACTCATCTATTCTAATGGAATAGCTACTAATAGATGTGTTTCCAGAATTTTCTGGAAGTAGCAAATGATTTAAGAATAATGTGCATCTTCAGTGAGGGCACTATAAAACCACATACACAGAGTGAGATCAACTTCCCTGAACCTCAGCTTCCAATCTGTGCATCGGGCCCCATATCTATATGATCTATCGGTTACATTTCATATTTTTGCCTAATAATGACCTAATATAAAAACTGAGAAGTTCTGACTTTCTTTTGAGGGACAAATATACTAAGTCTCTAAAACTGAAAACTCTAAAAAAGGAGCTGAACAGAAGATGATTCTGCTGACTTTGAAGTATTGAGTAGAATATCAAGGTAAAACTGTTGTAGACATTGATTTAGCAGGTGTAGATGTAGGTTGGGACAAAAGGCTTTCATTCTTTGGCTGATTAAATTACTGGTCCTTAATACTGGAGCCCTGGACCTCCATACAATCTACTCTTAAGCCTAGAATTGGAAGGCTTCAGCCTCCATAAAATCTCCACCATTGACTGAGCCACCCCCAACTAGCTCCCTCTGAACTCAGACTCTTGAGACTACTTCTGTGTCTCTGTGAGCTCTCACTGCCCCATTCTGCCTGCTGTAACTGACTCTTCTGTAACTCCTTCTGTATGACTGACTCATACTACCTGTCAGTGACTCTGTAACTGGCTCTTCTTACTGACTCTTGACTGACTCTACTGACTCTTGACTGAGAGCTTGCCTTTTTCTCCTAAGAGTTGGAGAAGTCTTCACTCTGACTCACTCTGCTAACTCTTCCTCTGATTAGTCACTTTTACTGCCATTCACTCTGACATCTCAGATGTCACTTCCTGTGTAACACTGATTCCTTCTGAGCTCTGCTTCCTGTGTCTGCTCTTGGCAGATTGTTTACCTTAGGGATTAATGGTGTGGACCACCACTGCTTTCTGAACACTTGGATTAAAAGTCTGTCTATATTCCATCCAGACCACACAGGCTTCTGAATGTAGACCCCTGGAATATAAAAATAAATATAAATAGCTTTCACACAGGGTTATTCCTCTATAAACTGCAAAGAAAATACTCTTTTCTTTACATTAGGCCTCTTCAAATTATCCCTAACGTTCAAAAGAGTAGGAAGTGTGACATTAGAGAAGTATGAAGATAAATGATCATTACGTAGTATATATAGTATTATGGATACTATATATGTTAATGTTAATATCAACCACTTGCAGATAATACAACTAATAGCCAATTTTAAAGGCTATAAAAATGGTACATGAACCCTCTGCACATGATCGTCATGACTAAAGGGTAAGACAAAGGGAATAATTGTTAGAATGGGATGTGTTTGTTTTAATGTGTGACACTTTGAGGAATGCACTAATATGGTAGACTTGAGAAAGCCACTACCCAGCTACCTGTAATGTCAATCTTCACTGCTTACACTGTGTGCCAGCTTTTGTTGTTAGAAAACAATACTCAAATACGGTATTTTTTTAAATATGGAAATGAAGACTTTTGTGATTATGTTCATGATTAACTAAACGATCTTTAGGCCTAAACAAATCACATAAATGTCCTCTTCGTTGATTTTTTTTAAGTAAACTAAATATAGAGGAATGGCAATTCTGTTAACCCTTGTGCGTTTTGTTAAGTTGGTGACACTGCAGTTAAGACTGGGTATGTTGCCAAAGAGGACACACTGCAACAAAAGAGGGCCCACAGCTCACGCCTTTTCAGGGTATCTATATCTAGTTCTGTAGATCTGAAGCTTCTTGTGGATTTTTTTTTCCTTCAAAGCAAGAGCTCAAACAAAAAACCCATTTGTCAATTGGCATCTGCATTTCTCATCACATCGTAGAGACCAGTGCTGCTGAGCATAATCAGCTTTAAGAAATAATTTGGATTTTTCTCATAGAAATTAAGACTAAAGAAACATAAGTGTACCGTAAAGCGTATGTCAGCTTGAAGGCTCAGAATCTAGTTTACATTACTGCAGCACCAGAATACGTAGATGCATCATCACTCACAGTCGATATGGTGTTAAAACTGACTGCAGTGCTGGGTTTCAGCTTCCAGTATTGGCTCTATCAGAAGTCAGGAAGTGTAGCAGGGCACTTGGAAGACGTTTTTGTTATTTTGGTTTCTTTAAAAACGCAAAATGGCTTTTGGACTAGGTTTCTGTTCCCATCCCAGGTGTGGTGGATGATTATGAGTTTGATTTGGAGTGCTCGACGCTGGTGGCTACAGTTTGGTTGGGTAAAGCTATTTTGCCCCATGTAGCTTGTTATTGGGATTGCGTACCACTCGGGTTTATGGGAACTTTTGTTTGGAGTGTATAAGGGTTGAGGTCCCTAGAGCCTGGGTGGGTGTTGGTTGGTGGTTTATTGGTTGGTTTATCCATCATTGGTTTGTTGATTCTTGCGGAAAAAACAGTGGTTGGAGAGATTGGATTTGCAGATAGTGAGCTGAGGGGCAAGTCAGCCGTCCTCTCCAAGCTTCGGTCACCCTAAAAGGGCTGTGAAGATTTCCTCCTTTTCTCTTTCTATCAAGGCCACCTGCAAAGGTGATGAAAATTTCTTTCTATCCTTCCTTTTTTTCTCTTCTTTCAGGAGACTTCTACTCTTTTTTTTTTTTTTTTTTTTTTTTGCATATATATACTGTCCTCTGGTAACTGCTCTGCGCATACTTTACCAGACTTTTCTGTGAGCTCTGGAGTTTCTTTTTTCCTCTTCCTCCTGATTTTGGACCCCACGTTGCAGGTGCCACTTGTAGCAGACTGCTGTGGCGGCTCACAGGAGACACAGAGGCATTTCCGTAGGTGCAAACCCTGCCAGACCTCAGCAGAAGGACCCACTATCATGGCAAGTGCCATCCCGGACAGTAGAACTCAGGGGTTTTGCTGATACCTAAGCTCGTCAGGTGCTCTATTGATAGCACGTGCAGATCATGAGCGATCAAACATCTTTTACAGAAAGCCGACACCTGCAGACAATACAAATGCCAAGGCCTACGCAGCCCTTTTCCTAACAGTGCACAAAAACAACCATTTTAAATTAAAAATAAACTTCCGCATCGAGAAAGTGAGCTCTTTCATATGCTATTTATAATGTATAATCAAGGAGTTTTCTTAATAAATTAGTTAAGGGTTCTGAATAAATACATTAATTCCTATTTCTATAGAAGACTTTAAAAGCTTCATGAAGATAAAAGAAAATATTATGTTATACTTTAACTTGTTTATTGCTCAAATGCATTTTAGTTTACGCCAGTGCCTTAGAATTTCCTCCTTGAATGAACCGTAGCTTTAAAAGCAGTTCTAGGGGTGGAGAAATGGCTAGTCAATTAAGAGCACTGGCTGCTCTTCTAGAGGACCTAGGTTTAATTCCCAACACCCACATGGTAACTCACAACTGTCTGTAACTCCAGTTCCAGGGAATCCAATACCCTCACACAGACACACATGCAAGCAAAACATCAATGCATATGAAATAAAAAATATTTTTAAAGCAGCAGTTCTTATTGCTGCCATAACTTCCTTATAAATTGGTGAATTACTAAACACATCCATGGATTGTAAATGTGGCTGGTTACCTGACCACAGCCATTTCGGTATCTAATAAAACTGCTTGATTGATAATCATGTCACAAAACTAACTGTAGTTCCAGTCTTTTCTAATGACCTAAATTTGGGAGCAGTAAACTTGAATCTAAGGTAGTGTTACTACACGTTAGAGCTAAACAGATATCACTAGCTAAGTCTTTCGTTTTCTGTGTGAAGCAACCAGCCCAGAGCAGCCTAACTGACCTGGGGCCAGCCTACGACTTCTAACTAACCAGTAGCTTGCCTATGACTTCATCCAGTTTCCAGAGCCAAGACCACAGCCTTGCCTTTCTGATTCTCAATGGAAGAAAAAATGCTCTTCTTTACGCTCCTTAAAATCATGCACAAGCTACATAAACTAGAAGTTCTATATTCCATTTAGAAAGTAAAAACATAGAGCTAGCATACATCTGATTTAAAACAAGTACACCGAAGATGATGACGTCACTGTTTGATTTTTGTCAGTATTTGTTCATTCACTTCTGTGTCCTGAGGAATTAGAATTCCGAATTAGAAAACCGAATTAGACGGCTCAGGTCATTTTCCTTTTAAGTTATGTAGAAGGTCTTAACTGGTTTTCATTTATGAAGATTATCATAAGCTAGGCCATGGTGGCTCACGCCTTTGAGCCCAGCACTCTGCAGGAAGAGGCAGGCGACCTCTATGAATTGGAAGCCAACCTGGTCTACAAAGCAAGCTCTAGGACCGCCAACTACATAGAGAGACCCTGCCTCAGAAAAAACAAACAACAGCAACAAAAAGACTGGCATATTATGTCTTCGCTGATTTGCTTACAATATTAGTTATTATGGTACCTAAATAACTGAAATTTCAAAGCAAGGATTAGGAGCCTTGCTGTTGCTGTATCTTTCCCTGACCGACAGTAGTATGAGAGTGACTGAGAGTTCATGATAACTGCAGTCCGGCTGAGTCTGTAGCTCCGTGGTAGAGTTTTTGTCCAATTCTGCCAAACAGGTCTTAGCTTCCCCTCCCCTTAGACGCAGTGAGTCACCAGTGCTAACAAGGGTACGGGTCGGCCCTGTGCTCGCTGAGGCTCTCATGCGCCTATTTAGAGAGTTAGAAATGTCAAAACCTGGCCCTTTTCCTTTCATTTTCTGGCTTTTTCTTCCTGCAATTTGCTTCTCTGTACCCTGGGGAAAAAGCACAGGAACATAAAAATACCAGTCTGGGGTTGGAACAGTAGCTCAGCAGAAGGGCACAGCCTAGCATATGTCAGGCCATTTACTTTATCCCCAGCGCCACAAAACAAGCAAGCAACTGCATCGTCTACTTTAATAGGCAAAGGGAACAACACAAAGAATCAAGTATATAAGAGAGGAAAGGTAATTCATCTCCACCTTCTGGGACCAGTGCCTGACTAGTTGGTGGTCTGTCTTTGGAATGTTCTTTAGCGTTTAGCACATCTGACTCTTCCCTTTTCTAGGTCTTCCCTAGTCATTATCCCATCCGTTCTGGCTCCCCAAACTGAGATTGCATAACTGTATCGAGGAGCATAGGAGTTAATTATACAGTGTTGGGTTTACGGAGGGCTAGCCACGAAACATCCCAAGAGGGACTGCCTGTTCCAGTTCAGGACAGATGCAGCAAGAGTTTCTCGTTGGCCACGGAGCCTGGGAACCACTGTGAATAACAGGCATTGTGGCCAAAAGCAAAGTCAAATGCTAAGCCATCTCCTCTATGTGCAAACATGCCCCAGTATACATGGTGATGAGCTCAGGTTCAGAGCTGAAACATTCCTAGCTCAGTGCTCATCTGTGTCTCGTTTCCAGAGCAGTTGTTATGCTGCCTAACCTCTTCACCGAAGATAGGAAAAACAACACACACCTCACAGGGCTCCTGTAATCTAAGTGGGAGAGAGGCATGCCAGAGGCACTTAGCACAGTGTCTGAGCAGTAAGTGTTCAGGGCTTTTACTTATGGATGTGTGCATTTACCTGTTCTTATTTTTATTTCCGTATTCACATCAGTTTTCTTTTGTACAATGGAATGATGATGGGTTTTTCCTACCTGTGTTCGTGACTTAGAACTGCACCTCAACTGATGAAACTGCCAGGGGGCTAAAGTATGATTATTGGCTCTCTCTGGGATAAGGACGTCCACACCAAGCATGGTGGCTGGTGGTGGTGGCGGTGGTGGAGGAGGAGGAGGAGGAGGAAGAAGTAGTTAGAATCCTGACATGAAGGCCCTGAAACGTATTCTTACACAGCAACAAAACCTAGCAGATGATTCCGAAGCAGTACATGCATGTGTTGAAATGACACTGGATGAATTAGCGTTCAGGTTGTTTTATAGGCAACCACCAGTAGTGCTCTCTAGTCATTTTCTGCTACGCAGAAAGTAGGAAGAAAAAAAGGAGAGGTTATTTTATTTAAAAAACTAGCCCAGTAGACTTAAAAACCTGTGCAGTGTTTAGCTTCCTTTTTAGGCATAGTTAGGTAAATCTTGAGAAAGCATGGGGTTTGGGGGGAGAGGTGTGAGAGAGTCGGTACAGATACGTTAGATTGTAGAAGCTGGACCCTCACCTGGGTTTGCGAGCACGAAGCTCTGGCAGATCGGTGGCAGCTCTGATGGGTGCACATCAGCAGTGTGGAATAATTGTTTTAGTTATTCCAGAAGAATCGGGCTTTTTAGAAAATAGAAGACGTTTACAAACGTTCAGCCAAAGGTGCTAAATCACTTGTTACAATGGACTACCACAGAGCACGGCTGGCACTTTCCATCTTGAGGCGTGTAAGGAGGAAATTGTGCCATGGGAAGGACAGGCTGGAAATGGGTATGCAGAAAGCAGTGTCCCCTCTGGTCCTTGTTGATCTCCAACACGTAAGGGACAGTCAGCAGCAATCACAGCAGCACCAGGACAACAGGAGAAAGCCACAGCCCGGATGCAGTGTCAGGCTTAGAGCCGGAAGTGGTTTCTACGGTCGGTGGGAGGACAGACCTGCCCTGGTTGGTGATCATCAAGGGTCACTTGGGACCTGGCTGATTCGTCCATCCTGATATTCCTACAGATGTTGGTTTGTCACCTCGGACCCTTCAGCAAACCTGATTTTCTCTCTCTGCTTCTTTTCACAGTGCTCACGTATCCCAAGTCAGCAATGTTCCAACAACTGGAGAGTAAGTAATTTGCTTTTATATTTGGAACGTTTTATGCCTTTCCCCACTTATTAATGAAAACAAAAAGCAATTCTAATGCTGCATAGAATTGGAAGGCTAAGATAACAAACAGTCATTTTTAAGCTGCCCGTGTCCAGAAAGTAGCTATGTGTGTGACTATACCCAATCCCCTCCCCCATTGGAAAGTATCATCTAGGTTCTTGGTCAGTTTCACGATGTGTGCTAGGTTAGCCTTAAATTTACTATGTAGCCTAGGATGGCCTTTCACTCACAATCCTCCTGCCTATGCCCCGGCGCTAAGATTACAGGTGTGTGTACCACTATACCTGGAGCTATTGGCTTTTTGTTTATCTCATTAAAAATAATGTCAGGTCCAGTGAATGTTTGCAAAGCAGTCTCTGTTCCCTGAAGGCGTCTTGTAAGTAGAGGCTAAAGCATTAGCCATAACTTTTCTTCCCACTCTGTCCATTTCATGGAGATAACTTTGGTCCATTTCATTGAGATAACATTTATTGCGTACCTGCAATGTGCCCTCCGCAGTGTTCAGTGTGTGGTACTGAGTGAGCCTTGTCTCTGCCTTTGTGCATTTTTGCACTCCTTTTATTTTCACTGTTATAGGGATATAGAAAAGAACATGAAGTAGTGGTGGCATCAGAGATTTTCTCTGTACGTCAGTGGCACTTCTATCTACTTCAGAGGCTTCCAGGTGCGTGTAGGCTAAGCACAAGTGCTACTTTCTGCCCTGCCCTGGCTAGGCTCCCCGCACCTGCTTGCCTCACTGATGCTGACGACATTGCTCTTAGGTCTACAGACCTTCACCTTGGCTGTGCCCTGCGCGATCAGTGCTTTCTTGCTTTGATTCTTGCCTTCTAGGAATCTACCCCTGACCCTGACAGCACACTGCCTCGCTGTTCCCTCTGTCCTGCCCTGTGGAAATGCAAGCTCGGTTAACAGGGGATCTTCTCTGTCCTGTTCATGTTATCTCCCCAGGGCCAGGAAACATGTCAGGAATGTATTAAGCACTGCACTACCTGGGTAGTCTCCGTTTCACTAGATGAATGGTCTCTGGCCCAAAGGCCTTTCTGTTATCCCTAACTCTGTTCTTTCTTTCTTTCTTTTTTTTTTCTGGGACATTCGAAGCCTTTTCATAGCATCCTCCACGGGCAATAACCAAGTATTAGAGGCGGGGAAGGTATGATACTGTGGAAAGAAAGAGAAAGAAAAAAACACTGATTGCACAGAATTGGAACCTCAGAAGATGGGCTTGGATTTTTTCCCTGTTAGTTGAGAAAGCAAGCAAGGGCAGAACCAACTTTCCTTGGCTTCATCAACTGTAAAGATTACAGAACTTAGCCAAGTTGGCTACATTCTTGCCCTTGTTGTACCTGATAATCTTTCCTCATGTGGTTGGAAAAATTGTAAATTGCTCTGTATGTGATGCTAACTATTTACATTCTCTGCACCAGCGCTAATGTCATCACCTCCAGTAGACTGTACGTGCCCCTTGCTTTAAAATAGTTCTAATAAAATTGGAATGAAATAACTGTGTCTATTTGGAAATTTTTAAGTTGAAGTTCTTAGAGACAATTTGACGAAACGAGGGCCGGTGCCTTCCTAGGGTTGGGAGTTTGAAACTCACCCGGGCTACTTGGTAAGACCCTGTCTCAAAACAAAACAATCAAAAACCATTTTATTTACAGAAAGGCACCTTTCAGTCTACATATTTAAAAAAAAAAAAAAAAGGCATGAAACCTCCCAGCCACCCCCATCTCCCTCTCCCTCAGTCATAGTTGATTAGAAATGTTGAAACATTATGCTACATTGTTATGAGCTGTAATTGTTCTGGTGAGCTGAGGTTTCCCCCACCAAAAAAAAAAAAAAAAAACAGTATTAATCCATATATAACTTTATCTTAGAATAGCAGATATTCTAAAATATTCCAGTTTACTTTGTGAATCAGACTGTCATCTTCTGAAGAGCTGATAAGAAATCTGGAGAATTGTGCTTTGTAAAAATGTTCAATTGTAATTCTATAGTGAAAACTTTTCTTATTCTACCTTAAGTGGCCCTTATTTCGTGACTACTTCACAATTGTTGCTAGATTTGCTTTGAGCATTTTAGTCATCATGGTCTCACAAAATGAGACAAATGAACTGGTGTAATATAACTCAATTTGTTTTTAATGTAGTATACGAGTATTTTAGATGAACGCGTACCATCCTGTCTTTGCTCATGAAGTTCTAATGGCCTTCAGGAGGAAATAGTGATACTTCTGAAATATAGGCATATTTTAAAGGCAATCATTGATAACCTTGATTGCTTCATTAACTTGGAAGTTTTGTTTTTCACTAGACTCTTGGAAAGAACCATCAGATCAGCTGTAGAAGAGCATCTTTTTGATGTCAACAGCTCTGGAGATCAAAGTTCAGAAGACTCAGAACCTGTACCATCATCAGCATCTTCTGCACCAGCCAGGCTGCGAGGACAGCAATTTCAGAAGCAGGATGATGTTTGGCACGGTCGAGACCAGTAAGCTGTCATAGGCTCTGACAGCCAAGTTTTCTCTTTCTGTTTTTGCATCCGTCACTACGTTACAGTACACTGTGTCACATACCTGCTCCTCTCATTTCAGTATCTAGATTAAAACTTTACAAGTTTTCACTATGACTATTATAGACTTAGCCAACGTTAAGACATGTGACTTAGTATCTCTGTTTCATCCAGATATCTGATATTTTGAAGGAAGCCATGTCTTAATTTACGTATTTCATAATTTCCCATTAGTAATTTGTTTAAAGAATTCCTGTCTAGAGGATTTTTCTTCTGTATAGGTCAACATTCAGTTGATTTATTAAGTCAACATTGAATTAGTTTATTAGTCAACAGAGTCCCTATTTATTAAATACTAGAGCATCCCTGTAGTAACTCTAACACTTGGTTATATTTTAGTTTGTTTTTTTTAAGTTGAACTTTTTAATCAAAAAAAAAGAGAAAAGCTTAAGTTCTATGTTATAATATTACCTAACTCTAAAACTTAAAAATTTGCAGTATACATGTCAAGAATGGCATTACAAATGGCATTACAAATGGCATTACAAATGGCATTACAAATGGCATTATTTTCCATTAGTGTCTTCAGTAGAGTGTGAATACAAATCACCATTCATATTAATAATCACCATGCAGATTTCCAAGGAGAACTATTATGTATTGTTAATTGACTGTATTCATGTTTCCCTGGAACAGTCCAAGTTTCTGCCCATCCACTATGTGCTTAATATTTTGACCTGCTCATTAAGTGTTCAAGACTAAATTTGACCCTACTTGCACACATTCCCTTTCTCCTGGACTCATAATCTATAGCAAAATCTTTATGAAAAAATTCTCTTTTCACTGAAAGAAAATCACGGAAGATAAGTTGTATAATAAATCCCCTGCTCTACCCCATTCCAGTGTTCATGAGCCATGTGAACAGATGAATTTACACAAACAGCAGCATCTAAGCCACTGGCTTTACGAGCAAAGTGTTTACTAGTTTAAAAATTGTGTTAGAACTGATCAAAATAAAAGAAGAGTTGTAATATTTCCTTAGAAAATAAAAAAGAAAACTATAATACCAGAAATGTTCACATTTGAAATCAGCCACTGGTGGAGTTTCTATGAAGCATTTAGCAGCATAATTCATTTGTTTTATTTTATTATGCTACGAGTACAGTTTATTCTCTAACATTACTACCCTCTGCTTTGCCATTTTAAAAAACATCTTCAGTGTGTCCTGCCAGCTGCCTTCCACCCTCTCTCTTTGGCCATGGGATGACTTTGAGAGGTGGGAAGTGGTGGCGCGGGGGCAGCTTGCAGGCAGGGGTGGCAAGGTCACCAATGGGCAGAGGCCAAACAGGGCCAAGAAACGTGAAGTGCAGGCCAACCTCTCCCTCAGAGAGAGGTTCGTTTCTCATGTTTGTGGGTATTTTGTGCATGTGCTAACTTGTGCGTTCAATTAGCAACATCAGGGGAGCCAACAGAAATGAGAATAGCCGACCCTGGTCAGCTGTGGGACTCTAACCTTCCTTTTTCCTCTCTGTTAGCCTATCGCTGCTCACTGTGGTCCCTATCCTGATCTTGTCATAGCTGAGTGAAAGAATCTTGGGGCACAAATATTTGTGTTCCCCTAGGGTACTATATATGGCCAACATACAGAAGTTACCACAACACTCTTTCCTGGGCACCCGGTCCCTTCCATATTCTCCCTGCTTGCATTTACCTTTCTAGTTGAGAGACATCTATCTGCCTATCTCACCTGGCATGCTGGACCACAGTCTTTCCGGACAGGGCTTCTCCAATGTCCAGCACACAGTGAGCATCTTCTCTGGTTTTTTGAGAAGCAAGGTCATTTATCTCTCATGGTCCCAGAGCTATGATTTTTACCCCACCCATCTTTGACCATGGTCTGTAGCCCTTGCTGGCAATCCTCCGTTTCCTGATTGGGTCTCCTGACCCTCTGAGTCACTTGCCCTGTCCCTTCCAGCTCTGTTCTCTTCCTGGCCCTCACCCTTTGGCTTTGCATTCTTTCTAGCTGCTGATTCTTCCAGCACCTCTACTTCAATCAAAATTTCCTTTTGCCTTCCTCCTCCTTGTAATGGCTTTGTAACGTTGATCCTCTCTGATATAGAGCCGTTAATACTTTATAAATTGTGAGAACATCAAAGATCATCATTATAGCTTACAGGAAGTTTATTATTCCTGAGGTTTAGTTATAACTGATTTAATCAGCTTAGCTAAGACTTTCATCAGGTTTTACTTTCTTTAAAATAAGAAACAATGAATCTAGATTTTGTAATATTTTACCTAAAACTGTTAGCCTTGTGGAATCATTGCAAAGTGGTTTACAGAAATCTGTTTGTTGTGTTGTGTTACTTTGCTTCTCACAAGCTACAGACCTGACAATTAAACACTGACCCCGGCCAGTAATGTTCTGACTGCGGGTAAAGTCTTACTGAGGCCATAGAGATTTTTTATACACGTAACACTGAAAGTAAACAAAGACAAGGAGTCATTCATTTTGATGCAAATGATTTGCTATTTGTCAAATTTACACAAAAAAGCAATCAAACGCAAATAATTGTTTGCCATAATAAACCATAAATGTTTAAGGAATATATTTAGCATATAGAAAATTTTAGTCTAATTTGTCTGCTTAATGAATCTGCTGGCCCAGCAGGTAAATAGAATATGCATGTTTATCTCTGTCTTATTATCTTTTAAAAGCAAGGTATGATTTTTAAATGAAAGTAGTTGACACCTTCCAGAACATAAGGCCCTAAAAAACTCAAGGCAAATGTTATATAAATATTAAACTCCTACTGCAAAGTAACAAGGAACGCACACTCAATTGCAGGAATAATAAAAATCAGTATTTCTAGAATATTGCGTACACATGGAAGAGGAAGAAAGAAATCTAGGGAAAAGAAAAAAAATTAAAAAAAAAAAAAAAAGCGTGGGAAAAGACCCAACTAGTTAAAAAGGAGTGGCCCAGAGTTCTAAAAACAGGTAAAATTTAACTCGTGTCAAATATGACTGCAGTGTGATGTACGCTTGGGGAAGGAGTGGGCTCCTGAGCTCCAGGCCCTCCAGCGCTGTGACTGAGAGGTGCTGGCCCTGAGAGGTCTCCCTCCAGGGAGAGCTGGCGCACTGCCACCTGGCAGCAGCCCAGTTTCAGCAGCTCGTTCCGCTTACTTGTTCATTGTTCCAAGCGCCAAAACTAAAATAAAACGAGCTTCTCCATGTGATGTTTATAATATTTCTCAGCTTCTGTATTAGTCTGCTTGGCTCCCACAACAAAGTGCAGACTGATTGTCTTAAACAGCAGTGTTTATTTGTTCACAGACCTAGGGGCTGGCAGAGCTTCGATCAAGGTGCAGACAGGAAGACAGGGCTGGTTTCAGGCACTAGCAACTGTCTGGGCCTGCACTTGACTGGCTCACTGTGCTCATGTGACCTGCCTTCCCTGAGTGCTTTCTTGGTGTCTCTTAGGTGGACACCACTCATTTTGGATACTCTGCCGTAATGACCTCGTTTAAACTAGATTACTTCTGAGAGGACTTTCTCTCAATATACTATGGGTATATTAGGTATCGGAACACTGACACAGGAATTGTGAGGGGTCACAGATGAGTCTGTCTCAAGCATGATAGGATCGCCACTAAAAGTTATCATTGACACATGGTAGTTTGGGGAAATATGCAGGGTAATGAGTAGAAAGAATTGGAGGGATGAAACTCATTTTGGATTACAACCAAGCTTCGGCAGCCATCCACAAAGACACTGTGTGTGAGTGCAACACTTGCATGCTAGACCCTGTCAGCTTTACCTCCTCTCTTCAATTGTTTGTCCTTAAGGTGTTCTTGATAAATGTATATAAGTCTTCACACACACACACACACACACACACACTCACACTCACACACACACACACAATATATATATTCTAAAATGACCAAATTATACAGCACTAAAAATATCTAAATATAACAACCTTGAAAACATTATAGTAGTTTTTAATTCATAATTTCCTTTCCGTGATAGTCTACAGGTATAAATGTGTTGAAGAATAAATATTCAATGCTGTCTTTTCAGTGGGGGATGTGGTTGAGCTGACAGTAGAATATAGCGTCTACTCTTGGTTGTTAAACTCATTTACTGCCAGATACAGCTTTAGGATTAGGGAGCTACACGAACTCAGCCATGCTGTGAGGTTCTCCATCATTTCTTCCTTACCAAGCCATTGTGCTGTTTTCATCGTTTAATTGAATCCATGATAGGAGTTAAAATAGAACTTTGCTAAGTCATTAGTTTTGTGAAAACGCCTTACAGGAGCATTTAAAACTACTATTGTTTGTGAAAGTGCAAATGAATTAACGCCTGGAGTTATGGCATCCCTCTGTGCAAGATAGAATGTAGTGACAATATTGTAAAGTTTTCCCCTTTACATTTTAAAAAAAGATTAAGTCTTTTTTTTTTCATTCAAGGGAGCTTATCAATAAGGAGAATATTCCCTATGGCTTCAACAACTGCGATGAGTGTATTTTGAACACCCAGGAAGCAGAAAGATTCCAGGACGATACTTGCGATTATGTGGGGGAAAGAAGCAAACCCAAGCGCCAGAAACCCAGTCCCAGGCTGACAGAGCTCAGTGAAAATCACGATGGGCTCCTGGTGAGTGACTGCCTTTGTAACTTCTTTACATTAGCCTGTAAAGACATAGCTCTCTTCCTTAATTTAAAAAAAAAATGGACTTTCACAAAATTGCAGGAGTTCTGAGAAAGACTGCTGACACAGGGAGTGTTTCTTTTCAATAGATGTAGAGATTAAGGCAGAGAAATGTGACATTCTGCCCAAAGAACAAGAGGCAACACTTTGGCATTGTTTAAACTGGTTCTTAACCTAATTTTTAAGCATTTTTACAGTTTTGTAAATAAAAATTGTCGTAAAACACATTTTCATATTTTCCCCCATCTTATTTACTCTTGTCCATATGAACTCATGACAGGGGTGGACACAAAGGCAGACAGGGGTCACTTGGTGGTGTCAAACCAAAACCCTTACAGTACTTTCCTTCCAATTAATCAAAAGCAAAAAGAAATTAATGCTCACCGCAGTCACCTCCCACCAGAACTCCAAGGAATTAATTTGATATCTAAGTTTTTGCAGGTCTTTCAGTCAATAACAATATCATATAGCTATTTAAAATTCATCTTCTTTTTTTATGTATGCTTCAGTTTCTCTGAAAAATGAAATCCCAAATCTACCTTCAAATTTCTTTATGACATTTTTCCTTTCAGTTTAAACCAAAATTACAACAACAACAGCAACCTATAAACAGTTAACAGAGCTGGGATCCTCAATACAAAAGGAAATGGAGTTTCTGTCTGATATACAGATTCTCTAATCTCCTTTATCACTCAGCTGTTTTATAGCTTCATGATGGGGTTTCTAGACATTTATTAAAACTATGGATTGGCTATTTTCCCATTGTTAATTTCCATTTGTACTTAGAAAAAAAAATCTACATTTTTCTCCTAAGTAAAACATGTGTAATACAAACTGGAAACTTCTTTCTGATAGCTTTCTCAAAACAAGGAATCACTGCACATTAACTGTGTTTTAACATCAGTGAATTTTCCTCCTTTGTAAAAATAAGGGGGATGTGAAGGCAGTGAGACATAGAGACAGAGACAGACAGACAAACAGACAGACAGGGATTTAACCCAGTCCTCACATGTGTTAAGCACATGTATCACCACTGAGGCTAGCCCTGAGAGTAGATAATTAAATAATGTAACCTCGTTAACTATCTAACCCATGATGTGTTTATCTGCCAAAGAGATTTATTATAATTAAAAGCCTGAAGCTTGGCTTTAGAGCCTGGAAAGAACATCATTTTTAGTTTGGATCCCTCTTTAAAAAAGCATACATAAAAAAAAAAAAAAAAAAAAAAAAACATTTCCTATTTACAACCTGTTCTCCTACTAATTATGAAGATTCATGTCAAATATTGTAGAAAAGGTAGGTTCTTAACTGCACTGCCTCTTATGGATATTTTCAGCTTAGTTACAATTGCTTTTGCAACCTTCAAATCTAAAAGGACAAATGCCTTGACATGGCTAGCTTTGGCCTAGAAGTTATTATAAATCCCCCTCTGCCCAGTAGACTCAAACTAGACTCAAAAACCTAGTTGACCTCAGACGGAAACGCTTAAACTCTGGAGGAAAATGACTTTGTCTTCTAAAGCTGTTCGTGCTGACAGGGCTGTTTTAAGAGGATAAGGACAGAAGGCCTCCCCAGAACACACACATCACCCATAAGGTCACGGCGGTGCTGCCAGTCAAAACAAGCCTATGATTCTAACTTTGAATTAAAGAAAGGAGACTGTCACATGGCCTCATTAGTAAAGGATCGGTGGCGGGTTTAAATTCCTTTCTATCGCTCTTGTGCATTTCATGCTGTACTGTTTAAGATGGATAGGCTGGGGCCAGCAGGATGGATCAACAGCTGTACATGGCCTGGCAACCTGAGTTTGAACCCTGGGTTCCATAAGATGGCAGGAGAGAACTGGCCCTGTAGAGTTGTCCTCTGACTCCACACATGGGCAGCACCCATACGTGCGCGTGTACACACACACACACACACACACACACACACACAGAAGGGACTGATGATACTCAAAAGAGGCAACACAAAGGTCTAACTAGCATTCTAACTGTATTAGGTAGTAGACAAAGGAAGAATCTTAGAGCTGTATGTGAACATGGCAAGGCTTGTTTAATCAGAGCGTATTAGCTGTTTTTTCAGATGAAAGGTGAGCCGTAGCTCACCCACATGGGTGGTGGCACTGAGGAGACAGTGCTCAGATTTCTGAGGATGTGGCCTTGACTCTTTTTTCCTTTAAAACAAAAGTCATTGGTTTATGAAGAACTGGGCTGCGTCATGTTTTTCTCCATCTTCCTCTTCTCTTTTCGCCCCACCACTCTTGTAGCCTGCTTTCCACTTTGATGTCACACGAGACATTTTGCCATGCCCCCCACCTTCTTCATATTCCATGTCCTCCTCTTGTGTCCCCCTAGCCAGTGTCAAAATCTGTACCCACCCCTTACCTCCTTCCTTGACACACACAAGCATTAAAAGTTAGGGTCCTCAAATAAATGAGAAAATGCATTTGTGTCTTCCTAAGCCTGAATCACTTCCTAAGCCTGTAATTTTCCCAGTTCCGTCCATTTTCCTGCAAATTTTATGGTGTTATTTTTTCCACAGCTGACTATAATTCCATTGTGTATATACTGTTAGATTCAAATTAATAGCTCAAATAGACACTTAGAGACTTGTGTATGGTCAATAGATAGCAGTTTTATTTTTCCAACGGGTTCCATACTGACATCAGGGCTAGCCAATTAAAAAACACATGGCTCAGCAGAGCAAAACCAGCATGCTGGGGTCGGAAGACGGTGGATGACCTAGAAAGCTGACCAGGTGGAGTGTTTAAAGGAAGCAGGGGTCTCTCTGATTGGTCAGAACCTGAGCACTGGATTGGCTAGCTAAATGTTACAATGAAACAGGGATTTCTGGGAAAGCAGATACTTGACAGTAGGTAGAGAGGCAAGGTCAGTGCTGCCCACCACTAGGGGGCGCTCGTCCTCTCATATACCATATTTTCATTATCCATTCATCTGTTAGTGGATATCTATGATGCTTCCCATCCTTGTAGCACAGAATAGTGCGTCAATAAACATGGACATGCAGGTGTCTCTGTTGTACAATGTGGAGTGCTTTGGGCATGTGCCCAGTAGTGGTAGAGCTAGGTCATATGGTAGTTCTATTTTTAATTCTTTGAGAAACTTCCAGACTTACTTCCACTGTGGTTGCACTAGTTTACACTTCCCCACCCCCACCCCAGTAGCAGGCGAGAAATGCAAAGAACACTTGTGTTTCTTTTCTTATGCAGGCAATCCAGGGCCTTACTCAAGCTAGGCATGTGATCTACTGCTGAGCTATACTCCAGGCCCATGAGATGGCCTTTGGACCAAACTGATTTATAATCCGACCATTTTACTAATCAGTGCCAATTGCCCACTCAAGGTCATATTAGCCATATATTCTAGCACTTTCAAGATAGAGGCACAAGGGTTACCTCGAGGTCATTCTCCTTTACATGAGACTCTGTCAAAAACAACAACAAAGATGGAAAAGGAAAAGATACTAAATGAGCAGCGACTGTTATATCAGTTCTGATTAGATTCAAGATCATTCCTCAATGGTATTTCCAAACCATCCTGCTTCTCTGACAGTATGAGTTTTGCATTTTGGCCATCAAGGCTTTTTTAGCTAATGAAGGTGTTCGAGTCAACCACTTCCACGATGATGCTGATGCTGTCAGGTGTACTTGTTAAAGCAGTGATAGGACTCAGTATGCCTTTATGCCAGTAGTCACCATTTTAATGAACGGAAGTGTGGGGACTGCCATTTGTCTCATCTGTATTATCTCTGATTTTTCTGTTTTAAAGAAAGAAGACTATGCTTTCTTTGCCTCATACAAACCAACATTTGTTGTATTACAGGACATGGAAAGCGTCACTTCCACGCAGTCACAGGAAAGAGCTGGACGCGCAGCTCTTGATCTGAGGTCCAACGAGAGGTAATTTTAGAATTTTCTTCTCACTCTACTTCCAAGGGCAGGAAACGATTACTCTCACTAAACACAATGTGAGTTGTAAGAACTAAAAAAAGAGTAGAAAGAAAGGATTGTATGTGGCCAGCAATATGTATTGCAAGGAGAGTTCTTGGGATACAGACTATGTTATTATGACTAATAATCACATCCATGTGTGGTTTTCTTATAAGGTTTTTTTTTCTACATGTGGTTTTTTAAGATAATATTTTTATTAATTATTTGAATTATTTTTATATATTTATATATTGTTTATTTTTTATTTTACAATATTTCTATATTTTGCAAATTATTTATAAAAATAAATATTTTTATTAATTATTTGAAAATTTCATAAACTATATTTTGATCATAACCATCGTCTCTCCTCCAACTTCTCCAGATCCACTCCACTTCCTCACCCACCCAAGTTCATGTTTACCTTTTTAAAAAAGACGGACAAGTGTGTTGTCTTGGGTATGGGAACTGCCCTAGAGTGTGGGTTTATACCCGTAAATAAAATGGACTCTTCCTCTCCTAGCAGCTACCAGATGCCTGCAGCTCCTCAGCCAATGTCGGGACTCACGCCCACCCTATTCCACCCTGGGTGGGGTTTTGTCTGGCCTGAGCTTGTGCAGATCTTGTGCATGCTGCCGTGAAACTGCTGAGTCCTCCTGTGTGGCCGTACCCATAGATTAGTGCGTCTCTTAGGCTGTTTGTTACATTTGAACTCCCTGTTCTATTTTTGTTTTTGAGTTTTATGAGAATTTGATTTTACTCTGGCCACTTTTAAAAAAAGAAATAAAATTAGAACATGAGTGGGTAAAAGAGATGATAAAACAAATGGACAACGTATGTATTTGTTTTTGTTGCTGATAGCAAAGAAAATGAAAGAGGTTGCAGAGACACTCCGCATTATGAGGTGAGTAGCTAGCCAACGTGTAACTGCTGGGCCTTCGCTCCTGCTCTTGAGTGTGCTTGGGAAATGTTGCCAGCCCCTTGATAAGGGCCAGTGAGCTAACCGGCAGGACTGTGATTAGAGAGGAGGGTAGGTTTTCTTTTACTCCTTGAAAAGATAAAGTGGAATAGCATAGTGATAACTACTCTGGCTTTTTAATGAAAAAATGAAGGTTGATGTTTCCATGACTAGATGCATCTTTTAAGCGTCTGAAACACCTAAGCAGTGAGTTTTAAGTCATTTGTCACAAAGATTGCCTCATTCCTTTTCAAGTTAACATAAATTCAGATTAAGTTACTTTATGGAGTTCCTTTTGTTTCAGATTAAGTAAAAAAACAGAGTGAACAACTCCACCTTCCTAATGTCGTGTCTCCAAGTTTCACTCCTTTTCCTGCTGTCGCATATGTCCTGTCTCAGTGGCATCACACTGATTCAAGAGTTGACTTTTCTCTTGTGCCTATTTCTGGTTCAATTCAGAATCTGAATTTTAAATTCATACACACACACACACACAGAGAGAGAGAGAGACACATACTATCTTCTGCATCTAAATGCTACCAGCTCAAGTGTCAATTTTACTATATTTATAAGAAGACTTTAAGCTTTACTTAAAGTATTGTTAAATGATGATATATTAATAATATATACAGAACTATTTTTTATAGCTGAGTAGCTCTTCATACTTGCTGAGTACTGACCTAATTTATTAAATGAGTTATTCAACAATGCCTATTAAATTCTGTTACATGTCTTTTACACTAGGAGCAGCATTTAAAGACAGCCAAACTCACTGCCCCCAGAGAGCTTTGAGTCTACCAGATGAAGAATATGAAAGCTATACTAGTTGGAAGTGAGTGGTGTAGCTGAGTAGCAGAGTGTGTATAAAGAAAGTACAAAGCCCTAGGTTTGATCTCTACCAGTGAATAGCACAAGGACTCTGAAAATTTAGGACCTTTCTCCTTAGAAAAGTAAACACTCACATGAAACCATTGTACATTATAATGAAGCCCTCCCCCACTACTGCTGTAGGTTCCTTATATTTCTTCTGTTCAGTTCTTGGCATGTATGCATCTTCATCAACCTAGATAGAGAGCTGGACATGGTGCCTCATGCCTGTAATGCCAGCACCCAGGAGGTAAGGCAAGAAGAATGACAGTCTGGCTACATCGGAAGACTCCATCTCACACCCCCCGTCCACACACACGCACACAAAACCTAGGTAGAGACTGCATCGTCTTTTTTCACTTCAAGCTTCTGCTTCTGAGATAATTCTTTTATGTCTTGTTTGCAACTCAAGTATCCTTCCCTCCACAGGACCAAAGCAGCAGGCTGATGTGCTTGCCTTGTCTCTATGGGGTCTTTGTTACAGAGCATGTTTCTTTTTACTTTTCTCTGCCATCTTCCTTGGCTCACAGAAAGCCTCCTGGAGATGAATTTTCATCTTTTCTGGGATCAGGTGGAGTAGAGCAGCCTTGCCAATGCACTTCATGACAGTAAATCATAACCCCAAATGTCACCCAAATCCACAGTGGCCTCCCTATCTCTGGGTCAGAGGACAATCATTGGGACAGATCTTCAGTTCTTCTCCTGAGTACCAGGTCCTCTTGTTACATGTGCCACCCATATGTAGCCCAATCAGCACCCCACTCACTGTTGGGACTCTGTAAGCATTGACTATTAACAAACACCACTGTCATGACCACTTACTTCAGTTTAGAAGAAATTAGATGGTAAGTTAAAATCAAGGCTAAGCTCTGTCTGCCACCTTCCATCATAGCTGCACCAGTGGAGAAAAAAACACCACTTCACATGGTTGGGATTATATCTATTTTGAGAGGATATTTTATTATTGTTCATTAAAGAATGGGAGGGTTGTTTTCCATTTTTAACATACTTTCCCTTGTTTAATTATGCTATGGTTTCCTATAAATCACCTCCTAGAACTTCTAAAACAACATTAGTCCCTCCATCGAGGAGATGAAAAGCCTACAAGTTATTTACCTTTTCTAGAATTCTGATTAACTAGTACTTATTTTGTTTCAAGTCTCCATTAGCATCAGGCTGAGATGTCAGAATTTTCATGCCCACAATGAATTTGTTTCGCAATTTCATTTTCCGGTAAGATGGTCTTGTTCCCAATGATATTGTCCTTTAAGAGTCTTCATGAAAGCTGTCGGCTCTATAGAAGATTGGAAAGGTGTTTTTATGACTAGTGTTCCGTCAGAATAAGGGACACTGACCTTCAGCCTCAAAGCTGCTCCTTATTGTAGGGACAAATGGCCAGACAGAAACTTGTAAGTCTGTTTCTTAATGTCAAAATGTAGGCACAACAGTATTATTTTTCTTTTAAATATCAATTGGCAGTTTTAAAAGTTCCTGGTACCAAGGTCTGTGTTGACATAACCTTGTACCTTTATTGCATGTATTTACATTTTTATTTTAATTGTGCAACTAAACTTATGCAAAAGGAAGCTCTTTGAGAGCTTCTCAGTAGGGACTAATCACTAAGACTTACACATTCCTTTCTTCTGAGGTTTGAATAAAATGCATTTAGTGACACACAATAAAAAAAGTTCAGAGTCACTTCAAATTGTCACAAATGAAAGGAGGGTCTCTTTAGGGAGGACTTAGGGTGGCTGATATGTTAGTAAAGTATATTCTCCGGGCTACATGAATGGAAGTAACTTAAGACAGAAGTGGCATGTGTTTTTTGACACATGGAGCCTAGAGTATTTGTCCTTTCTTTCTGAAACTCATCTAAAATCTCAGGTATGTAGAAGACAAAGTGCCCTTACTCCATATGCCCCCCTTCTAAACATTTTACTGAAAATACTCTTTCAGCGTTCTGCTTTCTATGGAAGCGCCTTATACTTCAGATCCTTCTGTATGCTAAGCATTTTTCTTGAAAGGTTTATTTTTATTGTTTTTAATTATATGTCTATGTGTGGGGGTACATGCATGTGAGTGCCCACAGAGGCCAGAGGCATCAGATCTTCCTAGAGATGGAATTACAGGCAGTTGTGAGCCGCCTGATGTGGGTGCTGAGAACTGAACTCAGTTTCTCTTTTAGAGTAGTAAAGCACTCTCAATTGCTGAGCCGTCTCTGTAGCCCCAAGCTAAGCAATTTTATATTGTGACAATGTTACACTGCATGTAAAATCCAAAATACCCAAACTATAAACTTACAATGAATCTCTTTGCCAAGGAAGTAAAGCAAGGAGGAATTATTAACTATATGGGAGGGGGTTGCATGATCAGAGAGAAATGACTTTATTTCAGAATTCTAAGTCAATGAAGTGTTAAATTCTTTCAAGACATTTTTACATTCTTTATGTCTTCTAAGCCCACTGATTAAGAGTGATTAGAAGCATACATTTAATAAAAAACAGGACATTTATCATAAAAGCCTATTTCCCTGTTTCTCATCCTGCTTCAAAAAAGAGAAGAAAGAAAAAAAAAAAAACAGGAGAGGAGAGAAAAAAAAACAGGAGAGGAGAGACGTTCAGGCATGCAAGACTGAGAGTTGATTGTCCAAGCTCTCACTGACCCTGAGAAACAAGACTATCTGTGTTCACCACAAGCTACCGGAGCTTCTGGCCTGGCAGGCACGAACCTTGGGAATGTGTTATGTCTACTCTCCTTTATTATCAGGCCAAACAGTAAATATTGGTGGTTTCCTGCATCTTCAGTTAATACTGGTTTCTCTTGGGAAAACTGCATTGTCCAGCTGCCTCTAGTGTTATCGTTCCTTATTCTACTAAATCCTTAGCCACTTGCCCAAATCCAGCTCAGGGAAAGGGAGGAATAACACACAAATTCACCTATCCCCTGAAGCCAAGGAAGAGGACAGAGCAGAGAAAAACAGGCACAGCCAGACAGGTGCAAGTCCTGACAACGATGAGACTGAGAGACTTAAGTTAACGACCCGGACCTGCATGTGGAATGTCACCTGAGGCCCAGGTGAGACAGGCTGTCTGTATTGTCTCTCCGCCAGCCTCTGCTCTTCCTCTATAAATTCTACGACTCCAGCACTCGGGCAGTCAATGTTTCTTTTCCACATGAGTTCTATACCTTATGCACTTGTTAATTCTGTTGCTCGGAACATGCTCTCTGTTCAATAAGCATTTGCCAAGTGCACGATGAAAGAAGTAGGAGTAGACATGGAGGCTGGGTGGTGGTGGCACAGGCCTTTAGTCCCAGCACTCGGGAGGCAGAGGCAGCCTGATCTACAGTGAGTTCCAGGACGGCCAGAGTTACAACAGAGAAACCCTGTGTAAAAAAAAAAGAAGAAGAAGAAATGGAAATTTCTTTACACTTACTATGGATGATCTGTTTGTATGTTTTTCATTTGTCCCTCACAACAACTTATGATGTCTCAGCCCAGAAACAGAGAAAGGAAAGCTAACAGAGGGACTGATTCACAGGTCTTGACAAAGCAGAGCTGCTATGTAAATACAGGTCTCCACCTCCAGAACCCATCCTTATCTGCTTACCATATTGGAATCTCTATGAACCGTGATTATTCCATAAAGAAAAGGTTTATTGTGCTTTCATAGGAGGCAGCGTTTTGACAGAGGTTCCGTGTGCTCCGTCCGCGACATAGCGTGAAGAATTTCTGAGTTGAAAATTGTGCAAGTAATTTATTTTCTTGATTTCATCCAAGATACTAGTTGTGCAAACAACAAAAGTTTAAACTGAAAATATTTTGGTATTCAAGAATGCCCTTGGCATGTTAACCTGAATGATCAAAGAAGAGAAACAGACAAGCAAATAGGCAGTATTTGCCATGTTAATGATAAGCGTTTGCCAGGTTTATGATAAGAGTATGGCTTGTCTGGCAATGTGTCTCAGCCAAGGCACCTACGAGAAGGAAGAGCAGTTTGTCTTATTGCATGTGCCTGCAGAGCCTGAGCAGCCACTGGATAGCAACCCCCTCATCACTACCCGCCCCTCCCAGTGCAGTAGTCAATTGTGCAACCCAAGGCCAGGAAAGCACATCAGCTTTAGAGACCAATTGGGTCAGAAATTAGGACTCAGGCTGCTGAGACTAGAGGACAAATGAAACAACAACCTCAGATATGGATCAGAGCCCATTGAGACGGGGCCAGCTTGTGCACACGTCCCACTGAAGCAGAACATGCTTGCTGTGCAAGTGCGTCCACGGTTGCACAAACTGGGATAGGTGCGGGGAAGGGGGATGTGTCCACCCCTGTTCCTGAATCAGCTGAATCAGCTACAGTTAAAGGAGGTCTCCCCAAGCAGAATACCCAGTGGGGTGCCCGCCCTGGTGGCCTGGCCTTACTGAATTTCGGATGCAGGGATTGCTTTGCTATTCCTGAACCACATAAAATAAAGTCAAACCCCCAGCAAGGCTATATTGAACAAAGCTCCCTGTGCTTGCTTCTTCCTTCCTGAAATGCTCTTCCCAATGACGGCCATCTCTTCACTTGCTTTGCACATCTGGTTATGCATCATTATGGGAGAGAGGCCATCCCAGGCCAGTCAGTGTAGAAAGACACCTCATCCACTGTCACTAGCACCCCTTTCTTCCTCTTTTCTCTCAGTAGACCTAATGATGCTTCTATCTTTAAAACCTCTAATAACTTACTTGCTTTCGTTTTATTCATGTGTAAAGGTGTTTTGCCGGCATGTATGTCTGTGTGCCATGTGTGTCAAGTGCCTTTGGAGGACAGAAGAGGTCAGATCCCCTGGGACTGGGGTTACAGACGGTGGGAGCCTCCATGTAGGTGATGAGGATGGAACCTGGGCTCTCTGCAAGAATAACAGTGCTTTTAGCCAGAGTTGTCTTTCTAGCCCCTAATAATTTCTTATTAACTGATTCTTTCATGTAACACTCATTGGGACATTTTATTTTTCCCACTGCAATTTTCCCAGTGTCTAAAAAAAAAAATGGCCAACAGATACTGGAAAATCAGTTCTTGAATGAACTACTGAGCACGTTTCATCTTTGCTGTGTAGTAGGCAGCACTGCTGCGCGCTTCGTTTATAGAACACTTAGCCCAGCAATATGAGGCCCGTCAGCCACGAGTCTGCTTCTGACACCCTGGTCGTCTGCTTTCTTGCTTCCCAGCCTCAGGGCTGGCCACCCTGGGACCCCTTTTCTCACTGTGGCCAGAGTGCCCCATGCTTCGCTTGCCTTCACACGAGTCTACTTCTTCCTTCCATGTGACGTGCCCTCTTCTTCAGCCATCCTGCCCACACCTGCAGCCGACTGCTGCTGCTGATTAGGGGAAACACTGGTAGCTCTGCTTGAAGGGTTTTTGTTGTTGTTGTTTTTCCATGATGCATAAGTGTGTCCTGCCTTTTGATGTTTTACTTCAAATCTTGTCATGCACTGCCATGTCTCCTATTCCCTTTGCTGGCAGTTGGGGGTCTGTCATCATTTTACCCATTGGTCTTTACGGGGTGCCATGTAACAACCGAAAGAACTGTGGCTTCCACTTGGCTGTGCAAGAACTTATTTACTCTATGTGTGTTCCGTTTCTCTGTCTTGCACTTACAGCCATCCAAACGCATATGTTCACACATTATTTTTGACGAATTGTCCCTAAAACATCTAAAAGCTGAGTGCCAGATTGAAGCTTTCAGTCCTGGTCCACTTAGGCCAAGCTTGAGGAACAAATGATTTCTATAAGAGGGCTGTTTCCCAATAGACAGACAACACACTTAGAATGTCCTAGAGCGTGAGGTCGCCTTGGTGCTGCCATGTGATATCATGTGTTTCGTTTCCAATGTGAAGAAAATGCCAGTCTTCCTGCTTAACTCAACAGAAACAGAATAGTGAAAAAAGACTGCGTATTCCCCTGGTGATCTCAAAGTGGGTCGGGCCACTACTAAAAGGAGCTGCAAGTCTTAAATAGCTTTATTTTGAGTCTAACAACATCTCCTACATTAATGAATTCACTTATGATTTCCAGATGTTCTTGGGGTGTTTTTTGTTAATTAACAATAGGATAACTAAGAATAAGTGGTCATTTACCCCCCAAAGAAAATACTTTGTACATATCTGTGCTACTTGGAAAGTACATTTATGATTTCATGCAAGTAGGAAGAGACATAGCAGCTTAATTTAAAATATGCCAAGAGAACAGGTTAAAAATACAATTTTGATGCAAAAGAATGAATTTAAGTGATATTTTAGACACACACACACAAAAGCACTTAGCCTACACATCTGCTCTTTAGCGAAGGTTTTCCCTGTGTATTTGTAAGCTATAAATTACATATCACCGCCTTGCCAGCTCTTACTTTTTACTGGGAGAGGAGATCATTCTCCCGGTAATCTTGGCTTGTTTACAGGGTCTGTTCCTCACTGCTAGCGGAGATAAAATGCCAAGCCCGTGCAGTTTGAATTTGCGCAACAATGCTTTAATACCCAAAGCGCCTCCATAAATAGTCTGTTCTCCCAACTCTCTGGAGAAAACAGCCCCATTTAATCGATCTAAGCCTGAGGGCTCAGAGGAGTGTGGTGTCCCTGGCTTCTGCCCCTGCCCTTGCAGGAATGTTTACCTAAGCGGCAAAGGCAGTGCTTGCCAGAAACACCATGTTGCTGCCGCAGCCTTAGCAACCGCGGCCAGCTTCTTGTTGTTGTTTACCGTCTGGTGGTCCATGCTCCTTTAAGAAAAAGGAATTCCTTTTCCTCCTTCCCGGCCTGAGTCAGTCATCACTCGAGACCTGACAGCCGCCTGAATTCGTCTGGAGGAGCAGCCTAAGGAAATCAGCGCCTCTTCCCATAAGAAGAAAAGTTAAAGGCTGGCAGATGGACTGTGGCTTTTTTGCATGAGAGTAGCCAGATAGAGCCCAAGGGCATCAAGCCCTGGTTTTTCTGTTTGCAGTGGAAGTGTTAGCTGCTGTGGCTTGAGGGGGTTGCATTCAGAAGGCGTGAACCGCTGCAAATGTTTTTGCATTTTGGTGAATGAACAGTAGCTAGTAGGGGACATTGTGCTGTTGTTGCAGAGCCCCACGATGAAGATTCAGGAGCTTCCCAGTATATCTGACACCAAACAACAGAGGACTCAAGATGCCGATGATCAGCAGGAGAGCTTTGTCCCTGAAGTGCCCCCATTGGACCTGACAGCATTGTGCGATGAGAGCTGGGAAGGTAGGTGATCCTCTGCCATTTGGATGGTTTTGCATTGAAAAAAACATATGTGCATAATGAAAAAACATATATGCATAATACAAAGCATGTGACCACGTGCCTGTGCAGATGAGGGTAAGAACTATGCATGCGGAAGAAATGGTGTTTCTATAAAAAAAAGAAGAAAAAGGACTGAAAATCCTTCACCAGGCATAGGAACACGCTGTGTTTAGTGCTGCCAAGGGTAGTCACGATACAAGAAAGGAAAATATGCATACTCTCTGTCCTAGTGTCACCTTGCCCTATATTGTTAACAAGAGTGCTGCCTGCCTGTGGTACGCTGCAGAAAGCCAGCCACCCACCACCTCACCCACTTCCTGCAGTGCACCTTCCAAGTGTTCAGGAAAGAGGTTTTTCTTTGCTTGTCTTCTATCTTTTAATGCATACATATATTTTTTTTTAAATCAGGTTAACACGCTAGCAAGAACACTAAATGAAAATTTCTTTGCTGAAAAGCCACGACACAGTTTTAGATCGTTGTGGGGCATTTTTGGTTTTGTTTTGTTTTTTGTTCTTCTTTCTAGAGACTTGTGGTGAAAGCATTAGAAATCTACTTTGAGGACAAAGTTAACTTTGTCAAAACTATATCAGGGAGGGCTCTCCAGCAGTTCTGTCAGGCTGCCTTCCTCACCCCTCTGTCTACACTGGAACCTGCCTGAGCTCTATACAGTGAGTGAACACAGCTAGGGAGAAGGAGCCTGGCTTCAGTAGGCAGGTCACTTAGCATAATGACTTATCAGGGAGTCACAACCAGGAAAGTGAGCCCTGCTCGTGCTTCTGTTCCTTGTTCCCTATTCTGACCCCCTCCTCTTTTTAATTCCAATGATCAAAAGTCCATCAGAAAAGCCCACCAGCTGAAAGGCTGGCCTCATTATTGTCCTGGCACACAGGACTCTGTTAAAACAAACTGTTTTCTTCTCACTTTCCCTCCCGTAATCTAAGAAACCTGTTCTGGTTATTTTCATATAAGCAACAGAGCTGAAATTTTTGTCAGATCATCCCAGCTCAAAATATTCAGAGGACAAAACAAGGCATGGTTGACTCGCTTCATGTTCAGTTTAACCAATCTATTTCTGGATATCAGTTGGTTTGTCATTCATTTTTGCCCACTTTGAGATAATCGCATGGCTTTTTAATCTTTGAATTGACAACAACTGGCCTGAGCCTCAGGGTGGTCACTGTTGCCCAAATAAAAGCAAAAGCAAAAATAAATAAATATTGCACTTGTGACTCAGTGAGACAGTCTATCATTGAGCTTTAAATAAAAAGAATTTGGAGCCAGAATTCAAATGAGCCACCGCCGCGTTCCGCTCCTCCCCAGCAATGGACTAGGTTTGACTATTTATCTTGGTTAATCATAAATTTACATTTCTGTCTCAACACACATAGCTTAAAGCTGGGCACGCTCTCCAGAGTGCTTGAAAGCCAATTTAGAGTTTCTTAGAAATCACTCCGTTACTTTAAAGAAATTTTCTGCAGAGAAGAAGAATGTGGAGGAACCAGCATCTTATTTAGAAGGCTGGACAGGACATTTTTTAAAAAGGTTATTGGGAAAATACACTTTACAGACTGGCTGGGGCATGCGACTTGTGTTGGCAAATAGTTGTCGCTATGCTTTTCTTCCCCCTTTACCTATTACATTTGCAATTGTTATTGAACTTTTACATCTTTAAAAATCAACGGGGATTTATCTTTCAAGGTCATTTTGGCTATTTGAGTACTGCTCCCAGGAACCTTTTAAAAACTATACATTTTAGTATCCAAATTGCTTCATAACAGAAACATGACCACAAAATAAAGGAACCAATGAAAAAAGCTAGATTAAATGACAACAGTAGAGTTTATGCCTAGAAGACCTTGATAGCTTCAGCAAGAAATTAAAAGGGGGTTTTCTAGTAGCGAATAAAACTTCACACTAGTTTAAGTTGTGCACACAAAAGCAAAACAACAAAATCCAAAGGTAGACGTAATAATTACCAAACTATACAGACCAATACCCACTCTCAGCCTCCATCTCCCCTAAACTCGCTGTGTGGAGGGACACACACTGGGCATGCGTGCCTGCCCGCTGACCTGTGCTGTTGGTCACAGGCTGATGTGGAGCCAGGAAGGATCAGCTGATGTAGGGTGACCTGTGGCTGTGGTAAGAGCCCCTGCAGTATGTGCCTTGGAAATAGTGTTATCCAAGCTCTTAAGCTTCAGATCAAGGAAACAATGAAAGGGATTGAAATAGTAAGTAGATTCCGTAGTCCACAGAGTGGAACCCTGAAAGCTGAACATAGGATCTGTCTCATCCTGCTTGTTGGTGTGTAATCAACCATGCCTTCGTATTTTAAGGTCCATTATGTAATCTGTCATGCTGTTATTCCTTTTGGTGTTAGGGTTTCAACTCTCCAAAGTTAAATGAAAACAGAAATCAAAGGCCCTGTTCTGGTATTGAAAAGCAATTATAATTACATAATTAGAATATTCCTAAGTCCCATATGTGCTGATTTGTATGATATTTAAACACACACACACACACACACACACACACACACAACTATACTTAATTTGCCCTGAAATTAGGCTTAAAGAGCATTTTGACCTGGGAATGGTAGCTTACACTTGTAATCCCAATGTGGGGATAGGAGAATCACCACACCTTTGAGGTCAGCCTGTGCTACAGAGTGAGACCCTATATAGCACAGGCTGGCCTTGAATTCAAGATCCTCCCACCTCAGCCTCCCAAGGGCTGGGATTACAGGTGTGTACCACCATAAACAGCTAACAGGACATTTTTTAAAGGTCATAGAATGCTTGATTTTTCTCACTTTTCACTTAAAATGGGCAACAGTTTTGGAGAGAAATTCCCTATAAGAGTCACGAAGAGAGGCTGGTGAGGTGGCTCAGTAACTAAAGGCACTTGCGACTCCCACGAGTTGTCCTCTGCCCACCACGCGTGCGCCATGGTGCTCATAAACACAAGCACTCACTCGCTCAACCAATCAGTCAATAAATGTGAAAGAGTATTCTAAAAGAATCGTGGCGATGCAAGGGATCGTAAGAGAGCTTACGGTTGAACCTTCCTATCATGCAATTAAGAAAGCTGGGGCTGGAGAGCTGGCTCAGAACACTGAATGCTCTTCCAGAGGACCTGGGTTCAATTCCCAGCACCTATATGGCAGCTCACAACTGTCTGTAACTCCAGTTCCAGGGGATCCGACACCCTCATACAAAATATACATGCTGGCAAAAGAACAATGTACATAAGAAATAAATAAATAAATAAATAATTTTAAAAGGAAGGAAGGAAGGAAGGAAGAGCTGAGTGTCTCCTGACTTCTAATGCATGACTCAAGCAATGTTCATTGGGCATACTATCAAACAGAATAGATAGATAGCAATTAAACTTGTGGGTTCAAATCCTGTCCTTAAATAGGTGTGTTTGTTTACCAAGGGCTAAATGAGCTAATATCTGCTGTCCCCTACACTCTACGGGCACCATGTAAGTGCTACTGTTTTTCTAGTCCACGAATATCTCTAAATATACACTGTGGGGGTGGGGATCAGCAAATGTATTGTAGGAAATTCTCGAAGAATTATCAATTTTTTAAAGAAGCGAGATAAATAATAACCAGGCAGGCCCTCCATGTGTTTGCCAAGTGCTGCCCATTCACATCAACTTCCATTCCTTTCTTTGTAGTATGCTGGACGCTGGATTGGGAAACACTGCACTTGAAGAGAGAGCAGCTGGCAGGGTCTTGATGCTAACTTTCTCTGAGACGTATGAGGAATAGAAGACAGGGAAGGTGGCACATTAGTAACTGATTAAGAAACGATGTGTGAATGGGCAAACCCATGGGCCAGAGTCACCTCAGATAGCATTGTTCTTATTGGTTGAAATCATCAGCCCTATTCTATTCCACACATTTATCAATAATTTAAGCAAACCTACTGAAGACCCTCTCCTTAACTTTGAAGATTGAGGCAAAACAGAAGTATGAGCCTTAAAACTTAAATCTGGGGTTGATAAAGCTTACTGCCGAGGTTCCTTATAAATCTCATAGTTTTCAAGACTTTTGAACAATTTGGTAAGACTACCATTGTTCTAAAGCTGAATTTTGGAACACTAAAAATCTATGAAAGCATTTCCCCCAATGGGGCCTCTATCTTTCCGTGTCTGGAGTGTACGAGCACCTATTTGAACAGTTGAGAAGAGAATGAGGACATCATGCCAAGCAGTGATGGCTCTAAATAACAGAGCTGGAAAAGGAGCATGGAAAATATAATCTCCCTTAGTTTTCTCCAGATTTCTTATAAATTAGTTATTTCAATAACCAGTTTCTTTTCTATAACAAATGGCTCCAGCCAGATAAGCAGACTTCAGCTGTCAAGATGCCCTGTAGCAGTATACGCTCAGAGAGGAACTCGTTCCTGTGATGGATGGGTTTCCCTTATGTCCCTGTGTTCTGTGGTGTCTGAACTAGGGCCCCTTGGAACCTATTATCACTTAGATAGCTGGAACACAGCTTTTATATTTGTTATTTCTGATGACCTGCCATGGTATCAAATGACCTGAGATAACTTTTTAATAAAAAATAGTGTGATTGTATCTAAGTTTCATTGTGAGTATACCGAAGGAATTTTTATTTTAAAATGATAACATGCTCATTTTATATCTTGCTGTAGGAGGAACATGCAGTGTGAAGACTCATATCTTTTCTGTTATCCCTTTGAATACTTTTCTTGCAATATCCTTGTTGCAATGTTCTAGAGTTACTGACTAAATATAAAATTAATACACACACACACACACACACACACACACACACACCACACTCAAGCAGCCATTAGAAATAGCTCGTGATTCATTGTCAAAACTGACTTTCTATAAAGTAATGCAATCATGTATCACACTCTTCAGGGAAGTTACTTGTTTTGCTAGTTGGATGACAATTAGCAAATGTAAGCTAGAATATTTCAAACTAAAAGGTGGAAGTGGTTGTATGGATTCTTTAGTATGTGAGATACAAACGACGTGTCAGTTGGTGACTTTCTTAAGTGGGATCCTTTAAATTCAAGAACTCTATAGAAGGGAGAGAAAGAGGACACTCACATACATGTTCCATGTTGCAGATCTAGGGAATTCTCCACTTTAGTTCCACCTGTAGACCAATGAAGCAACATTCCTCTTTATTTTGTTAAAGCTAAAATTCACAGTGACTTTACATCTCTCATCTTTCAGTAATGGATTCATCCACCCTACATATGTGTTTTGGTAGGAAAATGCTAGAATTTCTTCAGATGTTTTATTTCCTATTCAACACTGGCAACATTAGGAAAGGGTGCTTGGGTTTTTGTTTGTTTGGGGTTTTTTTTTTTGTTTGTTTGTTTGTTTTTTATTTGTTTTGTTTTTCATTGAAAAGATTGGTCCAGGACAGAGACAGAAAATAAAGCTCTATTCAACAAGAAAATGAATAGATGGTTTTAGGGTAGCTGCCAAGCACTGCTCTTAATTCAGTCTGTTTATGATGAGTTCATGACCATAGAGACCAAATGGTTTAAAACTGAAAGATGTTTTCATTTTAGAATATGTATTCTGTTGGATTAAAATTCGAATTGAGGGCTATCGGGGCAAAAGTAAGAACTTTTTAAACTGCATTTCTTTTTTCTTAATGAATAGAAATGTCAAACTCACCCGCAGGCTCTTGTGCCAATACCAGCATCATACTTTGCTTCATCAGAGTTTCACGTCTCCACAAAGCAGCATGACCGCCTCTCAATTGTTTGCCCCTCTATGGAGAAGCTGTGGTCGCATGGCTGCTTATAACCTGTCTCCTTCCCTTCCCAGTCTGGGCTGAGTTGATTTTTGTCTTAGGAAATAGAAGATGTGATCTGGCCAATTTAACAATCTCATTTTCTGCAACTTAACACTAAGGTTTACATCTCACCCCAGAGGTTCCTTTCTCCTGGCTCTCTCCTTCCATGGCGCTTTTCATCCTTTTATGCTGGGAGGGCTTATCTGCTCAGTCCTGGAACCTGCTACTTAGCAGGCACAGACCAATTCCTTTATTCCAGAGAATGAGATGTTTGTCTCCAGGCTCAGCCACGTGCATTGCTCCATGTTTTGAGCCTCAATAAACAAGATTTTTTTAAAAGACATTTTTATTTTAAAAATATCTATGTTTCCAGATAACTTCAGTTTCTTTAAATTTTGCAAAGCTTATTCTCTATGACTTAATATATTAAGTGAACATGTTTCTCCTTCCTGTTATGCCGTGGAGTCTTCCCAAGTTTAAGGCAGTCGTCACATTGATTTGGTCCCTCTGGCACATTCTAAAACAAAACACTGGCTTAGAAGTCACAAGGCAAGTGTGCAGACCCACGCTTTTCATGGACTGGGTTCTTGCTCTTAACTTCTTTAGAGCTCAGTGGCTTATCTCTCAGCATCCTGGGGTCAGTAATTCTAAAACCTGGCAATCAGGTGGGCACGTGAATCAGTTGGGCAGCTTTCCAGTGTGTGCATGTTCTCGTGTGTGTGCACATGTTGATGTACATGTGTGTACATGTTTGTCAGCCTGACTTCCAGCCATTTCTGGACCTTCACTTCAATATACTGTATATGGGGGTGGGTTAAGGATTTGTTTGTTGATACTTATTACTTGCTTCCCTGGGTTTCTCTAGACATGTACCAAGGGTGAGAGGTCATAAGAAAGCAGTTAGCCTCGCTCTGATGTTCTGGGATTATAAGCTGCTCTTTCTAGATACAAATCTTAAGCACATTTATTCCATATAGCTGTGTACATTTTCAGGCTTCAAAGTTGAAGGAGCAACTAGGTGTTCTGTGATTCAAACTCTAGGAATCCCAGAGTCTAAGATCATGGCAAGCCAGGTAGTGGTTGTGTATGCCTTTAATTCCAGCACTCCAGAGGCAGAGGCAGGCGGATCTCTGTGAGTCTGAGGCCAGTCTGGTCCTCAGAGATTTCCAGGACAGTCAGAGTTACAACAGAGAAACCTTGTCTCAAAAAACAAAACAAAACAAAAATGAAAGCAAAATAAAAGAAGATCAGGGCAAGTACAAGCCTTGTGAATATCACTAAACAAATGGCAAGTGCATTTGGAGCTTTTAATTCAGAGTATTACTAGTGGGAAACAGTATACCATCCAAGATCTATTTTGAAATCTTTTAGATGTGGTTTTAAAGCTTGTCTTATTATTTATTTGTCTTGTCTGGGAAGGTTGCACCTGTGCCACAGCGGACATGTGGAGTTTAGAGGACAATTTGAGTAGTTGGTTCTCTCCTTCCAGGCACCAGACTGAGGTCATCAGACTTGGTGACAAGGGCCTTTACCCAGAGCGGTTTGGCTGGCCCAATATGCAGTTGCTGTTTTTGCCAACTAAGGAAAGGAGTATTTTGAAGCATGCCTTGCAATGAATAGAAATAAACAACACTTTCCTCACCCCTAAAATAAAAGGTCAGGTTTTGGCCTGCGGTTTTTTCTTGCTAATTACCTAAAAATAATTTTTATGGGTTTGGCCTCTGTAAGGCTCTTCATCCTCTCTTCATAATTTATGTGTGCTCCCTTCCAACTATTCTTGAGCAGCTTCTGAAATTCCAAGTGCAAAGCATAGTCAGAAGCATGTTAATCCCATGTACTAGGTAGAAAGGCACAGGGAGAAGCATGCTAATCCCATGTCCTAGGCAGAAGCACAGGGAAAGGCATGTTAATCCTGTGTGCTAGGCCGAAGCGCAGGGAGAAGCATGTTAATCCTGTGTGCTAGACAGAGGCACAGGGAAAAGGCTTGCTAAATAATCCACACAGAGGTTGTAAACTCTTGGTAAATAGGCTCTCACATGTCTGACGTGACTCCTTAGTTGTCCGGATAGTTGTAGTACCTTGTGCCCCTTCCCTAACACACTCATTGCTTTTTCAGTGGGACTCCTGCTCAGCAAGGTTTCTGTCACTCACCTGTTCGAGAAATTGGAATTATACACAGTTGGATATGCACCTTCCAGGCTGTTCCTTGGGGGCAGCCCTGGTAAAGTCTGTTCTGAAAGCAAGTGAGACTGGAGATAAAGGCCAGGTAGTGGCTGTGAGTTGGTGATTTCAGTTAGATGTACTGCCTGCTCTGGACCTTTGATCTGAAGCAAGAAGCCACTCGATAAGTAGTGACCCTCAGCATTCAGGAAACCCAGGTAATGATGCTTTTCAAGAGCAGCATTGACCTCTCAAACCACATCTGTTTTCCAGAACCCATCCCTTCCTGGCAGCAAGAGAATGTGGCCTCTGACGAAGCTCGCCTTTCCCCTCAGGCTGGGCGCCTGATTCACCAGCTTCTGGATGAAGACAGCGACCCCATGCTCTCCCCCAGGTTCTATGCCTATGGGCAGAGCAGGCAGTACCTAGATGATACAGAAGTACCTCCTTCTCCCCCCAATTCCCATTCTTTCATGAGGTACGTTCTACGTTGGTGATCAACAACCAGCCCCATAACATCAAGACAGAATGGTGCTGGTGGCTAGCACTTTTATAAGAATTAAGTAGAGAGGGGTGGTGGGGTCTATGGAGAGACACACCTAAAGTTCTCCATCCTAGTACACAGGCTGTGTTAGAGTTTCCACTCGCACTGTGGCCCAACAGCTGAACTCATTTTGAATTCTAATTAAGGCCTCCTTTCTAGAGCTCTGTCAGAGTTAACGTTTAGGCTTATAGTCAACCCCAGACTGTTTTGATAATGTAAGTGGAAGTGAGAGAACAGAAACCTATTTGGTAGGTGGCCACATATGCGGAACTCAAAGTCAGAAAATGCACCCATCAGTTTGGATTTATCAAAGGCTGTGGGATGTTTTCAACCCTTGGTGCCAGATACTCTCCGTAGTTACTGACTGTTCGTAGGGCAGCTAAGGCAAGCCATGCTCTTTGCAGGCGGCGGAGCTCCTCCCTAGGGTCCTATGACGATGAGCAAGAGGACCTGACACCTGTGCAGCTCACCCGAAGGATCCAGACCCTTAAAAAGAAGATCCGGAAGTTTGAGGACAGGTTTGAAGAGGAGAGGAAGTACAGAGTGAGTTCTCCATGGGATCTCCTCACCCCGGCACATCCTTCCGTGTATAGAGGAAACTAGAGCTGATAAAAAAAAATAAAAATAAAAAGGGCATTTTATTTGTTGGGTTATCTTGTATAGTTTCTTCCATACTGGGCTCCTCCGACTGTTAGCTCTGTCTTAGTTTCCCAAAAGAGGCAAGAGGGCATTTCTCATGGTGGTTACATTATCTGCTTCATTAGTCTCTTAAGCTGAAACATACAAATAATAGAAAAGGGAATATTAACCTCACAGGAGTCCATGATCATAAAGACCCAGTATTTTGCCCTTAAGGAAATCTGTGGGAATATCAGAACTAGTTACCAGTAAAATATTTACCCTGGACTTTCTCTTCCTAGCCCTCCCACAGTGACAAAGCAGCCAACCCAGAGGTTCTGAAGTGGACAAATGACTTGGCCAAATTCCGGAAACAGCTGAAAGGTAAAAGAAGCTGTGGACCTACTAACACAGCCTGTGTGCGATGAACCAGGAGTCACATCCCTTGGGTCCTGCTGAGTGTCACCTTTGGGGTGTCCCAGGCCCGAAGATACTACCCCTTCTCCTAATTCTTCAGGGAACACCACCCCAAGACGTCTTAGAGTCTCACATCACAAGACAACCAGATATAAATTCCTCAACATGGCTTCCTCCCCACATACGCCTCCTAGAAGGATGATTTTACATTAGTACTGCTTAAGCACCAGGGTAGTCTAATGCTGCACCTGCTGGAGTCTTAGAAGGCATCTCATCAAAGGTGAATCTTGGAAGGGGTAGGCCCCTTTCCCTCCCTTGGACAGCTTGCTGTATTCAGGGGATAGTCACAGAAACAACTAAATGGAATAAGAATGGGGTATGTAGGTTGGATGGAAAACCAGTGGTCAGAGTATGGTTTTAGATTAGCATATCTATATGCACTAAGGGAAGGCGTTTGAAAATCTTCTGTTCATTTCTGATATCAGATCCCAAGCCAAGGTAGCCAAAAGCCAAGGGATAAAAGCCAACACTTTCCCGGGAACTCGAGTTTGGGAAACGTTTCAGAAGAGCCACAAGAGTCCATTGTTGTTTGGTTTATGTAATGATCCCGGGATGTCCACCAACACTGTAATTTAATGCTCTCTGATAAAAGACATGGCTAAGGAGTTATTGACAGGACAGTAAAGCAATCTGGGTTCAATGACCTCAATCTCATGTATCTCTGTTTCCAAATCTAACTGCCTAGAGTCAAAACTGAAGATCTCTGAAGAGGACCTCACTCCCAGGACACGACAACGAAGCAACACACTCCCCAAGAGTTTTGGTTCTCAGCTAGAAAAAGAAGATGAGAAGAAGCAAGAGCTGGTAGATAAAGCCCTCAGGCCCAGCGTGGAAGCTACACTGGAATGTATCCGGAGGAAGCTCCAGGAGAAGCGTGTGGAGTCCAGCCGTCCTGAGGACATTAAGGTTTGATGCTGTCAGAGCACCTGCAGGAGCTCCCCACCTTCAGCCAGCGCAGCCCAGACAGTGAAAACACAGGCCGTGCAGATTGGAGTTGATACCTTTTCCACACTTATCTCCTGCTCAGCTCCCTTTCCAGCCGGGAGATGCTCTCCTATGCTGTCTCCTGGCGTTACAACGTTAAGCACAGTGGAAAGGGGGGAAGAAAACAAGGGACGGGGCATGTCACGTGTCTCTCCACAGCACGACAGTACCTTGTAAAACTTCCCACACATGTAGTGAAGCACATGAAAGCTGCAGTGTTTTATCTGTGGGCACTCTTGTTTCTGATTACCGATTGAAACCAGATTGCTCTATTGACTCTATTGTAGAATGAATTCATTGAGGTTAGTAGATAATTTGACTCTCTGAGCAGAGGGATTCCAAGCAAGCTCTTTGGGAGCATGTAGCCTATAATTGCAGTTATTGCTGAGGCCAATCCGCTTCGTCTGTGTCTTCAGCATGCCTTTCCTGTCCTGTGGGTTTTCCAGGTAGCCTATGACAATGGTGCTGTGCACTCTGTGTTTCTGGTGGGAGGTCAAGAGGCTCTCTTTCCTATGTGAGTTTTGGACAGTGTATTTTAACCTTTCCTTTAGATGAGCTTGACTAAATGAAGAAGTTGGAGTGTGCACAAATGTTGTCTCCACATTTCATTCCTTACCACAGGATATGACCAAGGACCAGATCGCTAATGAGAAAGTGGCTCTGCAGAAAGCCCTGCTCTACTATGAAAGCATTCACGGGAGGCCGGTACGTGACGCACCAGACCTTCTCCTTAGGGTTAGCTGTCTCGTGTTGGGACATTTCTGTAATTTAGTACCATCCAGGAAATAGGGTCTCTATCACATGCTGTCTTTCCTTGAAGAGGAAAGGAATACACTTACTGTGTATTCATACTGTATCTAAGCGTTTTAAAGGCTTGGCCAATAGTGATCTGTTATGTATTAGGTAAGTGGTTCTCAGCCTTCCTAATGCTGAGACTCTTTCAGACAGTTCCTCATGTTGCGCTGTCCTCTAACCATAAATTTATTTTCCTTGCTACTTCATAACTGTAATTTTGCTACTGTTACGAATCGTAATGTAAATTTCTGATAGGCAGATGATCTTAAGCAATCCATTCAGCCTCCAAAGGGATGGCAACCCACAGGTTGAGAATCGCTATATTAGATCTTGCATTTAATTGAATTCTAACAAAGTTAATCTGCACCTAAACTTAAGTTACTAATGTTCTATTAAAAGGGAAGAGAGGTAAAGTATGGAGGGGAAAGTATAGAGCACATAAAATTCTGAATTAAGGAGGTCTCCTACCCAAGTCAGCTCCGGTAGCTGTAGCTGACTCTCAGCTTCCACAGACATATTTTAAAAGAACTGTCAGAAGACAGTCACTCTGTGCTGCAAGGCACAGCGGTGTGCAGAACCCAAAGACTGAAGTTCCCAAGTGTGGCTTTGCCTCTTTATCATATCACAAAGTATCTGAGGTGGCTTGGTATTTAGCAAGTATGTTAGGAAAGCCAATTCCGAGACAGACTTCTGCTCGCTCCCTTGGGGAACTTAGCCATCCTTCTGGTCTATTACTCTTCATAATCTTCTGTTGAGAAAACTACAGTTGAGAAGAAAAACCTGTAACAACAGCAGCAATTCTAGTTGGCAGGTATGAGGAAGCAAGAAGTGTAGATTCACAGATCTTTATGAAGCCATCAAATACAGGTCTCTCCCACTGTCAAAACTACTAATTTAACGAATTAATGGAATGAATTTAATCTTTTCTTCTAAATGATGTTCTTTTCCATCAAGAAGTTTCCAGAATGATGTGTTAAGCTCCCTTTTAAACAAGGCACAGGACTAAACTAGTTCTTCAAGGGCCAGGCAAATGTTCTAGCACAGAACTATCCCTCTAATCACAGGTTTGGGGGATGAGGATTCTTGATGTTGTTTACCTAATAGTGAACCCCATCCTCGGTGGCTGGCACAAGACTTGTCACACAGTGTAAGCCCAAGGAATATTCAGAGAGAGCATCCTCTATTGTATTTTACTTTTCAATGTATCTTTTTTTTTTTCTTTGAAAACATTCTGACACTGGTGCTGATTTCCTTTGCTAGACTATTCCTTCAGTGGAAAAATACTAGAACTCTGGGATAATGTTCATGTTTCAGCCAAGTTTTGTTTCGGATTTTTTTAAAGGCACTGAACCAAGTAGTAAGTGCTCCAGAGTTCAGAGATTGTGAAACTTTTGTTCTTCTGTACTGGAATATCCAGGCCTGGGAGAGGCAGAGCTGAACTGCTGTGTACAGAGAAGAGCCCCTTTACCGCAGAGCCTGTGGCCACCAGGAGGCTTTGGTGACGCTGTTTTCCCCTTGCATAGTTCTTCCCTTTGCCTAGATCCTAGCTAGCATTGACAGACTCCTTCCCTGGAGGGTGCCTCCCACCCAAGAGAACACACAGCTAGATTCTAAGTGAATCAAGCTTCGTTGTTGGTTCACTGGTGTGTGTTGTAGAGGTATTTTGGTTTTTGTTTTTGCAGCTTTTAAGTTGGGATGATTTTCATTCTATCTGTACCTTACTCCACAGTGCATACACTGTGAGCCTCAGAATTGTAGGAACTTAGCTTGACAGAGACCCCAGGGGCTGCTTAAGAAACCACTTGAATTTTTGATACTTGGTTCATAGATATCTGTTATGGGTTGTCATGGCAATAAAAAGAAATGAGAAACACATAGAGACATTTATGCATATATTGACCTGTAGGCTCAAAACAGAGGAAATGAAATAGCAGCTTTGGGGTTGCATTAAATGACAGTTCTCATCGCCACTACAATCACATGTTCTATCTCTCCTGCCCACTTGACATTAGCAGATTACAGTGGGGCAAAGAGGGTACTCTTTTTACCTGGCTGTTATTAAGAATACAAAGTATTAGTTCTTTATCTTGCCTTGTTCCCTTTCAGACAGATCAAGATTTGAGCATCTCACAGGGCAGAGAACAAATTGTAGAACCAATATTAATGTCATTATCTCTGATCTCAAATCTCTCTGACTCACTTTGGAACACAAAGCTCTAACCTCCTCAAAAAAAAAAAAAAAAAAAAAAAAAAAAGCAAACATCAAACTTCCCTCTTCCCTCGAGAGATGGCCAGTCTGAAAATCAATGTAAACTTTCTATTTCTTATGTCTGTGCTATAGTTAATGCTAGACCATAATCACTTTTAGACAAAAAAAAAAAAGTACATATATTTCCAAAGGTAAGCTGTCATTCCGAGTCCCTTTATCTCATAGAGCAGATGTTTAACACTCGTGAGTTTTTCTAAGTCTGCAGACTCCAATTTAACAGGCCACTGACCATCTGGATCGTAGCCAAGCAGTCAGGTGCTAGACAGTTCTCCGAAAAGCTGTTCGCTTTAACTGAGCACACTGTAGATAGATATGTGTGTGACGTCTATATGTGAGCTCACGTGAGACAAGACATGTGAGCTCCTCATTCCTTGTGAGCTATTATTAATGTGTATCCTTTTCAACAAGAATGTTGAAAGCCTTCAAGAATGGCATCACAGATATAACAAATAACTGAAAATAATTCATGGCTGGGTGGTGGTCATGCATGCCTTTAATCCCAGCACTCGGGAGGCAGAGGCAGGCGGATCTCTGTGAGTTCGAGGCCAGCCTGGTCTACAGAGTGAGCTCCGGGACGGCCAGAATTACAGCAGAGAAACCCTGTCTCAAAAAAAAAAAAAACCTAAACTAAATAAATAAATAAACAAACAAACAAACAACAATAATAATTGGAGCCCTCCCGAATAATACCATTCATAATAAACAGGCAGGGTGGGAGAATAGGTTGCTTGACCAGTAGTACTTCTGACTTCCTGAATCTTCCCCTCACTGCTGTATTTAACTCTGTTTCAAAACCATGTTGACTAGCCAACAATAACCAAGTTGACTAACCAACAACAACAAATAACCAAGCTACCATTTAAGCTGCATATCCATACATGAAGCACTATCCTCTGGTTAGCTGTTGTGTTTGGATTTTCTGACCTGTGCACAAACATTGTACTAATTCTTACCTTTTAAAAGAGTTGCCACTTTCTGAATTAATGAGCCCAGGGTGGAGCAGTTAGAGAAGCCCATCATTATAAAGGTAGATCCTGCTTCATTCAGGTCTGATGTATTTGTGAATAGAAAGAAACCTGGACTTGGAGTCGGTACATTCAGTTCTCATCTAAGCTCTCTGGGTTGGGAAATCATTACCCTCTTCAGTGCTTCGTTTTAGCCTTTAAAGAACAAGGCTTCTTTAACTCTAGAATTCTATGGCTAAAATTTTGTCTTTACCATCAAAGTAAATATTTCCCTCATTTTGGCATTTACCTTTTTGATTCCGTCCAGGTAATGTCAACCAATTTGTTGTAGAAACATTTTGAGACCAAGAAAAAACCCTCACAACCTAAACTCAGGCACACGGGGTTATCTAATCTGGGCTTTATGATTTCTACCCAGTGTATGCCTCTCATTAAATGTGAATAATTATTGGATAGTGTTCCCTTTGAGTCTTAAAAGAGCATCTGACTCTTACAGAGTGATCAAAAGCAAGGCAGACAGTAAACAGCAGGACTGTTTCTGTGTTGAGGCGGCGATATAGGGAGATACAGTGGGAATATTACTGCGTCCCTGATCTTCCTCTCCCGTGTTTGTAGTTTTTCTCTTTGTTTGTTTTGTTTTGAGACAGTGTCACTATGTAGTCTTGGAACTCACAGAGATTCACCTGCCTCTGCCTCCTGAGCTCTGGAATTAAAGGCATTTGCCACCACACCGGCCAATGTTGTTTTGCTTTATGTTAAAAAATGCATCTTAATAAGAATTCTGTTTCCACACACTGCAAAGCCATTCCACATTACTGCTTAAATATAAAGTAAGATGTTGAAGGAGGCAGAAAGGATTTTGAAGAGATAGCATTCTTGGCCTAAAGTATTAGGCCATACTTGGCCTAAAGTAATTTTCAAGTAATTATTGATCATGAACTATTTTCTAACCTGACTTCTCAGGCTTACCATCAGAAGGTGACACACAGAGAATTCTAATGGCCAGTTTGTTTAGTATATGCTTAAGAGTGTGATGGGTCATGAATTCACCCACCTGCCAAATGGCTCACCAGAATGTACTGCCTTTACCCGCAGCCAGATCTGCATGTTAGCTGTGTGTGATAGGTGTGTGATAGGAACAGTGAGACCTGTTAATTCATATGAAATGACCTCTGAGTCACCTTGCTGTCCTGACAATCATTATTAATGAAGTGACTGATTTTAAAATTTGTTTCCTATGGCACATTCTAGAAGCAGAAGCATGTCAACCGCCCTTAAGATGGTGTCAATGAAGGTAAAGGAAAGATTATAATTATTGCCAACCACAGGAGGTCCACAGTGTTTGCAGTGCCTTGTTAGCTTTTGAATGTATCCAAAGTGATTTACTGTGGATCTTGTTGAGAAAGACAGATACAGAAGTCGCACAGAACAGCATATTTACATAATCCAGAATTGTCTTTGATGTCAAATCTTTCAAAAACTCTGAAAGACATGGCAGAGCTGTGTATTTTATGCCATTCCTTACCTGAGAAGCTTTCTCTTTCTCACACATGGAATACTAACAGGATGCAGAAGCCCCACAACCAACCCTAAAACCATACTTTACTTCACTGTGTATTAAGGTAGCCAAAGGAAATACAGGCATACTTACATGTTGGGCATACCTAGATAGGTCTGAAATCACTAACGTTGAAGATACATATAGAATGTTTCCATTGGATGAACACTAAATTAGCTACTTAGGATATAAAAAATGTAAGACTCTAAGTTCAATGGGTTAAATTGTAAACCAAGAGAAACATTTGTGAAAATTTATGATAAAATATAAATGCGTTTGAAATTACAGGGCATTACAAGTACAGGGTGTACTGTCTAAGTGAGGGTTTCTATTGCTGTGGTAAACACCAGGACCAAAAGCAACTTGGGGAGGAAAGGGTTTATTCATCTTAGAGCTCATAAATCATCATGAAGGAAAGTCAGGGCAGGAACTCAAGAATGGCAGGCACCTGGAGGGAGGAGCTGATACAGTAGCCGTGGAGGAGGGCTGCTTTCTCATAGCACCGAGAACCACCTACCCAAAGGTGGTGTTACCCACAATGAGTTGGAGCTCCCACATCAATCATCAGTCAAGAAAATGCTCACAGACCAACCTGGTGGGGGCATTTTTCTCATCTGAGGCTCTCTCCTCCAACATGCGTGTAGCTTGTGTCAAACTGACATAAAACTAGCCAACACAGATGGTGATGTGGAAGACAGAATCATTCTCTCAGGATGGGGCTCAAGGAAAGAGAGCTGTGCCGAGCTGGCTTCTGATCTGCAAATTCCAAACACAGCAGAGAGAAAGCCCCTTCAGTGCAGAGGGGATCACACAGAATCAGGCATGAGATGACCTCATCTGTCTCTGGAGCTTGAAGTACAGTGGGAAGGGGAGAAGTCACAAATGATGATGGGTTTCAAATCGTATACGAAGGAACTGGACTGGATTCCTCCCAGCTGCATAGAGATTTTGAGCAGTATGCCAGAAGGAAATGAGGATGAATCATCCCATGGATTCCAGCAACAAATGTTCCTTGAGTACTCTCGGTCTGCCAGGATCGTACTTTAACGGAGAACCATTTCATGAGGAAGGAGTGTGTCCAAATAAGTTGATTACAGTACCAGGTGATAAGCATTATAGTAGAAATTCTTGTCTTCTTCTTCCTTGGACCCCCCCAGATAATGGAGATTTTGAATCTTGAGTTTCTTGGATATTTTTTACATTTACTTATTTATTGGGAGGAGGCACAACACAGCATTTAGAGGTCATAAGACAACTCGTAGGAGGACTCAGTTCTCTCTTTCTGCCATATGGGTTCTGGATATCAAGCTCAGGTCATTAGGCTTGGTAAATGAGCAACTTTACCTACTGAGTCATTGCACATCATGGCACCTTGAGAAGTTTTTTTTTGGGGGGTGGGATGGGGTATTTTAAATTTTCTTTACTTATTTTTATGCGTATTGGTGTTTTGCCTGCATGTATGTCTGTTCATCATGTGCACACCTGGTGCCCACAGAGGCTAAAAGAGGGCACTGGATCCTCTGGAACTGGTTACAGGTGGTTGTAATCCTCTGATTCTCTGGAAAAGCAGTCAGTCCTTTTAGTTTTAGATTTAAGTAGCAGTTTTAGAATTGCCTTAGTAGGCTGAGGACATAGCACATTATTAGATCTGGAAGAAAATATACTAGTGGGGTGATTCCTACTGATCTGCAGTGTAAGGAAGTACTTGTATCTATTGCCTAAATATTATTATCAGTTTAAATTAAGTTTTGTAAATTCCATCATCTGTATATTCACTTGGGCTAAAAAAGCCCAGAGCATGCTGGGACAGGGATAGCATGAGCTGGGAGCCATCTTCTCACTTGTTCTGTTCTTGCTTTTCAGGTGACGAAGACTGAGCGTCAGCTTATGAAGCCTCTGTATGACAGGTACCGACTTGTCAAGCAGATCCTGTCCCGGGCCAGCGCTGTCCCCATCGTTGTGAGTGCATTCTTCCCTTTCTCTGGCATCGCCTGACTATGATAAGAGCATCTGTGATAGCTAAGTCTCAACCCCTGCTGTGAAAACACACGACAAGAAAAGCAACGTGGAGAAGAAAGGGTTTATTTCAGCTTCTAGTTTATAGCCTGTCGTGGAGGGAAGTCAGGGACAGACCCAGGAGGCAGAAATTGGTACAGAGGCCGTGGTGGAACATTGCTTACTGGCTTGTTTTCCATGACTTACTCACCCTGCTTTCTTATACAATCCAGGACCAACTGCCCAGTAGTGCTTCCCACAGTTGGGCTAGATTCCCCCACTAGAAAATGCCTCACAGATATGCTTCAGGCCAATCTGACTGGGGCATTTTTTTTCATTGAGGCTCTCTAGTTTCAGGAGATTCGAGCTCGTGTCAAGTTGACAAAAACCAACCAACAAAGGGTCCTAACCAACCACACTCATTGTGAGTGTAACCCTCCCTTTCTACTGGAGGATCCTCACCTATGCTAAGGATTCTCACCTTCGTCCTTGTTAAAGGTCAGACTGCAGTGTTAGACCAGCCATTCATGCCCAAGGAATGACTTGATCATGTATACTTTCCTCTGGCACACACAGAGCCGACACCTAAACCCATCCCCTAGAGAAAGAGCACAAGGCATAAAGGAAGGACCTTCTCCAGGCTCTTCCTTCCAAAGAACGCCTCTCTGGTGTTGTCCGCTTATAGTCTCCCTAGTCACTAGAGGGACCGCTCCCTAAGCAGACCCAGAGAAGACCTCCTAAAGAACTCCAGTGAGAAGTCCGTGTTCGGGAGACTGTGGGGGTGAGGAGAAAGTGGAAGGACAGCTGGGAAGGCTAGTGGTTGGGAAGCTGCCTGCCATGGCATCCATCCTGGGATGTAACTGCTGGACTTGATTTCATCAGGGGGAATCACTGCTCATCTCTGGCTGTGGGAGTATTTTAACACCGATAGCCCGTAGCCTTTTACCTTTCCTTAACCAGCCTGAGAATTCCCTCCTGGGGTTAGATATTGCTGGAATGTGAGTGCCTGTCCATCTCTGGGAGAAGCATTTCCTGATACAGTGCCCTTGTCCCCTCTGCTGCCCCAGCCTTGGTTTGTGTCACTCCTAAGATGCTTACTCTCTTTGCTGCCCTTATCCAAACTTGCATTAAATCCTATTATTCATTTCTTCGTTCCCAAGCCTAGAATATGCTCTTACATTTCTTTACTAGTGCACTTGTGTTTTATGAATGAGAGACAATCCAGGCACTCTAGGTGTAATTACACAATGTTACTCTTCGGCAAATTTCCTGCAGAATAAACTAATAAATAAAATAACCTAATCTAAGGAGCCATTGTCTTTCACCAGTTAGGAACGTTTAGGGTTCCTACATAGAAGTTCAATAACCTTCACTTGCTTGTTTGACCTTGAGTTACTATCCTTGGCTAGTTACAGTTATGTCTAGTTGCTGGGACTCGGGAGGAAGGTGTGGGGGTAAGTTCTTTCCTTAAGGGTTCTCTGAGAATTTGGATAAAGGAGCTTGTGCATTCTTTGTCTACTCTGTGGTCTGATTTGTACCCGTGGGCTCTGAGGGGAAGATCCATTTGGAAAAGAGTTTCGACTGTGTCAGGTTTTCTTGAGAGCTTTTGGTGGGAAACAGTTATAAACGTAATTAGAATACAGTAGCGAATACCGGTATGGTCAAAGAGACTGGGATCTGTAAGGTTCATAATGTAACCTATTTGTTAACACTTGTCACAGGGTTCCCCCTCCAGCAAACGGAGAAGCCCTTTGCTACAGCCAATTATCGAGGGCGAAACTGCTTCCTTCTTCAAGGAGACAAAGGTGAAGAGCCTGGTGCTAACCCTACACTGCTAACCCCACCTTGATTCACAGTCTTTGGGTGGTAGCATCCCCAGCAGACCAGTAACTCTCGAGCCAGCTGTGAACAGTCCCATTTTCATGATAGTCTTGCCAATTTCCAAAGTTTCCTGTTGTCCTCTTTGTTAATGTGTTCCATTCCGCTTTTACTTCTATCACAGAGACCCTTCTGTTTCTTATCTTGTTTTTTTTTTGTTGTTGTTGTTGTTTTGTTTTGTTTTTTAATCATGATTACTTTTTAGGAGTTCTTTAGGACTAAAGAGGAAAAGTAAACACAAAGCAGAAGTGAGTTTTAAGAGCCCTCCCACCCCCAACCGCCACCCCGTCCTATTTCTGTGACGTTCTAAGCTGAAGCTGGTCATTTCTTTCCTGTGGTTAGGAATGATTATCTATTGAGATAATAGTTGAGATAACCATCAGAATAATCTATTGAGGGTCTCCAATTGAAAGCTTCATTTTCTTGCCTGAGGTAAGGTAGCCCACACTACAATACCCAATTTTAATGTATTAGACAGGCCATGCTCGATAATCACATTACTAAATAGAATCTGAATTATGAGTGCTGTACTGGAACATCAGGGCTGGTGTGCTACATTATATCTGTAAAATTACAGCTATTTTCTTACAATACGCTTTGATATCAATGAAAGGCAGGTAGTTTTACTGACAAACTGAACTTTGGTAATTGAAGAAATTTGGATAGTTTGTATATGAAAATTAGCACGTGTCTTTCAGCAGCATGTAAGAGAGTTATTATCAGGTAAAAACATGCTCTTGAATACATGCAAGATGTGACATTTAATAATTGCCTCATTAAATCAATGGAAGATAACCTAATGATGCTCTTCTTTGACAAGGACATTCTACTCATTCTTATTCTTTAACAAAAAAAAATACATATATATATATATACCTTTACAAGACTATTTTTGGCTGTGGCTTATTGCCCACGGGCTCACATCAGAATTACAAGTAATTTTGTAATTGCTACATTGCTTTTGTAAACACCACTGTCTTTTGATTCATTTTGTTCTAACTAGACAGGGTTATTAACGTGCTCTTGATTTGTGCTAACACATAGTAGTTCTAATATAATTTACAACTGAGTGTGTTTGGAGATTTAAAAAAAAAAAAAGAACAAGTCTAACTGTGTTCTTTAAAACTTATCCCTGGTTTTACTTACTTTTTAGAAGAAACCAGCTTGTATGAAATAAAGCCAGGTTCTGAAGGTTCTAAAGAACTTCAGCCACAATAAGCCCAAATAATTTTCCTCTCCACTACAAGACCCCCTCTAAAATATGATGGAATAGGACTCCGTTCTGAGGAGTGACACTTTCAGAGCTGTGGACAAGCTAGGCTGCGTATTACATGAGCTGAGTATCAAAAGCAGCGAATACATTTCCAGTTTTATAACCAGCCTTAACGATAAAATAGACTACAGTTTTACAATTTGTAATTTTAGAATGTGTTAGTCTGATAAATGTAAAATAATCACAGTGAGAACTGGCGTTTTTTGTAGCTGGTATAGCTCATTACATCCCACACACACACTTGGCTTTGGCCCCTGGAAGGCCAGGAAACACACATATGGCTTCTTCCCTTAATAGCTCTTCACACATTTATAATCACATGCCATTTCCTCCCCACTTCCCCCCTCCTTGCTTAAAAACTTTTTTCCAAACTCTACTGCTCCTCATAGAATGTTGGTTTCAGGCCTTTCAGTAGCCACTGGCTCTGCTGTAAACATACACATCTGTTTATCGGTGTCTCCCAGAGCTAGTTTTAGCCTAGCCGTGGTTTAGCCGAACAGTAGACCAAGAGCTAAGCCTCATTTTACCTAATGGCAAAGACCCTTTCAATTATCCAGATCTTCGCCTGTGTGAGTGTCAATTTACCAGCTAGTTCATTTTAGACGTTCACTGGCAGAGATTCTTAGCCTTACCCTGTTGGCACTGGGTCAGGATAACTGCTCTCTGATACTTGCCAGCACTCCTGGCTTCTACCCACAAGTGGCCACCATCCTCTCTCTAGTTGTGACAGCCAAAACTGTCTCTAGATATTGTAAATACCTAGGAGGTCTAATTAACCCATTGAGATCTACATTTCTATGACCCACCTCATTGTGCTGAGGGACCATGTGATTCCCTGATGCTTGTCTGTGGATTCCTTATTGGCTATGTATCCTGCTTTTCCTTTTCTTAACCTCCTTATAGAACCATGAACTTTCCAACTGCTTTTTATACTGCTATCAAGCTATATCAAGTCAACTAAGCATAGATTCTGTTTTCCAGCAAACTAGATATCTCTGTCCTCTCTGTCACTGATGCAAGTGGGGAATGCATCTTTATGTCTTCATCTAAGTAACTAATAATTGTTGACTGGTGGCTTCAGGAGAAGAACCTGCTGTGCACTTTTCCCTTCAAGGTTCATGTCACCGTTGCAGTATCACGGCTGAAATTTTGATAGGCACTTTTCCTTTTCATGATCTTTTCACCTTGGTCATTATCAAAACCCAGACATAACATCAGTCCTGTCAAAAAATAAAAAAAGGAAAACGGGTTTATGTGACCTGTTTTAAAGGAGCCAGTGCCAGGGAATTGATCCTGGTTTGTTCCCACCATTCATATCTTGTCTATGCATCATTTGGAGGCTGTGCTCAGCTTCTACATTTATGATCTTATTTCAACATCTGTTTTTGGTATTTCATTTTCCCTATGATTTTCCAAGGCCACTGAGAGTAGTTTTGTTAGGTTTATCTGGAAAAAAAATAAATATGAGTGCTTCAAATTCTTTCCAGACTTTGGAGTGTAATTAGTAGGATTTGGGGGGGGTTATTTATTTGTATTTTACTTGTATATGAGCGTTTACCTGAGGGCATGTGTGCGCAGTGTCCTTGGCGGCCAGCAAAGACCATAGGATCTCGTGGGAGCAAAGTTACAGATGATTGTGAGCTGCCACGTGGGTACTAGGAATAGAATCTGGGTCCTCTGGAAGAGCAACCAGTGCTCTTGACCACTGAGCCAACTCTCCCACCCCATTAGTAGAACTTTCGAGAAACTGCATTCCTTATTTGTAGCTGTTCTTGGTGTCTTTTTCCGGCTGCAAAGTGCTCGTTCCCAGGCTTTCTTTTGAATCAGAATTGCTAGACGATTCGCCAGACATCGTTGTAGAGAACACCTGCTCTACGCTGTCTTTGGCCAAGCTCTGGAGCAGCAGTACACTGGCCCAAGCTCTGCCTGGGCTCAGGATCTGTTCTCCCTCATCGTCCTCATCCAGGGGAGCAGGGGGAGAGGTAGGCTAACAGGTGTTGCCTGCCTGCTGTGCCTCACCAGGTCCAGACGTACGCTGCCTCGGTTGAGTTTTATAAAAATATCACAGGTGGGACCGTTACTTCTACATATAAAAAGAAACTTTTAAACTGTTTTTTTTTTTTTTTTAAATCCAGTTTTGCCTGAAGCTTTAAAATAATTTTAATGCAAAAGAATACTGAAGAATTGTCTCTTTGGGCCTCACAGAGATTAAAGACATAGAGTACTGTTGAAGTAGGAAGTGCCTCCTGGCTTGGTCTAGCATTGCCTTCCATCCTTTGTGTTGGTGTCAAATAGAGGAGAAACCATGTAAATCTTGTGAATGAGCTGATTTTTGAATGACGCGTGTAATAGAAGCCTGCTCCAAAATATGCTCAGAGTCTTATTGGTGTTGCCATGTGTCTCCAGGAACAAGACGAAGTGTCAGAAGAGGACAGTTCCACGAAGCCAGACTTTACTGTCACTCTGAAGACAGACTGCAGTGCACATTGCTTTCTGGACCAACTTGAAGATGATGCTGATGGATTTATTTCGCCCATGGATGACAAAATGCCATCGAAATGCAGCCAGGACTCAGGCCTTTCAAACCTCCACTCTGCTTCAATGTATGTCGTGTGGGCAGTGGACGTTGTTTAGTGCAAATAATAGCATACATGTTAGTTTAGCCAAAAAAGTCACAAGTGACTTCCCTAGGTACATAGAGAAAGTAACGATTTAAAATAATGAGTTGACCCTGGCAGCTAAAGCAGGAGGGTAAGTGAGCTTGAGGAAGCTACAAAGTGAATTCCAAGTCAGACTAGAGTGGCAGAGAACAAACTTGCAGCACTTGTGCGGGGGTGGGGTGGGAGGGGGACAGAGAGGGAGAAAAAAGTGCAAGGTGTATCAGTTTATCAGTTTTCTCATATTTTGGTGGGGGAAGGAAAGGGTTTATTTGGATTATTTTTCCACACCACAGTTCATCATCAAAGGAAGTCAGGACAGGAACTCAAGCAGGGAAAGAACCTGGAGGCAGGAGCTGATGCAGAGGCCATAGAGGCGTGCTGCTTACTAGCTTGCTCCGCCATGGCCTGCTCAACCTGCTTTCTTATAAAACCCATAATCACCAGTCCAGGGGTGGCACCACCCACAATAGGCTGGGCCCTCCCCCATCAATCACTAATTGAGAAAATCCTTTATAGGGTTCCCTGCAGCCTAATCTTATGGAGGCATTTTCTCAATTGAGGCTCCCTCCTCTCTGATGACTCCAGATTGTATCAAGTTGATATAAAACTAGCCAGCACAGATGACTGGACAGTTAATTACAAAGTTCCTGACTTTTTTTTTTCCTTTGTGAGTCAATGGTTTTCATTAGGATTCCTTACAGGAATATGGGTGAGGGATTCCTTATAGACATATTGGGTAACTTACTGGTTACCTACATCACCACTGAAGAATATGTCCTCTCCCCAACCCCACCACCCAGCAACTATTAGTCTACAAATCCTTAGCAAGTGGAGGAACCTGTGAGGAATAACGCTGATGTGTCCATTCTTGTACAAGTAACGACAGCTGCTGAGAGTTCAGGAGAGCAAGGTCCATGTCATGACCAGAGAGCAGTGTGCTACAGCACTCCACCCTTTCCTCTGGCTCTTACATTCGTTCTGATCCCTCTCCCCTGATCAACCCTGAGCCTTGGAGACAATAATACCAATGTCCAGGACTACTTTCTAAGTCTCAATGAACCTAGGCAGATGTCCAGATCCTCTGTGTCACTGGATTAGATCAGCATACACTGCATTCTGCCTGTAATTTCTAGGCCAAAGGTCGCTGCCCGCCACAGTCCTTCTCACCGCCGTACGAGAGTGTTTAACGCTTTTCTTATATTTTGTCTTGTAATTGATATTTATTTTTGTGCAGTTAGTTTCTTGTGTATTTTATGCCAGCTTACCTGAGGACGTGTTGAGATCCTGCTTGAACAAGCAGAAGATCTTTGAATGACACCATGGTTCTGCCCACCACAGATCATCAGTTAACACTGAGTACAGACATCGCTTGGTTCTTTCCAAAAAATATATATGTAGAGTGCCTGTGGGGTTTCATAAGATGTAATAATTTATAAGTAGCAAGATCCCTGAGGAGCCCCCAGAGCCTTGCTGACTTTCAGAGCAAGTGTTCAAAAGAAAGCACCCACCATGACTTTTAAAACTGCTTTGCTTTCTTTCTCCACAACTCCTAATCAAATGCTCATCAGACCTATAACAATTCAAATATTATATATATACATATATATAATTTTTTTGAAATTTGTCTTCCTTCTTAGACCTGAACTCTTGGAATACCTTCAGGAAATGAGAGAAGAAAAGAAAAGGATCCGAAAAAAACTTCATGATTTCGAAGACAGTTTTTTCAGACAAAATGGGAGGTATGTGTGTGTCTGCCCTTCCCCCACCACCTCGTTCCACATTCCAAGCCCTCTGTTTCTGCCCCATCTGAGGACTGCTTCGAAAGTGGGAATTTGACTACTCCTCCCTGTAGGCACGTCCTCGGGTTTACACCCAGGAACCTACAGAGTCTTAGTGACACCATGAGATGTAAATGTGTATCTTAGAGGAAACACTTCTTATACAATGGCCAGGACATGTACAGAGTCTGCTGCTATCCACCACAAACCTGTCACGTTTAGTTCTCACCTAAAACGAGTAACTTGGAGCTGAATTTCAAATCAACAGCCTTGAGTTTTTTTTTTCTCAGAAAACAAGAGGGAGAAAAGTGAGAATAGGGTATTCAACCTCAGTTTAAAATCCAGAGCTGGACTGGGGATAGGGCTCAGTTTGAATAAGTGCTGGGCTCACTCATGGGACTGTGGAAATACAAGAACTAAGATAATAGTTGCCAAGTATACGTGAGAAGCAGTTATGAGTGCATCTGCCTGGTGAGTATGTTGCTTTACCCAGTGAGTTTTGAGGTGTAATTGAATCATCTGTTTACGAAATTTGCCAGGAAAGTCTTTGTCACAGGGTCTTCCTCACGTCATCAGGAGCTCAAGGACAGGACCAGGAGTAGGTCTGTGTCTCTCATGTCGAGCTAGGTTTTATCATCTTAAATTGGTTTTGCATTAATCCAAGTTAGGTAAACTGTATGTAGTTTTTTGGGGGTACTTTCATACCCTGGAAATAAAAGAATTATAGCATTTAACTTTGGCACTGGGACTGTGTTATAGCTGAGTTTAGTTGAAACGTTTCATAAATTTATTATTTAGGATCTTTAACTTGGATCTACTGTATAATGATTTTTCTCAAGATTTTTGTATTTTTATACCTAAATGTTTGCATCTTTCCCCTTACACACATCGCAGACTATTTAGAAAATATGGATAAGTAGACAAAAGAAGTATTTCCTAAAATAATAATAATCAATGTAAGTCAATTTAACATTAGTTGTTAAAGTGTTACTGTGAGGTTTCTGTCTATATGCCTTTCATTTTTACATTATTTTTCTTACATATTGTGCATAGAATTCGATGTGCATAGAATAAACTGTTAAATTAAGTTCAATGTTTTAATACGAGTCCATCATTGAATTTTCCAATGACTTTTATTAATTACAAGCCATGTTAGTTCTCAGGGATTCGCGACCAGGACGGCTAGGTAGAGACTTCATTCCATGTTTCTCCATCCTGCTTCTCCTCCTGCTTCTTCTTCTGCTTCTTCTCCTCCTGCTCCAGCCCTTGGTGCTTTTTCCTTCCAAATCCTCCCTGTCTCCACCCAGACCTCCAATATACAAATGAATAGAGCCTAACCTTCATCTGCCTTAAGGTTAAGGAATGTCCTATTCATATGGAGAACTGGTTGGCCACTCCATTGTTTACTGGTAGGAAGCGAATCCTTTACATGCTACAAGGACAGCTTACAGGAATATTATCCATAACTATAAAATATCCCACAATAATAAACTACGCGTTGTGGAGCCTGCAGAAGATGCCACATTGACAGTGGAAAAAAGACTGTCTTAGAGTAGCTTAAACCATGAGTGAGCCCAATTTGAATTCTCCATATCTCCCCCCCTCCCCCACACTGTGTGTCTTCCATCTGTCTCTAACAAGGGCTTTGCTCTGTGTTAGTTGAATAACATAAAATATGTCATGAGAAGGGGATGAAAAAATCACTGGTCTTAATCAGTTTTTTACCGGAGTTTATAAGGGAAGAATTGTGAACCCTAATGACTCAGAGTAGCATTCAAATCTACAAACAAATGTTATCAACCTATGTCCACACATTGCTGCTAACAATTATGGTAGATACTCATTTTCCTATTGGCTGCTTTCAGTAGATGATTCCCACAACACACACACAAACACACACACACACATATACACACTTCTGAATTGGGATGGAAGAATACATAATTTAAGATTAAAGCTATGCCTTTAGCTTCTCTTGTAAAAGCTGATTACTTGAGTACGGTAAGATTGGTTACATTGTTTTCCTAAGGGGAACTTAAAACAGGCTGAATTCACAGTAGGGAAACAGATTGAGGACAGAGATTTAAATGGTCTCAGGGCACACTATTAACTTGGTTGCAAATCTGGCAAAAGTTCAACTTCTGAAGGCCAGAGGCATTTTTAGAAAAAGCGATTTCCACAGTGAAGGGTAGACGTTGACTTTGTCATCACTCAAGTTCAGAGCTGTAAGGGCCTAATGATATCATAACATCCACCCACCTTGCAGCTCAACTGTGAGAACAAGCCCCTCACAGGTCGTGGTGGTGCCTGGGTGGTAGATATTCTTCTTACGCCTCTGTCCTGGCCTTCTGCTAAGAAGCCACTTAGAATCCTTCTGCAAAGCAAAGCAGACAAGAATGAAATCCATTCCATTTGTCAATTAAGCCTCTTGCTGTCCTCCTTGCCTGTTTTTGCTCAGGAGTGAACTGAAAAGGATACATGGTGGGCCAGTGCTCGCTACATGTATTCCACAGCAACTGAAATGGTGGAGGTGAGTCAGTCTTCTAGGGGGTCACTGCCTGTTCCGACTGCATCATGTACACAAGGATGTAGACAGTAGCTCCTTTTGGTCAGGTTGTTGTGAGAGTTGTATTATACCATGGATATACAGTGACATGCTGGACCTCAGAGTAAGCTTTAAGCTAATACTAGTGCATATAAGTTTGCATATAAAATTACCTAGTAAACGACAGGCTTAGCACTATGTAACCAGTTGCTGAATTCCAAGAGCACATCTCTAAGTAGGAATATTAACTGTTTTGGGAATATCTACAAACAGCGGAATATATAGCCTACTGATTAGAAATTTAATTGGGTGAGAAGTTAAGAGCACTTTTCTACCTTTGCAGAGGACTCAGGTGTGGTTCCCAGCACCCACATGGCAGCTCACAATCACCCATAATTCCAGTTCCAACTTCCTCTTCTGGCTTCTGTGGGTACTGGGTATCGAACTATATATATATATATATATATATATATATATATATATATATATACACACACACACACACACACACATACACACACACATACACACACATACATACATTCACACACATATATATACATATATGTCTGTGTGTATATACATATATATGTATATACATACATTCACACATTCACACACACACACATATATATATATGTATGTATGTATGTGCAGGCAAAACACTCATGTATATAAAATACAAATAAATACACCATAAATAGAGAAATTTAATGGCTCATTAGATAAAAGATATAAAATGAGAAAGTGTAAAGAATTGTGTGATTCAGTTTTATGACAACTTGAAACAGGCTAGAGTCATTTGAGAAGACGCAACCTCAGTTGAAAAAATGCCCTCACCAGGCTTATAAGCAACCAAGTAAGTAGCAAGCCCATTTTCTTGATTGATGATTGGTACTGGAGGGCCTGGCCCAATATGAGCATGCTGTCCCTGGGCTGGTGTTCCTGGATTTTGTAAGAAACCAGGCTTAGTAAGCCATGAGGAGCAAGCCACTAAGCAGTCATCCAGTTTCCTGCCTTCAGTGCCTATCCTGACTTCCCTTCGTGATGGACTGAAATATAAAACCTTTCCTCTCCAAGTTGATTTTGGTCATGGTGTTTTACTACAGCAATAGAAACCCTAAGTCAAGAATGAATGAAATATTTCTGTTTATTCTGTGAAATCATGCTTAACAATTGGTAAAAAATTCCTGCCTTTCATAGTCATTTTGATCTTCTGTTAGATCCTAGATTAACTTTATAGACCCTCAAGTTGCATGGTACCTCCCAAGAAAATCCATTTTTTCACTTGTCTGAACCCAACCCAACTGGATACCAAGAACCAATTACCAACACTGATTCTACACGTTGATAGAATCTGTATTTTCCAAGTGATAATTTCTGATGCATACTGTCCTCTAGAAAAGGCAGCATGTGACCCTCAGCTCCTTTTTCCTATGCTTCCTCTAGAAATGTGCAGAAGGAAGACCGTACTCCGATGGCTGAGGAATACAACGGATACAAGCACATAAAGGCCAAACTGCGGCTCCTGGAGGTCCTTATCAGCAAAAGAGACACGGATTCCAAGTCCATGTGAAGAGCTGGTAGTGTGGCTGACCATTCTCCCAGGAAAGAACAGCTCTGGAAGGCAGCCTTGGCGCTGTACCTAAGAAGCAGGCAAGCCCCTGCTTCTGAGCCATCTGATTGGCTCCTGCTTCCGTTGCCTGCCTTAGAAACTGCCTGCATGGAAGATGACAGTGTGATCTGACTTAGGAGAGTCAAGACTCCTACGCGTGTCAACACGCACTGCACTAGGAACTTCACTGATACGAGCAGTGATCAGACACGCCCGTCAGTCACACCCACCTGGGGATAACTTGCTGTTCTTCCCTGACAACTGAGAAACACGTGGCCATTCTTAAACTGTGACAAACACTAGCTCAGGACTTCCCTCGCAGAACCCGCTTGTTGTGGAGGTCTGTGCTATCCCTGGCCCCCCACCACATGATGACCATGCATTTGGCACACTGTTTGCTGCCTTGGCCGTTTCTCGAGCTGTGCTCACTCCCTCCCATGAATCCATTTTCCCGTTAGCTCTCAGGTAGATGGAAGCTGTGTCTGCCCTTGGTGGCAGAGCGCCACACGTTGATGGGCTTTCTCAGCTGACAAGACTTTAAGTCCCTGCCTCGTGCTCGTGTATGCGGAGGACAGAGTGACTGCAGAAGTAGCTATGTAGATACAATTTTAAAAGCAGGTGGCAGCCGAAGAGCCGGAAAACTCTTCAAGACACTGACTGCACTTTCCAGTCTCAGACGTCGGAGTTTTGAACACGAAATGAGGCCAGTGTTCCTGTGATAACCTGTTTGGGGCTCAATTTTGTTGTTGCACTAGCCAAACCAAGAGGTAGCTTAACTATTAGAGTAGGTATAGAAGAATATCATGGGGGAGAGGGAGTCTGTATCAGTCTCCTGAACTTACCAGAGTTTAATTTTTCTACGAAAGCAAATCTGCACTAAAATCCCTACATGGATGGGTAAGATGCGGCCCTCGGGGCTCAGCTCATTCTCAAGGCAGAGTCTAGATCACACTGTTTTCAAGATGATACATAACAAAATGGTGTGTGGCCAATTTTGATGCTTTTTTTTTTTTTTCAAAGACTATGTCACAAAGCTGTCTATATTAGACGTTTTGGAGGGACCAGGGAACTTAAGACGCCCAATCATTCATCTTCTGTGTGCTTGCTGTCACTCTATGATATGTTGTTTCTTTTCATCTATGGTGTCTGCCTAAAGAACACAGACTTGACTTTGCAGGCACCAACACGAGGCATGTGACAGCCTTGCCTCTGGCAGACTGCAGTATAAGCTGGGCAGGCGGCAGGGAGAGCCTGTTCTGTTTTGAGAGTCGCCTTCAATGGGGTACAGTGTTGAGGAGGAGAATGGAAAACTGTATCACCAGTTGCATTTATAAAACAGGTTTGGGGTTTTCCAGTCCGACGATTTTCTGTTCTCTTCATTGTAGCTCTGTCGTCAGGGGCTCTTTAAGTAAAGGGCTGACGTGGAAAATTCCTTCAATTTTGCTTTCACAAATAACCATATAGAAGCATGAGCTATGTGTTGGAAACACTCTGCTTTTATCTCCACACCTAAAGACGGTACATAATCCTACAAATGTCATTGTACATGAAAATGCAGTTTGATGTTCTTTGCTCTGCTGTTTACATTTGCTATGATTTCGAGGAGTTATAAACAAAATTATGGAATGTAGGATGTTTTCTATTCTTGAAGCCTGAATATCAATCATTCACATGACCAAAAATGTATTTTTAAAAAAGAAATCCGTATCTAATCTGTAATTTTTAAATACCGTGGAATAACTCAAATCAGCACCAGTTAACTTTTAAAACACATCTGCTTAAGAGTTGTTTTGAAAAAAAAAATACACTAGATTTTTTTTTAAGCTGCATATAAATGAGAAGCTACTAGATGTTTTGAAATCCATTGTGTGCACCAAAGGTAAATGAACTAAAGATTTATTCAGGACTCCCCACTCAGTCTTATGTGATCAATAAAATACCAAGTTACTGGAAAATAAATAATGTATGGAAAATCATGGTTTCCTTCATAATTTCTAATCTATCTTCTTCATAAAATGGAGTCCGAAGGAAGTTGGGAGCTGCGTTTACATCAGGTCTTCTCCGCAGGCGCATTACTCAGCGGTTTCTGGCTCTGCTAGAAATGCGGGGGAAGTGGGTTTCCATGGCAACTGTCTCTGCAGCTCTGCGTCTCCAATCAATGGAGGCAGCATCTTAATTGGCTTCACACAAACAGAATGCTGGAGACTAGGGATTCTCTTTGCTCTCCTGGGAATGTGCATGTATATTAACACATAGAAACAAAAGTATAAAGTCAAGCTCATGTAAAAATAAGCTTGACTGTGATTATGAGGACTAACAGGGTGGTAAGGGCACGTAACGTTTATAAATACTTGCTTTTATTATGTTTAGTCTGGAGTAAACATCGAAATGGATTTTTATATTATTAAGTATGGTGTCAATTACAGCACTTTATCCTTTTTTATCATTTAGTTTAGGCTTTACTTTTTAAGACATGGTGGTACAATGTTTTGGATAAAGGCCTTTGCTTTGAAATTTTAAAAACTTTTGTATCGTTTTTGCACAAGCTTAGTGGTCTCCATGAAAGATCAAGTCAGATTTCAAATTGGAGATGGAGGTTTTGTTTATTGCTAGACTTCACTATGAGTAATAGATTTCTTCTCTGTGGTTGCCAGTTTTAAACTTTAGCCTTACTTCGAGTCAGAAGATGATTACTCACTGTCAGTCGTGACTGTTTGTAGCAGTTTTCACTGTCTTGTTCTGACGCCACACTTACATGCAGGAAGAGTCTCTTGCAGGCTGCCCTCCACACCACACCTGATAGTTCTAGAACTATTCTTGCAAAGAGGGTGGGGCAGGGGAGGGTGCAACACTACAGGAAATGTCCTGGGGCCATCAGTCTTAGAACCTGAGGGGCTTGCTAAGTAAACTGAGCAGGGTTGAGGTTGGAATTCTCTGAAGAAATGGCTACAATCCCCTTTAGAGGAGTTTTTCCCCCGGAGGCTTCCTGGTTTTTGGTACGGGGTACAGCTGCCATCACATTTGCAAGGAGTGTCACATATTTATACCTGATATTCAAAAGAGATTTAGAATCCAAAATCTGGGAAGATGGTATTTTTCTCCTCTTGACAGTATGCGCACTATGGGCTGCTTTGTGGAAAGCTAATTGAGGACTAAATTCTGTTTTGCTTTCATGGATGTTTTTCCTGACACTTCCGTCCTGTATTCCCATCCCCCAGTGGGGACAAGTGGCGTCTGTGCTGAGATCAGTGCCCATGTGGTATTTTTCAGTGGCCACTTGGTTAAAGCAGTAAGGTGGGACAAAACCGTATCCTGAATGTTAGAGCCGCATTTTCTCTAAAGTGCATGTGTGTTTAGCAGAACCAAGAATGTGTTTAATTTCCTTCATTGACATAGCTTTGCCCAATCGACCCGAAAATGCACTAAAGAGAACATTTTCTCAAAAACAAGTTGGCATGTTTGTAAATCGCTATATTTACACTGTGCACACCAGCATGCTACAAATGCTAGCCAACATGAGGTGTTCCAAACAAGCATAATGTATACTTACCCAACACTGCAGATGTTACTGGCCACTGGCCCATGGTCATAGCACATGTATGAAGAGGGACCAAGGCCTGAATTGCAAATGCACATAGGTGAGTATGTGAAGGGAGAATCTATGCACATTCACGATTTCATATTATTTAAAGGTTTGTGCCTCTAAGAAGCCTCATTTTTCCCAGAGTAGGTCCAACCATGGTCAAGTACATGGCCCAAGAATTCAATCTGCTGACAGATCTAATTCTCCATTTGGAAGTATGAAAATAACCAGAAATGACTACAATGCTACTAATATAGGCCCAGAACAATACATATATGAAATATAAACAGAAAATATTTCAATGACTCATGTCCTTAAAACAATAGAAATTTAATGCAAACTATTATGTACATTTTTTTGCACATGCATGCACTTTTGTATTTAAAAAATAAACTATTTTTTAACTGTAGAAGCTCTGAAGTGTGTATCAGCATCATGTTGACTGGATTGCTCATGGAGGGGTGACCTTTCCCTTCTTTTTAGGATCCAATGCTGGCTCACTTGCACCTTCCAAAGCCTCATGGGGATTAGGTTTCTGCTCAGCCTCTAGAGAAGGAGGGCACTGCAAGGTGAACCAAACTGTGGGCAAGTGTGGCCTTCGGTGTAAGAACTGGAAAAGCAGGTTGTGCTTTCTACCAACCGCCTCTAAACGATTTGTAACAGAACTGAGGGGGTGAAGAAGTGAAGACCTAAAGGGGAGTTCTCTTCAGTTAAGTACATTTCCAGAGTCTACAAGGCCACCTTGGGTACATATTTTAGGCATTTACTATTCTGAAATTAAACAAGGACAAGAGAAAAGACATTGCAGCAGCATGAGGGGAGAACCTCAACCTTCTGTCTCCTGGCAGGCCGGGTAACACACAGCCCCTGTTGCCTGAAGGGTAGCCTAAGAATAGGCACAGGAGTCTGTGCCCCACTAGCTGAGGGGACACAGTCTTCCAGTAGTAGAGGCCTGAAGGTGCCCTTCGAATTGCTCATGTTGCATATACTCCCAGTGACTGAAAAATGATTTAGGTTGGAAGGACCTTCTCGGACTGCTGAAATTTGAGTGACTTCAGAGTACTGAGATGCTATCACTTCCACCCTTCAAAAATTGAAACCTACCTGGAGTACTTTAGTTTGGCTAACAACGGGTCCGACGTAATAAAGTTGGAAGAAGTAGCAGGCATGCATTTGGTGAGTCTGCATCCTTTAATATTATATTTTGCTGTTGCTCTGTGTGTGCATACATGTGTTATCTGTGGTACACACATGTCAGTGTGAAGAGAAAGGACGCTGTGTATTCACTCGCACAGAGGCCAGAGCAGGTCAGGATGCTAGAAGCTTCCTACCATTCTCCACCTTATTACCTCCAAACAAGGCCTCTAGATGAACTTCAAGCTCAGCTGACGGGAACCTTTTGGGATCTGCCCGTCTCCACCTCCCAATGCTGGGGTTATAGACACGCAGGGCCATTGCCAACTGTTTTTGTGGAAGATGAATACCCCAACTCAGATCCTCGTGCTTACGGAGCAAGCACTGTACCCATGGAGCTGACGCTGCTTCTTTTGAGGGAGCAAACTGTTAAGTGAGCTCAACCTCACACAGGTTAACAGCTTGCGTGAAACGCTGAATGTACTTTGATGCTCACCCTGCCCTCTGCCCTAGCCCCACAGTGGCTTGCAGAGCCGGCAGCCTGACTGGAATGTTGCAATGAGAGGAGGGCATACTGACCTCAGGGGCTTCATCCTTGCTTCTTTGGAATGGATTCAGAACCTTGTAGGACAAAATCTACCACTGTTATCTCTAAGCTAGGTCAGTTTGCCAAGGCTGAACTTACACAGTAGAATCTTATACCCACTAAGCCAAATCAAAATTCCCAAGTGTATTTCAGAGTCTTGGCATGTAGACAAAGGGGATTTGGCAGGGCCCGGAGGTGCTGACAGCTTGGTTCTCACTTTCCTCTTCAGCAACAAGGCTTATTACCATGAGAGCTGCACAGCACAAAGCACGGTGAGAAACAAATCCATTGGACCACTCAGACTCCCAACGGAGCCTATGTGTGTTTAAATCAGATGTTGCTATGAATTCTGAAATACAGGCTCTTTTAAGTGTTTGAATTTATTTTCTCAAAAGGTATTCAAAGATATACATCAATCCTTAGACCGTCTTCCTGGTCCCGCAGCTTTGAGTACTACTTGGTAAGACATTTTGAAACACTGGCATTTTATTTTACCCGCTATTCCAGAGGCACTGATGATCACTGCCTAGCACCAGGCACGGTAAGTGAAGAGAGAGCTGCAGCAAGTGAGAGCAGGCTTCTCACACCTGAACGAACCTGTGGCCAGGCTACTGGGATGTCACCTCAGTGAAGGCTTCGGGTGAGTGCTGCAGCTCAGAAAGAGCCTTAGATTAATGCTCTTCTGCTTGCTGCCACGCTGCTTGTCAAACCTTACTGAGCAAGCAGACTGCATGCTGGGAACCTATAGAAACGAGCAGTTCCACAACTCATCCAATCTCCCGATTAACAAGACTCGTCCTACTTAACACCACCCAAAGCCAGAATCCCACAGGCACTTGAAGGTCCCACTGCATGATCTGGGCACAGTACTTCTCCTCCCAGAGGCTGTGTTTCTTCACATGAAAAATAATAATTGCAGTACTTGCTTTATAGACTGTTGTAGGCTCAATGCCGTGTTAAGAGTTGAAATAGAGTGTTTTACAGCCCAGTAATGCATTTTGTAGTCTTTCAGAACAGGCATTGTACTTCTATATCATTCTCTGTCACCCCCCCCCCATTTCCATCACCCTCTCAGTTCTTGTTTGTACACATTAGAAACAGACTATGACTCTAACATGTTAAGTATGGGTCAGTGTTAATAAGATAAGTAAGATTTGTGTGTGGGAATGTATGTACAAGTATGTGTTCCTATGTATAGATGTGCATGCCCATCTGTTTGTGGTAGGGCATACAGTACATGTGTGCGTGTGTGTTGTACTTGTGTGTATGTGTATTGTGTGTGTGTGTGCACATGTGTGTTCTGTGTGTATGTGTATATCTGTGCACATGTGTATTGTGTGTGTGTGCATGTGCACATGTGTGGTGTGTGTGCACACATGTGCATGTGTGTTTTGTGTGTGTGTGTGCGCGCACACACGCGTGCACGCGTGCACGCATGTACGTGCCAGAGGTCAACCTCAGGATGTGAAGTGAGATTTTTATGGAAACAGTTAACCTATTCTGCTGGGGAAAAAACCAAATCATAATTATCACTATTCTCAAACACCCGGGCTGCTTTCTCAGAAGGATTAAAATGCTTGCTAAATTCTCTCACAGAGCAGGGCAAACCCACTAAGTACACTCTCCCTAAAACATTTTGGCAGGTCCAGATCTGCTAAGACACATCAGAAGAATGATCTGAGATGGCCACTGAGGTCAGCGAGGAATCCAGAGCCTGAGTCCTGTGGGGTGAAGGCGAAGAATAACTTCGGAACTGATTTCTAGGTGACTTAGATGGCCTGAAGTTTATCTCAGGGGGTATTTTTAAATTAAAACTAAATGTACTCTAGGGAGGGGAAGTTGCTATTATTTTGCCAAGATGCTAAGGAGCATACTGAATTTCACAGCACATGGTTGTGATGGAGTCGGGAACGCTCTGAGGGTCCTCCGTCCTCCACTCTCTCCCCTGTGAAGGGAGAACCAGCTGAAGACCTGGGCAGCTTTCAGAGTCAAATTGTTCCACGATCGTTGTACCCTCTCGCCACTACCATTACCTCGGACATTTAGAAGTCCCAAGTCTCCACTCGGATACTCTGACAGTGACTTGAACTGGAGAGACCTTCAATTTAAATGTTTAGGGACAAAAGGTCAAGAGATCTATTTTTAACAAGAAGTTTTGGCTGGGTCCAGCCAGCACTGCAGGACCTGGAGCCAGAACCTGCTTGGCCCTTGCTGTTGGCTTTTGCCCAGGAGAACACAGGCCTCTGAGGGCCCGATAGGGATCGGGGCTTATTTACAAACCTACTTTTACTATCTTTCCCTCCTAATCTGAAGGGGTCCATGGAAGAGCAGCCTGGTTATTAGAGTCCGGCTCCATCTGAGGGGTGTATTTTAATTCTTAAGTTTGTCAGGAAGTTCAACACCAGTGGGAACTGAATCCGTAATTATCATAAACTGTACCTAACTCCCATGGGATTAGACTGAGGAAAATCAGCTTTCAAAAGATCTGAAGAGCATGTGATTGCATACTCTGCCAAGCACCCAGTCACCCTGGTAGGAATAAAAAAAAAAAAAAAAAAAGCTGACATCTGAGTTAACTTTACTGGTGCTATAATAACTAAAGGTACCCGTTCCATTATGTACGAGTGGGTAAAGCCTGCATGGATCAGTCTGTGGGAGAGACAAGGCCAAAGCCCACATGGGCACTGGCTCTGCTTCCTGCACCTGTGGTGCTGCAGGGTCTGGCATCTTACTGCTCAGGGAAAGGCTGGACAGGTGCTACCAGCATCCAAGCTTGGCCAGGATGGACAAGTGGTCCACTTGCATCCTGCTAAGTCCAAAACAGAACTGAAAAGCCAGATACCAACGTTTGTATGTCCTTTACAGGGCTCCTCTCCTGCAGGGTTTAGTAATTTCTCTTTTCCAAGAATCTGGACTGGAAAAGCGTGTTCTGTGTTACTTCCAACTGAAAAATTCCCGTGGTGAGTTTAGTTAAGGGAAGAATCTTCGCTTTTCCTAAAGATACAGGGACTTGATCTTACAACCTTTTCCCTACCACGGGCAATGAAATAACAGAAACAAAGACACACTGTTCAATAATAACTCAGTGTTAATTATCTCAACTCCTCAATAAAGAGACACATGTACAGACTGGATCGGAAAACAGGATCCATCTTTTCACTGCCTCCAGGAAACACATCTCATGACCAATGATATGACAGACACCGCCTGAGGGAACAAACAGACTCTTCTAACAAAACTAATTCAACAAAAACTAATCAGAAGCGATAAGGAAGGATACTTTATAGTCCTTAAAAGAAAAATCCCTGAACAGCATGCTACAATTGTAAATACATATATGTATGGTACTGGCTAGTTTTATATCAACTGGACACAAACTAGAGTCATCAGAGAGGAGGGAGTCTTAATTGACACATGCCTTCATAAGATCTGGCTGGAAGGCATTTTCTGAATTAGTGATCAATATGGGAGGGCCCAGTCCTCTATAAGAAAGCAGGCTGAGCAGCTCTGTACAGCAAGCGCATAAGCAGCACCCCTCCATGGCCTCTGTATCAGCTCTTGCCTCCAGGTTCCTGCCCCTCATGATTTCCTGCCCTCACTGCTTTTGATGATGAACTGCTATATGAAACTATGAGCAGAATAAACCCCTTATCAAGTTGCTTTTGGTCATGGTGTTTCATCACAGCAGTAGTAACCCTAACTAAGGCATACACCTAACAAAGGAGCACTAATTGCATTAAAAAGACACTTTTAGATTTTAAAAGATTTAAATCTTTTAAAAAAAGATTTGACACCAGCACAGCGATAGAGGGTGACTCGAATACCTTACTCTCACTGATAGACAGGTCATCCAGAAAAAAAACCCAACAAACTCTAAATGAGAAACTGTAGAGTTAAATGATATCATAAATCAATGGATCTAGCAGGCATTTACAGAGCAATCCATCCAACCACTAAAAATGCACTTTCTTCTCGGAAGACCAGGGAACTTTCTCTAAAACTGACCACATAATAGGCCACAAAGCAAGTCTGAACAAATATGGAACTTACACATCTGATCTGACTACAGAGGAATAAAGCTGGGTCCGAACAACAGATATGACAGAATGTGTACAAACTCGCAGGAACTAAACAACACATTATTGAATGAAAGCTGGGCCAAGGGAAAAGTGAAGGAAATTAAAAATTTCCTGGAATTGAATGAAAACGCAAACGCAACATATTGATATCTAGGGTACACAAGGAAAGCAGTCTTAGAGGAGCATCGACCGACAGCACCAAGTATCTGCATCAAAACTCCGGAGAGACCTCATGTTAGTGCCTTAAGGATGCACCTGAGACCTGGAAACATCCAAGAACAAATAACATTTGAAAAAAAGTAAATGGCAGGAGACGATCAAAATCAGGGCTGAAATTAATAAAATGGAAACAAGAAAAACAATGCAGATAGTAAGAGTTAGTACTTTGAAAAGATTAACAAGACTGGCAAACTTTAGGCAAACTGACTAAAGGGGCCTTGCCAGCCCAAATTAATAAAATCAGAGATGAAAAGGGAGATATTTCATCTGATACTGAGGAAACCAGGGGAATTATAAGGACATACTTTAAGAACTGAAATTCCACTAAGCTGAAAAATCTAACAGAAATGGATGAGTTTTTAGCTATACGTGACCTACCCGAATTAAATTAAGATAAAGTAAATAATTTAAATAGACTCATAGCCACCAATGAGAAACAATAATTAAAAAATCACGCAAATTAAAAAAAAAAATCCAAGAGTAGATAGATACAGCACTGAATTCTACTAGACCGTCAGAGAAGAACTAACAAAAATACTCCTGAAATTATTTCATACAATAGAAAGGGAAGAAACATTTCCAAATTCTTTATATGATACCAGAATCAGATAAAGTTCCAACCCTCCCTCAAAAAAAAATATAGAAAGAAAAGAAAAGAAAAGAAAATCATGGTCAACATCTCAGGTGAACACAGATGCAAAAACACTCAACATTTGGAAACTGAATTCAAGAGCAAATACAAAAGATTTTCCACCATGATTATATCAGCCTTATACCTTCAGATGCAGGGGTGGTGTAACATCTGTAGATCAGTAACTGAACCCACCATACCAATACACTCAGAAAGAAAAAACGTGATCATTTCATTAGATGTTGCAAAGGCTTTTAACAAAGAATGATGTCCTCTCATGATAAAAGTCCCAGAAAGACTAGAGATACAGACAACACATCTCAATACAGTATGGAAATACACAAGCTCGCAACCAATATCATGCTAAGTGGGAAAAAAATTCAAAAGCAAGTCCACTAAAATCAGAAACAAGACAAGGCGGTCCCCTCTCTCCATTTCTGTTCAAGGTCTTAGTTAGAACAACAAAACAACAGAAGGATCTTCAAACAGAAAAGGAAGAAGTTCAAGTATTACAAGTTTCCAACAGAAAACTTCTAGAGCTGCAAGGTAGCAGAATACAAAATTATCGTGCAAAAATCAGCAGCTCTACTGTATTCCAACAACAAACAATAGCCTCAAGTTAGACTTGGAATAAGTCTAACTAAAGAACTGAGAGACCTGTATAATAAGAATATGTTGTGACCCTGGAGAAAGAAGTCGAAGAAGATACCAGCAGGGATTAGCAGGAACAATGAAAGAACTGTTGGAGTTACCATCATCTGACAGAAGCCTGCGCGCGCGCGTGTGTGTGTGTGTGTGTGTGTGTGTGTGTGTGTGTGTATCTACTACTTAATCCAGCTGTACTACTCTTAGACACATAACCAAAGGGCTCTACATCTTACTGTAGAGATACTTGCTTGTTCATTCACATCCATTGCTGTTTTATTCACAACAGGCAGATTATGGAACGGCCTAGAGGTCCAGCAAACTGATGAATGGACAACGAAAATGTGGCACAACTTATGAAGTGGAATATTAGTCAACTTTTAAGATAAAGGAAATAAGGAAATTTGCAGGTAAATGGATGGAGCCAGAGGCAATCAGCCTGAGTGAGGTAACCTGGACCTAGAAAAACAAGTATCACATTGGCTCTCCTATGTGGATGTTAGCCTTAAATCTTTAAGCATGTGTACTTCATCTGGAATACATATAAAGGTTAGGAAACTAGTAAGAGACTATGGGTAGAGATAATAAATGCAGTTCCCTATAATGGGGAACAATACTCAACCAGACCCCACAAATAAAAATCCCAGAATCATGAATGAGCTACATATTTTTTGAATTATTAGCCAGTGGAATCCCTTTGATACCCCTACAAACATAACAGGCTATTATTGCCAAATCTCTTGGCTACCCTCCAGAACTTGCTGGTAGTATGACCCTATCACTAAAACACTACATGGTGGAGTCATAGAACACGGACAAGTCAAGCTGTACTGACCTTAAGGTCTGTGCCTACCGGCTAGCTTTCCTAGTGCTGAAGGGTGTTAGGCAAGTTACTAGAAAGAAAAGTAGTCATCAGTCTTACCCAGCTGTGAACCCTGCAAGCTACAATACTGACTGTTCCGGAAAGATCTGGTCACTGGTGCAACAGTCTCATGAATGTGATGGGAATAACCAACTTCTGATTGGGATGTAAGGCGTAATACATGATATGGAACCCATACCCAGCACAGTTGATGGAGCCAAGAACCTGTGGCTGCGTAAGTTATAGGGCCTAGGGTAGAACCTCCTACTATTATTCTGATGAACAGACAGTAGTGAAACAACTCCTAATGACTCTGTGCACCTCTCAACCCTCACCAGAGAACCTTCTTGTAGTCGATGGCAATTTACAAAGAGACCCACAACTAATGAATGTGCAGAAAATGAAAGATTTCTCAGTCTTCAGCCCTATATGAGATGAATATATTATCCTCACTTTTCAAGACTCAGGGATTATTCTGGAAAGTGGAAATATAAGAGCCAGGGGTAGATGACAATAGTTCGACTGTGTTTTCTAGACATAGCTAGGCAGACGCACACATAAAATAACAGGGATTGTGACCACACGCACAGGATCTGTGTACAAGCTCAGGCCAGACGTCATCAGTACAGAGTTAGGAGGTGGCCAGAATTCCCACCCCTAGCTGAGGGGAGTGACATTTGATAACCGCTTTGATAAGAAGAGTCAATTCTCTTTCAGGGTGTGATCACTCCCCATGAGCATTTGGGCAACACGCATTGCACTCCATGGCTTTAAAACAAGGGGACGGAAAGCTGAGGGGGCGTATCTGGGGAAACTATGATCAAAATGTGTTATGTGAAATTCTCAGAGAATTAACAAACATATTTTTTAGAGTAAAAGCAAACAAAAACCACCTGAGGATGAACTCAAGCACACATTAGCTGGCCTCTGCCACGGAAGGTCTCTAAAGAGTCAGTGTAAGAACTTAAGGTAGCTTGTCTTACCTCTTAAGGAGCTCCAAGAGCATGACCTTCGCTGGAAAAAATACTACATGCTGCACACGGTCCCTGGATACAGGTTTTTGGCATTGTTTTGTTTTCTTTTTAAGGTAAAATGATTAAAAACTAACCTTCAAAAGATTTCAAAAACAATTTTCTCAAATATCTTCTCTGGTTACTTATGCCAGGAACTATTAATAAGGAAGCGTGCTTTTAACGGGTTCCACCTGTGAGCTTGCAGAGTTATTACTCACGAGGATAACAATCTCAATCTAGTTTTATCAGCTTTGGGGATGCGAAAACCTGAATGCTGAAGTCCAAAAGTATTAAAGTCTGTGACAGAAATGCTTATTTGAAAAAAAAAAAAAAGTCACTTGCACGAAAAAGGATCACGCAAAAAATACTGAAGAAATAAATTTCGCAATAAAAAATTGAAACAACTTGACTATTTGTGTTCTAAATTTAATCTAATTTAATTTAATTTAATCAAAGGACAACTCTCGGGGATTGGTTCTCTCTTTCCACTTGGTGGGTCCTGGGATTGAATCGGATTGTCAGGCATAGTGGTAAGCGCCTTTCGAAACAACTCATCATACTTGTGTTACAAATTTATCGAAAATACTCTCTTGCTGGGCTCCACACTCAGACTGTGTCTGTGGGCTAATACTCATTAGCATGAGATGACCAAGTCTCCCTACTGCAGTGTCCTCTCTCCTTCTCCTTCCCTGCTATTCAAATGCTCTCTTCCATCTCCCTCCATGCTAGGAGCTGCTTTGGCTTCCACCATTCCTACTGCTCCAGTTCTGAATTCTTGACCACATCCTGTGGAGCCACTCAAAGGTCTGAACACCAACTCTGGGCCCTGAGGTCCTCCTTTCCCCTCTGCTCTCTTTCCTCTGATGTGCTTTTTTGTTTGTTTTGTTTTGTTTTTTGAGACAGAGTTTCTCTGTTGTAACTCTGGCTGTCCTGGAACACACTCTGCAGACTGGGCCTCGAACTCACAGAAATCCACCTGCCACTGCTTCCTGAGTGCCGGGATTAAAGGAGTGCATCACCAGAGTTCACCTTTCAAACTCTACTAGAATCGTGCCCAAGTATTCTCCCATGTTTGAGTCTTTGCCAACTCCTCTCCCTTTCTGGGAAATGCTATTGGAACATGAACAACCTTCGCCATTCCTGTTCTCCCCCACTGCTTTCCTTTCCACCCGTAGAGCCCCTGGCTCCAACTCCTTTTGACAGCGATCATCCAATTCCTTGGCTCTAAGACCCAATGCTTACGTGGAAAGTACAACACAAAACTGTTTTAAGTTAAAACACCAAATTTATTGGATAATATTGAACTATATGCACACACATAGAAAATAAACATTTCATATAATTGTGTATCTTTTTTAAATGTTGTATTTATAAGGACTGAAAAACTACCAATTTAGCAATTGGAGCAACTTTAAAAAAAAAAGAAAAAGAAATCTACATTCCTTCATCAAGACTTGATGCTGCATCACAATCTATATGTACTTCATTCGATATAAATAAGTCTTTTCTCTAAGCTACTATGGATTTAAAATGAGGACTACATGAGTTTTTTGATCATGTAGAATTTTCTTATCCAATGATGAGCAGTTTTAAACATGTCATTTTTGGAGTCACATGTATTTGACTTAAACATAATCCCCTGCTGAAACCCCACTGTAAACGGACATTCAGATGCGATAAACAAAACTCTATCATGAAGAAAATCTTCATATTTTAACAGTTAGAGACAGAGGGTTAAAAAAAAAAAAAAAAAACTTACAAAATTAAAAAAAAAAAAAAAAAAGTCGGCATGCATCCCCTAGCAGAAGGAAGAGGAAGAGGGGTAATGACTCAAGCAGCAAAGACAGGAATAAGAGAGCAAAGGAAACAAAAGGGAAGAGGGAAAGCAATAGATACAAACTAATGAAGAAAGGGACAGAAGTTTATTAATTGTATTGTTCTTGTGCAATATGGAGACAAGAAAATGCAACTTGCTTTAAAAGCAAGATAAAGGGGGTCTACCAACTCCTTGTACATCCAGGGGTCATGGCTAAGGAGACACATGCAGCCCACCTGCAACTGTAGCTGCTGTGCGTGTCTTTCAGGAGGCTTAGGCAGGGGGTGGTCGGGGAAGGCTGCTATTCCTTCCTGACCTATTTTCTTCAAGCGGGGTGTGTTCATAAAGTTTCCATAAAGTCTCAGGAGCTATGACAAGCAATGGACCCAGACTCAGCTTTTTTTTTGGAGTTCTGAAGAAGCCCGTTCACCTATGGAGTGGGCTGCAGTAAGCCATGCACTTCCAGAGCCGCAGAGAGAGGAAATGTTCTGCATGGCAGGGAAGAAGGGGGAAGGCCCATCCAGGTCATCCCTGCAGAGGAGTGAGAAGCTGGGACAAGAGCAGGGAAGCACAGCGAAGAAACATCAGGGCCGAGAGACATTTGGGTAACAAAAGCTTAAAAACCTACTGCTGTTTAATCCAGCAGATTGTAACACATTCACAGGTGAAGGAACAACAGGTACCTTGGTTGAAAACAAAACAAAATCAAATTCCACCTCCCACTGTAAAGCCAAGTTTTTGGCTTATCCCCAACCATTGGTATTTCTTTTTTTAAAAGACTAATTTACTACTGAGCCCCAGAAACACATTGACTGGGGTTTAGGATTCGAAAGTGTTAATCCACTCAGACAATAAAAAAATAGAAATCGCTCCCTATGATATTCTGTATCAGCCGCAATGTGGCCGCTGAGGAAGGAAAGACGCTGGGCGAGCTGTGGAGCCTCAGGCCAAACTAAAACCCTCATAGTTGTCGAGGGCCTGGGTCAGCCTAGCCTTCATAATTTCCTTGCTGCTGTATTTAGGGAGGTCAAGAAGGTTGTAGCAGGTGTGGGCCACAGGTAGGTACTCCTCCCCATTGGTTGTGGACTGGATGACAATCTGCAGGCTGGCCATGCCGTAGATGGGAATCCGGTCACTGCCGGTCAGGAACACTGAAGAAAAAGAAATGGCACCAATGACTATGCAAACAGTGTTCCAGGCAACAGAGGAAGTCATGACACCCTGTGGCTTCCGTGGGAACTACAAGGTTACGTACACACCAGAATGCGGGATGCTCAGATGTGCTCTAGGGCCTCCGCAGAACAAACACCCTCACAGATGAGCCAGCCGGCTCAAAATCAAAGAGGAAAGGAACCACTGCCTGGCCTTCCTTTACAAGAACCCAGCAAAGAACCCACGAAGGTCTCTGTGAACTCAAGATCTCCTCTTACCTCAGATGTCTGAAAACAGCCACTGTGGCTGCTGCTTCTCTTTATGGATCAACCAGCTCACTTTTCTCCTTTTCATGAGCCAGAAGGCCTGACCTACATGCTCCTTAGGCGGGTTACTCTTGTGATGTGTCGTTACTTGGCAGAATTCATTAAATTCTCATGCACAAAGTAGACAAAGACAGTTGTCTTCTCTTGTGTCCTAGTACTGCAGAGTATTTTGCTGTTTCTTACCGTTGAACTGCCAGAAATTGCTACAATGAAATTATAATCCATCCCCCCCCCCGCCTTTTTTTTTTTGGTGAGGTTAGGGATGGCATTTGAATCCAGGGCTTTTCTGTCTGCTGGCCCTCATCATCCATGTCAAATAACTTGGCATTACCAAAAACATATAAACATATACATTCCAGTTAAACTTCCAGAATTGACAATACAACAACAACAAATAGATACATTTCTTAAATCCAATGCTAACTAGGATGCCTTCTCCTAAAGAAACGCCCTGGACCAGTAGGAAGGCTTCACCTGAAGTAATGGCTTCCCACACTGACATGGCAGTCGCACCCCCCCATCAGCTCCGGGACACTGCTTCTCAACAGCTTACTTACAGAGGAGCTGTAAGAGGGTAGAGGAGCTCTAGTGTGAGATCCTGTCTTTTTCTCATCTTGCTTCATGTGAGCAGCAGGATCTGGAGCCAAGTCTTGCATTAATATTAATGTCTGCTCATTGTTAGAAAGCAAAGAAGTTGCTTCTTCACCCTCCTCCCTTTTGTTTCATTCGGATGAATATTCTATCTTAGTCACTGGCTAATTTATGGGCCTGGTGACATAGCTGCAGACAGGAAGATGCAACCATTTCTAAAAGATCGGATTTGATCACAGAAACTAATTTCACTTTACTCCCTAAAGCTATTGCCCTACTCAAATGTTTTGCAGTTGGTTACTGAGGACTACATACTGCATGCTCCTGCTTGCAAGAAATATCTACAAGAGATAAACTCAAGATGGGGGTAGGTGAAGGGAAGAAAGGAGGAGTGATGCTGACGGGTATGGAGTTTCTTTCTGAGATGATGAACGTACTCCAAAGCTGTTCTGTGATAACTCGGTATGCAACCCCCCCTTGGCTGTACACTGTAAACAGGAAAACTGCACGTTAAGTGAATCATATCACAACAGAGCTTGTATAAAACAAATCTTCTCAGTTTCACCTAGAATCTTTCCAGATTGATCTTTGTAGATTGGGGGGGGGGGGGGGCTGACAGCATGGTATCACTACGTCGCTTAGACTATGCTTAAACTCTTGGGCCCAAGAGAGCCTCCAGTCTCAACCTCCGAATTAGCTAGGGCTATAAGCACGGACCACTGCTTCCACTAAAGTGGCTATCAGCGAAATGACTCTGTACTCCTCTTCTTGTTTTACATATGCAGCCTAACAATCAACAATATATCTTAATTAATACGCTGTAAACATACTGAAGCTAATTTTCTGTTCTTCTGTTGTAACTCTGGCTATCTCGCCCTGTAGACCAGGCTGGCCTCAAACTCAGAGAGATCCACCTGCCTCTGCCTCCAGAGTGCTGAGTTTAAGGGCGTGTGCTACCACCACCTGGGCAATTTTCTGTATCTTTTTTTTTTTTTAATCTAGCCATTTAGGAGTTAATCTTTACCTGTGAAATATACCGTCGCACACTACATCAGACTAAAATATGGACAACCCACTGATCTGATGAGTACTTACAGAGAAACTTCTTCTTCTTCTCTAATGAGAACTCATGGAACGTTTCCCAGAATAGTTTCACAGTGGGATGTGTACCTGAATAATCACCCTTGTAGACGGCAGTCTGTCCAAAAGAGGAAAAAAAAACCCAAAACAATCATACAGAATCAGGACATCACAGCACATACTGGGTACCACTTGCATTCCAGACAGAAATCACAGGGAGGCGGGAGGGCTCCAGCAAGTCCTCAAGCACACACAGCCCAGCCAGGCGCCCGCTGTTCTGTCGACACAGTGCCTTGGAGCATACCTCTTCCAGTTCTTCCCAGTTGTAGTTGCTGTTCCCCACCATCATGGCCCTCAGCTCTGCGGGTTGGAAGAGCTCAAGGACTTTGCCGCCACACACTTTCAGGAAGCCGCTGGAAAAGGCCGTGTACCACTCATGAACTGAGATTTGGAAGACGTAATTCACATAAGCATCCACAAATTCCTGCCTGCAGGAAGACCAGAGGAATAGGAAACGTCATAGATAAGGCAGCGAGCTCTCACACGCGTTATGAAGCTGTCTCTTCACCCTGAGGTTGAGGTGGTCGAACGTAGTATAAGTGCATGCTTCATGTCAGGGGCTCCTCTTCCTCAGTTTCTAATGCTAGGATTCTACTGAGCCCCTGTAGTGGCAACCGGAGCAGGGGAGCCAAGTACGTAAAACTAAACCGTTGACTTTACCTGTGCTTCTCCCGTTGTTACCGCTTTAAGGCAGCGGTTCTCAACCTGTGGGTTGTGACCCCTTTGGGAGGGGGGTTCATACAAGCCTTTCAGGGGTGCCACGTAAGACCATCTGCATATCAGAAGTTTACATTATGATTCATAAGAGTAGCAAAATTACAGTTACAAAGTAGCAACGAAATAACTTTACGGTTGAGGGTCACCACAACACGACAGAGGTTGCAGCATTAGAAAGGTCGAGAACCACTGCTTTAAGGTCTTTCTAGAGTTTAGCTTAAGACATAAAAAATACCGCTTAAAAAATGCCCAAGGTTATGGTTGTAGGCTTATTGCCCCATCTTCAGAAACTAAAGCTACCCAATATCTATAGTCTTGTGGATTTCTTTTGTTTGTTATGCATGCGTGTGTATGGGTATGTGCATGTAGAAGTCAGAGGTCAACCCCTGTTACCATTCCTCAGATGTCATCTACCCTGTGTTTGGAGACAGAGCATCACTGCCTGGGACTCATCATGTAGGAGAGGATGGCTGACCGGGAGGCCCTACGGATTCACCTGCTAGCGCCTCCACAGCACTGGGGTGGTGAGTGTGCACTATCACGATCAGTGTTTCTGTGTGGGTTCTGGGGACCAAACTCAGGGTGTCCTGTTTTGTGGCAGTCACATTGCTGAGTGAGCCATCCTCCCAGTGCCACCTCCTAATGAATTTTAAAACATAATAGCCCTTACAAACATCAGTTTGTTCAAAATTTTAAAGTCCACTAGAATAAAAAGAACATTATAGTGGATATCATCTTAAATTTGCATTCGAGAGTAAGAAATACCTACTAAAGGCCTAGAGGGATATCTTAGTTAACAAAGTCTGTATTGTCTAAGGAGGAAGGCCCAAATTCAATCTGAGCAACCGAGTGAGGTGCTGGATATGGCAATCCCAGCCTTAGGCAGGCAGAGATGAGAGGGTCACTAGAGCTTGCTGAACAATTCCAACAGGCTGCCTGGTGAGCTAGAGATCCCAGTGAGAGAGCTGGTCTCCAAAGAGCATGGTAGACAGTTCCAGAGGAGGGACGCTTGAAGGTATCCTCTAGTGCACGCACACACACAACAGAGGTATCCTCTAGCATGCACACACACACACACACACACACACACACGCACGCACGCACACACACACACGAGGATGGGGAGGGAGAGAGAACTACACAAATTCTACGTTACACTTCTACTGAGAACATACTTCTGTAATTATTTTCTTACTTTTTGTTTTGGTTTGTTTTCTACTGACTACAAATGTGATCTTCCTGCCTCCACTTCCTAAGCGTAGGGATTACAAATTTGTGCCACCACACCTGGCTGCATCCCCTTTCTTGCAAGTCTTTTAAGCACTTCAGGAAACAACTGTCCAAACACCTACTCTATCTCCCAATAACGAGGCAAATGCAAACGAAAACAGCACGGAATTACCATTGGCACCCGTCAGACTAACATAAGCTTAAAAATGAGATAACATCATAGGGAAACTGGAACCTCATAGAGAGCCAGGCGGGGATAAACCAGGGAACAACAGGAACCACACATCCTTACTGTGGAAATAAATGAAGATCAGCGAAATGAGAAAAGCAACAGCTAATTACTCAAATCATTCTCGAGCAAAGGAGGCAGCCACCGTCACCTGTATTTGGCAGAGACTCAAAGGCAGTCAGGAATGGGGAGGGAATACCTCATGGCACAAAATGGGACCATTTCAAGAACAACTTGATTCAGAGGCCTTTCACACACGGAAGCTGTGGCTGGCTGAATGGATGTATAACACCCTAATTAACTTGTCAGGTGTGCACATTCGGTCTTTCTGTTTACTGCTAAATTGGTAGTTAGGACAAAAATCAGAAGGACTGTCAACTATTCAGAATCCTGGTCGTTTTGATCTGATTGTTACAGAAATTACTGAGAAAAACAGAAAGCCTGACAGAGCGGGAAGGCTTCCGGCTCGGCTTATTGTATATTAAAGTTAGTTTTCCCTTGCAAGTTGCTGTAACTTATGGATCAAAATTCTATTTTATAGATGGCCGGGCCACTGCCCATGTTTTTATTTAATCTCTCACAAACAGGGGTATAAACTAAGAAGTGAGACATAAGCATTCAAGGGGAGAGTTTGTCAATAGAGTTGAAAATAGAGAGTCCTTTCTTTCCTGCTCCTCTATGAGCTTGGGATGTCTGCTGCGGCACTTCCCCCCCAACAAGAGAATTCAGAGAAACAAAACTGACGATCCACGAATATAAGAATAGACAAAGAAAGATGGTACAGTCATATGACAGAAATCATAGAGTAGAACAGCTTCAGGTAATTAACTAGATCTGCATCTCCCAGATAAAGAGAATCTCAGGAATGCTCAGTGCAAAGCAAGCTTCTGAGCACAGAATTCTCCACAGGAGAGCTGAGGAGCGGGCCTGAGGTGGGGGCGAGGGCTCCTGCTGAAGCTGCATTTGGGGTAAACCAGCAAGCCTGGCTTCAGAAACACCCACCCACGTCTCACAAGCCTTACATCCAATGTTGGGTTAGGTTAACAGTGACTCCTCCTTCGTGGCAGGATTGGAAACTCACTGCATCTCTCTCAGCATCCCGGTGCTACACCCAGACACCGCCTCGACAGGGAGCCAACAGACGCCTGTAAACACGGAACAAGTCCAAGTGGGAGCTAAGGCTGTGAAGGGGCAGTGATCCATTGCCTTCCCTGCATTGGTGAGAAGACAGAGGAAAAGCAGAATGAACAGCCTGCCTAGGGTGGGAGGCTGTAATGGCAAAGCTCTTGCTTTTCATTGGTAACACTGTTTGAGGGCAGAGGAAGCAATTTACATGAATGCTGGTGTGGTTTACTTCATGCTAAGAAGCTTGGTTTGCACCGAGCATTCCTGATATTTTTGTTTATTTCAAGAACAGTGGGGATGTAGTTAATCCTGTGGTGAGGGTCCTATTGCTTGAGAATTAATCTGAGGACACTGCCTGAGTCTGAACCCTGGTTTAGCACAACACTCAGTCTCCTCCCTGCCACAGGGCTGTGTACTGCTGCTACACAGTATCTGGTGTCTGAAAGCACTAAGGTAGACAGGCAGAGTCAGGTTCCCCACAGTGCAGAACTCAGAGCTCTGTTTGCTTCCACACCTGGGGAGGGTACCCCTTGGCTTGGATGTCTTCTACTCCTGGGTGCCCAAAGTTTGGGGCCCTGAGTCAAATGGGGACCTGCCTAGACCACAAGTGTAGAGGAATAAGCCTGTGTGAAAGCTATATTGTGAAAGTCTATATTCCAGGGGGTCTACATTCAGAGGCCTGTGTGGTCTGGATAGAATGTAGACACACCTTTAATCCTAGTACCCAGAGGCAATGGTAGTCTACGTCTTTAATCCCTAAAACAGAAACAAAGTGTGGAAGCAGACACAAGAAGCAGAGCTCAGAGTTAGTGTCACACAAGTGATTGCATTTGTCTATCTAATTTATTTTGTTGGTATTCTTACAGCCATTTTTTTCCTCTCTCTGGATAGTACTGGTAGAAGAGCTTTCAGAAGCAAGCTGGCCTCTCAGAAGAGCCTGTCATAAAATGAGAAAAGATACCATCCCAGCACACACACAAGCTGCAGAGGCCAAAAGGGCAAAGCAGCACAATTTGTCTGAAAGTTAGCAATTCTCTGAAAATCTGAAGATCCTGAATGGCCAAAAAGCCAAGTAATTCAAAAGTCTAGGATTTTAGTTTGATTTTGAAATGATCAGTGACTTCAAAAATCACTCAAATAAACAAATGAAGTAAAGAAATCAATTCAAGACCTAGATGAGAAAATTTAACCACTTGAGTGGGGACATTCAGCATAGAAATATAGATTCCAGCAAAAAAGAATGAAGAAAAGAGAGGAGATGGACGAGGAAGGAGAGAGGGAGAGAGAGATGCGGGGAGGAGAATGGATATAAGGATGGAAATAAATATGAGAACAAACTTGGGAATAAAAACATACAATGCTCACTAAATTACACAAAAACCTCAATGAATAGCGTCACCAATAGACTATACTAGGCAGAACAAAGAAATCAGGGATGGATGACAAGGTTCAAGAATCACTAATTCGGATAGCCTATCATGACCACACTATCCAAAGACCTCTAGGGCACAATTAAGAGATTAAAACTATAAAATCTGTGGTGCAGAAAAAGGAGCTGAGATGTAGAATGACTTATTGAATCTTTTTTTTTTTTCATATAATTCTCCAAAATCTAGGCAAAGAAATTGACATCCCAAGTGTCAGAGGTATCGACAAATTACAAGCAGACAAGCAGCTCTTATGTAGTACTATAGCTTAGCTGCCATAGTACAGGACAGAAAAACAACACTGAAAGCTGTAGGAGAAATCCCATCAACTTGCGAAGACAAACCTATCAAAATAAAAGGCTCAGGTTAAGACCTCTTAGAAGAAACTCTAAGACTAGGAGAAAATGGACCAAGTGTTCAATCCCTGAAACAAAGTAACTGCCTACCATTTCTATAGCAAGCAAGTATCTTTGTACCAGAAGGAGAATGAAGATTTTTCTAGACAACCACTAAAGCCAGCATTGCAAAAGAAATTTACAGGAATACCTTATACAACACAGAAGAAGAGTTTTTCATCCGTTTAAGACCACAGGAAAGAATCAAATCTTATTTAGTTAGTAAACTAGCAAACCTCTAAAACGAAGGGAGATATTATCACATACTTTTCAACACCAATTCCTAGTGTAAATGGTCATAATCACCAATTAAAAGACTACATAAAAACAACAACAACAACAAACAAGATTTTATCATGGGCAGAAACAGACTGAATATGAAAGGATAGAAAAATAATATTCCAGGTGAAAACTCTGAAAGCAAGCAGAAGCAGATATATTCACATCTAGCAACACATACCTCGAGTCAAAATTAGTCAGAAGGAATAAATAAGCTAACTCTATATAAATAAAGAGAACATTCCATCAAGAAGAAATAAAAATTAAAAATACATATGCACTGGACAGAAACCAAACACTACTGAATGCAGAGGGACCCAGAGGTTCAGATAAAATGAAAGAGGCTGAATTTCATTCTCAACACTCAGGCCATCCAAACCAAAAACACCAGCAAAGAAACACTATAGTTAAAATGTACTAGAGAAGAAATGGACTTAATATTAGCCCCTCCAGAACATTCCATCCAACTGCTGTGGAATACACGTTCTTCTTAGTGGCCCACAGAACTTTTTCTAAATACAGTGTACTTTAGGTCAAAAAGCAAGCCAATAAATATAAAAGAAATTGGTTTTCTTGTATCTCATCAGCTATAGCAAGTGAAACTACAGAAATTAAGACAGTGTGTGGAGACTGAACAATACACATTGAATGATCCGTGGGTTATAAAAATCAGAGGGAAAATTAATAAATTCATAAGTTCAAAGGAAAAATAAAATACAGCTTACAACAATTTTAGGGACAGAGCAAAACTAGTTCTTTAGAGCCACTGAGTGCCTACATTAAACTTCAGAGATCTCAAGTAAATAACCTAACACTGTAATCCAAAATTAGCAGATAGAAAGAAACAGTAAAAATCAGGACAGAAATCAACGAAGTAAAGACTAAAAGCAGCAGAAAATATCAATTAACCAAAGAGTTGGTCCTCTGAAAAGATGAGTAAAGAAGTCACTTTTAGGCAAACTCAAGGAAAAATAGAAAAGATACAAAATAATAAAATTAAAAATATTACAACTGAACTCCAAATAGTTGGAAAATAAACTGAAATTCTGATTACAACAATGTGTGTTTGTGTGTGTGGTGTGTGTGTGTGTGTGTGTGTGTGTATGCGCGCAGGTGTGTGTAACAGAACTATAGCCAACATTTTGCGGAATGAGAAAAAAGTAAAAGTATTTACTCTGTAATCTGGCATGAAACAAGGGTGGCCACAGTCCTCACCTTTATTTAATATAGTGTGAAATAACCACAGCCAGAGCAAAAGGCAAGAAGAGAGATAAAAGGACTATAAATAGGAAAGGACAGAGTCAAAGTAACCCTATGTTCAGACAGTATGGTCTTATCCTTAAAATACCATAGACTCCGCTACAAAGCTTAGATCTGATAAATACTTTCATCAGAACTGCAATATACAAAATCACTGTACAAAAGCTTATCTATATACCAATAACAGGAATATTGGGAGATAAGTCCAACGGAAATGAAACTGTCAAAGAAATGCCTGCACTGTCATATTGATTGTGGCACTAGCCCAAACAAGCCATGGAACAGAGTCAACCTAAGTGCCTGTAATTACTTTCCTATCCTATTGCTGTGATAAAATTCCCTGACAAAAGCAACTGAGGAGTGAAAGAGCTTATTTGTTCACAGTTCCCCATGCATTACGGCATGGAAGTCACAGCAGCAGGAACATGAGAGAACTGGCCACATTATGTCTGTAGCCAAGAGCAGAGAGCAATGAGCTAATGCATGCTAGTGCTTTTATGCCCTCTCTGTTTTACACGGTTCAGAATCCAACACCCAAAGATGAGTCCCGCCCACAGTTATGATGGGTCATCCACATCAATTAGGGTAGTCAAGATAACCTCACAGGACGTTGTCAGGGCCCCAAGGGTGTTTTAGAGAAGTGAAGTTATTAGTCTCTGTCTTGATTACATGGTGCGTGCATGAATGCATTTGTTTGTGGAAGCATGCCCAAGTGCCGATTTTTACTAGCCTAAGTTTTAGGATCCTTTGAATAAAAATAAAAGTTTTGTATGAGGCTCAGCAGATAAGCCATTTGCTCCTAAGCCTGAAGACCTGAGTTAGATCCCCAGAAAACACATGATGGAAGGACATAAATGACATACATTCATAGCACAGCATGTGCGAGAACTCCATCAACACATAAATATATAAATGTAATTTTAAAAAGAAAAATCTGATGGGAAGTAAAATAAAGTAAAGGATTCATAAGTACATTAAAACTGCATTTTTGGGTGCGCAGCGGTGGTGCACGCCTTTAATCCCAGCTCCAAGGAAGCAGGAAAGACCTGCAGTTTTCAGTCATTTTGATCAGGGGTTTGAGGCTAGCCTGGGCAGGCTTAATTAAATATTAATTAATTAATTCTCTAATTCTGGCTTGTTTGGGTAAGAAATTAAAGTATCCAATCACTTCATTATCAGAAAACAACAGTTTGATGTTCACGGTCTTTTCCAATGCTCTCACATGCAAATCACAAGCAGATCCAAAGAGCAGCCGCTTAACTACGAAGGGTTTCGGTACAAAGTGTTGTATCTGCATCTGCAGGTCCCTAAGGAAGAGTAGAACCAAACACACACACGTTTTTCAGGACTTATTAAATGGACGTCTTCTCTCCGGCTCTACGGGCATGTCTAACCTGCCACCCACAGGTTGCATGCCTTCCACAACAACCACGATCTGGACCCTACGCATTTGTAAATGGTGGCGTTTTATCACACTACCACAAGGTTTGGTACAACAGCTTTGCTTTTTTTCTTTTCACCCTCACTTTACTCCTTTCCATAGGTGCCTGCCTGTACGGACCCTTTGGTAACATTACCTACCTGCATGATCACAGCACTTAGATACACAAACACATCTAGAACTAATTCCAAGTCCCCTCATCGTGACAATCTGCAACCAGGATATATGCCACTAGGTTTAACAGAAATGGATGCTCTGGAGCCTGAGGACGCACTGCGGGTCTGAAAAAGAGTTGGGGGCAAAATGGTTCTCCAGCATTTCTGTTCTCTGGAGGTGAATTTAAGACGCAATAAACTTTAAGGAATGAGCTCTGAACCGAGGCTGAGCAACACCAACTATGGCGCACTTCCTACCAGGGTTGACAGGTGCATTGCGGATTCCAAGCTGAGATGGGAGGGGGTGGCACGCGGTAAACAGGCTGGGGCTGGATAAACAGGTATGGAAAAATACAGTTCCAGCCTCGAGCTGGTTCCAGCCGGCTCTGCAGGGGTGGGGGCGGATGTTGGGGGCTGGGTGTCTGAGTGGGTCTGAAGACCTCGGAGATAGCAGCTTAGCAACAATCTGGCGCAGTGTGTGCGCACTAGTCAGCTGACCGCGGGCAGCCACTCGCTTGCCGCGAGCCGCGAGGCCGCGCGGACGTCACTGGCACTGCATCCTTCACTTGCCGCATCCTCGGACTCACTCTGGACCAGCCGCAGCCGCTGCCGCAAGACCTCCCGGACCGGCTCTGTCGCAGACTGCGCCATCGCCAGACCACTGCGGCAAACCAGCCCAGCCGAGCCAAGCGCGAGCCATGGCCGATCCCGAGAAGCAGGGTCCCGCTGAGAACCGTGCCGAAGATGAAGTGATGGAGGGCGCCCAGGGCGGCGAGGATGCCGCAGCCAGCAACGGTGCCGCTGCGCCCGCAGCCGAGGAGCCTCAGGCTCCCGCGGAGAACGCGCCCAAGCCCAAGAACGACTTCATTGAGAGCCTGCCCAACTCCGTCAAGTGCCGCGTCCTGGCGCTCAAGAAGCTGCAGAAGCGCTGTGATAAGATCGAGGCCAAGTTCGACAAGGAGTTCCAGGCTCTGGAGAAGAAGTACAACGACATCTACAAGCCCCTGCTTGCCAAGATCCAGGAGCTCACCGGGGAGATGGAGGGCTGCGCGTGGACCCTGGAGGGAGACGACGACGACGACGACGACGAAGAGGAGGATGAAGATGAGGAGGAGGAAGAGGAGGCGGCGGCAGGCGCGACTGGGGGCCCCGACTCCGCCAAGAAGTGAGCGCGGCAGCTGACAGGTGACAAATCCCCTCCCCCTTTTATTTCCGATGTCGGCAGACTTTAAAAGGCTCAGGTTTTGCCCAAAATACAATGTGAAATCTATCCTGACATTCCTAAAATTAAATTGAATCAAGTAGATACTGGCTAGCCCGTTTTCTAATCTGACTTTTTATTTGTGTAAAACAGATGCCAAAAGACTTTTTTTCTTAAAGCCTAATTAAGCTTAATTTTTTTTTTCTTCTCCCTGCTCTTCTGAGAGAACTGAGAGGACTGAGACTGATGAGAGGTTGTCAGTTAGACGGGAGATAAAGTGCGTCACAGGTTGAAATCCATCCATCACACTACATCTGAACATCCAAGCTAAGACTGAACTCTTCTCAATGCTTAATTCTTCAGTTTCTTTACATTTCCCAGCGTGGAGGAAAAGGAATCCGAGAAAGACGTCATCTTTCAGACTTTTGCGTTTGCAAACCCAGACATCAGCTTTACACTCCAGTGGAGACGCAGCACGGAGGAAGCCGGGACTGACAGCATGCTATTGTTTATGAGGCTAGGGAAACTGCCATTTCAAGTTCTGAAAATGTTTTGAAATTTTGAATTTACAGAAAGAACACGGTTCCAAAAATGAGGGTGTATTACATGTACAATATTGTCAACACGTGTTCATTTGTTACGGTCTCATGTTATCTGTTTTCTTGGTAGTGTTTGTTTACAAAATCGTAAAAATTACCCCAAGTGTTTTAAGTATTAAATCACCTTATAGCATTTTAGAAATATAATTTACTTGAAGAGCTGTAGAATGTAGCAATTCTGTAAAGCATGTGTACCCAGTGTTGCGTAGTTTGACCTTTGTGAAGTCTTTTTGTCTTGTAGCTTTTAGCAAGTAGCTGTGAAAACCATCAGAACTCCTCAATGAAGCTAATGTTTGGGAAAAATATATACTTGAAGAACCAATCCAAGTGTGTACCCCCTACCCCCAGCTCAGAAATAGAAAGGGTTTAAGTTTGCTTGTATTAGCTGTGCCTTCATTATTTTGCTATGTAAATGTGACATATTAAATGGTGCAAAATCAGATTTTATTGCTTGAGGACAGAAAGACATACAGGAAGGACTTTGGGAAAAGACATTTAATGTAAAAGCCTTTAGCTTCTTTGTGGGTTTTGAATTATATGTGAACCAATGTTGTGTAAAGAAATACAAACATAAAGTTGTTTACCACTGTGTTGTTAACAAAACAGTATTTTCAAAAAATAAAAAATACTTGTTATTCTGACTGCCTGTGTTCTCATCTCTATAAGTGGGTGGTAACGGTCCCTTCCTCATGATTATTATGAAGAAAAGAAAATGAGTTAATACACTTACAGCCCACACAGCAGTGGCTGACACCTAGAAATAATTTCTAGCTATTATCCTAATAAAGACAAAAGACCCTGACAGAAAATTCAACTCTTTTCCCTGCTATGCAAGAGAAGATGAAAATGGTACCTTGATTAATCTCTACCTTGGTGATTCCTTATTATCAGAAAAGAACATGGTTTTTAATTCAGAAATATAAGATATTCAAAAAGTACGCTGTTTTGGTTCCCTCCATATAAAATCTGGTTTTAATTTCCTCTCAGAAAAGACTTTAATGTGATACTATGAATGCACACACACACATATGAAAAAAATCAAACGCCATTCTTTATTTGCTGCAAGGGTTAAAATCACTGCAGCAAAATCTGATGACGACTTTGGGAATGGGGGGCAGCACTAACCTGTTGCTAATGACAACAGCAGCTGACAATGGAACTTCTCTAAGGTAATGGTAGTCTTCCTTATAGGCAGACCAACACAACCGAAGGAGTATATTACATACATTACAATCATCATAATTATGATTATTTTAATCAGAAAAAAGATAAAGTTAACAGTCACTCATCTTCAGGAACGCAGGGACTGCCATTTAATATTTGTCTAGGTCTAGGAAAAATTTAAAAAATAAATATAAATAAAAGGTCTAATCACTGGGAAATTTAATTTATAGGTATATGATTATTAATATATACAAAACCCAAGAGAATAAACTGCAAAATCAATAGATACAAGTTTGATGAATTGATTAGTTGTCAGATAAATATATAAGATCAATAATTAACTCAAGGCATTAAAATGTATGAGATTTCTTTTATGCTACAAATAATAAATATATATATATATAATATAAACTAGCCTATAATAAAAATGTGTATAATGTGAAAAATATGGGATTTCAGAAAAATAAGTCACTGACTTAGAAGATTACCACAAAAACATTAATTCTTCAGAATTAACTTATAATTTATCATAATTCAAAGCTCAAGTGGGATCTGGAACTTAATATTATTTTTGTGTTGCTCACCCATAAGAATAGCTGAGACAGCTCTCAATAATTTAGAAACAAGTTAGACTTTAATTGATTCAAGGAACATTTTTAATGAAGAACATACAAGAAATATTTATCAATTATTAGATACAGAAAGGATAAGATTAGGACACGTAACAGCCGAAAGAAACAGACAGGACAAGACAAAAATTAGGAAACAATCAAGTTTTGTGTACATACACTCATTTCAAATGCAAACAAGAACTGTGGATTATTTCTACTATATATATATAAACAGAAAATGGTCTTAAACCTTTGGCAAGTCATATGAAAATGAGTTCTTTTAGAGATATACACAAAGAAGCTGAGCCTGAGCTGATCATTTGAAAAAGAAGAGATACTGGGGAGGAAGATGTGATTCTAAGTCCAGCACTGTGACGAAGGGCTCTGGCAGAGTTGGAGCCAGACATGTTCCAGCTGCGTGCTCTGGCCAGCAGCCATTATTTTATATTACAGATATGACTAGAACAGGTTTTTCTGGTCATCAGTCATAAAACCACTGGCTACTTTATCTGTGAGAATTCAGGAATGTTTAGGATGGATGTCCAATTTTCCTTCCTCACTGAGCTGATCCTAAATGTGCGTCTCCTGAACTGCTTATTTGATAGTGCGTCACAGCTGCACAGTAATGTCGGCAGGACACCATCCCTCCAGGCAAGGAAAATACTGCTTTGCAGTAAACCATTTTAACCCATGACAGGCCAAACTCAGCAAAGCACAAGGCAGCCGGCAGTACCCATTATCCATTCAGTACATGTTCTGGGTGCCATAGAAATCTGCAGCACTTGAAGGCTCACAGTTAAGCTCCTTGCAGGGGCCCTGTTTGTCTACAGGTTCACACACACGTAAACACGGGTACTTCTTCACTGTACATGCATGTAAACCAACACAATTTTTATTGAGTAGAAACTTACAGAACATACACCATTTTAAAGCAGAAATTCCAGATATTCTCAATACTCTGCAGACACTATCTCTAAACCATGTTTTTAAAAGTATTTTAGAAGTATACACAGCATTAAAATGGATCAATGCTGTACTGAATCTTTAAAGTACCCTATGTATGAAAGAAATGGAGATATTTTAATGATATTTGAGGATTGAGTGACACAGGCATTCCTATACATCAATAAAGATAAATAATCTAGTACAATTTATTAATAAAATCAACCCAGCAGAAATATTTGTTCAAAAGATTCAAAATGCCATACTTTTACATTTTATCCTTGGAATTTTATCATTAAAAAGCAATTTTAAAGGCAAAAATAATCCTTTTTCATACAAAAGATGCTTGAGATGCTTTTAATAAAAACAGGGGAGAGATGAAAGAATACAGAATGGGTGATAAAAAGAGAACATACAAACAAACCAAATATCCAAAGAAAACACACATTTACATAGCAGACTACATAGGATTACAAACAGGGGTGTGGGAGGATCTGGTTGTTTTGCTTGCTTGTTTGTTTTTTTACAGACAGGGTCTCATTATGTAGCTCAGGACTACCTTGGGACTCACTATGTAGGCTGGCCTCAAACTCACAGAGATCTGCCTGCCTCTACCCCCTGAGTGCTGGGATGAAAGGCGTGTGTCTCTACGCCCTGCTCTTGAGGGTTTTATCACATCTTAAATATTGCATATGCACTGTATTCCGTGGTTCAAAATTCAAACATTCAATTTCACACTTTTATAAGTATGCTTTTAACGGTGCCAGCTTTCTCTTTTAGAAAATTACGCAGTCTTTCTCAAAGGAGAAACAGTAAACGCTTCCAATACTTTTTTCCCCTGGGGGAGAGGAAAGGAACTCTCATGCTCTGCCGTGGGCTCTTGGTGGCAGGGTGCACTCCTGGGCAACAGGCCCTGAATCAAGTCCTTTTCTTCTAACTGGACAGCTGGACCAAATGAAGTAATTCTCTGAGTTTCAATGGCATCGTTTGCAAAACAGGAAGGTTTACATGTTAAGTCCTCAGGAGAGTTGCCTGACACACGGTAAGCATGTGTCACACTGGAAGCGTGACCGGTGTTTTCTTTACCTTCTGTTCCTTAACAAACCAGTACAAATACAGTGGACCTTAAAGACTGCACCTCTCACCAATGCTATGAGGGGTCAGCAGAAGTCACTGAGAGCCACAGCTCCATTCTTGGGTTCTCTGTGGAATCTGAATGCCCGTTAGCAAAAATGGAATTTAACTGCATCAATTTAAGACCCCTTTTCCATCATGGTAATAACACGTTATGGAATATAAAAAATACTTATCACAAGGAGTGAAACAGTACAGTGTCATCCAGAAGTGACTACCACTATGGACAGACTTGAGAGAAGTTCTTGTCCCTGGCTGCATGCAACTCATCGGAATAGGATTCTTATTCCTCTGGTACCCGAAGCAGCCATGACAGCCATTCTTACTTTGACAGAAGCCAGAGTTCCATCCCCAGCACTAGACAAAACAACTTATAACTGTTTGACCAACCTTGTCCCATCATAGGCTAGTCACAATTCCATTTCAAAAGAGGTTCTTCTATGCTATAACTCTAGAGGAACAAACAGGAAAAACCTGAACAAGCTTCATTGGGTTTCCCCACTCAGTATGCTAGCATTAGACTGTACCCTCTTATCCACTAAAATTTCTACATGGTTGGCTAGGTTTCCATGCCTATAAAATGAACTCTCCATTAGACTCTAAACGGATAGGGGTTGGACAGCCATTGAAGAGCTGAATGCATGGGAGTTCCCATAGAGAGATGTAACCTCTTCCATACCTTACCTCTCACATACCCCATTTGAAGCACCCTCTCATTGCACCCTGTGTAACATCTGTGAGCCACTGAAGCACACCAATAGAAGCAGAGGCCAGGGTTAGGGGAACTTTAAATTCACAAGCCAGGCAGTCAGAAGCCAAAGTAAAACAACCTGAGGCTTACAACTGGTACCTGCTAGGGATTAGGGGAGTCTTGAAACTTGAGTCCTCAACCTGTGGGATTAAACTGGTATTGTCCATTGAACAGCGAAAGAGAGGAACTGGCTCAGAAGACTACCAGTCACATCTGCTCCGGAACCCACTGCTTGCTCACTGGTAGTGAAATTCCGACAACTTTATGAGCCTCTGAACCAACAACCTACGCTATGAGAGTACACAGCATGGAATGGAGTTTGCGTGATTGTCTGAACTACTCTTAGGTCTATGCGCTACCTTTCTGGCACCGTTAGCGGATCCTACAGTAGACAGTGTGTAAGAGCAGCACCGACGTCAGAGTGAGGCCAGAGAGAAGAGAACAAGCAAGCCTTTGAAACAAACACAAGCGCTCCTCAAAGGGCAAGTGATCACTGTCCCCGGTTCAGCAGCGCTCACTAGGACACATGTGCCAGCGACGGAAATAAACAGTGGAGAAGATAAGAAGGCAAAGCAAACAGCATGCCCTGAGCCCACTTCTGTAGCACAGCTGCTCTGCTCACAAACATCAGTGATTTCATACCACCTGCAAGCAGGAACCCCGCTTCTCTAACTCCCCAAGTCTTTTGCAACCTACTCCCCTAGCTAAACTATGCAAGTTGTTTAAACGAGGGACGCTTCCCCCAGTTTATGGTGACTTCTCTGACTGTCTTCAGATTAAACCACCCAGTTCAGTCTTCCTTGGCCTGTTTCTGACGGCGTGTGAAAACAGCTCATCTCCTTAAATAAACCGTTGTGTTTCAGTATTCCCACACAGTTTATCTTACAATTATTGACTCAACTGAATTGATTCAGAGAATGTCTGCTAAATAAGGAAAGTGTGAGGGAGATAATCTAATGACGATATGAAAAGGAATTCTAAGTGCCTAAGACTGCCTCAACTACAGACTCTATTGCAAACTGCCTGTCCTGACCTGGACCACTTTTCCCCTTCAAGTACACCAAGCATTCAGGGCACCGTGAAGGCTCACCAGAGCACGGGCCATACCAAATGCCCCTTCTCAGGATGCTTATCTACCCCAGTGTTCAATTCCAACAAATGATTCACCCACACATTTTCTTGTCTGAAACCAACTTAATACAAATGCTCAGACATCTTATAAAAGACCAAAGACTATCCAATCATGCATCTCGGGGGTACCTTATATGAAACACACTCATAAGCTCATCGTGTGAGCTTCAAAGTATGTTCTTACACAGACCTAGACAGACATACACCTGACACCTGAGCTGGTTGCCGGTGTGACAGAGAATGAGAATTCCCAGGAAGAAGCTCAGGTATTTGCGAAACCCGATTCACCGATTTGAACTTCGGTGATGTGGAGAGGTAGGAGTATTGTAACAGAGCCCAATTACAGCTTATCTTAGACTAGATTCAACCGCTTAAGCCACTGCCTACCTGCCTCTCTGCTGGACCATCCATCCCGTGATTAGTAGATAAAAACCTTTGGGATGTATCAACTTAGCAGACGGAAGTCATCAGACAGCATCTGAGGCCTGTAGAAGAGATTCCCTCACCTTGCTGTAACCCGTCTCCCTGAGGTTTCCACCAATGTATTTTTAAGTTGCCTTGATGGAACATGGAACCTGGGGTGATGTCTTTCGTCACTCATCTGGCTCTATAATAAACTATGTCTTACTCCCTTTGAGGCAAGAGCTGTTTTTTTTTTCTTCTTCTTTTTCTTTTGTATCAGCAGCACTCTAAAATGATTACAGAAAGTATAACAGATGGCAACATAAACCGGTAACATATTTGTTTACTCTCGTGTTCTTCTGGAGGTGCCATTCCTGCATGTGACATTATGAGGGCTGTAATATCACTAGGCGATAGAATTTGTTCTGCTCCATTAAAATCTTAGGGGATCACAGTGGCCTAAACGGTCTGTCACAGACCAAAATGGTAGCATGTGTCATGTAGCTGTATATGTATCTACATTGGCATACGCATATGTTATCATGCAAAAGTTGGAGGAAAGAGGAATAATGGCAACCAAATTGGAACCGATACTTGTTTTACAAATTTGCTATAAATAATAAGCTCGTTCTTACAAAGAAAAAATATCCTGAGAATAGGTTATTTAATGCTAATAAAAATGCCAGTGTTACAAAGATAAAGGACCTGATTTTTAGTCCCTTATCCAATAAAAATTTTTAATGACTGCAAAATCACTGTGTCAAGACTAAACTTCCAGAGCCAAGTGTGGTGATCTGAATGTCAATGGCCTTCCTAGGCTCATACGTCTGAATGCTTGGTTCCCAGTTAGTGGAACTCTTTGGGAAGGATTAGGTGTGGACTTGTGGGAAGAGGTGGGCTGGCCTAGAGCTAAGAGGGGGTTGAAGTGTGCTTTGAACCTCAGATTTCTCATCCTGAGAGTGGAAGGCATTTGGCTGTTCCCCCTTTCTTACTCAGACAGACCCCAGCTAGTAGAAACAGCTAGCAAAGCTCCCCCCAAGTGTTGACATGTCTTCGGTCACGTAGTACCTGATAAAATCGTGCCTCTCCAAGGCATGTGGCCTGGTTGCTATTTATCTGACCATTGCAGCTGGAGGACCCCAGGCTGGATGTCCTTTCTCCCAATATGGCCTTATAAGGTATCTTCCCGTGGCCCCTGTAAACCTCTGTCTAATGCAAATAAAGCTCAGTATCACTGTTCTAGCCAATAACATACCACCACATAGGGAATTTCCCCCTCTTCCTCTACCATATGAATGTCACTCCCCTTGCTTCAATAAACAAGTTATTCACTGACAATACCTCCCAAGAAGTCTGTTTCTTGCTGTTCTCAAGCCTCCACCCTTCTTGCCTGGGATGGTTCCTGATTGAATCTCCCTCCTTGAGGCTGGGCCACTTGGCCATCCCAGGGAGGAAGCCAGAAAGCAGGGACCCACAGGAGGAAGCATGTCACTGGGGATAGGCTTTGGGGTTTCAAAAGCCCAGACACATTCTCTCTCCCTCTGCCTGTTGCTTCTTGCCACATGATGTTCATTGCCATGCCTGTCTGCTTCCTTGCTGGTGATCACAGACTAACCCTCTAGAACAGTAAGCAAGCCCCTAGTTAAATGATTTCTTTTGTAAGAGTTGCCTTGGTTATGGTGTCAATGCACAGCAGCAGAACCACAACTAAGATACCAAAGTAATTTTATTAGCTGAAGCCATTTTTTGCTGTAAGTCAACATTCTGGCAGCAGGACTAACACTTTCCAAAGACAACAAACACATCCTGGATAGCCTGGAAGGTTTATATTACAGAAAAGGTCACTGTGTGTTCTGTGACACCATGCAAGGTGAACCCGAATCCAGAAACACGAAGTCAAAGTTTCAGCATCTGAAATTTCGTCAGTACAACATTTTGCTCATCATGTCTCTGATTTTGTATTTCTAGATTAGGGATGTTCAGCTGCTGAAGTCTGTGCAAATATCCCCATGTCTAAAAACAGAAAGCTGAAGGGTTTGGTTGGGTTATCAGACAATCAGAGCTGTAGTAGGTTCTCTACCTCTTTGGTAAAATGCCAAATAATTAAAAAAAGCCTAGTGGTTTTTCTATCTAGTCCAGGGAAGGCTTATGAAAGGAAATACAGGCAGATCACTTGGTCAGAGGAAAGGTCACACGTTCTCTGACTGTGGCTCCACAATTATTTAGAGAAGTGAACTAAAGTCCAGAGGAAGTTAGTGTAGAAATGAAAATTCTCCAGCTTTCTTATGTAAATGGGAATCCTGGAGAGAAGCTATCAACTGCTGCAGACTGTCAGAACTGTAGTGATCTGGAAAGGTCGAGATGCTGCAGATCTGGAGCCTCACACTATAATGCCTCACTGATGCTTCCTTCCACTACCGTGTTTTAAAACTGCCTTGATTCATGGCCGTCTTTGTCCCACTGACACACAACTGCACGGCACTGCCCCCACGTGGGAACGCAGAGCCCATGATAACCGAGCACCACGTTTCTGGGCCACACTCACTCAAATTTGCTCTAGAATAAACTATCTCTTATTCTCTTTGAGGTGTGATATCTTGAGACTGAAGGACTTTTCCGGCTAGCCAACACGGGTGGCAGCAAATCCTCATCGATGGTTTGGCTCGCCGTCTAATTACACAGCTCCTAAGAAGGTACATTTTCTTTACTCTTGACTTAGCATTTCTATCGATTTACCACTTCAAGTGACTTCAAACTCACTGGTGACTGAAGTTGGGATGCATAACCAAAGGAAAGACTTCTAATGAGACTTCTTTCCCACATAATAATTGCCTGGGTATTATCAAATAGATAGTCAAAGTAATAGATTCTCAGAACAGAACTTCCTCGGTGAACCAGCTTTCTTTATAGTCCGTTACCTATTACACAACTACCCAAGTTAGAAACTGCGGCAGGATCACCAACTCAAGTCTTGCTCATAGGTAATCAGACGCCTGCTGACTGTGCCACTCACACGTAACCAAGTGGATATTTCTACAACTTCCATCTTGCCCTTGCTGTTCTTTACCTGAGCCAACTCAACGGCCCCCACTTGGGTCTCTGCACATTCCCTAGTTCCATAGGGCCATCGACGTAAAACTGAGATCAATGATCTTTCAATCTAAGCCCTGTTTGAGACTTTGATAATCTCTGCTCTAAAACTCACACGCCCACCGTGTCCTGGCCCACGCACAAATCCTTGACGATCCCTATCAAGACAATTTTGACTCACAGAATCCACCGAGCCTAAAATGTGCCCCCCGCATTTGCACTCTTAAGCATATTATAGGAAGCCTGCTGCTTCCCTCCTGGTTCCATGGCACTTGATGTATAGCCGATAGAACATATACCACAATCTGTTACATAGTTGTACACATTGACCCTCCTCAACCCATAGGATAGGACAGAAGGACAGGAACTAGTCACCTTCTTCAGTCTGCAACACGCCTGGCACACAGTAAACAATGTATGTAAAGTGAATGAATGTCTATGCAGATTACCATAGCTCGATGCAAAACTAAACGATTCTAATATTTACCTTCCTCTAACAAGACAACTCAGGGATTGAGATTGATCCTGAAAACTCAGCTAAACCTTTAAACATGAATTACAAATCTTAGCAATAAAAATAGTAAGTCAGCAATGTGCTATTCTGAGATGTACTGTCTAAATCGTTTTGTCTAAAGATCCCGGGTTATTGTCCCTGCCTGACTCTGACCTACTCTGGCTGATAATAGGTGATGAGACACCCACTTCAGAAGGGATTCTGATCCACACTAGGAATGCGACACAGGCCCAGAAGAACCACACAGGCAGGCCTGCTGGGTTTCCCCATACATTCTATGGGCATTAGATACACTGAGGAAATCTCTATAAAACCCAAGCCAGACAGTATTTGGAGACTCCTAGACAGTGGCCCAGAGAGGGCACAAAAGCTCCTTCCCCCACACCCCATACATCACTCCCTCTGTGTCCCACATAAGTGAGCATTCTCTGAGCTCTGTGACCCACTCAGTCACAGTAGTCAACACGGGTTGTGGAGGCATAGGAAACATAGGAAAAAAAAAATTTCAGGCCAGTCAGAAGCACAGGCCTAGTAACCTGAGGCTTTGGGTGCACATGCACAGTTGGGGCTTAATCTTTGAGGACTAAGCCCCAAGACAGGTCTGATGCTGTCTTCAGATAGAGATGTTTGGATACAAACTGTACCTTCAAAAGGCGAGCGTGTTGAAGCTCCGTCCCTGGCTTGTGGTATTAGGAAAACTCGAGTGGTCACAACAACATTAACTTTCTCAGTGGGCTAACCCATGGAAGAGTGTCTGGAAGAGGCTACAAGGAGGTGGCCCTACTAGAGGAAGCAGGCCACTAGGACTCATCATTAAAGGGCGTACCTTACTCCTGGCCTCGTCCAGTCTCTCTGCACATCTGGCTACCATGGGAGAGGCAGCTTTACTGTACCATACCATGCAACCAGGATGTGTCACCAGCTCAGATTTGACTATGAGCTAAAATCTTGACTCTTTAAGTCATTTTTCTCAGGTTATTTGTGGGAAAACTGATTTTAAAAAAAAAAAAAAAAAAAAGGTGTGACTATCACAACTCTGCAGAACTGAATGCCTCAGCCCAGAGCTACTGTCTGGAATGGAGTTAATTGCTTGTTTACTGAGAGGTGGGAATCCTGACATCTTTAGGGCTGAACAGGAATTAGCCGTGAAAGTTTAGCAGAGAAAGCTCCGAGGTGGCTTTTCCTTCTACGCGCACGCTCTGACATATTTTTGTTGCATTTTGGCATCAGGCATTCTGCTAAATAGGAGAAACCCTGTGCCATTCATTTATTGTATTCCAAAATACCTTCCTACGTGTTCTTGTATTCTTACAACTACCCAATAAGATAGCAGGGCAGTTTTTAATCACCTTTGCTTTACAGATGAGATACCTGAAAGCAAACAGTTTAATGTGACTTTGTGACTTACTCAGAGTCAAGCAGAAAGAAGCAGATGTGTAGCTAAGTAGCTGTCCACTAGATCCATGTCTTGCCATGCTATTAAAAATCCTCTACAATCTTCGAGTTCTTCCTCTATTGCCCTACTTTCTCCATAGAGAGATTAAGATCTCAATCCCGGTCTAAGACATCAGACTTCAGGGAAATAAAACAGCCCACTGTCAGCAATCCAGGCCAGGACTAACCTGTTGTCCTTGCCCACGGTCACTCTGTCTCCCCCAGGTATCAGCTTCTTCTGTTCAATTACCCCATAGCTTTCTCGGCACACCTTCGTTCAAAGCAGAAAAAGATACATTTTCATCTTTGCTAACTAACATTTACCTTTCGAGAACCCCCAATGACTCAGAGAAACGAGGAATAAATGTAAGTTAATGACTACGTTTACAGGAATCTGAGAGTAGAATAAAGATCTGATTCAGAAACATCAACACCCAAAAACATTTTAAGTCATGGAGTTACCAGTAAACAAAATCAAGGAGAAAGTGACATGAACTGCAGAAAATAACAGCTTGCACATTTCAAAAGCCAAGAAGATCAATGTTTGGATAATCTTCCTAAGTGCACAGAGAGACACAGATTCCATCATGCAACATAATTACTGAATTCAAGATAATCATATCTTGATGACTAAAATGGTTTGATTCGAGAAAGTCTCTGGCTTGGTTTGCAGATCTGATGTTAACCATGACCTGCCATTACCAAAAAGAACAGCCACAGTCATAAATACAGGGATGCGTACCGTGAAGTTGAGGCAGAAGGTCTCCTCGACATCTTCGCCAGGGTAATCTAGAAGCTCTTGAAGACTCCTGGTCACAGAAGGAAAGGAAAAGAGGCAAATCAAATGTTGCAATGGCGTTTCTACCCCAATCATGTCCAGAGTCTTGGCTAAGAAAACTAAAGAAGGAAAGTATGAGTGAATACAAATCCAAGAAAAGAAAAGCCGGGCACCTAAACCTTAAAAAATTAAGGCAGCAGACTGTGCTGACTCTCTTTCCCACTGACGTACATTCCTAACCTGATGATGAAGGTCAAATGGTTAACATCTGATGGGTATGTGTCTGCTGGTCCTCAACACTGCTCAGTGTATACACATATACCCCAGAACACAATACTGTAAGAGCACCACAGACTGGCTTTACTCATATGCATTAGTGAAACAATCCTTCCACCATTAAAAAGACAAGGCCACAAAGTCACTGTGGTGGTGTGGATGAGACTGGCCCCAACAGGCTCATGCATGTGAACACTTGGTCCCCACTCGGTGGAACTGTGTGGATAGGTTAGGAAGGTGTGGCCTGCGGGAGGACGTGTCACTGGGGTGAGCTCTGAAGCTTCAAAACCAATCTCATTCCAGTCTCTCTGTTTCCTGCCTGTGGTTTGAGAAGTGGACTCTCAGCTGTTCCTGCAGCCATGATTGGCTGCTGCTGTGCTTCGCAGCCATGATGGACTCTTAGTCCTCGGGAACTGTAAGTTCAAATAAATTCTACATGGTATCACATCACAACAGAAGAAATGCCATTAATACAGTCACCTCCTTCAGATAGGAATTTTAAGGGTGGGCGAGGCCCTGATTCCCCAAACCATAGTTCCAAACGTTGAAATCATCAAATATCAGAATTCCTAATGTCTAAAACGCCTAAGGTCCAAAATCTCAAATAGAATTCTAGAAAAACTGATTTAAGAGATCCGTGAGGAGTAAGAGGTGTAGCTCACTCGCTGAGAAGAGAACAGCTCCTGGCTCAATGCCCATTCCTAAAATTGTAAGAGAAGAAAACAGCCCCCTCAAACAAACAAACACAGAAAAAGCACTAAAAACACAGTCATTCCCACCTCTAGAAGAAGATTTGGAATAACAAACACCACAAAATATTACTTAGGAAACCACTTCAAAACAATTTTCACAAGCATAAACACTCGGATACACAGATCATAGTTGTAAAGGTACAACAAACTTTCTCAAAATCTCTTATTTTAATAATCGCCCCCACTGTTATCGCTAGACCATGACAAGGCTCAAAGTCTCCACCCCTTTCTGGTGCATGAAAATGAAACCAGAGATTATCGTGTGCTCCTGGAGAGCTATGACTGTCCCTTCTGCCCCACCCGTCTCTTTAAAGGTTTATTTATTTATTTATTATGTGTGGGGGGTGTTTTGCCTACATGTACACATCTGTGACTGTCTGCTGCTTGTGGAGGCCAGAAGAGGGCATTGGATCCCCTGGAACCGGAGTTACAGATGGCTGTGATCTGCCAAGTGGGTTCTGGGAACCAAACTCAGGTCCTCTGAAAGAGCAATGGATGTTCTTAACCACTGAACCATCTCTACAGCCCAGGCCTCTCTTTTCATTTCTTCTCTTGTCCACACAGCGAGACACAGGCAATGCTTCAAGCAAGTGCTATACATTCTATAATGCTTCAACACACCCAAACTTGCACATATGTGGTATCCCATCTTAGATCCCTGTGCTAGATGGAGCGATGGTGACAGGTCCCCACACCACCAGCATGACTTTTAGCTCTTTACCTTCCTTCAGCTGGTGACAGTTCCTTTAAATCTTCCAAGCCAGGCTTTACATTCAGTAACTTCTTGTAGAGGGCCAATGGGAAGTGGAGGTCAACCACAGTGGAGTTGTAGATGGCTAGTCCACAGGTTATGCCGATCAAATGAAACCAGTTGCGCTCTACGAAACACTTTTGGGGGGGATGCAAATGCATTAGAAAGGAATAGTGTTTGAAGACCCTGAGACACTCTACCACCTACTCAGAATATTCCAGTATATTGGAATATTTATATTTGTGTTTACATATCTATATGTACACTCGGAGGCAGAGAAAATCTCCCCAAAGTTTCATTAGTGTTAACAGATACGATGCAGACCAAGCCAAGCACTATAACTCATCTGATCATAAAGAGCTGACTTGCTACTACCTCCAGCGGGGCTGTTCGGAGGCTGTTCTGTGACGATGGGACAGTTCTCTTCCGTGCCACCCCGGACAGTAGCTACCAGCCACACGTGTCTACTAAGCAGACGAAATGTGAACAGTAAAGTAATGAGTCTTCATTATTGAATTTTAATTTAAATCAGCAGGCGTGACTAGCTACTACCATTGAGGACAGTGAAAATCTAAGGAGAAAATGCCAGGAGCAAACCCACCCTAAATTATGAGATGGATGAAATAAGAGCACCTCGAATGTGTGCTAGATAACTACTCCACAGCTGAGCCCCATCTCCAACCCTAGCACTCCTTTTAAAAGGTAGCTCTCCTTCTAAGTTAAAAAAAAAAAAAAAGTTCAAGTCTATGTGTACATAGTCAGACACAAACTACCATCATTAAAAGGATACACATTTGCTTACCGATGCCCAATACATTATAAAACCAATCCTCCCGCCCCAGGTTTTTGAGACAGGGCTTCTCTGTTGTAACTCTAGCGGTCCTGGAACTCTTGCAGAGCAGGCTGGCCTCAGAGATCCACCTGCCTCTGCCTCCTGAGTGCTGGGATTAAAGATGTACGCCACTACCACCTGGCTCTCTCTCTTATTTAACTTTTCACTGAAAGCATTTTCCTGGCCTTTTGGATAGAATTTATTAGCTGTAAAGGATGATCCCATCATGCCCATGACATCATTCCCCTGTTAGAATCATCCCGTCACCAGGCCTTCCCATCAAACTGGAACTGCTGAAACATCCAGTCTCAAGGACTGAACTGCTGTTACAGCCTGCAGACAGCCATTGTTGACTACCCAGCACCTATCAAGTAAGTCAGTCTAATAAAACCTTTTTTATAATACATATTCATCTTATTGGTTCTGGTCCTCTAGAGAACCTTGCCTTATGCAATCTCCATACTAAAGTTTCCAGTATCTAAGAGTTATTTTTTTCCTATCTCATTCTCTGGCATCTGCAGGCCAGGATTTCTTCTGCCTTGGCCCACAGATCATATAGTGGATGGCAATTTTTTCATTTCTCTCAATGTTCAAGGAACTCAAGAATATATCTAGCATTGGAAAACGCTAGGGTTTGGCCTGTGAGGCCAACCAGGTCAGTCTGTCTCCATTGCCCACACCGTGGGATTCCATGTGGGTCCCCTTCTCACCTTGATCCTGCGCTATGATGGAGAACAGGAAGAGCTAAACTAATCTTTTAAAATTATTTTACATTTTACATGTATGGGAGTTTTGCCTGCATGCATGTCTGTGCACACATGCATGCCCGGTGCCCGATGAGGCCAGAGAAAGCTTCAAATCACCTGGAACTGGAGTTATGAACAGTTGTGAAGTACCATGTGGATGCTGGGAATCAAACCTGGATCCTATGTAAGAGCAGCAAGTGCTCGCTACCATGAGCAATCTCTCCATCCCCAAAATCTATTTTCTTTATCACACTCTTCCTTTTGCCCTTCGTGGATATTATGGTCTGGATCTTACCTATCAACATTGACATTGGGGCTCATGGCTGACAAAATGCACTATGAGTCTTGAAAGCAGATCAAGCCAGAAAGTTGGACATGTTGGGCATTTTAATAATTAATTTTGCAATGTTAGAAACCAATGGGCTAGTTTGACAACAAACAGTATGTTTAATGCAATCAATATACTTAATTGTGACATTACGAACTTACTGTATCTGAAAACCACAAGAGATGTGAATCTTGATAGTAGGTAAACATCCCATAAATGGGATTCAACAGTTCTTTTAACAGCAAAAGAAAGAACTCCTTTGTAACGCCACCAGCATCCACTGCTTCTTCCCCGTCGAAGATCACCTGGAAACATGGGGACAGGATTGAAACTTCAGGGAAAGCAATGACCAGCCAAATCCTAGACTATGCCACCAAGCAAGAGCCTCATCTGACTAACTGACTGAAAACAGGGGCTGTGTGTAATAATACCCAGAAGTTCCAGGGAGAAGAACCAGATAGACTGCTATGATTATTAGATTTTTTTCAAAATTCTTTTTTGTGTGGTACTAGTAGCTGAAGAGGAGCCATACACACGCGAAGCAAGTTCAGAGCAAATGCTCTCCCACGGAGACACACACAAGCAAAGCAAGTGTGCTCCCATTGGGCTACACCTCTAATCCTTGTCATATTTTATCCTGAGACAAAATCTATCCAAGTTGGCCAGAATGGCCGTGGCCTTCCCATTTTCGTACTCCAGCTCCTTGACTAGCTGGAATTAGAATCACACCCATGCATCCTTATTAAGACATTTTGGAGATGGTAACAGTGTGACACCATCAGTTCAATTTGTTGCCCACTGTGGTTCTGAAACTCCTAAAAACATTTATGAGTGATTTGCAACAGAGATAGAAGTCACATAATTTCAAACAACTTTAAGTACTTCTTTAACTACTCCTCAGGATACCTGCTGTCTACCGAGTTTCACACAGAGCCTGCAGCATAATAAGCAGTCTTATGTACTAGTATTCAGTCTCTGGGAAAAGATTCTTTATTACTAATTATAAGCTGCTAAACTTGCCTATACGGATAGGCCAACAGCTTGTAGATGACGTCACACCTTTCCATTGCTCCATTTCTCATTTGCCTTCTTTCTCTTAAATCTTTTACATAATAATCTGCCAAGGTGAGAACTCAGTTGTCATATTTCATCAAAGTCTTATGTTTTATAAGTCTGTGTTTGATAGTCTAGCATGAGTACACTGTGCAGAAGCAAAGCGCAATAATCTCTCAACAACCCAAAACAGGCACACTATAGAAAGCAGAAGCAGAGACCAATAATCTCTCAACAACCCGGTAGCATTAAATCTGATACTACAATGAGGCGTTCTTTCCGGTGACTTGACAAAAGGAGGTGATTAGAGTCTTGTCAAAAGAATGACATCAATGAAGAACGGCTGCTCTTCATATCTTAGTAAGATCTCAGCTGCCATAAGCTCATGCGGTACTAGAAGAGTCCGCTGAAGGAGCTCACCTTGAGAGGCTTCTTCAAGTCAATGTCAGAATGAATGCTCAGCTCTCTCAGGGCATCTCCGACAAGGTGGTTCCTGCGGACATGAAGGACCAGGAAGGGGCTTCTGGCCAGCAGAGGCTCCAGGGTAAGAAGCATGAAGACATTCTGCAGGTTGGCTCCATTGACCGCCACCTGAAATAGAACAAGCCCAAACAGTTTTGAGCACAGCGCACACTCTGGAGAACCTCCAAATCAGAGACAGCTGACTGCATTTTCATTTTGCTTTTCTCCAAAACCTTAACTGTTTCACTACTTACATTGACAGGGCACATAAATCTTTCTAATATGGACTCAACCAGATTAGCTAAAATAATTTATGAGTCATATGATCAAAATAACTAGGCCCAGGATAGTGGTTCCAACCAATATGCTTGAAGAAACGTAGCAGAGTACGTGAAAACAAGATTCTCAAAATAACAGAAAACAGAAACAAAAAGTCCTTGTGCAAAGTGTCCATTTCAGTAGCAATCTTCCAACCGAACAATATCATAGCTATATCCATATGAAAGCAGTTATACAGAGAGAGACAAAACTAGGGAAAGGCAGAAGAAATGGAGAGCCAGAAAGATGAGTGAAGACATGTCCATTAACCACAGGGCTGGTTAGATCTGGATTGCTAAATGTCTCTGTATACATTCAAACAAAACAAACTATATTTTATAATAAAATACACAGTAAATTAAACTACTAACAAATCTTTTTTGATTCATTAAAGACTACCACTTGATTACCCCCTTTCCATCAGGTCAGCAAATTGTGGCCCCACAGCCTGGGACACAGCTTTGCATAACGCTTGCACTAATAATGGTTGGGGGGGCATAATATTTACAATGTGAAAATTACATAAAATTCAGTCTTTAATATACATGAGGTTTTGCTTTGATTTGGGGGTGTGTGGATGTTTCTAGGTTTCTTTGTTTTTTTAATCCTTTTCTTTTTTCTTTTTCTGAGTCTGCTGTCTACAAGAGTCCAACAGTTCTTAATGGCAGCACAGGTTGCCACAAGGCCTCAAGTGTTTACTACCTGGCAGAAGCAGAAAATACTTATCACCCTAGTCTACATAAATAGACACTGAACACAAAATTACTGAACCTGGCATGGCGGTATACACCTCTAATCTTAGCAACAGGGGCCTAGAGAAAGGCCAAGATTGCAAGGTACCATTGGCTCCACAGTGAACTGGAAACTAGCCTGGAGAGAAATTCAAGCCAGGAAGTGAAAGACCTTAACAATGAAATGTCAAAGATACCAGGGGAGAAAAAAAGAAAGAAAAAAGAAAAAGAAAAACTACCCCAGAAGGTATAATGACCAAACCGATACAGCAAAAACAGCCATTCTGCCAAAAGTGATATAGAGACTCAATTCAATCTCCATCAAATTTCTTTTTCAAAAAATCACATTTTATTTTCTGGATACTAATACAATTTATTTCATATTAAAAAACCCAGAAACAGTATGATTTGATATCATTTGTGCAGAAGAATAAAGAAAAAAAAATTTTCAGATTGCAGAAATAAACCCACGTAGCTACAGGCGTCTCACCTTTGACAAAGATGTCAAAAACAAACCCTAGAAAAAAAAGGCAACCTCTTCAATAAATGGTACTGGGAAGCTGAACAGTCACATGAAAAGAAAAGAAAAAAAAACCAAAACCAAACAAAACAGCTAGATCTGAATCTCTCATCCCTGCACAAAAATCAACTCAAAATAGATCAAAGTAACCTTAATGTAAGACTTGGAAAATACCAGAAGAAAAGATAGGTTAAAAAAATACTTCAAAACAGAAATACAGCCAAGGACTTTTACTTGAAATACCTCTTAAGAATTCACTAATGCAACCGTATGAAAGAGGCTTTTGCACATCAAAGCAACAGAGGCTGGAGACGCAGCTCGTGATTATGGGCATGGTTTGTTGTTCCAAGGGACCCGCGTTTAATTCCCAGCACATGTGAGCGCCACATATGTGGGCTCACAACCACCTGTGACTCCAGCCCCAAGATATCTGATACCCTCTTCTGGTCTCACTGGGCACCAGGCCTACATATGGTGCACAAACATACTCTCAGGAAAGCACTCCTATATACACATAAAATTAAATGAAACCTTCCAAGAAAAGGAAATAGTTAAAAAAAAAAAAAGGAGAAAAACCCTTGGCATTTATACATTCCACAGGAATATCTCATAATTGTTTGTTGTTTGTGTGTCTGGTTTGTCAACTTGACATAAACTAGAGTCACCTGGGAAGAGGGAGCCTCAACTTCAATTGGCCTTCAGGTTAACCTATGGCAGGGTCATCTATTAATAACTGATATGGGAGGGCCCAGCCTACTATGGGTGGGACCATCCCTGGGCAGGTGGTCCTGGGTCTTTTAAGAAAGTAGGGAAGAAAGAAAAGAGGGGAAATGATACGATTATATTTTAATTAAAGTTTAATAAAAATTATTTTTTATATAAAATAAATATTAGGCTGAACTTTAAAAAAAGAAAAGAAAGACAATTGAGCAGGCCATGGAGCGCAAACCAGTCAGCAGTGTTCTGTTCTTCCAGGACCTCTGCCCCAGTTCCTCCATGACGGACTGCAACCTGGGAGTTGTGAGATGACATCAACCCTTTCCTCCACAAATTAGTTTTGGTTGGCATTTTATCACAGCAACAGGGAAGCAAAGTAAAACTATCTAGAAAGAACTAAAAAATGAAGCGCGCGCGCACACACACACACACACACACACACACACACACACACGCAAAAGAATCATCTCATCAACAAATGGACTAGTGAATTGAACAGACAGTGCTCAAAAGGAGAAATACAAATGTCCAATAAATATATACTTTTTAATGTTCATCGTGTATAACCATCAGGGAAACACAAATTAGAGCTGCTTGGAGATCCCATCTCACTCCAATCAGAATCTCTACAATCAAGAAAGCAAAGGACAAAGCAAAGTCGGGAAGCATGTTGGGGAAGAGGAACCATCATTCCACTGTTAAAAGTTCCAATCGGTGCAGCCACTCTGAGAACCAGCGTGGAGGGTCTTCAGAATACTAAAATGAGAGCTAAGTGTACGTGAACCAACCCAGGGACTCTCAGTCAGCACACCACGAGACACTCACACACCCACGTAGACTGTGGCTCTGTTCACAGGAGCCAAGACCGGAACTGCGCAGACGCCTAACAGCACACAGACGCGTAAGGAAAACACGCTTCACGTGCACTATGGAACTTCTGTCATCTGTTAAAAAAAAAAAATGGAAATACGGCATTTGGAGGAAAATTGTGCAGCCGGAGGGGGCACGCTATACAAAAAGAAACCAGACTCAGGAAGAGAAAGCACCTCTTGTTTTCTCTCAAATGTACAAGATATGCTTACTGTAAACATTTATACGAAGTAGAAAGGGGACTCTTCTACCTCCCGGGTAGAAGGGGCATAACTGGGGGTGAGAGAGAGAGAGAGAGGGCAAAGATGAGAGGAAGGGAATTTTGTCAAAGAAGGAGAACAACAAGAGTGTGGCTTGGAGGGCAATGGAGGTAACAGAGGAGCAAGTAAGAACAAAGAACAATGGTACAGACATAAATAGTTATAGTTATAGTTCACATATACATGAAATTTTCATATATATATTAAAATGTCACAAGAAAATCCATTTCTAACCAAAAAAAATTTTTTGCAAAAAAGCCTGGACTACAGTGAGAGCCTTTCTCAAAAAAAAAAAAAAAAAAAAAAAAAAGTAAAGTAACAAAATTATTTTTAAAAATGTGACTTTTTAAAGTCATAATGAAATTTCACTCAGAAATCTACCCCTCCACTAAGAAGAGCCGTAACTGAGAGTGGACAATGAGAAGGACAGTAAGAGGAGGAAAGGATTCTGAAAACGAGCTACCTGCATCTGCAACTCAGCATCAGTCTGTAGCATTTTGGTCTTGGCTTGGGCATCAAAGACGAAAGGGTAGGAACAAAGGGTTACAGTATCCTGGAATGAAGACACATCGTTGGTATTGTTACAGTATTACCCAATGAACACTGGAGATATATAAGTACAGGCAAAAGGCATTATTTACCTGCATGATAGACGGCCTGGCCTTCTGTGTAAAGAACAAAAAAGATAGACTCTTACTTGAATTATAAAAGCATAATTTTAACTGCCCCCCCAAAAAATGTAAAATATATATACGAGATCTTTTCATGCTATCTGGTTATCCAGTCATCAACCTAACACTATTTCAAGAGCTGAGAATGTTTTAATGAGAAAGAAGGGATGTTTTGATGGACACAGACTTTCAGGTTGTACCTGGTCTAGGGGACTCTATTTGACAAAGCACCAGCTGGCTCCATTCTGAGTGTAAATGCAAGGCTGGAAGACAACGACACTGTGACTTATGAGCAAATACATACCACCACCTGTGCAGCACTGACCCTGAGGTGTAGACTGCGAAATATCTTAACCAAGTAGATGACACTTACCGACATAGACTACAAACACGAGCACGTGGTGGAATTAAAACCACACGCAGAAAGAAAATCAGGTCACAAAACTTACCAAACACGGCAGACCAACAGAGGTGTAACACACTCACCTGGACCCCACAGACAGGAGGATAGCCAACAATAATTTCACTGAGCACCTGGTGACTTTCAAGGGGCTGATGAGCAAAGAACTACCAGCTGTCCCTGGGGCTTCAGCTCAGCTCAGGCATGACTATTTGCCATGGCCCATTTGAGTCGCTATCTGTCCATCCAACCATCTGTCCATTTGTCTGTTTACCTATCCATCTGGACCACGTCCTGTACCTCACCTTGATGTTCCTACAGCCCTGCAGCTGGGTTTAATGTGATGGCTCATTTTTAACCCTAGGGCTCGGTTCTACTCCCACTCCCCCCACCCCACCCCCACCACTCACTCCCAGCAGTAATCCAGCTGGGTTTAGCACAGGACGCACCTGTGATGCTGTTCTCCGCATCTGCTTCCCATAAGGCTTCTGAATTCTGTGGTTTCTTGAACTCTTTTGTAGCCGTTATGTAACCTGCATGTCTACTGTGTGAAATGCAATCTGGGATTTCACAGGTAACACTAGTAACCAAGACTAGAATAACAAAAACTTGTAATTTGCTCATGGCCAGCTATCCTGTGATAGCTGGCTCTTAGGGCCAATTTACAATCTTCTGAAAGGCAGATCACTGGATATATTGGCAAGGGTGTTAAGAGGGAAAATGACCTACCCTGAAAGTGAACAGCATCATTCTATGGACTCAGGTTCTGGCCATGATAAAGAATGAGAGACTGTGAATCTAAGGGAGTAGTCCAGCATAGTGCATGCCTTACACAATCGAAGCATTGAGTCTGATTCCCAGTACTGCATAGAGTGAGCATTGTGGTGCATGCTTAAATTCCTAGCACTCAGAGAAGGTGAAGGCTGGGGGATATAAGGAGTTCAAGTCATTCTCAGATGCACAGTGAGTCTGAGAACAGCCTGGCTATTGGAGACCCTACCTCAGAAAGAAAAGAAAAAAGAAGGAGAAAGCCATCTGAGTGACTGAATGCCTGATACCGCGGACCCAGCTGCTCCCACCGCCGAGCCTCCTCCACCATGAGGGACCTGAACTCCTTTAAGTTGCTTTTGTTCAGGCACTTAGTCACAGCAATGTGGAAAATAGCTTGCAAATATGAATTTATTGTCAGCCAATAAACCGATACTGTGGAAACTCACAAACATACCTGTTTATGTTTTGAGCATGGTGTGCTTACCACAGCTATGTAATAAATATTATTAACAGAAACACAAAAAACAGCAATAAAGATCATTTTGATCTTCAACATTTATCGAAAGGAAACAACGAACAAATGCATGCTTAGAGATCTGAGTGTGTTACGTTGTTGCTTTAACGGCTCCTAGAATGCTCTGTGTTTTTGGATGATTTTCTAAACAAAATAGAAACACATTCTGAAAGATCTCTGCTTAATTGCGTTCTCACACGATTTACACTTCTCTGTTAATGACTGCACTGGTGGGCTGTAAATACCTAATTGTGCAAGCACAGTGAGAAAAGGCATTTTTGCCTCGTAGATGGCTGTGTTTACTAAGGAAAAAGCCAACACTTCTCTAGCTTGCCGAATGAATAAGATTTAACAGCAGGGGGAGAACAAAAAGAGCCGAGTCATCCCTGAAGGCTGGTGTGGGAACTCAAGCCTGGGCCTGGCGATGGCAGCTCTTATGTACAAGGCTGGAAAATTCGCTTCCAGGGCACACACTGTATCATCTCACTGAACCTGTGACGCTCATCAACATTTGACTGGCGATAATGTTTTCTTATTTAATGTGTGTACACTTAATTTGGTTTATGTATATTATGTGAATAAGAACTATACCTCCCTTTGTGTTTATGCGTATTTAAATGATTTCTCTACACCAAGAAACACCAGAGAGACAATGCCAGTCCAGTGGAACCAAGTTTGGAACTGTGAGCACATAAATACAGGTCAGTCTGACTCCACTCTCGTGCGGATATATCAAACTATTTTGAATTGAATTGATCATCTCTCACGAGGCTGTTTATCCTGGGCTACCCATTCCCCAGAAATGAGTCTCAAAAACTTAAAAAGGTTCCTCCGTATCAGCGAACCATATTTCAAGGTCTCTGCCTGCAACAGAGTTGACCCCTATGGCATAAACTCATTCTTCAAAATATATGAAACAGAAGCAACAGATAAGCAAATTCAGAGCTGAAGATCTAGAAATATCCTTCTTACATATCAAACCAGCCCTTTCTAGATGTGCTGTGACAGGGAGCAGCTGAATACAGACATGTAGCACTGACACAGCTTCCTCGGCCCCTCCCTTCCCCAGCATGTGTCCAGTGCTGGCATCCGAAGGCAAACACTCCCCCAGTGCTGCCCCTCCTTTGACATACAAGCAGGGCGTCAAGATTTCTTAGATTTTCTCTCTGAAGGCCTTTTGCAAACCACTGAACGAGGCCCTCATCTGTACTGCCCTCTATGGGAGCCTACAAAGACATTCACACTGTATGCCTTTTGCTTTTCAAATGAAGACTCCCACACATAATTAAAAAGTAGGATAAGCCACTATTGCCTCTTCTTAAAATGAACAGAATCGCTTACTTGTCTGCGCTATACTCTTCGAGATAGATAAACATGAGGCTGTGTTCCACCCCAGTGACTAGTCAAGGTAATCATGTGTGTGGGTGTTCAAAAGCTGCTTCTGAACAAGTCACTGTTGTTCTGATGTGCCAAGCACTGGGGTGGCCTCACTTGATCCTCACGCTACTGTCAAACCTCTCACCATCAAATGAGAATGCTAGGCCTAAAGAAATGAACTTACTTGTCTGAAGCCAAAGGCAACAGAACAAAGCTGTGATTGTAATCCAGTTCTTTTGTTGTTTGTTGTTGTTGTTTTTAGATAAAGTATTACTATAAAGCACCACTCAATCTATAGACTAGGCAGCACTTGAACTCACAAAGATCGGTTTGCCTCCACCTCCCAAAGTGCTAGAATTTTAGGTCTGTACCGTCATGCCTATACACACTGGAGAGACCAGGAGAATTACTCCCACAGGGTCGTCTCCTCCATGGAGGAAATGTATACCTGTTTTCTACCTAGAAGGCTGGGAGTGGGTGTTGTTACCAACCTTGAGACCTTTGCTGTCTGTAAGTCCAGGCCACATCCTCCCCAGAAACGTTTATCCCAGGCTCTCCCTCCCTAGGCCTTTATCTTTAGCCTTGCTCCTCAGTCAATAGAGCCCATCCTTAGGTGAGATGTCACATGCACTTTTTAGCCCACTGAGCTCTATGCCATCTTGGTCAGAGACCACAGCAGATCCTAGGCCGCTGAGCCCATCCTCATGGCAGAGATCACATGTTCTTTGCAAAAGGCTTTCGAAGTAGTCGCTCCTTAAGCTTTACTGAGCACATGCGATTGAGATAATCGTTGCCAGGAAACTCTTCCAAAAGTGTACTGTACATGAATATGTCTACAGTAAACTGCCTGGTGTCAGACTCCAGAAGCTTGAGCTACTCCACTCCAGCTAAGTTGTGCTGAACCACATTTCTTTCTTGCCTCTCCTTGGTTCATTTCTCTGCAGGCCATAGCACTTGCAGGGACCCCACACACGCCCAGACTATTCTTTTAGGATGGACCATGGGCTTTTTCTATACACCATGCTAGCACAAGGCTAAAATATTAATACAGCAAACCAATTATTCACTATTTTTATTTTAAAGTGATGAAAACAAAAACTCTATGAAATACCATTAAGAAAATTAAATTTCAATTTCTAATTACACTGTACCTCATACAATAGAAAAACTTCTATGGAAAGCATGTAAAGTCACACACTAACTTCAGCTAATTTTCTATCTTGTTGTAGTAAGGGCTTTAATTACCAAAGAGAAGATGAGTATTAGTCGAGATCTGGAAAGACATTTGTTTACCACGTGTTCACAGAAAGAAACTAGTAAAATTGCTCATTTAAGTACCTCTACTCAAAGTATGGTAATGGCCACTGACAATATGAACAGTCTCTTTCTTAGGGTCAGACAGAAATGAGGACTGCCAAGGCAAGCAAAGCCAGAGAAAAACTGCTCAACTTCCACAGGCCTCTGTGTTCTCACCAGGACAACACAGTTACTGAACTAACTTATTAAGACTAATTTCTCTAATATTTCATAATTTACAAAGTGACCTTTTGTAATTGCTAAAGGAAGTAAGATTAGAATCCACTGATGCTCCCATGTTAAAATTCCAATGTCAACTCTTTTAAAACATGATTTCTATTGAAAAGTATTTTGTTTTTCAAAACATAACAAAATCTTACAAAAAAATACTGAGTGTCCCAATTTTTAAATTTTCCGTGAGGAAAAAAAAAAAAAAAATCATCTTTCCATTACTTTGAACAGATATCATCCGACAAAGAAAACTATCTCAGCCATTTAGTTAAATACACTTATGTAAATGCTTTGTCTTTAGAGACAACTGCAGAGCTCTCAAGCCATACAGGGAAAATGTCACCCTAAGGCTGGCAATGCATCTGTGAAACTAGCAAAGGACTCACTTCAGATGTATCTGCTACACCAGCTGCACTAAATGCAAGTGCCAAATGATCACCTGTATTGTGACATTCCAGTCTGCACGAATCCTAAAACCCTTGCATATATCCAGGCCAGTCTATTGCTGAGCAATTGTTGCCATGCTGAGGGTGGCAGGCAGGACTCCACAGTCCCTTAAGTGCTGTGTCAAACATCATCAGAGTTGGATCAGAGACGCATGACATCTTTATATGAGCCATCCTCAATGAGAGACGGCCACAGGGTCTGGGTAGCTCTCAGAGGAAGAGTGAAGTAGACTATCTGTCGGAAAATGATGAATAGCAGATGTTCCTCAATATCTGGGATAAACCTGTGGGAGTGGTGGTGTACAGAGAGCCTCATCTAAGAAGATGCTCTACACCCAGCCAGTTGGTGACTTCTGGATGGCAGCTGTGTGCCAGGTCTTCCAAAATCCAAGAAATGCTGAAAGTTCATATATTAATGTCCTGACTTTTTTTTTTTTAATTTGTGGGTCAAAAAATAAGTACATAGTATAAAATATATCATCCTCACTATTTTCAAATGTATGATTCAAATGGGGGCTGGAGAGATGCCTTAGCAGTTACGAGCACTGGCTGCTCTTCCAGAAGACCTGAGTTCAATTCCCAGCACTCACATGTGTTGGGGAAGTTTATTTTTACTTATGTGTAAAGTAATTGTTTTTGTGCACTGTTGGAAAAAGGGATGCATAGATCCTGGCATTTTGTATTGTTTGCAGCTGTTGGATTTATGTGGGAGATGTTGATTGGTGATGATCTGCATGTGCTATCAGTAAATAGAATACCTGAGGAGTTCTGAAAGAATAAAAACACCCGAGCTCAGATGTTCGGGGTTCCACTGTTGATCGAGTATAGTGCTGGCCATGATGGTGGTTCCCTCTGCTGAGGTCTGGCAGGGCTTGAGCCTATGAAAGTGCCTCCCTGTCTCACTTGGTGAGACCACACAGTAGTCTCACAACAGGTGTGGAAGCACATACTAGTTTCCCGGAACTTGGGAGGAGGTTGGGGGCAGAATAATCAGAATGTCAAGGTCATCTTTGGTTATATAATGAGGACTGTAATACATGAGACCTTATCTCAAAAACAAAACAAGGGGCTAGAGAGATGGCTCAGCAGTTAAGCGCACTGGCTGCTCTTGCATAGGGCCCAGGTTCTATTCCTAGCATCTACAAGGCAGTTCACAGCAGCTTGTAACTCATTCCAGGAGATTGATGCCCTTTTCTGGCTTCTGCAGACACTAGTCATGCACAGGGTGCCCAGACATATGCAGATAAAACACTCATGCATATAAAATAAAATATTATAAAACAAAATTAAAAAAAAAAAACAGCCCCTGAAATATTCACATTGTTGTACAACAGAATTGTCTCATCTTGCAGAAATGGAGCCTCATATACATTAAAAAACAACCCACATTTCCCTGATGCCTCCAAACTGCCTCTGCCAATCATTATTCCATTTTCTGCTCTATCAACCTGATTGCTTCAGAGACTTAAGTTACATCCCAGATACTCCAGATACGTTATGAACCCTTATGACCCTTATGCTTACCTAAAATACTCCCAAGGTTCAAGAATGCAAAAGTTAATTGAGTGAAAGACAGGTGTGGTACCGGCATTAACGTCACAGACAAGGTGCATGACTCCAGTGTACGCTTCAAAAACAAACAAACAAAAAATGCAAAAAGGCTTAAAGCTTTAAAGTATGTGTCCCGTGAATTCTTACCATGCCTGCTTGATGCAAAAACCACATGAGGTAGTCTTCCTGAATGTCCACAAGACTAGAAATCTCGGGGATATAAAATGCATCATATTCCACATGCTTCACTCTAAGGTTTACCTGATAAAGAACAAAACAAGAACAACTAAAACCAAAGAGTTGAAAAGTCTCCCGGAGAAGTCCCAGCAGGACCCTCCATCCTACCACAGTTTCTCTACCCACAAGGCTCACCTTGTATAATTTCTTCAGAAGCTTGAGAGCTGCAGTTACGTAATTGTTAAACAGTACAGGGATTAGGAACGTCTTTCTTCCCTTCAGGAGATAAATGACGGCACCTTTGTAGAGGTTGATCAGCTTCATGAAATATTTTGGGCATGACTGAGACCACCAGTTATCTTAAGAGAGAAAGACAGACATGTTTTAACACGCCACGGTGGGCAGGTGTTCATACGTCTTTCTGCTAGCTAAAACTCCTACAGCTAGAAGATGAGTATTAGTCTACAATACTGCTTCCCAGTACTGGTTTTTAAAAAGAAAGCATTAAAACATTAAAACAGCTGTACAAGAAGCCCTAAAACTTTTAACTCTTTCTTTCTCTTCCTTGCTTCCTTCCCTCCCTCCTTTCCCCCTGCGTGTGTGTGTGCGATTTTTTTTTTTTTTTTTTTGGTTTTTGGTTTTTTTTTTGGAGATAGGGTTTCTCTGTTGTAGCTCTGGCTGTCCTGGAACTCACTCTGTAGACCAGGCTGGCCTCCGACTCACAGAGATCCACCTGCCTCTGCCAACCGAGTGCTGGGATTAAAGGCATGTGCCACCACTGTCCAGCTTAAATGTTTGTTTGTTTTTTTTCCTGATTTTTTTTTCAGACTCACGCTGAAGGCTAATCTGAAAAAGTTCAGTTCCAAGGCTGTGTGTGTGGGGACCAGACATATACTCCAGGCAGAAGGATGTCGCCTGTCTACTGCAGTAGCATTAATATGCCCTAGCGCTTATGGCACCGTTCTCAGCCACTACTGACACCAGGGTTGCAAGGGACACCTCCTACTGAGAGAGGAAGAGGGAAACCGTTCCTTCCTGTCACGGAGCATAATTAACTTTTAAGAAATCTATTACATTTACTCGCTCCAAGTGGTACTTTCTCATAACCAAGCAGGATTGGATCGCTGGATTCGGCAGGAATGAACTCAGCCATACTGAAACCGGTAAATGGGAGGGCTGGAGACAGGGCTCCATGGTTGCGGGAGCTGCTGCTCCCCTGGAGGTCCCAGTTTATCCTCACCACCTGCACTGCTGCTCAACCATCTGAAACTCCAGCCCCTGGGCATCTGATGCTCTTTTTAGCCTCCTGGCCCTCAGGTGCTTGCGTTAAACAGACATACATGCAGGCAAAATACCCATACACAGAAAATAAACTTTAAAAAAATTAGACTTGGGGGAGAAGAATCCAATAAAAAAAAAGGACAAACTATTGACAGCTGTTGGATTTGTGTGACGGGCACCCATTCTGTTCTCTCTACTCTGAAGCTTTCTCTTAAATTTGAACTGTCAGAAGTTAGAAATAAATTGATTATAGAGTTGAACAGTTCTGATTTGTGTTATCTGGCCTAGAAAAGCTAAAAAAAAAAAAAAAAAAAAAAAAAGAAAAGAAAAAGAAAAAAAAAGAAAATTAAAACACTAAAGCTTAGAACATCTGGTGAAATGTCTTTAAAATCTGTCATCACTCCATTTTACATCACCTAAGAAAACACACCCTGAAAAGCTCCTGACCTTAGAACGTATTAAGTGCTAACATATCCCTAATGTGTTCGCTAGAACTTCTGGTTTTATCTCGTGTGGAGGTGGAGGCATTGGCAAAGCCAGAAGCAGGTCTGTTCGAGGCTCGAGAGAAGACCAGACTGCAGGGGTAATCAGGCCGCCTGAACCACAGAAGTTACCGAGTCGCAACAAACACCTGAAAAAATTACCAAGGGAGAGGGGGGGAAAAAAGTAAAAAGCCAGGTGGCAGGTTTCTGCACGGGATTACTAAAAACGTCTCAGGCGCTACTTCAGCAGAGACCCTCTCCAGCTCGCTGAGGAACGGAAGGTTCTTATCTCAGCAAAGTGTCCGGAGCCTGCAAAAATCAGTGTGGACTCAACTGTCCTAAAAAAGAAAAACAAAACAAACATTCCGTAAGTCTTCACTAGGTCACTTTGTGTCTCTCCTTTCTTGGAGATCTCTGTACCACAAACCTCGCTCATATGGCTCCCACCCCCTAAAGTCAGTACTGGAGATGGCCAGATAGAGGGTTACTCATACTTGAGGCATTACAACTGCAAGCAAACGTGAGGTGGGGGGTAAAGTCCAAAGTTGAATAACTTAACTTTATGCATATCTCAAAATGGGGATTCATCTGTCATGAATCATTTCAAGTAAGTTAAGTTACAGTTCAATTCGCCCAAATTGCCAACAGGGTTAGCTAGAAATCAACAGCAAAGAAAGGATTACATGGTAAAGCTATTAAATGGCAACAAACAGATTGTTAGGTCTCAATCCACAAGAGCCAGCTGACAGAACAAAATAAGTAAGCCCAAACCCAACGGTATTAAGTTTGATGAATTTACCTAATACTTTGCTGGGGTTTATATCCAGCCGCAGAATGGCCATGGCCAGGGGAATAGTCAGCGTTATGTAATACTTAGAGTCCTGAAGCAGGGGAAATTCTGGTAGTATTAAATAGATTCTCATTGCTTCAACATCCGGGGGTGAACTTGACAACTGGGGAATGAGGCAACTTTCAAAGCTGTTTAATATCTGTAAGAGAGGGGGAAAAAAGTAATGAGAAATTTACACAGATCTGAGACTTAAATAAGTCATCTCCAAATCTGTAAGTCATTATGATGAGCTCACAACTCTTGCTCATTCAGGGTGCACTGAGCAAACAGTAGGAGCCAGGTGCTGGTTCAGACTCCCAGCACATCAGGGAGAAGGAAGAAGGAAGCTGCCCACCCACAGAGACCTGATACTTTAGGGAGGCGATTCCTTAGGAGAGATAAGCAAGCTAGTCAAACCCCCAACACTAATATTCTTACAAAATTAAGATTTGTACAGAGTCTATCTTCTCCACTTGCTGTTCCTTTTGTCTTAAAAGCTGAACTCTTCAACGTAAACTTCATTTTATGAACATAAACAACATACCTGTTCTAGAATCATGGAGTGTTGAGAGTGCATTAGCTTCTCAAATAAAACCCGAGTTGAGTTCAGGTCAATCCCAGGGATTTTGGAACTGGTTTTAAAATGTTCATCAATTCTAAACAAACAAACAAAAAAATCCATATGTAATAAAAGGAAACAAAAGGCAAACATGGATAAAAAGCTATAAATTAATTAGCTTGTCCAATCTAGTCAGATTTAAAATTAACCTAGTAGAGAAGATATTCAAGAACACTAATTGGGAAAGAGTATGACTTACCACAATTCTATCTGACTCACTTTGTGGCTGTTTTTTTTTTTTGTTTGTTTGTTTGTTTGGGTTTTTTGTCTTTTGTTTTGGTTGTTGTTGTTGTTGAGAAAAAGCATTATTAGGTAGCCCCTGACAGCCTAGAAGACTATATGTAGACCAGGCTGGCCTTGGACTCAAAGATTCCCCTGCCTCCCCCTCTGGAACACTGGGAGCAATCCCACTTTTAACACGGCTTCAGATTTTCAAGTCTTTCCCACCTTAAGTCAGAGCACTATCATTTCAAGTCAAGCTTTTCACAAAACAACAAGCAGGTCCCTTTGTCCCTTGCCTGATCCACTTCTACGTTTTCTTGCTTGATGTGGATATTGTGGTTGGTTGCACACACACACACACACTCTCTCTCTTCCTTCATGCAAAGGGGCCTACTCATGAACAAATGGCACATAGGCTCTCTTATTCCAAGCCTTCCTCAATAAAGGAAAACTTAAAATAAATTTTTATTTTAAACAAAAATTCTAATTTTATTTTAAATAAATAAAACTAGAAAGTTAAAACTTAGAAAAAATTAGAAAGTTAAATAAAATTTAAAGTTAAATTTTTATTTAAAATAAAAATCAGATCAGCAAAAGCCAAGTTATTATCTCTCTTACTTAAACAGATTTAATTACATTCCCCCTCTAGGATTTTCCAGCAACTACTGGAACTTTATAGCAATCAAATCATTTTTCAATTTCATACAATCTTAGCTTCTTGGAGACAAAGAATATCTCTTAAATTCTTTGCTATTAAGTATATCATATCTATTAATTTACAAAATATTTATTTGAAAAACAGGTTTTGTTCTGAATAATAGATACATTCAGGTGGTTTTAACATTCTCTGGCTACAATGTTACAGTAGAGGAAAATTTACCCTGTCTACATTTGGTTACATACACTGGAGTCCAAATGGCCAGAGCAGCGGTAGGGACATCCTTGCCTGGTATTTTGTTGCTATTCTAAAAATGAATTAACGAAGACATTAATTCTAATGCCCTAAAGGTGACCTTGAACAAAGGTAGAAGGGCTTTTTCCTACATTGTTAAGAGGATTCCCCTTCCCCCACGTCCTCAACCAGCACTGGCTGTTCTTTTCCCGATCTCAGCCATTCTGACTGGGGTAAGATGAAATCTCAAAGTGGTTTTAATTTATATTTCTCTAATCATTAAGGATGTTGAATAATTTTAAAGATATTCTGCTGTTGTGTCTTGCTGTGGTGGCTCACCAAGGATGACACAGAGACATTCTCATGCTTGTAATCTCTGCCAGACCTCAGCAGAGGGAACCACTGTCATGGCCAATGCCATACTTGACAACGGAACTCTGAGCGTCTGATTGGGAATTCCTCAGGTGCAGATCATCAGCAATCAAACATCCTCCTCAGAAATTCAATTGACCTGTAGGCAATACAAAATGCCAAAATCCTAGGTAGCCCCTCACAAAACAGCACTATTTCTTGGTGATTTTTGTTCCTACTTTTGAGAACTCTATTCAGGTGGATAACCCACTTTTTAATTGGGTTGTCTGCTTGACTTTTTAAGTTCTTTGTATATTCTTGGTATTAATCCTCTATTGGATGTGTAGCTGACAAAGACCCTCCCCCACACCCTTTCATCTGGTTAATAACCCTCTTAGCCACACAGAGCTTTTTTAGCTTTATAACGTTTGTTTATCAGTTGCTGGCCTCAATTCATGAACAAATTGTGTCCTATTCAAAGATCCCTTTCTCATACATATTTATTGTAGAGTACAAACTATGTTTTCTTCTAGTAATTTAAATGTTTCAGTTTCACAGTGAGGTGCATTTGAAGTTGACTTTTGTGCAGGGTGATAGATAAGGGTCTAGTTCCACTCTTGTGCATGTGGACACCCAATTTTACCATCATCATTTGTTAAACATGCCGCCTTTCCTCCAGTGTGTGCTTTGGGCATCTTTGTCAAATACAATTATATTCAACTACTAGCACGAAAGATGTATAGTCTTATACATCTAGCCAGAACTATTCCTAACCATCACAAAAGTCATCCTTCAGAGCAGATTCCTCAAACTCAGTTCTACTGGCTTTGAGGTCCCACCAGGCTTTTCTTGAGCAGGCCAGACTATAGGATGTTAATCGGCATCTCTGGACACACCAGACACAAAAGCACACACATACACACACACACACACACACACACACCCTTCCCGCTGCAACAACCACAAATCCAGCAAACACTGCAGTCACTGTGGGTAGAAACCACCAAGTAGCATCACCACACGGGCACAAACCAGATCACCTGTCCTTGTAGGAAAGGCAGTGACTACACATAAAAAGAAGTGGTTTGACTTCAACCGCCCTAGCAAACAAAGAGATACCTTTGTAACCTCTAATTAGCCAAAGGTTCTGAAGAATGAGGAGAAGCTCCTAGAAAGAAGAGCCTATGGAGGCTCCCTGATTCTCTAGAACTTCAATGATGTGGAGAGGTTGAGATGATGCAAGTCCAGAGCCAAGTTATCTTGGGCCATCGTTAGCCATATCTCTGTGAGTTAACATGATTGTGACTATTAATTAGGTATAAACAGATCCCCAGGTTCCACCAACCCCAAAGCTCAATGCAGTCAGATAGCATCTGAGGCCGAGGCCAGAGATTATCCTTGATATACTCACCAATGCATCTGAAAACTGCACTGATTTATGGCTTGCTTTTGTTTTTGTTAACTAGAAAACGTTTTTATGAAACTGCTGTCACACTAGAATATGGAATTTAGGATGACCTAAATCTGTGTTCCTCGGCCATGATTCCTCACATTAACCCCAGAGTAAATGACCTCTCACCCCGTGAGGTGAGAGCTGCATTTCTTGCGTGAAGAGAAGTAACCACTTGCGACCACGTCAGAAATAAACGGGGTGATGTGGTTTATTGTAGGTGTCACCTTGACTGAATTAAAGGATATTCCAACAGCTGTCAGAGCATCATTTGTAAAGATGCTCAGAAGTGTTTCTAGATGAGACTAGCATTTGCATCAGTGTTAATCAATGTGGGCGGGTACCACCCAACTGGCTCAGGGTCCAAACAAAAGGCAGGAGTGACAGCTATCTCAGAACCCCACCTCTCCACTTTTGCCTGCAGAACTGGAACTGACAGGGAGCCCCCGCTTTCCCACTTCCCCAGTTTAAAAGAAAGCAAAGGCACATCAGGTAGTCTGTCGGTCTCCATAGTTACACAAATCAATCCTCACAACAGACCCCTGAGGATCCAGCTAGCTGGATCACTGCATTTTCTATTCCAGTTGTGCAATACTAAGTACTGAAGCTAGAGTCTCCCTCACGCTAAGGAAATACGACCCCGAGCTGCAGCTCCGTCCTGATGGGTCACTTGGATGAATTCTGACTAGAGACTTCTCGGCAAGATGGAGAACTACAAGCAGCCAGGAACAAGTGCAATAGGTGGCAGCCAGTGTAGAAACTCACAAACGGTGAAAGTACACAGAGCATCTGTGGAGTGCTCAGCCATAAATGAAGCGTCTCTATGACTACCTCTTTCCCTAAGAAAGTTCAGGAAACACTGTAGAAGAGGGGTCAGAAAAGTTTTTAAGAGGCAGAATTCAGGAAGTCTAGGTATCTTCTCAACATGGCGGAGCTACCAAATCATGCTCCTGGATCGTCCCCGTCCCCACGTGTACAAGGGCAGCACAAATCGGAGTCAGTGGGTTATTAGCAAAGAAGGGCATGAGATTGGAGGGGTGACTGGGAGAGTAGGAAGGGAGATCTGGGAGGCGTTGGGGAGACATAGGGGTTAATATGACTAATATACATCATATACACGTATACAATTTTCAAAGAATTGATTAAAAAGTATTAAAAGAGTCTTTTGACTAATCCAAGACAGGGGAAATCACACAGAGAACTGAAGTCTAACTCATCCGTACACTTAATCTTTTGATTGTATCTATGAACTAAACATGGCACTCGTTTTACATAGGGAATTTCCATGCAGATATTATGGTGCACTGAGCTGACCGTTCCCCGTCTGCCTCCCTCCGCTTACCATTAGTTAGCTCCTGATAGTGCCCCTCATTACTGTATTTTGATCTTGAATATCTGCTTAATGACATGTGTAGAAGGCCTGGGCCTCAGCCTGTAGCATCGCTGGGAGATAGGAAAGCACTCAGGAGGTGAGCGTTAGTGTGAGGAAGGTGGGCCACTGGATTCGCATCCTTCAGCACTGCATCTTCACCCCTTCCTATCTCTTCCCTGACAGCCAACATAAGGTAGAGTAGCCGATAGCTGGAATCTTCTACCATGATGAATTTCCTCACTATGGGTCCAAAAGAATTACGACCACCTGACCATGGACTGAAACTGTTGACAACACACCCAAGGGCAGTGTGTCCTTTCCAGTTATCACTGGTATTTGTTACAGTAACAGAAGCTGGTTAATGCACTCCTCTTAACATTCATTAGCCTTGTCAGTGGTTGAAAAGGACTATGGAATGATAGGACTTGGGGTTCCTGAAGATCCCAACCCTTTCCGAGACCATTATGCTGCACGAGGCTCCTGAGGGGCCATCCACAGATGTGATAAAGCCAGAGAGACATGCTCTTTGCTGCCTCTGATTTCAGCCAGAGCTGACCCTGGATCCAGGGAGCTCTGGATGTCTAACACCTCTCCATAGGGCTCACTCCTGTTGAGAAATGAAAATGACCTTAGCGAACTACAGAACAAGGAATTACTTAAGAGAATTTCGAGTTTAAGAACAAGTCATGACTGTGTATGGGGAGCAGCACTTTAGCACAGCCTGCAATCCTGGCTTTGGGTCACTTTAGATCTCCCCAGGGACGTATCTCTCTGCACATGGAGAGAGTGAACACTGTCACGCTGGATATTCCAATTTTTATGCAAACATCAGCTTTTCCCCTTCAATCAAAACCAAGCCCTATGCAAAAGAAGTCTTTCTCAGCCTTTGGTAAGGATTTACATTACACGTGGGCCTTTTAAGCTTCTAGGTCACTTACTTTTTTTCCAGAAAACTTCCATTCCAACAAGCTGCAGAAGACAGTATCTGAACAACGCCACTATTCAAAACACAAAGGAGAAAGCAGTCTTTAAGGATTTCAAACCAGCGATTATGTAACCTCAGCATCAAGCGAGTCATCCACCCAGCCAGCCTCTTGGGTCACCAGAGCAGCTTTCTTCGCTCTAGCAGGTGCATGCCCATACTTAGAGAACAGTGTTTCACCTCCAAATGGACATGAACAAGGGTCCCACAAGATTTTATATATATACACACACACACACACACACACACATGTATGTCAAAAGCCATAACAAATTTTTTCTAATAAATATCTTGGATATTCTCTTACCACCATTTCTAAAAAAGAAAAAAAAACGTGAGCTGTTATTTCTTAAGCGCAGAAGTTAACAAATGCCTGATCACATCTTCCCAGTTTATTGACTGTCAGAAACTAAAGATGAGTGGAATAAAGACTTATTTCTATTACCCAAATTCTGTAGAGTCTGTGAAAGTGACTACTTTCTGAGGACCCAGGACACCACAAGAGATGAGAGACAAAGCAAGTCAATGGCAGGAAGGAGACCACAGCCTCTGTCAACTGTAGAATCTGGACCACGAAAGATCTTCAGAGGTGATTCCCTTTAGCTTCATTTTATAAGTAAGAAAACAGAAGTACTGATAAAATCCACGCTCAGCAGCCTGGCCTCTCCTGTCCCTCCTTGTCTTCTAGCCTAAACTCCTTAGCAAAGCCCCAACAGGAGAGAGACTCTGTGGGCTGCTGCAGGGTAGAGTCCGGGACACTTGCGAAGAGAGACTGTGGGCTGTTGCAGGATGGGATCCTGGACCTTTGCGGAGAGAGACTCTGTGGGCTGCTGCAGGGTAGGGTCCTGCACATTTGCAGAGAGAGACCCTGCGGGTTGCTGCAGGGTGGGGTCTGGACATTTGCCCCAGCACAGTCTTGATCATGTAAAGTAAGAGCCACTGTTCCTTTCTTACCTTAATAACACAGATTTACTTACTCATTCCCAAGGAGATTACAGGAAAAACATAGCAATGCTGCTCAGTCAATAAAAATTTGTAAAAATGTACAGAAAACTATTTTCATTTAAAAACTAAGATAAACTCAACAAAAGCCTCACATTTTATTGTACATTTCCCCCCCTAGAAGACTCTGAATGATCATTTCAACTACTCACAATGAATTACTATATAAGTTACTCAAATTAGTGAAGTCAAAGGCTGTTAAGATTCTGATATTTGAAACACCAGAGTGAAGAAAACCATTTCTATACGCAACAAGATATAGAGAGCTCTCAACAGAGAGACCACCCCACAGGCCTTCTTCCATGGGATTTCACAGATCTTACGATGAGTAAGTCAAGATAAGGTCTAAGAATTGGGGAGCAAGCCACTGTGTTACTGGGAACTAATGGGGTAAGACTCCGCGTATAAATGTACTAAAGTGACTCCATAAATGCACAATTCCATTTACATCCACAACCTCAACACAGCAGCACAGAATATAAACCACTAGACCAGAAAACTCCAGCACACTCTGGAAGAAGCCAAATGAAGGCAGACAAACACATACTTGATTGTATTTGCATTGTTGTGTTCTGAGAGCTTCTGCCTCCAAATCGCTATGGTTTCATCATTTATTAGGTTGGTATAATGTGCTTGATTCACAGTCCTGAAGTCGACAGCAGGAGAAGAATTCTGGGGAAATAAATATAAGAGAAAAGAGGAATGACAGACATGGATCTTCTCTCCTCTCCTTTCCCCAGGTGGTCTCCACGCTGCACTTTGGGAACTAGTGGCTTCCCAGATCCTCTCCCTTGGAGCAGAGACACGGCCCCACTCCTGCTAGCTTAGCTCCCTTGCCTCAACTCCAGGGCACCACACCAGACTGGGTGAAGCTTCTTTTGCAAGTGATCAAAGCCCTTGGATAGATGTTCTTCCGTTTAAACCCAATGACAAGTTTTCTAAGTCTCCTTCCCCTTGCTCTGAGTCACCACACCATGGAAGTATTGGTTATTTGCCATAATTATTCCCTCAGCTCCAACAAAATGTAGTATAAAGACGGTTAAGCCATACATCATGGTACATGCATATAATCCCAGCACTTGGGAGGAGGAGAGGGAAGAGAAAGAGTTCAAGACTAGTCCCAGCTATATAGTGAGTCTCAAGGCCAGCCTGGACTACATAAAACTCTGCTTTAATAAGACTAAAAAACAAAAACAGAATTTAGTTATAATCTATAGTGTAGGCAGTTTTGGAAAGTTCAGTATCACACGATTTTTCCCCCTCATGTTTGTGTGTGCTGTGCACACCTTTCTGGATGTGTTTTCTCATATGTGGGTATAAATGTGTGTGTGCAAGGGGCTCACGCAGGTGCACGTGTGTGTTGGCCAGAGGTTGATTTGGTCCCTCTTCTCCCATCACTCCCTGCCTTGTTCCCTGAAACAAGTCTCTCAAGAGAACCTAGAGCTCACCAGGTGGCTAGCCCAGCCAGCCAGCTTTCCTCCAGGGAGCCTCTGTCTCTGCCTCCCTGATGATGGGATTAGTACCACACCCATGCAGCTGTCACAGGAGTTCTGGGGATCTGAACCAAGCATCTTCACTACCGAGCCACCTCCTCAGCCCCAGTGACTCCTAATTTCTGGCTCCAAGTATACATCTCTAAACATATGAAACAAAGCATCAAAAAGGAATGTTTTTTTAATAGCTCTGAAAATCCCAAACCACCTCCACTTTACATCCTTTCTTTGGTGATGCGTATTTTTTAATTTAATTTTTTTATGTGTATAGGTATTTTGCCAGCAGGTGTATCTGGTGCCTAGGCAATAGATCCCCTTGAACCGGAGTTGTAAATAGTGGTGGGCCACCATGTAGGTGCTGAGAATTGAACCTGGGTCCTCAGGAAAGGCAGCCGATGGATGTGCTTAACCAGTGATCCATCTCTCCAACGGAAGTGATATTTTTAAAATTACAATGATTTGTGTGTGTGTGTGTGTGTGTGTGTATGCACATATGTGCAATGTACAGGAATGAAGGTAAGAGGTAAGAGGTAACAGTCGGTTATCTTCCCATCCACCCTGTTGTTTCCAAAGACAGAACTCGGGCTGTCCGTTTAGCGACCACACACTTATTCTCCGAATTGATCCGTCAATCTTTTCAGTGGTATTTCTAAAGAAACTATTGTAAGTATTCATTCTCTAAACTTGCTTGCTTTCAATTTCTTTTCTCCAATATCTATTTATAATCCAGAACTAAGAAAAAAGTGCTTTATGCCTTTTAAAGGCGGGACAAGTAGTATTCAAGTAGTTACTTATAAATTCATAGAAAACTTAGTTTTCCCCTTTCTACTTGCCCATAAAATATAGCTTTCAAAGGGAACTTGCTGGTTCCATTCTTACAGCTGTGAGTTAACATTGTATAGAAAAAGAAAAGCTCCTGCGACACACATCAGATCAACTGGTTCTTGATAACTACTCTGTGAAAATGGCTACAGAAATACAGAAAATACAGAAAAGAACAAAGATAATGTTGAACTATGTCAACACCCCCTCTCCCCTCATGCTGCCTTTCCCCTGTCTTGGCTGTAAAGCACTATTACTACAAAACTTGAATTGCCACCCGAAGGGGACAACTGCACGTCAGCAGTAACACAAAAATACATAGGTTTCAAACTATTTTTCTCATTCTTTGTCATGTATCCAGTAAGCCACAGATAAAAAAAAAATAAGTGCTATCTCCCTTCTGTGGGTGTGGGAATCAAACCTGGAGTCTCCTACATGCTGGAACTACTGTATCACTGAGCTGTCCTCCCAGGCCTCCACGCTTGCTGGTTACATACAGGCTAAAAAGCATAATACCGCACTAGGTCAGTGCCTCTCAATGTGCCTGGGCTTTGGACTATCAAGAGAACCTTGAAAAATTCCAATGGCCAACACACATTCCAGGCCAATTAAGTTAGAATCACCAGCAGCAGGTCTGCTTTTTACAACCTCTAAGTGACTCTACTGGATAACCAAAGTTGGGAATCACCGTATTACTGTTCTGTTTCAGAGAGGGAGAGGGAAAGGGAGAGAGGGGTAGAGAGAAAGAGAGAGACAATGAATTACAGTTCACAGGCTCGAGGCAAATACGTGCACACACACACACACACACACACGCATATGTATCTAAGGGTTCCAACCACACCCCGTTTTCAGCCCTGTCCTGAGAACAAGATAAAAGAAAAGGAGAAGCTGGGACTTACAGTCAGCACGTCTAGACTCGAATACAGCAAAGCGGTTGCGAGTAGAGGTGGACCACTCAAAACCTGAACGCTTCAAAAGCCAAAACTGACACGGCAACCAGAAGTGGCAAACTCCACAGCAAGAAGCTTTGTCTATGCCCACAGTGGTTTAAGATGTCCTGCTACACAGCTTCATGGTGCCCCTGAGTGTAGTTACGTTTCAGGTTCCTGCAAACGACTTAAGATGCCGTGTGACAAGCCTTCGGTGTGTTTGAGTTCTGATGAGTTTCACATTCACGCACACAGAGACTTAAGACGTCACACAGCATTGCTTCCGTGATGTACCCGACGTGCAGGGAGTTCCTTGTGTAGACTTGGGTTCCATCTCCAAGATACTTTATGCATATGCGAAGATTTAAAAATCTAAAAGGATCTCAAACATCATTTTGCTGTCTGTCATTTTGCACATCAGTGATAAGCTAACCAGGTAAGCATGGAATTTTCAATCTCTGTATCAAAACAAGCATCTAGTATGTATGTGTGTACGTGTGTGTGTGTGTATGTGTGTGTACATATATACATACACATGTATGATCATATATATGACCTAACGTAAGTAAATATGTATGGCTTTATACTTGACAAGTATGCCACAGCTGAACAACAGTCCTTCGGAGCTGAGACAAAAGGGCAGTGGTGAGCTTCAGGTAAGCCCATCTACCTTCTCAAGGTGGGCGGGAGGAGCGTTCCATTGTGAACTTAAAACTTTAATGGGGGACACCTCTCGCCAGCTGACAGTTTAACTTACCGGCTCACTAACACACTACCGTATACCTTACTTTTATCCGTGGGTTGTTTTCCATATCCAACCCTACTACTGAATTTAAAGCTCAGCTACAAAGATCATATTGTATATTTATTAAAAGAAGGAAATTTAAATTTTATGTTTAATTCTCAGGAAAAAAAATTGAATACTATGTAAGTCAGTTTCTGACTGACTTATGTAGGAAATGAATTCAGTACAAGTCTACTACTTGAAAACAGAAGAGTCACTTAAGAGACCCTGTGTTTTAATCATCTGTTTCACTGGCATAACCTCAGATTCCTTCGGGATTTCTCTGTAAAGTTCTAAAGCTGAACCAAAACAGACCCAAGGCAGCAATTCTCCTTCACCCCTACAATGACTAAGGCGCACAGCTTTCCACAGGCTCCTGACCTGAAACATGGCTGACCAGCCTCAACTTCCTGCCAGTGAGTCACAGAAGGGTCAGGACTTAAAGACTGGCAGAGTCAGAGCAGTGGAGAAGAGTTTTCCAACTGAAAGGGCCTGTTTGCACAGGTGCTGTTTTCTTCCCAACTAAATCTCCTGCTTTTCTAATTACTGTCCCCCTGCAGGGCTTTTTAAATGAAGTAGGAGTGTGTGTGAGAAAGAAAAAGGGAAAAAAACAGAACAAAACAAAAAACCGTAGTTCTATACTCTTTCCAGCTGACTACCCTTGGCCGTGGAGAGCAGAATGACTTTAAATAAATGCCACAGAGTCTTAGATCTATGCCAGACTAAACTCTGAAAAGCAGTATGATGCTGTCTCCACCCTTTTTCCCCTTTCCCCTCCTTTCCCCTTTCCTTTCCTTTCCTTTGTGACCAGGTTTTCTGCAGCTCAGGCTGGCCCAAACTGGCCATATAGGCAAGGATAGCCTTGAACTGCTGTCTCTACCAGGCATGCACCGGTGTTACAGATGTGCGCCACCATGCTCACGTACGTCACTGTTCTTAGTGGCTGATTGGGTACAGTGATGCCGGAGAGAAGGGAAATCTCAGTGTGGTATCACGAGCAGATGGTACCTAATAAAAAAATCTGAACATTTTGTATCTCTCTTATATGTTTATTATACACTCAGTTACATCAAATGATGAAACCCACTAAGTTATCAAACACCCAGAATTCATCGGTGCAGTGAAGAAGCAGAAAAAGAGAGACACAAATGCCCAAAGCCTCCTTAAATTTCTCTAAGAATAAATACGAATACAAATAATTAATTCTACACTATAAACTAGAACTCTACAATGGTACAAACAGGGAAATTATTAGCAATTCAGAGGAGCTGCGTGGAAATAACATCAAGGTTTCGTTTGTTTCTTTTAATAGGATAAAAATCCGTGGAAACAAAGAGCCACAATACTTTTAAATAAAGTAAATACTTTACAGTAAATATTCGTTACCATCCTTCTACTTTAAATATGGGATTCAAAAGAAAATTTACCTCATACGTGGAGCAAAGTACGAAAGTCTGGTCTCCTCCAGAGAAGATCTGCTTAACAATATGGTACTTAAAGCGATCTGTTAAAAAACATTTCAAACAGTTTGTTTTTCAGTGGTTGTTACCGTCTTCCCTCTCCTCTGATAGGCCACAGCAGGCTTCAGGAGGGCGTCCTATCCCTTTAAATGTGTGCAGAGAAGAGGCCTTCCCTCCCGGTTCACTGCCCAGTATTATTTCTAGTTCAGTTAAAAATAAATATATGAAATAGTGCCCATGCCCCGCCCCCTTCACGGCCAGCTAACCCTGACCTTGTTTCTATTTCTCATGCTAATTCCACCATGCCACCGGCCTGAAATCTAAAATGGGCACTACTATAAATGGTAACAGACTCGTAACAATCACGCATCTGCATGCAGTCTTCTTCAGGACGCCGCCCGCTAGCAATCCGGGTCCCAGGCTGATCTCCCATCGCAAGGAACACTCTTAAGACTACCCGATTGCTTTTTTTCAAGTAAAATATAATCACATCATTTCCCCCACTTCCCTTTCTTCCCTTAACCCCTCCAGTGTCACCCCTTCCCTCTCCCTTTGAAAATTTGAAATCATGGCCCCTTTTTGTTACTGTTACATACACATACACCTAAATACACAGAAACCTTGCCAGTCTGCTTAGTGTTACCTGTATTATTCTGCTTCATTTCTCCTAATACCCCTAATATCTCACGCTATTTCATCTCTCCATGCCTCTTTCCTCTCCTCTCACACACAGCATATTCTCGTGAACGGCTTGCCTCTGGGGCATGAATTTTACACTTCCAGGTAATGGCCCTGCTCCCTCACAATCCTCCCTTGACAGGGCTCTAAGCCCCTGTAGCTGTATTACTCCTCAGTGCCTTCCCCTGTGGCCTCATATTACCCTAAAGGGCCATTAAGTCCACGGTTAAGAGCATGAAAACCTGAAATTTTCTTATTTGCATTATATTTTGTCAAGCATGCAGGCATAAATTTAAAACCACTCAGGTCAAGCCCGATTTTTTAAATCAGTTTCAAAAACCTGTTTCACATCAAGGAATTTGAATTTCTTGACTTGTTCTTTGTTGTCTGGGAGGAGGAAGGGATTGAGACGAGACAGCTATGTAGCCCAGGCTGGTCTGGGATTTGTGACTCTACTGCCTAGTGTCCTCAGAGTCTGTATTGCAGGAGTGCACCATCGGATCCAGGAGCACACCTGCTAAGCACCTGCACTCTCAGTATGAGAAGAAAGCCTAAAAGAGATATTTACAAATGGCCAAGAAGACAGCAGGCTACTCTTTTGCTTTGGAGACAGTCCTTTCTTATATTTTCAGCTTAACGTCTCATACGTATCTGTCCCATAAGTATTTACAGAGTGACAGGTCTGTAGCACATCTGCGCTGCATGCTGAGGTTACAGAGATTCAACTATTCACTCCCTGGCCTTCAGTTCCTTAGCACCCAGGAAGGAAGAAGGTGAACCTGGGAGTCACTTGATCATTCACCTTGTCCCTCTTCGCAGAGGGACATTAACTTCGGCCAGTTAAATGGATCTCTTTTCTCTGCTTTTCACAAAAATAAACAAATGCATTAAGGGGACTTAGAATTGTTTTTAAATCCTTCTATCAAACCCTAAATTTGTTAGTTTAAAATTCAAAATTGAACTTGATTATTAAATTGTACTTCTATTTAATAACTCTGTAGTCCCATTTCTACTTCGGGTATATTCCTTCAGAATGAGGAAGCTGGTCAATATGAATGACTCTTATTTTAATCTCCAGTGAAATAAGCGGTCTGCAGGCTCGATCTTCTTAAGAGAATGTTTTGAAAGAAGTCTCCTCCCATTCATCATAAGCAGAGCGCCAGCACCCAGAGCACAGGCTTTTGAATGATCTAGGTTCAAATCCTGCCTCTGGAATTTTTTTTCATCATCTGCAAGTTCTTAAACCTCCTGAGGGGTCAGCCCTTCACTTCTGACAAGGGAGTGGTGGTCACTAGTCATGTGCCTGCCTTTCAGTGCTTAACATGGGGATGGAATCTGTTACAATAAGATATACAGCCCCAAACCCCTCGATGCCAGCATCTATGATTGTTCTCTGGGCTCTCGACTGCAGGGCTTCACGCAGAACCAGTACTCAAACGATCTGATGATGAATATCCAAAAACACAAAGTTAAAAAAAACAAAACAAAACTCATGTCTATCTCCTCCAAAATAGTTCAAGAGAAGTAACAAATATATATTGAAATAACAGATGTGATTTCTTAGAAGTATAATTAATTCCAATGAGAGTCACCCTTACCGGCTCGGGCGGAAAGCTGACCACTGTGGGCGGCCCAGTACCCTTTCACAGGAGATGGGCACTTAACATTGTGCGTGTGTCCAGTTCCCAGCTGACCTCTAGCGCCACAACCGAATGCATAGATGAGTCCAGAAGAAGGCACGAAGGCTAGGGTGTGTTGTCTGTGGGCAAACAACTCATTGTTCTTACGTTTCTTTACAATGGAGTCCTAACCTCTGACGTTCCATCAGTCACGGCTAACCTGTGGCCAAGACCCAGGACAGCTATGAATGTGGCCCAACATAAACTTGCTGGGAACATAAACATTCCCAACATAAACATGATGGGAAGTTGTTTACCATTTGATTCTGCTGTTCTGTTTGGCGTGTGTGTGTGTGTGTGTGTGTGTGTGTGTTGGTTATGTGTGAGGTATATGCAATTGTTAGTGTGTGGGTCTGTGCATGTATATGGGAATATGCACATACATGCATACGTGGGCAAGTGTGTAGGCCAGAATTTTGCCCGTATTTTTTAGGATAGTTCTCTCACTGAACCTTTTTTAAGAGAGTCTCTTGGTGAGCTAGACTGGCTTGCCCGTTAGCTCAGGGAATATGCCTGTCTCGGCCTGTCATAGCACGGGGGGTTACAGATGCACACTGCAAATCTAGCTTTTTTTTTTCTTTGAGATGGGGTTTCTCTGCTGTAACTCTGGCTGTCCTGGAACTCACTCTGTAGACTAGGCTGGCCTTGAACTCACAGAGCTCCACCTGCCTCTGCCTCTCGAGTGCTGGGATTAAAGGCATGTGCCAACACTGCCCGGCACAAACCCTGCTTTTTTATATGTTTGGTGGGGATCCAAATTTGTGTCCCCGCACTTACGAGGCAGGCTCGTAACTAACTGAACTATCTTACCAGCCCACCCATAGATGACAACATCATGTTTCTGTGATGTAAGGCCACACGAGTGCCTACTGATTTGGTGAGGAGGGTTAACGTGTGAAAACAGATGAGCAATCCACCACATCCCTTTGGGATGAAAGAAAAGCAGAAGAGGCACAAGTAAGGAACTGTTCCACTCCTTCATTTCTCCCTGCATTCTGCTACTCACCCTCTGTTCCATCACAGGCCCAATGTCCTGTTGGTCTGCTTACCTAAAACCCTTCCTTACCATGCCTACTACAGTCTGATTTTCCCTACACAGGCGATTATGTCATTGAGATTTCCTAAAACAAAGCTGGGCGTGGTGGCACATGCCTATAATCCCTTCACTCGGGAGGTAAAAGCAGAAGTCTCTGCTACGTACAGATAAGTTTGAGGCCAGCACAGGGCACACGAACCAGCACTAAAACAGACTCTTTTAAAATGACAGCTGTCAGTGAGCCCACAGGCTTTGCCACTGCCAATTTCGTTTCTGAGATTCATTAGGTCAGGAAGCTCTTGGAGGCACTCACCTGCCACAGGCGATCTGAGTTACTTCACTCCCCATCAGCTCTAGAACTCTTCTTGGATTAACTTCGTCATTCATAGAGTCATGGCCAAGCTGTCCACAGGAACCAGCACCAAAGGTAAACACGCCTCCACTCTAGCGAGGAACAAGGATCAGGTGACTTTGGTAACTGAGTTGGGAGGCTGTCCTCTAAAACCTGTCCGCACATTTCCATCTCACTGGTCTGTGTCAGGTACCGCACTCACCCGATACTCGGCCAACATCATTTCTTGAGAATGTTTATTAAGTAGAAAAGGGTAAAGGAACGTGGGACTAAAGGACCGGGTGCCATTCGGAGAGTTTAACGCGTGCTTCAGGCGCAGTGCCGAAGAGCAGGAGAGTTAGCTCCGCATCTGCTGCTCTTTCACAGGAGCCGAGTTCTGTTCCCATCCCTCATCCCCTGAAGCTCACAGCCATAAGTAACTCTAGTCCAGGTGACCCAACAACCTCTTCCGGACTCCACAGGCACCAGGCATGGACATGGTACACATATATAGACGCAGGCCAAGCACTCACACAAAATACTCTATGTGCAATGATGTGTGAGGAGACAGATTTTTTTTTTCAAAGAAAAAGACAGGTAAGATGAGAGGATTCTTCGGGTTCACTCACTTGTAAGAGAGTGAGACTCCATAAACGCAGTAATAAAGATTTTAAATTTGTATTCAAACAAATGCTAAGTCAACATATGACAGCAAGTCCTCAAGACAAAAAGGTAGCTTCAAGCTGGGCATGGTGGCTCATACCTATAATCCCAGTACTTAGGACATGGAAGCAGGGGGAGCAGGAGTTCAGTATCGTACTAATACATGCTGCGTGTCAGGATAGAGACAGCCTAGAACATGAGATCCTGTCTCAACCACAAAAGGAAGAAAGGAAGGGAAGAAGGGAGGGAGGAAGGGAGGGAGAGGAAGGCAAGAATGAAGGAAGGGAGGGACGGAGGGAGGGAGGGAGGGAGGAAGGAAGGAAAGAAGGAAGGAAGGAAGGAAGAAAGGAAGGAAGGAAGGAAAGGCAGGCAGGCCAGTACTTTTTCCTAGCATGCAAATGTTTTAAAAAGCCATAGAGACTGCCTAATAATTTTAAAATAGCACTTAAATTACTATTTGTTTTATATATTAAAATGGATTATTTCAAAAGAACAAAGAATGGGTGTTGTTTCACAAATATATATATACACACACACACACACACAACATATTTTTAAGTTATTTATATTGAACTATTTTAAAATACCACTCAGAGAACCTATAAGGTTATCCAAGCAGAAGGCATGTTTTTAAAAAGCAGTCTTTATTTTTCCCTCTATTCCTTCCCAGACAATCAAAACAGAGCCAGAGAGAAAATTCAAGTCTAAGTCCGATGATTCCAGCATCACCCCTGCGTAGTGCCTCACCCCTCCTCCACAGCAGAGCCCTGAAGCCCTCACCTTTGTGAGAACTGCTGTATGCTCCCCTCCACAACTAATGTAGACAACTTTCTGTGTCCGTAAGAGCTTCACGTGGCACGGAGACTCTCGATCTAGAATAAATTGAGCAGACGCACGTCAACACCACTGGCCTTCAAAATGAGATCTATACAACTATCAGCTCCAAGTTGATACCCCCTGGTTTCCCCACTCACACATCCAGCTCTCTGCTTCCCAGTCTACTGGAAAAGTCCAGCAGATCTTAAGTTTAATATAGCTAAACCGTAACTCATGATCCCCCTATACTCGCTAACTCTGTCCACACCAACTTGCGCCATCTTCCCCGGCCCCACACACAAAACCCGAGCCTTCCAGCCTTCCCTTTGTTTCCAACTACATATGCTACAAACAGAGTCATCACCTTCAAGCACTACAAAACTCCACAAGTGCTTCTACCTCCAAACTGATCCCTGCCCCCTTAGCCCACCGTAGCTACTCGCACTGAACCACGCCTCTCCTCCAAACCCTTCATTTCTTCTCCCTTCACTGAGAAAGCCATACTTTGTCCTCACTGTGCCCTTCGGGGTCCTTGGCAGCAGTGCCTGCATGCCTCCCTGATCTCCATCTCTGCTCCCACTACTTATCTTCCTGTCAGTGCCTGGTTCCCTCTGACGGGAACATTCTCTGCCAGAGTGTCTACATGTCCCACTTCCTACCTGGTTCCCTACAGGGCTCTGCTTGCACACGCTCCTATCAGAGCATACTTCCTGACCAACTTGTGATACGCAGGAAACTTATTCTAAAGCCGTGTGACACAAAATGAATTTACTGGCTTATTGCATCCCATCCACTAAAAGGTGACCTCCACTAAACCACCGATGCCCCATCTTGTCCAATGCTGCTCCCTCAGTACCTACTAGCACGGAGCCAGCACACAGTGGGTCCACAAGAAGTATTGTGGTTTTGAACCGAAGAGTGCACACGAGAGACTTCACATACCTTTTTCATCACTGAGCCCTAGCTGCCCTGCATTATTCATTCCCCAGCCAAACACAGCTCCCGAGAGAGAGAGGGCAAAGCTGTGAGCTCCTCCTGCAGCCACCTGAGCCAGCGGGATCCCTTCCAGAGACCTCACCCTCTGTGGACTGGTTTGCGAGGGGAACTCTTTCCCCAGGCCCAGTTGTCCGTGGCTGTTCTTTCCCCATGTGAAGAACTGGCCATCTGAAATAACAACAGGATAGCTGGTCTTATGAACAAAACAATACAGGTTGCATACACAGAGATAATCCAGCCGTTACACCATTCATCAGTTGCCCTACATACGCCAAACGTCCCAAGAGAAAGGGAAGAGGCACCGCGTGTTTTAAGATTAATGAAGCCTAAATCAGCATTTGACAATGGAGAAATAAACTCAAGGCTCTGTACCCCCCAGAGGCTATCAATTAGCTAAAGAAAATACTAAACGTTTAAGTCAATTCAGTTCTGAACAGGCTCGCTAACAGGCTCACGTCTAAGAAAGGTGAACTCTGCTCTGACCACATTAGGACCAGGGTAGTGTCAGAGGCTGCAGCTGCGGACCCAGGTTGCTGGGATGGAGCTGCAGCTGTGACCCCAGTTTGCTCTGGGATGGAGGCCAGAGCAGAGCAGGACACACAGCAGCAACAGTGTCACCTTGCACGTCTTACACTTCTCTAACTCCTCATTTTACTTTTATCTGGATCCAGACGGTAGAATGGATTGTAGCTTTGAAAAAAAAAAAGTCCGCAAATATTTCTGTATTCTCAAAAACACCTGGGCACTGAGCCGAAACAGCAGCGGCGCATCCTACATCCCTACATCGTGCGCATCTCCAAGAAAGGGGGAGCTACACAAAGGCTGCTTGATTAATGCCACTGTTCAGCTGAAGCTTTCAAGTCAGATAACACGGGAGAGAAATGCTTTTAGAATTAACATAGCATTAGCATGTATTTATATACATTACCAGCTGCCAGAGCCAAACAGTGCCAGTTGCCACAGGAAACTTGTAATATGGTCTGCTGGTTCAGCTTCTGTATTAACCTACAACAGCAAAGAGTTTTCTTAAACGTGCATTCACCCAGAGACACGATCATCAGAAACATTCTCAACTAAATGCAGTCATTAAAAAAAAAATATATATCATCTTGGCTAAAAGACCGTTGAAACATCAAGCATGTCATTGTTTCTGCTAAAATTCTGTGACGGCTTTCGCTAGGCTGACTCTTAGGAATTGACTGTTGACAACAAACAGAAGTTCATTCACACTTGGACCCATTTCTGAAGTCCTACCACCGGCCATCCCCACTTTAGAAAGTAATTATTGTGGCACACAAAACCTTACGATCTCCAAAGTATTTACTGTCTTCATAAACACTAATGAGCCAACTATGGTTGACACTGCCCAGGAGCCTACATTTGGGAAGTACAGACAAGAGGACCAGAAATATAAGGTCTGCCTCTGCTACACAGTGAGTTCAAGGCCAACCTGGGCTAAACGAGACCCTGCCTCAAAAAAAAAGTAATGAAAAACTTCCTGATCATCAATTTGAGGTAAACAAACACGAGAGACAAAAGGGGCGCCGTTTATCAGTTGCTAGGAACTCAGCAACAATTCTACCCAAATAAATTCAGTTCTGGGCTAGCTCACATGTTTATAACTTGAGGCAGATATTTCTAAAAAAAAGCTGTTTTCTGAGGATCACAGGTGTTACCAGACGTATCAACAGCATCAAAGAGGCAGCGACGTCGTGAAGTCAACAGTACAAACCGAGAGTCCTTCGGGTAACACTCTCACCTAGGCACCGCCACAGACTCTTCAGTAGTCATGAGTCCCAGTTGGCCATCACTTCCCGCACCCCAAGAAAACAGCTGACCCTGGTCACTAAGAGCCAGACTGTGGGACTCGCCACACGCCACATGTACGATGTGCTGATCGGCCAATGCTCCAATTTGTTCTGGAAGGGATCGAAACAAAGGAAGAAAATATACAGCCTGGAAACAAAGGAAGAAAATATACAGCCTGCAAACAGAAAGTTGCTCCCCTTTCAGTAGCTGTTTCCCATCCTGTGACCAAACACCTGACCGGGAGGGGAGGAGGATTTATTTTGGATCACAGTTGAGAGGGCACAGTGCATCGTGGTGAAAGGAGCAAACAGCTGTGACTCCTCACATTTTGTCACCTGGGAAGAGAGCCTGGAATGCTGGCGCTCCGCTGGCTTTCTCCCTTACCCAGTTTACTGCGTCCAGGACCCCAGCCTACAGCATGATATCACCCACACTTAGGGGAGGTCTTCCGTCCTCAGTTAAGGACAGAAGATACACCCCCAAAGATACTCCCAGATGTCTCCTAGGTGATCCTAGAGCCCCAGTCATTGACAATGAAGATGAACCATAGAAATCATCATCATCCGAGGCTATTTTATTTTATAAAGAGACCCATGAAACCCAGAGGTTTACAGCGATACTAAACTTTGGGGACTCATCAGTACATGATTGACATTTTCATACCCGTAGAGAAGATTTTTTTTAATCGTATTTATCCTCATTCTGTGTATGTAATCACCCCTCATCCTATTCCCTAAAGTCTTCCTTCATTTTTCCTGTTTTTCTGTTTGCTTGTTTAACTGAGGTTCCACACATGAGAGAAAACATATGCCACTTTTCTGAGTTCGGCATATTTCACTTCACAGGAGACCCTCCAGTTCCACTGTCTTCTACATGCTAACCTATCACATATGCATACGGACGGAAAAAAGCAACACTAAAGGTTCTGTGGTATCTGACATTAGATTATGATGTTGAGTTATAATAACAAAATCCGTGACACGGAAAACACACATGTATAGCAATATAGACTAGAAGACCCAAAAATAAACCACACAGCTACAGTCATTTGAGGTTTCGATAAAGGTGCTGAAAGCATAGAGGAGAGGACAGGCTTCTTTAACAAGCAGTAGAAGACTAAAACTATATCCTTTCCCTGTGCCCTATAAGAAAAAAAATCAGCTTAATCTAGGTATAGTGGCACATTCCTGTAGTCCCAGCTCTTAGGAAGTGGAAGCAGACAAATCAGATGTTCAAGGTCGTTTTCTGCTGTATAGTGAGTTCAAGGGCCAGTGTGGGCTACATGTGACCTTGACTCAAAAAATAAAAAACGAACAAAAAAGAACTTAAGGATGGTTCAAAGATCTTCATGTAAGACCCTTAACTGTGATACTATGGCAGGTAAACAGAGGGACGGAGATACTTTATGATGCAAGTATGGGCAGTGACTTTCGGATTAGGACTGGAGTTCTTCAGGAAATAATAACCGACAGGTGGGATTACATCTCAAAGGCTTCTGGGTACCAAAGCAAACCATTCACAGCAAAGCTCCACCCACTGAATATCCCTTACCACGTGATCATCTGACAAAAGGATTAATCGCCAAAATATACAACAGATTTTACAAATTGAATGCCAGAAGAATCAATAACGCAGCTAATAGATAGATGGACGAATCAATGATGCAGTTAATAAATGGGTAAGTGGACCAAACAGTCATTTCTCAAGGAAGGAGTTCAAGTGGCCAATGAGTGAATGAAAACGTTTCATCTTTAGCCGTCGGGAAAGTACACCGAGCGTGTTCCACCTGGTGAGGACGGCCAGCATTAAGGAAACAATGAACATGGAGAGAGGCTGGGCAGGGACATTTAGACATGTTGGTGGGAATGCAAGCCAGTACAGCAACTGAGGAGGCTTCTCAAGAAAAGTAAGACTAGAACTTCCGCACGATTCAGCCGAATCACTGTGGATGTGCATCTGAAGGAGAAAGGGCGGCGCACAGTAGACACAACCTACAGCGCCTATACTAATGAAAACACTATTCACAACAGTCAGGTCGCAGAACCATCTTGATACCCATCAGCAGAGGAAGGGCCATGAAAATTGTGTGTGTGTGTGTGTGTGTGTGTGTACACATACGTGTGTGTGTACACATACATGTATGAACACATGTGTGTGTGCATATGAGACATGTGTGTGTGCAGCAGAAGGAGTCTAAGAGCCAGAGAGCATCAGGGACTTTGCTGTAAGACTGCATCCCCTAGTCACATCAGAAGCCACAGCCATAGACTCATCAACATGACCGCCTATAAACATGAGCGAACAAGGAAGACACCAACGAACATGCCGAACTGGATGGAGAAAAGCCCCCAAGGCCTCAACCCTACACAAAAAGCTGCAAGTGGCTGACTAATCCTGGAGGTGGGAGAGGTGGTCCTCCCCAGGGAGGAGCACACCAACTGGTTGTCCAGTGCCAACGGTCAGCCCTGAAAACACAGATCCAAGTAACATTATATGGACTCCAATGTATATGTACATACAAGTACATATGTGCACACAACAACTGATTGCAGAAAGAGGCCGTGAAGTGAAGCGGAGCAGGGAGGGATGTATGTGAGGATCTGGAGGGAGAAAAGGGAAGGGAGAAATGCTGTCATTAAAATACAGTCTCAAAAGAAAGTCTTTCGCATCTCTGGTTAGCGTTAATCCTTGGCGGAGGTGGGCGTCGGGCGCTGTTGTGAATGGGATTATTTTTCTAGCTCTGCCTTATTTGTTGTTTGCATCGAAAAAAAAAAAACTCAACTAAGTATGTTGATTTATACCTTGAAACGTTTCTAAAAAATGTTTATCAAGAGAATTCTGGTGAAATCATTAGAGTCTTTGAGGATCATGACACCAGCAGAGACACATTGCTTGATTTCTTTTATCTGTGGGCCTTTTGTCTCTTTCTCTTGCTTTGATGCTCCTGTTAAGATTTCAAGAACGGCGACCGAGCCCCGTCTTGTTACTGATTTTAGAGAAAACGCTCAGTTTCCCCATTTTGTGGAGTTATGACCCTTTTACTGCTAGTCTCTTCAGAGCTACTGGCATAAGGAGATGCTGAATTCTCATCAAAGGCGCATTTTGCCCTTGACATACTATTTATACAGGCTATTGCATTTATGATGGTCGTTGTGTCGTTGAATTCAGTTTGCAGGTATTTTATTGAAGACTTTTGCATTTGTGTTAATCAGGGAAATTGGTCTGCAGTTTTCTTTTTTGTTGTTACTTGTTTGGATACCAAAATAAAACTGGCTTCATGAATGAATTTGGAAGTTCTCGTTTCCTCTGTATTCCGTCGAATACTTCAAAGCATATCTGCGCCCATTACTTCAGTTTGGTCGAAGAAACCAACAAAGGATCCAGCTGGACTCAGGCTTTTCTGTGTAGATAGATTTCTCACTAGCACGTTAATTTCTTTGCTTGTGATTGTGTTTAGGTCTTTCCTATGCTCTTCATTTAATCTTGGTAGGTCCTTCTAGATTTTCTCATCTGTTGAAATTTAAGTTTTGAAAATGCATCCTAATGATTCCCTGGGTCTCAGCGGTATCTCAGTACCATTTCAGCTCTGATTCTACCGTGTCTTCATTTGTCTTCTGGTCAGTGTAGCACCGGGCCTGGTAGTAGTCTGATGATTTCAAAGGACACGCTGTTACAAGGATTCTTTGTATTGATCTTTTCCTTTCCATTTCAGTCATCACACCTCTCACCTCCGTCTCCCCCCATACAATATTAACTGAGTCACTGCTGACTGCTTCTGGCCTTTATAGCTCTACACAACGCTGCCTGGGCTACTCTCATATATTCCACGGGTTCTGTTATATTCTTCTCATTTTGTTTGATTCTAGGAAGCTGTTTTGTCGTCCCCGTTCCCCCCGGCCCCCACCCCGCCCCGCCCCGGGTCTCTTCAGTGACCAACTGATCATTCAAACGCTCCATCTCCATGCACATATATTTTCACAGTCTCCACGGCTGATTTCTATCTCATTATGATGTGATAAACTATAACGTGTTTTTAATCTTCTTCTATCTATTCAGACTTGTTTTGGGTTCTAAAATATGACCTATTTTGGAAAAGTGCCGTGAATTGCTGAGAATATATATTCTGAAGCTGTAGATAAAGTTTAAGCCTAGTTAATCCACACAGTGCTGCACTGTTTAACCCCAGTATTTCTCCGATGATTTGGAGGTATGGTCTGGGTGAGCTATTTAACGTGAAGTCACCCTCTATTATTGTATCGAGGTCCATCTGAACCTTAACGCTTAATCGTGTTTGTTTCACAAATGTTCAGTGTACACGTTAACAACTCTTGGGTCATCTTGATGTATCGTTCCCTTGTCCTAAGTGACCTTCATTATCTTTTCTAACAATAGATTAGAGTCTGCCTTGCCAGAAAACCCAGTACACCTCCTCGCTTTCAGATTCCATTGGCTTGTAATCTTTTTTTCTGCCCTATCCCTTCATGCTGGGTTTATCTTTGCCAACAAGGTGAGTTTCTTAAAGGCAGAAAACAGAGCCTTGTTTTGAAATCCAAATTCCCTATAGGTACGCCTGTATTATCTTCTGCAGCGCAGGCTTAACGACTGTGGACTCCTGTAATTCATGTCTGTTGTGAGAGTTCTTTATCCCCCTTCAGATCTGAGGGGCAGCACTGGTGGATACAGCAATGAAGGACAGCAGTTATATTGCTTTTAGGGCCTGGAGTAGATTATTCCATGACCTCCTGCACTTGGTTCCTAAGAGAAATCTGCTGTTATCGATGAGTTCGCCTTTCATATTTCTCTGTTTTTCGGAGGAGGGGGGCTTTATATGTGATCTGCCATCTTCCTCTTGCAGATTTCAACAGTTGTTGATGGTGTTCAACAGATATTGATGGTCTGCATAAGTGTTTAACATGACCCAGAGATACTCTTTTACGGTCAGGTCTCTTTGAGGTTCTGAAAGTCTCTTCTGGGTGTCTACTTCTTTCTTAAGAATTGAGAATCTATGTTCTGTAATTTTATGGAGTGTATTATGTGCCTTTAATTTGTACATCTCCTCCTTGTAGGCTCACAAATCTGATCTCCTAAAGGTATCCCAGAGGTGTTATAGTCCTGTACATCCCTCTAATCCCTCTACTGCTGTGTGGACATTCTGATGTCTCTTCACTGTGGCTGATAGTCTAACCTCCACTTGATCTAGCTGATCAGAGAGACTTTCGATGGAGCTTTTTATTTGGCGTACTGAGCTTCTTATTTCTAAATTTTCAATTTGATGCCTACCCCCAGGGAGTTTTAGTTTTTAAATTGCTTTAGCACTTTAAAAAAAAAAAATGAGACAGTGTCTCTACCCCAGTTGGGTCTTGAACTCCCTATGTATCCAAAGATGACCTTGAACTTAGGGTCCTTCTACCTCTACCTCCCAAGTGCTTGGATTACAGGTATGCTACTCCACCTGACTTACACAGTGCTACAGATCTAACCATGGGCCTTGTGCAGGCTGGTCAAGGACCTCACCAAGTTACATCTTCCAGCCCCTGAATCACTTTTAATTTTTTTATTTTTATTTTATGTATAGGAATGTTTTGCCTGCACTTGTCTGTATACTGTGTGTGCAGTACCCAGGGAGGCTAAGAGGCCACAGGATCCCCTGAACAGGAGTTAAGGAGGTTGTCAACCACTATGTGGATGCTGGGAATCTAACCCAGTCCTCTGGAAGAGCAGCCAGTGCTGTTAACCCTGAGCCATCTCTCCAGCCATCTCCCGATCACTTTTACATCCTACATTGCCTTTCTAGTTTCATTCAGCCATCACTTGTATTTGCTTCGAGTTGGTTCCAGTGCTTGTTCATGCTCTTCTTGAATTTGCTGACCATTCTCATCATCAGTCTTTTTGAATTCTTGGAACTTTATCCACTTCAGTACCATTGGATCCAATGGCTGCAGAAGTTTGAATTTTTGGAGAGCTCGTATTACCTCGGTCTCCCATCCCACCATAATCTTGTGTTTCTGAATTTGGATTTATGCATCTGGGGGCAGGTTACTTATTGGCTTGAAGCTCTAAGTTCCCAGATTCTGCCAGTTGAGTTATTTGCCAAAATTCAGGAAGAACGAGCTGTCATAAGTTTGGGTTACAATTTCTCACAACTATGCTTCAGGAGCTAAACTCTCAGCCATTGTTTTCAGTGCACCAGGCATGATCCCTGGCACCACTCAGAGCGAAGTAAACCAACTGCAGAAGCAACTACAAGTGTTCTAATTACATCTCCAGTAAGAATGGGGGGGCGGGGGTGGCGAGACAATACTATATGCACTAAGAAGATACTAGTTAGTAAGAATGAGAATAGGAAAAAATAAAAACAATACTTTAAAATAGAAAAAATAAAGATAAAATGTCATAGGAGGAAGAAGCAAGGAACAGAAAACAAACAAAAATAAAGAAAAAATAAAAGCAAGAAGGGTGAGGGAATAAACAGAGAAAACTATCTAATTGAACAATGAAAGAATAAAACCAAATGAAAAGAAAGAAGAGAAAATTTAAAATTAAATATTAAAGCTAGGTGTGATGGTTCAGGCCTAAAGTCCCAGCACACTGGAGGCCCAGGCCAGCTTGGGCTCTGTGGTGAAAACCTGTCTCAAGAAAATAAATAGCAAAACAAAGAAAAGAGACATTACAAGAAGACATGGTAGGGCAATATAAAGGACAAAGAAAAACAAAAATGCACAAAAGTAGAATTCATGTGTACATATTTTAGCAACTGGTCTAATCAACATCAAAATAGGCTCTACAGAAACAAAAAGTAATTTTTTTAATGTCATCAAAAAAAAAAAAATCAGAGAGGGTAATTAAAAAGAGGGCAGGTTTCCTCTAAGGAGGTCAATCACGTGGCTGCTTTGGCCATGCACCAACCAGTCAGAGCAGTGCCTGTGTGCCAGTGTGAGTCCTCTTTTTTGCCTTTGTGGTGTTCAGCTAGCAACCACAGGCTATGCTCTGTGGGCAGAAAGTCATAGCTACCCTGCACTGCCGGGTACTTCTGCCTTGTTCTTCAAGGCCGGATGGGGCAGGCCACAGGTTTCAGCCAGCTGGTCCCAGTCTCCAGCACCTTGAGTGTTCAGTCTTGAGGCAGCACCATCCTACAGAGATGCTGTGAGCCACACCTGGGGTGGGATGCTTGCATAACACACTCAGGGTTTGCTAACTTTCCACACTTAGGTTCCACATATGATCACCCGTAGGCTCATTCCAGAGCTCTGAAAACGACTTCCCTGCTGAAGTTTTCATAACAAGCTTCCCTACTGATTCTTGTTATGGTTTTAGTGTGAACTGTGCCCCAACACTCGCAGGTATGAACAGGTGGGCCCTAGTGGTGAGTATGCTCCTCAGGTATGAACACATGGACTCTGACTATGTGGCTGTTTTGGGAGCTATTGCAGCTTTGGGCAATGAGACATAGAGAGGAAGAGGATGTGGATTTCCAAGGGGAAGACGCTGAGCATCACACCTTTGACCTTCTTCTGTCCTGGGCTCTCTGTCTTTATCTGCTTCCTGCTTCCTGCTTCCTGCTTCCTGATCAAGCAAGCTGTTTCTGTATGCTCCAGGTACAGAGGGTCTGTCTCAAAACACTAAGACGGAGACTGCTGGAGAAAAACTCACAGCATGTCAATCTGTTACCTCAACATACACACAAACGCATGAATGCACACTCACACATGCACATGTACACACGCACACACAGTCTGTTCACAACTGAAATTATAGTACATGTTTTCTGAAATGCTTTCTCTTTCCCTCAGTCCCTATGGCTCACTCTGACTCTGCTTTCTTGTGCTAAGGCAGGCTTTTCCTTCTCTCCCATTCTCCAGATTTTTCCTTTCTTTTTAAAATTTTTGATACTGTGTGTGTGTGTGTGTGTGTGTGTGTGTGTGTGTGTGTGTGTGTGTAAACACACATGGGCGCATATGTCTCACAGAATGCATGCGGCAGTCAGAGGACAGCTTCTGGGAGTCATAGCTCCTAGGTATAGACCTCAGGTCATCAGGTTTGATGTGCAAACACGTTCACCTGCAGAACAATCTCATCGGCCCCATTTTTTTTTTTCTTTTTAAAATTGTTTTGCCACCGAAATTTTAGTGTCTTTCCACTGCAACCCACTTTGAAGGGCACGTGCTCTCTAGCTATCCAGCCCTATTCCCTAGAGAAGTTAGAGATCAAGGGTGTCACTCAATTTTGTACATTTCCATATGCTATCCATATAGATTCTAGCAATACTCGGCAGCATATACGCAGTCCCAAAGGAAAAAGGATGACACATGACATTGGCCACCACATGTATGTATGCACACACTCGCATGCACACACACACACACACATGTACATGTACGTTGTTTGAAAAGCATGTGGCTGGCAACAGTTATCTAATAATTCAATCAATGAAAGGGGAATTGTTTCTTGATACCTTTTAACAAAGTATCTTCTTTATATTTAGTGCTTAGCTAGTAGGTTAAAGAATGCAAGCTTCTTTGTGGCCATGCTTATATCCTCCTTTGATGCTTCCATATGGATGAATAGAAAGAAGGTATAAACAACAATAAAAACAAAAAATTTGAGAATAAAATCTTATCAGAAAGGCCAGTTCAACCTGGGACGAACGTGTAGGGGCTGGAGAGACGGCTCAGTTGTTAATACCACTAGCTGATCTTGCCCAAGACCTGGGTTCTTTCCCAGTACCCACATGGTGGCTCACAACCACCTATAACTCCAGTCCCAGGGGATCTGATGCCTTCTTCTGACCTCCATGGACACCAGACACACACGTGATACATAAACATACAGGCAAAGACTTACTTAACTCATACTCATACAATAAATAAATCTTTTGTTAACGGTATCTGTGGACAGACATCCTAGAATTATTAAAACCTGTCGGCCCAAACTCAAGTCTTTTGTCCTTTACATATACTTCAGACAATAATACTGACCTAATTCAGAGCCACCTTGGAGATTAATGTGCTTTAAAAAGCTAATCACAGCATAGGTGGTGACAGCTTATAATAGGTACAAACACTCTTACAATGACAAGGAGACAGAGCTCTTATTTTCAATGCAAGCCACTGCGTTAATCTCCTAAAATAAGGCTAATTACAAAACACCAATAACTACTCATATAAAGATAATGTTAATCAATAAGTATATATAGATTCTAAAATACTCAACTGTCTTTAAAGAAAGCAGAATGACTGTCACAGGCAGAAAACAGTAACTTTCTGAACAACACCCACTAGAAGGTAGTCTACCCACCTACCAAGGACAAGCACTAAAGACACCATCATTCCCATCAGAGAGGATTTATGCAGCTTCCTGGGCCACCTGTCACTCAAACAGAGACTCCAGGGGGCCTAACAAATGCAGCGTTCAATCTAGACATTTCCTATAGTGACTTCTGCCTTTTACACCAGAGGTAAGCACTTCAATAACACGGACTCAGTATAGCATCGCTTCTGTCCCCGGTCCGCTCAGCTAGCATGCTTTCCACCAAGAACTGTCACATCCTTCACAGATACCCTAGCTGAGAACGTGACTTCCAGCAGCTGCAGCAGCAGCCGCAGTTCTGGGAACTGAGCATCCCAGACGTTCTTCTTTATAAACCTCATTCATCACACAGCAGAGCCATTTCATGCGGTGACAGCATTACGGAAGCGCTTAGATGGAATACAAAATGTGTGTGAATTGGCTTAAATACCTACAAGAAAGGGAGAAACTAACCAGGAGGAAGCGCAAAGAAAGAATTAGAGCCATGAATCAAACAGAACATTAGAGACTTGTTATAAACTGTCACCCTTGGGGTTCCCTACAAAAGGTTTTCAGGGCTGTCTATGCAGAATTGGACGTCCAAAGAGTCAAATTCTATTAAACTCAGTGCACCTACTACAGTTCCTGCCTATTCAAGACGGGAAGAAAGGCTAGAGGGTATGCACAAAGGTCAGACATCCCTAATGACACAAGGACGAGCTCACACCAGAATCTCAACACTGGAGTAGAGTGTGTGAAGGAAGGAAGGTGTGGCGAAGCCAGAGGGGCAGTAAATGGACTCGTACAGCAGTGTCTACTGAGCTTACCAAAGAGACTTCAACGCTTGCTTTATTTTTCACTTAAAAATTGCTTGGAGCCAAGTGGTAGTGGCACACGCCTTTAATCCCAGCACTCGGGAGGCAGAGGCAGGCGGATCTCTGTGAGTTCGAGGTCAGTCTGGTCTACAGAGGGAATTCCAAGACAGCCAGAGTTACAACAGAGAAACCCTGTCTCAAAAAACAATACAAAAATAAATAAATAAATAAATAAATAAACAAACGAATGAATAAAGTTGCTTATAAAAAAATATAATTTGGGAAAACTCATTCTGATTGCTCGCTTTACCACAAAGCACAGGGAACACACAATTCTCCACATACCACCAGCTCTGGAACTCTATGTCTTATGAAATTACACAAGAGACTACAGGAGAGAACATAAAGGAATTAGTAACAACACTACCATGCCTCTAATCAGCAGAGCTATCTCAGTGGGGAAGGGATGGAGGGAGCGGAGCAGTATGAGGATGGAGAATGGAGGAAGGACAGAAACGGCTCAATGCAGAGAGCCAGAGCCCAGTGAAGCTGGACACTGGGTTTGAATGAGGCTTAGTAAGTTATTAGGAAAATGCTTCTGGTTATCCCAGGCCTCTTTGTCCTAGGCCTGTTTACAAATGGATGTATCCCAAGCATACCTACACAATAGTTTTCTGCTCCTTAGACAGCTGTATAGACAGGCACGGCCTAGCCTTGAAATACCCCTTCTTGCAGCTTAAATGCTGGCTCAGAGGTTAATTGCAAGCATGTCTCTTGCAGAAGACCTGAGTTAGATTCCCGATACCCACGCAGGAAAGCTCAAACTACCTGTAACTCCAGCTCTAGGAGATCCGATGCTCTCTTCTGGCCTCAGTGAGGCCAGAACGGACCTCATACACACACCTCCCACACAGATGCACACGCACATAACTAGCAATAATTATTTAAAAACAAACCACCCCTTCTCATCACACGCAGGGACAGAGGTGCATTATGGATCTGAGAAGTTGGAAATGACAGTCTGAAAGAATCCTGGAGGCTCAAGGGCACCAACACCAATACGGATTCCCAAGGAGGAAAAGAACAAAAAAAATATCACGGGGTACTTGTAGAAATGTATCAAAAAGCCAAGTCCATGAGCCATACCACTTTAAACACCAAATGAGTCAACAAGCTAACAACTGGCTAGGCAGACTGAAGGCACACTGCCAAACCAGAATCTCCATCTTGAGACTGCCCAACTTTCCTCCTAGGAAGGGCGGACTCACAGCTCCTTGAGTCACTAGATTTTTCAAGACACAAAGTTCTAAGGCAAAGCAATGAGTCTTCCACGGCTGCACTAGATCTCTGCATCCACTCTGCTGTCAGCAATGAGCGTAATGAGTGTTGACAAAAGACAAGACTCCCTTTTCACATTATCTGCTGTGAGGAAGGGGTGCGCTAACTATTTCGGTGTCTTAGACCTTAGGGCCCACGAGAACAGCTCCGGCTCGCTTCGTACATTCTCAGAGCCTTGATGTACATCACTGCATGTTTGTTTCTGAGACGCCTTCCTATTTCAGAGGCAACTGATCTGTGTGACGTGAGCTGAAGTCTCAACTTTGCCCTTGGCAATGAGCTTTCATGTAGCCACCCAGTGCCACGTGAAGGACCATTCTGATTCGAGGTAAGCAAGGTCCCTCCAACACAGCCTATCTGCTCTGCTCCACTTCTTTCCTTCCCCCAACACAGGCGACTGAATCCAGACTCTAGTGCATGCTCGTCGAGGGTTCTACCTACCAATTTCCATCCTCAGCCCCCTCCTGCCCTTCTCTGTCTAGCAGCTCTCCAGGTAAGGATTCCCAACAAGCACAGAGAGCTAGCAAGCTCAGTCTCTTTCTTCCACTCATAATAAATCCAATGGTATCCAAATTTAGAACACCAAGGAAAAGTTAAAGCAAGAGAGGAAAGCACTCACCCACACATCTCTCCATTCAGAGACACCATTCCACAGTTGCTGTGGGGTTTATAGTTAACATACTAGCTTAAGTTGGAACAGAAATTTCTGGATTCTCTTGTAATTTACACAGGAGTCTGGCTTACCACAAAGTTAGATCACAGATAGGACCAGTTCCCCTAACTGACTATGAAGGCCTTCTTGGTGCTCCCGTCTGGTTTTCTGCTATCACACAGCCCTGGCTGTGGCAGGTGCTGACCTAACCTAGGGTACAAGCAGAGAGTTGATCCACACTGCCCACTCACTTCCAGAGGCCCAACTGCTTCGCACTGACTCCACAGAACTGAGTCCAGAGGCTCTCTGGAAAACATGTGAGATTTCACTCCCACCCATTCACTAAGTACCCTCTAAAGATGGCTGTCATCATTGTGCTACAGAGTTGTTCAAGGTCATCTTTGGTTTCACAGAAAGTTCAAGTCCTGCCTGGCTACATGAGGATATGTCTCAAAAAACAAACAACATTCCCCATGCCACCTCCCAACGAACCTACTGCAACAGAATGAGAAGGTTCCTCCTTTAACAGAAAAGGGAACCGAAGCTCAGAGGAGTCCTGCCCAGGACCGCACTTAACTTCTGGTGGTTAAAAAGGCCAGACCAGTTCTCGAACCCTCAGCTCACACATCTCGCCTTGTAATTCCATAGACAGGTCAGAGTTTTTCATCTGCTAGAGAGAACTGCAGAGGGATGACTCAAGACACGGGAGGTAGGGCCCGGAGATACGGCAGTGAACAACAGCACAAACCACCTCCAGAACGGAAGAGTGGTAAGAAGGGGTTAAGCAACCCCTGCACTAGCTTACCTGACTTGAAATCCTCCAGCTTTGCCATGTTTAGGAGTATTGGAATGATGACCCAGCTCCCAGAATACTTCCCTGCAAAAGCTGGCCAGGTGAGCACAGTCCTTCAAAACGGGCACGGGGTGGGGGGGCCCGCAGCGGGCACAACACTTGCTGCAAAGGCTGGCAACACAAGTTCAACCTCACATAAGGAAGGAAGGAGAGGACTGACTCCACAATGTTGTCCTTTGATTTTATGTGCCGTGGCATGGGAATGCTACACATGATCACACACATGCATATGTCCACACACACATGATCACACACACACACACACACACACACACACACACATCACACATATGCCACCCCCTACATACACACATACATCTGCACATACACACACACATACATGTGTACAAACACACACATGTTCACACACTCATCACACATACACACATACATCTCACACACACACATACACACACACAGACACACTCATCACACATATGCACATCCACACATACATCACACACACACATGTCCACACATACACACACACATACCTCACACACCCACATGCCCACAGATACATCTCTCTCATACACACAGAAGTTATTTTATAAAAGAAGAGGAGGAAGAGGAGGAGGAGGAGGAGGAGAAGGAGAAAGAGAAGGAGAAAAAGAAAATCACTGGAGTGGGATGAGTCCAAAGTTCCCAACTGCCCCAATGTGAACACCCCCTAAGAAGGGCAGGCTCTGAGCTGCCAGCCCTCTGTAGGCATTCACCATTAAGCAGTGCCTTTGACCTGAAGAATGGATGTTAATGACCTTAACATGTGACAGTGAGTTGCTAGAGAAGAAGGGAGAAAATGGTCTCAGGCTTTAACATTTTCCACTAAGAAGTCTATCGGTAAAATTCAAAAATATTCCTGCCGCCTTCAAGGTAGGAATACCAATTCGTACACATTATACGAGTCGGTAAAATGGATGAATAAATACAATTTTCTCATTTATTATTTACTGACCCTTTTTACTGATCATATTCTACTGCACAGAACCATCAACCAGTTGAATACTCTTCATATTAGATGTGCTGTATAAAAGGACACTGAAGCATAGATGAGTCTACAAACCCATTCCCCAAAATCCTAGGCATGAGGGCAATGTGTTCGGAAAGCTGAAATCACAGCCACATGAGCACACATAGAGGGCACGTGCCAAGTGGGAACCGGGGGAAGGGGGCAAAGGTGAACAAGATGTAGCCCACTGAGCATTCTCATACACTTCACAATTTGAGGCAGAGGACACAGTTTCACAATGCCCAGGCTGACGTACAACTTGCTTCAGAGCAGAGCCCAGCCTTGAAGTCTGGGTCCTCTTGCCTCTACCTCTCAAGCGCTAGGATTATAAGCGCTCACCACCAAACCCCACGTACTTCACAATCCTGCCTAAAACCAATCCTTTCGTCTGTTGTTTACAAATGTTCAACATGAAGTCACGATTACAAACTAAGACTGACATTTGGGCAGAGAAACAGCGGATACAGTCCATAAGGAGGAGACATGAATCAGGTCACCTGACACAATTCCCCTTCACAAATACAGATGGGTGTTCCTGATCCTCCAGGCCCACAGGCACTGGGATGACAGGACATCATCTCTGGTCTTTTCTCTTTTAAAAAATTACGTGTATGTATTTATGTGTGTCTGTGTTTTATATGCCATGTGTGTGCCTGGTGACCACAGAGACCAGAAAAAGGCACTGGATCCCAGAACTGGAGTTACAGGAGCATCTAACGTGGGTGCTGAGAAAACCTGAGAAATTCTCGTAACCACCATGACATCTCTCCTGCCTCCAGGGCTTTAGTGAAGCTCTGGTGTCCAGACTAGGTCTGGACTGAGCGAAAGGCACAAGGACAAAGAGACTGGCTCACAAACCACGCTAGGCCATGAACCCAGGAATACAGTCGAGGAGGCCCCTCTCAGCACTGCATTCTAAGGCTGCAAGTCTACACGTACGTCCACTGAGTGTCAGAGTTAGATTCTACAATGATCCAGTGAAAAGAAAAAGGTGTAAAACTAACAGGCTTTAAACTGCACACTGGATGTTAGAAATAAATGAAAAGCACTAACACGAGACACTGATGAGCTCCTGCCTTCCTGGCTTAGCCATTCCAACCTCCTTATTACTGTCTCAGCACAGCACCAGTACACCTGACCACAAACACCATGTGGTACTCAGTACTCAGACACACATACACACACACACAATGTACTCACACCCTTGGATACACCCAGTACTCAGTAAGACACACACACACACACACACACACACACACACACAAATACACTCACTAATGTACTCACACCCCTGGGTACACTCAGTATTCAGTACTCAGTAATATACACAGACACACAGACACAGACACAGACACACACACACACACACACACACAGATATACTCATGGGTCAAAAGTCTGCTCATCCTTCCTGCTCTGCCCACCTCACCTCTCCATTTCACCCCAGCATATCTGTCACAAGCCTGCACCCAAACATTCACATAACACTTGCCACAAGGATCACAGGCTTACCTCATCTCTGCTCACAAAGTCCCCCACAGTGCTGAGCACCAAACGCTTTACGAAAGCACTTTGCAGAAATAAAAGAATGAAGAAGTGATCGCGTGAGGATCGCCCATTTAAAATTGTCTTAGCTTTCGATTACTAGGGAAAAATCACCTGATTTGCACATTGTATAGTAAGATTAAAAGTAAAAAGTCCATTTTTTCCATTACATAGCTTAAATCAGACACAGTTCAACGGGGAATACCACACCACTTGCAGGAGCCCAAGCTTCCCTGAAGCTATAAGTTTGGTAAGGAATGACCCGCTACCCCTTGCCTTAGCCTTGCCGATCAAGGCAGTTGTGACACTCACCTGGCTTGTTGCCTTCCTTCTCATGGCCAAGCTGCCCTTTGGTGTTTGCACCACATGTGTAAACCTCTCCGTCCTCCAGCAGGAACACAGAGTGGTTTCCTCCACACGCCACTTCCTTGATGCTTCTGTCGGACACGAATCGGCACACCTGGGGCTCAGCCACAATTCCCTGCAGGTTGGAGCTGATGCCTGGTTGGCCCAGGGACCAATACCCCCAACATAGCATTGTTTCTTATCCTTCAGGGATTCATATAGCCTAGAAGATAGTTTTGTTTAAAAAAAAAAAAGGGAGGGGAGGGTAAGGAAAAAAAAATTATAAACAAGTTTTAAAAATGTCAGAAGAAATCAAGTAACAAATCAAGTAACAAATGAATCCAATTAAAATAACCCTTCCATGTGAACAAAAGATGTAACAAAATCCATTACTTTTATGATACTTAAGTGGCCCTCTCCTAATAATCACGTCTTGCATCTTAAAATTTAAAAAAAAGTTAATATTTTCAAAAGTAACTATGTTATAAAGACGTTATTTTGTATTTTAGTAAGCATTTAAAATGCAATTTTAAATAAATCTTTACACCACTGAATGAACATAGAAAAGGAGCATGGTTTGCCTGTCTCTGATAGGAGCAGAGTCTGGGCGATCAGCTCAGACACTCTACACACCACTAGATGGTGAAGGTATTGAACTTACCTCATATCTTCTCAATGTTCCTTTCTTTTTTTTTGCATTCCTGCCCTTTTTTTTTTTTTTTTTCCATTTGAACCAACCCTTTAGGTACTATTAGCTCAATCAACAGCGTGTAGCCATTTGAAATAAAGTAAGAAATGGAGAAAAGGTATGCTCTTCCTCTCATTCATCAGCAATACTGAGTCAGACCTCCTACCTGGAAATGGGCTCTCTGCAGAAACCATTACTGCATCCCTCTGGGCCTGCTTCCTCTGACATGGTTACTCTCCTCCTTGAACTGATAGTTTCTTCTCTCTACTCTTCTAACTAACTCCCTTCAGCAGAGATCACAGTACAATGCAGGCTTCTGTATGGAAGGCATCGGCTTTGGCTGACTGACTACAGGTGACACTAGGTCCACAAGCTTTTAAAAATATGCGACCTAATGGATACTTTTCCAAACAAATAAAAACATTTTTCCCCTCCCTCTCTACTAGGTCACACATACTGATGTGGAATCCTTCTACATTGCTACGAGGAACACAAAATGGGGGGCTGCTCTAGAAAATAGTTTGGCAGTTCTTCAAAAGCTCTTTTGGCTCCTACTCTCACTACAGTTCGAAGTATCAAGCAGATAATTCCCTGCTGAAGAAAACACCTAGTGAACCTCTCTGGTTCTGAGAGAGAAGTTCAGGATTAGGAAACAAAGGTGGGAACTCCAAGCATGTCATAAGTAACAGAGGAATGAGGGCATGCCAGTGGTAGAAAACTTACCTAACATTTACACAGGACCACTGGCTTCAATCTCCATCATTGCAAACAAAAAACAAGAGAGGGTTTGTATAATCTGCAGGTGTTGGATATTATGTAAATCTGTGACTAAGATGATTGCTTCCTCATTATCTGCACCTGCTCACAGCTCTCTGGCAGAGCCATTGTGGAAGAGCAAAGTTTCTGTGGAGGAATTTTTGTGGCCCTCTCTCCCAAGGTCTCAGACAACAAGGAGAGAACACTTCCCCCTACACCATGAAGGTAGCAAAGCTCAGCTGCTAAAGTACTGTGGGGTAAAACTAAGCCACATGTTTCTTTCACAAGCAAATAGGCCTTTGAATGAGGGGGCAGAATTTCCGTATCAATAGAATCCCTGAGGAGCTTCTGTATCAATAAAAACCCCTGAGATCAGATGATCTGGGTTCTACTATTCAGTATGATGTGTGGGTCCCTCTGCTGAGGTCTGGCAGGGTTTGCATCTATGAAAGTGTCTCCTTGTCTTTCTTACTGAGCGACACAGTAGCATACTGCTACACAAAGCAAACAGTCCTTCTGTGCAAACACAAGGTTTTTAAGATGGGCAACTCCTTTTTCCTAACATAAAACCAATGGCTACAGATTACAATCCAATGAAGTCAACTGTTTCAACCCTTCTTAACAACAGATACAATACTGTGTGCTTGATGATGTTCAACTGTATGTACAATGTAACTTCACAAATGCACTATAGTAATTCTAATTTGTTTGAATTTTTGAAGCTTTCAACAAAGATGTGAAAATATAAAGCCGAACTTAATTCACTGTCTTAACTAGAAAGCATTGCTTCTTCCCAAGAGTTTAATATCTTGTATAGATACTAGACTAAAAACGTGTTCAGCTTAAGCATTATTTTTTGATAAATTGCAAAGATTAGGAAAGAAAAACTAAAGTACAACACAGGCAGAGGGAGTACAAGGATGAGATCAAATCATTGTTCGGAATGGAATTTCCCAGGTTGCTAAAGAGCTGATCCACCCTTTATGGTTTTTGTTTTTTCTCGCCTATCAGTAATTGTATTAGCACCACAATACTACACTATCAGTCACTACAATAATACACAATTTACTATTACCTCCTGTCATCCAAATAACAACTACCACTACCTTCAGATACAGCAACTCTCACAGAGCTCACAATACCCATGGACCCACAGCTGGCGGCAGCAGAGCCCCAGCAGAGCCATGCTCCCTGCCCAAGATCCATACCAATGTCCACACAGGTCCACAGGTCAACCCTACCACCCAGTAACATGTCACCTACAATGCCACAAGACAAACGAATGCTTTGGGAATGACTGCACTGTAGTCAGTACACAAAATACCTTGTAAAATTGCAATTGACAATAAATCTGTCCTCTGAGTGCAGAACTAGTCATCATCCAGAGATTAGGCAACTGCAGGATAGCCAATATAAGAAAACATGTCTGTGGGCCAGAGGTGACTCAGCAGTTGGGAGTGTTTTCTGTATGATGAAGAGGACCAGAGTTCAGATCCTGCTCGGAAGTCAGCGAGAATCCTTCCTGCCGACTGGCTGATGGTCTAGCCTCAACATGTTGGTGATTTTGCTGTTCAGAATGTCTCAAGCTTAGAGCTAAGGGGCCTCGTAGGGATACTGGGTACAAGAAGGCTGTTGTGCAAAGAAAAATGTGTGTTTTATGTGATTTTCTCCATCAATAAATTAAATAAATTTAAAATAAATTAAAATGTTAGTTGTAGTTAGTCAGCAACAGGTAAAAAGAAAAAGGGGGGGTAAAAAAGGAATTCTTCAATCTTTATATTAAGCCACTCCCAAAAAGTAAAAGTAGCAGAGAAATTTCTAGAGTATATAACAACTACAGAGACTTTAGGAAAGAAGCTAAGAAGCTGTGAAGTCACAATGGGCTACACTGACACAGGCTCAGTTAAAATACCAACATCACACTACCCAGATCTAGAAAACAGGAACCCTTCCTCCATGAGTGAATAAAGAGATGTATAATTAGTTGTAATATATACTAAGCCAACACACGTAAAGCAAGATTACATATTGGTGGTGACAGAAACACTGGGCCCTCTCCTGTGTCTGCCCAGAAGCAAGTTTCCACAAGTCACTAATGTGCCATTCACTGTAAGATGCTTTATAAGGTGCAATTATTGGAAATAATGAGCATCAACTATTTATATAAAACCAAATAAATCATGCTTTTTTAAAGTTTGCTGCCCCAGGCACCTTCTTTTGTTGGAATTAGATTTCTTTACTTGCGATAAAGGAAACCTGACCAATAACATTAATAATCACATCATTAGGAACAGCGAGAGGTAAGACTTAACTTGAGCTTATTCTGAGTCAAATTCATAGGTATTAGTTCATTTAACCTTCAATAAGATTTTAAAGACGCAGAAAGAAGTAAATATATATGAAGAAGGGAAATGAGACACAGGGAAGCAATCACACGAGCAGATTCACACTGCAGCCCACTGAGGGTTTGGATTCAGACTCCATCCTCTTGACCTATCCAGTAAGGAGCTGAGGATGGACTGCTGAACGCTACTGCATTTCTTAGAGTACCTGCAACTGTCCCCAAAGAATGAATTCCCTGATCAATAGGCAACCTGACTATTTGATGTACTGAATTACTTCCTAATGGTGTGAAGGACTAGCTAGGACTCCATCATACCTGTCACAAAATCCATCCAACCATTTGTCTTGCTTGGGTTCCATGATTAACAAGGAACCTAATCTCCGCCCCCTCCCCAAGGCCAATTCTACAACAGCGATAAACTGTTGACCAATGGGATCCAAGCATCTCAAACTGAATCAATCAACTCTGGAGGAGTTTGTTCTCGAAGCAGATGAACTAATTCTCAGCACTCTGGATGAGTACAACCCTGGGTGAGAAGCATGAAGAACAAGAAAACCGCAAATCTATTTGCCAAGAGAATTAAACAAGCAAGAAGCAGCCCCATAGGTGGGTTATATTCCTAATTGGGAATATGGTTGAGGTCATCATAATGTCTCAAACTGGCAGCAGGGGGCACTAAAATCATCCAGTTTTCATGGGGAAAGCTCAGTGTGGTAAAAAGAATCCAGGTAACTGGGCATGACGGCACATGCCTGCAAATCCCAGCACTTGGGTGGCTGAAGCAGGAAGCTCATGAGTTTGAGGTCACCCTAGGTAACACAGTGAGACTCTGTATCAAACGGGGGAGGGTCCCTTCCCAACCATGAACGTACCTTTTACTTACAGGCATGCTCTAGTTTAACCCCTATAGCTAGTCACTGCCAGTGTCCATGAACTTAACCTCTAGCTCAGCCATCTCCAGGCTTCTCTCATCCACTTTTCTACATTTACTTCCTCTCCCTTGCTCTTAGGGAAGATTCTTTTATTTCCCTTCAAAACACACAATTACAGAACCCATAGCAGATGAGTACAGAACTACACCCCTGTCCTCCACCTCCTCAGTCTCAGCCTCCACTTCCTGCCTCTCATTTCTTCAATCACAAAACAAAGGCAGGGCTTTCAAAGGACCGCTTTCCCTGGGTGCCGAGCTCTCATCTAGTCCTGGTAAAAGACTTGATACTCTGAATGACCAAATGGGCCGACTCAGCTCAAGCCCTGAGTTAACCACACAGGAGCTAGAGAGCCTGGAGAAAGATGTGTAGAGACTCACAGGCCTGCTTCCTTTCTCTCAAATCTGGAGGAGGAACAAAGAGCTACAAAGACTTGTGTGGAGAGGGCCCAGCACCGTACTGCCACAACTAGGAAGTGACCAATCAAATATCGCTGTGACTCTTACAAGACCTAGTGCTCTGCATTAAGGTCTTGGCAGAAGACAGCTCCAGGAGAGCCTGGGGTGTCATTCTTCTTCTCCTTGGCTGGAACCAGCCTTACCTTTGTCCTGCCAAGTCTGCACCACAGCAAACTGTGCTAAAAACACAGCCATCATTTTCGTCAGGGCACTTGAGGTGACTGGAGAGCTTTCCGGGTTACCTTTAAAATCTGGAGGGAAAGGTAGACAGATGTCTCTGCACCAGCCCTAGTGAGTGAGCTGAATACTGAATGGCAACCTTCGCGTCCTGAACTCTGTGTTAACATCATGTCCACAGTCGTCTACAACTGATTCCTATTCCCCTGGAAGTCACTGAAATCTGAATAACATTCAGGCAGGACTTGTAATCTCATTTAAAAATATTGATAGTCTCCCTTTCAAATACGCTTAGCAGTAGATGCATGGGTGCTGATATGTATGCAGGTTTTTGGGGTTTTCTTTTCAACAGCAGGAAAGGCCATACGCAAGGATTCAGTGCACTGCAGGTTTGCCCCAAATCCAAGCTTCAAATACATTTAGGGAAAACAATTAAATGCAGTAACAAGATTCGTTCTAATGGCATGCTTTATTATTAAGTTCTTGCTACCAGCAAGAGCTGCACAAAAGGCACGGAAATGCTCCACAAGACATCTATCCACTCCCTTCTGTATCCTCCTAGTTCTCTCCTGAGTGGGACTTGGGTCCTCTGACCCTTCCAGCCGTTGCAGAAACCATTCCCGCTCCTGCCCCATCTCCTACCCCATCACCTTCTGACCATCAGGCCTCCTTCACTCTCCTTCACTATCAAAGGTAGCTATAGGTTATAAAGATGTTGAGAGGCTCTCTGTAGGAGCTGAGGCCTGCCTTCAAAAGACACCCAGCCAGTCTGGAGAGAATGGGAAGTCTGGTAACACCAAAACAGCCAGAGCTCTCACTCACAGCTAATGTGTGTGAGCTGCCATTAGCAACTTTGGGCAACAAGCTGGCATCTGCTAGTAAAGATGGAGATGTGAATATTGCATAGCACAGGAATTTTATTCCTGAGCCATAGACTGTCTAACTCATTAAGGACCCATGGTGCTCCTGGAGCAGCACGGAGACAGAGATCCAGACAGCAAATCCTGGAGACTTGGAATCTGCAGCACTGTGGAAATGCTGTGTGCTGGTACTGCCCATCACAGTAGCTGTGCATTCGAAATGTGGCTCATACAACTGAAGAACTAAAATTTCAGTACTATTTGATTTTAATTTTAACATAGGTGAGCCCATTGGCTACTGGCCACCTTACCATACAACGCAGTGAGAATAACATTATTCTAGGCATCATGGTATATGTATAAGAATTTCTTAGTTATTAGAAACAGAGGAAAAAAAAAACAAAACAAAGGCCAAGTGTAGTGGTGCATACCTGTAAGGTATCCCCATAAGAGGATGCTCAGGGCACAGACAAGAATGCTTTGTGTGAAGAATGCTTTCCGTGAAGGATAAAAAGAAATCTCAGGCCCTATAGAGGCAGGAGGATGAGGGGTTCAAGCCAGTCTGGACTTGATGGGACCTGTCTCAAGGAAAATTTAACTACACCTCATGCACAAAACAGAATACGACACAGCGGTTAAAAATACACTAACAGTATAATTGAGTCTTAGAAACCATTTTGAGTTACAAAAGAAATCAGAATATGATCAATTTTTAACCAAGTTTAAACACTATAACGAGCATATTGTGGTAGTAACGGTGTGAATCAAAAAACCTTCATACACACCGAATAGTAGGTAGCACTTTGGGAGTCATGAGAGGGACAACCCAGAAGGAACACACCGGAAGAGCTCCAACAGCTGGGTGATGTTCTTTACGTTTCCTAACGTATGCATCACCTACATTACTCTATAGTACAAATTCTTCCCAACTTAGAAAAGGCACTGTAAAAGGCAGTGATCTGCTTCTTAGAGCCTCTCTCTCAACACCCTACGCCGACATACACGGTCAGCGTCTGTGGAAGAACCAAGCTCAGTTCACCTTTAATGTCTCCTGTTCTCGGAAGAATCTACGAGCACTGAGTGCCCAGTGACCTGAGTCCTGAGCTGAGAAAACCGCAGCTGTGATCTGTGTGTAGCTTCAGCTTCTGTGCAGCTATGGTTTCCACAGTGGATGTGGCTGATTTAGTCTCTATTCATAACAAAAATAATAATCTATTTCTCCACTTAAAACAAACACCCCACTCCGCCCCATGTTTTAGCAGACCTGAAAGTGAAATGCCTTTGACAATGAAGGTGTCATTAAACAAAGGGGATCAGGATCTCTTGCTTGAGTGAGTAGGCTGTTTGCTTTTTTTCCATTTACTGTAATTATATATGTGTGCACATGTGCACATCTGTGTACCGGAATACATGCACACGTACTGCTATACTTTTTACAAAAATGAACTAGTGTCGCCAGACTGTCTAGCACACTGGATTTTATCTGGAAACTACCAGAGGACCCTGGAAGTGGGCACAAGAGCATGGAATTGGGTACAGCACAGAAATGTTCCAGCCTCAAACATATTATGTCAGTGAACAGGAGGTGACTCTGCCTGCTTCTCTTGATTACTAACCTGTTTGTTTGTTTGTTTGTTTGTTTGACTGCCTATCGAGACTAAGTCTCATGCAGTCTAGGCTAGCCTCAAATTCCTTATATGTCTTAGGATGACCTTGAAAACCTTGAAACTTCTGATACACCCACCTTTATCTCCCATGTGCTGGAATTACAGGTGTGTGATAACATCTCTGCCATTTCTGTTTGGTTTTATTTTCTGAGACAGGGTCTTGCTCTGCAGCCAAGCTGGGATGACTGTGGAAAACAAGCTTTGGCATCTGCTGGTGGAGATGTAAATGTGAATACTGCACAGCACAGGAATCTTATTCCTGGGCCTCCAGCCAGACTGTCTAACTCATTAAGACTCTAACTCATTATGCTCAGGCTGGCCCGGCAATCAGTACACTGGCCAGCCTGTCCTCAAGCTCATGTTAATCCTCCTGCCTCAGCCTCCCACGTATCAAAATTAAGGACATGAGCAACCACAGCTGGCCAAATGGTGTTTTGGTTTGTTTTTTGCAGTACTGGGGACTGAACTTGGGGCTACACCATGAGCGACCTTGCCACCTAGACTTTCTCCATTGTTCGCTCTGGAGTCTTGCTATGTAGACTAGGTTAGGCTCAAACCCATGACAAGCATCCAGCCCAAGCTTTCTGGGAGTATACTTGTGACTCACCATGCCCCGCAAGGCCCTAGCATCACATTGCGTGTGTGTGTGTGTGTGTGTGTGTGTGTGTGCATACACACACACACACATACACAACAGGAGAGAGTGACAGAGACAGACAGACAGACAGATAGACAGAGACAGTGACGATGAGGCAGCAAGCACATCCATATGCTACAACTGAAAGAATGGAATTCTGGCTCTCTGTGATAGCTCCAGGCCTGGGACTTTTTGTTCATTTCTCCATCTCTGGACATCAGATCAGTCTCCAATACATAGCAGGTGCTCACGTTAGATAGTTTTATGTCAGCTTGACACAAGCTAAAGTCATCTGAGAGAAGGGAACCTCAATTAAAAAAAAAAAAAAGTCTCCATAAGATAGGCAGGCAAACATGTAAGGGCATTTTCTTAATTAGTGACTGATGGGGGAGGGCCCAGCCTAATGAGGGTGGTGCCATTCCCTGGGCTAGTGGCCCTCAGTTCTACAAGAAAGCAGGATGTGCAAGCCAGAAAGCAGCACACCTCCATAGCCTCTGCATCAGCTCCTGCCTCCAGGTTCCTTCCCTGAATGAGCTCCTGTCCTGACTTCCTCCAGTGATGAACAGTGGTGTGGAAGTGCAATAAACCCTTTCCTCCCCAGGTTGCTTTTGGTCATGGTGTCCTATCACAGCAGTAGTAACCCTAACTAGGACAGGGCTCAAAAATAATTTCTGAACAAAGAAAAAACAATGCTTACTGTGACTACAAACTTACCTGAGTCTAGATCTAAAAACTTTATTTAATTTACCCTCTTTCAAGTCAAGGATCTAGAACAGCCAGAAGTCTTATTATGCACCGCTGGTGGGAGTGTAAATTGGCAAAACCACTTTAGAAACCTCAAGATTAGCAAGATTAAATCACTTGCGCAAGAACATGTAAATAAGTAGCTGAAATAGAAACTTCCTAAGTCAAAGGCAGAATTCAAATTTTCCCTACTAGACTACAAGCCATATTCTTAAACATGACACTGAGCTGTGTCTCAAAAGAAAAGAAACCAAATCACAAAAGCCACCACTCAGTAATTTAGTAAATATGAGTTTAAATACAAAGCTGCACATGATCAAATTATATGATCCATTATAAATCTATGAAAATGTGATGATGAAATCATATAACTAATATATGCTAATGAAACATTGTAAAAGAGAATGTAAAAAGGCAAAGCTATATGCAATAAGTGAGCTCACATTTGCTAAATCATCGGTGATTACACAACCAAAACTTAAGCCAGCCAGAGGGAGAGGAGGAGTGAGCAAATCTCAGAAGAGTTAACCAGACTGTCCTCCACAACCTTGACTCACGATAAAACCAGCTCACTTACCCAGAAACACACACCCTTAGCACCAACAAACATCATTTCTGAATGTTTTAAAAGATTAAGAGAACAGGGTTGTATTGTCTAAGGGGCCATCTTCCTAAAACAGCCTTACCAATCCATCAGAAACTGAGATCCTCAGGGCCAAGTGACTATGGTTAAGTGGCTACAGAGGGAGGGGACATGGCCTGTAGTCAACACTCAGAGGGTGGAGGTAGGAGGATCAGTTTAGTGTTGTCACCAGATATACAGTGAGTTCAAAGCCAGCCTGGGCTACAGGAAACCCCATCTTAGAATGAAGGGGGCAGGGGAAGAGAGGAAGTTGTTGAAGCAGAGCACAGAAACTAGGTCCCCTAGTTTCAGGACTCACCCAGTTCTCTTCACTACCTCAAAGCAAAGGGAAAACATGGAGGTGTGTTAAGCCCACACCAAGCGCCTGTATCAGTCTGAGTCTTCACATAATTTTAACCCTCTTATCAGCTCTCTGTGTTAGATACTGTCTCCATTTCAGAGGACTTACGTTAACTTAGCTGTAACCAACCACCAGGCATTTGGACTAGAAGTCCAATGCCTCACCTCATGGAGGCACAAAAGTTAAAGAAATCACATCGGAACAGGACTCTGCCAAGTGCTAAAAAATACGTACGCCTGGAGTGCTAGTGCGTACCTGTAATCCCAGAGCTTACAGGGCGGAGGCAGGAGGATCACTGAGAGAGAGGTCAATGCACACCCAGGCTATAGTAAATTAGAAGCCAGTCTACAGTATATAACACATCTCCATCTCCAAAAGAAAAGAACGGTAAGAGAACTTCTGAAGATAAGGACATCTTTAACCATTCAAGACTGAATATTCTCCAGCGTTACCTTAAGATAGGGGGTTTGGTTGAGATAACCTGAAACCAACTTCGATGAAGTTAGTCATCTTTAATGTGAACTAGAACCATAGAGAGTATCTTACAAAAGTCTTGCCACTTGATAGGGCTAGTAAAAAAAAAATTTTTTTTTAAAAATTCAAATCTCCCCTCTAGATTGGCCAGAGGTTGAGAAATAATTCAATTTTGCTGTTCATTTCTCCGGGTATCTTCTGAAGCTAGCTAGTTTACCACAGCCACTACAGGACTTTCCTACTTCCCTTGCTCTTTGTCACCATATCCTCTAGGTGCAACACAAGAAGTCACAGACAGACACCTCCAGTCACCCAAATAAAGCCAAGGGCCATTAAGATGGTCCCTCCCCAAGCAGCTGTATTGGTCTGAATCATCACATCATCTGTGGTCCCGCATGAGTTTCAGATGGTATATACCTTCTTCTGTAGAGAATCCCATTCGACTTTTGTTTCTGAAACTGGTGCAAAGATATCTTTTGTCTCCAGCAGGAGTGCTACTTTCATTATATACAACGATGTTTTTTAAGTGGTTACACGAATCTTAAGAGATCCCGCAGCATGAAACGCAATACCCAATGACTTCTCCAACACCGTTTGGTACATTTCTGGACTCCTGCTTCTTTTTTCAAACAATGAATGCCAACTACTTACAGAACAAGTCCAGCTGGGCAGTAGTGGGCCACGCTTCTATTTTTTCGTAACAAAGGAGTTTTGCATCTGACCTTGATTGCTGCAGTTTATCTTCTCCGACAGGGTAAAAAATGTGGAGTTTGTAATCTACCTATTTTGCTTTTCTGATTTATAGAGCTCTCCTTCTCCGAGGAAAAGAAAATAGCGAAAAGGGCTGCACGGTAATCTGTCTCTGATAGAACCAGACTGCCCTCGCTGCATTTAAAAAGGCTAACCCTCGTTTTTACTTCTCTTTCCTTTCTCCCCAGTCTAAAGCTAAGAATCAGTTCACCTTACCAAATTATCAAACGGAAGGGTCTAGAAATAGCGCCCTATCTGCGGAAAGAGCCAGAATGCACATACAAATGGAAGATATTACTTGAATAGCCTTTCTCCAAAGCATCTCTGGTGAGATAAACCCCAGCAAAACCCCAGGCGCCTTAGGTAAGAACTGAAGGTACTTCCCAACGGGGCAAGTGTGTGGATTCTAAAGTGAGACCGGTCAGAAAATCATTCTGTAGCAGCGAAGTTCCAGCACCCCCACCCCTCCGAGCCCGGGAGATCCCCGGCTCAGCCTCGGCTCACACACCTGCTCGTCAGTCCAGCCGTGCGTCCGCAGCTCGTCAGCACCGGAGACCCTCCCGCCAGGGGCTGGGAGGAGCCCGCGGCCAGCCGCAACGCCAATCCCCCTGCTGCCGCGCCGCTTTCCCGCAAAGCTGGGTCGGGAGGCGCCTCCGCCACCCGCAGCCGCGCAGCCCAGCCCCTCCCCAGCCGGTCCCGGGATCGCCGCCTGCCCCGCCCGCACTCGTCCGCAGAGCGGATCCTGCGGCCGCAGCTCGGGCCTCCCGGCCTTCAGCGTCACGGCAATAATGAAGTTCCCCGCACGCCCGCAGCCGCAGACGGAACCGGAGAGCCACTTCCCGCCGGGCCAATGGTGGCGACGGCGGCGGGGCGGGGCGCGGAGGCCGCGGAGAGGGCGGGGCGACGTCGGGACGGGAGGGGCCGGGTGACCGGGAGGGGCGGGGTCTGGTGGGGAGGGGGGAAGGAAGAGGTGACCGAGAGAAGTAGGGGGGAGAAGGGAGGTGACCGGGAGGGGCGGGGCCTAGGGCAGGAGAAGTGACCGGGAGGGGCGGGGCCTGGTGGGGGCGGTGGCCGGGAGGGGAGGGGCCCGTGAGGGGTTGCGGGAGGTGACCCGACCCACAGCCTGGAGGCGGTAAGGAGATGTCGGGACCGTGGACCCCCCGACCGGCTGGTGGCGGAGTAAAGTCGGCTGGAGTGAAATTGCTTTTCGCCCACGGGGATGCAAAGGAGCTGTGAACATTGGGTGTGTGTGGCGGGGGGTGATTTGAGAGGGAGATGTTGGGGGATTTGGTTGGTAGGTTGGTTGGTTGGGGGTGAGGGATTCTCGACTCAGGTTCCTAGTTAGTTCATGCAGAGGTGAGAGAGTGGACCCGCTTGCTGAGCTGGAGGGGGACCGCCCGTATGGTGATTCAGCGGGCCAAGGACTGCCGGCTGCAAAGGTGCGCAGGGAGAGGCGGGACCAGAGAGCAGAGTACACTGCAGAAAACACGGAGAGTGGGAGTCGCCGGTTCTGAAGTCATAAAACACCACCTTTGGTCTAAAACCCCAGTGATGGGGGAAGAGAAGAAAAAAATTACAAGTTTCAGCTCCACTTTCCCAGGCCTGTAAGAAGACATACAAGCTGCTTCCTCTCCCAAGGTCACAAATGCTCTCAGACTGGGACTCCTCCCATCTTCGAACAGTCTTTTCAAGAAAACTATATGGCAACGGTGAATTCATGTATCTTGTCTGCCTTTAATTGGAAACGGTGACTACGGGGCTTTAACCCAAAAGAATGTACAAAATTCTCAAAAAACTAATAAAAAATGAGGGCATGAGCCCCCTAAATGGTTACCAACACTAGCTGGCCAATCCTAAGTACATGTACCAACAAATGACGCAAAACATCCTCCGAAGTACAACCTGGTTTACTAAATGTAACAATAATAAAGAGGGAGTCTGTGAGAGGGGTTTGAGGGATGGGTAATGATATTTTAATTAAAGTTTTAAAAGAAAAATGACTTAAAATAAAAAGAAAGTGGAAGAAATTTCTTAATCTGACATTACCAGAATTATTATTTCCAAAACCGTTTGGATCACATCAGGTCTTCTTCGGTCACTAACTCTGAAAACCTAACAGATTGACCAACAGAAAAAAGCCTCAAGGACTGGTGTATCCAGAGATTAAGGCAGTCACTGATATGTCTTGTGGACCTTCAGTGAAAACTGAAGAAAGTAGAATCTCTGTTCTGGGTGACTAATGTCATCTAAGACAAGGTTTTTCTAAACTCTTGGCCCCCAAATATTTACATATAGATATATAAAGTAGGTAATGAAATTAGGAGGAATTTTACTTTAAAATACTTCGTTGTTATCATACAGTTTTAGCATTTATTAAAGAGGACAGAAAATTAGCATACTCGTTAGATGGATGTGCTCATTTATTTTACCTGAGAAACTAAATCTTGGTTAAATACCTGTTACTTCAGGACAGAGAACAACTTTAACACTTTTTAGTTTTAGACACTTGGATTTTATAAGCATCATTGATTTTATAAGCATCAATGCTGAGATGAACATAAACACATAGTATACAATGGCAGAAGTATGTTTAAGGTCATTTCTGAAATGATGAGAAATTGTTCTGATCTCAAGTCAAAATTCATTGAATGTTTTTTTTTTTAAATGAAACTTAAGTCAGAAATCCAGTTCCTTAAAATAATATTCTACCACAATCTAATCCAGAGATACACTAATTTAATACTAGCCTGCTCAGGAATGGCAGTAAGTACATACCAAGTTCTTGTTCTCCATATTACACTGTTCTGTTTCTATAAGATCAAAACACTGTATGTGCAATAAATACACTGTAATTCATTATGCGATAGTCTCAAACCTGAGCTGAGATGTTTAAGGCAGTCTTGGTTGACGATGAGTTGTGTACAACAATATGCTAAGTGGTCTGACAATCTGTGCAATGCAAAGTACGTAACTGTGTGTTCAAAACCGAAACTTCAGTGAAGTATGAAATTGGAATTCAGAGAGTGGGGGTGCTGCCAGGAATGTATCTTATGCATTTGCTTTTGACTTAATTTCTGGTCATTGCACATTCAGAAACATGACCCTTACATTCAGTGATGTGATTTCTCCTGGGCTTGTGATTCGTGATTGAAAAAGCTGTGGTCTGAAAGAGAATACAAGCCTTCGGAATTTGAATCACAGAGGATGCTTTTAGAAACACTGGAAGCAAACGTAATCGTTCATTCTCCTGATGTGTAGTAGTGCTGGAAAAGCTCAGAGACATGAATGCAATTTAGAAGTAACACGGTAGTGAGAATTGGGAAGATGGCCAAAGAGAACTCATGGCAGACAAAAGAAATGATCCTCTTTCTTGTGTCAAAGATAAAGTTCATAATCAGTCTCAGTTTGGGTTGGTATATTTGGCTTATGGATCTAGCAGGGTTTGTGTGAAATTTAGCATTGAAGAGAAAGGTTGGTTATCAAAGACTCAAGCTGAAAGGTATGGGGGGGGTATGATGTCTAAATAGCTAAAGTACTTTATGCCTCCTTATAAAATGACCAAAACCCTAGGAACTTAGCACATGTGCAGCAATGAAGAGACTTAATAAAAATGTTCATTTTATTTTTTTTTAATTGTGTGTGTGAGAGAGGGGGGGAGAGACAGAGAAAGAAAGAGAGAGAGAGAGTAAGAGAGAGAGAGAGAGAGACTGTAATTTCCTGATAGTTTTCATTTTCTTGACTACTAAAAAAACAAACAAGCAAACAAAAAACAAAAAACAGCCCAGAAAAGACAAATGCCACATGTTCTGCTTTACATGTGGATCCTAGCTCAGGTTTATATGTTTAATTTGGAGTGTCTGTAGAGGCCAGGAAGCCTGAGGGCCCATGAGAGTGGGGACCAAAAGAGGCCTTAATTAAAAGGCCTTAGTTCCTAGAAGAATTCTAGAACACCTGATATATGAAAGTAGAAGGAGAGAGAATACCGGGAGATGGGACAGTCTAACTGGAGACGGAGGCAAGGAAAAGGCTGGAGAGGGGGTTATCAAAAGCTCAGGATGCATGAAAAGACTTTATGGAAACCCACTTTTTGTAAACTAAATAAAATATATAATAATAAAAAGAGTTTGCAAGTGAGGATGATACTGCTCCCGAAAGTCATAAGTTATTCAGTGAAGATCCAAGGCCTGGGATACGTCCTTATGGGGTGGTCAAGGAGGCTCATAGGACCACAAAACAGTATAGGTCAGTGTCGTTGCTCTTGTTTGCCACAGAACTAGGTGGGAAGATCCTGTTGCTGAAGATACCACACATTTAGGGTCAGGACATATAGAAATCAAGTTAGAAACTTCCTTCCTGCTGCATAGTTTTCAGAGCCCCAGATGGAGTTATGCAGGTCTTGGGGGTTGGTCATCAGTGATCTTAATCAGTAGTAGACTCTACATGCTGATGTGCCCAACCTGCCAGGAAAGATGTTCCCATCAGTACAGGCAATGGGATAAATGCTATGGAGGTAACCAATAGCTTTCTCATGAGATGTGAGGCCCGCCTCACAAGGAGAAATTCATTCCTGGTACTGTAAACCTGGTCAAGAACTCAAGGCTGGAGAAGTCATAGACCTTGGAGGGAAACCTACTGTTATTGTTTTGCCAAGGGATTATGTCAAACTGTGTATAAATGTGATGATTTAAATGAGAAGTGTCCCCATAGTCTAGGGCATTTGTATACTTGGTCCCCAGTTAGGAGATGTTGCCTTGCTGGAGAAAGTATGTCACATGGAGCAGGCTTTGAAAGCTTAGGGCCTCACCTACTTTCAGTTGTCTCTCCATGTTTTGTGATTACAGTAAAGGATGTGAGCTCTCAGTGTGCTGCTTAGCCACCATGACAGACACTTGCTGCCATGCATCCCCACCGTGAACTCTAACCCTCTGAAACCATGAGCCTAAATAAACTCTATCTTCTATAAATTGCTTTTGGATATTGGTGTTTTATCACAGCAATAGAAAACTGAAACTTATGCAGGCTAGTTTTTAGGTCATTTTGACATAAGCTACAGTCATCTGAGAGGAGGATACCTCAACTATGGAAATGCCTCTATAAAATCATATTATAGGCAACCTATAGGGCATTTTCTTAATTAGAGATTTATGGAGGAAGACCCAGTTCATCATGGGTGGTGCCATCCCTGGGCAGGAGGTCCTAGGTTCTTTAAGAAAGCAGGCTGAGCAAGCCTTAAGGAGCAAATCAGTAAGCAGCACTTCTCCATGGCCTCTGCATCAGCTCCTGCCTCCAGGTTCCCACTCAGTTGAGTTTCTGCCTTGGAGCTAAATAAACTTAAACCCTGCTGTGTTCCAAGATGTCTTAGTTAGGGTTTTATTACTGTGAAGAGACACGGTGATCACCATGGCATCTCTTACAAAGGAAAACATTTCATTGGGATTGGCTTACAGTTCAGAGGTTTAATCCATTGTCAACATGGTAGGAAGCATTGCAGCATGCAAGCAGACATGGTGCTAGAGAAAGAGCAGAGAGTGCTACATCTGGATCAGCAGGCAGCAGGAAGAGAGAGTGAATCACTGGGTCTGGCTTGAGCTTCTGAAACCTCAAAGCCCGCCCCCAGTGACATACTTCCTTCAACAAGGCCACATTTACTCCATCAAGGCCACACCCCCTTATTAGTGCCACTAATTACAATTATATAATTATTGTGCCACTCCCTCGGTGCCTATGGGAAACTAAAAGGAAACTCTATTTGCCCCAATTCTGGCTGTTGTAGAAGTTTACTTTTAGTTGTGTTTAAAATATTTTTTGTGCACTGTTGGGAAAAGGGCTGCCTGGGTCTTGGTGTTTTGTATTATCTGCAGGTGTTGGATTTATGTGGGGGATGTTTGATTACTTATGATCTGCATGTGGTATCAGTAGAACACCTGAGGAGTTCTGCATCCATAAAAACACCTGAGCTGAGACTCTCAAGGTTCCATTGTCCAGTGTGGCGCTTGTCATGATGGTGGAGTGTTTCCCTCTGCTGAGGTCTGGCAGAGTTTGTACATATGAATAGGCCTCCATGTCTTCCTTGCTGAGATGGCACTGCAGCTAACTACAACATCTGGCGGTTAGACAAAAAAGAAAGCCAGGATTCCTCAGGAACTTGTGAAGCAGGTTCCCCTTGATCAAAGGAACCCCTTAGCTTATCAGTGGCGGAAGGGACAAACGTCTATCAGTGGTGCCTGTCAGCACACAAAAGTGCATGCTGGCTTCCAGGCTCCCTCAGCATCATAAATACCTGTTACACACTCCAGAGAGCATGCTGGCATCCTGGCTCTTCTCACTACTGCCCAAATTTCTTCCAGCTCAGTAAACTGTGCCCCCCCCAAGCTACTCATTTCTCCTTATAACCCTGCTATCTCAGCTATGTTCTCCCTAAATCCTCTTGGTTCGTCCTTTCCCTTCATCTCTCTCTCTCTGTCCTCCCTCTTTCTCATCTCATGGCCAAGATCAATCTATCTCTTTCCATGTCTGCTCATTCTTCCAGATGTCTTGGACAATTAATTCCCTTTCTCTTTATCTACAATAAAAAACTTCCCCTTAATCATATCATGGAGCAGCCATGTCATCAGCTTATACAACCTCTTTCCTCCCTAAGTTTCTTTTGGTCATGGTGTTTCATCACAGCAATAGTAAACCTAACTAAGATATAGCAAGAGAGTAGGCTGTCGCTATGAAGAACCATGTTGCTTTTGGGGAGGAATGTGGAAGACTTTGGAACTCTAGACTGGAAAATTAGTTGAACACTGTAATCAGAGCCATTCTAGTAGGCGCTTGGAAGATAGTAGTGAGGATAGCAATGTGGACTCTGGAGGGCCAGGTCAAGAAGGACATCAAGAAGGAACATAACTCCCTCACCATCAGCACACAAAGCTGATATTCTACTTAAACTACTTCCTGCAGTACATAAGTTTATCTCTAGAACGTCATCCATAAATAGGAGAAGGCGATCCCAGTATGCAGAAAGCAGTGGTAGCATCAGCTTTTAATTCACAAGACAGAAACAGGGTGAGGAATCAGACACAGGAAGTAGAACTCAGAAGGAGTCAGTGTCAGACAGGAAGTGACGTCTGAGACGAGTGAAGGGCAGGCAAAGTGACTAATCAGAGGAAGAGTTAGCAGAGTGAGTCAGAATGAGGACATGCCCAACTCTCAAGATAAAAAAGAAAGCTCTCAGTTCAGAGAGGAGGACAAGACAAGGATAGCACATAGAGAAGCAGAAAGTCTGACTGAGGCAGTATGGGGCAATGAGGGCTCACAGAGAACGAGGAACAGTCCAAGAAGTCTGAGGAAGCGACACAGAGGCAGCTCAGCAGAAGTCAGTATCAGATAGGAAGAGTGATTCGATTTGAAGCCAAGCGGAGCAGTTCAGTGTAAGGCAGTCAGAGAATCAGCCAGAGTCTGCCTGAGTCAGAAGAGTTTGGTCAGAAACAATAATCCTGCTCAGAAGACCAGTTTAAACCAATCAGCTTGGAGAGGAGTTTGAGCCAGAACGGTGAGTTGAACCAGAAGAGTGAGAGTTCAGAAGGAGCTAGTCAGAGTGGCTCAGTCAGCAGTAAATCTCAGAGGTTGATTAGATTGTACAGAGGCTGAAGCCTTCCAGTTCAAGGCTTAAGACTAGATTGTATAGAGGACGAAGTACTCCAGGGCTCTAGGAATTGAAGCAGGAAAAGAATAAAAAGTCTTTTGCCCTACATCTATGGCTACAATAGACAATTGTGCAACAGAGATAAATGTTTATTCTTAAGAATGACTTCTAATAGCTTCCTCAAAGCAGAATGGTTGGGTTCAGTAGAATATAGACCCCCAAGTTCTTGTAATTTGTCAACTTTCAAAGGATGGCACCAACCAAAATGGCACCTGAGTGGTTTCTGTTTAAACCTGCCTGCCCCCAGCAGTAATTTTTAAAAATCCCTTCTAATCCAGTCATTTCCTAGGTCAATTTAAGTCTTTATTAAAATATGTAAAGCAAACAAAAATAAAACCCAAAATTCTTGTAGCAAAAATTAATATACAAATACCTAACCATTAGTTTGGGTTCCACCTATTTGTCTTAAAAATTAACTATAAACTTAAAAATTTACAATTATAGTTGCCAGTACAAAATTCTGTTTTTGTTGTTTTCCCCAATACTCCCACATATTTGCCAAAAATAAAGTCTCAGGGAAGGAAGTTCTGTACAAACTCAGACTGTTGTTAGTCTTTTTAATTTTCAGTGCATATGTACCAGGCAGCACCCGTGAGCTGTTGGTTCACCGAGTTCCAGGCGAAGCATTTGTCATCAGCAACAGAATGACAACTAGAAAAAGCATTTCACCTTCCATTCCTTAAATAAATAAATAATAGATTTTTAGAGAGCAAGAAAACCAAGCCACAAAGAAAAGTCCACAATCATGAGTTAAACATCTATCCATTGTGCTCTAATCGCCTTTGCTCTTCACCTTGCTGTAGGAGCCAATGCTTCCTAAAACTTACATGAAAACAACTTTGGCCAGTCATAAGGTGGACATAGTCTTGGAGCCTGCTACAGTCTTGATAGTCTTCTTGGACTCTGTTGAAATCCTAAGCCCCAGAGTGATAGGGATAGGAGTCTTCAGAGGGTGAATATTTCTTGATAGCAGAGCTCTCCTGGCTGGAATTAGTGCCTTTATGAAAGAAGTCTGGGAGAACTAGCTATCTTCTCCTCCTCCAGGTAAAGGTGCAAATCTTTACCTGGAAGCCAGGCAACAGGTCCTCACCAATCCCCAAATATGCTGAAACTTTTGGACTTTCCAACCTCTAGAACTATGAAAAATAAATGTATATTTTTAAGCTACCTAGGCTGAAGTATTTTTTTATAGCACATTAAAGAAATTAAAAACCCACCCTTTAGGTACGGAACTGTACTATTCCATTTGAGTATCTTGCCAAGTGTTTTGAGATAACTAGAAAAGAAAATAAAAGATAGGTGTCTCAGTCCATGTGTGCCTCTCTAGTAAGAATTTCACAGGTTAATTAGGAGAACAGAAGTTTATTGACTTGTATTTCGGAAGCCAGGGAAATCTGGTCTCTGACTTCAGGCCTTTGTCAAGGGCTTCTTGCTGTATGGTAGAAAAACAGGAGGAGGTGTTGCATCTCATAAGACAGAGCAAAGAAGCAAAAGGAGGCCCAAACTTCCTCTTTTGTAGCCTTTTACCAGTAGCCTAGTTATCTCAAAGCATCTCCCTCACTCTCTCCTCTTTCCCTTTGTCTCTTTCTCTCTCGTAGGTCACAGGGTGACCCCAGATGTCTTCCTCGGTCACTATCCACCTTACTTTTAACTTGGGATCTCTCCCTGAATCTGGAGCTGAAGATGTTGCCAGCAAACACCAAGGGTCACCGCTCGTCTGCCTTACCAGTGCTGGGATTACAAGCAAACAACACTACTCTTGGCGGTGACTCCTCCTCTTCCTCCTCCTCCTCCTCCTCCTCTTCCCCCTCCCCCTCCTCCTCTTCCTCCTCCTCCTCCTCTCCCTCCTCCTCTTCCTCCTCCTCCTCTTCCCCCCCTCCTCCTCTTCCTCCTTCTCCTCTTCCTCCCCCTCTCCCCCTCCTCCTCTTCCCCCTCCCCCCTCCTCCTCTTCCTCCTTCTCCTCTTCCTCCCCCTCTCCCCCTCCTCCTCTTCCTCCCCCTCTCCCTCTTCCTCCTCCTCTTCCTCCTCCTCCTCTTCCTCCTCCTCCTCCTCTTCCTCCTCTTCCTCTTCTTCCCCCTCCCCCTCCTCTTCCTCTTCCTCCCCCTCCTCTTCCTCCCCCTCCCCCTCCTCCTCCTCTTCCTCCGCCTCCCCCTCTTCCTCCACCTCCCCCTCCTTCTCCACTTTTTTTTTTTAATTGATTCTAAGAAATGAACTTAGGTCCTCATGCCTGTGTAGCAAGCACTTTAACCACTGAGCCATATTCATGTCCTCCAGACCCCAATTCTTGCTATCCATAAAATGATAATTAAATTTCAACCTGAGTTTTGAAGGCGACAAACCATAAAGAGATACAGTTGTAAGTCTAGAACCAGTTAAAGCGGCTTTCCTAACATCTCAATGGAACATGAAGCCTGCCCTTCATTTGTCTAAATGTTGATGTTTCGGAAGGTAGAGAACTTTGAAGGTATGGTTAGCTAAGTACTCTCCTCCTCAATTTCATGTCTGCCTGGAATCTTAGAATGTAAATGTATTTGGAAAAAGAATTTTTGCTGATGCCATTAGTTAAGACGAGTGGAGGAGCATTTATAAACCAAAGGACACAACGTTGCCATCAGAAACTGGGGAAAAGGCAGGTAACAGATTCTCTCAGAGCCTACAGAAGAAACCAAAGCTACTATTGCCTCAATTAAAGAGTCCTAGATTCCAGAATTGCGAGATACTAATTTTCAGTTGTTTTGAAATATCTAGCTTGTTGTACTTTGACAGATCTAGAAAACTAGTAGAAATAACAAGGATGATGCTACAAAAATCATCTATAACATCCTTAATGTGGTGCAGCTGGGCACCTGTCACCAGATGAATACCCACACTTCACTGACTGTAACCAAGTGGCTGGAGTTTGTCTGGATGTTTTCAGGACCTTGGCCTCTTATTCAAGAATGAAAGACACCTGGGTGATAAAAACGCATACCTTTAATCCCTGTATTTGGGAGGCGGAGGCAGGCAGATCTCTGTGAGTTTGAGGCCAACCTGAGGTCAACCTGCTCTATAGAGTGAGGTCCAGGGCAGCCAGAGTTATAACAGAGAAACCCTGTTTCGAAAAAAGAAAAAAATAAATTAAGAAAAAAAGAAAGAATGAAAGACAGGATTCACACCAATGGCAAAGGTCACAGGGAAATTTAATTCTAAACAAAGTGATGATACTGATTAGGAAAGAATACACGACCAAGATTGACAGTGAGCCACATGAATGAAAGTACTCAAGGGCCTCGATTATTATTTGGGTCTTTTTTTTATGGGGTTCAAGAGAAAAAAGACTTTGGTTACTATGGGTGTGATGTGGTGGTTTTCTTTTTGGTGAGTAGTTTTCAAGTTACTTAGCCATTTTCTTACTTGGCATTCACCTTCTCATAATACATCTGATTTGAATCGTGTGTCCATTTGTGTATACGTGTATCATGGTGAGCAGGGGCTCATCATAAGATTTCCTTTTGAGGACACAGCTTGCCTTATGCATGGGCCTGCAAAACCAAATCAGACCTGATCATCTCTACTACCTTTATACCTAGATGTACTGGAAATAGATTAGAATAGAAAGTACCCGAGTGTGATGGTCATTAAGGGAAGGAGGAATTTATTTGCAGATGGGAATCCGAGGTTACTCACGGTTGCTAGGGTCATTGTCTCAGGAGAGTAGTATATGTCTAAGGGCCCTAATTTGCCACTGTTAGAAAAGAGGACTTAGGTGCAATAGTTGTTTCTTAGATGTATCTATTGGAACATCTCTACATTTTGATTGGTTGTGGTTTTTCTGTAATGGTCTCTGTCTATTACAAAGAGAAGTATCTTTGATGAGGGGTGAAAACTACACTTATCTGTGGGTATAAGGACAAATATTTAGAGTGCAATTAGGAATTGTTCTGGTTTATTAAAGTAGTGTTTGTAAGTTCTCCTCCAAAATATGACTTTATAGCCCTGGCTAGTGGACTAGGTTTCTAGTACTAGGCGTGATTGCTTTCTTGTTGAGCAGGTCTTAAGTTCAAGTAGGGAGCTGTTGGGTACTGCCAAGAAATACATGCCACTACTGTACTCTTAGGGTTATCCTGCCATGCTGGTCATGGTTGTGGTTCATTCATGCCATGGCTGTAGGACTGTTGGTCGTTTCCCTCCTTTGGAAACTTGCATGGTGCCTTCTGGGACCATGAATGCTAGTGGTCAGGGAGAAGGCATTCAGATCAGTTCTAGCTCAGGGATGTCTGGGCCCTGAGTCTGAAGCGTATGTTTTCCTCTGCAAGGAAGCCAAGAGCAATAGCAACAGTCTGTCGTGGTGTGGTTCTCCTGGACAACCCTGACCAACCACTCAAAAGAGGGCTTCCCATGACTTGTGTTGGGACTTTCGTTAGATGGTGTTTGGTTCGTGGAGGGAACATTGTCAGCCTAGATGAGAAAATGTCATTTAAACTACCTGTTCAAATTTATATGCAGATTTACATGTATTGTTGGTTTAATTTGTAGACTAATAGTTAATAGCATGATTTCAGACATACTTATTGTATTTTACCCCCCCTCCCTTCTGATATTACCCTTCTATTGCTTTCTTAACCCCTGCCCTAGCAATGGTCCTTCTTTACTTTCCTGGTTTCTGCAGATAGTTTCTCCTATCTGACAAAATGGAGCTAGGAGCCTCTAATAAGAAAGAGCATGAGACATTTGTCTTTCTGGGTCTGGGTTAACTCACTGAATGTTATCTTTCCTAGTTTCATCCATTAACCTGGAAAATACATGGCTTCATTATTCTTTGCAGCTGAATAGTATACCGTAGCATTTGTACCACATTTTCATTAGTCATTCTTCAGTTGAATGACATTATGTTGATTCCATTTCCTGGCTGTTGTGAATGGAGCAGCAATGAGCATGGCTGAGCAATATCTGTGGAGCAGGATGTCAAGTCTCTTGGGCATATCCCAAGTTGTGGTACAGCTAGCTGCTCGGAAGGATGCATCTAGTACCCTCTTCTACAAGATATGAGCACTTGAAAGAGTAGATTAAGAACATCCTGTTTACTGCACTACATTTATAGCTCCAGAAAACAAACAAATCACTTGTACAATTTCAGTAGAATTTCCCCTTTAAGATCAAAGAAGTCAAGGCTTACAGTTTTTATACCAGTTTATGTGTTCTATTGGTTGTAAAGCATGACTAATAGCAGAGGACATTATCATCCTGTCAGAGGGTTTCTGAAGAGTGATCCAACAGTGAGCCAAGTACACAAAACGTCGCAGAAACTCTGGTTTTTTGGTATTTTAGCTCACCAATAGCTTCTGTCAGTGGAAGAATAGCTGTTTCTCTAGTGTTTTACTTTTGTCTCCAGGGAACTCAGAGCTACAGATTCTCTGATAAACAGTTTGAAGCAGAAGCGATAAAATCTTTAGAAAATTTCCATTTAAACTTTTTTCCTATTATATGTACTTTCTAGAAAGATGAAGTGGCAGAGTCAACCAATTTCTCTTTACACACAGAAACTCTTAGCTATCTCTGGCTTTAGCATTAAGAATAAGTCCAGCTTTGTTATATATAGGAAAGCAGTAGTTTAAAGTGCAGATAAGTTGCACATAGAACCTTAATGAGAAGATCAGAGTCAGTGTATCTAGTGATGCTTCTTGGTAGGATGCACTGGGATGGGCATGATCACTTCTGTGTTATTCCTGGCAAAAAACACACAATCTGAATTTTATTATAAGAAATAGTAGATTTCCTGTGTGCTTCGAAATGTCAAGGTCATGAAAGAAAGATCAAGCAAGTACTTCAGATAAAGAGAGATAGATAAGACATGACAACAAAAATGCCATGTTTGAGCTTAGATTAGGCTCTAATAAGAAATTGTTTGCTTTTGCATAAAAGACAGGTTATCGTTATGTACCTATGGTGACTTCAAACTCAAGTTTCCCCATCTTAGCCTCCTAAGAGCTGTGTTTATCAATATCAGCTACCACACCCATCTCAGAAATGTCTTTGTGCTGCTAAAGGAAATTGCTATGGTAGTGTATTGCTTAGTGGTACACTTGTTTAGCCTGCAGGAGGCTCTGGGTTTTGTCCCAACACAGAGAAGAAAAGCAAAAAGGAAAGGTGGAAATAAAGAAAGAGGAAAAATTAATGTGACTGCTGGTATAATTTAAGTCTACTAATGATGTAATAATAGCATATTGGTATTAATTCTTGATTTTGATACTTATATTATGCTGACATAAACGATTGCCTTTTATGTTTGGTTTTACGTGGTGACATCTACATGGATCTCGTGTTTGCAAGTTGTTCTCAAATATGCTTTTAAAGTGTAGGTCAGGAAATTGTTGGTTTATGGAATATAGGAGTAAATATGTAAATACTATCTATTGCATTTTTATAGCTTTAATGTAGGTCTTAAAAAGCATATGATATGCATGTCTCTAATCAGAGCACTAGAGAGGGTCATGGGCTCGAAGCCAACTTGGGTTATATATCAAGAGCTCAAAAAAAAAAAAACCAAAAAAAAAAAATCAAACAAGTAAGCAAACAGAAAAGCATACTATATGTTCTCAGAAAAGGAAGAATTTAGATGACAGATCTACTACAGTTCTCCTATGACCTCTGTCCTAATGTCGCCCAACACTGAACTGAAATTGGAAACAACGCTTATGCGTTTTGAATTTCTTTGAAATGAAAATTCAAATTCATTGTGCCATTCTTCTTGTCAGTCACAAATCCCTAACATATTGTAAAGTACAAAATAATAGAAGTCCATTTTGTGTGGCTATAGCAAAGATCTGAGGTTTCATACTTGATAAAGAAAAGAGGCTCATTTAATCTGCAGTGATTTAAGATGGCACTGCCACTTGCTGCATATAAATGAACTTTGGCAGCAAAGTAGGTGATATAGTGTGTGTGTTTGGCGGGTGAGTTATAATTTGAACCTGAAATGGCCCCTTCAGGCTCATTTGTTTGAATACTTGATCTCCAGCTGGTAAAACTATTTAGTAAGGTCACATAGCTACATGGGACCCAAAAAGCAGAAATGGAATCTCAGGGTGAGCTTTGAAAATGATAGCCTCTCCTGTTGCTGGCTGGAGTTCTCTGTCTCCCGACCTGCCAATATGTGAGGAAGTTGTTTATAAGGTGGAGAGTCACCACCACCATGGAGAGTCACCTGGACCACAGTGCCTTCATTCTATGATGGACTACACCCTCTAAATAGTGAGTCCAAATAAACCCCTCCTTCCAACCATTCACAAACACACACAAATGCACAAATGCACACACACACACACACACACACACACACACACACACACACACATCAATACTAAAGCATAAATTTGGAAATTTGGAGACCACTTTTAGATTAAATGTCGAAATTCCTCTAAAAACAACTCACTCAGAAGCCTAATATGTTAGACCAACACCCAGGAAGCTGAGGCTGGAGGATCACAAGCTCAAAGCCAGCCTGTGCTAGAGAATGAGACCCCGTGAATCAATCAAACAAACAAGCTACCATCTGGTATACAGCATGTTTAAGCATAGGCTTTTACTTGGTAAGTGTTGTGACTGATGTTGTTTTCTTCAAAGGAATATTTTGCAACGATGTAAAGGGAATTATAAAAAGATAAGACTGAAGTCTGTGGATTCTTTAGCAATGCAAGATTTGGTACAGAATGGAGACAAAATCTGACCCAGGGTAATACCCACATGTGTGTAGAGACTTCCACAACTTCTGGCATGAATTTCAGATCCACTCAAGAGACCTGAGCTGACTTTGGGGAAGGTTCACAGGTATGCAAGAGCAGCAAAAGCTGCAGACCTAGGGTAGAGATCAATGAGGGTAAGGCCCATAGGCAAAGGGAGGTCCAAACTCATGGTGGTGGAAGGTGGGTATCAAGAGTGGGGACTGGATCTGACCCAAAGTAAGGACCACGGGCCTTTGGGGATTCCAATAACTCATGACAACAAAGATTGTGGACCTAAGGAGGAAGCCCCAGGGATGTCCTAGAATAAGGCTCACAGGTTTAGGGAGTTCCACAACTCCAAACAGAGTCTGTAGACTCAGGCAGGAGTCTACAGCTGACACAAGGCAGTACTCGACCCTCAGAGAATGACTAGGGATACAGCTTCTGGACTTAATAATCAATACCACAGAGGAAAATCTCAATACTACTACAACTTACTACTTAAACACTGTAAATGCCTCCACTGAAAGAAAGGAGATTTGAATTTTTAAAATGTAAAAATCAAAAAAGGAAGTCAGCCTGACCCTAGACTGCCTATACCCTTCCCAGTCCTCAGGTCCAGGCTGGTGAGCCCCATCAAACTCCAGGCCTGGACCAAGAGCCACTTGCTGTCTACCAGCCAAGCTGACTGTGTGTGCCTGAAACTATTCCTCCCATGCTTCCCCCAACCTCCAGTCCCAGCCTGAAATTTTAGGCATGCATGAAGGAGAAGAATCCTAGGTCAATGGCATAGACCAGATCTTCAACAAAATCATGAAAGAAAACATCTCCAAAATATGGAAAGACACACTCATATATGAGAAGCACACAGAAAACTATGTAGACTAGGACAGAAGAGAAACTCCTCACAGTATATCATAGTTAAAATACTAAATATACAGAACAAGGAAAGAATACAGAAAGCTTCAGGAGAAAAATGACAAGTCACATTAAAGGAAACTTATCAGAATAACTACTGGTTTCTTATTGGAAACTTTAAAAGACAGAAAAGACTGAAACAAAAGTTCTCTAAAAGACCATGAATGTCACTCAGTACTACTGCATCCTCCAAAATTATCTGCCGTAGTTGAAGAAGAAAGAAAAACTTACTATGATATAAATAGAATAAAAGCATTCATGACCTCTATCCCAGAACTACAGAGAATACTAGAAGCAATACTACAGACTGAATGAAAAGACCATAGCCTAGGGACTATAGAAAGAATAGAAATAAAGCTGTAATTATTGGAACACATACTATGACCAAGAACACAAACAGCAGTAAAAGAAACAAAATGAGAGCAACCGACACACACCTTCCACTAATAGCTTTAAATGTTAATTGTCTCTACTCTGCAATCAAAAGAAGTGTGTTATCTGGATGGATTAATAAAAGAAATTCCTCTTTCTATTGCCTACAATAGAAACTCAGCTTTAAAGATTGGTTCTATCTTAAAGTAAAAGGATGGAAAATTCTCCAGGATAGTGGAACCAGGAATCAGTTCCTAATATTGTTATCCTAATCTGACAGAATACTCTCCAAACCAAAATTAATCAGAAGAGATAAAGAAGGACATTTTATTCTAATCAAGACAACAATTAACTAAGAAGACACTGCAAATCTTAAACATATATGCATCAAACTCTGGCACACACAGATTCATAAAAAAATGTACTTCTGAACTACAGCTTCTGAACTATTCAATCTAATAATTGTAGGTGATTCCAAAAGTTCACTTTCTCCATTAGAATGGTCATTTGGGCAAAAATAAACAGCTAACTTTCAGACTAAATTACATCATACAATCAAGTGGAACTAATAGATATCTACAGCATATTCCCACAAACAAAAGAATATGCATACTCTAATCAATAGCCCATGGAAATTTCTTTAAAATAGATCACATACTGGCACAAAAAAAAAAATCCTAACAAATTCAGAAACAATGAAAATAATTCCCTGTATTGTATCTGACTGTAGTGCACTGAAACATAAAATCAACAGCAAACAAATTTCTAGTAATTATACAAATTTTTAGAGACTAAACAACACATTACTATATGATGAATTGGTCAAAAAAGAAATCAAGATAGATTAAAAACCATGAAAATGAAAACACAACACAACAAAATGTCAGGCACACATTAAAAGCAATACTACAAGGGAAAGTTAGATTTCTAAGCTCCAGCATTAAAACAGGAAAAAGACCATAAATACATGACTTAATAAGGCAATTCAAAAATTTTGTATAACAAGAACAAACCAAAACCAAATCCAGTAGACAGTAAAAAATAATAAAAATCAGAGCAGAAATTAGTGAACTAGAAAAAAGAAAGCAATACAAAGAATCAAAGAAACTGAGAACCAGTTCTTTGAGTAGACAAACAAGATTCATTTTGACAAGCTAACCAAAATAAAGGACAATGCAAATTAATAGAATCAGATATGAACAGGGAAATACTACAATAACACCAAATAAATTCAGAACATTAGAAGGGAATATTTTAAAAGATTTGTACTACATTAAGTTGGAAAATCTAGAAAAAAATGGACAAATTTCTAGATTTACTCAAACTACCAAAGTTAAATGAAGAAGAGATCCACAACTTAAACAGAACTGTAAGAAATAAAGAGATCAAAACAACAACAAAAAAGGAAAAGATTTTGTACAGCAGAATTCTACTAGACTTTCAAAGAAAATCTTCAACTAATATTTCTATAGTTATTAAAACTTCAACCCAATAATAGTAGGTGATTCCAAAAATATTTTCTAGAGTAAAATGGTCATCTGGACAAATACAAACGAACAAACAAACAAACAAAGCAGAACCATCTTAAGTCATTAAAAAAAAATAAGAGAAACAGAAGGAGCATTCCCAAAACTCCTTCTACAAAGTCAGTATAGTCAGTATTACTCAAAATCAGGTAAAGACAATAAAAAGCAAACTACCAACCTGTATTTCCAAACAACACAGATGCAAAAATTCTCAGTAAAATACTTGCACATATCAAGAAGATCACTCACCATGGCCAAGTTGACTTTATCCAAGAGATGTAGGTATTGTTCAACATAAGTCAATAAATGTAACAAATCATGTAAATACGCTTAAAGATAAAAATCACATGATCATCTCAATTAGACACATAAAAGCCATTTGACAAAATCCAACATGCTTTCTTGATAAAGGTCCTAGAGAGAGAGGAATAGAGGTAACATTTAAACATTATAGGGAATATATACGACAAATCCACAGCCAACATTATTGGAAATGGAGAAAAATGCAAAGAAATCTCACAAAAACCAAGAATGGTATAGTGCTAACCATTTTCCCTACTCTTTTTCATCATAGTGTTCAGAGCACTAAGTGTAACAATAAAAAGAAATGGATAAAAATAGGGAGAAAAGGGCTAACATCACTATTTGCAGGTGCCAAAATATTATATATAACAGATCCAAAAAATTCCACCAAAAACTTCTAGAAATGATTGATTTCAGCAAAAATGGTAGGAAAACAAAATTAATTTTCAATATCTTTTGGTATACCACCAACAAACATGTTGACAAAGAGATCACAGACACACTCCGGTTTTACAATAGCCTCAAAGAAAATAAAATACCTTGGAATAAACCTAGCCAAGAAGGTAAAGACCTCTACAATAAAAACTTTAAGTTTCTAAAGGAGGATTGAAGACACTAGAAAATAGAAGGACATCCCATGCTCATGGATTGGTAGAATTAATATCGTGAAACTAACCATCATATCAAAAGTAAATTAAAGATTAAATGCAATCCCAATAAAAAATCCCCACAATATTTTTAAAATATAAATAAAGGCATGTTAAAATTAATATAGAACCACAAAATACCCCTATTATAGTCAAAACAATCCTAAGCAGAAGGAACAATTTTGGAAGGATTGCCATTCCATATTTTAAGATACATTATAGAGCTTTAAAAGAAACATGCTACTGACACAAAAAAGATTTTTAGACCAATGGAACAAAACGAAAGGCCCAACATGAGTTCACAAAACTATAACCATCTGATACTTGACAAAGAAACCAAAAACATATGCCATAGAAAAGACAGCATCTTCAACAAATGGTACTGGGAGAACGGGATGTCCAGAAGTAGAAAAATGAAAGTAGACCTGTATCTATCACCCTTTCCAAAATTTAAATCCAAATGGATCAAAAACCACAATGTAAAACTTGAAATGTTGAAACTTCTAGAAGAAAACATAGACAATACTGTATAAAATGTAGATGTAAGAAATGACTTCCGAATAGGACTCCATTTATCCACGAATTGTGGTCAACATTTGACAAGTGGGACCTCGTAGAATTAAAAAGCTTCTAAGCTGCAATGAGGAAAACAACCATTTGGGTGAAGAAGAACACTCGGGTGGTAGAGGACGTTTGCCAGATACAGATTTTACAGAGGATTAATATCCAGAAAATAAAAAGAACAAATAAATAAATAAATTGGAGTAAAGAAAACAAACCAATTTAAAAATTTGGCCATGACAGTAGGCCCTGGTGCCTGTGTGATGCCTTAGTGCCTGTGTGATGTTTGGGTGTCTGGCCGGTTTGGGCAGTAAAGACTAACTTCAGTTCGAACTTTGTCATATGTAATCTCAGGCAAATATAGCCCAAATGAATGCCCATGATGAGAGCATCCAGCTGCTTCTAAAATCCATGGTAACACTCCCTCCACACAAACTGGATTTAATTTTCTTCTATTTGTCTGTTTTTTAAGGGCACAGGGGTGGTAGGGTGGACCAGGGAGGAATGAGAAGTGGGTATTATTGAGAGACATTGTATGAAACTCACGTTATTAGTAAAAGTATTAAATAAAAAAGGGGCCATGAATCTGAAAAGACATTTCTAAATAAGAAAAAAAATATTGCTAGGTAGTATTTCTTGCCTATACAAATTAAAACAACTTTGAGATTTTTATCTTATCCTATTCAGAATAGCTAAGATCAAGAAAACAACCAAATTTAGGCAAAGATATAGGAAATAAGGACTCTTCATTTACTGTTGTTGAACTGAAAATCAGTACAGCTTCTCTGGAAATCAGTATGGAAAATTATTCAAAATCTAAAAAATAAAACTATCATGTGATCTAGCTATACTACCTATGGGCATGTGATCAAAGGATTCAAGATCACACTCCACAGATATTAGCTCTTGCCATGTTCACTGCCAGTCTATTTACAATAACCAGGAATCAGAAATCACTCAAATGTCCTTAAGCTGATAAGTGAATAATGAAAATACGAAACATGTGCACAGTGGAATACTCTTCAGCTGTGAGGAAAAATGAAATCATAACATTTGAAGGTAAATGAATTGATCTGGAAAATATTATATCGAGTAAAGTAACTCAGACTGGGAAAGGCAAATGACGAATGTTCTCTTTTACTTGTGGATCCTAGCTTCAAGTCAGCAGATGATAATATATAACCTGGATAACTGCAGAAACCATGTAAGTGAAAAAGGATCATGGGTGGGGGTTGGAGGAGCTCTAGAATGTTGGAATAGTAGGGTAGAGGAGACATTAAAGGGGAAATGGGGAAATGGAGGTAACTTTAAGTGTAGATGGTGGAAGGAGGAAGGATGAATAACTAAATATGTTTCAAAAAGCCAAATGTGTTACGTTACATTATTTTATATTTACCTAAAATATCTCTCTCTCTCTCTCTCTCTCTCTCTCACACACACACACACACACACACACACACAGACACACACACACCCCAATAGTAATTAAAGAAAAAGAGACCATGAACTTGAGAGGGAGTGGTGTGGGGAAGATTTCTGAGGTGGCTTAAAGAGAAGGAAGGTAGAACGAGGGATCTGACTCTAGACAGATGGGACCATATTTATTGGCCTTGTAGGCAAAGGAACATGACAATCCCTTGGGAATTTGATCCATTTGCCTTAGAAAAAAATGGCTGTGATCCTTTATAGGGGCAGAAATGACTGTAGCATGTATCTTACAGGTTCCTCCATAATCCTCCCTTTCTGGTTTTGCCTTGCCTAGCTGCAAGGGAAGCTGGGAAGTGCAATCTTTTGGAAGGAAACTATCATTCCAAACTCTAAGGGGATACAGAAAAACGGAGACAGGGCATGGATTCTTTCTTAGGTGTTCCCTGCTGAGACGGGCTGTTGTTGGAGGGTGATAGTTCTGGGTTCACTGAGGAGGGGTTCTTCTGATCACTTAGCAGAAGGAGAGTTTTAACTTGATTGGTGGCTATGGATCATGTGATCGCCATCCTGCATTTTTGGAGAGACCTTTGAAAAATAATCCTTAAGCAGATGATTTGGCTACAGAGTAAAGCAGAAACATTGCCTGGGAAGGCAGAGGGAGGTGGGGAGAATAGAGCCAGAGAGACAGAGTGAGCCAGCGAGAGGATGTGGGTATAGGGGTGAGTCAGGACACCAAAGACGAGCTAGCAGAAGCAGCAGGGCGCTGCAGAACATCAGTAGAAGGAGACAGGAGAAAATAGAGGGCGAATGTGAGAACTGTATTTAGCCTGGTGTGAAAGGGATTAAGGTCCCCTTTAGCCAGTTTCTCCATTGCATTTAACATGTCTTTTTTCAGATGTACCAGGAACAAATGGGGCTGTTGTAGAATGAGAGCTATTGGGAGAGCATGTGTGGAACATTTTATTTGGGTATAGGGTAAAGTTCAGTATGTAAAACATTTAAAAGACAGGGTAAAATCATAAATATGAGGATAATGAGGAAAAAGTGATGGGGAGGAGCCAGAAGCCCACACATAGGAGGAGGCTTGAGGTTGAATTTTTTCTGGATCCTGTCTCTAGGCAGCTTCTGGAACCAGTTAGGATTAGTGGTCTGGAAGCAGCATGTTCTCAGAAGAGAGCACACATTCCATCCTAAGCAGTAGCCAGATCTAGTTCTTTTCATGTTGGAGTCCTGCAGCAGCCAAGGAATCAAACTGGTCCTGAATGATGTTAAGTAGATCAGAGATTCCTCTAAAGTTTATCTGAGAGCTGGTGAGACAGAGAGGTTAATCAATTTACAGAAAAAAGGCTTCAATCCATCTGTTTTAGTCCTGAGTCCTGAACACAATGCCCAGAATCACAAAAATAGAGATGAGTTGGATGGGTCATAGCTCATTAGTTCCCCTTTCCGGGGTCACATGAACTGCTTTCAGGGGTTGCAGGGACCGGAGAGGCCAAGGATGCCAGGAGAACAAGCCCCACTGAGTCAACTGACCAGTTTAGGGTTCACAAAGACTGAAGCGGAAGACGTGGAGCCTGCATGGATCTATACTAGGTCCCCTACATATATCTTATGATTGTTGGGCTTGGTGTTCTTGTAGAACTCCTGAAAGTTGTAGTGGTCTCTGATGCTTTTACTGCTCTTGGGACCCTTTTCCTCTTGCTGGGTTGCCTAGTTCAGACATGATATAGCAGCTAGTGCTCAGCCTTGTTTCATCCTGGTATGTCCTGTTTGAGTGGTAACCCTGTGAGACCTGCTCTGTTCTGAGAGGAAGTGGGGTGGGAGTGAATCTGGGGGACAAGGGGTGGGGAGCTGGGAGAAGTGGAGGGAGGGGAGAATGGGGTCATATTCATTATACAAGAAAAAGATTAGAAAAGAAATGATAAATTTTAACTTGAAGATCCATTAGTATCAAAACAAATTTTAAGCCGTAAATATAGTCCACAGAGAGACTGGGATCCTGTTGCAGAAGTTTATTTTTAGTTATGCATAAAATAATTGTTTTGTTCACTGTTGGGTGAGGGCCTAAGTTTTGGTATTTTGTATTGTCCGCAGATGTTGGATTTATGGGAGAGATGTTAGATTGCTATCAATAGAACACCTGAGGAGTTCTGAATCAATAAAAAAAACCTGAGCTGAGAAGTTCAGGGTTCCACTGTCCAGTATAGCACTGAACAGGATGGTAGTTCCCTATGCTGAGGTCTGGCAGAGTTTGTACCTATGAAAAATGCCTTCATGTCTCCTTGCTGAGCTGACAAAATACTACAGGAACCTAATTTTCCTGATTCCTTATAAAGGAAGTACACTATATGTGTGCTTTTATCTATTTTCCTAAATAATAGTTTAATCTAAGTTGCTTATATGATGTTGTAGCAAATTAAGATTACCTATATTAACTATCAACAATTTTTTATTAGGTTCCAAGATACTTTAAGCTTGAAGATATCAATGACTTTGAACCTACCATTCTGTAGGTTGCTGTTTTGTCTTATTGCTGGTGTCCTTTGCCTTACAGAAGCTTTTCCGTTTCATGAGGCCCCATCTATTAATTGCTGATCTTAGTGTGTGCACTATCAGTGTTCCGTTCAGGAAGTTGTCTCCTACGCCAAAGCATGCAAAACTATTCCCCACTTTCCCTTCTATCACGTTCAGCGTATCTGGTTTGATGTTGAGGTCTTTGATGAACTTGGAGTTGAGTTTTGTGCGTGGTGATTAATATGGATCCTTCTACATTTGTATTCTTCTACATTCGGGCATCCAGTGAGGCAGCACCATCTGTTTTTAACAGGGTCATTTGTCTCTGTGGTTCTTTTGTTTTGCTTGGTTTTTTTCAGTTCTTTGTGTCGTCTGGATATTAATACTCTGTCAGAGTATATAGCTGGAAAAGATTTTCTTTCTTTCTTTCTGTTGGCTTTTTCTTCACTGGATTCATTGTTTCCTTAGCTGTACAGAAGTGTTTTAGTTTTATGAGTTCCCACTTGCCAAATGTTGGCCATAATTCCCGTCAAATGGAGTGCTATCAGAAAGTCCCTTTTTTTTACACCTGTATCATGTAGGACACTGTATTTTCTTTTAGTAGTTTTTAGCAATTTAGGTTTTAAATGGAGGTCTTTGGTACATTTGGTGCTTTTTTGGGGGGGTGATGATAGATGTAGATCTAATTTCAGTTTTCTGCATTCAGGTATTTAGTTTCCCAGCATCAATTGTTACAGATGCTGTCTTTTCTCCAGTATGTTTTTGGTCTCTTGTCAAATATCAGATAGATGTAGCTATGTGTGCTCATGTTTGGGTCTTCCATTTCATCCCACTAGTCTACATGTTTGCTTTTGTGTCAGTATTGCATTGTTTTTATTACTATAGCTCTATAATATATCTTAAAGTCTAGAATGTCAATCTCACAAGCATTATTATGTTTTTCTTACTGCTTTGGCTACCCAAGGTTTCTTGTGGTTGTATATGAAGTTTAGGATATTTTTATTTCTGTGAAAAATGTTGTGGGTGTTTTGTTTCAGGTTGCATTGAAGCTGTAAATTACTTTTGGTAGGATGATCATTTTTACAATATTAATTCTACTGATCCACGAACACAGGATTTCTTTCTATTTCCTGGTGTCTTTCTTAATTTCTTTCTTCAGAGATGTAAAGTTTACATTATTGAGATCTTTCACCCCTCTGATTAAATTTATTCCAAAGTATTTTATTGGCTTTAATGCTATCATGAATGCATATACGTTCATGATGTCTTTCACGTATGTTGGTGGTGGTATATAGAAAAGCTACTGATATTTGTAATTTGACTTTGTACTTTTCCATTTTGCTAAAATTGTTAATTTTTTTCTAGAAGTTTTCTGGTGGAATTTTCGGGACCTCTCATGTATAATATTATATCATATGGAAATAGAGATGATTTGACTTCTTTTTCTATTTGCATCCCTTTAATTTCCTTCTCTCACCTAATTGTTCAGACTATTACTTTAAGCACTATATTCAAAAGGAGTGGAAAATGGAGGATTCCTGGTTGTAGTGGGATTGTTTTGAGCTTTTTCTCTATCTCAGATGATGTTGGTTGTGGGTTTGTCATATACAGACTTCATTACGTTGAGGTGTGTTCCTTGTAGCCCCACTCTCTCGAGGACTTTTGTCATGAAAGCATTTTGGATTTTGTCAAAGCCTTTCTCCACCTCTGTAGAAATGATCGTGTGATTTTTATCTTTAAAATCATTTATATGATTTATTATCTTAATGACTTACAGATGTTGAACAGCCCCTTTATTTCCAGGATAAATACAACTGGGTTATGGTGAGTGATCTTGATGTGTGCCTATATTTGGTTTGTTAGTATTTTATTAAGAATTTTTGTGTCCAACAGATACATTGATCTGTAGTTTTGGGTTTTTGTTGTGTTCTTTCCTGGTTTGGGTATTAGTGCAAAATTGTCTTTGAAGAAGGAGTTGGGAGTGGTCATTTTGTTTCTATTTTTAAAATAACTTAGTAAGTATGGCTGTAGATTTTCTTTGAAAGTCTAGTAAAAGTCTGCTGTGAATTCGTCTGCGCTTGGGCTGCTTTTACATGGAAGCTATTATTACTGTTCAATCTCCTCCATTGTTATGGGGCTGTTTAGGTTGCTGAGCTCTTATCTGCTTAACTTTGGTAGTTTGGATGAATCAATAAATTAGCCTATTTCTTTTAGATTTTTCAACTTAATTGAGTACAGGTATTTAAAAATAAAATATTTAAAGTATTCCCTTACAATATTCTAAATTTCTTTGGTGTCTGTTGTGGTTATCTGTGCATCATCGATTCTATTAATTTAGGTCGTCTTTTTCTTTATTTTGGTTAGTTGGGTAAATGTGTGAAGACCTCGTTTATTTTCCTGAAGAGCTAGCTCTGATGTGCATTTATTCTTTCTATTTTTTTCTTTGTTTTTGTTTCATAATTTCTGCTTTTATTTTTTATTATTTCTCCTCATCTGCTGGTTTGGGGTTTGGTTTGTTCTTCCTCTTCCAAACCTTTTAGTTGCATCATTAAGTTGTTTGTTTGTGTTCTTAGAACTGCTTTAATGTGTCTCACAGGGATTTTGTGTGTGTGTGTGTGTTGTGTTTTCATTTCCATTTAGTCCCAAGACTGTTTTTATTTCTTTCTTGATTTCATTTTTCATCATTCAGTAATAAGTTGTTTAATCTTTATGCAATTACTAGAGTTTTGCCTGCCAGTTTTTACTTTTATTACATAACGGTCAGATAGGATACATTGAATTATTTTAAATTCTCTGTAGTTGTTAAAGTTTATTTTGTGGCCTAGTATGTGGTCTATTTTAGAGAAGTTTCTATGGGCTATTGAGTAGAATCTATATTATTTTATTGGGGTGAAATACACTGTAGTTTCATTTGATGTAAGATGTTCCTTAATTTTGAGATTTCTTTGTTTTTGTTCTGACAACCTGTCTACTTGAGAAAGTGAGCTTTCGGAATCACCTACTGTCATTACATCGAAGTTAATCTGTGTCTTATAGTCCAGAAGTACATTTTTTTATGAAACAATTTGTGCTAGAGTTTGATACACATGTTTAAGATTGGAGTGCTTTCTTAGGTAATTGTTTTCTTTATAAGGGCCTTTATCTTTCCTGATTAGTTATAATTTTAAGGTATTTTGTCAGATATTAAAATACTAACACTTTCTTGCTTCCTGGTCCCATCTTCTTCGAATACATTTCCCATCTTTTTGCTTTAAGGTGGTCCCTATCTTTAAAGTTAAAATGAGTTTCTAGTAGAAAACAGAAAGATTGGTTTCGATTTTTAATCAGTTCACCTAGGCTCTGTCTTTTGGTTGTAGAATTATGACTCTTAATGTTTAGAATTGTTATTGAAAGTTATGTGTAGATTGCTGGTTTTTCTTCTGGTTTGTGTTCTTAGTCATGCTTTGTATTTCATTGATTATATCTTCTCTCATTTTCTTTCTATAGTCTTTTGGCTGTGCTTAGTCGTCTCTTCAGTTTGAAATATTACTTTCAGTCTTCTGCTTAGGGATTTTTTGTTGGATATGAAGTTTTTTTCAGGCTGTTTGTACCATGGAAAGTTCTTATTTTTCATTCAAAAATGGCAGAGAGTTTTGCTGAATAAGGAAGTCTAGGTTGTCAGTTGTGGTCTTTAAAAACTTGGCATGCGTTGCTCCAGACTCTTCTGGATTTCAGTTATTTCATGGAGAAACCAGCTGTTATTAATATGAGTTTTCCTTTATATATTATTTATGGGTTTTTTTTTCTCTTTTGTTTTCAATATTTTCCTTTGTTCTGTATATTTATTGTTTTAACATGAAATGGGGATTTTTTTTTCTGGTCTTGTCTACTTGGTGTTCTCTGTGCTTTTTGTATCTATATGAGTATATCTTTCCTTAGTTTGGGGAAGTTTCCTTCTGCTATCTTATTAAATATCTGTTCTATGTCATTGACCTAGAATTCTTACCGCCAACTCATGCCTATAATTTGAAGATTTGGTCTCTGATAGTGTCCCACATTTCCTACTTTTTCCTGGAGTTTTAATTTTTTCATAATTTTTACTTATTGAGTCTAGATTTTCTGCTTTATCTTTGGATCCCTATATTCTATCTTTTGCTTGATTTTTTTCTACTTATAAAGCTTTCCCCTGTGTTTTATAATTGGTATATTGATTTTCTCAATTTCAACTTCATAGCAGCTTGTGTTCTCTTCAGTTTTTCTATCTGTAGTGGAACACTTGAAAGGAGTTTTTTATTATTTTGGTTTCTTTAAAAACGCAAAATGGCATTTGGTTTAGGTTTATGTTCCCACCCCAGGTGTGGTAGTTGTTTATGAGTTGGATTTGGAATGCTTGATGTAGGTTGCTACAATCTGGTTAGGTGCAGGTGTTCTGGCATGTGTAGCTTGTTTTCGGGATTGTGTGCAGCAGGGGTTTATGGGAACTTTTGGTTTAGGGTATAAAAAGTCTGAAGCCCCAAGAGTTGGGGTGAGCATTGGTTGGTGGTTAGTTGGTTAGGTTGCTGTCTTTAGTGTGATAATTCTTAAAAGAACAAAGGTTGGAGGGATTGAGTTTACAGACCATGAGCTGAGATGCTAGTCTGACTCACTGTCAGCTAGTCCTCTTCAAGCTTAGGACAGCCTAAAAGAGGCTGTGAAGATTTCCACCTTTCTCTCGTTCTGTATCAAGGCTGCTTGTAAAAGCCATGAAGATTTCTTTCAATCTTTCCTTTCATTATCCCTAAATTGAGGGTTAATGATTGTAGCTTACTGCTACATATATCTCTATATTGAATTTAGTTTTCAAATCCTTAATAATCTTTGACATGATAGTCAGCTGAGTATTTTTATTTTCTTGGACATAACTCTCATATTCATTGTTTTCCTCTTGGAAAAATCAGCAGACACCAGAACATATTAATATTCTTGATGGGGTAAATCTGAGTAAGATTTAATTGCCAGTACTCTCCTAGGAATGTATGTCTCCTCTTTAATATGTCAAGTGATGGTGGTGGCTTAGTTCCATTCTCTGGGTTGTTGCAGGAGCAGAGAACGCAGGCCCTGGCAAGTGTTCAGATTATGGACTTTAGTCCTTTGTAACATCATTAGTGGCTAAAGTAGTGGACGCTTCTGTTCGAAGCTGACATGAACTGTGAAGTCCCTTAATAGCTTTCATTGATCTTCTTCGGTCAATAGAATCTCATGTTCCCTGGCTCCAATTGGTAGCTTTTCAGGAAACATCTATCTGTAGAAACAGTGGTCTGTATCAAACACTAGATGGAGCCAGAAAACAAAAAAAGCAAAGAATCGAAAGTAACATGAAAACCCCAAAGTGGGGCTCTTATCTGGGGAGAGGTGGGTTGGGGTGTTAGATCTGGGGTAAATGGGAGCTGGTAGAGCTGGTAGGGGCAAAGGGAGGGGAACAGGGGGGTAGAATGTAGTAAATGAGAGAAGAAAAAAACTAAATAGCAGAAGATTTATGTGGACACTGAGTATATAAATGGAATTCACTCAAGGCGAGTCAATATTCTCCTCTGCTCTCTGGTCCTCATTTGAGACTGTTACACATTCCTGCTTTGTCTTTATCATTTGTCTCAATAGCATGCACACTGCCTTCCAATGGGCTTTCTCCATCAGACAAAAGATACAGTGATCATATTCACATGGCATTTTATAATGTGCAAACATCTTTGAATAAGCTCACGTTTGTTTGTGTTTTTTCTTCTCACTTTCTAAATTCAATCTTAGGAAGGTTTAATAGTAGCTGTCCAAGATCTCAGGATATACAATCACAAACCCTGGAAGCAGAATCAAGATGAGCAACAGTAGAAATTCGGACTCAAATTGTGGAACACGGAGATGTCCTGCCGTCTGCACGGACTCCTGGGGCAGCAACTTCTGGTGTGTGAAGAGCTGTCACTCACTGGCAAATGGGATAGCCAGAGCTTGGCTCAGGGCTGGGACTCAATTCATGCTGGCTGATCTGAAGTTCCTTATAAATGCTCATCCTTTAAAGCTAGAGACACCATTTCCCTTGCTGTCCAGCAGAGGGAACAACAAAGGGAATCTGTTGCTTGCGTTTGCGGAAAGCCAAGAATACCAGGACACATACTAAGAATTTTAGCAGCAGAAGCCGGCACTGTTTCTTCAAACACAACAAAAAAATAAAGGAGATTCTTTCCCCACCCCCAGCCCAGACTAGCCTAGAACTTGCAGTTCTCATCTCTTGGCCCCCTGAGTGCTAGATGCAGGCATGTGCCACTATTCCTTGTCAAAAATACACATCTTTATATCAAGGACTAAAATATTTATGTATTTATAAACTGAGAAGTCAAAATTGTAAATAATTTACCTTTATTTATTTCAACAATAAACAATGACAACAAAACCTCGGGCTGTGATAAAACACCACGACCAAGGGAACTTATACAAGGAAACAAACGTTTGGGCTTACGTTTTCAGAGGTTTAGAGTCCATGATGGCGGATCGAAGGCAGCAGTTGGCAAACACGGACTCTGGAGCCTAACTACTTGGAGTGACAGGATGACAGATGAGCAGAAGTTACACATTTACCTCTCTTGAGGCATCACCCAAGTTGCGGGTACTAAGTATATGCACTGCCGAATTGGCTGCTTCAGACCAACTCCCATTTACTTCTTTCCTTTAACATCCTTAAATTTATCTTCTACGATGTTGAAAGGTGAAGAGGGCTGTATGAGGGATAGTCTTGCAAAATAATGCTTAATTCATAAGGAATTTAATATATGTTTAATATATATTTTATGGCAGTTGAGGCTATGGTAGAAACAGGCAAATATGAATCACTTGCTATGTTCCAAAGAAATATAAGCCAGTGGCGTAGCTTATTGGGGAGCACTTGCCTAGAATATCCAAGTCTGGAGCTCTGGGTTCTTTCCCAATTCTGCAGAAAAAAGAAGAATAACTTAAAACATACTTATTCCTTATGTAATTAGCTAATTATAGCAAGTATGGCATGCCATAAACCTGTTCTATCAAGGCAGTTGGGGAGGGAGAAGCCTCTCTGGTGGACATTTTTTTAAAATTAATTTTGTTTTATACATGTGTTTGTGTGACTAAATGTATGCATGTACACCATGCTCACATTGCGCCTGTGGAGGTCAGAAGAGCCATTGGATCACCTGGAACTGGAGCTACAGATAGCTGTGAGCCACCACATGGGTGCCGAGAACCGAACCCGGGTCCTCCACAGGAGCAGCAAATACTCTTGGCTGCTGTGCCAGCTCTTCAGTTCAGAGTGGATATTTCTTACTGTCACTCCCTGAATTGGATGAGCTTTATTTTTATTGAGGGATGAAAAGACTAGTCCTGCAGGCTAGCTAATTATCCTACCACACAGAAGAGAGAACAGAAGCTCAAGGAGTTTAGTCAGCCTACCTAGGTCACACAGGTAGTAAAGAAATGAGCAACAGTGAGACCTGGATCTTTAAACTAATTCTCCTTCTTCCTAATGCACTTAGCATTTTCAGTGAGTTTCATGGCAGGCAAAAAGCTTTTGTTAGAGGGATCCACACAGGATTGGTTGGGAAACGGGGCAGAGATAGGTCACTGGCCTTCTGTCAGGAAAGACATTATGAACCAAAAGCAAGTCGACTGAGGGAACTGTGCTTGTGATGTGGAAGGCTGAGGAACACTGTAAGTCACCTGGGGAAGGGTTACTTCCTCCAGAGCTTGAGAACCACGAGAGGGCAGAGCATGGTGGCAACCCAGTGTAGCTACAGGAGAGGAAACCCTCCCAGCTACTGTGACCAGCTGGTATCTTTGATTTCAGAGTATGAGAGGATAGAGCCTGTGAATACAGGGAATAAACCACCCTCCTTGTGCTCAACAGAGCAAGGCTTTCAGGATGTAGAGTCTGTAGAAGTCAGCTCTAGGGATGGGACTGGCAGAGAATAATGGAAACTATCAGTGAACCCAGGGGCAGCCCATCGGTGTCACCGGAGAAGGGTGAGGTCCATGGATAACACTTTTTTGTTGGGTTCTGTGCACATCACCCTCATGAGACTGCAAGACTTGATCCAGGAAGTAGACCATAAAATTGATTTGGCACACTATTAGTCAATAGTGAGACAATTTTGTTTTGAATAAGCCAACATTAATGTATTTCTTTTTATAAGCCATACAAATCAGGATGGAAAGAAAAGCTAAGAGAATTTGTGTGAATTTTTGTTCATCCAGCCGTTCACTAGAAACAGACACCCTCGAGGGGGCTGTGTGTGTTAGCGCAACAGGTACAGCTGTCTATAGCTATAGAGCCAAACACACAAGCACAGATTTTTAAAGAGAAGGCTAAAAGTTAATACAAACAGAATCCCAACACTTCCTTGCAATCTCACTACAAGGCTCCAAGCTTACTTCTCACACACCAGTGAATGTCCTGCACTTACTTAAGATACCCATGGGAAGTAACTGATGGTACCACAGACGTTGTGCTCGTGTTTAATTTCTTTGGCTCAGCAGTCACAGCATTTTTGCAGACATTTCATTGAAATGTTGCTTCCCTTGACTTTTTATTTTGGTTTAGCTCTGTGCCGAGGAGAGACAATTCAGAGCGTTCTTCCATGAAAATTGGAAGCGTACCCTTGCATCCTGCATCTCCTTTGAAATTTTCTCAGAAAAACTGCAAGTAAGGGCTTGCTTGCTGCTCACCCCAAGGTACACGCCTACCCATCAGCCATCAAAGTTCTGAAAAAAAGCCAAAGCTTTGTTTTATCTAGTCGAAATCTGAGTCTACCTGAAACCTGAAAGAAATTATATTCTAAACATTACATTTTGAAATTAAAATGAAACTGTCTTCTCTGCTTTTTTATTTTGTTTCTTAGGAAAATATTCTGAAGGATACAGGCTTCTTTGTACCAGTTAGCTATTTGCCTTTTTCAAAACTAGCAGACTTTACTGCATGAAGTCTATTAATTTATTTAACAAATACTTCCCAAGTACTCAGAACACTGCAGGTACAGGAGGGAACAAAACATACAAAACTTCTACCCTGCTACTGCTCATGTTCTGTTTGGAGAAAAATAAAAACACTCAAGTTAGGGATTAGAATTCCAAAGACAGGACTGACAGATAACCACACGCTTGCAAATCTCTTGTCTCTTTTCTGTCACTCCCTATTTTAGAGGAAATGCAATATATTAATAGGATATTGATGTTAAATACATGACCATCAATTCCAGTATGCTTGTAGACTTTTGTCCTGTGCAGAGTGCAACATGTGGCCTCGATGGAAAACCGAGTTCAGTAATAGTTGGATTGGTTCAACCGGTCCAGTTTCATTGTCCCATCAGTTGAATCCGTGTAAGAGGACTTTTTTTGTGTATCACAGAAAACACAAAGAAAATATTCTCACCACCAGCACAAAACATAAGCATGGCTCTGAAAAGTCTTCATAGATTAAACAAAAAACAAAGAGAGTGGATCTGGCTTCATAGCTCTCATCAACAGGAAGATGGGTCTGTGGTGTGATAATTACCCAGGCTGTAGTGTGAATAACTCTTTCAGGAGGAGTCAATGAAGGCAACTCTGATAATCATCCACTAGGAGATAGGAAAGAGAGAGCAAAAGTCTCAGCACCTGCCATAGCCCGTTTACCGCAGGCTCATGTGAGGGCAAGGTTATCTACATACTCACATGGAATTTTTGGTGACAGGTGCAAAGTTGGGGACTGTAGCAGTACACTGCTGAGTGTCTCAGCCAGAAAAGAAGGAGACATGTTTTCATGGGTGCAAACTCTGCCAGACCTCAGCAGAAGCACCTGAGCTCAGGTGTTTTTATTGATCCAGAGCTCCTCATGTATTCTACTGATAGCACGTGCAGATCATGAGCAATCAAACATTCCCCCACATAAATCCAACACTTGCAAACAATACAAAATGCCAAGACCTAGGCAGACCCTCACCCAACAATGCACAAAACAATTATTTTATACATAACTAAAAATAAACTTTCACAACAGGGGACAGTGTCCCCTCATATCTGATGAGGTTTCCCAAACTCAAGTCAGAAATGAAAAGTATTTGTTTGCAAGTTAGAGATAAAATAGCAATGAGAATATGGGAACCACGTGGCTCTCACGTTATTTCTGCAAACTTTCCACGGCCCTGTCTTACCTTCTTCAGATTAACGATTGCCTGTTTGTGCCACTACCACACCATCGTTGGGTGAGGGGCTTCTAGGGCACTTTACATTGTTTGCAGGTGTTGAATTTCCGTGGGAGATGTTTGATTGCTTATAATCTGCACCTGAGGAGTTCTGAGTGAATAAAACCACCTGAGCTCAGATGCTTGGGGTTCCACTGTTGAGTAGGTGTTAATCACAATGGTGGTTTCCTCTGCTGAGATCTGGGAGAGTTTCCACATATGAAACACCTCCCCATCATCCCTGCTGAACCCCACCCAGTAGTTGGACAACTACAATTGCCTGCTTGTGCCACCACCACACCATTGTTTAAGACCGTGCTCACTCATTCCTCCCTTTATAAGTACTCCCTTCTAATATATCTAGTTTCACCCTTATCTTGTACGATGCTACTCCTTAGGTTTCCCCCGCCACCCCGCTTTGGTATTTATCTTTGTGATATCTTGAACCAGGGTATGAGTTTCTTAACAGCAAAGTATATACAAAATCTTATTTCTATTTACTCCCACTAGTGCCGTGTATGTAGTACGTATTTGGTGAAGAGAGAAAAGATCAGAGAGGCTGCAGACGATGTGGTCTGATTTGGGAGAAGGAGTGAGGACAAGACCTAGAGGGTTTACAATCTGTCACAAGTATGGAGGGCTACTGCAGATTCCAGAAGGTCTAGATATTTGCTTGAACTAGAGCATTTGGCACATTGGCAAACACAGTTGAGCAGCTCAATTGCTCTTGGCATTCTTATCTGGATTAAGTTGGTTTATGCAATGCCATTTTCTGGGCTTTAACTTTTTTTTTTCTTTCCTTTTACTAACACAGGTCACACAAAACATCAGAGGACTTGAATTTTCCTTCATGACCAAATTCAAATGGCCAGCTGAAGCTGTTCCATAGTTGACATTACAGGAAAGGCATGTGGTTCGTCTGAACACCCCTCCCAGGTTGATGAGGCTTCCTCTCCACTCTCCACATTCCCACACACAAAATAAGAAGCCTTCTTAGTAAGTCCCTAATCTGGTTCTTGGCCAAGTCTCAGTTTCACCTGATATGAGGTGGCCAGGTGGAGAAAAGGAATTCTAAGCAAGAGAAGTTGGAGTGCTACACCAGAAACACTTACTCTTCTGAAGAACCTCCTCTTTCCAGGAAGAGGGCAGAGGAAGTAGTACCCAGAGCCAAGATTACATCAGAAACTCTTGAGTCAAATGCCTTACCCATGTGCCTCTTTCTTGTTCCAAAGTCTGCTGTGCAGTTCCAGGTGTGAGAAAGAACAGAGGATCTCACAGACTGGGAGCCCCCACTCTGCAGATGCAAGAAATCCAGCCATTCTGAGCAGCCACCAACCGTTCTCCAGCTCAGGTTCTGACTGTTGCTGGTCACCTGTGGTGTGCACACTTATATTTAAATAAAAATGGAATATAACCGAAGATTGAATTCTCCCACTAGCTACATTTTAAACAATTGATGAGTCTTACGCATTGGAGGATGGAGAGGACAGATGAGTTTCATTGCCACAGAAAGGTCTCTGGAGCTGCTGCTGTGTCCAGTGTGCTTACCAGTGGCTACATGCTTCCTGGAGATCCCGAGGTTATCCAAACAGTACAGACTGCACCTTGAACCTTGCGTGTATTCTTGTGCAGGGTCTTTTGAGAGAAGCCATGGGAGGAGCATCAAACCTCTATTATAAAACATTAAAAATGATGTAACCGTATTAAAATCTCAAAATTAGAAGAAAAATCAATAGGAGACAGAGGGGAGGGGGGAGAAAGAGAGAGGAGGGAGTAAACGCCTGGATTTTCTCACAAAAGTAATTAAAAATAATTGTAACACTAATTCCTAAAGAATGTGATTTTTAATTTGCCACATATAAAAACTTTCGAAAGAAATGCTTTTCTTTTCATCATGATTTTAATCATTTTAATCTATTTCCCTTCACCCCTGCCCCCGGTGACCTCTACTCTACTATCTATTAATCTGACTACTCTAAGTACAAATTTGGCTTACCTTAGTTGGCTCAATTGTTTCAAGTTCATGCATGGCATATAGCAAAATTCCATCTCTTTAACAGCCAGACAACGTTCTGTCGTATATGCACAACACACTTCACTTATCCATTCCCTAGCCGTGTCTTCCTCTCTTTTACAGTTCTTCAAATACACACATTTTATAGGACAATGAGCCAGCTCTCCGCAGCTGTGTCTTTGTGCTCCAGAGACTTACTTGGCTTCCCTGTTCTGTTCCTCATTATTTTCCTGGTACTTGCCCAGTTAACCCTTGTCTTTGGCACTCGAGTTGATGACTTCAATATTTTCTGAGAAGAGAAAGTTTAAACAGATCTATTACTGTCTTCTTGAGGAGAAAGAAATCTCTGCTATTATTTAAAGTAGAAACACATGATCTTTTCTACAAGTATTCCCCAGCCAGGCAAAAAATATACTCCACTGAGAAATATTGGTGCTGAGAAGCAGGCCTGCCTCCTGTAGGGAGGAGTCATGCAATGGAACAGTCATAGAAGTCAGCACTGTTCCAAAGAGCAAGGTATCCTGCACCCCCAGGGCAGCGGGTATAAGCAGGCCAAGAGTAGAATTCATCCCCTTTGAATATTTTTGAAACTCATATTTTGCACGTCAATCCATTTTTATAAGCAATAGAAAAGGAATTTCTAATATTTCAAGACAAATATAGAAACAGGACTAGAAATGACATTTTTTTTTTTATCCAAAGTTACCCAATATTTCAAAACCAAACACTTGATAGCCAGTATCAAATATCTGTGCCGTTTATGAAGAGGTCAGTAGTTAGGAAACGGGGTGATCATATTTATGGATGCTAACAAGGCTCTGTGCCGGAGGGTGGAATCGGTCATGCTGTTTGAAGATCTAAAACAGAAGCTGTCTCACCAAATCTGCATGCTGGCAACACTCAAGAACCCTTACGTCACTCGCAGTGGGCTGAGGGTGGTGGGATTTGAAACACTGAAGTTATGACTTTCCGAAACCTGCTTTCTTCTTCTAAGAGATCTTATTGTCAGGCGTAAGATCTTACAGTCAAACCGCAACACAGCTCACATGATAATTATAATTAATACTAGTTATGTGGAAATGATAATATGCAGTATGAAAGCATAGCTTATTCCTGAAGGTTTTGACTGCTAAACTACGTAACAAGACTTTCCAGAGATACGGGTTCTTTTCTATCACTTTTTAGGTACTACAGCTACTGCATACGAAAAGAAAATACATGAAGTCATTCTTAAGAAGTGTTATGAAGGTGTTTGACATGTTTTGGTGTTGTGCCATTCTGTGCTCCGTTCTGACAACATCGCTTAGCTCTGCGACATGGGGAGGGACTCAGGCAGTACCTCCATCTTATGGCTTTTGTGTTGTTTGTTCTTCATTCTCTTTACACGCTCAGGTTTCTTTATAGCAGGTTGAGTTAACCTTCGTCGTCACAAACCTTATTCTGTATTCTCTCATGTTGTTCCCTGTCCATGGAAACAAAGCTTTGAAGTAGAAAAAAATGTTCACTTTAAAAACTTACATGATTTCTAATTGATTCACAATTCAAGCCTTAGTCAAGCATCTCTTCTACAGTTTTTCATTTTTCCATAGGTATGTGTCCGTTTATGCAAAAGACGTTACAGAACAAACACAAATTTCGAAAGCTAAGTACAAAAGCGCTTAGGCCCTGAAGCATAAGTCTCCGTGTGTGTGTAGCAGCTTCCTACAATCTTTTACTCTCTATTTAGGGAAGGAGAAAGAGAAAGCTTCACTGCTTTTGCAAATGGCCTTGATAAAGAAAGAGAGAAAGGTGGAAATCTTCACAGCCTCTTTTAGGCTGTCCTAAGCTTGAAGAGGACTAGCTGACAGTGAGTCAGACTAGCATCTCAGCTCATGGTCTGTAAACTCAATCTCTACAACTTTTGTTCTTTTAAGAATTATCACACCAATGACAGCAACCCAACCAATGAACCACCAACCAGGGCCCACACCAAATCTCAGGGCTTCAGATGTTTTATACCCTAAGCCAAAAGTTTCCATAATCCCATGAGGCACCCAATGCCAAGAACAAACTACACACACCAGAACACCTGCACCCAACCAAATTATAGCCACCCGCATCAAGCATTCCAAATCCAACGAGTAAACAACTATACCACAGCTGGGGTGGGAACCCAAACCTAATCCAAACGCCATTTTGCGTTTTTAAAGAAACCAAAATGACAAAAGCTTCTTCCAAGTGTTCCACTACATGTGTGCTTTCCTGGTGACATGCTGTGTGACTGCCCACTTCTCTCCTGCTCCTTGCAAGAGCACAACTGGGAAAGCAAAAAGTAGAACCAGGGTACAGGGTTAGGACACAGTTTCAGCTTGTTCATGTTTCACACACCTAAAAGCCGTCCAGAAGAATCTGTTTATATTAAGTTTAAAAGTATATATGACAGTGAATGAGAGCTGTTTTCTAACTTATTATAAGTTATATAAATACACACTTTATATGAGTATATAAATATATACTTGATATTGAAAGCATAAAATCCAATGTGAAGCTCTATGGCTTCTGAATGTATTCAAACTGCTTAGAACCTCACCGAGACGTATAGACTTTGGGTAATTTTGTGCAATTGTGATTTTTTTTCAATTCACAGTTTTTCTTAAATAATAAAGTTTATAAAAATTATCACAAGATATGCTTTTAGTCTACATTGGGTACAAAGGAACCTTTTTAAGATTTCCCCATAAGTTACTATTTTAATGTGTTTTGTTCATGCTTTTAACATTTGTACATTCACTTGAACACCAGGAAATGTAAAATTAAGTCATTTTTTCTAGGTGGGGCCTATTTCAGCTAGATGTTAGTTTCTCCTTATGTGAAGCGTCATTATAAGAAATAAGAGTGGGCCGGGGATATGAACGTGGCTCAATGTTAGTGAGAGAGTAATTGTCTGCTGCAGGCACAAAATCCTGTATTTGATCTCCAGCATCACACACACACACACACACACACAAGCACACACACGCACACTGAAAGGGGGGGTCTTTTCAGTAATTTAGTATCCTGTCTCCAAACCCGCTAGGAATTCCTGTTTCAGCCAGTGGTGTTCACTAATGGACTGCTAGATGTCCTTGAATGGGACTGACAGAGGAAATAGATGTTGGGCAAGTCTATTCTCTATGAATGTATGCATACATCAGAGCTGGTCTGTAACTTAATCCTCATGTGTGTCCTCTTTATGACATCTTAACGAACGACTGGGAAACAACAAGCCTTTGCTATCCTCTAATGCAGGTAGTTCCTGAATGTTAGTAAGTTACTAAATTACTAAGTTACTAAGTCACTAATGTTTACTAAGAAGACAGGATCTAGGAAGTGTGAGTCCTTCAGTGGATTCTTTAGTTGACCTCAGGCCACCTGGTTTTCTCTCTGTATCAGTCTGTGCCCAAGACACAGCAGTACCAAATAGAAAAGGTCAAATAGGGGTTGGAGAGATTGCTCAGTGGTTAAGAGCACTGACTGTTCTTCCAAAGGTCCAGAGTTCAATTCTCAGCAATTACATGGTGGCTCACAATTATCTATTATGGGATTGGATGCCCTCTTCTGGCATCTAGGTGTACATTCAGATAGAGCACTCATATGAGTAAAATAAATAAATCTTTTAAAAAAAACAGAAAAGAAAAGGTCAAATGAAGGCTTTCTTTTGAACACTGCTCTGTATGTAGTAAGCAGCATCTTTTGGGTATTCAGTCATTTTGTCAGATAAATCACCAGTACACAAAGAAATCTTCTTAGTTTTTATTTTATACTTAAAATATGTTTATTCAATGGCACCCAAAGTTATAGAGGAATAGGCCTGTGTGAAAGTCAGGAAGGGTCTATGTTCCAGGGGTCTACACACACAGGCCTATGTGGTGTGGATGGGATGTAGACACACCTTTAATCCTAGTATTCAGAAGGCAGTGGTGGTCCATGCTTTTAATCCCTAAGACAGAAACAGAGGATGGAAGCAGACACTGGAAGCAGAACTCAGAAGAAGTCAGGATCAGATTAGAACTGACATCTGAGATAATTTAGTAAAAGACAGGCAAAGTGACTGATCAGAGGGAAAGTTAGCAGAGTGGGTCAGAGTGAGGACACACCCAATTCTCATGATAGAAAGGCGGGCTCTCAGCTCAGAGAAGAGTGAGTTACAAGTCAGTTGCAGAGGCAGTAACAGAAGTGAGCAGTCTGAAGCAAGCAGATAGGGGACAAGACACAGATACAATGAAGCACTCTAACTGAGGAGCAGAGAGTCTGACTGAGGCAGAATGGAGCAATGAGAGCTCAGGGAGAGACACAGAGACAGCTCAGCAGAAGAAGTCAGTATTAGACAGGAAGAGTGAGTCAGTTTGAAGCAGAGCAGAGTAGTTCTGTCTGAAGTAGTCAGAGAATCAGCCAGAGTAAGCCAGAGTCAGAAGAGCTTGGCCAGAAACAGTGCTGGCTCAGAAAGTCAGGCTGCTATGGTAACTCTATAGGGCAGGCAGGCTGGTTGCTATGGTAATTCTTATCTGAGGGGCAGGCTGGTTGCCTATCTGAGGTCACTGGGTCAAGGATCCTAGGGAGTCAAGAGGTAGTAAAAATGCAGCTGCAGGATTTCTCCCAAGGCCGCTTGGCGCCAAAAGTGCTGTTTTATCTAATTTATAGAGGTAGAAACATTCCACGGAATGAGGGAAAGATAGAGTTGTTAGTGAAGTGGTGGTTCCTTTGAACTGGGTGGCTTCAGGCTAACTGACCTTTGTCTGAACTCTGTCCGTTAGGACTGGAGAAAAGTGGAGCCTTTTTAAGCAAAAATGGGGTGCTGTGTCTCAAGTCAGAGCACCCAAAAGTACGGCCCTCCACAAGCCTGGAGAAGTGAAACAGCTTGTTTTCCATGGCCTCAACCAACGTTTCATCATTTTGGGGTCCTCAACAAAGCCCCCATTCCTACCTTAGCAGTCAGGACTGTATTTTCCTTGCCTTTTTAATAACAAAAAGGGAGGTGCATGTTTAGCAATCACTCATGATTTTACTCCTTAAAAGGGGACCAAAGAATGGCTGTGCTCTTTAACCTGATTTAGGAGGCAGTCACTGACCAGCTCTTGGTGCACCCCAAAACAAAAAGCAAGGTTGCTCCAATTTGGCTCAAATTGTGGTAGTGGTCTTATTCTCACCTGGTGGGATTTTAACCCTTGTCAGAATGCCAAAGCTCAACAAAACAGCTGGCAACCAAATGCTGGAGGGGCTGTGGGAAAAGGGAGCCTCTCTTACTGGTGGTGAGATTGCAAACTTGTACAGCCACTGTAGAAATCAGTGTGGGGAATCACAAAAAAGCTAAAAATGAGCCTGTGACCCAGTTATACCGCTTCTAGGCATCCTGTTCCACAGATATTTGCTAAATCATATTCATTGCTGCTCTATTCATAAGAGCCAGGAAGTGGAAATGTCCTTTAACTGGCAAATAGAGAATGAACATGTTGTACATATATACCATGAAATACTATTCAGCTATGAAGAAAAATGAAATTTCGTATTTTGCAGGTAAATGGATAGAACTAGAAAAAAAAATCACATTGAATGAGGTAACTTAAATCCAGAAAGACAAACACTGTATATTTTCTCTCATATATTCTTCAAGTCCTCAGATGTGAGTACATATCCTGGAGTAACTATAGAAAGTAGGAAAATCAAAAGGGACCATTGCAGGGAGCAAACAATGGAGCAATTAAAAAGGGAAATAGCACAGTGCAAGTGATCTGAACAGGAAAATGGAAAATGAGGGGATCTTTAGAGATGGGTCATGATATGGGCTCCTGACATAACAAAAACTGCCTTGCCTTTAGAGAGCCCGACCCCCAAGGACAAGCTAAGGTCAGGGACTGATGGGAAGAGAGCCCAGACCCCTACCCCTTCTTGAATGTGTGCCCTCCTGCAGAAACTAGATATGAAATGCTACCTTTATGCTTCCTGCTCAGGAGATTCCTTGTGGAAGACAGACTGAGAAAATGAACCTGACTTCTGCTTTTATTGACACAGATGTTTGTGGGTTTTGTGTTTAAATGCCCTTCTGGAAACTGGGTCAGGGTGGCAGTCAGCTCCCACGGCTGCCGTGTCAGTTGGCTGGCCAGCATTTCTGTCAATTCAATAAAATCTTTTGCATTGGAAAGCTGACTTAGTTCTTGAGTTGTGTTGGATCTCTTCGGACCCTACAACAGAATCAGGGAGGTAAATAGAGATGAAGGACAGAGGAGGGTAAAACAACAGCAAGGATTCTGTAAATGTTCTAAGAAATGCTACTATTAGCTATTTACCTATAAAAATTCCTACAGTACGCATAATTCTGTATATAAATATGCATATATTTTTTAAATGAACTCTTCTCCTCTGGGATGACAATGATCCTTCAGAGACAAAAGACTACCTAATAAAAACCCCAATATCAGATGTGAGAAGCCTTCTTCTAGGTTGCTGGTCAGGGCTGCCTAAGACACTCCCTAAACATACAGTCTACTGCTATGGTCCTTGGTTGAACTTCGCAGACGTAGAAGGTTACCTTCCATGACAGGTGTATAATAGCTAAGGCTTTCCTGAATCAAGGATCCAACCCCAAGGCAAAGACTTTTCACACCTTCTCAGGAAACGCTTAACTGTTAACTGGAAGGGCAGGAGGCTGGTGCTCTTTGTCTTGAGGCTGGTATTCTTTGTTCTCGCTGGGATTTATTTGACCAAACCAAAGGTACACAACCACAAACAGCATTTAAAGCACGTGGAAAGACACACTGTTCCCTTCAGTTTTTGTTTTATCCAAGACCGTGATCAGTGTTCTGTTGCTGAATCAAGACACAGCAAAAGACTGTAGTAGATACTGTGGGACATTACAGTCTAAAAAGTTTAGTTTACTCCCACCCCCGTACAAGAATACCACTAAGGTAAAGCTGAATTTTGAGGTTTACAATAAAAACATTTTTAATATAAACTAGCCTTATGCTGAGTTGGTGTTTGTTTAAGAACATGTTTATCAGAGGTCTTAAACACTGCGGTTAATAGAAACAGAGACACTTGTAACACAGAGAGCCCAAGTGAGTCAGGCTCTCACAGGGGTTTTACTTTATTATCTCTAAAATGGCTTAATAAGTTAAATTGTTTAAAAAGTAGTTTACAAGAACATTTAATAATTAATTAAGGCTTAATTTTTTTTATCAATTTTAGTGTGTGTGTGTGTGTTTGTGTGTGTGTGTGCGCGCGTGCATGGGCCTATTCCTTGGTATGTGTTTGGAAGTTAGAGAACAACTTTCAGGGGTCAGTGCTTTTCCTCCATGTGGGTTCTGGGAATTGACCTCAGGTTTACCAGGCTTGACAGCAAGTATCCATGAGCTTTACTTCCTGTCTGCCAGCTTCCAGTCCCTATATAATCCAGCCATTTTGGCCAAGACTCTCTTGGTTCTTCTCCTCTCTTGATCTACCTGCCCTCTCTCCTCTTTTCTCTCCTTTCTCTTTCTCTCTCACTCTCTCCTCTCATAGCCTGGTCTATTCTGCTGTCCATGGACTCTTTCAGATGCTTCTGGCTGTTCTCTCCCTCATATCTGCAATATACCCTTCTCCTCAACCATACCTTGGCTGGGTCATGTCCTCGTCTTCATCCAACTACCTGATGGAGCATCTCTCCTTTTCCTTTGGTTCATTCAGATAAAAATGGGATTTCGGGGGCTTTGATTAAAAAATGAACTTCAGGTAAGAAAATAAGAAGCAAAGTTGAATTTACTAAAAACAGAGATGGAGGGAGGGAGAGGCGTTAAAACGAGACTGAATCAGGAGATGGCTTGAAAATAAAAGAAGGCAGACGGGCATCTCCAGAAGCAGAAGCATCCATCTAATCAGAACAACTGAAAGGCTGCCGTCTCTATGAGGAAGTAGAGTCTGCACACATGCTGCAGGGTGAAAGAGCAGGGGTGGAGATTGTTAGGAACGAAAAGGGTTAGGACAGAAGATTCTGTCTGGAAGTTCAAGTTACCCCGAAGTCTACATGTAGTAGATACCACTCAAAGAGGTATGTTGATCCTCTTATCAGAAGTATGCGGAAACTACCAGCCCACAGGAGTTATCAGAGACGTCATCTGGGGCTTTTAGGTCACCAACCCTTCAAGAATGAGGGGGGGCAGAGAGATGCCAACAGGATGATCAGGAACTACTCCAGGAAGAGTCACACAGTTAATGGTCTTTACAATGGGTGTATCTAGCATGTTGGTTGGTCACTCTCAACTTACATATCTAAAGGTTGTTAAGAACAGCCCCGCCTCCAACACACACACACACACACACACACACAAGCTTAGTATTGTTCAAAGAGTATAGCTTACACAGCAGGATTAAAAGGTATGTTTTGGAAAGCATGCACTGCTTCTGTAGCCAATTTTAGCCAACAAAAGATGCCTGAAGTTTCCTGTCTCCATCAGAGCAGGAAAGGAAAAACCAGACCTTCTCCCTCATGATTTTCCTCCCATGTCCCTCTTATTTCCTATCTTCTACTTTTGCCTCCTTCCCACCCATGTAGTTTTTAAGGTGTCTTTATTTATGACTTTCATTGTTCTATTACTATAAAACTGCTAAAGATGAAGAGGCTTAGGAAACCATCAGGTTACCCTGACCCCCACCCCCATCCCCAGCCTCATCGTGCATATAAGCAAATGGTTTGTCCTTGCTTCTGACAAAGGCTGCTTGTAAGGTGCCTTACAGATCAAAGTTCTCCCCACTCCCTGCTGTGAAAGGGTCCCTGGTGAACCAAACCCCTCATCCAGCTCCTGGTTTAATGTGACGTGTGTCTTTTGACAACTTTAAACCCCTGACTTACTTTGTTTTTACCATCTTCCCTTTCTGAGGTGCTAGCCTGCTCTTGGTCAGACAGCTAAGTAAAGGTCTCACGATGCTCTTAATTTGCTAATAAGCATGGTAGTCTGTAACTCTCTGGAGTGGATTATTTCAACTACATCATAGCATCATACTTGGAAGACCCAAATCTGTGTCCCCATGCCACGGTCGTTCATATCCATCCAGAAAGAACTATATTTTATTCTCTTCTGGTTGTTTTTGCATCAACAGACCCACAGCAACAAGACTGAATTCCGAATTCTCAGAATATGTTAATTGTGAATAAAATCACAAAGTACAAACTCCACTCCTAGTTACTTTTTCTACAAATCATTACTTAGTGACTATGCTCCACTCTCAGTGACTAAGCGTTTCCGTGCCTCTGCCTTCATCACCAGTTTGGAATTTGTTTAGTATAAATTACTAACTGAATAAAAGCACAAAGTGCAAACTCCACTCACTACTGGTTATTAAATTTACAAATTATTACTTGAGTAGCGCTAGTTGGACCAGTGGCGACAC